>OX422140.1:279384701-280875103 GCA_949129095.1 Volucella bombylans
TGTTTGAGAACTCTCGCATACGAATTCGAATGCGACTCTCGTATCGCATCTCGCAGTATTGTAAATGGGGCTTGATTCGCATTGCAACGCATCTATCTTACTCGCCACAGCATAATGTTTGAGTGGGGTTGGTTTGAGCATAGGGAGTTACTGGCATGGTATTAGTTAAATTAGAGCGGACATGTGTTATGCCTTATGAGTGTATATGGAAATATATTTGTGGTATTCAGCGACGGTTGTTTACTTTGGCCGCTAGAGGGACCACCATCGATTTCCTCAAGTGATAAGAAAATGTAAACAAATTATTCAAACTGCCTTTGCCACATCCGCATAAAAGCAATCTATTGATTGTGTTATTAAACAAATTCAAAATCCAAATTTTGTTAACGAAACTTCAATTTATTATAAAAATTCACTTTGTTACAAAATTAGTGGATTGCCTACTTCAGCTCCTAGTTGGCGTTGCAACGGTCGAATTCCTTCAAAAATAAAAAAGAACCTTTTTTTAGTTAGCTGTCAGATGGCTGTCAGTTGATTCAGTTCATTTTTATTCTTTCATCGCTGGAGTTTCCAACATTCTCCTCGCTGGTAAGAGGTCTCTCCTTCGCTGGCCGATTTACCATTAATAACGTCCAGAACTGCCAATTTGACTGCTGGTCTTTCGTAAATTCCGTTTGGTGTTTGAACTGTAGCCCGTCTTACTTGCCCATCCTTTCCGCAGATTGTGCTTATAACCCTTCCTTTGGGCCATGAGTTTCTCGGATTGGATTCATCTATGATAACAACTACATCGCCTTTAGCGATCGGCTTAACTGGCTGGAACCATTTTGTTCGTCGTGTTAATGTGGGTAAGTATTCGCGCACCCAGCGCTTCCAAAACGTGTTTGCGAACTGTTGAGACTTCAACCAATTTTTTCTTAGAATGACACCATATCGCAGTTTATACCATCAGGCTTCTCACCGTTGGATGTACCTAACAAAAAATGATTGGGGGTTAGTACTTCCAAGTTGTTTATATCTACCGGTATGTAGGTGAGAGGTCTTGAGTTCACAGTAAACTCCACTTCCAACAGCATGCTGAGAAGAAGTTCGTCCGAGGGATTTTTTGTCAACATAATCTGGTTTAATGTCTTCTTCACAGATTGGACTAGACGTTCCCCACACCCTCCCATATGTGGAGAACTCATTGGCCAAATCGTCTTTTCGATTTAGTAGAGCGCTCTGAATTTCCTTTTCTGCACCATGGAAATTAGTGCCATAGTGGCGATGAACCTTCTGATGGCAAGTATGCACGAATCCGAAGATAGACTGCTTGCCACTTCAAGGTGAATGGCTCTTGTTGTCATGCACGTTATGAGAACACCCCATCGCTTCACAATGCTTCTTCCAATTGTGACATACATTGGCCCAAAATAATCGATGCCTACAAACGAAAACGGGCGTGTAAATGATGAAAGTCTTGCCGGTGGAAGATTTCCCATCTCAGGTGGTCTTGGAGTCGCTTTCTGGTTCTTACATAATTGACACATGTTTCGGACAGTCTTTGTTACAACTCGGAGATTTGGAATATAAAACTTTTGTCGGATTTCATTTATGACGGTCTCGTTATTGTGATGGTGATATCGTTCATGGTATGACTTAATTATTAGTGTGGTAATATGGTGTCGTTTAGGCAAGATAATTGGTCGTTTCAAATCGTTGGATACACCTACTGCTGCATCTATACGCCCATGAATGCGCAAGACTCCGTGCTCGTCTACGTATGGTGATAGTTTGAAAATAGGACTGGATTTCTCAACTTGACGTCGGCTCTCAGCTGGCAACGATTTATTTTCTGAGAGTGTCGCTATTTCGTCGGAGTAGCAATCGCTCTGGGCCACTTTGAAAAGATAGTTTTGTGCCTCGACATACTCTTCTTTTGTCAGGAAATTATTGGAGATTTTTGGTACGCCTCTTCGTTTCTCGGAAATATTCCAGATGAAGCGTAATACGTATACTTGTGCTCGTACGAGTCTATTCCATTTGGAAAATCATTTAAACTGGATTAAAGCTGGTGGGATGTTTGTGTGATGCAGCAAGTGCGACGCTCTCATTTCTTCTTGGGTCTGATCAAAGTCTTTTAGTGGTGGCCATCCATCTTCAGATTGCATTAGAAACGACGGACCTGTAAACCAACGACTAGATGGATCAAATTCCGGTAATTTCTGCCATTTGGTGGCGTCGTCGGCGACATTTAACTTGGTGTTGACATATCGCCATTGCTGCATTGTGGAATCTTCCAATATTTCACTGACTCTGAATGCGACGAAAGTTACGACGACGATACTTTCGATGATCCGATTGTATCCAAGAAAGTACCGTCTTGGAATCTGTCCAGTAGTATGCATGGTTGAAATCTATCGAGTGTCCTTCTTTGATGTTTTTGGCCAAACGAACACCGAGTCTAGCTGCTTCCAGCTCCAGCCGCGGGATGGAAACTAAGTTGAGCGGGGCAACTCGGGTCTTGGCTGCAATGATACGAGTTTCTATAAGATTAGCTTGACTTACCCTTATGTAGGCTACTGCTGCGAATGCATTTTCACTCGCATCGACGAAAACGTGTAGTTGGGCTGATTCGTGTTGACTAAACCTGATGCCGTGTAGATAACACCTTGGGATCTGAACCTGGTTGATGTTCTTAAGGTGACGTACCCACAGCTGCCATTGTTGAAGATGTTCATCTGATATGCGGTCGTCCCAACCCACCTTGGACCGCCAGATTTCTTGCATGAGGATTTTCAAGAAAACCATAAAGTTGGCGATGAATCCAAGAGGGTCATATATTGACATAAGCACACGTAATACTTCTCGCTTTGTCGGTCTGTAGTTTTCCGACAGTTGTTCACGAAGATGTGATTTTGATGTCAGCGAAAATGTAAATGTATCTGGCGATGTGCACCACCACAAACCCAAAACCTTTTCCGCATCATTTTCGATTTTTAGATTTAACTTCCAGCGCTCGCAATGTTGTTCACCAAGTACATTAACGACTCTAGATGAGTTCGAAATCCAATGACGTATTTCGAACCCTCCTCGTTGATGAACGTACTTCACGTCTCTAGCTAGTTGCACAGCTTCCTCCTCGGAGTCAACACTTTCTAAAAAATCATCAACATAGTGGTTGTGGATGATGGAGTTAGCGGCCCGTCGGAACTCGGATGCATACTCTTGCGCGTTTCGATTTTTAACAAATTGAGCGCAACTGGGTGAGCACGTTGCTCCAAATGTTAATACTTGCATCACGTAAATGTCCGGATTGTTGCTCCCTTCATTACTCCATAGAAAGCGTTGAGAATGTTGATCATAGCTGTTGACTCCCACTTGGTGGAACATTTCTCTAATGTCTCCACATATTGCGATGCGACGTTCTTGGAAGCGAAATAGTATCCCAGTGAGTGGTACAAGCTGGTCAGGTCCCTTGAGAAGTACTGAATTCAGTGATGTACCATTGGCTTTAGCTGCTGCGTCCCAAACTATTCTTGATTTGCCAGGTTTGTTTTTGTTGGTGACGACGAATATTGGTAAGTACCACTTCCGGGGATAATGTTGGGATATTTCTTCTGAAGTCAGCTTGCGGATGTACCCTTTCGCTTGGTAGTCTTCGAACAATTGGTTTAGAGTATGTGTTAGATCTGAATCTCGTTCTAACCTCTTTTTAAGACATTTCTATCTTCGGAGTGCCACTGGAAAACTGTCGGGTAACTGTATGTCATCGTACTTCCATAGTAAAGCGGTTTCAAAGAAATTTCCCATTCGATGTGTCTGTTCTTCTAGAATTTTGCATGCTCGTTCTTCGTTTGCTGGTTTTATGACGTCAATTTTTGTCACACCCAGGCTGTCCAGCGAGAAGTATTCCTTCAACATATGTTGTAGTAGCTCATCATTGCTCCTTTCACACTTGCAGATGTGGTAGCTGTGAAATTCATGGCTAATGACTGTTGTGCTTTTAATGTAGGTGGACTTTGGGCCATAGACCATCCATCCAAGACGCGTTTTAGATGCCACTGGAGATGTCGGATGTCCTTCTCGCACTTTTAAAGATGTAGCTAATTTGGTATTGTCGAGCCCGATCAGCAAACGAGGAACTGCTTGGTGGTATAACGAGATCGGTATGCCTCGGAGATGAGGATGATGAAGAGAAAGTTCTGCGGCGTCCACACTTTGACTAGGAAGGCTTAAAGATTTCACCGTACGTAGCTTGGTCATGGAAAACTTGGGATGTGTTTCATCTATACCGGAAATGTCCACGGAAATTATTCTTGATCCACTCTCCTCGCGGTGTGTACCTCCAGTCCATTTCAATAATAGTGGCTCTACTTGGCCGGTTAGCTCCAATTCATCAGCTAATGCGTCTTCCATCATAGTAAGCGAAGATCCATCATCAAGAAATGCATACGCTCGTACCATCTTGTTTCGACTGAACAGATTTATTGGAATGTATCGAAACAAAATTTCACTTTCATTGTAGCTATGTTTATTGCAGCTGTTATGTGTGAATTTTTTATTTGTAACTACTTCATTGTGACCTGGTTCAGTGTTCTTGGTTTTGATAATTTGCTCGGGATTAATGTTGAAGTTATGGAGGAGTGAATGGTGTCTAAAAGTACATCCGTTTATGCCGCAAACCTTGTTGACTTTACATTGTGCTCTGCGATGCGATTTTAAGCACATTCGGCATAAGTGATGTTGCTTTACTGCCTCCCAACGCTCGTTCCTACTTAGTTGCAGGAATACACTACACTCATCTACAGATACGCAGATGTTATTGCAAATTTGACATAATGCTTGCTATTTGTGTTGTCGTGATGAGTTTCTGCATGTAAGTGAACGTGGCCTTTCTCTTTTGGGCGTTTGTAGCTTTTATACTCACTTAACACTAATGGTGAGTAAGTTACGTCGCTAATGGATTCTGCCATTTCAGACAACCACTCATCAAACCGAGACAAATTTGCAGATTTAAGACTTCTCTTGTGTACAGCCCACATCATTTTAAAATTTGTTGGCAGCATGTCAGTCAATTCTTGAAGCAACAGCTGGTTATTTAAATGATCGTGTAACGCAGAAGCCCCATTGTCGTGCAAAGATTTTCAACAGCAAATGCAAACTCCACAATTTGTTCTAATTTGTCATTTCGGAGTGGAGGACTTTGCCGAATTTTTTGCAAAATGGTGTTAATTATTAACTCTGGGCGTCCAAACAATGTTCGTAGTGTGGACATTATCCTTGGCACATTAGATGGTAGGGAAAGTCTATTTCTAACCACGTTAAGAGCTTTACCTTTAAGACACTTCCTGAGGCGGATCAGATTATCGTCGTTATTAAAACCACATACCTTTGTGGTGCTCTCGAATGTGCTAAAGAATAACGCCCACTCATCCGGATCTCCACTAAAGATAGGAAGCTCGGTTGGGAGCGACTGACGAGCTGCTATTTGATGCTGGTTTGGGTTCTGTATCTTTTGTTTAGGCATAACGTTATTATTGTTGCATTTATCAAAATATTGTAGATTGGAAGGGTGGGATATGAAATTGTTGGTTTGTGACGGCGGAATTTTAGAGGAAATAGGTGGTTGGGTTGAAAACTCTTGTTGATTACTTGCCTGAGGTGCGTTGAAAATTGCATTCTTGTCTGCATCATTACGTTGCTGTCCGGGCGTAAATCCTTGTTCATTTTGCAGCCATTGTCCTACTCGATTATGAGGTTCCTCTTGATCGCCATCCCTTGATGTTTCTTCGTCCTCTTCCTCCTGCATGAGAAGTTCAAACTTCTTCTGAAGATATTCTTCATCCCGTTGCTTCTGTAGTTGTCTGCGTTCTTCTAATAACCTGAGTTCGACTCTCTAGCGTTTTAAACGCTGTGATTTAATTGAACTGCGCACCACAGAAGGCGTTTTAGATTGGATTCCATCGTTGGGCAGAACCATTGTGGTACATTTTGGGCAACTCCAGTCTTCTTTTGAAATGGATGCGGTTACATTGACGCAGTTAAAATGAAACCACGCGTCACATTGATCGCATGCCACCATTTCATTCGTGTCGGCATTATTGCACATGGCGCAGTTTCTGGATTCTAGATCTTTCGACGCCATACCTTGTCCTGACCGTTTCGACATTTTGTTGCGTAAATGGCATATAATTTTGTAAAATTTTGTTATTAAACAAATTCAAAATCCAAATTTTGTTAACGAAACTTCAATTTATTATAGAAAAATAAACTTTGTTACAAAATTAGTGGATTGCCTACTTCAGCTCCTAGTTGGCGTTGCAACGGTCGAATGCCTTCAAAAATAAAAAAGAACCTTTTTTTAGTTAGCTGTCAGATGGCTGTTAGTTGATTCAGTTCATTTTTATTCTTTCATCGCTGGAGTTGCCAACAGATTGTAACAATATTTTGTAGAAAATTATATCTTTTTGCTCCAGATGTCTCAATTTTTTGTCTTTTGTAGTCCTCGAAAACATTTAAATGTTTTTGCAACTTACACGAAATTAGAATTGTATACATGAAAAGTGCCAAAACAGGAATTCACCTCGAATTCTCGAATTTTGACATTGTTGACAATTCACACGTTTTCTTGGCCGGTTCTCCCGGTTTGGTGTTATCAGAGGAAAGCGGATTTTCGTTTTCCAATATCTGGAAAGTGTACCCTCTATATTAGTTAATTTATAGTACGTACATTTAAGAAGGGAGTGTGTAATAAAAGTATAACAAATAGATTTTGAAAAAGTAGTAATAAAATTGTTTAACTAAACGCTATTAAAATGTCTTGGGTATCAAATTACAGATACAAGTGGTACGAAACTCTGGTTTTGAACATTATCCGTTGTGGACATTTGCCACGTCATATTGCTTTTATAATGGATGGAAATCGGCGATTTGCAAAATCAGAACATATTGCTAAAATTGATGGACATTCAAAAGGATTTGAAAAATTAGCAGATTGCCTACGTTGGTGCCTTGACGTAGGAATTAGAGAGGTTACCACATTTGCTTTTAGCATAGAAAATTTTAAGCGAACCGAGGACGAAATTAATGGACTTTTTAACTTAGCTAAGGAAAAGTTGTCCAAACTATTGATTGAAAAGGATAAGCTCAAAGAACATGGAGTACGAATACGTTTCATAGGGAATATAGCTTTGTTGCCTCCCGAACTTCAGCAAGTTATTGCTCAAGCTGTTCTGTGTACCGAGGAAAATAATAAGTTATTTTTAAATATTGCTTTCTCTTATACATCCCATGACGAAATAACACAGGCCGTGGAATCCACGTTGAACCTAGGTACTGATGTGTTGCATGTGACAGATATTAATGAGCAACTTTTTGCACAGTGCATGTATACCCGAAAATCAACCCCACCAGATTTGCTATTCCGAACGTCCGGTGAAAATCGTGTCAGCGATTTTCTTATGTGGCAGGTAATTGAACTGATTTCATGTTAACGTTCATTTTGCAAAGCCTGTTATATGTTAAATATAGGACTCATCTCAATTCATCTATTACCAAATGTTTTTACATTTTTAAATAAATTGATAATTTAATAACCTCAGATTGAATATTTCGGTTGTGGAACGTGACTTTCCTCGATTTTTATATTTTCTTCGTGACTGTCCCCTCACTCTTCTCACTTAAGTACTATGACCCTGCTTAAGCGGTTACTCATAAGTCTGCCATGTCGATAGTATGTTGCTGAGAACAATGAGGAGTAACGAGGGGGGCAGTCACGAAGAACTTTAAAATCGAAGAAAGTCACGTTCCACACCCGAAATGTTCCGTTCCTATTCCATTTTATCATTAATAGTTCGATCGTTTGATTATTATAAGGTGAAGTTCTTGGATAATAATAAGTATTTAGACGAGAGATGCACGGTCCGACACGGAAGTGTTTAAATTCACTTATCCGCCCTTAAACTTTATCAAAATAGTGCTGGAATGAGTACTACAGTGTGTATACACGACAGGACTGCCCACTATGTAGTCAAGAACTACTATCTAAACAGGTCTATCGACATGGCAGACTCATCTTTAGTAGAGTTACTCAATTCATACCAGATGGGACTCACCTATCTTTTTTAAACCAAGAGATTAGGCTCTGTGGGAGCTAAGACCAGGTTCTAGCCCTTCGGAGTGGAGTAAATTAATTAGTTAAAGTAACTCTACAATAAAGAAATGGTGGAAATAAAGGAATATAAAAAAATATAAAAGTGTAACCTAAAACTAAATTAATATACAATATAAAAGGCATTAATAACTATTTTTTACAAACTGAACTAACTTATTTTTAAATACAACAAATCTTGATTCAGATTTAATTTCACTTGGAAGACTTAAAAAAGTTCAATCCCTCGTACATAATGGAACATTGAGCTCTGTTGCTGTTATATCTAATGGGCCTCCTGTTGTAGACATTCTTTAAATTGTATGGTTGAATATCACGTACATTTACAATATTAAATTCTAAGTACCATTTTATTTTTAATTTTTAATATAAAGTCATTGCACTGACAATTAATCGCTCTTCTATTGTTATCAACTGTAAAGCATCTAGCATTATTTTAACCGGAGTATAAATATTGCATTTTATTCTGTAGAATTTGAAGCCGCTCTTTTATTCTCTGCTTACAGTCATATAGAAGTGTCGAGCAGGACTTAAAATGTAAAATGATGGAATTGTATATTAAAATCGCACGTTCATAAGACAATACCCTTCTTATTATTTTTAGAAAACCAACATTTTTTGTTCCTTAAATTTCAAATTACAGTCCAACGCCGCACCCATATATTATATATTTCTCACACACTCAATAATCTCCCCTTACATTCATAACCGAAGGATCAAAAATTTTAAAATGCATACATTACGCCTACGTGACCAGGCACATTGGTTTCTTGAATGTGATGTGATATGATATGAAAAATTTATCGGAAAAGAAGAGTCCACTGTTCCCAAATGTGAAAAAACATTTTAGAGGGTTAAAGCACAGATAATAAATCTATACAGATGTCTCATTCATATGGAAAGTTTTGTCCTATGAAAATGAAATCGAACTAAAAAAAAAGCTTTTTCAAAAAGCTGCAAGTTCTTACAAAGAGCAGAAAAATCATTTTATTTCTTTTCGCTTTTTGCTCTTGTCACTTGTCACACACACATGCAATGTCGTTTATCAGGCAAAAAGAACGAAAGAAATAAATAAAAAAAAAAACATACGTTGACGTTGCCCAGCATAACCGGTTTACTTGTATTTATGTACGTGTGCTTGTTATTTTGTTTGTAACTTGTTATGCAATGTAAATTAAATGGGGGTAGGAATATAATTTTGAAGATCATGAGATCGAAGGTCCCCTGGAGGGGGTGGGTATGACGTTGCACCACACTATAAAAGTGGTTGATATTTGAAGCACGAGGTGTTAAGGGCTAATACATGTTATGGGATTGAAGATATACGTATGTACATGAGCGCTAGACCAATTTCCCGATTTTAATTTTGTGCTCATTAAGCACCTACAAAATTTGATAAATTTCCAAGCATTGAGCAACGTCGAACTTATTCGGAAAATGTATGTATATGTTATTTACGAGTACATATTTGCTCCCTTTTCTTTCAAGTTATGTAAAAGGGAGTTTTTAAAACTGTACGCCAAATATTTGTATGTAAAGATCGAAAATTTTCAATTCCGAGACTCGGGGACTACGCATTAATGTAAGGCCGAATATATGGGAGTTCGAACAAGTGGAATGGGATCTCAACCAACTTGGAGTGCAGCACCGCTGGAAACAGCTGGCGAGAGATCGCGCCAGGTGGAAAGGCTTGTTGGTTAAGGTCCTGGTCCACCCTGAACTGTAACGCCACCTAAGTAAATAAGGAAAATATTGGAAATATTTTTCCGACAGCCATGAATGAGCCATATTTTAACTAGCAAAATCAATGTTCCTTGGAGTAGAGACTTTGGATCCAATTTGTTAAACCAGACTGAAGTAGCACCGATTGCCTAGGCTTATTCTGGTGGTAATCTTCGACAAGATGTCATTTGTTCAGTTTGCATTAACCCAGAGGAAGAGGAACTCCTCTAAAGCAATGACTGTTTACAGTGACAAATTGTACGATTTGGTAGACGACGGGGTTTTCTTTGCTCGACAAAATGTATTTTACTATGGCGGCAGATTTTAGCCATCCTGAAGTGCCTACATCAATGACGTGTCCCAAAAGTCCTGACCTGGCGCCATGCTACTTTTTTTTATTCCCCAAACTCAAAACGTACCTTAAGAGTAAGCAACGCACGGTAGAAAATGTAGGTAGAAAAATGTAAAAAGCTACGACCAAGGCTTTGAAGGCGATGTTAGAAATTGCCTTCCAGCATTGCTACGAAGAGTGGCAGCACCGTTGGGATCCTACTTTGAAAGTGACAATTCATTTTAATTTTGATACATGTGTTTTAAAAAAAAATTATTCTCATTACTTTTGGGACACACCACGTATATATTCCAATATATGTACATAGTATTATCTATATATATACCCGTATAAAAATTGATCACTGCTCTTGGCCTACTTAAGGAAAGGCGGCTTAAGTACAAAATTGGAAAACTAATTCTAAGAAATCACATGTTTTAACAAATTATAGTTAAATCACCCTTACTTAAGTAGTTTCCAGGGGACACGAGCGAGGACGTGGCAGGACATCGAGCCCCACCCTCCCAACCCTCCAATAATCGTTGCTTACGTTGCTTACTTACATTTTTAAGCGTTCATTACATTTTGCAATTTTTTTATTTTATTTCTGGGAATCGTGTTTTTATTTCTGTTCTTATCAAGGACCCATTTACAATTTTTCCAGAGCAATATAATTATTAGGAAATTTATTAAATTAATCTTGTGCTCGTAACATTCACTAGAGGTATCAAACCATTTCGGAAAATTCATATTTGTTGCCTTTATACATTCTTTGATTATGTTTTCTCTTAAATTAGATGCAAAAGGCAGTTTTTCAAAGTATGCGGAGAATATTTGTTTATGAAGACGGCATACTTGAAAATATTTTTCGGACGGCCACAAGAGAACTGTATTTTCTTTCGAATTCTCATATTCTTTTAATTTTATAAGTACTTCTGTTAGATTGAAATGGTGTTTGTCTTTTAACATTTCTCCCGCACAATTTTCACAGATTTTATTCATCTTTTTTATCGTTTTGAAATAGCAGTATCCTGCAAAATATCTAAAAGCAAGGTCATTGACTTGCGGTACCTTAACTGATACTGTGTTATCATCTAATGGGTTAATTATATTATTAGTATTCATGTTATTTTCAAAACACTTTTCATTCTGAAGAACGTTCTCATTAAGCACTGTTTGCTCCTCTGTATCATTCTGCAAAACGGCGTTCCAATCCACCTGCAAGTATTCCGAATCTTCTTCCTCGCAATTTGAACATTTCGATTTAAATAGAAATTTAATCGATATAACTTTGGCTATCAATGAGCTAAATTCAGCAACACTGGGGTTACTTTTATTTATGTTCCGCGCTCTTATTTTGCCAAATAAGTTTTATAATGGATCTTGATTAAATTTATTTACATAAACGTAATATAAATCATCATGATTCATGAACAACGTTTGCCTTATTCTTAAAACACTCCCTATAGTTAGAATTAAACCTTTGAAACAGAATGATCTATTTGTTGCGTTAATGGGTTTAATATTTATTATATCTTCATTTCTATTATAAAATGGATATTTTTATCATTCCGCAAAGAGCTGGTTTTCCATTTAAAAAATCGAAAAGGCAATCTATTTTTTTAATAAATTCAGCTGTCGGTTTCGCAAATTGGGCTATTGGGCTATATGTTCAGTTTTATTAAAGCTTCAATTCCACAGGATACAGATCTGCTTAGAACCTGTGCAGCCAGCTTCACGTTCATCTGTAGGGTCAATATGTGCCGCTGTCAGTCTTGGGCATATTTTGGTAGTATTACTTTTTTCTGTATTATAAAGGTATTCAATTACCTTCCAACTATCAATTCCATCAAAAGTGGTCAACTTGTATTTTACTAAGTTGTTTCGAATACTTTTCAAAAGATGAATGTATGATATTTCCATATATGGATTTGTTTTTGTAAATAAAGCTTAGGGTTATTTATACTAAGCTTACTATATAAACTACGATTAGTGGGTCCTTGATCACAGCAAATAGCTTCTACATTTAATTTCAGCTTTGCGCATATATCAAGGCAGTTATATACCTCAATTTCAAGTTCTTTGGTGGGTATATTTCTCGGACAGACGACAGGCGACGTGATATAAAACTTGCTTCAAATTTCCACATATGCTCCGAATCATAAAGACGCATGCAGACATAGCGTATGGATTATATCTTTGATTTCTTCCGTAATCAACAAAAACTTCAATTTCATCTTTAAATTTATTGTAGGTTAGATTCGTCTGAAGGCTCATCTCGTCAAATATTTGACATATTTTTTTAAAAAATCATCTCATTACTTTTGGGACATACCACGTATATATTCCAATATATGTACATAGTATTAGCTATATATATAATATAGTATAGTAATTGATCACTGCATTTTGATGAATACCAAGCATGAATCGAATTTCTCTTGAATGTTTTGCTTTTCACGTGCTTGTAGATTTTTCTTGTGCTCTTTTTTTGTGATCGGTAAGTGTGAGTGGGTTCTGGTAATCCAAAATTAAAAATTTTCCTAGAACCATTGTTCAAAATCGGTAGAGGCAAACATTGCACCCAAGAAGAAAGGAACCGCATTTTGGAAATGATTGAAGAGAGGAAAACATATACTTTTATACAAGATGTTCTTGCGTGCTCTGCGAATATGATGCAGTTCTGGCAAACAAAGGCCATTCAACGAAATATTAAGCAAGTGAAACATATTCAATTTTCAGTTTTTTTTTTAATGAATTCAAGTCAAAAATTTAAGCCTTTCTAAATAATACTGCTATTTTTTTACACACTTGTTTTAATCTGAAGCTTAATATTTTAGGTTTTCTATAAGAATAGTTACTTAATTTCAAATGCAATACTAAGTCTTTAGAAGATTATTCCATGTAGAGAAAGAAAAAATAAATAATTAAAATACAGGTGTCATAAAATTAGTTTTATTGTAAAATAAAAAGTTAAATATCTAACACTGTTATTATTTTGCTCACAGGTGTATATGCACTGCAGATTAATAACACGAATAATATTTTGCTTGTCAAACTTCAATTACAAAATGTAAAGAAATATTCCACTTTTCCCGCGTTTGAATTGTTCTTTCTTACATATATACCCATACGCTCAAACAAAATACCAATTCATTAAAAATTATATAATTTCCTATTGCAGTCGAATGAAAACAAACAGCCAAGTCTTCATACCCCTTCCCGCAAACACCTTGCACTTGTTTTTTATATTCCTTGTGCCACTGCCCTCAACTTATGGTGAGGGGAAAAAAAATCTCTCAGTAAACAAAGCAAGAAAGAGCGAAAATATAAAAGCTTTACATTATTCCGAAAATTGAACCATTTTTTTCTACAGCGATGAGATATCTGTATAGATTTATTATCTGTGCTACGAGTAATATGGTATATAAGTCCAGTGTTGTGGTTGGTGTTTAATGAAGCGTTTAGCGCTGATAGACTGTCAGTGCATATTATGGCTTTTCCCCTTAACTTTGTCATTGTCTTTACTGCTTCAAGTAAAGCAATTGCCTCTAAAATGAAAATTTCTGGCAAAATTCCGGCTTTTAATACAAATCCGCTTTCTGAGGTGACAGCAAAGGATGTGGTGTGTATTGAATTAGATCCGTCTGTGAAGATAGGTTTCCATCCTTTAGATTTGTTCACTAATTGCTTTGAGAGAATGTGCCTTGTAAATACCGCTGCATGTATTGCCTTTTTTATGTTCAGTTATAGTCAGTAGAACCGAGGATTATTGTATACGTCGTGGGTAAGATGCGGAGATCAAATTCTCTTGCGCTATATATTGTCCAACCAATGGTTAATGGGAGACGCTTGGTTGTTTTTGATCTGATAACGCCGGTAATATCCTTGTCAATAATGGAATTGTATAAGGAGAATTTCGCATGAAGTTTGGTAAAACATTCTGCTTGTCTTTCTTCTAAATTATATTTTGTATTTATTATGCTTCTGCCATTATATTTTGTATTCTAGATGTTCGATATGCGTTGATACTCCTTCTGGCTGCTTGATCATAAGTCGAGGCTAAGCGTTGTTTTGGGACATTTTCCATATATGTACAGTCCATAATCAATATTTATATTGATTAATATTTCTGTAAGCAATTCAGATAGGATAGCTTTGGTTCTTCCTAGATCATTGAGCTTACACATTGCTTACATTGCTTCGTAGCTGCAATGACCCAAATGTTTGTATTTTGCGACTATTGTACTTATTCCGTCAAAAGCTATAATGAAAAGAACCCGACAAGGGGATCCTTGAGGAATACCATTGTGCAGGGGAAGAGTTGAAGAGAAATGGTAGTTAACCTTAACCGAAAAGAAAATATTTTACATAACCGATGCTTTTAATTTGTTAATAATTAGATGAGTACCAATTTTGTCGAAGTCCTTTTCGAAAACTAGTGATAACAGTGTAACATGATTTCCAGACGATAGGGCATTCGAGATATCAAAATCTACGTGTAATAAGGCATCGACACAACCTCGATTGGTTTTAAAGGCCACTTGATTCTCACTAATGAGTTTGATGGAATCGATACACCAAAGAAGGCGTTTTGCATTATTTTTTCTAAAACATTACACAAACAGGAAACTAGAGAAATTGGTTTGGTAGCCACAATACCGTTTGGCTTAATAGGCTTGGGCAGAGGGATAATAATAGCTGACTTCCAGCTTTGTGGAATTATGCCAGTCACAAGAATCTTATTTAATTTTATGCCAAATTTTGGATGGAGTGGAGTTTGGAGCGATTGAGGAAGTGAACTCTTGTAAGCTTTTGGCTTTACTAATTTTCATTTCTCTCCGGAATAAAGAGTTGGACTTTTTGTGGGCTACTACCACAGATAATAAACTTACCGAGATGTCGCATCCCCACACAAAAAAATGTTGATCTTTTTTGGGGAGGAGCAAATAAAAAGCTTTTCTGCTTCGCTAAGAAAAAAAAACGGAAAATAAATTGTCTGTGCGAAGAGCTTTTTCTTTTGCTACTCTTTGTACCGTCTGCGACCTGCGACTGCGAGACACAATTTCATTTATACATACATGTTTATGTACATATATATGTACGTATTTTATATTGACCGAAGTTTCGATCTGTGTAGATCTGAGGTGTGGTAAAAAATATTTAAATTGTATTTTTTCAAAGTGAAAAGTGATATTTTACTGTGTGTGTGTGTGTCCACTAAAAAGTTTGAAGAGTTAATCTAGGAAAGGTAAAATATATTATTTAAGTTTATTTCAGGTTGATTAGGTACCTTGGTACTTACAAATACAAAAAAGTTGCGAAAAAAAATCGACTTAGAGGAAATATCGTGGAGAATAAAGTGCGCTATTGTATGCTGCAGTGCAACAACTGCCCAATTTCTAGAAAGAAAAATGCTTGGATTTCCTAAAAAGGGAACTAAGAAATATAATGACTGGCTAGCACAGGCAGAAGAATCCCGTGATAATGTTGAAAATCATAAACGGCTATACTTTTGTAGTAAACATTTTGATTTGAAATTTTTTTGGAAAAAAAAAATTGAAACACGACGCTGTTACTACACTTTTTGTGAAAAGAAGTGAAATGTTTTTGGAATCTAATGAAAACGAACTTGCTTTTGATCCTAAGAAAGCCAAAATAAACTACTCTAATCGCAAAATATTAAAAGTGCAAACGAGTACCGATATATCTATTGATGAACTAAATGAAGTTTCAGCACTTATAGACTGCAACAGATCTATAGATTCCATAGAATCTGCATGCAAGAAATGGGAAACGAACACAAAAAAGCAATTTGTTTATATTCAGCAAAAAAAAAATAGACTGAAAAACTTAACAAAATTCTCAAAGAGAGAGCTAAAAAAGTCTAAAATTCAGAAATTTCCTGGCAATTAAAGTCCGCAGGCTAAAAAAAAATTAAACACATCTTAGAGAATATCAAAAGCAAACAATAGAAGAAAAAATAGATTTCTTACATAATGTAAATAAAAATTCGAGAACATTTTGCAAACTCATTTTATCACAAGGCAAACGACGATTTACCCAAGAAGAAAGGTGGAATCGCCAATGAATATTTTTCCGCTCGTCGTCCGATAAATGTATTTTACAATGGCGGTAGATTTTGGCCATCCTGAAGTGTATATATCAATGACGTGTCCCAAAAGTCCTGACCTGGCCCCGTGCTACGTTTTTTTATTCCCCAAACTCAAAACGTACCTTAAGAGTAAGGAACGCACGGTAGAAAATGTAGGTAGAAAAATGTAAAAATCTACGACAAAGGCTTTGAAGGCGATGTTAGAAATTGCCTTTCAGCATTGCTACGAAGAGTGGCAGCACCGTTGGGATCGCTGTGTACGCTCTCAAGGGACCAACTTTGAAGGTGACAATTCATTTTATGTTTGATACATGTGTTTTAAAAAAATTATTCTCATTACTTTAGGGACACACCACGTATATATTCCAATATATGTACATAGTATTATCTATATATATACCTGTATAATAATTGATCACTGCTCTTGGTGGTAATTTCGAGGTTATTTCCTTAATTTCCTGCATAACATTTCTATTTAAGCCAGAAGAGAGACTTTTAATTTTAATCCACCTGTGCAATGAAGATGGATGCGGCAAGTGTATCTCAAGTTGATCCCGCAAAAAGTTGTATCCGGCAGCTGAACGGAAAAAGATGCACTGCGAAATCCATTTCTCCTCTTCGTATTCATTTTTACCCTGTGATAAGATGAGCTTCGAAAATGTCATAGCATTTTGATGAATACCAAGCAATGAATCGATTTTCCCTTGAATGTTTTGCTTTTCACGCGCTTGTAGCCTTTTCTTGTCCTCTTTTAAACGACGAATTTTCCTTAGTAAATGTGGTTTCGATTTTCTTTAATAGTTATTCTCAAGACATTGTTCAATTTCTTGAGCTTTTCAATTCTCCTAATGTAAAAAGATTGCCTTTTTACATGAGCCTCACAATTGGCGCAAGCAAATTCAATGTGATCATTGAATTTTGTCTTTAATAAATTTTTAGAAGCCAAATTTAGTTCCCCTATTGTAGGTTCACTCGAATTCAGTTTTAAATCTTTATAATTTTCATAAGTAATCTTAGCTTTGACTGGATCAAAGCAAACAGAACTACCTTCAGGGTTCGGAACACTCTCGCTTCGTTTTGAAAAGAGAGAGGGATAAGCGTTTGTTTTTAAATTTTTTTTCCCAAAAAGGCATTTTCAAAATGTTTGCTGCAAATGTAAGGTTTTTTAAGGCATTTTATATGTTCACGAGACTCCTCCGTCAAAGGTAACCATTCATCATATTTAACAGCGCCTTTTTTAGGGAAACGAAACAATTTCATATCCGAAAACTTCATTTCATCACTTCAATTCAATTCAATTACTTATTATTTACACGCATTGCATATTAATAACACGAATAATATTTTGCTCGTCAAACTTCAATCACAAAATGTAAAGAAATATTCGACCTTTCCAGCCTTTGAATTTTTCTTTCTTACATACACACCCATACGCTCAAACAAAATACCAATTCATGAAAAATTACATAATTTCCTATTGAAGTCGAATGAAAACAAACAACCAAGTCTTCATACCCCTTCCCGCAAGCCCCTTGCACTTGTTTTTCATATTCCTTGTGCCACTGCCCTTAAATTGTGGAGAGAGAAAAAAAAGCTCTCAGTAAACAAGGCAAGAAAGAGCGAAAATAAAAAAGCTTTATATTACTCCGAAAGCTTGTGTCGGCCGGACGAGTGTCGGCTAGCCGACCAAAAGTGAACCATTTTTTTCTATAGGGATGAGACATCTGTATAGATTTATTATCTGTGGTTAAAGAATGAAAGAAAATGCGTGGTGGATTATGCATGAATTTTTATTTTTTTTTTTTTTAACTTGGCAAGGTCATAAAGAATGATAATTTCGTTCGAACGATTACTTCTTAATTGTGTTGAAAAGAAAGGAGAATATTTTGCTTCGTGAAATAAAGCTGAATATATTATTATAATATGGAATTTGGAAAAAATTAAAATAATGTATTTCTCATTTTTTGTTGTTAATAGTAGATTTATTTATTTATTTACTTATTTTTATTTTTGCACCAAAATATTTTGTTTTACAATTCAATAGCACTTAATCATCGTCAGTACTATTTACGGTATTCAACTTTGTGCATAACTTAAATAATTATTTTGTTTCCTCGTGGAAATGGCATGTACTTTTCCACTCTTCACCCGTTTCATAAACTTTTCTTCTGCTATTTTTTTTGACATCGTCCAGCATAAACATGGTGTTTCTACTTACCATTTTTGAATTTGACAATGACCCAAATATTCTTGATTGGTTTCAAGTCTAGATGGTACGGTGTCTGCCTGAGTATTTCGTGTCCTGCTGATCTTATCAAGTCTAGATAGATATTGCGGGTCTGTCTTATTTCATCACACTATATCAGAATTCAACCTTCAACATTTAAGCGCTGTTGTGCGATATTGTTTTCCACAAGTCAATTAACTACCTCGTATCTCGTTGTTGATGAAGACGGGGCTCTGTTTTTCAAATTATTACCCCTTTTGATCCACCAGCGTGCGCAATTTTTATACGAGGTCCCTTCACAATTGGTGTTTTAAATGCTTCAGTACTTCTGTCGGTCCAAGACATTCATATTGGAGTTGAGCTATGATATAAATCACTTGATACCCACTTTCACGAAATCTTCTTATTTGACGGATATATAACGTTAATTCGGCGAAGAAAAGGCTCATTTTAAAGAATTTTTTTAGACGCTACTGGTAATACAAATTTATTAATTGTGACATATAGCACAACATATGAATAATAATTCCTTAATTTTTGAAAGTAAAATATTAATCGTTAAGCCGATTTTCGGAGGCGCCTCGACAAAAGGTTGTCGGCCGGGGAATCGTATAACTCATGAGTGGATCATCTGAAGTCAAAAAATTAAAATGCTATCATTAAATAATCGCTTTACCAAGATATTTTTGGGAGGAAAGTTTTTTTTTTTTGATTTTTTTATTTTTGGTGAAAACACCGATTTTCGGCAAAAGAAGGGCCAATTTGTTATTATAAGATTAATATGAGGTTGTACAACATGAAATGTCTGATTTTATAGTAAAAATTTAAAAGCCAATATATTCTTCATATTTCCTATGAGAGAAAGGTGTCGACTTATTGTCATTGGGGATACTCCCATGCTTTCTGCAAACGAACGAAATTTTCCAAACCAACGTCGTGTAGTGCGTTCGTTTACCGCTACAACCTCAAATGCGTCATTATGCCCCATTTTAAATTCGTAAAGGAAGAGGGTTCGAATTTGAATTGCCGACAGCTTGGTAAGGAATTCCTAGAAAAAAAATAACGGTACTTGTAACGAACCCTAAAATTCTCCCACGTCAAGCACACGTACCACTTTATTTTATAGAAAAAAGAAAATTTAACGTTCTGGCACAGAACAACCCAACCAATAATTATGAAAAATAAAAACAAAGCTCCCAGGGGTACCTGGTCTTTTTTGTAAGGAAGTAGTATACTAATTTTAAAAGAATCAGTCGAGTAAATTTTGATTTTAACCGTTCACCGGCTTCAAAAATGACAAGTGTCAGAAAATCGCTTTAAAATGTTGTATACCAGAAAATCTAATATTAAACATGGAAAATTTGTTCATACCTAAACAGAGTCGTCTATTCCTTTAAGCTAGCATTTAAGAATTTTTTGTTAGTATGTAAGAGTTAATGATTAAGAAAATAAAATGCTTTAAAACTGAAAAAACTCGTCTACTCCTAGTCCACAAAGTGCAGCAATGTCAGTACCCATATCTAGAGCATCTTTTTGGTTTTACGTTGCCAGCTGGTCCAACGTGATTAGCTTTGCATTGTCCGCTAATCACATGTTCTTCATGCCACTCTTGTACAATCTAATCTGCTCTCCCAAGTTTTGCAATCGTGGGAGTATGAACATTTCACAAAAATATATGCCGATATAATAACCAACAAGGAAAATCCACGTTTTTTCACGTTCCATCACCTAATACAGTCAGTTCTGATGTTTCGTTTACATTATTTGCTTTGCACGTAGCTTTCTGTAGAAGCAAAAAACTTATTCGCGACATTCTTTATAGTCTCACAGATTGTCACTACATATCTATTGTAGGTTCGTTTTGATAAGAAATTACTTGTCAAACCCATCAGACCACACAAATAATTGCATCCAGCTAATTCTAAGCCTAACGCTCGCATTACAAATGTAAATCTATAATTCATATCATATATACCGGATTCTATTCTTTCACTAGATGGAACATATCGAGGCTGCGTACACTTTTCACACGTTACTTTGATATTGAATCCGTGTCCTTCCTTTTTGCACGATTTAAACGTATGTTCTCTATCACACTTTACACACTTAGCTAATTTAGCAATCGTTGAAAAAACTAGAATAAAATCGATGATCCTGTAATGTTTTTCCAAATTCTCTACTTCCAAACGAGTATTTAATTTGATTTTTTTAGATGACGCACTACTACATTGTACATTGCCTTATTAACACCAGTTTTCTGCCGTTCTTCTCTGCTTACTTTTCTCGGTATTTTTCTGATAATAAATATTAAACCACTGCAAAAATCAAACGAAACGGAGCAAACTATTAACAAACACGCACAGCGAAATTTAAGCGTCGTCTACAACTGCTCAACGCAACATGTACTTCTTAACTGATTTATATACACTACAAACCGGAAGTATAGAACATTAGTATACATTAGTATACCTACAAAGACCCATCGACGAACAAAAGAATTTAGGCACAAAGTTGCCTGCTGCTATGCAGGTATACAAAATCGTATCGGAGCAATTAACGCTTAAAGTTCTATATCCTAGTTTTCCTCCGATTTATTCCAAATTTTGACACAACAAATTTAAGATGTTGTGCACACATATGAAAAAATAAAAAATAAGTTTAAAAACGTTACCACCCTGTTAAGTACATATGTATGTAGATATTAATGTAGTTTAAGCCGACAAAATAAAAAAACATGTTTCAATTAAAAACAATTTAATGCGAGAAATAAAGTTAATTAAATTTCAAGTATACAAAACTAATAATTAATAAAGAAAATGGAATTCAATACGGTAGCGTTACTTGGCACTTTGCGTTTCATCTTGTGGTCCGTTTCGTTTTAAGACATCCAAGAGAGTATTGTTTAAAATAGCGGGATACGTTCGGCATATCGAAGAGAACAATATTACTGCTTTTATTTTGAATTTGAAACTTCACGTGTAAGCTTTATTTCAACTCTACAATCGGCCATCTTGAAAATGCGTCTGCCTCAGACGCCCAACGCAGTACTTGGAGCTTCTTCGTCATCATCTTCGCTTTCAGCATCCTGCTCAAATTCTTACCTACGCTTCATATGATCAGCAGCTGTCGATGTTTGATTAGGACCTTCATGTTGTCCACATTTCTTTAAATCTATCGTGTCTATTTACTTTTATTACCTCATAGGCCCTAGGTATTTCGCAAACAATTTTGAACTGAATTGGGTCTTCTGTATAGCCACTAAATTCCCTAAGTTGTATTTCGTGGCTTGTTTTCTTCTTCTATCATGAAATTTTTTATTCTCCGCTTGAATTTTCTATATTTGATCTTTCGCTGATTTCCTTATCTGTTCTCCTTCATCCTCAAATTCAGATACAAGTGCCGATACGAATCCCTTTTCCCAGCCTTCTGTGTGGCTAGAATGCAAGCAATACAATTTCTAGTTACCTCAAGTACTCGCTTAGACAAGTCCTCCTTGATGATGTTTTCAGCTTTAGTATTTTCAAAATGACCGTGGTTATGGACATTAAGAATCAGTTCCTTTTGCAGACATTTCGAAACGCAAAGCAAATAATCTCCGGTAATAAATTTATATAAGAGTCCATTCATCTTAATGTAATCTTCATACTCTCTTTCATCAAGAATCGTTGCTATTGCTTTACACGCTTCTTCGTTTGCTTGGGCTTTCCTCACAACTTGTAGTAAACCATCTTCAATCGCTAAAACTGATTGAAATTAAAACAACAGATCGGTGTTGCACATCACAATCATATTCTTCTAGCTGTAGAGCCCAGTGAGCGATCCTACTGTTGAGATATTTCTTCGCCATTGTTAACTTGAATGCCTTGCAATCGGTGTGGATTTGCAACTGTAAGCCTAGTAGATAGATACGTAAGCGCTTTAAGGTCTTTAGAAATCGTAATTTGGATATCTCATTTCAGTTGGTGTAGTTTTAAAGCTTAAGTAAAACAGGATGGTACGCTCCGTCGTCATGCTTTTGGAGAAGCACCGCATATCTTAAATCCCGCTTCTATGTCGCCTTCTTCCTCGGTTTCAGGGTCCCTCTCCCTATTTTTGATCCTCTTTCGCCACCTACCGTTAAATTGACCCAAATGAATATAGACACCACGGAATGCCGTTACGCGCTCTCTAGGCTCATGGATAAAAAGATATATGAAATATACGTCTCTTTCTCGCATATCTTTACGATAAATCCGACTCTGTTTGTTTTGAGGGAAAAACTAAAACAAGTGTTATGGTCTCCATCCAACAGGAAGGCCTTCCTGGGAATATAACTAAACTCAGGAAACGTTACAACAGGTACCATGAAATCCTCGACACACCTCCCCAAAAGGTTGGGGATGAATTCGCTGCTTTCCGCAGCTATGTATACTCTAAAAGAGTTTCTCACCTTCAGCGCAGCCGAGCTGACCATGATAATTTTTTCGTTCCTAACTTGCCTTCTTTGCCTGCATCTCATCTACATTCCCCTACTCCTCCACGCAATAAACTACCTCTTACATTTTACTACCAAAACGTAAGAGGCTTGCGCTTTAAAACTCGTGCTGTCTGGGCTAAATCACATGGCCTCTCTTTCGACGTCTATGCTCTTACAGAAACCAATCTTATCCCCGACATAAAGAGCCAGGAGCTATTCATCTACTAGCTAGGGTGAAAAGTAACCTCCTTGACCGCTGGAATGCGCTGCTACTGCAAAAACGGTAATGGTGCCTTGAAGTCCGTTCATATTTAGGCAGACATGCCAAATTTGCTTTCTCACAAATGAATAAAATGTTTTTACCGGAAAGTTTTTTATATAAAGTTCTAAGCTTTCAGTGTAAGTCACTTATATCACCCACTACTACAAACTTAGTTGAATTCGTATCCTTTGCGCTTTCAGCCCTAGAAAATGGCAACGAAATTGACGTTATTGCTACAGATTTCGCTAAGGCCTTCAATAAAATATCACATCAACTGATCCTTTTCAAATTGTCTCCCCTCGGTTTTGACCACATATTGTTAAAATGGATATCTTCTTATCTAGAGAACCGTTACTATAGCGTTCGCTTTAGGTCAGCCTTCTCAACCCCGTTTTTAGCCACTTTTGGTGTCCCACAAGGCAGCCATCTAGGTCCCCTCTTTTTTATTTTAACAATAAACGATCTTGAGAAGATTATCAAACACTGCTCCGTATCCATTTACGCCGATGACACTAAGTTCTCCAAAACTATTTCTTCACCCCAAGACTCTGTTCTCCTTCAAGAAGACCTCGATATGTTTTCTACTTGGTGTCTAAAAAATTGCTTTGAACTTAATGTCTCCAAATGCCAATCTATGACTTTGTCTCGTAAGTCCAATCAATCCCTCTCTCGACCTTATTTTCTGCATGACCAACCTATACCCCAGGTTCAATCACTTCGCGACCCTGGAATTTTATACGATTGAGAGTTAAACTTCCGTTCGCATATTGATGAGATAATCCTTAAAGCTAACTCATCGCTCGGTTTTATCGAGCGTTGGTCTAAAGAATTTTGCAACCCTTATGTGACAAGGTCACTTTACATTACCCTTGTCCGGCCCCTCCTTAAATATGCCAGCCAAGTTTGGTACCCCTTTCAGCGAATTCATATATCCCGAATCGAGAATATTCAACGTCGTTTTCTTCGGTTTGCTCTTCGTGGACTACCCTGGAGTGACCCATTTATCTTACCTCCCTATCGCGACCGTCTCAATCTTCTTAACCTGAATACCCTAGAAAAACGCAGAGACGTAGCTGACATTCTCTTCATTCATCGACTGCCCTCTGGTTCTGTGGATTGCACTTCCCTTTGCAATTCTATTTCCTTCAACACTAACCCTCGTAATTTATGCTGCCCTCGTTTCTTCTATACTCCAACCCACGGCACCTCTTATGGCTCTAACGAACCAATCGTATAACGTACCCCGAAATAAATTTATTAAAATAACCTGCAAGACCCAAGAATCACATTACAGCTTTTATATTTTTGCGGACTGGATAGTACCTAACGCAAGGATCTTCTCTTGGGAAGGCCTGATGTCCCGTTCTTTATGACATGTCCAAGAAATGTTACCTTTTCCTTTAAAAAAAAGCATTTCTTCCAATTTATATTGACACCATGGCCCTTGCGAGATTCAGCCTTTCCTTCAATCTACTTAACATTTATGGACCAGTTGAGGAAACAATAATTAAGTCATCCATGTAAACCCAAACGATTCCTCTTCTTATAAGCTCTCCAAATATGGTATTAATAAATTTTTGAATGGCAAAGTCCAAAGGGGACCATAATGAACTCGTAGTGTCCATTCGGCGTCACAAAGGGAGTAAACATTCTGCTTTCCTTTTCTATGTCGAGGTTAAAAAACCTGTTTTAGAGATCAAGTGTCGTATAAACCTTAGCGTCATATAATTGTTCTAGAATTTCCTCAATGTTTGGAAGGCGATATCTATTCTTAATAATATGCCTATTAATTAGACGATAATCGATTAGACGTGCATCGAACAATCCTTTTTTCTAACGAGAACAATTGGACTGGCGAAATCCCAATTACTTTGGTAGACTACGCCATGTTGCAGCCACTCCTGGATTTGACTATCGACAATTATTTTCTCATCAGGGGCCAATCGCCTAAGTCTCTGATATATCGTCGTCCAAAATGTCGTTCATTGTGACACACGATGCACTTGGTCGTCTTGGCTTGTACGCTGAAATCAGTTTTCTTACTTCGTTTCTTACACCAGTATACACTATAGTATTCAAATTCTATTTAAGTTATTCAGATTCTAAATTCATCTCAATAAGGTTGATTCTTACTAATGGGTTTTCTGTCTCGTCAATTGGGAATTCCATTCCCAATCACTAAGCTCGCGAGCGTAATAAAATTTTTCCTTAGCAAAATTTCATATGAAAGTCAGCTGTCCGGTATGAAGTGACAGAGAAGGTCATAATTCTCGTTATCGATCTTAGTTTCAAGGACTACTGCGCCAAGGGTGCGTTTATTTTGATCACCAAAACCTACTACGGATATACCGTCATACTCATTTTCGAACACTGTCTCTTTTGATGGTTACGTCACTACCTGTATCAATCAGCCCCTGAAATTCTTTTTCCTTAACGAACACTTTCGAACTAATGTCAGCGAGAATCACCTTGTTAACCCTATGTAGATGCATCAGCACTTGAGCCTTCTTTTCCATCTTTCTTTTTCTGGGAGCAATTTATCGACAAATGTCCGAATTGGTTACATCGAAAACATCTAGTTCCTAAGGCCTTATTCGGACAAGCCACAGTTTAGTGGGACAAGGCTCCACAGTTTTTGCACCTAGTCTGATAATTCTGAACATTATTCTTAGCACTTACATCTGGTTTTGTAGGATTATGCTTTTTGTGATAATGTGACTGTTCAGCTTTCATTCGTTCATAGTATTTAAGATTCTCCTTAAGTTCACTAACATTCTTTGCCTGGTATAATGTAGTTTTGTTTAGAGCATCGTCTGGTATTCCAAATATTATATAATTTATTAGATGTACGAGTAATTCTTCACAGCACCACCAGCCACTATTTTTTTCATATTATAAAAATACTCTAAAAGCGTTTCGTTGTTGGCACGCCTCGGCGTTTCAAGAATCTTATGCACATTTTCTGGCTCTCTATAACCAAACTCTTTTCTTAGCACTGTTCCAACGACACACGCCTACCTCTGATTCCAGAGCTAAACGGGCAGCTCCTACAAGTAACCTAATGTAAAGGTACTTTTGGACGTCATTCTACCCACAAATATCAGAAACATTTTCAAAATCTTTAACCCAAACATCATAAGACTTTCCACATTCACGACTAAACCTGTATGAGTCTTCTTCAATGTCCTTAAATTGGAAATTGTTCTGAACTAGCTCTCTCTACTACTAGAACCTGCAGTATATGGATCATTGTTTTCCGTAGACTTCCCCGCACTATCACTGTTATCGCTTTGTATTTTTTGTTCGTCCTTTAAACCTTTTGCCCACGGCTTCAGATATTTTTGACTCTTCTCCTCGTTCTTCTTTACTTTCCTGACCTACCTTCTACCTTCTCTTGACTTTCAAAATTACGTTGCTCGCTTGAATCTTCTAAAGATCTAATATAAGAAACTCCTTCGCCGTCCCTTTTCTGTTTGGTCGCGCTTTCCAATCTTGCAATCAAATTTGTCTTTAAATTATATCTAATCGAGAGATTACGATTCTTCAAAATAGCCTGCAGTTGTCTTGTAGTTATTGAATGTAAATCCTCTGGTGTTGATGTACTCAGTAAAGAGCGATTCAAAACAGTTTTCCCTTACGCTAATAAATGTTATTTATTAAGATTTTCCTAAATTCTTTTTAATGTCTATCATGCAATTTATTTACAATATTTTGTGTTTCATGCAATACCGATTAAGTGTTTGTATAGGTACATATACATATTCATATCGTGCAAGTTATGTATTGGAAAGTTCTTACCAGTTCTTCTGATAAAAGCTTTATGTATGATACATCTCGAGTGAACATTGCCAGAACGTTAAATTTTCTTTTTTGATAAAATAAAATGGTACGTGTGCTTGATATGTGAGAATTTTAGGGTTCGTACAAGTACCGTTTTTTTGTTTTCTAGGAATTATTGAAAAATTAGAAATCTCTTCCTTTACGAATTTAAAATGGCATATAATGCGTCATTGGCAATAAAAAACATTAATGACGTATTTGAGGATGTCGCGGTAAACGTCGTATAGTGACGTTGGTTTGGAAATTTCCGTTCGGGAGATTTCAGCCTCGAAAATGACTACGTGGGGAGCCGGAAACGTTAGTTGACGACGATGTTTTAAGAGCAATGGTGGATGCGGACCCAACGAAATCGGTGCGGGAGATTGTACAAAACATGGGAGTATCCCCAATGACAATAAGTCGACACCTTTTTCTCATAGGAAAGGTAAATAAACTCGATAAGTCTGTACCCCATGAACTGAACGAATTCCAAAAACTACGGCGCCTGGTAATTTGCGCATCGCTTACATTAAGAAACCAAACTGAACCGTTTTTGCACCGTATAGTCACTTGTGATGAAAAGTGGATACTGTATGAAATCGTAAAGGATCAACCAAAACACACCCCTGTGATGAGTGGCATAATTGCACTTATTCAGCTAAAACAGCTTTTAACATTTTGCAGTTAATTATAATGTCTTTTGGTCAGTTATTTGTCCACTCTTGCATGAATCGCATGCTAACCCAATCTTGTACTGTATTTATACTTACTATTCAATAAATCATAACTGAATTATACCTAAGCGTTTTATTCGAGACATCACAGTGGCGAGGAGGATTAACAATTTTAATTAAATTTGCTTAAGTTCAACGGGTAAATAGTGAAAAATGTCGATTATCGGTTCAGTTCAAAAATCCGATTTCAATCAAAATGACTGGCATATATTTAAGGCCCATTTGGAACAGGTTTTCATTGCCAACGATGTTAGTGTGCAAGTGTAGAAAAAAGCAGTTTTGATTAATGCTTTATCGGAGCAATCATATAAATTAGTTAATAATTTGATTCATCCCGTGAAAATGGAAATGGCTTCGTATACAGTACTTAGTAAAGCTTTCGACGATCATCTTAAACCTACAGTTTCTGGATTCGCAGAGCGGTATAAATTCTACTCCACAGTTAAAGAAAATCACGAGACAGTTAACCAATGGGCAGCACGAGTGCGATCGCTTTCCATAAGCTGCGAGTTTGGCGATGAGCTTACGAGGGGCGTTCAACATATTCTCGGTATCGGGGTGAAGCTGTGGTTGTATGTATAACTTGACTTATTTATCAAGTAATACTGCTCGTATTATTTTAGTGCATTCATGTAAAATTTCATATAAATGTGATTATTAATTCGAGACGATGATGGTGAAAATTGAGCATCGCGCTGTAATTAAATTTCTCACTAAGCAAGGAAAAAGTAAAAAAACTATTCATGAAGAGATGGTGGCTGTTTACCAGGGTTCCGCACCTTCATTATCAACTGTGCAAAAGTGGTCAGGTGAGTTCAAGAGAGGCAGAGAGAGCATTGAAGACGACCCCCGCTCCGGCGCCCCGGCTACTGCTTGTACGGGAGAAGGCATCAAAGAAGTCGAAAAACTTGTTCTTAAGGATGCCCGAATAAAGGTGAAAATGATGGCAGAGATCACCAAGCTTTCAATTGGTACCATTCACACCATTCTTCATGACCATCTTAACCTTTCAAAGATCAGTGCAAGGTGGGTGCCACGAATGCTCACAGCGCCTCAGAAAAAAGTGAGAATCGCGTGCTGTAGAGATTTTTTGGAGATGTGTAGTGAGAACGTGGACGGTGTTATGGATCGAATTGTAACTGGGGACGAAACATGGGTCCACCACTATGACCCTGAAAGCAAAGAAGAGTCCATGCAGTGGCATAAAAAAGGAACAGACCCCCCGAAGAAGTTCAAAGTCACTCCGTCTGCCGGGAAGCTCATGGCCACAGTTTTTTGGGACTCAAAGGGAATCTTGCTCATTGAGTACAAAAAAAAAGGTGAAACCATCAACGCCACATCCTACGCTTCCACTTTGCATAATTTGCGGGAGGAAATTAAAAAGGTGTGTTGCTTCTTCATGACAACGCTCCTGTTCACACGGCGTGAGTTTCCAAGGCTGCTGCGCGAGATTGTGGTTTCGAAGAAATCCAACACCCAGACCTTGCCCCTAGTGATTATTTCCTGTTTCCGGATTTGAAAAAATGTCTTCGTGGAAAAAGATTTTCGGATGATGAAGAACTCAAGTCGGCAATAAATGGGTATTTTGCAGAGAAAGAGGAAATTTATTTTTTTGAGGGTTTAAAAAAGCTTATCTCAAGATGTAACAAATGCATTGATGTTAGGGGAGATTATATTGAAAAATAAAAACAATTTAAATTGAATTCGCATTTTCCTTCATATCGATACCGAGAATATATTGAACGCCCCTCGTAATTCAGCTTTTCGTGACAAATTCGTGATAGGACTGCAGAAGGGAGCAGCAAAAGACAAGCTGTTTTTGGAGAACGTGGCTAAACTAACATTTGACAAAGCCGTGGAAATTCTAAATGCGGTGGAGTGTGTCAAGCACGAATACGAACTTGATATAAGCATCAAACAAGAACCAAGTTTGTCAGACGGCATATATCGAATGGGGCAGGCGAGACAAAAGGGCAGCAGTAAACAATTGATGGCGAAACAACAGGAATAGCAGCAGCGTGGGCATAAACAACAAGGCGGTAATAACAACTGTAATGGCAGTAAGTGTGGTATTTGCGGACTATCAAATCATTTGGTAAGCTCATGTCGATTTAAGCACTATCGATGTAAGCGGTGTAAATTCAAAGGGCACTTGCAACGGGTTTGTCCCAATAAGCTGAGTAATTATAAGACACAAAATGATTTTAATTATATTGAAAGTTCTGAGTTATCTTTGTTTAATATTTCTTCTATCCTAATAGACTCAAATGAACCTATTAAATTAAAAGTGTGCATGAATAGTATTCCTATGATAATGTAGATTGATACGGGAGCGTCCATTTCTGCAATTTCCTCAAAAATGTACCGTGATCATTTTAATTCTTATAAATTACAAATCCAATTTAGTTTTAAATAATTATAATGGCACCAAAATAAAGCCATTGGTGTTTGTGTAATAGATGTTTCGTGCAATAATATTTGTAAAAAGATACAAGTTGTTGTTGTTGAAAATGGCGGTCCACCATTGCTAGGTGGGAATTTCTTAAATGAATTTGGCATTAAATTTTCAAATTTTAATTATATGAAAAAAAATATGTTACCAGAAGTGCATGATATTACGGAAAAATTTGGTGAATTATTTGACGGAAAATTAGGTAAATTTAATAAAAACACTGTATCACTGCATGTTAAAAGCAATTCCTTTAGCATTGAAAGAAAAGGTTGAGTGTGAGATTGACAAGCTAGTTGGACTGGGGGTATTAGAACCAGTGAATTTTAGCGAATGGGGAACTCCAATCGTTCCTATCCTAAAAAAATCCGGTGAAGTACGGATTTGTGGAGACTTTAAAATCACCGTCAACCCCCAATTATTAATTGATAAATATCCTCTTCCACGAATAGAGGAATTATTCGCACAACTGCATGGTGGAGAGAAATTCACAAAATTAGACTTGTCAATGGCGTACCAGCACTTGGTTCTGGACAATGAGTCCAGAAAATTAACAACGATTTCCACAACGAAAGGACTTTTTCGCTACACGCGTTTAGTGTATGGTTTAGCATCTGCGCCAGCGGTTTTTCAAAAAATTATGGAGCGTTTGCTGATGAGCATAAAGGGGGTGGTGGTGTTCTTGAATGACGTATTAATTACAGCTCCAAATAGGAAGATCCATATCGAAAGGGTTAAGTATGTTCTTAAAATATTACAGGACGCAGGACTTAAATTAAATAAGGATAAATGTACGTTCCTATCAAAATCAATTAATTATTTTTGCCATGTGATTGACAAATCTGGGTTAAGAACTTGCCCAAGGAAGATTAAAATTATTCAAGAAATGCAACACCCCACTTGCTTGAAAGAACTTCAATCGTTTCTGGGAGTAATTAATTTTTATAGGAAGTTTTTGCCAAATGTAACAAAACTTTGTGCACTTTTATATGACCTTTTAAAAAAGACCTCGAAATTCGTGTGGACGAAGGTGCATTCCGCAGCAATTAACCGAATCAAAAAAGAGCTTACGTCCAAAAGAGCTTTGGCGCATTTTGATCCCAAGCTGTTGGTTAAGCTTACGGTCGATGCCAGTCCAATAGGTCTAGGCGCAGTATTGTCACAAGTATATGAAAATGGTATGGAAAGGCTAATAGAGTTTGCGTCTCGAAAGTTGTTTGCGACAGAACCGAAATATTCTCAGCTAGATAGGGAAGCTATAGCGATTCTTTTTGAAGTAAAACCTTTTCATCACTACTTGTATGGTACAGAATTTAACTTAGTGACCGATAACAAACCGCTGATGCACATTCTAGGTTCCAAAAAGGGAATACCACAGATGCTAGTAAACCGTTTGCAAAGAATTACCCTAGTGTTGGCAGGTTATACATTTAAAATTGAATGTATTCGGTCAGCGGCAAATATAGCCGATTATTTTTCTCGATTACCAACCGCAGAAATTGAGTCTGCAAGGGAACAAGCAGGTGATTCGTGTCCTTATATTAATTATTTCAAGGAAAACAGGAATTTGCCAATCACAATAGATATGGTAGAAAAAGCATCGCAAGGCGATTGCACTCTAGCAAAAGTTAAAAAATTTATTCAATCCGGGTGGGAACAAGACCAGGTAGATATTGAACTTAGACCTTTTTTCCTGAGGCGAAATGAATTAAGCGTTGAGTCTAATTGTCTGTTTTGGGGCTATCGCTTAATTATTCCCGTGTCGCTGCAGGCATCGGTCCTGGCAGAATTACACAAAACCCATATGGGTATAGGAAAGATGAAAGCCATGACAAGAAACTATTGCTGGTGGCCAAAGCTCGATAGTGAATTGGAAATCATTGTTAAATCTTGTGAACAATGCTTGGCCACTAGAACTGATCCTCCGAAAGGAAAACTTATTGTTTGGGAATGGCCTGAAGAACCGTGGGATCGCGTTCACATCGATTTTTTTGGGCCAATATTTAAGAGATGGTTTTTAGTAATAGTGGACAGTGTTGTGATTCACACACCACATGATCCCAGCACTTGCTATCACAACAATCCACTTATCCAGTTGCATATGCATTTTCGGTCAAGTTCATACCCGAGTCATTCACCGAAATTCAAAGCCGCATGTAAATATATGCCATACGTGCTGGCGTACATTCGCCGCACTACCGGAACGACGCTGAACATGTTTCGTATTTGGGTCGATCCCAGGAAACACTTAAAGAATAACATAATTATGAATGGGATTGCACTTACAATGTTCGGAGTGTGGAAGTGAATGACAAATGGTATGACATTTGAAACCGACAAAAGAAAAACCACCCAAGCTGCAAAATAAACTGGAACAAGCGGTGAATGATCGTAAGTGTTATGGGAGTGGTTGCGCAAGCCGATTTGGCTACGCACAGAAAAGGTTATAAAAAAGATACGATGCGAAAAGAAAGTCAGTTTGTTAATTAGACTAATTCAGACGACAACGTTGCAGCGACGCTAAAGATGGCGGACCTTTAGTCAGTATAATAAAATATAGTAAAAATAAATAAAAAGTCTTTTTAATCAACTCCGTAGATAGACTCTTCTCTCGTTAGATACGAGAAAGCACGGTCTCGCGGCGATACAACAACAGCCATAGCAAGTGGGCAGAATGCTTGGAGATGGGTACTAACACAACGAGTAGAGCCACTATAAATAAACTTAGGCCAGTATTTGCGCGTTTTGGCCTAGAAGAGAACGTTAGTTTCTGATAATGGTACCGCATTTGTTTCGAACGAATTCGAACAAGTTTTAAGAATTAATGGCATTAAGCATCGAACAACACCAGTAGGCAACCCGGCTACTAACGGGCATGCTGAAAATTTTGTTAAAACCATAAAAGATGCATTAAAACGAGCATTAGGAGCAGATGAAAAAATTGCATTTGAATTCCTTTCTATTAGATTATAGAAATACTATTCATTCGAGCACAGGTGTATCTCCAGCTGAATTAATGTTAGGTAGAAAATTGATAACTAGGTTAGATTTACTTAATCCTAAAAGAAACATGCAAATTGATTTAAGTAAATATCAAACAACAATTGAAAAACAGCAAGAAATACAAAAACAAAATTATAAATCGAAAGATACTCGTAGACATCATTTTAAAGTAAATGAAATTGTAATGGTAAGAGATTACTATATATCAAATAAAATAATTTGGACTAAAGCTAAAATTGTAAAACGATTAGGCATGCAAACATATTTAGTAAAAGTAATTGAATCTAATAATATCTGGAAAAGACATTTAAATCAAATTATAAGTAGTAATCACTATACTCCAACAACTTTAAGTAATGAGCATGATAACTTAATTACAAACATATCAAAACCTAATAAACCTACAGTAGAACATAATTTAGAGGAGGGAGAAGTAGTTCCGGAATCGGAAAAAATAATTGTATCTGAAATAGGTACATCTGATCAAATATATATTAAGCAAACCGTACAATTTAAGAAGTCGAAAAAATAATGTATAATATTGTAACGCTCTTGTAAATTTTGAAGAATTGTAAGGGACAAAAAACTGAAGGGGGATATTGTGATGAGTGGCACTAATTGTACTTATTCAGCTAAAACAGCTTTTAACATTTTGCAGTTAATCATAATGTCTTTATGTCAGTTATTTGTCCACTCTTGCATGAATCGCATGCTAACCCAATCTTGTACTGTATTTATACTTACAATTCAATAAACCATAACTGAATTATACCTAAGCGTTTTACTCGAATCATCACAACCCCCAAGCCCGATCTTCACCCAAAAAAGGTTATGGTGACAATTTGGTGGACATTGAAAGGACCAATCCACTTTTCATTTCTTCAACCAGGAAAAACGATAAACACTGTCAAATATTTGAGGAAATCGACATATTGCATGCCAAATTGGCTGAAAATCAACCTGCGTTGGTCAATAGGCACGGTCCGATCCTTTTGCATGACAATGCTAGACCCCTATCCTCACTAGTAGCGGTGCAAAAACTGTTGCGGTTGGGATTTGAAATTCTTTCGCATCCACCGTACTCTTTTGATATTTCCCCCACGGATTACCATCTTTTCCGCAATCTGGATTCATTTTGCCGGCAGAAGGTCTTCCGGAACCGAGCAGAGGTCATAAAAGCCTTTGAAGATTTCATTGCCTCAAAAAGTCAGCACTTCTACGAAAAAGGAATATTTGACCTTGTATCCGTTGGAAGAATGTCATAGATGCCAACGGATCCTATTTTGATTGAATAAAAATTTACGGAAAGATAGTATTGACTTTCAAATTTTTACTATTGTACTAATGTCGGCATTAGGGTTAATTAGGTTATTTAAAATATTTCGGCCCTCTCTTTCCATAAAATCTTGAACAATTTTAGTTATCTGTTCGGTCTTGGCATTAAGTATAAACAAAACAGAAATCAAGATGATAAAAGAAAATGAATACAGTGAAGGTGTTATCGATTTTAGGGTAATTAATGGTGTTAGCGGGATCAATAAAGAATTTCTAAAGGGAATTAATTTTTGTTGCATAAGTTTTTAACATACGATCTATTACAAAAACTTTTGATATCTTCGTCGCAGAAATACAAAGCGTACTGCAGTATTTAGATATATTAGTTTTTAGTGAATTAAACATACCTAAAAAGGAAAAGGAGAGGAATCAATTTTATAATATTGATGGTTTTGTTTCGAAATTTCTAAATCGCGATGGAAAAGGAGGAAAGTTTAAATTTTCAGGAAATACCATCTGAACCCGAAAACTATGAGGGAATTTATCTAGAAATAATTCAAGGGGATGACAAAAGTATATTCATGCTAACTATAGGCGGCCTAAGTTAAGTATTACAAGATTCATAAATGATAAGATCAAAGAAAACAATACGAACATTTTATTAGGTGACATGAATATTAATGTTCAAAATAATTCTTTAGTCATAAAATATATGAAAGTCATGGCTGCAAAAGACTTTACAAATGTCATCATGTAACCTTACCGTGTTGATGTAAAATAAAACACTTCTAGGCTCATTGACCATATGTATTGTAAAATGTTGTGTGGGTACAAATGATAGAACTTATTCTTTTCAATACAAATCCCTTTATTCAGTACAGTTACAATTCACTATTTAATTGTTTCTCTCAATACAATCCAATTTCTCAACCGCTTATACTTTTCTTATCTCTTACTTAAACCACTTAATTACTTCTCCTAATTAACACTTCAAATTTCACTTTAGAACTGATTTGCATACCTTGGGGATGCTGGTATTTATACTCGAATGACATACTTCGAGAACAATCCTCGCCATCCAGCGTCCCATACAATTTGCAATTTGCTAGAAAATTCGATTCCACTCTCCAGTCGAGACTTTGTTATTCCAGTACCGAAATCTTCTGGTCTTCAAATATCGACATTTTCTGCTCTGTGAATCTAGATGTCGCTGCTCACATTTAAGTGGTTATCACATTGCTCCCTCCCTACAGTTGTTCGACCCGAACAACTTCGTCATTCATCATCCCGTTGAAATGACACATTCTATCCAAATGGACCACTTTCAATTTTCCTCGATCCCCATGCTGGATCCGGTAGACAACGTCATTAATGCGGGTTATCACCTTGTATGGACCTTCCCAGTCCTGTTGCAATTTTGGTGATTTGCCTTTCTTACGCTGAGGATTATACAGCCAGACAAGATCTCCTTCGTTGAAACCGGAAGATTTCGCCTTGATATCGTACCTAGTCTTCATGCGGCTGCTTGCTAGCTTCATCTTTTCTCTGGTGTCTTCATGCAATTTACGAATCCTGCTGCGCAAGTCATTCACGTAGTCGTTCACCTCTTTGGGCTCCGTCGGTGGGGATCCGAATTTTGCTTCACATGGCAACCGAATTGTTTGACCAAATAAGATCTCGGATGGTGTGTGCCCTGTTGAGATATGGACCGCGTTTCGGTAGGCCATTAAAAAGAGGGGTATGTGTCGATCCCAATCCCGCTGGCAGTTGCTGACAACCTTAGATAGATGCTCATTCAAGGTCCGATTGAATCGCTCGACCATTCCATCCGATTGAGGGTGTAGTGGCGTTGTCCTTGTCCTCTTATTCCCAAATATTGGCATATTTCCTGGAAGACTTTTGATTCAAAGTTTCGCCCTTGATCAGAGTGCAGTTCCATTGGGACCCCAAATCTGCTCACCCAGTTGTTGACTATCTGTTCGGCTACGGTCTTAGCCTCTTGATTTGGGATGGCAAACACTTCCGGCCACTTACTGAAGTAATCCATGACCACGAGGGTATAACGGTTACCATTAAAGGTTTCGGGAAACTGCCCAGCGATGTCGATGGCTATTCGACATTGTATTGTTGCATTTGTCCATGTGGCTTTACTTTTGGACCCTTGGTAGCCGCACACCTTATGCACTTTTTGCACCAATTCTCGACATCTTGTTTAGCGCTTAGCCAATAGAAACGTTCCCTTACCTTTTCCAACGTCTTGTTTATTCCCAAATGGCCTCCTGAGATTCCGTCATGTATTTCATGGAGTATTTGGCCGACTCTGGACCGTGGCACTATTAGCTGCATACGGGATGTTGTCCCATCTGCACTTTCCCATTTTCTCTTCAGCAATCCATCTTGCACAAAAAGCGATTCCCACTGTGCCCAGTATGCCTTCAGAGTTTGGCTCCGATCTGATATCTGCTGCCAGCTTGGTCTTTCCTCGTGTTCTTTCCAGGCCAATATTGGTTCGATGTCATTGTCTGCCTGTTGGGAGGAACGGATTTCGTCTATACTCCAACCCTCTATTGGCTCAGTCCTGATCATTTGGATAGTTGCCTGTTCTTTTGCTTCTTTACGATTGCAGTGTTCGCATTTTACTCCGCACGGTCGACGAGAGAGAGTATCAGCATTTGAGTGGAGTGTTCCCTTGCGGTGTTGCACTTCAAAGTTGTAGCCCTGCAACTGCTCGGTCTATCTTGCAACTTGGCCTTCAGGGTTCTTAAATTGGAGTAGCCATTTCAGAGCTGCGTGGTCTGTCCGGAGAATGAACTTTTGTCCGTAGAGGTACTTATGGAAATGCTTCGTAGCCAGAATTAAAGCCAGAAGCTCGCCGGATTACACAGTAGTTTCGTTCAGGTCTGGAGAGTACTTTGCTGTAATATGCGACCACTTTCTCTTGACCGTCATGAACTTGGGAGATCACAGCTCCGACCCCAACATTGCTAGCGTCTGCGTCCACGATGAACATTTTTCCGGGCGTGGGGTAACCCAAGATGGGGGCATTGCACAGCTGTCGCTTCAGTTCTTGAAATGCTTTTTCGCATTCTCCAGACCACCTGAACTGTCGGCCTTTTTCTGTAAGTTGATGCAGGCTCTTTGCAATGCCAGCAAAATCCTTTACGAACCTTCTGTAATTCGTGGCGAGGCCCAAGAAGCTTCTCAGTTGGTGTTTATCTTTTGGAGAAGGCCAACTTTTCACGGCTTCGATTTTGTCAGGATCCGTGCTTACTCCTTCCGCTGATATAATGTGACCCAGATATTTTACTTCCGGACGAATAAGGCACACTTTTCTGGGTTGAGCTTTAAATGAGCACTTCGTAGCCTCTCAAACACTTCTTTTAGATTTTCGCGGTGCTCCTTGTACGTCTTACCTATGACGATAACGTCGTCCAAATATACTAGGCAGGTTTTCCAGGTGAGTCCTTGCAATGTTCGTTCCATTAGTCGCTCGAAGGTGGCCGGAGCGTTGCACAGTCCAAACGGCATCACTGCAAACTGCCAAAGATCGCTTCCTGTAGTGAAGGCAGTTTTCTCACGATCCGCACGATTTATCTCTACCTGCCAGTAACCGCTCTTCAAGTCAAGCGTTGAAAACCATTTCGCTCCAGAAAGCATATCCGAAGTGTCATCGATTCTCGGAAGTGGGTAGCTGTCCTTTTTAGTGACATCATTGAGACGTCGGTAGTCTACACAAAATCTCGTGCTGCCATCTTTCTTCTTCACGAGGACCACTGGAGATGCTCACGGACTTTGCGATTCTTCAATCACTCCCTCAGCTTCCATCTTCGACGTCATTTCGGCAACTTCTGTTTGCTTTGCCAATGGAAGATGCCTTGCAGGTTGACGGATTGGTCGAGCGTCTCCGGTGTCAATGTGGTGTTGAACAATATGCGTACGTCCATATTCTCCGTCTTGTGCAGCAAATATATCAGCGTACTCACCGATTAGTTTTTCTGCCAGGATTCGCTGATCTTCGTCCAGATTACAGAGGCTGAGAATTTTGTTCTTGATTTTTATGCTCTGAACTGTTGTGAACTGAACTTTGGATTTAGAATCCTTACAGGGACCATGTTGTTCTTTGGTGGCTACCAGGACCACCTTCCACTTTTGCCCACAAAATTGCTTCTGACGAAGGCTCTAGACTCTGATTGCTGCAGATGACGACATTTGAGACTGTGGTATTGGCGTTTCCGTATATCATTGGTATCTCCATGTTTCCGTATTTCAGGGTTTGTGCCCCCAAGTCGACTACAATTCCATGTTCTCTCATGAAGTCTGTACCAATGATGCACTCGTCACATATGTCAGCTACCAGAAACGCGTGAGTGAATGTTATTCCGGCCAGTTGGATTTTTATGCGGACTTCACCATATACCTTAATCGTTGCTCCTGTAGCTGTTCGCAAGCTGCAACTGCTAGTGTTATGCAGCCAAGTCTTCTGCACAAGATTCCTCCTGATGAGAAGCCTCAGCGCCAGTGGAGGAAAAAGTGACCTGGTGCTCCGACTTCAGGAGGCTTTGAACAACGAGGGACATGATCCTGATGCATATTCCTTTGATGTTGACGAGGATGAACAGACAAGTACCGGCAATGACATGGCTGCAATGATGCAACTCCTCTTATTAAAAATGGACGAACAGAAGAACAGTCTCGACCAACAAAAGAAAAATCTGGAAGAACAAAAGAATAGCCTCGAACAAAAGCTGGATGAACAAAAGAATAGTCTCGAACAAAAGCTGGATGAACAAAAGAAAAATCTAGACGAGCAGAAGAGCAGCATTGAACAAAAAATCGACGAACAAAAGAATAGTCTAGAACAAAAACTGGAAGAACAAAAGAACATTTTCCAGCAAAAGTTCGAAGAAATCGATGACAAATTTGAAAGAATAGAAAAGAACGTTGATGACAAACTTGATACAATAGAGAAGAATGTTGGCGAAAAATTCGAAGAAATGGACAGCACAGTGCGAAAACAGAAACTGCGAGAATGTTATTTAAGCGGTCCAAGGTCCAACTCTTTTAGTTGAAGCCTCCCTCATTCGATGGCCAGACCCCATGGTCTACTTATAAGAAGCAGTTTGAAATGGCTTACTGTGCAAACGACTGGGACAATGAAAAAGGAAAAGTGATTTGCTCTAACAATGGCCTTGCACGGTCCTGCAGCAGAACTGTTGCAAACAGTAGACATCGAAAAACATAAAGATTATGTGACTTTAGTACAGGCTATCGAGAAACGGTTTGGGGATAGCCACATGCAGGAGGTCTACAAGGTCCAATTGCAAAGCCGAATGCAGCAACGGGGAGAAACACTGCAGCACCTCCAAGCCGACGTGAGTAGACTGGCACATTTGTTATACCCCACCGCAAGCCAGGAAATTATCGACGAAATGGCAAAAGATGCATTTATCAGAGGAATTGCAGATTCAAAACTACAGTCAGTAGTAAGGATGGCCGGAAAAGAACCCTTGCTGAAGCACTTACCTACGCTCTGGCGATGTAAGCAGCCAATCAGGCTTCCAGGGGAACACATTTCATCAGGGAAGTAGCATCTATCGAATGCTCCTGCACAAGAATTAGTGCCGAGGAACGAGATACTTGACGGGATAGACGAATAATGCGCTGCTGGAATTGCAATAAAATAGGACACCTTCAAAGGCAGTGTAAAGAACCGGTGCGACGGTTTTTTTTTTTTTTCAACAAATTACCGACTTACTCTGCTAGATCGATTTTACAAAGAAATTTCCTCTACATCGTCTAGCAAACTAAACTAAAACTTGTGCGCGTGCATTGTGTGCATTGACGTTGGAAGTGTCCTTTTTTTCTGCGGTTTCCAATCAATCGAAAAAAAAGATAAATAAAGTCGAGAAAGGAAAGACGAGTGTTGGCGCCAAAAGAACAGTGCGTGCAAAAAGAAAACGTGATCGGTTCGATTAAACCGTGAGGGTTATTTAGGAAACCCTAAGGGAATTCGTGCGCGAGTGACCGAAGACAAAAAAAAATAAAAAAATAAAAACTTAGAGGAAATAGGCTGAGGCACGGGGGTGTATCAGATAACCTACACGTACCACCTGAATTTCCCATCCACCAACACGTCACGAAGTCGTTGGAGGCGTTTCCAGCGAGGATCTGCAGGACGGAGTATTAACCCTAGCATAAGTATTTCTTGTACTAACTTATTTTTTTTAATTTAGTCAATTAGTCAATAGATAATAAACATACGTATCTAGATTATGTTGGAGGATTTGTGAATCCTAAATAGTAACTTGAATTAGCCTAGTTGGTTAAAGCGCCATATTGTAAACGAAAGGGATCGGATCGTCTATTTTCTTTTCTTCCTTTTTTTTATTTTTATATATATTGTATATTCTTTTTTTCTTTTTTTTTTATTAAAGAAGAGATTGTGTTTAAGTTAAGATGAATAGTCTTTGTTTTTCTTGCGCCCTTAAGCTGTAAGCGGCGTGGGGGTTTTTTTCCGTTTCCTCAGTGTGGCGATTGGTTGTTTTGGGATGTTTTGGTGGTTTCGCTTTTGTTTTTCTTTCATTTTGCTTTAGACCTAGGAAAGAGGATCGCGGGTTTTACTGGTAGAGTCGCCATTCGACGCCGTACAGCTTTTGGGGACAAAGGATAATCGCGTGGCGCCCTTATTATAAATACCCACGACTACTACTCATCGAGCAGTCGGCAACCTTTGTTCCTGATACCGCGGAGGACGAAACGAAGGTAACACAAGAAGCCGGTCAATCTTCCCGAAGCCATCAGTCGGGAAATGCTTAAGCACCAACTTTGCGGGGCAGAAGTTGGTAACAGGAGTCGACGGCCCCAGGACCATCATCCAAGTCTCGCTGACAAAACGATGCAACGAAGCCCTTCTAGTAGAAGTAGTCGGTGGAAAAGAAAAATGGATGGCAACAATAGACACCGGTGCCACGGCCTCAATCATCAGGCGAAATCTTGTGCAGAAGTCTTGGCTGCATAACACTAGCAGTTGCAGCTTGCGTACAGCTACAGGAGCAACGATTAAGGTATATGGTAAAGTCCGCATAAAAATTCAACTGGCCGGAATAACATTCACTCACACGTTTCTGGTAGCTGACATATGTGACGAGTGCATTAGACTCCTCAGACGTACAGACTTCATCAGAGAACATTGACTTGTAGTCGACTTGGGGGCACAAACCCTGAAATACGGAAACATGGAGATACCAATGATTTACGGAAACGCCAATACCTCAGTCTCAAATGTCGTCATCTGCAGCAATCAGAGTCTAGAGCCTTCGTCAGAAGCAATTTTGTGGGCAAAAGTGGAAGCTGGTCCTGGTAGCCACCGATTCTATTTCATGGAGTCAGATAAGAGAAGAGACTTAATGGACCTTAGTGGATCCAAAGAACAACATGGTCCCTGTAAGGATTCTAAATCCAAAGACATTCAATGTAAGGGTGAAAAAGGGGGAGATAGTGGGTAAAATGTGTACATGTTGAGGCTATATCGACCACAACGGAGAAAAAGGGTGCAACACCGGTCACAACAGTTCAGAGCATAAAAATCAAGAACAAAATTCTCAGCCTCTGTAATCTGGGCGAAGATAGGCGAAACTAATCGGTGAGTACGCTGATATATTTGCTACACAAGACGGAGAATATGGATGTATGCATATTGTTCAACACCACCTATCAATTAATATATACATATGTATCGTTTTATTCATTAATTATACATCACTTAACTTTTCAAATCTTAGCGTCTGTGGTACATAAACATACTTATGTTACTCTTATTACATTACAATAAATAGTAAGGTTTTATAGCTAACAGTTATACAGTTTCTTTTGCCAATCATTATTATGGAAATATACATGAATTTACTATTTTACAGAAATCAACAATTTACATAGCATCCATGAGAGTGCAACATGTATGTACGTGAGTACATTGTGCAATTGCTTGCATAAAAATTTAAAATTTTTCTCAACTTTACGAGTAGGTAATAGTAAACACAGAAAAAAAAACGAAACTTAATAAAAAATGTCAAAATAAGATCACTTTCCGTGTAGATGCGAAAGTATCGTGTCGATATCAATTGGAAGCTCATCTGTGGAACTGGTGGCCGCTGTTGTCGTTATGGTTGTTGATGAAACGACTGTTGGTGCTGACTTTGATTCAGCGGTATCAACAGATGCTTTGGTTCGTGTGGTTTTAATTGGAGTTCTATTGTCGCTTTCATGAGATCTGTTGGTGTTGGTTAATGATGAAGAGGTGGCTGGTTTGGACTCCTTGTAATTAGATCTGGACGACGATACTGACGGCAATTGACTTTGTGATTGTGTGGATGATTTCTTGTCATCTTTAGATCGAGATGTGATGTTTTTCATGCTACTGCTGCCACTACTACTGCTGCATGAAGTGACTTCAGTCTTTTGTTGTTGTTGGGGTTTTGATTTGGTTTCTTCTCTGGAAGTGAGGGCTTTTTGTAATTTAGGCCCAATGGGCGTTGACGTGAACCTAAGTGGTGAGGCAAATCCCTGTACACCCATACCCTGTTCGTTGTGCTGATGATGATAATGAAGAAGATGATGATGGTGGTGGTGGTGGTGGAGATTTTGGTTCAATACAACTTGTGGTTGTTGTCACATCGGTGTTGGAATCTTTCTCAGAGATAGACAACTTGATTTGTCGCTTCTTGGGAATATTTCGAATGCCCAATGCCTTGTGAATGGATGGGGTGTTTTTAGGTGCAGCAGAATAGAGAAGCAGCTCATTGGAAGCTTTGACGCAGTGTTTTTCGTTTTTATTCATGTATATGTTCAATTCGAAGAATTTCATTGGGCGAGCTGGAATGGCTGGTGGACCATCGGGACCATTGTAACTGACTACTTGGAATCCCTTTGAATCGGCTTCATCGATCGCAATTAGTTCACAGTGATCGTAACGGTCATCCTCCTCTTCGTCATCGTCGATTATGTTATCACTGGGATCGGGTGGTTCAATGGATTTTGGTGTTTCAGGGGAGGACTTAATAGAAATTGGTTTAGATGGAGTAGGGGAGTTTTCTTCCTCCTCGTTTTTAAGCGGAAGAGATTTCACTGAAAGTGGCTTCAACATCACAACTGGGTCTAGCGATGCTCTGGGCTTGATTTTAGTTTTTTTCACTATGGCTGACACTTTTGGCTTTCTCATTGATGGAGGTGTGGGTGCAACAGTTGTTGTCTTTTTACGCGTTGTTGTCGTATAGCTTTCGAAAGCCTTAGGCACTCGAACTGCACGCGAAGACTGTCCACGTGCACGAATTGGTGAATTATTCACAATTTTGGTTGGTTTAACCGCCGATTTTTTTTGCGCAACTGGTGATTTAACGAGCTTCGGTGTTTTGGGTTTAATTTTGTTTGGACGTGGCTTTGCCTCGGTAGTGATAGTTTTCTTCGGAATTGGTTTGGTAGACTTTTTGTCATGCTTTGCTTTTCGACAAGAGACGAAGGGCCGTTAGGACTCTCTGGCATGTTTTTCTTTGCTGAGAGATTAAGTGCAGTAAGGACTTCGATTTGTTCAATACTTGGGTCAGGAGGGGTTATTTCAACGTTGCCTACGGGCGGCACTTTTTGCACGGAAGGTGCGGAAACCACTTTCATCACTTTTTTCTCACTCGTTGTCACACTAGACATGACATATTGCTTACGAATGGAAAGTGGTTTTGGTTTTGATGTTGAAAGAGGCGTTTTTGGTGCACGGCCTTTCTTTATGCTCAGACTACATTGAGGGATATTGTTCTTAGAATCAATAGACAATTTCGTTTTCATCCGCTGCTTTTTCTGTTCCAATTCAGAAAATTGTTTTCGTCGAATAGCATGTTTTTCGTCAGCTTGTGTTGAAATTTCTGATGCTTCTGTTTTTTTAGGTGTCAGCCAACTTCTAACTGGGTATCGAACCTCCCAGTTATTGCTGACAAGCTGTGAATCCACTGTTGGTAGAACTTCCGCAATAACATCTTTCTTAACTCTCCCTTTCTCCCAATCATCGTCTTCGGCACTGCTTAGTTCTGAGAGATCTTCTATATTTGCTACTGACGTATTTAGATTCTTTTTCTTGGGCGCAACTACTGATGATGCTGACGATGAAGAAGAAGATGAAGAGGATGACGAGGATGACGATGAAGAGGAAGAAGATGACGATAATGTCGAAGTAGCCATTTCTTCTTCACCGTCGCTCAACTCAAACAATCCGGCCGCAAAGTGTAGTGCAATTCAACAGGCGGTAGTGGTGCATCTTCTTCTCCAAAAGATTTAACGCGCTCAAGAATAATTGGCTCACAAGGTATCTTATCCTCAAGAACATCGGCGGTCTTTACTGGCGTTACAGCAGGAGTTGTTTCCTCTTTCTTCTTTTGCGCTGATTCTCGTAGTTGCTTCTCAATTTTCTTGTCTAAATCGTCCGACTCGTCGATAATAGGATCCGCCAGATGAGTAGTCTGTTTGTTGGGCTGCACTTTTTGGCGTTTCTTTTGCAAAGGGCGTGAGGTTACAACCGGGAGTTATAGCAAACTGTGGGGTCAACGTTTTGTTTTGCTTAGCCTCAGAATGACTTCGGTACGAATTGACCATCTTGAATACTGGTGTGTCTTAAGTCGACGGAACTATACCGGGTGTTGGAGGTATAAAGGTACCATCTTCAACCGACTTAAATGGCGTGTCCAAAAGGCAAGCAATATTTGCTGTGCGCTTTTCGCGTTCTTCTTCTAATTTTGCTGTTGATGACGCTTGCGGTGGTACAAATACCACTTCGTCGTCCACAGTATCTATTTTCTCTTTGCTTGACTTAACCTTTGAGTTTCTTTTTGCCGTTGTGGCTCCTGTTTCAGACTTGTGCGGTGTTGGAATTTTGATGTTAAAGATCGACTTGGACGGCGTGTCTTTTTTCTTCTTAGTCGAAGATGGTTGTGGAGTTTTTTCTTTTACTTGCTTTTGTCGTTTCTTAGCACGCATGCGTTTTGCCAGAGCCGCTTGTGTTTTGGGTATTAACACTCGGCGCTTCTTCTTTCTCGGCGGGTCACGACGCATAGAATTGGGACATTTAGCATTGACTTCTCTCAAATAGTAATCAAATTCTGCGAAATTTCACGCATTTTTTGCCATTCCTCGAGTTCTGATTTAGAGATTTCTAGCTTCTTTGTTTGAGTTCCTGACTCATTCTTTGTTTGTTCGGTATCAGAGCGCTCATTAGCTTTGCTTTCTGTGTCATCTTTCTCGGACTTGGATAGGACACGTTTTACTCTTTTCGAGTTTGCTTTCCTTTTTGGAGTATCAGCGAGTTCTTTATGAATAACTGTTTGATTGGTATTCTCGACGCTGTTTGAGTTCTCGGAATCCGCTCCTGGCTCAGGAACAATCTCAATCATAGGCAGAATCTCAACATTTTTTTATCACAGGCTTCTCGTGAGTACTCTCTTCAACAACAGTAGAGGTGACCTTTTTTTAACAGCTTCCTATATGCTGGCAATGGAGAAAAATTCAATGTTCTTACGTGAGATTTCTTTCTTGGTGTGGATAAACTTTTGAAGCTTCTCGAGTGGGTAATACCTGTCGATGGAGTTTTTCCATCTTGAGCTATTCGTGACTCTAAGCCACTTCCACTTGGCAGCAGTTTTGCTTTGGCTAAAGATTTCTGCAGATCATCAGCCTTTTCAACTTTATGAGCACTTCCGAGGATGACGGTATTCGGTGGTAGTTGATCAGCAGTTAAAATTATTTGTTCGGCCATTGGAACTTCAATTCGGTTCACTTCAACCGGTATTTCCCCTTGCAATTGCTGCATCAATTCATTATTAAGTAAGAAAGGAAGTAATCCTTCGTTGGTTAGCAAAAGAGCGGTGCTGGAATCAAAAAACATTTGATTGTCTAGGGTAGTGTTCACTATTTGACTATTGTCTGCGGCTGTTAATAGCACTGGGTCTGTTCCCGATGGGTTTTGAGGCTTTTGAGCATTGTCATTGCTGTTCGAAACAACCAGCCTTGAAATAAAAAAATTTGACTCGATCAACGAACCAAATGAGGCATTGCTAATGGTATGTGTTGTGCCAGTTGTTTGTGTGCGAGTTGTTGAAGAAGCTTGTACTAATTGTAGTTGTGGCTGTTCTTTTGTCTTTTGTGGCTCTGCCTCTTATTCAATTGAAGAAACATTGCTTAAAGAATCTGCAGGAATGATCTGAGAGACAAGCTCCTGAATGAAATCAATAAACATTGGATCTTCCTCTGTAGCCTCTGTTGCACTCTTTACCACAGTTTCCAATCGGTTTAGTTCTTCTATTAGATTTGTTTCGGCCTTGTCAGCTGATTCTGGTGATTGTAAAGATAAGGACTCTCTGGCTGTATCGAGCAGTTGCAGGGCTACGACTTTGAAGTGCAACACCACAAGGGAACACCCCACTCAAATGCTCATGCTTTCCCTCGTCGACCGTGCGGAATAAAATGCGAACACTGCAACCATAAAGAAGGGAAAAACAGGCAACTGTCCAAATGATCAGGACTGAGCCAATAGAGAGTTGGAGTATAGACGAAATCCGTTCCTCCCAACAGGCAGACAATGACATCGAACCAATATTGGCCTGGAAAGAACACGAGGAAAGACCAAGCTGGCAGCAGATATCAGATCGGAGCCAAACTCTGAAGGCATACTGGGCACAGTGGGACTCGCTTTTTGTGCAAGATGGATTGCTGCAGAGAAAATGGGAAAGTGCAGACGGGAGAACATCTCGTATGCAGCTAATAGTGCCACGGTCCAGAGTCAGCCAAGTACTCCATGAAATACATGACGGAATCTCAGGAGGCCATTTGGGAATAAACAAGACGTTGGAAAAGGTAAGGGAACGTTTCTATTGGCTAAGCGCTAAACAAGATGTCGAGAATTGGTGCAAAAAGTGCATAAGTTGTGCGGCTACCAAGGGTCAAAAAGTAAAGCCACATGGACAAATGCAACAATACAATGTCGGAGCACCTTTCGAACGAATAGCCATCGACATCGCTGGGCCGTTTACCGAAACTTTTAATGGTAACCGATATACTCTCGTAGTCATGGATTACTTCAGTAAGTGGCCGGAAGTGTTTGCCATCCCAAATCAAGACGCTAAGACCGTAGCCGAACAGATAGTCAACATCTGGGTGAGCAGATTTGGGGTCCCAATGGAGCTACACTCTGATCAAGGGCGAAACTTTGAATCAAAAGTCTTACAGGAAATATGTCAATATTTGGGAATAAGAAAGACAAGGACAACGCCGGCTTCTTGATAGCTGTTTCTGCTGGTTTCTTCCTCTATTGGCTTGCCACCACAGTGAGGGCAGTCTTTTCGTCGCACCGGTTCTTTACACTGCCTTTGAAGGTGTCCTATTTTATTGCAATTCCAGCAGCGCATTATTCGTCTATCCCGTCAAGTATCTCGTTCCTCGGCACTAATTCTTGTGCAGGAGCATTCGATAGATGTTACTTCCCTGACGAAATGTGTTCCCTTGGAAGCCTGATTGGCTGCTTCCATCGCCAGAGCGAAGGCAAGTGCTTCAGCAAGGGTTCTTTTCCCGGCCATCCTTACTGCTGACTGTAGCTTCGAATCTGCAATTCCCCTGATAAATGCATCTTTTGCCATTTCGTCGATAATTTCCTGGCCTGCGGTGGGGTATGACAGATGTGCAAGTCTACTCACGTCTGCTTGGAGCTGCTGCAGTGTTTCTCCTCTTTGCTGCGTTCGGCTTTGCAATTGGACCTAGAAGACCTCCTGCATGTGACTATCCCCAAACCGTTTCTCTATAGCCTGTACTAAAGTCACATAATCTTTATGCTTTTCGATGTCTACTGTTTGTAACAATTCTGCTGCAGGACCGTGCAAGGCCATTGTTAGGGCAAAGCATTTTTCCTCATTGTCCCAGTCGTTTGCACAGGCAGCCATTTCAAACTGCTTCTTATAAGTAGACCATGAGGTCTGGCCATCGAATGAGGGAGGCTTCAAATCTTTTCTCCTTGGACCGCTTAAAGAACATTCTCGCAGTTTCTGTTTTCGCACTGTGTCGAGCTCTTTTGCCAGTTGCTGAACTTTGCTGTCCATTTCTTCGAATTTTTCGCCAACATTCTTCTCTATTGTATCAAATTTGTCATCAACGTTCTTCTCTATTCTATCAAATTTGTCATCAACGTTCTTCTCTATTCTTTCAAATTTGTCATCGATTTCTTCGAATTTTTGCTGGAGAGTGTTATTTTGTTCTTCCAGTTTTTGTTCTAGACTATTCTTTTGTTCATCCAACTTTTGTTCGAGTCTATTCTTTTGTTCATCCAGCTTTTGCTCGAGACTATTCTTTTGTTCTTCCAGATTATTCTTTTGTTCATCCATTTTCTGTTGAAGACCGTCCATTTTCCGTTCGAGACTGTTCTTCTGTTCTTCCAGATTTAACAAGAGGAGTTGCATCATCGCAGCCATGTCATTGCCGGTACTTGTCTGTTCATCCTCGTCAACATCAAAGGAATATGCATCAGGATCATGTCCCTCGTTGTTCAAAGCCTCCTGAAGTCGGAGCACCAGGTCACTTTTTCCTCCACTGGCGCTGAGGCTTCTCTTGTTCAACTCGGATTTGAGTTGGACGAGGGTCAACTGCAATAGTTTTCGACCCATTCTAGCTTTTTCAAATAGTCAGAAAACACTTTTTTTTTTTTTTTACACACAATAAATCCTATCCCACTTCTGACACCAATGTAAAATGTTTGTGTGGGTATAAATGATAGAACTTATTCTTTTCAATACAAATCCCTTTATTCAGTACAGTTACAATTCACTATTTAATTCTTTCTCTCAGTACAATCCAATTTCTCAACCACTTATACTTTTCTTATCTTTTACTTAAACCACTTAATCACTTCTCCTAATTAACACTTCAAATTACACTTTAGAACTGGTTTGCATACCTTTGGGATGCTGGTATTTATACTCGAATGACATACTTCGAGAACAATCCTCGCCATCCAGCGTCCCATACAATTTCCAATTTGCTAGAAAATTCGATTCCACTCTCCAGTCTCCAGACTTTGTTATTCCAATATCGAAACCTTCTGGTCTTCGACATTTTCTGCTAGATGTCGCTGCTCACATTTGAGTTGTTATCACAATATAAAAAAAAGACAGTCCATTTACTAAGTTTTTACTTAAAATTTATTTTCTTAGTTCTAGTATTAAGTAATGTTAAAATGAATATAAAATTAGACTGTAATGTAAAATGTTTGTGTGGGTACAAATAATAGAACTTATTCTTTTCAATACAAATCCCTTTATTCAGTACAGTTACAATTCACTATTTAGTTGTTTCTCTCAGTACAATCCAATTTCTCAACCGCTTATACTTTTCTTATCTTTTACTTAAAGCACTTAATCACTTCTCCTAATTAACACTTCAAATTTCACTTGAGAACTGATCTGCATACCTTTGGGATGCTGGTATTTATACTCGAATGACATACTTCGAGAACAATCCTCGCCATCCAGCGTCCCATACAATTTCCAATTTGCTAGAAAATTCGATTCCACTCTCCAGTCAAGACTTTGTTATTCCAGTATCGAAATCTTCTGGTCTTCGAGTATCGACATTTTCTGCTAGATGTCGCTGCTCACATTTAAGTGGTTATCACAGTAAGATTCGTCGAAAGGCATAGTTTAAGTGTTAGGTTTAGCTTAGAGCGCCCGCATGTGGCAAGTAAGTTAGAATAAGTTTATTTGTAAGTTATTTGGCTAATTTTTCAGATGACTGCGCTTGTAATATACAGTCGCGTGCAGGTAATTAGAAACGCCAAATGAATAAAATCTTATTTTCCTAGAAACACATACGTTTTCACCTTAAGGAACTGCAGTATCTTCATTAAATTTTAAGGTGATTTTCCTCTTTTACTGTAGAATAGAGTACACTTATAAAAAAAAGTCAGGGAATTGGCATAAAGTACCGTTATCTTGGCCACTGTACCATATAACACACAAGAAAAAGTTTATGAAAGTGGTCGTGCACATAATTAGAAATGCGCACATAATTTGTGTTCTTGCGGTAATTTCATCAAAGACGGGTAGAAATCAACTGGTATTTTAGATTAGCATATTTTATTCCTAAACCTTAGGGCAATGGGAAAAAATCCATTTTGCAACGTCGGGACCAGAGTGCTCATTTTAAATTTGTAAGACCAAGGAACAAGTTATGGTCAAATTGCGAAGGCGTTAAAATGTTCTAAAAAGAAGGTTTTTAATGCGGTACAAATATTTTAAAAAGAATGGTACCGTCGAAAAAGTTAGCCGTAAACCTCGAGTGAAAGTGACTACCCAACGAGAAGACCAAGTCATTGTTCGGAATAGTAAAAAATTCCCTCCTGACACCGCTAGTGAAATTTGAACGAGAGTATTTGGCGACAATGGCAGCGGACCATCGGTAGATACAGTGAAGCGAAGGTTGCGGGACGCTGGCCTCTTTGGGCGTATAGCAAGGAAAAAGCCACTTTTGACCGAGCAAAATCGCAAGAAGAGGTTATAGTTTGCTAAGAAATACAGGCGTTGGACCGTTGCTCAGTGGTAAAACGTTTTATTCAGTGATGAAAAAAAAAAAGATGAATTACATCTGACGGTAAAGCCATTGTACGCCGCCCCAGGTCAAAGGCATATGATCCAAAATACACCCGCCCAACGGTCAAACATGGTGGAGGAAGTATTTTTATTTGGGGTGCAATGTCGTGGCGCGGTATCGGTCCAATTAAAAAAATAGAAGGGCGTATGGACAGATTCCAATATTGTGAAATATTGCAGAATACTCGTACAATGCTGCCATAAGCTGATGACTACCTTCCCATCACTTGCAGATTTCAGCAGGACAATGATCCAAAGCATACAGCGAGATATACAAAAAATTGGTTGGAAGACCAAATGGTAACGGTCTTGGACTGGCCGTCATGTTGTCCTGATCTCAATCCAATTGAGACTTTTTGGCAACACTTAAAAAGACAACTACACTTCAAAAAAATTGGAAATTTTAACACTCTTGTTGAAGAAACGAAGGCTACCTGGGAAGACATTCCACAAAGTGTTTGCCAAAAGTTGGTGGAGTCTATGCCCCACAGATTGCAAGCTGTAATCTTGTGTGATATACAGTGGCTAAAGTAACGGTACTTTATGCCAATTCCCTGCCTTTTTTTATGTGTACTCTATTCTATAGGGTCCGCCATCTAACGTTTTTTTTTTCAACTAGTGCTTATTTCGTGAATGGTAACACTTAGCTCATGGCTGATTTGACAGATAATTAGTTTTATCCTTCCGCTGAATGGTTGTGTATACGCTTGAACAACGCTGGGAATGTGGGCCTGCGATCGACTTAGAGAAGATGCCAATTTTGCCAAAAAAAAAATCATCTTTTCAGATTAAGCAGTTCCTTAAGGTGAAAACGTATGTGTTTTTGGGAAAATAAGAATTTATTTATTTGGCGTTTCTAATTACCTGCACGTGGCTGTATATGAACGACCAACGAATTTTGAAACCTATCCAGCACAATCAAAACACACGAATATGAGCCCAAGGAATGCCCAGAGACTTACAATATATATGGTACAAGAGAACTTCGTTATGTAGTGCCTAAAACGGTAAATACAATACCGCAAAATATAAAAGAATTACAAAATTATAAAAAAAGAAAAAAACTTATAAAACAATTATTGCTTGATTTATACCCAGTTTATTGATGCACTTTCATTTCCTATTGATGCAAATTAATTATTGTTTTTTTTCTTCTCTCTTTCTTTAAATATTATGTCTATTATTTTCTATTTATTGATAAACTTTTTTTAATTGAAATTTGAAAGCTCACTGTTAAATTATTTATTATTGAATATAGCCACCTGCCGATAAGCACTGCGCTTTGCGGGTAAAATGAATTATGTAAGAAATACTGTATTATATAAATTAATAAAAAAAATTAAATCACAGATGCTATAGGTTACATAGATATTGCACCCCGAAGGAAAAAATTAACCATTTTTCCATTCAATGGGACGTACCCGTACGTCCCAGTTCGATCGAACTAGAGTGAATCATACTCAGACATGATGTTACTCTTAATTGTTTTGTATTATCAAGTTGCGTGTTCTGTTTGTTGGATAGAAGTTTTCCGTTTCTCGCAACGTAATTTTTTTAAATCAAATTTGACTGATAATAAACATTATATTTGAGAACCGTAGGAAGGTCAAAGCAGAATGCGCTCTCTTTAATGTTGTGTTTATTGAATAGTTGTTTTACGTTTTTTTTCCATATAATATTTTGATTTTTGGATTCTATGCTTTTTTCTATCTTCCACGAACAATGCTTCCGTAATATAACGAGGAGAGCAAAGTATAAAAGGTCTTTGCGATGCTCATAGCAAGGACTTTTTTCATCAAACCATTTCGGATCTCTAGTATTTGTTATCCTTGTGCATTCCAAGGCCATTGTCTCTCTTTGAAATTTTTATTTTGGATGAAAGTGGGTTATTAATTAAGTCCACTAGTCACCAAATCTATATCTTGCTTACTTGAATGTTTTTATTAGAAGAAAGTTTGAAGTATTAGGTTTGACAGATTCAATGTGTCAAGTATACTGTTTACATTATTGTTTTCTTAATTCATTGATTACACTTTGATATTTCAACATTCCCACTTAAACAATGAATTCTAACATTCCAAAACCAATTCAATTAATCTATCTATAAAAAATGTCCAAACTATCAAAAGTATTAAATGAAATGAAATGAAAAATTTACTCTATCAAAAAAAAATAAAAATTTGTATATTCATTAACAAACATTATTCAAAAATAATTCCCATTTCTTTGGTACAAAAATTGTGTTTCGCAATCGGAACACCTTTTGTTAAACTGTCAGCCACCATCAGTTCAGTCCTCACCAGAGAGCTGCAACGGGTACTTTGTATTTGTGTATACCCGATCAATGACTCAGATTTTGTTTGAAGCAATCTCTTTCGTTGAGCAGCAAGGAATAATCGTTTGCTCATGAACTTAACAAATACATATTGGTTGAAACATTCGAAACATGCAGATACATGCATTCGTGTGGTTGAACACACTCGACGCAATCGAGATACTTCAGACACTCGAATATACCCTTACCCGTGTCCATACACAAAACAATAAATATTTTTGTTGTTTGTTGTAATTATGAATTTTGTTCCTTATCAGTAAAGAATGAAAGTTAACGCATTTTCGTTTCTTCGGGTGGTTGAACACACTCGAGACAATAGAGATACTCGAAACACTCGAATATACCATACACTCACGATGAATTCATGCATATGGAGACATCCATCCGTTCGGTAACATTCATTCGTGACGAGACATACACGAGATTAAAAATCAGTAATAGTACACTACCGCACAAACTCGAAAAAATAATGTTGTGTCTCATACATGTTTGCTCAAGAATTTTTGTTTCAAGTGCGCAGTTTGAACGACCACACATCTACCATTCGTTCGATTGACTTGTATCGAATTGTATCGAATGTATCAAAATTTGGCGAATGTGCGGGTCCTGGTTGTTGGTTGAATTGGCTCACCACAGCAATACCAAATGAAATGTCCGGCCTCGTGCACTGTTGAAGGTACAAAATACGAGTACTCCCCACTGCTTCTTGATATGGAATGTTTTCCATTTTGCGAAATTCTTCAGCATTTGTGGGTGACATCTCATTCGTCAACCGTTGGTTTGGATCTTTTGGTAATTTAACTGGGTCTGAAAAGAACATGTTAAACCTATGCAGAATTGCCTCTGTGTATCCACGCTGATTCAGTTTGATGACACCATTTCGATGATCGTAGTCGATGTTCATGCCTAACACATTTGATGCGTTGCCCAAATCTTTCATTTGGAAATTCTTTGCAAGGGTTGATTTTAACTGGTCTTTTCATGCATTGTTGTTGGATAAAATCAACAAATCAGTGACATACACAGCAACAATCACCATTAAATTTTTCAATCGTCGCACATAAACGCACGCATCACTTTTACAGCATAAATATCCTGCTTTTATAAGCACCTCGTTAAACTTGATATTCCAGTTCCGATTTGCTTGTTTCAGCCCATAAAGAGATATCAACAATTTACACACCCTACCAGTATTATCGTCATAGTTGTCGGGTTGCTTCATGTAAATTGTCTCTTTTACATCGCCATGAAGAAACGCAGTCACAACATCTATTCTTAAGGGGTTACATATGTTTCTCCACTCAAAAAAATAGATTTTTTTTTTGCATGAAAAGATTCTATTTTCTTTTTCAATTCAAGTGCCGCAAGAATTTTTCAAAAATTCCAATAATTAAGAAAGTTATGACCGTTAGACGTCGGATCGGGCGGAGCGCTCATTAGGGACATGAACAGCTGCGTGCCTGCTCTGCCTTCCTACCTTCTCTAATGACGGGTCAGTGCCCTCGCAAATATTTATACCTGCTTAGCAATAGATTTAAACCTTGTATAAGAATATTAGAATTCAGAATATTCCAGAAGGCACACTCGAGCACATTTTCAGTTTTGCTTTCGAAGCCACGCAGGCAAGACACACTGCAGATTTTGCATTTCGTTTGCGTTTTTCTCGAAACAGTGTTTTCCCAGTCGGTACCAGAAATACCTCTTGAACCACTCGACCGATTTGCATTCCATTTCGCACGGATATTCTTATTACCATTATCTAGTCTCCTAGGTAGGATTTTTTTGATATCTTAATTTTTAGATTTGTTATAAATAAAAATGTGACTAGTTTTTTAGTCAAAAAGGGGCTAACGTTCAAAAAGCTGCCATTTTGTTAAAAAATTAAGTTTTTGAAAACGGCTATGATAGAGACGTTTTATCCATCTACTTTAAGAAGTTTTTTTTTTTTGTTTCAAATGAAACCTACCAGAGATATTCCTGGTACCGCCCAGCACGTTTTTGAAGAGAGGTTTCTGGAGATGGGCGAAATGTATACTTTATAATTGTTTTTCTTCAATTGTCAATAAAGTTTTGTATTCGTCAAGGAATACCTTACACAATGTATATTTTACTTTTTTTATATTAATCTAATATCGTAGCGAAAAACAATCTTGAAAATCGCTCCGTTTTTGAGCGGAGTAACGTATGTAATCCCTTAAGGGGTATTTCACAGCCATTGCCATGAGCAAGCGAATCGACGAATTGAAAATGTCTGCAAATGGTCGATGCCTTCTCGTTGACTGCAACCTCTGGCCACCAAACATCGGTTTTAACTTTAAAAACCCATTATTTGTGATAAATTGCCGGACGGGCAAAAATAACAAGTTGCCACGTTTGATTGGTTAACAACGATTGAAATTCCTCAACCATTGCTGCTCTCCATTTTCCATGATCACAAGCTTCCATTGCCTGCTTCACCGTCACTGGTTGATTGGTGTTTCCTCATATATGGCAAAAGCAAATGCACCCGATTAGAGACACTCTGGTTGTCTTGTTTCTCTTGCTGATCGACGACCTTGTTAAACTTCACTGATTTCATGATCGCCAGGTATGTAAAGGCTATCATCGTCAACAGTACTTTAACTATCATGTGCAGTAGTATTGCCATCAACAACGGCATTGTTTGCCTGACGATTGCCTTATCCAAGATTTCATCGTCGGTCGCTTCATCACCATCCGATTCACTAGCAGAATTGTTCGTATCGACTGCTATAGAATCTCTCAATTACCGTCACATCTCGACTGACAATTATTTCGTTGCTCCTCCGATCCATGAGCCTGTACCCTTTTTGATCTTCACAATAGCCAACGAACATTAGCTCTCTCGATTTAGCGTCAAATTTTTGCCTTTTCTCCTTTGGAACCATCGCCATCTCAACCCATCCAAAAAGTTTGAAGTGGCTCACATCAGGTTTTTTCCCACTCCAAATTTCAATCGGTGTTTTATTCTCAAATACGTGAGAGGTTGTGTGATTTTTGATGTATGCAGCAGTATTCATCGCTTCGGCCCAATACTTTGGCAAATCGGCATCTTGTAACATGCATCTGGCTTTTTCAACCAATGTGCGAATTGTTCGAAAAAGCCAAACCGTTTTGTTGAGGGGTGTATAACCACTGAATTTATTCGAGCAAAACTCCGTCCCGTTGTCGCTTTGAAATATTTTAATTCGTTTTTCAGTCCGGGTTTCGACGAATCTCTTAAACGCACAAAATTTATCGAACACTTCGTTCTTGGGTTTAAGCATGTATACAAATGTACGACGGCTAAAATCATCAACAAGCACTAAACAGTACTTACTGCCGCCAATGGACGTCGTTTCCATTTTACCAGCCAAATCATCGCGAATCACTTCTAACAACTGCGTTGCTCTCTAACCGCTATTTCCGAACGGCTTCCTAGATTGTTTGCCCTTACAACATGCAACACATGCATTGATGTTTTTAATATCGACAAACGAAATTCCAGTTACGGCTCCATTCTTCATTTTCATCAAATCGCTGTGATTTAAATGAGCCAATCGTCTATTCCATAATTCAAGCGACTCATTCGATCTAATTGCTGCAAGCGCCGTGCCATATGTACCATCTAATCGGTACAAGTCATCTATCAGAGACGCTGTAGCACAACCTGTGGAGGAGAAAGTGACAATTTTTCCCTTCTTTGTCAATTCACTCACCGAGAGTAGATTTGTCAACAGTTTCGGTACACACAGTACATCATGAATTCGGATATTGCTCCTATCATCATGAACTTTTGCACAAAAATCGATTGATCCAACACATTCAACCTCCATCTGCTCGTTGTTCGCCGCTCGAATAGACTCGTGCTTCCTATTTTTCGTTTCCATCACCCAATGTCTGTTCTTCGTCATATGTGTTGTACATCCAAAATCGATATACCAGTCGTTGTCATCGAACTTCCCACTCAAAGACACTGTTCTAAATGCTACTTGACCTTTTCCTTTGTCCTTAGCCTTTTTATCGGTTTTATTGTCTTTATTGCTACCCGAATTCTTGGATTTCTCAGGGCACTGTGTGGATTTATGACCCTTTTGTCGGCAAGTATAACAAATTAGCGTTCTTTTTCGTTGTAAACGTCCACGGTTTTTAGCAAAAAACGCTTTATCATCGCTTGCCTGTTTGTGTGTGTCTATCTCCTGCAACAATTTTTTTTTAACCAGATCACTTGTCAATTTCGGTTCTGAATTTTCTATCGCAACTTTCATAGGATAATATTCATCAGTCAAACCACACAACAAAAACAATGCGAGCCATTCATCGCCTACCACTAGTCCGATCTCAGACAATTTGTGTGCTGCTTCAATTTTCACACTCACATACATTTCCATGTTTTCGCAATCGTCCAACCGCGTGAGCACCATTTTTTCAACCAAATTTATTTCACGTACGGCTCCTTGCTCTTTAAACGTTGATCTTAGATTTTCCCAGATATCCTTAACATTTTTAGCTGTTTTGATGTGTACATAAATCGTTTTGTCAACACTCAAAACTAAAGCTGCTTTCGCTCTTGTGTTTTTCTTTATATCTGTCTCTTCTCCAGTGAAAGACTTTGAGAGATCCTCCAACTCCAAATAATTTTCAATTGAAAATTTCCAACTTGAAAAGTTTTCGCGACCTTTTAGTTTGTCAATTGATGACAAAATTGACGTAGACATCGCGATTGGAATGCTTTCAGCACTACTCTGAACGACGACGCTTTTTGTTATTTTATTTGATGCGCAGCTTTGTGTTGACGACGATTTTGGTGTTTTGGCCATATATATGTACGTACGTATGACAGAAAATTAGGGTTAGACTAACCTCACAAGTTAAACGTGTGAAAATCGGCAAATTTATCATGAAACGAAAAAATATTTCTTCTAAGCAAGTTTGAAACTATTTATTTGAATTAATACAGGTGACTGGGCCCATAACCTGAATTTTTTATTTTGGATGAAACTGGATTATTAATTAAATTAAACAGTCACCAAATCTATGTCTTGCTTACTTGAATGTTTTTATTAGAAGAACGTTTGAAAAATTAGGTTTGACAGATTCAATGTGTCAAGTATACTGTTTACATTATTGTTTTCTTAATTCATTGATTACACTTTAATATTTCAACACTCTTATATTTTTTTCTTGTGGACGTTCTCTGAAAATGAAGTGAACTTTACAAACGTTAAAAAATTCATTAGTTGGTGCCTTCAGACTTCCAAAGTCACTTCTTTGAGAATAATTTTTTGCAAAGATGAAAAATTCCGAAGGACATGTTATTTTTTCATCAGTTTTTAAAAATAGTTTGGAACAATTTAAACATTTGTTCCTTAAAAGCATTTTAAAAGCAAGATACCCAGTAAAATATCGCATTGCTGTTGATTCTAATGTGATTTTAGTTCCGATTTCCATATCACAAATGACTTTTTCGTACAGAATTTATGCAATGAAGAAGTTTTTGGAATATTAGTTTGAGTTGGGGATAAGTCTATGTTTAAAATTTCTACATCATCATCATCACAGTTACTGAAAAGAGAAAAATTAATAAGATTTGACGAGAGAATTTTCGACATCTAAACATTAAATTCGTAAACAGACGAATTTTTGTTGTAACCACCTTTGATGCGAATAATAGAAAATAAATTTTCTAATACGTCTTGATGAATTCTCTTTGTTAGTAAATAATCCACGTTCTCATATAGGCCATTGCTTATATCATGACAAAGTAATAAGACCCCGTTTATAGCTTGTTCCATTCCTTTTAAAAAAAAGTTTCTTGGAAGGCTAACTGATTTTTGTATATCTTTTAATTAAGACAAAAATTGTTTCAACTCATTATAAGCTGGATTCTCTAGCTGAACTCCACGCCTTAAAACATTCTTGTCATAATGTGAATCACTATCCATGCAGTCGTTGCTACAGCTTTCTTTTAAGCAATTAAGTTCAAAAGCAGTTTGAATCGATGCCGCAGTTGTCCAGCTAAATATTTGCGATGCAAGGTGAACACGCATTTTTTCGAAGACATTTGGTGCTCTATGACAACTTCTAAATTTTAAACATGTCTTAGCTACGTTGTCAAGTTCCAAATTGTATATTTCTCTGATAAAATCAAAAGACACTTTACCATCTGGAGTTTGTAGATCTGATTTCAATAGAAGATTACGAAGTGATTTTAACAAATGAGGGAAATCATAAAACAAAATATTTTTTCATCATTCAAAATTATAAATGGGTTTTCTTCAGAAACACCTAACATTTTATAAGCTTTTCTATTATTGGCCCCTTGGTCGCAAACAATAGCACATACCTTTAGACCAAGTTCTTGACAGATTTTCAAATTGTTTTTTATAATTTCGCTTAGGTTATCCCCATTTACACCGTTTGCTGACACAAAATAGTTTAAAACACTTTTCCAACTATCAAACAAACCATTTAGCATGAAAACACATATTTCATTAGCAAAAAATCTACTTCTGTCTACACCAAGGTCTATTAAATCATTTTTTATATTATATGTGAGGTTTTTACGAATCCTAATTTCATCAAATATCAGGACAACACAACGTTGTCCTTTTACAGGAGCCCATCTACAGAAAGAGGAAATGTGAGGAAGTTTAGAGCCAAGTCTATCTCTCAAAAATTTATAGGTGCTTTGTGATCTATAATAAATATTTTGGGAAAGTTCTTTTTCGTGGCTGTTGTATTTTGTAGTCTTTGATTCTTTCAGAAGCATTTTACAAAATGTTTTTGAATGGTCTGTAATATTGAGCCTTTCGATTTGAGACGTCGTAGATATTTTATTTTTATTAAAAAATTACGAGTATATGGCAGTATGCGCTCTGTTTTTTTATAATGTTTTATTTTTAAATTTCTTGATTTAAGTTTTTTAATTTCTCAACTTAACAATATTTTTTTTAAAGTTGCATTTTTTCTCCTCTTTTACACATCTTTCCAATAACTGATCGCACCTTGCACACGAAATGCTGCAACTGCTCGACGTTCTTCTTCGTTTAGTTAAAGGAGACTTCAGATCCTCTAAATTCAAGTTGGAATTCAAATCAGAATTTAAATTTAAGGAAGGAACAGCATTGTAAAATGTTTGTGTGGATACAAATGATAGAACTTATTCTTTTCAATAGAAATCGCTTTATTCAGTACAGTTACAATTCACTATTTAATTGTTTCTCTCAGTACAATCCAATTTCTCTTGTACTGACCGCTTATACTTTTCTTACCTTTTACTTAAACCACTTAACCACTTCTCCTAATTAACACTTCAAATTTCACTTTAGAACTGAATTTGCATACCTTGGGATGCTGGTATTTATACTCGAATGACGTACTTCGAGAACAATCCTCGCCATCAAGCGTCCCATACAATTTCCAATTTGCTAGAAAATTCGATTCCACTCTCCAGTCATCAATGGTCGAGACTTTGTTATTCAAGTATCGAAATCTTCTGGTCTTCGAGTATCGACATTTTCTGCTCTATGAATCTAGATGTCGCTGCTCACATTTAAGTGGTTATCACATTGCTCCCTCCCTACAGTTGTTCGTCCCGAAAAACTTCGTCATTCAGCATCCCGTTGAAATGACACATTCTATCCAAATGGACCACTTTCAATTTTCCTCGATCCCCACGCTGGATCCGGTAGACAACGTCATTAATGCGGGTTATCACCTTGTATGGACCTTCCCAGTCCTGTTGCAATTTTGGTGACTTGCCTTTCTTACGCTGAGGATTATACAGCCAGACCAGATCTCCTTCGTTGAAACCGGAAGATTTCGCCTTGATATCGTATCTAGTCTTCATGCGGCTGCTTGCTAGCTTCATCTTTTCTCTGGTGTCTTCATGCAATTTATGAATCCTGCTGCTCCGTAAATGGCGATCTGAATTTCGCTCCACTTCGCAACCGAATTATTTGCCCAAATAAGATCTCGGATGGTGTGTGTCCTGTTGAACTATGCACTGCGTTTCGGTAGGCCATTAAGATGATGGGTATGTGTCGATCCAAATCCCGCTGGCAGTTGCTGACGACCTTAGGTAGATGCTCATTCAAGGTCCGATTGAATCGCTTGACCATTCCATCAGATTGAGGGTGGCGTTATCTTTGTCTTCCTTATTCCCAAATATTTGCACACTTCCTGGAAGACTTGATTCAAAATTTTGCCCTTGATCAGAGTGTAGGTCCATTGGGACCCCAAATCTGTTCCCCCAGTTGTTGACTATCTGTTCGACTACGGTCTTAGCCTCTTGATTTGGGATGGCAAACACTTCCGACTACTTACTGAAGTAATCCATGACCACCAGGGTGTATCGGTTGCCATTTCGGGAGACAGCCCAGCGAGGTCGATGGCTATTCGTTCGAATGTTGCTCCGACATGGTTTTGTTGCATTTGTCCATATGGCCTTATGCACTTTTTGCACCAAATCTCGACATCTTGTTTAGCGCTTAGCCAATAGAAACGTTCCCTTACCTTTTCCAACGTCTTGTTTATTCCCAAATGGCCTCCTGAGATTCCGTAATGTATTTCATTGAGTACATGGATAACTCTGGACCGTGGCATGATTGGCTGCATACGAGATGTTGTCCCATCTACACTTTCACATTTTCTCTTCAGCAATCCATCTGGCACATAAAGCGAGTCCCACTGTACCCAATATGTCTTCAGAGTTTGGCTCCGGTCTGATATCTCTTGCCTGCTTGGTCTTTCCTGGTGTTCCTTCCAGGCCAATGTTATTGTCTGCCTGTTGTGAGGAACGGATTTCGTCTATACTACAACCCTCTATTGGCTCAGTCCCGACCACAGTGGCCTATTCTTTCGCTTCTTTACGGTTGTAGTGTTCAGATTTAACTCGGTTGACGAGAGAGAGCATCACCAGTGGAGTTTTCCCTTGCGATGTTGCACTTCAAAGTCGTAGCACTGCAACTGCTCGATCCATCTTGCAACTTGGCCTTCAGGGTTCTTAAATTGGAGTAGCCATTTCAGAGCTGTGTGGTCTGTCCGAAGAATTAACTTTTGGCCATAGAGGAACTTATAAAAATGTTTCGTAGCCAGAATTAAAGTCAGAAGCTTGTGCCGAGTTCCTTTCAAGTCTGGAGAGTACTTTGCTGTAATATGCGACCACTTTCTCTTGACCATCATGAACTTGAGAGATCACAGCTCCGACACCAACATTGCTAGCGTCTGCGTCCACGATGAACATTGGCCTTTTTCCGTAAGTTGATGCAGGCTCTTTGCAATGCCAGCAAAATCCTTTACGAACCTTCTGTAATACGTGGCGAGGCCCAAAAAGCTTCTCAGTTGGTGTTTATCATTTGGAGAAGGCCAACTTTTCACGGCTTCGATTTTGTCAGGATCCGTTCTTACTCCTTCCGCTGATATAATGTGACCCAGATATTTTACTTCCGGACGAAACAAGGCACACTTTTCTGGGTTGAGCTTTAAATGAGCACTTCGTAGCCTCTCAAACACTTCTTTTAGATTTTCGCGGTGCTCCTTGTACGTCTTACCTATGACGATAACGTCGTCCAAATATACTAAGCAGGTTTTCCAGGTGAGTCCTTGCAATGTTCGTTCCATTATTCCAAACTGCCAAAGACCGCTTCCTGTAGTGAAGGCAGTTTTCTCACGATCCGCACGATTTATCTCTACCTGCCAGTAACCGCTCTTCAAGTCAAGCGTTGAAAACCATTTCGCTCCAGAAAGTATATCCAAAGTGCCAATGATTCTCGGAAGTGGGCAGATGTCCTTTTTAGTGACATCGTTGAGACGTTTGTAGTCTAAACAAAACCTCGTGCTGCCATCTTTCTTCTTCACGAGGACCACTGGAGATGCCCACGGACTTTGCGATTCTTCAATCAGTCCCTCAACTTTCATCTTCGTCACCATTTCGGCAACTTTTGTTTGCTTTGCCAATGGAAGATGCCTTGCTGGCTGGTCGAGCGTCTCTGGTGTTGAACATAATGCCTACGTCCATATTCTCCGTCTTATGTAGTAAATATACGAGTATCAGCGTACTCACCGATTCGGATTACAGAGGCTGAGAATTTTGTTCTTGATTTTTATGCTCTGAACTGTTGCAACCGGTGTTGCACGATTTGTTTCCATTATGGTCAATAACATATAACCTCAACAGATACACATTTTCCCCCAATACCCCCCCCCCCCTTTACCTTTACACTGAATGTCTTTGGATTTAGAATCCTTGCAGGGACCACCCATATTATTCCTTCTCAACCTTCTACGCCACCAAACCCAGCTAGCAACCCAATTCCCAACTTCGACCTTAAAACTGGAGCTAAGTACCCTAACTTCATTAACTCCCATACCTTAAACCCCACATCTCATCCCTCGTCCAACTCCATATCCAATCTATCTCCCTCCTCCAATGCTCCTATTCTTGATCCCCTTTTTCCCCCCACTGTTAAACTAACACAGCAAACCAATGGCACTACAGAAAGTCGATATGCTCTCTCTAGGCTCAGAGAACGAAAGATATATGAAAACATTCGTCTCTTTCTTGCCTATTTACATGACAAATCTGACTCGGTCTGCTACGAAGGGAAAACCAAAACCAGCGTCATGGTTTCCATCCAGCAGGAAGGCCTCCCTACCGACCCTATCAGTCTCAGGAACCTTTATGTCAGGTACCACGAGATATTTAACATGTCCCCTCAGAAAGTAGCAGACGACCTTGCTGCATTCGGCAACTATGTTCACTCTAAACGAGTATCACACCTACAACGAAGCCGAGCCGACCACGACAAATTTTTTCGTCCATAACGTGCCTCCCTTGCCAGCGCTTAAACCATCCTGCCTCACACCTCCACCCCACAACATCCCTCTTACATTTTACTACCAGAATGTAAGAGGTCTTCGCTCTAAAACCAATGCTGTCCTACGTCAATCGCATGCTCTTCCCTTTGATATTTACGCCTTGACCGAAACCAATTTGATTCCCGACATAAAGAACCAGGAATTGTTCCCTCCTACTTTTAATGTTTTCCGCGACGACGATCCTACCCGCACAAATAAAGATTCCCCCTGTCGAGGCGTCCTACTGGCGATGGACAACAGCCTTAACTCTTCTCCCATTACAATTTCTTCATCCTCTAAAGCCGACTTTGTCGCAATAAAAATATCACTGCCTCTCAAGTCCCTTTACGTTATATGTTGCTACATCCTACCAGCTCAACCTATCGAATCTTACCAATTTGTTATTGATGCGATCGATCATTTAATTGACCTGTCAGACCCCACTGATGATATCCTTATTTTCGGCGACTTTAATCTTCCTCAGCTACAGTGGACTCCATCAGATGATCAATCGTTTTTCATCGCTTCAAATGCCATCTCAGCTAAGGAATGTCTCTTCTTAGATCGCTTAACAGACTCAAGTCTATGCCAAGTCAGTGGTATATCCAATTATATGGGCAGGCAATTAGACCTTATTTTCACAACAGATCCAATTAACTCCTCAGTCTCACTTTGTCCCCTATCTCTCTCAACAAACGATAACTACCATCCCCCCCTTCTACTTTCATTTTTTCATAACTCTTCATTCCAGTCCACTCTCCCCACAACTCTCTCATCCCACGACTTTCATAAAGCAAACTTTCACAAAATCAGTGAATATCTCAGCAGATCCCACTTTAACTTTCACAACTTAAGTATAAATGATGCCTTATCCATTTTTTATAAAGAAATATTTAATTCTTTTTCCCTTTACGTTCCGTTTTCCCGCCTTAAAACATCATCTACTAGTCCTCCCTGGTATAATCGCAAGCTTCGTTCCTTACGAAATAAGAGAAATAAGTTATGGGCTGTTTTCCTGCGTACCAGATCCTTTACCGACTATTCCAACTATCTTGGTGCTTATCTTCATTTCACCGAACTTTACGATTCCCTTTACCAGCGCTACCTTATTTGCCACCTTTTTTAAGCAATCCTTCACCAACGACTCCTTTGTACCAGATCCATCCTATTTTAGTTACCTACTGAACTTCTCTAATGGCCCACTTCTCTCTCATATTTTTGATCCGTCTTATATCGAACATAAATTACACCAACTCAATGACGAATTCACACCCGGCCCAGATGGCCTCCCTGCCATATTTCTTAAAAAATGTTCTTCCTCTCTTTCCCTTGCCCTTTCTAATCTCTTCCGTCTATCCCTTTCACAAGGAGAATTTCCTCAGGTTTGGAAAACCTCCTTCATAACCCCGATCCACAAGAAAGGATCAAAGAATGAAATAACCAACTATCGTCCCATCGCTAAACTCTCCCATATACCCAAACTCTTCGAAAGTATTTTGTATGAAGCTCTAAGCTTCCAATGCAAATCACTTATTTCCCCTAGACAACATGGCTTCTTAAAGGGTAGGTCAACCACCACAAATCTCGTTGAATTCGTATCCTTTGCCCTCTCTGCCCTAGAGGATGGCAATGAAGTCGATGTAGTTGCAACCGATTTTAGCAAAGCCTTCGATAAAATCTCTCATCGGTTAATTATCTTTAAATTGTCTGCCCTCGGCTTTGAACCCATATTGTTAAAATGGATATCCTCTTACATCGAAAACCGTTTTTACAGTGTTCGTTTTAGGTCAGCCCAGTCCGCTCCATTTTTGGCCACCTCTGGAGTTCCACAAGGCAGCCATCTCGGTCCCCTTCTTTTTATATTAACCATAAATGATCTCGATATGATCATCAAAAACTCGTCTGTCTCCCTTTACGCCGACGATACCAAATTTTTCAAAACCATTTCCTCTCCCCATGACTCTTTCCTCCTTCAACAAGATCTTGATAGTTTCTCGATCTGGTGCCTCAAAAATTCTTTGGAACTTAACATCGCCAAATGCCAATCCATCACCTTCTCACATAAGCGGAACCAATCTCCTCCCCGACTCTATCTTCTCCATAACCAACCTATCTCCTGCGTACAGTCTCTTCGCGACCTCGGCATTTTGTGTGACTGCGAGCTCAACTTCCGTTTACATATGGATGAGATAATCCTCAAAGCCAACTCTGCACTAGGTTTTGTAAAACGGTGGTCCAAAGAATTCACCAACCCATACGTGACCAGGTCCCTCTATATTACCTTTGTTCGCCCCCTCCTAGAGTACGCCAGTCAAGTATGGTCCCCATATCATCGTGTTCATATCTCGAGAATTGAAAGCATTCAGCGTCGTTTTCTTCGATTTGCTCTTCGAGGTATGCCCTGGGACGATCCTTTTAATCTGCCCCCCTATCAAAATCGTCTCAACCTTATCAACTTAAACACCCTCGAAGATCGCAGAGATGCAGCAGGCTTTCTCTTCATTCATCGACTCCTTTCAGGTCACGTTGAATGCGCGTCCCTTCACAACTCCATTTTCCTCAACACTAACCCTCGTAATCTACGTACCCCTCGACTCTTCTATCTACTAACCCACCACACCTCCTATGGCGCGAACGAACCAATCTCCCGTATGCTACGTCAAATCAACTCAAACCCTACCGTCTTTGACTTTCACCGCACCACTTCCTACCTGAAATCTGTTCTCCTTCACCACTCCAACCAACCTTAGTTTTAAGTTTTAGTTTAAGTTTATTTTTTAAGTTATAGCTTGTATTAAGCCGAATAAATGGGGGCATTCGCCCCCACCAAAATTAAATTAAATTGTTCCATAGCTCCACTAAGGTCTTTCCCACCATGAAGACTGCTATTTTCTGGCTCCATCAAATATAATCTGTGGCTACCAGGATCACCTTCCACTGTTGCCCAAATAATTGTTTTCGACGAAGGCATTAACATCTGATTTAAGCAGATGACGACATTTAAGACTGAAATATTTTCGTTTCCGTATACCATTGTTATCTCCACGTTTCCGTATTTCGGGGTTTGCGCCCCCCAAGTCGACTACAAGTCCATGTTCTCTCATGAAGTCTGTACCAATAATGCACTCGTCACATATGTCAGCCACCAGAAACGCGTGAGAGAATGTTATTCGGGCCTTCACTTCACGACTTCTGCACAAGACTTCTCCTGATGATTGAGGCCTTGGCACCGGTGTCTATTGTTGCCCTCTATTTCTCCTTACCGCTGACTACTTCCACCAAGATACTTTTATTGCATCGTTTTGCCAGGGAGTCTTGGATGGTGGTCCTGTTGCCTTCAACTCGTGCTTCCGACGACTGATGGCTTAGGGAAGATTGGCCGGCTTCTTGATAGCCACTTCTGCCGGTTTCTTCCTTCATTTGCTTGTTCCCACAGTGAAGCAGACTTTTCGTCGCACAGGGTCTTGACACTGCCTTTGAAAATGTCCCGTGGAGTGTCTCGTTCCTCGGCACTAATTCTTGAGCAGGAGAATTCAATAGATGCTACTCCCCTGATGAATTGTGTTCCTTTGGAAGCCTGATTGGCTGCTTCCATCGCTAGAGCGAAGGCAAGTGCTTCAGCAAGGGTTCTTTTCCCGGCCATCCTCACTGCTTATTGTAGCTTCGAATCTGCAATTCCCCTGATGAATGCGTCCTTTGCCATTTCGTCGATAATTTCCTGGCCAGCAGTGGGATGTGACAAATGTGCCAGTATACTCACGGCTGCTTGGAACTTTTGCAGTGTTTCTCCTCGTTGCTGCATTCGGCTTTGCAATTGAACCTTGTAAACCTCTGCATGTAGCTATCCCCAAACCGTTTCTCGATACCCTGTACTAAAGCCACACAATCTTTATGGTTTTCTATGTCTATTGTTTGCAGCAACTCTGCTGCCGGACCGTGAAATGCCATTGTTAGAGCAAAGCACTTTTCCTCATTGTCCCAGTCGTTCGCACAGGCAGTCATTTCAAACTGCTTGTTATAAGTAGACCATGGGGTCTGGCCAGCGTATGAGGAGGCTTCAACACTTTTTTCCTTTCACCGCTTAAAGAACATTCTCGCAGTTTCTGTTTTCGCACCTCGTCGAGTTCTTTTGCCAGTTAGTCAACTTTGCTGTCCAAATTTTTCGTCAGCTTTCTTCTCTATTCTATCAAATTTGTCATCAACATTCTCCTCTATTCTTTTAAGTTTGTTATCGATTTCTTCTAACTTTTGCTGGGAATGTTCTTTTGTTTTTCCAGATTATTGTTTTTTCATCCATTTGTAGTTGAAGATCGTGCAGATTGTTAGTTTATTCGTCGAATTTTTGTTCAATGTTGTTCTTCTCTTGGTCTAGATTTTTCTATTTTTCGTCCATTTTTTGATCGAGGCTGTTCTTCCATTTTTAACAAGAAGAGTTGCATCATCACAGCCATGTCATTGCCGGTACTTATATGTTCTTCCTCATCAACGTCAAAGAAGTATGTATCTGGATCATGCCCTTCGTTGTTCAAGGCGTCCTGAAGTCGCTTTTTCTTCCACTGGCGCTCGGATTACATTTTTTTTTGTTTTACACACAATAAGTCCCATTCCTTGCATATCTTGGGGATGCTGATATTTATACTCGAATGAAATATTTCGAGAACAATCCGCGCCATCCAAAGTCCCATAACTTTTCCATTTTGCTAGAAAACTCGATTCCATTCTCCATTCATCAATGATTGATCCTTCTGCTATTCAAGTGTCGAAATCTTCTGCTATGGAGATACTCGTATATAGGGTTTTTCAATAATTCAATAATAGATAACGCTGCTCACATTTAAATGGATATCACATTATACCATATACTCGTATAACAGCTATTTTTTCAGAATTTGTTTTGATTGAGATCTTGAGTTCAACAATTTGTATAATTTTGTCTTTTTGTTAATTGAAAAAATAATTCACCCCTATTACGAAAGTCGTTTAAATTGTTCGACTCGTGTCATTTTGAGAGTCACTTTATTACGAAACTTAAACGACTCGACTCTCCTCTCATTTATGTTCCACTTAAATTCCACAACTACAGATGACAGTCAGATTGAAATTTTGAATTCTTTTGTTGCGATATTTCCAAATTGTCCTTCCGATTTTATATCTTTAAATCAGATTGTTAGCTTAAATTCGAATTACTTGGGCATTAAATAAAAACAAAAAAATATGTAATATAAATATGGACAGCATAGGAATGTTCATAGCATTGAGTAATGATGACGATGATGAACAGGAATCCAATAAAAGAGAATTAATACGAGTAAGAAGGAGTATCAGATCAAAATGCAACCAACCCATTGGATTTACCAGATGCTAAAATGAATGAATGAAACGTCCAAAACGGAACTCCAGATTAGCTATCACTTGTTGGACATTATTAGAGTGGATGAGCATAGAGCCAACCACGTCCCTCGGGAGAAGCGACTTTTCAGCAGACGGAACATGTTCGCAACATTACTATAACCGAACATGTTAGATAATTTTGTAAAGACCGTGCAGAACATCTGGCCTTCCAAGAAACTCTATCAAATCGTGTAGCTTACGGTGATATCCATTCATGGCCGACGATGTAGATGGCTCCTGAGTTGCTAGAGTTAACAGAGTATCGGGTACAGGAACGTAGCGCTGGTTTTCAAGAGTCTGTAGAGCGCTAAGTGGTGGCAGGAAGGGAGGAACTACGTCAGTGGCCGCTAGATTGCTGGGTGAAAGGCAAACTGAACTAGTTGGCGGCCTTTGAGGAAAGTTCATCGGCGATGGAATCACCAAGTGACCAAGAATACACTGAACATGATGTATTTTTGTTTCTAGCGATATAATCGGATTTCTGAATGTAGGGTTGGCAGGAGCGTGTGGAACTAAAGTCAAAGTAATAAACGTGATTGTGGAAACTGCAGGTGGAACTTATGGGAGTAGCAGGAATAGTGGCACTTTTAGATGAAGACGCACGGTTTGTGCTGATCTTGCTTGCTACTCACATAACAGTTGTTCAAGGCGTTGGCGTTCCCGTTTCTCCTCGTTTGCAGACACTACAGTGGCTTCAAGTTGTTCCCGAAGCTGCAGCAATTGATCTCCCATCGTTGCAATGTTGACTTCTGTGTTACTATCGTTCGAACTTCTTCCTCTAATGGGCTGTTGTCGTTGGAAGTATCTGTAGGATCATCGGACTTTTGGAGAAGTGTTGAAGATTTCCTCGTCCTCCGCTTTCCAATGGGCATTCGTTATGAAATTCGACAGCAGTGTTAGCTGACAATAAAGTAGTCTGAATTCACGGTATTCCTATTAGGATATCGGAAGAGTCAGTTCTGCGACTATTAGCAAATGGGTTGGCAATAAATGATCCCCTGACTACGGGATGTGCAGGCTAGATTCGTCCGCTGGCTGTGGGTTGGGCTGGTCAATGATCGTCCGCTGACTGAGATGGAGTGGCTGGATTCGTCTGCTGGCTGCTTGTTGCAAATTATTGCAATCGAATAAAGAATAAAGATGGCGTCGACACCGTCGCACCAGTTAAAATAAAACGAGCATTTAATAATGTTGCTACTGCTGAGCTGCTGTTTATTTTTTATTGGTGTATCTTGACAGCTGACGAAGAAGAAGATAAAAAAAAAGACAAAAGTATAAGTGTAAAGAAAAATTTTAATATTTAAAACAAATTAACGTGTGTTTTCAGATTCAAAATATACTTTAGACTCAATAAACAGGCATTCGTTTATTTATTGCACGAAGTTGACGATAAGCTTCCAGATATAAAGCATGCATGTGCTGTTCCAATAATTTTGAGACTTGCGCAGCATTAAGATTTTGTGCTGAAGGTGGCTATCAAACGGGATTTGGCAACGATTTTGCTTTAGGTTTAGCACAACCTACCGTAAGCAAAATTATCGGAGAGATGATTAGCCTAATGGACGAATTTATTTTTCCGCAATAGATAAAGTTTGTTGTTTTATCAAAAGTACGGTATTCGGGGGGTCATTGGATGTGTGGATGGCACCCACATAAAAATATTAGCTCCAAAAAAACGGAACAACATAGATACTACAATAAGAAAGGATTTTTCAGTTTAAACGCTATGTTGAAATAAGAAAAGTAATCGTTTTTTTGTGTGTTATATTAATCAATTGTTGTAGGTTTGTGATCATAAAATGTGCAGATGCATTGATGCCAGGAATCCCGTGGCCAGTCATGACTCATGTTTGCAATTCCAGTGTATTCAGGGGAACGCTTAAACGAAACTTTGAGAGAGGCGAAAGAAATACTTGACTGTTGTGTTGGTACTCATTTAGTAAATGAAAAACCTTTATTAATTTTAAATTGTCAGGAGATGTCGGATATCCCCTTGAGCCATTTCTGATGACTCCGTATAGGTCAGCAGCAGACAATAGCATACAATCACGCCTTAATACAATGCATTCAAAGTCACGGAACATCATAGAAAGAACCATCGACTCCTTTTGTCGTTAAACTTGTCGTTTTGTGACTCTAAGACGACTTCCAGAATACCAATGAAAATAGTTATTCGACTCATGTCACACAAAAAAATACTTTCCACAAAAGATAAACGATTCAAGTCGTTTAAATGACGCAAAGCAATTAGTTAAACGACTACTATAATACGAGTACCGACTTCACATTGTCGTTTTGTGACGAGAACTTAAACGACTTTCGTAATTGACACCCGGTAAAGTGCTTTCAGCGCCCCTTGATGGCATTTTTTTTACCTCCACCACTGGACAGATTTTGGCCGGGAGCAAAATCATATGTAAAGTTTAATTTCGGTGTGGAACAAAATAAATAAGTTAATTAAAGAATTTATTTTTGTCTGATAAGAATAAAGTTGAAATGTCGAGAAAAAATACGCGAGTTTCAAAATAAGTGCTTGTGAAGTGTTTAGATTGGTTAATGTAAATAGAATCGTGCTTAAAAAAATGTAAACAAAGCACTTGTGAAACACTAAGAAATTGTTGTGTTGTTACTTTTCCGTCAAGTATTTAGTGAATACTGTGTAATATAGTGCCTTTTTGTTAAATATATGGTTAAACAATCATAAAATAATGAAATGCTGCTGAAAATTCGCATAGTTGGAATACTACACATGTGTATTGTAAAATGTTTGTGTGGGTACAAATAATAGAACTTATTCGTTTCAATACAAATCCCTTTATTCAGTACAGTTACAATTCACTATTTAATTCTTTCTCTCAGTACAATCCAATTTCTCAACCACTTATACTTTTCTTATCTTTTACTTAAACCACTTAATCACTTCTCCTAATTAACACTTCAAATTACACTTTAGAACTGATTTTGCATACCTTTGGGATGCTGGTATTTATACTCGGATGACATACTTCGAGAACAATCCTCGCCATCCAGCGTCCCATACAATTTCCAATTTGCTAGAAAATTCGATTCCACTCTCCAGTCGAGACTTTGTTCCAATATCGAAATCTTCTGGTCTTCGACATTTTCTGCTAGATGTCGCTGCTCACATTTAAGTGGTTATCACAGTATGTATAGGCATATACTCGTAGCAAAATATTTTAAAAGGACTATTTCGTTTGGTGAAAGTGAAAGAATACTTAAAGCTGGTTGCAATTACTCTCTTGCAATTGATCCTGCTTCAATTATAACTTAAGAACCAAGCCAATTTGCACCAACTTTTCAGTTTCACCAACTGAAATATTCCCCTTGAAATAATATTGCTGTAACATTAATAGGATTCCATCTATAAAAATTGTAAGTTGCATTTCACCGTCTTTATTGACTTGTTTAACAATATATTAAATTGACACTTTATATTATTCACTACGAACTTAATATTGAATAAAGAAATAACAAGAAAAATAATTTCTTCGCGTTTAACAAATGCTTTGTTTACATTTTTTAAATCACGATTCTATTTAAACTATCCCATCTAAACACTTCACAAGCACTTACTTCGAAACTCTCGTATCTTTTCTCGACATTTCAACTTTATGCTTATCAGACAAAAATAAATTCTTTAACTAATTTATTTATTTTGTTCCACACCGAAATTAAACTTTTAACACGTATTTGAAAACAAAAATTTCTTTAACAAAATTAATAACATTATTCCGTGCCGAATTTTCACTCTTCATACGAATTTGTTGCCGCCAACGATCTGTCAGAAATTTATATAGTCGATATAGTACAAATAATTTCCGCCAGAATTTTCGTTCCGAGTCTCAATTGACACCCGGTAAAGTGCTTTCAGCGCCCCTTGGTGGCATTTTTTGTACCTCCACGACTGGACAGATTTTGGCTGGGAGCAAAATCATATGTAAAGTTTAATTTCGGTGTGGAACAAAATAAATAAATTAGTTAAAGAATTTATTTTTGTCTGATCAGAATAAAGTTGAAATGTCGAGAAAAAATACGCGAGTTTCGAAATAAGTGCTTGTGAAGTGTGTAGATGGGTTAATTTGAATAGAATCGTGCTTTAAAAAATGTAAACAAAGCACTTGTGAAACACGAACAAATTGTTGTGTTGTTACTTTTCTATTAAATATTTAGTGAATACTGTGTAATATAGTGTCTTTTTGTTAAATATATGGTTAAACAAATCAATAAAATAGTGAAATGCTGCTGAAAATTCGCATAGTTGGAATACTACACATGTGTATGTATATGCATATACTCATAGCAAAATATTTTAAAAGGACTATTTCGTTTGGTGAAAGTGAAAGAATACTGAAAGCTGGTTGCAATTACTCTCTTGCACTTGATCGTGCTTCAATTATAACTTAAGAACCAAGCCAATTTCCACCAACTTTTCAGTTTCACCAGCGGAAACATTCCCCTTGAAATAATATTGCTGTAACATTAATAGGATTCGATCTATGAAAATTTTAAGTTGCATTTCACTGTCTTTATTGACTTGTTTAACAATATATTAGATAAACACTTTATATTATTCACTACGAACTTAATATTGAATAAAGAAACAACAAGAAAAACAATTTCTTCGTGTTTAACAAATGCTTTGTTTACATTTTTTAAAGCACGATTCTATTTAAACTATCCCATCTAAACACTTCACAAGCACTTATTTCGAAACTCGTGTATCTTTTCTCAACATTTTAAGCCAACACGTATTTGAAAACAAAAATTTCTTTAACAAAATTAATAATATTATTCTGTACCGAATTTTCACTTTTCATACGAATTTGCTCGAGCCAACGATCTGTCAGAAATTTATATAGTCGATATAGTAAAAAAAATTTCCGCCAGAACTTTCGTTCCGAGTCTCAATTGTTTCTCTCAATACAATCCAATTCCTCAACCGCTTATACTTTTCTTATCTTTTCTTAAACCACCTAATCACTTCTTCTAGTTAACACTTCAAATTCAACTGATGAACTCACTTGCATACCTTGGGGATGCTGGTAGTTATACTCGAATGGCATACTTCGAGAACAATCCTCGCCATCCAGCGTCCCATACACTTTCTAATTTGCTAGAAAATTCGATTCCACTCTCCAGTCATCAATGGTCGAGACTTTGTTATTCAAGTATCGAAATCTTCTGGTCTTCGAGTATCGACATTTTCTGCTCTGTGAATCTAGATGTCGCTGCTCACGTTTAAGTGGTTATCACAATATTTTTTTCCTACAAACTCGGGAAAAAAATGATCTACACAAACAAAGTATTTGCCTTCATTTTTAAAACCACATGCCTTCATCCACAAATTATTTAAAATTTAATTTTCTTCCCTAAAAGGACATTTAAAAATTTTCAAGTCAGGATAATTCCTTTTAGTTTTCCTACAAATAGACCAAGAAACTCCAGATATTCTCTTGTCACCCATTGCTATCGAAAAATAAACTGCAATATATTGTAAAATGTTTGTGTGGGTACAAATAATAGAACTTATTCTTTTCAATACAAATCCCTTTATTCAGTACAGTTACAATTCACTATTTAATTCTTTCTCTCAGTACAATCCAATTTCTCAACCACTTATACTTTTCTTATCTTTTACTTAAACCACTTAACCACTTCTCCTAATTAACACTTCAAATTTCACTTTAGAACTGAATTTGCATACCTTGGGGATGCTGGTATTTATACTCGAATGACATACTTCGAGAACAATCCTCGCCATCCAGCGTCCCATACAATTTCCAATTTGCTAGAAAATTCGATTCCACTCTCCAGTCGAGACTTTGTTATTCCAGTATCGAAATCTTCTGGTCTTCGAATATCGACATTTTCTGCTAGATGTCGCTGCTCACATTTAAGTGGTTATCACATTGCTCCCTCCCTACGTCATTCAGCATCCCGTTGAAATGACACATTCTATCCAAATGGACCACTTTCAATTTTCCTCGATCCCCACGCTGGATCCGGTAGACAACGTCATTAATGCGGGTTATCACCTTGTATGGACCTTCCCAGTCCTGTTGCAATTTTGGTGGTTTGCCTTTCTTGCGCTGAGGATTATACAGCCAAACCAGATCTCCTTCGTTGAAACCGGAAGATTTCGCCTTGATATCGTATCTAGTCTTCATGCGGCTGCTTGCTAGCTTCATCTTTTCTCTGGTGTCTTCATGCAATTTATGAATCCTGCTGCTCCGTAAATGGCGATCTGAATTTCGCTCCACTTCGCAACCGAATTATTTGCCCAAATAAGATCTCGGATGGTGTGTGTCCTGTTGAACTATGCACTGCGTTTCGGTAGGCCATTAAGATGATGGGTATGTGTCGATCCCAATCCCGCTGGCAGTTGCTGACAACCTTAGATAGATACTCATTCAAGGTCCGATTGAATCGCTCGACCATTCCATCAGATTGAGGGTGTAGTGGCGTTGTCCTTATCTTTCTTATTCCCAAATATTGGCATATTTCCTGGAAGACTTTTGATTCAAAGTTTCGCCCTTGATCAGAGTGCAGCTCCATTGGGACCCCAAATCTGCTCACCCAGTTGTTGACTATCTGTTCGGCTTCGGTCTTAGCCTCTTGATTTGGGATGGCAAACACTTCCGGCCACTTACTGAAGTAATCCATGACTACGAGAGTATATCGGTTTCCATTAAAGGTTTCGGGAAACGGCCCAGCGATGTCGATGGCTATTCGTTCGAAAGGTGCTCCGACATTGTATTGTTGCATTTGCCCATGTGGCTTTACTTTTGGACCCTTGGTAGCTGCACATCTTATGCACTTTTTGCACCAATTCTCGACATCTTGTTTAGCGCTTAGCCAATAGAAACGTTCCCTTACCTTTTCCAACGTCTTGTTTATTCCCAAATGGCCTCCTGAGATTCCGTCATGTATTTCATGGAGCACTTGGTTGACTCTGGACCGTGGCACAATTAGCTGCATACGAGATGTTGTCCCATCTGCACTTTCCCATTTTCTTTTCAGCAATCCATCTTGCACAAAAAGCGAGTCCCACTGTGCCCAGTATGCCTTCAGAGTTTGGCTCCGATCTGATATCTGCTGCCAGCTTGGTCTTTCCTCGTGTTCCTTCCAGGCCAATATTGGTTCGATGTCATTGTCTGCCTGTTGGGAGGAACGGATTTCGTCTATACTCCAACCCTCTATTGGCTCAGTCCTGATCATTTGGATAGTTGCCTGTTCTTTTGCTTCTTTCCGATTGCAGTGTTCGCATTTTACTCCGCACGGTCGACGAGAGAGAGCATCAACATTTGAGTGAAGTGTTCCCTTGCGGTGTTGCACTTCAAAGTCGTAGCCCTTCAACTGCTCGATCCATCTTGCAATTTGGCCTTCAGGGTTCTTAAATTGGAGTAGCCATTTCAGAGCTGCGTGGTCTGTCCGGAGAATGAACTTTTGTCCGTAGAGGTACTTATGGAAATGCTTCGTAGCCAGAATTAAAGCCAGAAGCTCGCGCCGGGTTACACAGTAGTTCCGTTCAGGTCTGGAGAGTACTTTGCTGTAATATGCGACCACTTTCTCTTGACCGTCATGAACTTGGGAGATCACAGCTCCGACCCCAACATTGCTAGCGTCTGCGTCCACGATGAACATTTTTCCGGGCGTCGGGTAACCCAAGATGGGGGCATTGCACAGCTGTCGCTTCAGTTCTTGAACTGCTTTTTCGCATTCTCCAGACCACCTGAACTGTCGGCCTTTTTCTGTAAGTTGATGCAGGCTCTTTGCAATGCCAGCAAAATCCTTTACGAACCTTGTGTAATACGTGGCGAGTCCCAAAAAGCTTCTCAGTTGGTGTTTATCTTTTGGAGAGGGCCAACTTTTCACGGCTTCGATTTTGTCAGGATCCGTTCTTACTCCTTCCGCTGATATAATGTGACCCAGATATTTTACTTCCGGACGGAACAAGGCGCACTTTTCTGGGTTGAGCTTTAAATGGGCACTTCGCAGCCTCTCAAACACTTCTTTTAGATTTTCGCGGTGCTCCTCGAACGTCTTACCTATGACGATAACGTCGTCCAAATATACTAGACAGGTTTTCCAGGTGAGTCCTTGCAATGTTCGTTCCATTAGTCCAAACTGCCAAAGACCGCTTCCTGTAGTGAAGGCAGTTTTCTCACGATCCGTACGATTTATCTCTACCTGCCAGTAACCGATCTTCAAGTCAAGTGTTGAAAACCATTTCGCTCCAGAAAGCATATCCAAAGTGTCATCGATTCTCGGAAGTGGGTAGCTGTCCTTTTTAGTGACATCATTGAGACGTCGGTAGTCTACACAAAATCTCGTGCTGCCATCTTTCTTCTTCACGAGGACCACTGGAGATGCCCACGGACTTTGCGATTCTTCAATCACTCCCTCAGCTTCCATCTTCGACATCATTTCGGCAACTTCTGTTTGCTTTGCCAATGGAAGACGCCTTGCATGTTGACGGATTGGTCGAGCGTCTCCGGTGTCAATGTGGTGTTGAACAATATGCGTACGTCCATATTCTCCGTCTTGTGTAGCAAATATATCAGCGTACTCACCGATTAGTTTTTCTGCCAGGATTCGCTGATCTTCGTCCAGATTACAGAGGCTGAGAATTTTGTTCTTGATTTTTATGCTCTGAACTGTTGTAACCAGTGTTGCACCCTGTTTTTCCGTTGTGGTCGATATAGCCTCAACAGGTACGCATTTTCCCACTATCTCCCCCTTTTTCACCCTTACACTGAATGTCTTTGGATTTAGAATCCTTACAGGGACCATGTTGTTCTTTGGCTCCACTAAGGTCTTTCCCACCATGAAGTCTCTTCTCTTTTCTGGCTCCATCAAATAGAATCGGTGGCCACCAGGACTACCTACCACTTTTGCCCACAAAATTGCTTCTGACGAAGGCTCTAGACTCTGATTGCTGCAGATGACGACATTTGAGACTGTGGTATTGGCGTTTCCGTATATCATTGGTATCTCCATGTTTCCGTATTTCAGGGTTTGTGCCCCCAAGTCGACTATAAGTCCATGTTCTCTCATGAAGTCTGTACCAATGATGCACTCGTCACATATGTCAGCTACCAGAAACGCGTGAGTGAATGTTATTCCGGCCAGTTGGATTTTTATACGGACGTCACCATATACCTTAATCGTTGCTCCTGTAGCTGTTCGCAAGCTGCAACTGCTAGTGTTATGCAGCCAAGACTTCTGCACAAGATTCCTCCTGATGATTGAGGCCGTGGCACCGGTGTCTATTGTTGCCATCCATTTTTCTTTTCCACTGACTACTTCTACTAGAAGGCTTTCGCTGCGTCGTTTTGCCAGCGAGACTTGGATGAAGGTCCTGGGGCCGTCGACTCCTGCTACCAACTTCTGCCCCGCGAAGTTGGTGCTTAAGCATTTCCCGACTGATGGCTTCGGGAAGGTTGACCGGCTTCTTGATAGCTGTTTCTGCGGGTTTATTCCTCTATTTGCTTGCCACCACAGTGAGGGCAGTCTTTTCGTCGCACCGGTTCTTTACACTGCCTTTGAAGGTGTCCTATTTTATTGCAATTCCAGCAGCGCATTATCCGTCTATCCCGTCGAGTATCTCGTTCCTTGGCACTAATTCTTGTGCAGGAGCATTCGATAGATGTTACTTCCCTGACGAAATGTGTTCCCCTGGAAGCCTGATTCGCTGCTTCCATCGCCAGAGCGAAGGCAAGTGCTTCAGCAAGGGTTCTTTTCCCGGCCATCCTTACTGCTGACTGTAGCTTCGAATCTGCAATTCCCCTGATAAATGCATCTTTTGCCATTTCGTCGATAATTTCCTGGCCTGCGGTGGGGTATGACAGATGTGCAAGTCTACTCACGTCTGCTTGGAGCTGCTGCAGTGTTTCTCCTCTTTGCTGCGTTCGGCTTTGCAATTGGACCTTGTAGACCTCCTGCATGTGGCTATCCCCAAACCGTTTCTCTATAGCCTGTACTAAAGTCACATAATCTTTATGCTTTTCGATGTCTACTGTTTGCAACAATTCTGCTGCAGGACCGTGCAAGGCCATTGTTAGGGCAAAGCACTTTTCCTCATTGTCCCAGTCGTTTGCACATGCAGCCATTTCAAACTGCTTCTTATAAGTAGACCATGAGGTCTGGCCATCGAATGAGGGAGGCTTCAAATCTTTTCTCCTTGGACCGCTTAAAGAACATTCTCGCAGTTTCTGTTTTCGCACTGCGTCGAGCTCTTTTGCAAGTTGCTGAACTTTGCTGTCCATTTCTTCGAATTTTTCGCCAACATTCTTCTCTATTGTATCAAATTTGTCATCAACGTTCTTCTCTATTCTATCAAATTTGTCATCAACGTTCTTCTCTATTCTTTCAAATTTGTCATCGATTTCTTCGAATTTTTGCTGGAGAGTGTTATTTTGTTCTTCCAGTTTTTGTTCTAGACTATTCTTTTGTTCGTCGAATTTTTGTTCAATGCTGCTCTTCTGTTCGTCTAGATTTTTCTTTTCTTCATCCAACTTTTGTTCGAGACTATTCTTTTGTTCATCCAGCTTTTGCTCGAGACTATTCTTTTGTTCTTCCAGATTATTCTTTTGTTCATCCAGCTTTTGCTCGAGACTATTCTTTTGTTCATCCATTTTCTGTTGAAGACCGTCCAAATTTTTCTTCTGTTCGTCCATTTTTTGTTCGAGACTGTTCTTCTGTTCGTCCATTTTTAACAAGAGGAGTTGCATCATCGTAGACATGTCACTGCTGGTACTTGTCTGTTCATCCTCGTCAACACCAAAGGAATATGCATCAGGATCATGACCCTCGTTGTTCAAAGCCTCCTGAAGTCTGAGCACCAGGTCACTTTTTCCTCCACTGGCGCTGAGGCTTCTCTTGTTCAACTCGGATTTGAGTTGGACGAGGGTCAACTGCAATAGTTTTCGACCCATTCTAGCTTTTTCAAATAGTCAGAAAACACTTTTTTTTTTTTTTACACACAATAAGTCCTATCCCACTTCTGACACCAATGTAAAATGTTTGTGTGGGTATAAATGATAGAACTTATTCTTTTCAATACAAATCCCTTTATTCAGTACAGTTACAATTCACTATTTAATTCTTTCTCTCAGTACAATTCAATTTCTCAACCACTTATACTTTTCTTATCTTTTACTTAAACCACTTAATCACTTCTCCTAATTAACACTTCAAATTACACTTTAGAACTGGTTTGCATACCTTTGGGATGCTGGTATTTATACTCGAATGACATACTTCGAGAACAATCCTCGCCATCCAGCGTCCCATACAATTTCCAATTTGCTAGAAAATTCGATTCCACTCTCCAGTCTCCAGACTTTGTTATTCCAGTATCGAAATCTTCTGGTCTTCGAATATCGACATTTTCTGCTAGATGTCGCTGCTCACATTTAAGTGGTTATCACAATATTATATCGCTGAAAAAGTACCGCTGACAAAATTTACTAAGAAAAATTGTTCAGTCACATAAATAAACATCCAAATCGGTCGAGAGTTGACGGCGAATGAGGTAAAGCAACTACACAGCCAGCGAGCACGCCGCGCAGCTCCGTAAACTGTGGTTGTTTTATGTATCTTCATAAGGGTTGAAAACAGAAACCACAGACACATCTGCACGGCGCGGCGCATGCCTGCTCGTCGGCTGTATACAGAATACAACACATACGATCCCAAGAATTGACTTTGGTTTTATAAGACATTTTGTTCATACAAATTGTTCTAAATTAAAAACTGGTTAGATTTTTTCCTTCGGCGTGCAATAAACTATAGCATCTATGGTTAAATGCTTTATTTTGATATTGCGGCAACATTATCTTGGAGATTAGGGTGTGGAGGCCTAACTAAGTTATTGGGATTCATGGTCGGGACACAAGTTTAAGTTTATAAAAATATAAGAATTTCGTAAACGAATTATATGCGCAAATCGTGAATAACTTGGGTTGAGAAAAATGAAGAAAGAAAATAATGTGATAACCACTTAAATGTGAGCAGCGACATCTAGCAGAAAATGTTGATACTCGAAGACCAGAAGATTTCGATACTGGAAAAACAAAGTCTTGACTGGAGAGTGGAATCTAATTTTCTAGCAAATTGGAAATTGTATGGGACGCTGGATGGCGAGGATTGTTCTCGAAGTATGTCATTCGAGTATAAATACCAGCATCCCAAAGGTATGCAAATCAGTTCTGAAGTGTAATTTGAAGTGTTAATTATGAGAAGTGATTAAGTGGTTTAAGTAAAAGATAAGAAAAGTATAAGCGGTTGAGAAATTGGATTGTACTGAGAGAAACAATTTAATAGTGAATTGTAACTGTACTGAATAAAGCGATTTCTATTGAAAAGAATAAGTTCTATCATTTGTACCCACACAAACATTTTACAATAACTTCAAATCCAAAATGAGCAATTTAAAAAAATATACACGGTGTCCCAATTTAGCAGTATAATCCTTTAAGGGCATATTTCCGAAGCTCCGCCGAACAAGAAATTGTATGGCAAGGCTATTCTCATTTCATTGCAAGTTACAACCCATCAAAGTTGCTGTCCTCTAATTTAGAAGTGTGGCCACTTTAAACGTTTATGGCTCGTTGAACTCAAAATTATTAAAATTTGCTGTTCCATCTTTTGACTTAAAATTAATTTTTCTTGAAATTTTTACTTAATAAGTTTTCTGAAATTTTATGAAATTTTTATCCTTGAAAAATTTCCTAAAAATTATGTTCAGTACTTTTTTACGTACGATCAACAGATTTTATATTAAAAGCCATGTTTCGTCAAACAAAACATGCGTACAAAACTAATTTACCTATGAGCAATACAGTTAACAGTTAATTGTCGAATAGAAAAAAAAGAGGAACAAAGAATTATACTGCTAAGCTGGGACACCCTGTATATTTCGGTTTAATAAAATGATACACTTGGTATGATCTTAAAATTACTAGCACTACATACAATTAGTACCAGTAAAACTTCGCTTTTCTTTAAATGGTTTCCTAAAATTATTATAATTCACTTTTCTTTTTTTTGATTACGAGTATTTTGCCTTTATACTCGTATCTTTTCTGATTTCACAGTTCACTTATTAGGTTTCAAAAAAATTATAATTGCTTTCAATTTTAATAGATTCTTTAATATTCACTTGTTTATTCCTTTTTTAATTGCCTTTTAAATTTTCTTACATCTAAATTTACGAGTACATTAGATTCAATTATAATAGATTCTTTAATATACTGTGATAACCACTTAAATGTGAGCAGCGACATCTATCAGAAAATGTCGATACTCGAAGACCAGAAGATTTCGATACTGGAATAACAAAGACTCGACTGGAGAGTGGAATCGAATTTTCTAGCAAATTGGAAATTGTATGGGACGCTGGATGGCGAGGATTTGTCTCGAAGTATGTCATTCGAGTATAAATACCAGCATCCCCAAGGTATGCAAATCAGTTCTAAAGTGTAATTTGAAGTGTTAATTAGGAGAAGTGATTAAGTGGTTTAAGTAAAAGATAAGAAAAGTATAAGCGGTTGAGAAATTGGATTGTAATGTGATAAACAATTAAATAGTGAATTATAACTGTACTGAATAAAGGGATTTGTATTGAAAAGAATAAGTTCTATCATTTGTACCCACACAAACATTTTACATTGGTGTCAGAAGTGGGATAGGACTTATTGTGTGTAAAAAAAAAGTGTTTTCTGACTATTTGAAAAAGCTAGAATGGGTCGAAAACTATTGCAGTTGACCCTCGTCCAACTCAAATCCGAGTTGAACAAGAGAAGCCTCAGCGCCAGTGGAGGAAAAAGTGACCTAGTGCTCCGACTTCAGGAGGCTTTGAACAACGAGGGACATGATCCTGATGCATACTCCTTTGATGTTGACGAGGATGAACAGACAAGTACCGGCAGTGATATGGCTGCGATGATGCAACTCCTCTTGTTAAAAATGGACGAACAGAAGAGCAGTCTCGACCAACAAAAGAAAAATCTGGAAGAACAAAAGAATAGCCTCGAACAAAAGCTGGATGACCAAAAGAAAAATCTGGAAGAACAAAAGAATAGTCTCGAACAAAAGCTGGATGAACAAAAGAAAAATCTAGACGAGCAGAAGAGCAGCATTGAACAAAAATTCGATGAACAAAAGAATAGTCTAGAACAAAAACTGGAAGAACAAAATAACGTTCTACACCAAAAGTTCGAAGAAATCGATAACAAATTTGAAAGAATAGAGAAGTATGTTGGCGAAAAATTCGAACAAATGGACAGCAAAGTTGAGCAACTGGCAAAAGAGCTCGACACAGTACGAAAACAGAAACTGCGAGAATGTTCTTTAAGCGGTCCAAGGAGAAAAGAGATGAAGCCTCCCTCATTCGATGGCCGGACCTCATGGTCTACTTACAAGAAGCAGTTTGAAATGGCTGCTTGTGCAAACGACTGGGACAATGCGGCAGAATTGTTACAAACAATCGATATCGAAAAGACTAGAGACTATATGGCTTTAGTGCAGGCTATCGAGAAACGTTTTGGGGATAGCCACATGCGGGAAGTTTACAAAGTTCAATTGCAAGGCCGTATGCAGCAACGAGGAGAAACACTGCAATAGCTCCAAGCAGACGTGAGTAGACTGGCACATTTGTCATATCCCACCGCAGGCCAAGAAATAATCGACGAAATGGCAAAGGACGCATTCATTGGGGGAATTACAGATTTGAAGCTACAATCAGCAGTAAGGTTGGCCGGGAAAAGAACCCTTGCTGAAGCACTTGCCTTCGCTCTGGCGATGGAAGCATCCAATCAGGCTTCCAAAGGAATGCATTTCGTTAGGGAAATAGTATCTGGTGAATGCTCCTGCTCAAGACCAACTAGCATGCAACGAAATATCCCGCGGGAGAGACGAAGGATGCGCTGCTGGAACTGCGATAAAGTAGAACATTTGCAAGGGCATTGTAAAGAACCGGTACGACGAGAAGGCTGCCTGCACTGGGGCTACAGGCGAATAGAAAGAAAAACCGGCAGAAACGGCTACCAGGAAACCGGTCAAATTTCCAGAAGCCATCAGTTAGGAAATGCTTACTTCGCGGGGCAGAAGTCTGTAGCAGGAGTCGACGACTCCAGGGTAATTATCCCAGTCTCACAGGTAAAACATTGCAACGAAAGCCTCCCAGCAGAAGTAGTCAGTGGTAAAGAAGCGAAACAACAGGCAACTATCCAAACGATCAGGACTGAGCCAATAGAGGGTTGGAGTATAGACGAAATCCGTTCCTCCCAACAGGCAGACAATGACATCGAACCAATATTGACCTGGAAAGAACACGAAGAAAGACCAAGCTGGCAGCAGATATCAGACCGGAGCCAAACTCTGAAGGCATACTAGGCACAGTGGGACTCGCTTTTTGTGCAAGATGGATTGCTGAAGAGAAAATGGGAAAGTGCAGATGGGACAACATCTCGTATGCAGCTAATTGTGCCACGGTCCAGAGTCAACCAAGTGCTCCATGAAATACATGACGGAATCTCAGGAGGCCATTTGGGAGTAAACAAGACGTTGGAAAAGGTAAGAGAACGTTTCTATTGGCTAAGCGCTAAACAAGATGTTGAGAATTGGTGCAAAAAGTGCATAAGGTGTGCGGCTACCAAGGGTCCAAAAGTAAAGCCACATGGACAAACGCAACAATACAATGTCGGAGCACCTTTCGAACGAATAACCATCGACTTCGCTGGGCCGTTTCCCGAAACCTTTAATGGTAACCGATATACCCTCGTGGTCATGGATTACTTCAGTAAGTGGCCGGAAGTGTTTGCCATCCCAAATCAAGAGGCTAAGACTGTAGCCGAACAGATAGTCAACAACTGGGTGAGCAGATTTGGGGTCCCAATGGAGCTGCACTCTGATCTAGGCGAAACTTTGAATCAAAAGTCTTCCAGGAAATATGTCAATATTTGGGAATAAGAAAGACAAGGACAACGCACTACACACTCAATCTGATGGAATGGTCGAGCGATTCAATCGGATGAATGAGCATCTATCTAAGGTTGTCAGCAACTGCCAGCGGGATTGGGATCGACACATACCCCTCTTCTTAATGGCCTACCGAAACGCGGTCCATAGCTCAACAGGGCACACACCATCCGAGATCTTATTTGGTCAAACAATTCGGTTGCCAAGTGAAGCAAAATTCGGAGCCCAAAGAGGTGAACGAGTACGTGAATGACTTACGCAGCAGGATTCGTAAATTGCATGAAGACACCAGAGAAAAAATGAAGCTAGCAAGCAGCCGCATGAAAACTAGGTACGATATCAAGGCGAAATCTTCCGGTTTCAACGAAGGAGATCTGGTCTGGCTGTATAAGCCTCAGCGTAAGAAAGGCAAGTCACCAAAATTGCAACAGGACTGGGAAGGTCCATACAAGGTGATAACCCGCATTAATGACGTTGTCTACCGGATCCAGCGTGGGGATCGAGGAAAATTGAAAGTGGTCCATTTGGATAGAATGTGTCATTTCAACGGGATGCTGAATGACGAAGTTGTTCGGGACGAACAGCTGTAGGGAGGGAGCAATGTGATAACCACTTAAATGTGAGCAGCGACATCTAGCAGAAAATGTCGATACTCGAAGACCAGAAGATTTCGATACTGGAATAACAAAGTCTCGACTGGAGAGTGGAATTGAATTTTCTAGCAAATTGGAAATTGTATGGGACGCTGGATGGCGAGGATTGTTCTCGAAGTATGTCATTCGAGTATAAATACCAGCATCCCCAAGGTATGCAAATCAGTTCTAAAGTGAAATTTGAAGTGTTAATTAGGAGAAGTGATTAAGTGGTTTAAGTAAAAGATAAGAAAAGTATAAGCGGTTGAGAAATTGGATTGTACTGAGAGAAACAATTAAATAGTGAATTGTAACTGTACTGAATAAAGCGATTTGTATTGAAAAGAATAAGTTCTATCATTTGTACCCACACAAACATTTTACAATACACTTGTTTATTCCTTTTCTAATTTTATTTTAAATGTTCTTACAGCTAAACTTACATTACAAAATGAAAGACAATCATTTCCTTATTATAGTTGAGTCTAGTAACGGTTCACACACATATGCCCAGTGTTTTGTTTTTCTTGTCGTTTGTGTGTGGAGGCTGAGGGTGGTCTTCCAACTCCAACTGTACAGGCGGCTGTCTATACTTTGTTAGTATGTAGACTTTGTTTTTGACGGTGACTCCGGGGCCCTAAGTTTCTTGTATCTTTGACGGTTTTGGTTTCGTGAGATCTTACCCCACTAATTGCAACATTTGGGACGAATTGGTTTTTATTACTGCAATTTAGTTTTTAGATAACTTGTACTATAACTGACTTTTTTCGCAAATTCGAGTATCAATTAAGAACAGAACGAGTACTACTTCGCGCTCCAACGGTCCCTTTTCGGGCGCCAGTTAATATAAGATAAAGTCAAATGTTTTAAAAAAATATTTTTGCCTGGCAGATTTCCTGTCCTTTATTCAACTTAATCAACTTAAGACTAAATGCAAATAATCGTTTCACATGTATTTATGTTTCCAATTTTGATTATTAAGCTTTTTGCATGTCTGAGCCCAACGTTGAAATATTTCTTAAAATGAACTTCATGTGCAGGTGTATGGTATCAAGTTGATTCTAATTGATTCTCGCATTGTGACGTCATTTGTATCTCTGTAATTTGACATCCAATTTATGTTATTGAAATTGAAGTGGAATTAAGTGTGATTGATTTGCCAAATTACCTTAGAAAAATAATTAATCTAATATGGTATATGTCCTGTATTTGACTGTAATAGCAGTAATGACAAAGAACTAATAAGTAGAGTCCGACCGAACATTTGGCTTCTGCTTCGGCTTCGGCCACATTCCGCTTAAATTTCCACATTCGGCAAGAAAAGGCGGAAGATTTTTTCGCAAAAATTTAACTATCATACGCAACTTGTTTTGCAGGAGATTTCGAGCAAGTCATTTTATGTTTGTTTCGTTTCTGTAGCAGGTATCTACATTGATATGCTGATATTTTTAATTATTGGGCATCAAGTCCTTATACCTACTTGAAAGAAGTAGCTAACAAATATTTATCAGCTCCTCCTACTAGTGTAGCGAGTGAGCAATTATTTAGTGCTGCTGCACAAATTTATGCTGATCGGAGGGCTAATTTGCAGGGAGAAAATGTACAAAAACTTTTGTTTCTTGCATATAATATTAAGTTATTTAATTTTGATTATTAATTCTACTTCATCGTTTGTTTTCTCATATTAACTTTGTTTGTTGTGTTCACGTGTTATCGAATGTACCTAGGTTTTTGGATTTTTTTACTGGTTATTTTTTGTTTTTATTTCTTTTATTGCTCCCTTTATGTGTTATTTAAAAGAGTCTACTGCAATATTTTACTGGCTATTTTTTGTTTTTATTTCTTTGCTAAGCATTTATTTTGATTGTTCCGTTTATGTGTTATTTAAAAGAGTCTACTGCAAAATTTTACTGGCTATGTTGCTGTTTGTGTCTTTGTAAAATTAATTAATAAAATAGAAAATATTGACCGATCAATTTTATCAAACTGATCATTATGTTTTAGGTTCTTTAGCATTTTGAAATACAATCTCCATTAGATTCGACTTCGGCTTCGGCCGAAGGTGATGAAGAATCCGAAGTTTGGCTTCGGCTCTGGCTTCGGCCAAAAAATTCATATCAAACAACGTGAGGAGAGACACAATAGGAGAAACGCTAAACAGGTTGTGGGACAAATTATGTAAAGCTTACTTTTGGAATTAGTGGTTTGTGTAAAAAATGATTTTTATTTATTTTTAAATTGCAAATGATGAAGATCCAAAAGTACTAACTCCAGACAAGTTGATAGAAGCAAAGTTGGGCAAATCAACAACCATGGAAGAGTTAAGAGTAGAATCAACTACCGAATACATGAACTGACATAATTATTATCGTTTATACGAGGTGCGTTCCAAAGTAAACATGACTTTTTAAAAATAAGAGCAAAAAAAAGTTTTTTTTTGGGAAATAGTCCGCTTTCGACTCAGTACAGCGATTTGCACGGTCTAAAAGCATGTCGAATGAGTTTTAGATCGTCGGCCGAGATGTGCTTCAGGATGTTGGTATAAGAGTTTTGGATGGTTTCTACGTCCACAAAATGCTTTCATTGGCAAATACATTTTTGTGAAAAGGTAAAAGTCGCTCTGTGTCAAATCAGGCGAATATGATACACCAATCGCTTCAAAACACCAAGATAGAACTGTTTAGTGCGGTGGAACTAACTCTTTGTGGACGTGTCTTTACTTTTAAGTTCTCCGAACTAGATTTTTTGGGTTTTGATCTACACTCGGCACTTTGACGCTTGGTGTCTGAATCATGTTGAAAAGGAATGTTGTAAAGGAAGTTTTTGTTCTTTTTGGCCTCTTTGATGATATCCTTGGTATGTTAAATTTTGAGCAATTTTTGCGCTATGCTCATTTTTGTACCGATGGCACAAACATACTGTTACTTCAGACGCAATAATTCCGCTTCTATACGTCCAAATGTCATTGACAGCACATCTACCTTTCCGATGTAATTGTCAATAGATGATCACTAGAAATACATATTTTATAAAAGTCCCGTTTACTTTGGAACGGACTTTGTATTTTACAATTTTATAAAATTTTACAGAACAAAAAACAAAAATTAGTCGAAAAGAACAGGAGGCTTAAACAAGAAATCGATTTGCTTAGAGAGGAGGCCAATGGGACAGACCACTTTTTTATGTCCGTATCTGAAAGTTTGTTTTCATACGGCGGATGAGATGAAAATATTGAAGTTACATGAATCTGATAATAGAAGTGTTACTTTTCTGACTCCCGCAAACTATGTCCAAGTTATAACGGCAAGTTGAGTTTTTGAAATAAACAACCGGTTTATTATGACAATGATTCCGAACTAACAAAAGTAATGCTAAAAACTATTATAAAAAAGCTTCAATCAATAGAATCATATTGTCACTATTGTTTCATATTTGAGAGGATCCAATAAAATGTAAATAAGTGAAAACCAACCTTTCTTTGCAATTTTTGGAAAAAAAGAAAGCAATGTCTATATATTTAGTGATACTTCTATGTATTTAGTGATACTCTACATTTATTTAAATTGCTTTGAAACCAATTCCTGTATTCCGGACTTCTTAACCCTAATCTTTTAACAAAAGATCCCCTAGAAGAGTTATTGGAAAAACAATCCGTATCAGACCTAAAAACTGCAAGTCGTTTAACACCCACTCGTCAAATATGGAAATAGGCGGAAAGTTAAATTCGCAGTAAAACTTTTTTCATTGTATATAAATTCATGTGCTATGAACCGTGCACTTTGAGTTTAGCAGTTTCCAAACATTGACGAGAGTTGTCTATTTTCCTATAACAGGTATATTTAAGTAAACCAAATTCAACCTTATTTAATTAACTACATATATATGATTAGTTTGATCTGTTCAACAAAAGAGTTCCGAGAATGGATTCCTGTCCAATAATGACGACTTATAGTTTGTCAGTAGAACTCGAGGAAAGTCTGCTAAAACAAATGGAAAAAAATATTGGAGAAATGCGTGTATATAATAATCGCAAATAATTAAAACATTTCAAAAGGACATTCTTAATAATATAAGCGCATTGAGAATATTGTTTAAAGATTTGCAAGATCAGTATCAAACTCAATATCTTTTGGCATATAGGCTTAATCAGAATCCCCATTAGATATGTTCTTTGAACTTATGAGCGCGAAAGTGCGGCCTTACAATCATCCTACCGCTTTGCAATTTGAATACTATCTCCGTAGGGAGGAAAAAAAGAGAGATGCCGATTTACGAGGGTTGTCTGAAAAGTTTCCGACCGAAGAATGATACAAGATTTTTGCTCAAAATTTTTTTTAGTTTTCTACATAGTCTCCTTGTAACTCTCCCAGTGATGCTCCCGCCTCTCTAACCCGTCCAAATAGTACTTATTAAGCAAATTCCTAATACTAGGTGTGGGGAAAAGTAACCTCCTTGGGAATGAAAAAAAAAAAAATTTTAAATGTTTTTTTTTTATTTTATTCAATATAGTCCCCTTCTAGCTTGATACACTTATTCTAGCGATTTTCCAACTTCTTGATCCCGTCCGAAAAGTAATTTTCCGGAAGGTTTGCAAAATACTCCTCCGTGGCGTCGGTGATTTCCTCGCGTGAGCTGAATTTTTTATTGATGAGCCATCTTTTAAGGTTTGGGAAAAGATAATAGTCCGAGGAAGCCAAATCGGGCGAATACGGTGGATGCGACAGCAATTGGAGCCGTAAGTCATTGATTTTAGCCGAGGTTGCGATGCTCTTGTCGCCGGCGCATTGTCTTGCAAAAACAATTTTTTTTTCGCTTCATGTTAGGCGTTTTGCAGCGATTTCGGCCTTCAATCGCTCCAATAATGCACAGTAATACTTGCTGTTGATGGCTTTTCCTTTTTCGAGGTACTCCACGAAGAGTATGCCATGACAATCCCAGAAAACCGACGCCATAACCATTCCGACTCATCGAGCCTCCGTCGGCTGCTTCGGAGCACTCATGCCGGCTTCAGCCCATTGCCGGGCACTCATTCTGTTCTCTGGTGTGTAATACTGGATCCAAGTTTCATCAACAGTTACCATCGACGCCAAAAGTCCTCCCGATTTCGCATCAGCAAGTCCAAACACTCTTTCGAAGCGCTCTCGCGTTCGTGTTTTTTGTCAGGAGTGAGCATGCGCGGCACCCAGCGGCAGGATAACTTGTTCATATGCAGAATATTGCCCAAAATATGGCGTGTGCGCTCAGTACTAATCTTTGTGGTATCTGCCAGCTCGCGCACCATCACTTTCCGGTCAGCCAACACCATTTTATGTATTTTTTTGACATTGTCCTCTATAACCGCATCGGAGGGCCTGCCGCTGACTTGATCGGCAGTGGAGTTGCGGCCACCATGAAACTCTCGAAACCAATATTTGACGGTGTAATCTGACGGAGCATTAGCCCCATAATATTTATCCAACTTTTCTTTTGTTTCCTTCGCCGTTTTGCCTCTCAAAAAATAATGTTTTATGAGAGAACGAAAATCGTTTTTGTCCATACTCAACATGATGCCAAACACGTCAACAACAACCAGCTGTCAAAACAAAACTAAGGACAGTATCGCACTGAAATTTGGCATGTCTGCCTAAATATGAACGGACTTCAAGGCACCATAACCTTTTTTGCAGTAGCAGTGCATTCCAGCGGTCAAGGAGGTTACTTTTCACCCCACCTAGTAAAGATTTTGAATCATGTGGAGATATTAATAGGTGATGGTAGGTCTACTAATGCATTATTAGTAATTTTTAATACTGAATGATTAATTCATATTGATTTGTTCATTAGTTTAGTTTATTGATCGTAAAGGTCCATAAAATAGTTTAGTAATTTTTACTGTAGCAATTAATGTAATTAATAAATAGGTGATTATTATAATTGTAATTATGTTAGTTGGATAATTATATAATTTATTTAAATTTAAAGTATTTTCTTTGTTAAAAGAATTAATTTCTGTAATAGAATTTATTTCATTATTTAGTGAATTATAAATTAATATTATTTTATCTGTAATAAATATATAAATTATTATAATAATTAATGTTATAATTGTTATTAAAGTTATTTTTATTGATATGGAAAATATTTCATTTGAAGCTAAAGATGTTACATAAATAAATAAAATTAATATTCCTCCTACAAAAATTCAAAATAAGACATATGAAAATTAAAATCTGTTTGTTATTAATCCTGTTATTAAACAAAAACAAGCGTGTTTCTTTGCGAAATAATTGTTCACAATTTGACGAAAATTTCTGTCCTCCGAGCGCAGTTTTTAGATGAGGGAACAAAAATAAGTCGCTTGGGCCTAGATCTGGTGAATAAGGCGAAGCAGTTCAAGCAGTTCAAACCGTAATTCATGAGGTGAGAGACGGCGCGTTGTCTTGGTGAAACAAGATTTTCTTTCTTGCAAATGTGGCCGTTTTTCCGCAATTTTTGCCTTCAGCTTGGCAAGTAAAGATGAATTTTCATAACCTCTACTATCTCTCTCACTTTATTTCGTTGGTCGGTGGGGGTGGCCGTGGTGTAGTGGTACTAGCAATCGCTTCTCACTCGGAGGGTCCAGGTTCGAATCCTGCCCATGGCAAGTCAGTTTTTCATTGTGTAATTGGAACTCAGACAGAAAAATTCTGCGTGTGAAGGCATAACACTGACACGTAGATTCGGCTGTTGTAAAGTTGCAAGCACAGATAAAAATACTGTGAATTACACCTCGAATCACTCTGAGTGAAGAAAAAACTCTCCGTCCTATTCGGACTCCCCCCCCCCCCACCCCGGGCGAGCGAATATCGAAACCAAACACACCTGAGTTTCAAACCACTACAAAACAATGTTCCTTTCTCCTCCTTCTATCTTTCCGCCCGCGCCCTGGCAACAGTAAAAGGGTATCTAACCCCTTAGGCGCGCGTAAATTATAAAAAAAAAATCTAACACCATTTGGTGAACTTTAGCAATCTTTGTATATATAGTCTAGTATATACGAGGGCAGGTCAATAAGTCCGTGACTTTTGGAATAAAACACAGATTTTTTGATAAAAAAATAATTTTATTTTTCAACGTAGTCTCCCTTGAGCTCTATACACTTTGTCCAACACTTTTCCAATTTTTTTATCCCTTCCAAAAAAATGATTTGTCGAGGTCCTCAAAATAGGCCTTTGTTTGCGAGATGACTTCATCATTGGAGTCAAATCTTTTTCCACCAAGCCATTTCTTCAGGTTTGGGAACAAGAAGTAGTCGCTCGGAGCCAAATCTGGAGAATAGAGTGGATGAGGGAGCAATTCATAGCCCAATTCATGGATTTTTGCCATGGCAACTGCACATGTGTGCACCCTTGCATTGTCTTGGTGGAAAATAACTTTTTTCTTGGCCAAATGAGGTCGGTTTTTTTTTCAAATCGTCATTGAATCGGTCCAATAAGTTGGCATAATATTCCCCATTGATTGTTCTTCCCTTTTGAAGGTAGTCAATGTGGATTATCCCGCGTGCATCCCAAAAAACAGTCGCCATAACTTTATTGGCTGACAAACCCACCTTGGCCTTCTTTGGCGCCGATTCACCCTTAGAAACCCACTGTTTTGACTGTTGTTTGTTCTCTGGTGTGTTGTGATGGATCCATGTTTCGTCCACGGTTACAAAACGGCGCAAAAACTCCTCCATATTGCGATTAAACAACGCCAAACCTTCCTGTGAAGTGAAGCACACGAAATTCACTTTTTTCCATTTTCTCCTGAAATTAGTGAGTAGTCTGATAAAAATAGCTGTCAAACACAAACTAACTGACGCAGCAAGTTTAAATTTTGACAGGAGTCAACTGACAGATGTCTGTTGACAGGAGCAGTGTTGCTGTTTCAGTAAAGAGGTCAGAAATTCAAAAAGTCACGGACTTATTGACCCGCCCTCGTAGTATAGTATATATAGTCTATTCTCGTCGTGTTCGGACGTGTTTTGGTTTTGCTCCACATCAAACTTTTAAATATTATTTATTTCTTCCCCTTCCGTATCTCTACTTCTGATATCAGTTCCGCGACATTATTACATTACCCCAAGTGCTGACTGTCTTTTTGGTTTGTTTTGTTTTTTTGGCTGACCTCAATCTTTCGCGCTCAATAACTGCCGCTTCTGATATCGGTTCCGCATATTTAGTGCATTACCCCCCCAAGTGTTGACCAATTTTCCGATTTTGCTGAATTTCACTTGCAGTGCATAACAGTGCGTAAAGTTCTTTGTTTACCTTTTTGTTTACATTTGATAAATTTGCCATGTCTTGCGGAATTACTAACTGTCCAATCTTTGATGTCAATGCTGACTTTGTCACTTGTAAGGGCATCTGTGGAAAATCATTCCATGCAATTTGTGTCGGATTAAATAAAAGGAATAGTGTATACATCAAAGACTTCTCTGACAACCTCCTATTCTTTTGTGATGAGTGCAAGATAATCTCGCTTTCGCACGTGTTGCTTGCTATAAAGTGCCTCAGTGACTCTAATGACTCATTCCAAAAAAATCTCACAAAAATGAAAACGACGAATCAGTCCAACTTAGAAAGTAGTGTCAGTTATGTTGATGAATTAGGCAACTCGATTCTGTCCTCAACCGATATAATTAAGTCCAAGCTCACCAACATCGACAAACAATCTGCAAGTCTGGTCGAGATGAAAACTGCGATCAATGATCTCAAAGCAGTTTGTTCCGCCCAAAACATCTCTAACCTTAAATTGTGCGAACCTGCGTGAAGATCTTGAAACTCAATTTCAATCTACCTCAAAGAACCATCCATCTCTAATGCAGCCTGATCCAATGCTCGAAGTAATCTTTGACAGAATCAACGGTGTTGGTGACGATCTAGCTGCCGCACAATCAACCATTTTCGATATTGAGAATCATATCGAAACGGTAAGCAGCAAAATTGACGATTTACCATTCCACACACAACACCATCAGAATGTCCACTACAATACATCAATTTTGGCTGAATTACTGGAAACCGAAGTCGACCCACTTTTACCACCACCTCCTCGTCCACCACGGTTAATTAAATCTACAAATTCTCCCGCTGCCACTTCAATCCAGGAGACCGAAACTGTTTCACTGTCAACTCCTCCCATCGCCGCCCCACGCAAGCTAATCAAACATTTTGGTACTACATGGACACCTTCCGAATGGAGGCGTAGACTGGAAAAAATTGAAACCGATATGAGTACATTCTTCATCAAAGGCACCCCCGTAAACGCTGATATTTCTTGGATCACGAAATTCTTCGCAGACAAATACGGCATCACCATCAGCAAATGTGAAATGTTCCTGCCATCTCACCACAAAGGTAATCGAAACTTTAAATTCGACCTCCCTGCTAGATACGAATGGTTATTTAAAAACCCTGCTGGTACTAATTTCAACGTTGGAAAGATGCGCATCTGTAAATGGATCGAAACACCTACCAAGGAACAGGATAAAAAGAAGCTTAAATCTAAGTTACCTAATTCCGATTCCAACTCCCATCCCAAACCGGACTCTAATAAAATACCGAAATCCGTCCCAAACCGTAGCAAACCTGACTCTGTACCGAAAACCGTTTCCAACTCCCGTTCCAATTCTGACTCTAATTGGAGATTTAAAACTAATATATTCCCCAATTTCGCCCCTCCCACTCACATCCCGAACCGACTTCATCGGTCCTCTAATTATTGCACTTGCAGTCACAATACCGCACCAACCGCTCACAATAACCCCTCGGAAATACCTAACCCCTCTGCACGTGCCCCCACTAGCATTTCTTTCCCTAATTTTGACCTTAAAACCGGAGCTAAATATCCCAATTTCGTTAGGTCCCATGTTATAAATCCCTCACATGAACATGTGTCTAATGCCCCTTCAATCACCCCTGCATCGCCTTCAAAATCTTCGTCCACCTGCCCCATTTTTGACCCCCTTCTGCCACCCACAGTTAAAATAACCCAACAAACTTTTGGCTCAACAGAATGTCGTTATGCACTTTCTAGGCTTAGAGAAAAAAAGACGTACGAGAATATACGTCTCCTTCTAGCATATCTGCATTACAAATCAGACTCAGTTTGTTATGAGGGGAAAACTAAAACAAGCGTCATGGTCTCAATACAGCAGGAAGGTCTCCCTACTGACCTTACAAGTCTGAGGAACTTATACATCAAGTTCCACGAGATTTTTAATATGTATCCGCAAAAAGTCTCAGAAGACCTTGATGCTTTCGGTAACTATGTGCACTCAAAAAGGATCTCACACCTCCAACGAAGCAGAGCTGACAACGACAAATTTTTTCGTCCCTAACGTGCTACCATTGCCAGTGTTTCGACCATCCACTCCTACGCCCTCTCGTAATAACCTTCCTCTTACCTTTTACTATCAAAACGTAAGAGGACTGCGATCTAAGACCCGTGCCGTCTTGCGCCAATCTCACGCTCTCCCATTGGAGGTCTACGCTCTGACCGAAACTAATCTAATTCCCGATATAAAGAATCAGGAATTATTCCCCCCTAGTTTCAATGTTTTCCGAGACGACGATCTTACCCGCCCAAATGATGATGCTCCGTGTCGGGGTGTCCTACTGGCCGTCCGCAATGACCTAAACTCTTCACCAATCGCTGTTTCTACTTCCTCTAAACTTGATTACGTTTCAATAAAGATAACACTCCCCTGCAGGTCCCTGTACATTATGTGTTTTTACATCCTACCGGCCCAACCAATCGAATGCTACCAACTCGCTGTCGATGCAATTGATCAAATAATTAACTTATCTGATCCTCTCGATGATATCATCGTATTTGGCGATTTCAATCTACCTCAGCTGCACTGGACTCAATCAGATGATAAATCCTTTTTTATCGCTTACCCTATCTCGAGTAAAGAATGTCTCTTCTTGGATGAGCTCACAGACTCTAGCTTATGCCAAGTTAGTGGAGTCTCCAACTATATGGGAAGGCAATTAGACCTCATTTTCACCACTGACCCCATAAACTCCTCTGTGTCGCTCTGTCCCCTTTCACTATCGACCATTGATAACTTTCACCCACCACTTCTTCTTTCTCTTTTCCACCACTCTACTTTCCGCCCCACCCCATCTGCAGCTACCACTTCTTACGACTTTCATAAAGCGAATTTCCGCAAAATTAACGCATATCTTAGTAAGTGTTCTTTTGATTTCGCCAATATGCCCCTAAAAAGTGCTCTCTCTATTTTCTACAGAGAATTACTTAATTCTATTTCTCTCTATGTCCCCTTTTCGCGTAATAGGACCTCTTCTACGAGCCCCCCGTGGTATAATCGTAAACTTCGCTCTTTACGTAACAAAAGAAATAAATTATGGACAGTTTTCCTCCGGTCCAACTCTATTGTTGACTATTCAAACTATCTCGGGTCATACCTTCAATTCGCCCAGCTCTATAAGTTTCTCTATCAGCGATACCTTGATAGTGCGCAATCAAGGCTTATAAATGATCCTAAGTCTTTCTATCAATTCGTTAATTACAAAAAAAAATCCGACGGTTTTCCTCCATCCCTCTCATACGAAAATATATCATCAACTGATCCGCATACCATAGCTAACTTTTTTGCTACTTTTTTTAAGCAATCTTTTGCCGATAATTCCTTCGTACCGGATCCCTCTTATTTCAAATACCTACTTAACTTCCCTATTGGCCCTACTATTTCTCATAGCTTTGATCATACAGTAATAGAAAACAAATTATAACAACTTAATGATGAATACTTACCCGGCCCAGATGGCCTTCCATCCATATTTCTTAAAAAGTGTTCCTCAACTCTTTCACGCCCCCTTGCTAATCTCTTCCGATTATCGCTCTCTCAAGGTGAATTTCCACAGATATGGAAGTCCTCTTTCATAACACCCATACACAAAAAGGGATTAAAGAGCGAAGTCACTAATTACCGCCCTATAGCTAAACTTTCCCATATACCCAAACTCCTCGAAAGTATTTTGCATGAAGCCTTAAGCTTTCAGTGTAAATCTTTTATTTCCCCCAATCAACACGGCTTTCTGAAGGGTAGATCAACTACCACTAACCTCGTAGAATTCGTGTCCTCTGTTCTCTCAGCCTTAGAAAATGGTAAAGAAGTTGACGTTATAACAACTGATTTCAGTAAAGCTTTTGACAAGATATCTCATAAACTAATCCTGTTCAAATTGTCCGTCCTGGGCTTTGAACCCATTTTGCTTAAATGGATATCTTCTTACCTGGATAATCGTTTTTATAATGTTCGTTTCAGATCTGTCCTATCGGCCCCTTTCTTGGCCACTTCAGGTGTTCCTCAAGGTAGTCACCTAGGTCCACTCCTCTTCATCCTAACTATTAACGACCTTCAAAGGCTCATTCAACGCTCAACACTTTCTCTCTATGCTGACGATACCAAATTTTTTAAACCCATTTCCTCACAACAAGACTCCACCCTCCTTCAAATAGATCTAAATAGTTTTTCCACCTGGTGCATCAAGAACTGCTTAGAACTCAATGTCTCCAAATGTCAATCGATTACTTTCTCACGTAAGTGCAAGAAGTCTCCTCAACGAATTTACCATCTCGACGGCCAACCTATACCCCTTGTTGAATCTATCCGCGACCTTGGTATATTATGCGACAGGCAGCTTAATTTCCGCTCGCATATTGATGAGATAATTTCTAAAGCAAACTCATCACTCGGCTTCGTTAAAAGATGGTCCAAAGAATTCTGCAACCCGTACGTGACTAGATCACTATACATCACTTACGTTCGCCCCCTTCTCGAGTACGCTAGCCAAGCGTGGTGTCCCTTTCAACGAGTTCATGTATCTCGTATTGAGAGGATCCAGCGTCGTCTTCTTCGCTTTGCTCTTCGAGGTCTACCTTGGAACGATCCTCTAATCTTACCTCCCTATCGAGACCGTCTCAAACTCAATTAACCTGAATACCCTTGAGGAACGAAGGGACGCAGCAGACATTTTGTTAATTCACCGACTCCTCTCAGGCTCCGTCGATTGCATGCCTCTTTGCAACTCCATTTTCTTTAACACTAACCCTCGTAATCTACGTTCCACCCGTCTCTTTTATCTACCTATCCACCGCACCACATATGGCTCTAACGAACCAATCTCCCGTATGCTGCGTAAGGTAAACTCCAACCTTTCCGTTTTCGATTTTAATCGCAGCACACTTTCCCTCAAATTCGATCTCCTTCACCATCCTTAGCTTTAAGCCCTAGTATTAATCGTAGTTTAAGTCTTAGTTTTTAAGCTTATATTAAGCATAAAAACCAAAAATTAAAATTGGCAATGTTATCGTCAGTGGTTGCAGTTTTTGGACGTCCCGAACGTTTAAATTCAGCTGCCCAAAATTTCACTGTGGTAAATGACGGTGCAGAGTCCCCATACAAAAGTTCAACTCATTTTTGATTTGCGTAGGCGTACTGCCTTTCAAAAACAAGAATTTAATAACAGCTCGATACTCAATTTTTTCCATTTTCACAAAAAAACACTCACATCGACTCACTCAAACGACTGTCAACCAAAAACTACGCGTCCAAAATGACTGAAACTTCGGTAAGTAACTGTCAAAAGATGCACAACTAGCACTCACTAGTTATTGACGAGTGCCGCTATCTTTAGGTTACTGTCGGAAACATTTCAGACAACCCTCGTAGATTGGTCTTAAGAGTTATAATGACTAGGAAATAGGGCATTCCATAAGCGAGTTGTACGGCTTAGGAACTAATCACCATATTTCAGGGTACGTCCGAATGTGGACTTGAGGACTAAAGCACAGTGCTGATGATGAAGACGCATTTGATGTATATTAACATCAAACTTACTCGTCGTCTTAACGGAAGAAAAATTTAGAGTACAATGAGTAGTATATTCTGTACCGCATAAAATCAAAAATTCCCAATCTGCTGCAAATGGGCATCGAAGAATGATTATCTGGGTCCCTTACATGGGCAGATCAATATTACAAAAACACAATATTCCATTTATCCGAAAACTAAAAAAGCGTGAAGATTTTTTCAATGAATTCAACCCAAAATCAATAAGAGTTGGACCAAATTATATAGGGTTTTCCAATAAGGACTTGACAACTATTTTTTTTTAAATAAAACGCAAACCATTTGAGATATTTCAAAAACTTTATTATCGGCTTGAAGTACCATCAAAGCATTTATGAATGGAACTCGACTTCGTTCATATGGCCACCGCGGGCATGTTTGTAGCGGTCGATTCGTTGGTTCCAATTTTCAACGACTCGGCCACACATTTCGGCCGAAACGGCCGCTATTTCGCGTTCAATGTTGGCTCTGAGCTCTTCCAACATCGTCGGCGTGTTGGCATAAATCAATGACTTAACGTAGCCCCACAGAAAATAGTCAAGTGGCGTTAAATCGCAGGAACGAGGCGGCCAATCGGCTGGCCTATTTCTTGAGATAACACGCTCACCATACTCTTCAATAAATCGATTGTAGCGTGTGGCTTGTGGCATCATCCTGTTGAAACCACATGTCGTCCAAGTCCATATCTTCCAATTCGCGATCATGGCGCGATAACGCTGACCATTCATTCACAGTAACGTGACGATCGTTATCATCGACGAAAAAATATGGCCCAATAACGCCGCCGGCATGCAAACCGCACCAAACAGTTTTTTTTTGTGGATAAAGTGGTGATTCATGAAGCACATGTGGATAACGCATATTTAGCTTATTGACGAACCCATTGAGTCAAAAATGAGCTTCGTCACTGAAGATGATTTTGCGATGAAATTCATCATCTTGGCGCATCTTCTCCAGAACCCAATCGGAGAACGTACGTTGTTTCAAATGGTCCATGGGCTTCAATTCTTGAGTCAGCTTGATCTTGTATGGGTGTAAACCAAGATACTTACGCAAACTACGCCATAATGTGGTCTGAGCGATGACCAATTCTTGAGAACGCCGTGAAATTGACTGATTTGGATCGTTTGCTACGGACGCCTGAACGGCAGCGATATTTTCGACACTTAGACCAACCCGTTGTCTCAATGACACGGCAACGTCACACAACGAATATGTAGACTCAAATTTTTGCACTAGACTTGTTATTGCCTGTCTACTAGGGCGAGAATTACGACCGAAAGTTGGAGTTAACGCTCTTAAAGTTGCAGTCACCGACTTCGAATTTCGGTAGAAAATTTTTATAAGTTGCTGACGTTGCTCGTTCGTTCTTTACTATGATGTTTGTTGAGTTTACTGAATAAATTAACAGTGACAGTTTGATGATTAGTGAAAGAGTGAGTTCACAAATTAAATTCAAAGTTGTTAATTCCCTATTGGAAAACCCTCTATAAAATTTCTGTTGGGTATCTCTGAAACAATTCTTTCGTTGTAAAATGTATTTTAAAATCAGAATATTAAACAGAAATCTAATCACAAATGTGAACACATGACAGAAAAGTAAATTAATTACAACTTTTTAACTTGAGCTAAAATAGATTTTTATATAACGGGTTGCTTTTTTGCTGATTGGTTTTTCAGTTTTCTATTTTTGACGGTTCATGCGTGATACGTGACATATGTCAAAGTCAAACATGCTCAGTTTGCATTTCATCAAGTATGGCTTGAAGCCATAGTGATCCATTTCACGCTATTGGACATCAAGCCACCTACCCGTATAGGTAGAGTGCGTACAGAGGAAAATATTGTGAGTGAAGACTTTGATTTCGCAGCAATTACGATTGTGTTACTCGACTACGTAGAATATTTTACACAAGGATTGGTTTAAAGCCTTATAAAATATAGCTCGTGCAAGAACTGAAACCGAACGAACTGTCACAGCGTCGAATTTTCGGTGAGTGGATCCTAGAAAAGCTGGAGGAAGATCCGCTTTTTTATCGAAAAATTGTCTTCAGCGACGAAGCTCATTTCTGGTTGAATAGGTATATTAATAAACAAAACTGTCGTATTTGGTCCGATTAGCAACCTCAGATAATACAAGAGCTGCCAAGGCACCCGGAAAAATGCACTGTTTGATGCGGTTTATGGTCTCATTACACGTATTTTTTCAAAGATCACCGTGAGAAGAAGGTTACCGTCAATGGCGCCCGCTATCGTTCATGAAACCGGTCGACATGTGGTTCCAGCTAGACTGCGCTATATGCGAATCGGTGGACCAATTGAGAAATGAGTTCGGTGAGCAAATTATCTCTCATTTTGGACTGGTGAATTGGCCGGTTAGGTCGTGCGATTTGACCCCTTTAGACTATTTTTATAGGGATACGATATTTATGGAAGACAACATTACACATGTTATTAGCGAATTACCAGCCAACGTGTTCGAAAAAATAATTCAAAATTGGACTCTCCGTATGGACCACTTAAAACGTAACCGTGATCAACATTTACATGAAATAATCTTTAAAAAGTAAATGGCAAGCATACTTTTACAATTTTCCTGTTTTTTTTTTTAAATTAAAAACCAAACGCTTAAAAAATCACCCATTATAATTATTTATATATTAATCTAAATAACTAAAAGCAATGTATGTAATACGTCATACAAAATCAAGGTAAGCAAAAAAAATTAGCGCTACATATGACGTGACGAATGAAAACAAAATTTGAACTCACAATATTATACCATTTATATTTACCTTGTTAAATGGCAATAGTTTGTAAATGCTGATCGTGCAAGTACTGAGCCATGACTAAATGGTAGACAATGAGTAGTAATGAGAGTTCACAAAGAAACATTAAGGATGCGTTCATATTTAAAAAAATGTTAATATGAAATAAATGAAATGAAAATAGTAATATGAATAAATATAAGAATTACAATAGTAAGAATAAAAAGGCTATAATGTTCTTATGTATGTACTTATTTAAAACTGAAACCGTGCAAATGACTTTGAATTAGCACATACAATTTTTTCTTAAATTTGTTTTCTTTGCAAATTTATCGTTATAACCTTCTGCCTCTGTTAAGATGGTCATGAAGAATGGTGTGAATGGTACCAATTGAAAGCTTGGTGATCTCTGCCATCATTTTCACCTTTATTCGGGCATCCTCAAGAACAAGTTTTTCGACTTCTTTGACGCCTTCTCCCGTACAAGCAGTAGCCGGAGCGGGGGTCGTCTTCAATGCTCTCTCTGCCTCTCTTGAACTCACTTGACCACTTTTGCACAGTTGATAATGAAGGTGCGCAACCCTGGTAAACAGCCACCATCTCTTCATGAATAGTTTTTTGACTTTTTCCTTGCTTAGTGAGAAATTTAATTACAGCGCGATGCTCAATTTTCACCATCATCGTCTCAGTTGCCATTATGATTCTGTTTAACTAGAGATAAAACGCGAATTAATAATCACATTTATATGAAATTTTACATGAATGCACTAAAATAATAGTATTACTTGAGAAATAAGTCAATTTATATATACAACCACAGCTTCACCCCGATACCGAGAATATGTTGAACGCCCCTCGTAGTAATGAGAGTTCACAAAGAAACATTAAGGATGCGTTCACATTTAAAAAAATGTTAATATGAAATAAATGAAATGAAAATAGTAATATGAATAAATATAAGAATTACAATAGTAAGAATAAAAAGGCTATAATGTTCTTATGTATGTACTTATTTAAAACTAAAACCGTGCAAATGACTTTGAATGAGCACATACAAGTTTTTCTTAGATTTGTTCCCTTTCCAAATTTATCGTTATAACCTTCTGCCTCTGTATGCACATACAGTGTTGTGCATATCAATAGCAACCATTTCACCCTTTAACATTTTTTAACTATAACTTTTTTTTTTATTTACTAGAAGTTTCATTTAATTTTTTTTTATATAAATTAATATGCAGATAAATGAAATACAATGAAAAATAACTTTTTAATTCAAGTTTTTCAACTCAATAAGTAGAAAAAAAATAATAATGAAAAAATTGGACTGTGCATAACTAAAGCAACTACAAAATTGAAAGTAGATTTTGTTTTTATTAGTATTTTGTAAAATAGGCTTTGTTTTGTGGAATGCTTCTCCAGTTTTCTTTAGTGCCTTTGTTCGGAAAGCGCTGCCCACCAACTCGCTGCTTGAGGATGTCAATCCAATACCTGAAAACTATTTGCTGCCAGCCACTCTTTTACAACCTTTGCCGTGTGTTTAGGGTCATTGTCATGTTCGAATACCCAGTCTGGTGCATTTTCCGCTGAGCAAAAGGCAACATGACTGTCTCTAAAATCTGCTTGTAGGCAAACCGATCCATTAATCATTTCAATCTCATGTAAGGGTCCGTGCCCAAAACCAGAAAAGCACGCCCAAACCATTGCCGAACATCCTCCGTGTCTTACAGTGGCGTTGCAGTTTTGTGGTTTTAGTCGTTCCCCCTTTCGCCGACAAACAGTTATCATACCATCGCTTGCAAAAAGGTTAAACTTCTATTCATTGCTAACTGGTGATTTCCATTGGTCAGTAGTCCAATGAAAGTGTGTTTTTGCAAAACTCAACCTGAAATATGAATAAATTTTATAAATTCAATCAGCAATATTTCAACGCAAATATTTTTCTCTAAATGCATCCTGGTCAGCAATGGTTTTCTAGCCGGCCTATAACTTTTGAAACCTGCTTCTATAGCACGTCGGCGAACGGTCTGAGTCTACATCTACATGGATCTTTTTTTATAGCCAAAATTATTTTTCTGTCCATTCGTTTTGTCGTCTTCCGTTTCGGTCCGCCCAAGTGAATGGTTTTAATAAATTTTATGGCCTTATACTTTTTAATTTAGCGGGAGATGATCGACTTATTGATATTATACTTTTTTGCCAAAGAAATTTCAGAAAATCCACTTTCAAACTCATCAATTATTTTTTGTTCGAAGCTTTTGTTATATTTATCGCGAGCCATGATGCACTTAAAAATAAACACACTTCTTTGTTCCAAGCTACAATCGCAAATGCTCCTAATGTTTGAATCACCACCAGTAACTCACAAAACATGAAATGTAACAGTAATTTACTGTTAATCAGGTGGGCAAAATCATAGATAAAGTTGTTTTGTTATGCACAACTGAAAAACAATCATTCTAATTGTATGGCTCGATGCTAAAGTACCGTTAATTTGTGTGTCATTTTCGCTATTGTTGTATTAAACAGAAATCATTGCTAAATGAAACGAATGAGGAAAATTTTAAATAAAGCAGTAAAAGTATGTTAAAAGCTAAAGGATTCAAATAAGTAACATTAGTTACTATTGATATTCACAACACTGTATGTTATGTATATACTAGGAAACTCAATGTGCTTATTTTATTAATTTTCATGTATATGACTTATAAAACAAATTGGAAGGTAATTTACTAACATACATTCAGAGCTCTGCTCAAAAAATATGTTCATGATTTTAATAGGTTTTTCAAGAGAAAAAAGATTTTACAACAAAAAAAGTTGACCGCTTCAAATGCTATGGTTGTTAATACAAGACTCTTTTGCTTATTTTATATAAGCTAACAGAAATAGTGACGGTTACAAAAATATATTATATTTAAAACTTGAATAAGTACGCTTACCATCGATTTACATACATATAATTTACTTTTGGATATGTATATTATCATATCATATATACCATATATACAAAAATATTTTTTTTTTTCAGCTTTCATCATCTGTGCTGTACTTTACTCGAATTCTCTGGCCACAGATTACTATTTGGAATTTTCTGCGAGGAATTTTTGCTTACCAGAGAGCTGCATTTCCTTTAGATAGTTTCAAAGTTAGAAAAGAAAAGGAAATAAGTTCAATAAAAAAAAATAATTGTGCTACACATCGGGTTCAAGAATTTCAACACAGATTACGCATCGATCGTAGAAAATACCTATTGAAGTTGTCAGAGATAGAATAACTGTATAAATACAATATGTACATAGTATATAAAATAAAATAGTTAAAAAATTTACTATATGTGATTTTTAGACTTGTTAAGGTTATATCATAGTAAAAGTCGTGTGCGATTACATGTAATTTCAGAAAATATGGATGGTTTTTTTTGTCTTTCCGTGTTCCAGATACATTTACCGACTAGCTTTGTAAGTGATCTCATGGCTAGGTAGTTAGGTTTACAAATTATATTTTTTTTCTGAAGCATTATTTTACATACATATTGTGATAACCACTTAAATGTGAGCAGCGACATCTAGCAGAAAATGTCGAAGACCAGAAGATTTCGATACCGGAATAACAAAGTCTCGACTGGAGCGTGGAATCGAATTTTCTAGCAAATTGGAAATTGTATGGGAAGCTGGATGGCGAGGATTGTTCTCGAAGTATGTCATTCGAGTATAAATACCAGCATCCCCAAGGTATGCAAATCAGTTCTAAAGTGAAATTTGAAGTGTTCATTAGGAGAAGTGATTAAGTGGTTTAAGTAAAAGAAAAGAAAAGTATAAGTGGTTGAGGAATTGGATTGTAGTGAGAGAAAGAATTAAATAGTGAATTGTAACTGTACTGAATAAAGGGATTTGTATTGAAAAGAATAAGTTCTATTATTTGTACCCACACAAATATTTTACATTGGTGTCAGAAGTGGGATATGACTTATTGTGTGTAAAAAAAAAAAAACAAAAAAAAAACCTGTGTTTTCTGACTATTTGAAAACGCTAGAATGGGTCGAAAACTATTGCAGTTGACCCTCGTCCAACTCAAATCCGAGTTGAACAAGAGAAGCCTCAGCGCCAGTGGAGGAAAAAGTGACCTGGTGCTCAGACTTCAGGAGGCGGGTCATGATCCTGATGCATATTCCTTTGATGTTGACGAGGATGAACAGACAAGTACCGGCAGTGACATGTCTGCGATGATGCAACTCCTCTTGTTAAAAATGGACGAACAGAAGAACAGTCTCGAACAAAAAATGGACGAACAGAAGAAAAATTTGGACGGTCTTCAACAGAAAATGGATGAACAAAAGAATAATCTGGAAGAACAAAAGAATAGTCTCGAACAAAAGTTGGATGAACAAAAGAAAAATCTAGACGAGCAGAAGAGCAGCATTGAACAAAAATTCAACGAACAAACCAACAAGCTGCACGGTCTTCAACAGAAAATGGATGAACAAAAGAATAATCTGGAAGAACAAAAGAATAGTCTCGAACAAAAGCTGGATGAACAAAAGAAAAATCTAGACGAGCAGAAGAGCAGCATTGAACAAAAATTCAACGAACAAACCAACAATCTGCACGGTCTTCAACAGAAAATGGATGAACAAAAGAATAATCTGGAAGAACAAAAGAACATTCTCCAGCAAAAATTCGATGCAATCGATGACAAATTTGAAAGAATAGAGAAGAACGTTGATGACAAATTTGATAGAGACAGTGCGAAAACAGAAACTGCGAGAATGTTCTTTAAGCGGTCCAAGGAGAAAAGATTTGAAGCCTCCCTCATTCGATGGCCAGACCTCATGGTCTACTTATAAGAAGCAGTTTGAAATGGCTGCCTGTGCAAACGACTGGGACAATGAGGAAAAGTGCTTTGCCCTAACAATGGCCTTGCACGGTCCTGCAGCAGAATTGTTGCAAACAGTAGACATCGAAAAGCATAAAGATTATGTGACTTTAGTACAGGCTATAGAGAAACGGTTTGGGGATAGTCACATGCAGGAGGTCTACAAGGTCCAATTGCAAAGCCGAACGCAGCAAAGAGGAGAAACACTGCAACAGCTCCAAGCAGACGTGAGTAGACTTGCACATCTGTCATATCCCACCGCAGGCCAGGAAATTATCAACGAAATGGCAAAAGATGCATTTATCAGGGGAATTGCAGATTCGAAGCTACAGTCAGCAGTAAGGATGACCGGGAAAAGAACCCTTGCTGAAGCACTTGCCTTCGCTCTGGCGATGGAAGCAGCCAATCAGGCTTCCAGGGGAACATATTTCGCCAGGGAAGTAACATCTATCGAATGCTCCTGCACAAGAATTAGTGCCGAGGAACGGGATACTCGACGGGATAGACGGATAATGCGCTGCTGGAATTGCAATAAAATAGGACACCTTCAAAGGCAGTGTAAAGAACCGGTGCGACGAAAAGACTGCCCTCACTGTGGTGACAAGCAAATAGAGGAAGAATCCCGCAGAAACAGCTATCTAGAAGCCGGTCAACCTTCCCGAAGCCATCAGTCGGGAAATGCTTAAGCACCAACTTCGCGGGGCAGAAGTTGGTAGCAGGAGTCGACGGCCCCAGGACCATCATCCAAGTCTCGCTGGCAAAACGACGCAGCGAAAGCCTTCTAGTAGAAGTAGTCAGTGGAAAGGAAAAATGGATGGCAACAATAGACACCGGTGCCACGGCCTCAATCATCAGGAGGAATCTTGTGCAGAAGTCTTGGCTGCATAACACTAGCAGTTGCAGCTTGCGAACAGCTACAGGAGCAACGATTAAGGTATATGGTGAAGTCCGCATAAAAATCCAACTGGCCGGAATAACATTCACTCACGCGTTTTTGGTAGCTGACATATGTGACGAGTGCATCATTGGTACAGACTTCATGAGAGGACATGGACTTGTAGTCGACTTGGGGGCACAAACCCTGAAATACGGAAACATGGAGATACCAATGATATACGGAAACGCCAATACCTCAGTCTCAAATGTCGTCATCTGCAGCAATCAGAGTCTAGAGCCTTCGTCAGAAGCAATTTTGTGGGCAAAAGTGGTAGGTAGTCCTGGTAGCCACCGATTCTATTTGATGGAGCCAGAAAAGAAAAGAGACTTCATGGTGGGAAAGACCTTAGTGGAGCCAAAGAACAACATGGTCCCTGTAAGGATTCTAAATCCAAAGACATTCAGTGTAAAGGTGAAAAAGGGGGAGATAGTGGGAAAATGCGTACCTGTTGAGGCTATATCGACCACAACGGAAAAAAGGGTGCAACACCGGTCACAACAGTTCAGAGCATAAAAATCAAGAACAAAATTCTCAGCCTCTGTAATCTGGACGAAGATCAGCGAATCCTGGCAGAAAAACTAATCCGTGAGTACGCTGATATATTTGCTACACTAGACGGAGAATATGGACGTACGCATATTGTTCAACACCACATTGACACCGTCAACCTGCAAGGCGTCTTCCATTGGCAAAGCAAACAGAAGTTGCCGAAATGATGTCGAAGATGAAAGCTGAGGGAGTGATTGAAGAATCGCAAAGTCCGTGGGCATCTCCAGTGGTCCTCGTGCAGAAGGAAGATGGCAGCACGAGATTTTGTGTAGACTACCGACGTCTCAATGATGTCACTAAACAGGAGAGCTACCCACTTCCGAGAATCGATGACACTTTGGATATGCTTTCTGGAGCGAAATGGTTTTCAACGCTTGACTTGAAGAGCGGTTACTGGCAGGTAGAGATAAATCGTGCGGATCGTGAGAAAACTGCCTTCACTACAGGAAGCGGTCTTTGGCAGTTTGCAGTGATGCCGTTTGAACTGTGCAACGCTCCGGCCACCTTCGAGCGACTAATGGAACGAACATTGCAAGGACTCACCTGGAAAACCTGCCTAGTATATTTGGACGACGTTATCGTCATAGGTAAGACGTATGAGGAGCACCGCGAAAATCTAAAAGAAGTGTTTGAGAGGCTACGAAGTGCTCATTTAAAGCTCAACCCGGAAAAGTGCGCCTTGTTTCGTCCGGAAGTAAAATATCTGGGTCACATTATATCAGCGGAAGGAGTAAGAACGGATCCTGACAAAATCGAAGCCGTGAAAAGTTGGCCTTCTCCAAAAGATAAGCACCAACTGAGAAGCTTCTTGGGACTCGCCACGTATTACAGAAGGTTCGTAAAGGATTTTGCTGGCATTGCAAAGAGCCTGCATCAACTTACAGAAAAAGGCCGACAGTTCAGGTGGTCTGGAGAATACGAAAAAGCATTTCAAGAACTGAAGCGACAGCTGTGCAAAGCCCCCATCTTGGGTTACCCCACGCCCGGAAAAATGTTCATCGTGGACGCAGACGCTAGCAATGTTGGGGTCGGAGCTGTGATCTCCCAAGTTCATGACGGTCAAGAGAAAGTGGTCGCATATTACAGCAAAGTACTCTCTAGACCTGAACTTAACTACTGTGTAACCCGGCGCGAGCTTCTGGCTTTAATTCTGGCTACGAAGCATTTCCATAAGTACCTCTACGGACAAAAGTTCATTCTCCGGACAGACCACGCAGCTCTGAAATGGCTACTCCAATTTAAGAACCCTGAAGGCCAAGTTGCAAGATGGATCGAGCAGTTGCAGGGCTACGATTTTGAAGTGCAACACCGCAAGGGAACACTCCATTCAAATGCTGATGCCCTCTCTCGTCGACCGTGCGGAGTAAAATGCGAACACTGCAACCGTAAAGAAGCAAAAGAACAGGCAACTATCCAAATGATCAGGAGTGAGCCAATAGAGGGTTGGAGTATAGACGAAATCCGTTCCTCCCAACAGGCAGACAATGACATCGAACCAATATTGGCCTGGAAGGAACACGAGGAAAAACCAAGCTGGCAGCAGATATCAGATCGGAGCCAAACTCTGAAGGCATACTGGGCACAGTGGGACTCGCTTTTTGTGCAAGATGGATTGCTGAAAAGAAAATGGGAAAGTGCAGATGGGACAACATCTCGTATGCAGCTAATTGTGCCACGGTCCAGAGTCAACCAAGTGCTCCATGAAATACATGACGGAATCTCAGGAGGCCATTTGGGAATAAACAAGACATTGGAAAAGGTAAGGGAACGTTTCTATTGGCTAAGCGCTAAACAAGATGTCGAGAATTGGTGCAAAAAGTGCATAAGATGTGCAGCTACCAAGGGTCCAAAAGTAAAGCCACATGGGCAAATGCAACAATACAATGTCGGAGCACCTTTCGAACGAATAGCCATCGACATCGCTGGGCCGTTTCCCGAAACCTTTAATGGAAACCGATATACTCTCGTAGTCATGGATTACTTCAGTAAGTGGCCGGAAGTGTTTGCCATCCCAAATCAAGAGGCTAAGACTGTAGCCGAACAGATAGTCAACAACTGGGTGAGCAGATTTGGGGTCCCAATGGAGCTGCACTCTGATCAAGGCGAAACTTTGAATCAAAAGTCTTCCAGGAAATATGCCAATATTTGGGAATAAGAAAGACAAGGACAACGCCACTACACCCTCAATCTGATGGAATGGTCGAGCGATTCAATCGGACCTTGAATGAGTATCTATCTAAGGTTGTCAGCAACTGCCAGCGGGATTGGGATCGACACATACCCCTCTTCTTAATGGCCTACCGAAACGCGGTCCATAGCTCAACAGGGCACACACCATCCGAGATCTTATTTGGTCAAACAATTCGGTTGCCAAGTGAAGCAAAATTCGGATCCCCACCGACGGAGCCCAAAGAGGTGAACGAGTACGTGAATGACTTACGCAACAGGATTCGTAAATTGCGTGAAGACACCAGAGAAAAGATGAAGCTAGCAAGCAGCCGCATGAAAACTAGGTACGATATCAAGGCGAAATCTTCCGGTTTCAACGAAGGAGATCTGGTTTGGCTGTATAATCCTCAGCGTAAGAAAGGCAAATCACCAAAATTGCAACAGGACTGGGAAGGTCCATACAAGGTGATAACCCGCATTAATGACGTTGTCTACCGGATCCAGCGTGGGGATCGAGGAAAATTGAAAGTGGTCCATTTCGATAGAATGTGTCATTTCAACGGGATGCTGAATGACGAAGTTGTTCGGGACGAACAACTGTAGGGAGGGAGCAATGTGATAACCACTTAAATGTGAGCAGCGACATCTAGCAGAAAATGTCGATATTCGAAGACCAGAAGATTTCGATACTGGAATAACAAAGTCTCGACTGGAGAGTGGAATCGAATTTTCTAGCAAATTGGAAATTGTATGGGACGCTGGATGGCGATGTCATTCGAGTATAAATACCAGCATCCCAAAGGTATGCAGATCAGTTCTAAAGTGAAATTTGAAGTGTTAATTAGGAGAAGTGATTAAGTGGTTTAAGTAAAAGAAAAGAAAAGTATAAGTGGTTGAGAAATTGGATTGTAGTGAGAGAAAGAATTAAATAGTGAATTGTAACTGTACTGAATAAAGGGATTTGTATTGAAAAGAATAAGTTCTATTATTTGTACCCACACAAACATTTTACAATATATACTTTTTTATTGGACAACACGGTGTTCAAAATTTCCAAGAATATATTTTTTAAATAATAAATACAAGTTTATTAAATCAAATCTGTATTGTCGCTTTCAAAGCAATCCCATTGACTACAACGTACTTGTACTAGTGTCAGATCCCGCTTTCGAAACATTTCTGGTACTCAATGCGATCAGCAATTTTTCGATCAGGAGAAAGTCACACGGTGCCAGATCTGGTGAATATGGTAACTCCTGGGTGGTAGTTGTGTTATTTTTGAGAAGAAATACACGCATGATCAATGCATTGTAATTTGGGGCTTTATCCTCATGCACGTTCAAAAAATAGTCTTTCCACAATTGAGAACTTCTTTTTCACGGAAAAGTCTCATAACGCCTAACTAAATCTCACTTTTAACAGTCGGGACTTCATGAAGAAATTCATGATTAACAAAACCATTGTAATCCATAAAGACCATGAGCATAGCTCTCTGACGGTAATTAACGACGAGTAAATCTTTGATTTCATCGACGTCTACCTCTGCTATTGACGTCGATGTTTCGCTAGAACGGTATTCATCGCCAGCAGCTTCACTTCTGAAGCGCACATACCATTTGAAGACCACCGTTGTCTTTAGAGCATCTTTGGCAAACAATTTTTCAGCATTTCCATTTAGTGCCGTTTCATTCGTAACACAAAATTCAATGTAAATTTGTTGCTTTTTTTGTATTCATTTCAAAAATTGCCGAGAAAATAAAGTAAACAATGCTGTTGTCATGCTTGACGCTTAACCCTCCGACGAGTGAATAGGTCCCTGGGGACCTTTTTGATTTTTGAAGCGATTTTACGACCATTTCCTGCAAAGCATGATACCTTCGACCCAACATGTATTCCAGAAGCATATTGTTTACTGTGTTTCAAAAAAAATCAAAGTTATCGATGCATAATTTTATTCTTTTATTGGCATTTACTTTTTTTATGTACTTTATTGGGGTTAACCAATTTTTGCATGATTGTTTTTTACCACTCGTAATTATGAGAAATTCCAGAATCTATGTCAGCGGTTAATTTGTTAAGTATCTCAAGAATCTGTGTCTGCGATTTACTTATCAAGTGGCCGTGGTGTACTGGTACCAGCAATCGCTTCTCACTCGGAAGTTCAAGGTTCGAATCCTGCCCATGACAAGTCTTTCAAGTTTTTCATTTGTGTGATTGGAACTCAGACAGAAAAATTCTGCGCGTGAAGGCATAACACTGACACGTAAATTTGGCTGTTGTAGAATTTCAAGCACAAAAAAATACTGCGAATTATAAACTTCGAATCACTCTGAGTGAAGAAAAAAACTCACCGTCCTATTCGGACTCCCACCCCTGGAGAGCGAATATCGAAACCAAACACACCTGAGTTTCAAGCCACTACAAAAACAATTTTTCCTTTCTCCTCCTTCTACTTTTCCGCCCGCGCCCTGGCAACAGTAAAAGGGTATCTAACCCCTTAGGCGCGCGTAAATTATAAAAAAAAATCTTTTAGAGAGTCCAATTGTGATTTGTGCAGGAAAATGAAATATAGTGAAAATATTAGTTCGCTTTGGAAAAACTGAATTACTATACATAGCGTTTGAAGTAAGTTTGCTTTTTACTTGTTTTTGTACTATTTGTTAGAAATTACATTAGATTTATTCATATTATAGATAATGGAGAGTGAAAATATTGAATTAGCGCGTACATTTGACGAGGCAGATGAGCAAAATGTTTTCAATCCATTTGTCTTCCCTATGACGATAACGTCGGCAAATACACTAGACAGGTTTTCCACGTGAGTCCTTGCAGTGTTCGTTCCATTAGTCGTTGAAAGGTGGACAAAGCGTTGCACAGTCCAAACGATATCACTGAAAACCGCCAGAGGCCGCTTCCTGGAATGAAGGTAGTTTTCTCACGATCCGTACGATTTACCTCTACATGCAAGTAACCACTCTTCAAGTCAAGTGTTGAAAATCATTTCGCTCCAGAAAGCATATCCAAAGTGCCAATGATTCTCGGAAGTGGGCAGATGTCCTTTTTAGTGACATCGTTGAGACGTTTGTAGTCTAAACAAAACCTCGTGCTGCCATCTTTCTTCTTCACGAGGACCACTGGAGATGCCCACGGACTTTGCGATTCTTCAATCAGTCTCTCAACTTTCATCTTCGTCACCATTTCGGCAACTTTTGTTTGCTTTGCCAATGGAAGATGCCTTGCTGGCTGGTCGAGCGTCTCTGGTGTTGAACATAATGCCTACGTCCATATTCTCCGTCTTATGTAGCAAATATACGAGTATCAGCGTACTCACCGATTCGGATTACAGAGGCTGAGAATTTTGTTCTTGATTTTTATGCTCTGAACTGTTGCGACCGGTGTTGCACGATTTGTTTCCATTATGGTCAATAACATATAACCTCAACAGATACACATTTTCCCCCAATACCCCCCCCCCCCCTTTACCATTACACTGAATATCTTTGGATTTAGAATCCTTGCAGGGACCATGTTGTTCCATAGCTCCACTAAGGTCTTTCCCACCATGAAGACTCCTATTTTCTGGCTCCATCAAATATAATCTGTGGCTACCAGGATCACCTTCCACTTTTGCCCAAATAATTGTTTTCGACGAAGGCATTAACATCTGATTTAAGCAGATGACGACATTTAAAACTGAAATATTTTCGTTTCCGTATACCATTGTTATCTCCACGTTTCCGTATTTCAGGGTTTGCGCCCCCCCCAAGTCGACTACAAGTCCATGTTCTCTCATGAAGTCTGTACCAATAATGCACTCGTCACATATGTCAGCCACCAGAAACGCGTGAGAGAATGTTATTCCGGCCTTCACTTCACGACTTCTGCACAAGACTTCTCCTGATGATTGAGGCCGTGGCACCGGTGTCTATTGTTGCCATCTATTTCTCCTTACCGCTGACTACTTCCACCAAGAGACTTTTAGTGCATTGTTTTGCCAGCGAGTCTTGGATGGTGGTCCTGTTGCCTTCAACTCGTGCTTCCGACGACTGATGGCTTAGGGAAGATTGGCCGGCTTCTTGATAGCCACTTCTGCCGGTTTCTTCCTTCATTTGCTTGTTCCCACAGTGAAGCAGCCTTTTCTTCGCACAGGGTCTTGACACTGCCTTTGAAAATGTCGCGTGAAGTATCTCGTTCCTCGGCACTAATTCTTGAGCAGGAGAATTCAATAGATGCTACTCCCCTGATGAATTGTGTTCCTTTGGAAGCCTGATTGGCTGCTTCCATCGCTAGAGCGAAGGCAAGTGCTTCAGCAAGGGTTCTTTTCCCGGCCATCCTCACTGCTTATTGTAGCTTCGAATCTGCAATTCCCCTGATGAATGCGTCCTTTGCCATTTCGTCGATAATTTCCTGGCCAGCAGTGGGATGTGACAAATGTGCCAGTATACTCACGGCTGCTTGGAACTTTTGCAGTGTTTCTCCTCGTTGCTGCATTCGGCTTTGCAATTGAACCTTGTAAACCTCTGCATGTAGCTATCCCCAAACCGTTTCTCGATACCCTGTACTAAAGCCACACAATCTTTATGGTTTTCTATGTCTATTGTTTGCAGCAACTCTGCTGCCGGACCGTGAAATGCCATTGTTAGAGCAAAGCACTTTTCCTCATTGTCCCAGTCGTTCGCACAGGCAGTCATTTCAAACTGCTTGTTATAAGTAGACCATGGGGTCTGGCCAGCGTATGAGGAGGCTTCAAATCTTTTCTCCTTGGACCGCTTAAAGAACATTCTCGCAGTTTCTGTTTTCGCACCTCGTCGAGTTCTTTTGCCAGTTACTCAACTTTGCTGTCCATATTTTTCGTCAGCTTTCTTCTCTATTCTATCAAATTTGTCATCAACATTCTCCTCTATTCTTTTAAGTTTGTTATCGATTTCTTCTAACTTTTGCTGGGAATGTTATTTTGGTCTTCCAGATTATTGTTTTTTCATCCATTTGTAGTTGAAGATCGTGCAGATTGTTAGTTTATTCGTCGAATTTTTGTTCAATGTTGTTCTTCTCTTGGTCTAGATTTTTCTATTTTTCGTCCATTTTTTGATCGAGGCTGTTCTTCTGTTCGTCCATTTTTAACAAGAAGAGTTGCATCATCACAGCCATGTCATTGCCGGTACTTATATGTTCTTCCTCATCAACGTCAAAGAAGTATGTATCTGGATCATGCCCTTCGTTGTTCAAGGCGTCCTGAAGTCGCTTTTTCTTCCACTGGCGCTCGGATTAAATTTTTTTTTTTGTTTTACACACAATAAGTCCCATTCCTTGCATATCTTGGGGATGCTGATATTTATACTCGAATGAAATATTTCGAGAACAATCCGCGCCATCCAAAGTCCCATAACTTTTCCATTTTGCTAGAAAACTCGATTCCATTCTCCATTCATCAATGATTGATCCTTCTGCTATTCAAGTGTCGAAATCTTCTGCTATGGAGATACTCGTATATAGGGTTTTTCAATAATTCAATAATAGATAACGCTACTCACATTTAAATGGATATCACATTATACCATATATAACAGCTATTTTTTCAGAATTTGTTTTGATTGAGATCTTGAATTCAACAATTTGTATAATTGTCTTTTTGTTAATTGAAAAAATAATTCACCCCTATTACGAAAGTCGTTTAAATTGTTCGACTCGTGTCATTTTGAGAGTCACTTCATTTTGCAGTCGTTTTTATTACGAAACTTAAACGACTCGACTCTCCTCTGATTTATGTTCCACTTAAATTCCACAACTACAGATGACAGTCAGATTGAAATTTTGAATTCTTTTGTTGCGATATTTCCAAATTGTCCTTCCGATTTTATATCTTGAAATCAGATTGTTAGCTTAAATTCGAATTACTTGGGCATTAAATAAAAACAAAAAAATATGTAATATAAATATGGACAGCATAGGAATGTTCATAGCATTGAGTAATGATGACGATGATGAACAGGAATCCAATAAAAGAGAATTAATACGAGTAAGAAGGAGTATCAGTTCAAAATGCAACCAACCCATTGGATTTACCAGATGCTAAAATGAATGAATGAAACGGAGTTCCAAAACGGAACTCCAAATTAGCTATCACTTGTTGGACATTATTAGAGTGGATGAGCATAGAGCCAACCACGTCCCTCGGGAGAAGCGACTTTTCAGCAGACGGAACATGTTCGCAACATTACTATAACCGAACATGTTAGATAATTTTGTAAAGACCGTGCAGAACATCTGGCCTTCCAAGAAACTCTATCAAATCGTGTAGCTTACGGTGATATCCATTCATGGCCGACGATGTAGATGGCTCCTGAGTTGCTAGAGTTAACAGAGTATCGGGTACAGGAACGTAGCGCTGGTTTTCAAGAGTCTGTAGAGCGCTAAGTGGTGGCAGGAAGGGAGGAACTACGTCAGTGGCCGCTAGATTGCTGGGTGAAAGGCAAACTGAACTAGTTGGCGGCCTTTGAGGAAAGTTCATCGGCGATGGAATCACCAAGTGACCAAGAATACACTGAACATGATGTATTTTTGTTTCTAGCGATATAATCGGATTTCTGAATGTAGGGTTGGCAGGAGCGTGTGGAACTAAAGTCAAAGTAATAAACGTGATTGTGGAAACTGCAGGTGGAACTTATGGGAGTAGCAGGAATAGTGGCACTTTTAGATGAAGACGCACGGTTTGTGCTGATCTTGCTTGCTACTCACATAACAGTTGTTCAAGGCGTTGGCGTTCCCGTTTCTCCTCGTTTGCAGACACTACAGTGGCTTCAAGTTGTTCCCGAAGCTGCAGCAATTGATCTCCCATCGTTGCAATGTTGACTTCTGTGTTACTATCGTTCGAACTTCTTCCTCTAATGGGCTGTTGTCGTCGGAAGTATCTGTAGGATCATCGGACTTTTGGAGAAGTGTTGAAGATTTCCTCGTCCTCCGCTTTCCAATGGGCATTCGTTATGAAATTCGACAGCAGTGTTAGCTGACAATAAAGTAGTCTGAATTCACGGTATTTCTATTAGGATATCGGAAGAGTCAGTTATGCGACTACGCTATGGTTGGCAAATCTAATGGCAACGATTTGGGCAATGCTGGCTGCGACTATTAGCAATGGGTTGGCAATAAATGATCCCCTGACTAAGGGATGTGCAGGCTAGTTTCGTCCGCTGGCTGTGGGTTGGGCTGGTCAATGATCGTCCGCTGACTGAGATGGAGTGGCTGGATTCGTTTGCTGGCTGCTTGTTGCATGCATCAGAATTAATACTATGAAATTCTTCCACTGGATTTGGGCAAATTATTGCAATCGAATAAAGAATAAAGATGGCGTCGTCACCGTCGCAATAGTTAAAATAAAACGAGCATTTAATAATGTTGCTACTGCTGAACTGCTGTTTATTTTTTATTGGTGTATCTTGGCAGCTGACGAACAAGAAGATAAAAAAAAAGACAAAAGTATAAGTGTAAAGAAATTTTTTAATATTGTAAAATGTGTGTGTGTGTACAAATGATAGAACTTATTCTTTTCAATACAAATCGCTTTATTCAGTACAGTTACAATTCACAATTTAATTGTTTCTCTCAATACAATCCAATTTCTCAACCGCTTATACTTTTCTTATCTTTTACTTAAACCACTTAATCACTTCTCCTAATTAACACTTCAAATTTCACTTTAGAACTGATTTGCATACCTTTGGGATGCTGGTATTTATACTCGAATGACATACTTAGAGAACAATCCTCGCCATCCAGCGTCCCATACAATTTCCAATTTGCTAGAAAATTCGATTCCACTCTCCAGTCGAGACTTTGTTATTCCAGTATCGAAATCTTCTGGTCTTCGAGTAGCGACATTTTCTGCTAAATGTCGCTGCTCACATTTAAGTGGTTATCACATTGCTCCCTCCCTACAGTTGTTCGTCCCGAACAACTTCGTCATTCAGCATCCCGTTGAAATGACACATTCTATCGAAATGGACCACTTTCAATTTTCCTCGATCCCCACGCTGGATCCGGTAGACAACGTCATTAATGCGGGTTATCAGCCAAACCAGATCTCCTTCGTTGAAACCGGAAGATTTCGCCTTGATATCGTACCTAGTTTTCATGCGGCTGCTTGCTAGCTTCATCTTTTCTCTGGTGTCTTCACGCAATTTACGAATCCTGTTGCGTAAGTCATTCACGTACTCGTTCACCTCTTTGGGCTCCGTCGGTGGGGATCCGAATTTTGCTTCACTTGGCAACCGAATTGTTTGACCAAATAAGATCTCGGATGGTGTGTGCCCTGTTGAGCTATGGACCGCGTTTCGGTAGGCCATTAAGAAGAGGGGTATGTGTCGATCCCAATCCCGCTGGCAGTTGCTGACAACCTTAGATAGATGCTCATTCAAGGTCCGATTGAATCGCTCGACCATTCCATCAGATTGAGGGTGTAGTGGCGTTGTCGTTGTCTTTCTTATTCCCAAATATTGGCATATTTCCTGGAAGACTTTTGATTCAAAGTTTCGCCCCTGATCAGAGTGCAGCTCCATTGGGACCCCAAATCTGCTCACCCAGTTGTTGACTATCTGTTCGGCTACGGTCTTAGCCTCTTGATTTGGGATGGCAAACACTTCCGGCCACTTACTGAAGTAATCCATGACTACGAGAGTATATCGGTTTCCATTAAAGGTTTCGGGAAACGGCCCAGCGATGTCGACGGCTATTCGTTCGAAAGGTGCTCCGACATTGTATTGTTGCATTTGTCCATGTGGCTTTACTTTTGGACCCTTGGTAGCCGCACACCTTATGCACTTTTTGCACCAATTCTCGACATCTTGTTTAGCGCTTAGCCAATAGAAACGTTCCCTTACCTTTTCCAACGTCTTGTTTATTCCCAAATGGCCTCCTGAGATTTCGTCATGTATTTCATGGAGCACTTGGTTGACTCTGGACCGTGGCACAATTAGCTGCATACGAGATGTTGTCTCATCTGCACTTTCCCATTTTCTCTTCAGCAATCCATCTTGCACAAAAAGCGAGTCCCACTGTGCCCAGTATGCCTTCAGAGTTTGGCTCCGATCTGATATCTGCTGCCAGCTTGGCCTTTCCTCGTGTTCCTTCCAGGCCAATATTAGTTCGATGTCATTGTCTGCCTGTTGGGAGGAACGGATTTCGTCTATACTCCAACCCTCTATTGGCTCAGTCCTGATCGTTTGGATAGTTGCCCGTTCTTTCGCTTCTTTACCACTGACTACTTCTGCTGGGAGGCTTTCGTTGCATTGTTTTACCTGTGAGACTGGGATAATTACCCTGGAGTCAACTTCTGCTACAGACTTCTGCCCCGCGAAGTAAGCATTTCCTAACTGATGGCTTCTGGAAATTTGACCGGTTTCTTGGTAGCCGTTTCTGCCGGTTTTTCTTTCTATTTGCCTGTAACCCCAGTGCAGACAGCCTTCTCGTCGTACCGGTTCTTTACAATGCCCTTGCAAATGTCCTACTTTATCGCAGTTCCAGCAGCGCATTCTTTGTCTCTCCCGCGGGATATTTCGTTGCATAGTAGTTGGTCTTGAGCAGGAGCATTCACCAGATACTATTTCCCTTACGAAATGCATTCCTTTGGAAGCCTGATTGGATGCTTCCATCGCCAGAGCGAAGGCAAGTGCTTCAGCAAGGGTTCTTTTCCCGGCCATCCTTACTGCTGATTGTAGCTTCAAATCTGCAATTCCCCTGATGAATGCGTCCTTTGCCATTTCGTCGATTATTTCTTGGCCTGCGGTGGGATATGACAAATGTGCCAGTCTACTCACGTCTGCTTGGAGTTGTTGCAGTGTTTCTCCTCGTTGCTGCATACGGCATTGCAATTGAACCTTGTAAACTTCCCGCATGTGGCTATCCCCAAAACGTTTCTCGATAGCCTGCACTAAAGCCATATAATCTTTATGCTTTTCGATGTCTACTGTTTGCAACAATTCTGCTGCAGGACCGTGCAAGGCCATTATTAGGGCAAAGCATTTTTCCTCATTGTCCCAGTCGTTTGCACAGGCAGCCATTTCAAACTGCTTCTTATAAGTAGACCATGAGGTCTGGCCATCGAATGAGGGAGGCTTCAAATCTTTTCTCCTTGGACCGCTTAAAGAACATTCTCGCAGTTTCTGTTTTCGCACTGTGTCGAGCTCTTTTGCCAGTTGCTGAACTTTGCTGTCCATTTCCTCGAATTTTTCGCCAACATTCTTCTCTATTGTATCAAATTTGTCATCAACATTCTTCTCTATTCTATCAAATTTGTCATCAACGTTCTTCTCTATTCTTTCAAATTTGTCATCAATTTCTTCGAATTTTTGCTGGAGAATGTTCTTTTGTTCTTCCAGATTATTCTTTTGTTCATCCATTTTCTGTTGAAGACCGTGCAGATTGTTGGTTTGTTCGTTGAATTTTTGTTCAATGCTGCTCTTCTGCTCGTCCATTTTTTGTTCCAGACTGTTCTGGAGAATGTTCTTCTGTTCGTCCATTTTTTCTTCCAGACTGTTCTTCTGTTCGTCCATTTTTAACAAGAGGAGTTGCATCATCGCAGCCATGTCATTGCCGGTACTTGTCTGTTCATCCTCGTCAACATCAAAGGAATATGCATCAGGATCATGTCCCTCGTTGTTCAAAGCCTCCTGAAGTCTGAGCACCAGGTCACTTTTTCCTCCACTGGCGCTGAGGCTTCTCTTGTTCAACTCGGATTTGAGTTGGACGAGGGTCAACTGCAATAGTTTTCGACCCATTCTAGCTTTTTCAAATAGTCAGAAAACACTTTTTTTTTTTTTTACACACAATAAGTCCTATCTCACTTCTGACACCAATGTAAAATGTTTGTGTGGGTACAAATGAGAGAACTTATTCTTTCCAATACAAATCGCTGTTCTTCTGTTCGTCCATTTTTAACAAGAGGAGTTGCATCATCGCAGCCATGTCATTGCCGGTACTTGTCTGTTCATCCTCGTCAACATCAAAGGAATATGCATCAGGATCATGTCCCTCGTTGTTCAAAGCCTCCTGAAGTCTGAGCACCAGGTCACTTTTTCCTCCACTGGCGCTGAGGCTTCTCTTGTTCAACTCGGATTTGAGTTGGACGAGGGTCAACTGCAATAGTTTTCGACCCATTCTAGCTTTTTCAAATAGTCAGAAAACACTTTTCTTTTTTTTTACACACAATAAGTCCTATCTCACTTCTGACACCAATGTAAAATGTTTGTGTGGGTACAAATGATAGAACTTATTCTTTCCAATACAAATCGCTTTATTCAGTACAGTTACAATTCACTATTTAATTGTTTCTCTCAGTACAATCCAATTTCTCAACCGCTTATACTTTTCTTATCTTTTACTTAAACCACTTAACCACTTCTCCTAATTAACACTTCAAATTTCACTTTAGAACTGATTTGCATACCTTTGGGATGGTGGTATTTATACTCGAATGACATACTTCGAGAACAATCCTCGCCATCCAGCGTCCCATACAATTTCCAATTTGCTAGAAAATTCGATTCCACTCTCCAGTCGAGACTTTGTTATTCCAGTATCGAAATCTTCTGGTCTTCGAGTAGCGACATTTTCTGCTAGATGTCGCTGCTCACATTTAAGTGGTTATCACAATATTTAAAACAAATTAACGTGTGTTTTCAGATTCAATATATAAATACTTCAGACTCAAAAAACAGGCATTCGTTTATTTATTGCACGAAGTTGACGATAAGCTTCCAGATATAAAGCATGCATGTGCTGTTCCAATAATTTTGAGACTTGCGCAGCATTAAGATTTTGTGCTGAAGGTGGCTATCAAACGGGAGTTGGCAACGATTTTGCTTTAGGTTTAGCACAACCTACCGTAAGCAAAATTATCGGAGAGATGATTAGCCTAATGGACGAATTTATTTTTCCGCAATAGATAAAGTTTGTTGTTTTATCAAAAGTACGGTATTCGGGGGGTCATTGGATGTGTGGATGGCACCCACATAAAAATATTAGCTCCAAAAAAACGGAACAACATAGATACTACAATAAGAAAGGATTTTTCAGTTTAAACGCTATGTTGAAATAAGAAAAGTAATCGTTTTTTTGTGTGTTATATTAAGCAATTGTTGTAGGTTTGTGATCATAAAATGTGCAGATGCATTGATGCCAGGAATCCCGTGGCCAGTCATGACCCATGTTTGCAATTCCAGTGTATTCAGGGGAACGCTTAAATGAAACTTTGAGAGAGGCGAAAGAAATACTTGACTGTTGTGTTGGTACTCATTTAGTAAATGAAAAACCTTTATTAATTTTAAATTGTCAGGAGATGTCGGATATCCCCTTGAGCCATTTCTGATGACTCCGTATAGGCCAGCAGCAGACAATAGCATACAATCACGCCTTAATACAATGCATTCAAAGGCACGGAACATCATAGAAAGAACCATCGTTGTTTTAAAAAATCGATTCAGATGTCTTCTTGGTGCAAGGCAATTGCATTATACGCCTTTTAGGGCTACTCAAATTGTAAAAATGTGTGCAGCTTTACATAAAATTTGCTTATATTACGAATTAGACCCCCCAATAATTAAATTTGAAAATCTGTCAGGTTCTGATATAGAGACAAACAATAATACCATTAATGATCAAGTTGCTGTAAATATAAGCAACAATCTTTGTAATTCAATAACATAATTTATTAACGTTAAGTTCAATTACTACAATAAATATTTGATTTTTTCATAGAAAAAAGGAATTACATTTATTTATAGTATTAGACATTTAGATTTAGACTTACATTTTCCTTTGCTGATTAAATGATTTGTTTTGTTTAATATCTAGTTGTCTCTTTTTAAATTTCAATTTATTTTCTTCTAGTCTTTGTTTTTCATCTCGTTCCATTTGCAGTTCATACAGTTTTAATCTTTTTTCTTCTAAGTAAAAGCGCTTTCTCTCATATCGGGCGTTTTCCTTTGAATGTGTCTATTTTATTTAATGAATCCTTCACTTCATTATAAAAGCTTTCCTGCATTTGTAATTGTTTCCCCAACATCGTTCTTAAATCGTCGTTTCGTTTTTGACGGGAGCTTGCAGTTTTAACTGATCCAGATGATGTTTCTTTCTGCGATTCACCAGTTTCATCTTCAAAAACTCTTTCTGGAGATGCAACGGCAGCAGAACAAAGGGAAGCTTTTAATGGATTGAATTCATTGGTGCTTTTTATCAGTGTATTATACACTTGCTTGTTTGGTCTTGATGCAGTCTTGACGATTGATTCACTTGTAGACCGTATGGATGATGAAGTACAGGAAATGTATTCCGTCATCTGTATCGGTTGACAGCATCCAAATGCTTTTCCAGCTGGATCAGCTTTTTCATTTAAAGCAAGTCTTGCTACCGCCTCATCATTTAAGTTAAAGCCTTTTTTTTGTAAGGACCTCTTCCAGTAGCTTCTTGCTACTGCTACTTTTTCATTTAAAGCAAGTCTTGCTACCGCCTCATCATTTAAGTTAAAGCTTTTTTTTTGTAAGGACCTCTTCCAGTAGCTTCTTGCTCTTTCCTGTTAAACATGAGCTTCTTCTTTATTTTAAATATCATATCAAACCAAACCTATAAAATATACATAAGTTTTAATTATTTTTCTTCATATTCTCCATTTGCATAGGTATATGCATACCTTTTGCCATTCCTTTTCACTTCGTAAGTGTGGTCCTAAGCTGTTTAAAGTCTTCGTTACCTCTCCCCATACAGTTTTTGTGACAGCCGTTTGAGAAACATCTCTCTTAAAATAGGTTGCTAATGAAATATTCTCCTCCATTAATTCCACCAACCTTTTCATCAGTTTGGGACTTGATATTTTTATCCTAAAAGATTGAATAATTATTTAAACAAAGTTTATTTACACTACTTAAATTAAAACATAAACAAAACTTACATCGTGAAACCATTTTCACTGCTAGGCGTTTGCAAAATATTAACCGACTCCTTTAGTCGTTAAACTTGTCGTTTTGTGACTCTAAGACGACTTCCAGAATACCAATCAAAATAGTTATTCGACTCATGTCACACAAAAAATACTTTCCACAAAAGATAAACGATTCAAGTCGTTTAAATGACGTAAAGCAATTAGTTAAACGACTACTATAATACTGACTTCACATTGTCGTTTTGTGACGAGAACTTAAACGACTTTCGTAATTGACACCCGGTAAAGTGCTTTCAGCGCCCCTTGGTGGCATTTTTTTTACCTCCACGGCTGGACAGATTTTGGCCGGGAGCAAAATCATATGTAAAGTTTAATTTCGGTGTGGAACAAAATAAATAAATTAATTAAAGAATTTATTTTTGTCTGATAAGAATAAAGTTGAAATGTCGAGAAAAAATACGCGAGTTTCGAAATAAGTGCTTGTGAAGATTGGTTAATATAAATAGAATCGTGCTTAAAAAAATGTAAACAAAGCACTTGTGAAACACTAAGAAATTGTTGTGTTGTTAATTTTCCGTTAAGTATTTAGTGAATACTGTGTAATATAGTGCCTTTTTGTTAAATATATGGTTAAACAATCAATAAAATAGTGAAATGCTGCTGAAAATTCGCATAGTTGGAATACTACACATGTGTATGTATATGCATATACTCATAGCAAAATATTTTAAAAAGACTATTTCGTTTGGCGAAAGTGAAAGAATACTTAAAGCTGGTTGCAATTACTCTCTTGCACTTGATCCTGCTTCAAGACCTGCTTAAGAACCAAGCCAATTTGCACCAACTTTTCAGTTTCACCAACTGAAATATTCCCCTTGAAATAATATTGCTGTAACATTAATAGGATTCCATCTATAAAAATTGTAAGTTGCATTTCACTGTCTTTATTGACTTGTTTAACAATATATTAAATTAACACTTTATATTATTCACTACGAACTTAATATTGAATAAAGAAATAACAAGAAAAATAATTTCTTCGCGCTTAACAAATGCTTTGTTTACATTTTTTAAATCACGATTCTATTTAAACTATCCCATCTAAACACTTCACAAGCACTTACTTCGAAACTCTCGTATCTTTTCTCGACATTTCAACTTTATGCTTATCAGACAAAAATAAATTCTTTAACTAATTTATTTATTTTGTTCCACACCGAAATTAAACTTTTAACACGTATTTGAAAACAAAAATTTCTTTAACAAAATTAATAGCATTATTCCGTGCCGAATTTTCACTCTTCATACGAATTTGTTGCGGCCAACGATCTGTCAGAAATTTATATAGCCAGAATTTTCGTTCCGAGTCTCAATTGTTTCTCTCAATACAATCCAATTCCTCAACCGCTTATACTTTTCTTAAACCACCTAATCACTTCTTCTAGTTGACACTTCAAATTCAACTGATGAACTCACTTGCATACCTTGGGGATGCTTGTATTTATACTCGAATGACATACTTCGAGAAAAATCCTCGCCATCCAGCGTCCCATACAATTTCCAATTTGCTAGAAAATTCGATTCCACTCTCCAGTCATCAATGGTCGAGACTTTGTCATTCAAGTATCGAAATTTTCGGGTCTTCGAGTATCGACATCTTCTGCTCTGTAAATCTAGATATCGCTGCTCACATTTAAGTGGTTATCACATTGCTCCCTCCCTACAGTGGTCCGTCCCGAACAACTTCGCCATTCAGCATCCCGTTGAAATGACACATTCTATTCAAATGGACCACTTTCAATTTTCCTCGATCCCCACGCTGGATCCGGTAGACTTGCCCTTCTTACGCTGAGGATTATACAGCCAGACCAGATCTCCTTCGTTGAAACCGGAAGATTTCGCCTTAATATCGTACCTAGTCTTCATGCGGCTGCTTGCTAGCTTCATCTTTTCTCTGGTGTCTTCATGCAATTTGCGAATACTGCTGCGCAAATCATTCACGTAGTCGTTCACCTCTTTGGGCTCCGTCGGTGGGGATCCGAATTTTGCTTCACTTGGCAACCGAATTGTTTGACCAAATAAGATCTCGGATGGTGTGTGCCCTGTTGAGCTATGGACCGCGTTTCGGTAGGCCATTAAGAAGAGGGGTATGTGTCGATCCCAATCCCGCTGGCAGTTGCTGACAACCTTAGATAAATGCTCATTCAAGGTCCGATTGAATCGCTCGACCATTCCATCAGATTGAGGGTGTAGTGGCGTTGTCCTTGTCTTTCTTATTCCCAAATATTAGCATATTTCCTGGAAGACATTTGATTCAAAGTTTCGCCCTTGATCAGAGTGCAGCTCCATTGGCAAACACTTCCGGCCACTTACTGAAGTAATCCATGACTACGAGGGTATATCGGTTTCCATTAAAGGTTTCGGGAAACGGCGCAGCGATGTCGATGGCTATTCGTTCGAAAGGTGCTCCGACATTGTATTGTTGCATTTGTCCATGTGGCTTTACTTTTGGACCCTTGGTAGCCGCACATCTTATGCACTTTTTGCACCAATTCTCGACATCTTGTTTAGCGCTCTTCGTTCCCTTACTTTTTCCAACGTCTTGTTTATTCCAAAATGGCCTCCTGAGATTCCGTCATGTATTTCATGGAGTACTTGGTTGACTCTGGACCATGGCACAATTAGCTGTATACGAGATGTTGTCCCATCTGCATTTTCCCATTTTCTCCTCAGCAATCTATCTTGCACAAAAAGCGAGCCCCATTGTGCCCAGTATGCCTTCAGAGTTTGGCTTCGATCTGATATCTGCTGCCAGCTTGGTCTTTCCTCGTGTTCTTTCCAGGCCAATATTGGTTCGATTTTTGTTTTACCTGTGAGACTGGGATAACTACCCTGGAGTCGACTCCTTCTACAGACTTCTGCCCCGCGAAGTAAGCATTTCCTAACTGATAGCTTCTGGAAATTTGACCGGTTTCTTGGTAGCCGTTTCTGCCGGTTTTTCTTTCTATTTGCCCTTAACCCCAGTGCAGGCAGCCTTCTCGTCGTACCAGTTCTTTACAATGCCCTTGCAGATGTCCTACTTTATCGCAGTTCCAGCAGCGCATCCTTCATCTCTCTCACGCGGGATATATCGTTGCACGGTAGTTACTCTTGAGCAGGAGCGTTCACCAGGTACTATTGCCCTCACGAAATGCATTCCTTTGGAAGCCTGATTGGATGCTTCCATCGCCAGAGCGAAGGCAAGTGCTTCAGCAAGGGTTCTTTTCCCGGCCATCCTTACTGCTGATTGTAGCTTCAAATCTGCAATTCCCCTGATGAATGCGTCCTTTACCATTTCGTCGATTATTTCTTGGCTTGCGGACTGATATGACAAATGTGCCAGTCTACTCACGTCTGCTTGGAGCTGTTGCAGTGTTTCTCCTCGATGCTACATACGGCCTTGCAATTGAACCTTGTAAACATCCCGCATGTGGCTATCCCCAAATCGTTTCTCGATTGCCTGCACTAAACCCACATATAGTCTGTATTCTTTTCGATATCGATTGCTTGTAACAATTCTGCCGCAGGACCGTGTAAGGCCATCGCTAGGGCAAAGCACTTCTCCTTATTGTTCCAGTGGTTCGCACAAGCAGCCATTTCGAATTGCTTCTTATACGCAGACCAATGAGGTCTGATCATCGAATGAGGGAGGCTTCAACTCTTTTCTCCTTGGACCGCTTAAAAAACATTCTCGCAGTTTCTGTTTTCACACTGTGTCGAGCTCTTTTGCCAGTTGCTGAACTTTGCTGTCCATTTCTTCGAATTTTTCGCCAAAATTCTTCTCTATTCTATCAAATTTGTCATCAACGTTCTTCTCTATTCTTTCAAATTTGTCATCGATTTCTTCGAACTTTTGCTGGAGAATGTTCTTTTGTTCATCCATTTTCTGTTGAAGACCGTGAAGTTTGTTGGTTTGCTCGTCTAGATTTTTCTTTTGTTCATCCAGCTTTTGTTCGAGGCTATTCTTTTGTTCATCCACCTTTTGTTCGAGGCTATTCTTTTTTTCTTCCAGATTTTTCTTTTGTTGGTCGAGACTGTTCGTCCATTTTTAACAAGAGGAGTTGCATCATCGCAGCCATGTCACTGCCGGTACTTGCCTGTTCATACTCGTCAATATCAAAGGAATATGCATAAAGATCATGTCCCTCGTGTTTTTTTTTTTTTTGGTTTTTTTTTATAATTTACGCGCACCTAAGGGGTTAGATACCCTTTTACTGCTGCCAGGGCGCGGGCGGAAAGTTAGAAGAAGGAGAAAGTAAAATTGTTTTGTAGTGGTTTGAAACTCAGGTGTATTTGGTTTCTATATTACGAGTAGCTCTCCAGGGGTGGGAGTCCGAATAGGGCGGAGAGTTCTTTCTTCACTCAGATTGATTCGAAGTTATAATTCGCACTAGTTTTTTGTGGTTGAAACTCTACAACAGCCAAATCTACGTGTCAGTGTTATGCCTTCGCACGCAGAATTTTTCTGTCTGAGTTCCCATTACACAAAGCTGTTCAAAGCCTCATGAAATCTGAGCACCAGGTCACTTTTTCCTCCACTGGCGCTGAGGCTTCTCTTGTTCAACTCGGATTTGAGCTGGACGAGTTTCAACTGCAATAGTTTGCGACCTATTTTAGCTTTTTCAAATAGTCAGAAAACACTGGTTTTTTTTTGCACACAATAAGTCCTATCTCACTTCTGACACCAATGTAAAATGTTTGTGTGGGTACAAATGATAGAACTTGTTTTTTCCAATACAAATCGCTTTATTCAGTACAGTTACAATTCACTATTTAATTGTTTCTCTCAGTACAATCCAATTTCTCAACCGCTTATACTTTTCTTATCTTTTACTTAAACCACTTAACCCCTTCTCCTAATTAACACTTCAAATTTCACTTTAGAACTGAATTTGCATACCTTGGGGATGCTGGTATTTATACTCGAATGACATACTTCGAGAGAAATCCTCGCCATCCAGCGTCCCATACAATTTCCAATTTGCTAGACAATTCGATTCCACTCTCCAGTCATCAATGGTCGAGACTTTGTCATTCAAGTATCGAAATTTTCGGGTCTTCGAGTATCGACATCTGCTCTGTAAATCTAGTCGCTGGTCACATTTAAGTGGTTATCACATTATTTTGACTGTTTTTATTTGTGAAAATATAACTTTACACAAGCCTTTTTGCAACATTGAATTTAAAATATTGGTAATAGTAACAAACAAAACAATAAATAAAAAATTAGTGCTTAGGTCCATTTAGTACATCTGTGAATTGACCAATTATTTTTTGAAAAAATATGGATGTGACTGGACAATTTAGCTCATATTTAATGCTTTTGTATTACTAATTCCATTACTAACGCAACATTTCCATATTCTTTGCTCAGTTTTTGCATCAAAAAATTTCCTAGAAGTAGAAAATCGACGTAAACACAACGCTGTACGTTTCACAAATATCACGTTGTAAATCTAACATTTGGCTGGATTTTCGTTAACGTCAACGACATCAAATCGGCGTATAAATCCTATACCGTTAGAAAGAAACCTTTCGTCAGCGAAGCAAATAAAAAAACAGAAGGACTTTTCTAATAAATAAAAAAGCAAAGGATTTAACTTCTAGGATTTTTTCAGAAGAGTCAAAATTTAGCATTTATGAATCAAATAGGCCTTCGAAAGCATGAAAACAACCAAATGAAACTTTCAGTCCAAATACACAAGGCAGAGATGGTGGTTGTGTGATATGGAGCTAAATATCCACTGTTGAGATCGGTAATGTAGTCACAGTCATTGTAAGCGAACTTGGCAGCACTGTAGTCAGGAGGTGAATCTGGCAACCTGAGTCATAACTGACAGTTGAATTGTTAGCGCGCATTTTCTTTTGTCCCTTTTTCTTTTTTGCCGTCAGAAAGATAGAGTCCCTATTTATAATTCATAGAACATAAATTAAAGAATACGATACTTCTTATTAAAATTAAAATCAAAAACTAAACGTAAGTTCTATAAATATACATGTACATACTAAATAATAATTGAAATGTTGTAGGAAAATTTAGCTGATTGTCATCGTTTACCGATGTTAAGTAGTCGACTGAACCGACAGAATAAAGGCTCAAATTTTCGGAAATCGTTTTGTTTTATTTGTTGAATTGATTTCAACAGTCATTGAGATCATGGCAAAAGAAGTATGCTAAAAGATTTAGCGTGAAAAAAGTACACAAACAATGCTTATCGCGAAAGATTTTTTACTCCACTCCACAACGACTTCAAGCATATCGAACAAATGGTGAAGATGTGGTTGATACATAAAGTCGCTCACTTGCCAGTAACGCCACCACAAAACCTTCATCTTAACCCGTTCCCTTTGGAATGCCTTTGGAATCATTAAATGATGAGGTTACGAAAACATGTCATTACATCAAAGCCTCAGTCAAAAGTCTTATTTTTAGCGGAATGGTAAGAAATAATATGTGAATATATGGAAAAGTTGACGCATTTCACATGCGGCGGAACATTTTTATTTCTACATTTTTTTTCTACACGAAATATTATTGCTTTGCCTCTAAGAAAATACAAATAAACATTTATTACTTGCAAAATAACAGATCTGTTGAAAACAATTATAAACAAAATTCCCTTCGACAAAACCAAATTAAGTTGGGATATGAAGAGTTTTGCTTCACATTGTATGTTAAATTCTGGAAATTATTTTTAAAAAATAAACAATTAAAATACCACCGCTTTTGTACTTTATAATGTGTGAAAGAAAAGATTCTCGAAATATTTTAGAAAAGTTTTAAATTCAATTAGAAAAACAAATATTTTCCTAAAAAAAACTTAAAATTGATCAAAAAATTTTACTTATCAGTATTATTTAATTAATTTATTTACTTAAATCATTCAAACTAAAAGAACAGCAAGGAAATTGATTTTAAAAGTTACCATTAATTAATAATCCTTTCCATTGATGTCCAGAGTACAGAATTTGTACCTAAACATACAAAATGCTTATACAATTGGCTTTCAATACAGCTTAAGCTTGATTTCAGAATTGTAATAGTTTCAATTCATTTATATTTCAATTCATTTCATATATATATTTATATATGAAACTTTCAAAATATGATCCTTAGGTCCTTTTTTAATTTTATTCTGAAACCCTTTTTGTCCACTTGAAACAAAAAAAAAGATTTTTTTTTAATATATTCTATTATCTTCACTTTTTCACCACTAGACATATCACTATGCCTCACTAGACATAGCATTTAATGGCTTTGAATTTGCTTGTATTGAACAAGCTGGTGTCATCAAGGCTATACTTCATAGACTAAGGCCCCGATTGCGGTTGTCAATTGTTAATCGACTCGACAAAAGTCGATTGTATCGATTTATTTCATCTTTCGTATTGTGTAACTCAATCGATAGAAATTTGTATTATTGTGAACTACGAACGTGCATTTTGTGAATATTATACATTTTGACAGTTGATTGTGTAAACATTATTGTTCCTGCTGCTTTTCGTGAATTTTATTTTGAAATAAATTATTAAAATGAGTTCAATAGAGCTGTGGTTCAGTGAATCCGACGAAGAAAGTGCGAACGAATGCTTGGAAATGGCCCGACGAAATAATGAAGCAGTTGAAATCAGGAACAACATTCTAAGGTCAATGCAGATGTAATTTTTAAATAAAAAAGTTGAAAAGTTAAATAAAAAGTCTTTTAATTCATTGTTTTTATCACATATGTTGCTTACGTCTCTAAATAACAAAATAACTCACTTCTTAAAAAAACAAACAAAACTTCAGGTAAAAAAAAATAAAATAATTCTTCTAAGGGACTAAAGAAGTGTAGCTTATTTGATCCACCACCCGTTGCCTTCATCTCGATTTTATTTTCCGATTTTTTCTTTGGCAATGTCTGGATTTTCTTCCATTGATTTTACTAAATGCTCCATCTGTGTTTTATTCGTCACTTGCTTCGCCCTAAATTCAAATTATTTGTTTTTTTTAGATAAACTTAATTTTTTTATCAAAATACTCACATATCAATTTATTTTTCTGCAAGCTACACACCAACGATCAGAAAATTTCGATCGACTAAAAACTGCTGTCAAATCGACAATAGTCGATCACAATCCGCACTCGCAATACCGAAATCAAAAATCGACGATCAACAATCGACTATTATCGATTGTCGATCAACGATCGACAACCGCAATAAGGGCCTAACTATACCTAGATATCAATACACTGAAACGGGCATGCCGGGCATTATTTATTTTAAAATCGGTTAAACGATAGCGTCACACAAATAGGTATTTTAAAATTGAAATTGTTGACCGTAGATAATTTTTTTTTTAATTCAGAAATTCATCTAAATTAATTACCGTTCGCCGTGTAGTTCAAATCTTTTTTCTCTGTTGTAGTCCAAATGTGTTCAGTCACACCCATATTTTTTTTTTTAAATATGGTCAATTCTCTGTTGTACCAAATGGACTTATAAAGCACAAATTCAGTTTATTATGCTTGTTTCTATTACCAATATTTTAAATTCAAATTTGCAAAAGGTTTATGTAAAGTTATATTTTCACAAATAAACTGTCAAGATAATCATTAATCCTGTTCTATATATTACTTCTTATGAAAAGTTAATACAATAATTGAATTACATGCACTTATCTAATCTAATAATCCAATGTATTCATGAATTATTATTTACATTTTTTCGGAACATACTCTCCTGATAAAAGCATTCATGATGAAGCGAAAAATTTGCCCACACCGTGGTGAAAGGATCAAATGTCAATATTTATTTGAAGAAGGAGCAAAAATGTAAGTGAACAAAATTTATATTGTTTAATTCAATAACACTAATCCGTTTTTATTTTATAGAGCAATAATAAAGGGGAAAAACAGGAAATGCAGCTTAGGATGTCGGGACCCACATCCATTTGTACCCCCCAAGATGCGAGTGAGCCAGGTAAGTTTGTATTATGCATAGTAAGAATATTGTTTAGAAAATCAAATTCTACTTCCGTGAAAATCACCGCCCAGCGTTTTACGGGACTTGGAGATACTGTGCATGCATGCATTGTTATTACACCAAGAAGGCTGTTTGTTACAGATAAGGTTTGTTCTTTTTATTTATATTTTCCACTAATATGTATGCACTCATCGACCTATCGGTTCTTTATTTTTAATAGAAATTCTTCGATTACGAAGCTAATGCGGTTTATGAGTGGAAGGAAGAGGAACCAGGCAAATCACTTAATTGAAAATGACAAATCAGAGATGATTAAGAAGTTTAATCAGTGCAATTTGGGAGCATGAAAACGACAGTCAACATATCACTGTCCTACAATCTTCTAGAATAGTGTGTGTTTACGTGCAATGAAGTTTTGTGAACCACTGCTTGGAAGCACAGATCCTGAACTAAAACACCACTACCATAGGAATAGGCTAAAAATCGGGTAAACACATGCATAGATATGTATATTACATCTAATACCCCTTGTTCGAGGAAAAAAAATAAAAGATTCTTTTTTATGTTTTTATGATTATGAGATAATCTTTTTAATTTAAATCTTATTTTATTTTTCACTTTTCAGAATGCAGAATGGGTGCAATAGGCCTACAGGGGAAACCGAACACCCAGTAAAAAAAGAAAATCGGTTAACGCACCGCTATGCATATCTCAAAGGTGGTGTGGAATTGCATAATCCAAGAACAAAAAAAAACAATTTCATTAAATTTATTTTATTTATTGAATAAAATAATCAAAACCAAAATCGAGAAAAAGACATTTTTACAAATTTACATATATTAAACATTAAAATATTAAATATGTATATAGCTAAACGAAAATGGCTTCTTTTTACTAACATGTATTTGGTGAGAACACGATGGTTCCACATTGGGAACGCTTTTGTTGAAAACATTGCTCTGCAAATGTTGGATCTGCAAGGAAAAAGGCATTAAATGTATAGCTAAACGAAAATGTATTCTTTTTACTCACATGTATTTGGTGAGAACACGATGGTTCCACACAGGGAACGCTTTTGTTGAAACCATTGCTCTGCAAATGTTGGATCTGCAAGGAAAAAGGCATTAAATGTGTAGCTAAACGAAAATGTATACTTTTTACTTACATGTAATTAGTTAGCATCACCTATCCACATTTCTTCAAGCTCTTGAATGGTGCATTTAGATTCATTGTTCTTACTGTAAAAAAGAAGTAAAATAAATTATTTTGAAATTAAAATGTTTTCAGTTACTCACAAGAAAATGTAAACAAACTTTTCCAACTGCTTTTGCAACATCAAAGGCAAAGAAATCTGTTCGTGGCAGCAGTATTCTGTGGAAAATGATTTCTTCTTGCTCCAAAAGTGTAGATTTTTATTCTTTTGTTGTCCTAGAAAATATAATAAAAAAAAATTATTGTTCAACATAAAATTTTTTTGCAACTTACACGAAATTAGATTTGTAAACATGAGAAATGTCAAAATCGAAATTCACAGTCATTTTTATATGGGTGACGTCACTCGTAAAACTTTTCGAATTTTGACATTGTTGACAATTCTCACGTATTCATGGACAGGTTCACACGGATAGGGACGATCAGTAGAAAACCGGTTTTGATTTTCCAATATCTGGAAAGTTTGATATCTAAATATAGTTAGTCTATGTCAGTAATCCTCTATTGAGCTGAATGGGATCTACGTTATTTATTTCGACATTCTTTTTCCGACCAACATCTCACGTAAATTATGCCAAAGAGTTTTTGATGGTAACTTGTTGTCAAAATGTTTATCGTAAAATGTTCTTTTAGCTTATTTTATCATAGAGTTGACCAGATTCCTCAGTTGGCAGAAATTGTTATAAAATTCTGGGAGTTTAAAACGTATCCACTTCTTATAGGCTATATCACGCTTATTTTTAAAGTAAATAATTTCGCGTGTAATATGGCTATATACATATTTATATGGATTGTTAGAATATTTTATCGCTTTATTTCTAAGCGGTACATGTGCATCAAATATTTCCAATATTGAAGTGGACTACCGGGGGTGATTTTATTAAGGGATTAGTAACTGAATTGTTACGAGTGTAAATTGCAACGCCCCTTCCAATTGCATTGTGCCTATCACCACGGAGAGCATAGAGCATAGATTTCGTCATCCATTTTAGTCTTAAACCATGTTTCAGATAAACATATCACATCAACATTAGAACCAACAAACAGACCTCTGAATTCATCAATTTTTTTAAAAAGGCTGCGCATTTATATGTCACACATGCAATCCCTGGCGCTGGTTACAAAAAAAATTTATCATTACGTGCAGGTTATCGTTCACGCCAACACCTTAAAAGGAGTTAATGATATTTCCAGACATTAAAAATACTATAAAATGGAGAAGAAAAATTAACCTCACAGAAAGGAGAAATGAAAATGCGGACAAAACTTATTACTTTCGAACAGATGGCAGGCGGTGAGTACAAGGTATACATGACAATAGTTAAACAAAAATAAAAAGTAGGCAAAAAAAGTTGAAAAAAAAAAACTGGAACTGCAGCTTACGTATGAACAGGTGGGATTCAATCACGATTTGTACCAACGGTAGCGGCAGCAGAAGCATCCAAGTGGTGAGTGGAGTCAATCAGGAAAGCTTTGTCGTTCGGTGTTTGACGCACATACACTCATCCAGTGCGGGTGAAAACAAAGAAAAACTTCTTCAGTTTCTTTTGTTGAAAAGCTCTTCGATAAAGCTCCAGATTGCGCACAGTGAGGCTTTCATTTAAGTAGATCGGCTTGTCAAATTGCAACCCAAGATTTTGTAAACAAATGGGCTTACGCGTTCTTTTATATGCTTGATTTGCCAGTCTAAGAATAGTAGTTTTTTCGGCGGCCGAGTTAAATTTGATTATCATTGCTGAGTTCTGCATGACTCCATTAGGTTTTGTGCGAAAAATATTTCTGGGAACCACAGGCGGAACACAGTCAATTGAGATGCAGAGGGTATCAAACGTATTCCGAAGATTTTCGTCAGCTGTCACAGGAACACCGTGGAGTATGGCATCGGCGGATAGATTGAGTCCAACTTGCCGTGTAACTTAGATATTTCATTGTCGAGCTGTGTGCATCGGATTGATTCAAAAGTTTGTTCAAGGACTTGTATCACTGTTAGTGCGGACGTGGATCTATTTACGTCGTTTAAGCGGCCGTTGAAGACGGCGACAACACTTTCCAATTTCTGCATTAAGATGTTGTGATTGTCCATTACAAGAGATTTCAGTTCCTTTGTGATGTCTTCCAATTGTTTAGCAAGACGTAGCTCAAACTTATTGGTTGGTTTATCTTCTTTGTTAGTTGTTACTGGTGATTGCTGTTGAGTTTTGCTGTTTTTGGAACCAAATCTTGTTTTCGCTGTAGTTGGTGGCAACGACATCATAACAGTTTTAGCAGTTAAAGACAAAGGCGCGAAAGAACGTTGATAATTTTAGTGAGCTCTCTATGAACTTTAAATAAAAGTAACTTGTTGAAGAGTAAGTATATCTCTAAATACTGATTCAGGCACTTTTGTGATATATATGTTATGTAGATTTAATTAGGAGAATATTTGAAATTAATTGCTGCAGCGACACTAATAGGTTAACTACTATTGACAGTTATCTGTCGTGTTCGGGTTTGCTTACCTGCCTATCGAATTCCTTTAATAAAAGTCATCTAAGCGAGTCCCAACTGTCAACATGAACTGTTCGAAGTAGGACTTTGGCGGTGACCTGCATTAATCGGCGGGCGGCAAGGTATTAGCACCGCTCATCGCATCTGAGGGAATGGACGACGTCCTCAAAGTCAGCTACCCATTTGCGAATGCCATAGGAATCATCACCGGTGAAGGGAGGGATGGCATTTTCGATATCGGAAAAGTGACACTTCTTCCATGTTGATTGGTGCTTTTCATCTCGGCTAGTTCCTTCCTGAGCTCCATGATTTTTTTTCGCCTCTCTAAACGCAGCATCTCTTTTTCTTCTTCGACATCAAGGTCAGAAGTTGGAAGTTGTTCCACGTTATCTTGCGCTGGTTTTACGGCATTTGCAGAGACCCTGAAAACCTTGGATACGGAACTTAAGGCCTTAACTGCAGTCTCCTTACTGAGGACAACTACTGAAGTTTCTTCGACATCCGTCGTGTTCTTTTTTCCGGAAGTTTCATTGCTTTCAGTTTCGTGTACTTGTGAATCTGAAGTTTCGTTTGTTGCAGTCTGACTTGTTGCTGCGTTCTCGTTTCTTGCTGGGGTTTCGTCGACGTTTAAACCGTATTCCTCGCATAAGGTTCGACACCTTGGAAACGTAGTGGTGCTGGGCACGTCGACGCCGATAGCACGTAAGGCATCCATGAGTTGGATGCGTGTTAAGCTTCTGCTCATAAGGGATAAGTCAAATCGGTTTTTTCTTCGCGATAAAAGGGTCTTTCACACAGTTTTAATTTATTTAATTATGTGCAACTCCACACCTGAAGTTTTAGCACCGATCGTTTTAGTGCAAATAAATATAACTCGTTGTCTTTTTACTTTATTTTCCTTTTTCCTTACTATGACACGTCCGCCTCGATGTTTACAATTGTGTATGTGGCTGCCGCTCCCTAAATAATGGCCGTTCTTCCTTGGCAGGTTGGCTGGTTTAATCAATGCTAGACTGCGCTCTTGGCACACTTTTTTAAAAACAAAACCGACTGAATACAGTCACGAATAAGATTTTCTTTTATGTTTACAAAACATGACTACAACACAGACGTTTTAAATTATTAAATTCATTTCCAAACTATTTTAAATTCAATGGACAACATTTATTTTTTTAACTGGCTGGTCTTTTTGTTTCAATAAAAAATATTTATATATTTAATTTTTTATTTTTTGTATTAATTTTTTATGTAAAATTTATATAATATGAAAAAAAAATAGACAAATTAACTGTGTAGCCTAAGCGAAACATGCCCAGTATAACAATAAAAAAAACCAAGGAAATGTCAAAAAACGCGTTATTGTGTTAAATTAATGCGTAATAACGTATTTGTACACGCTTGCAGGCACGTAATAGAACAAAATTCAAAAAATTATATGCAGTGATTATATGGGCATACTCTTTGGCAAACGTCCAAACTTAACAATTTTATGAATTACGGTCGAACTTCAGCCACTGGGCTACCACTAGTTAAAGAAAAATGTATGGAAACTCAAGATAAAACAATTGGCAAACTTCAAAAACTCGCCCCGAATGATCGTACGCTTAAAATTAAAAACTGTTAAGAGGGAACTCGCAACTATCAGTTTGAAAATAAACCAACAATAAAACTGTTAAATGAAAGTATTAGTATTATTATACGAACTGGGAAAAACTTACCATATTCTACCTCCTTTACTAAAGAGTAATCTGCCAAAAGACATATTATTCGATCTTCAAATCTCCACATTCTTCATCTAGACAATGTTTGAAAACTTTCGAATGTTTCACACAATACTGCACTAAAAGGTGTCCCAAAATTCACGCCATACTTGAATTTTGCGCCAAATTTTGGGTTCAGAAAATTCAGTGATTGGTGATTTTTTTTTTCATTTTAAAATGGTGGTGGCTTACGCCCCAATTTATTTTGTTTAATACAAGCTTAAACTAATTTAAAAACTAGGAACCTGAAAGCAGTCGATGAATGAAAAGAATGTCCGCAATATTCCTAAGATCTTCTAACGAATTCATATTGAGAAATTTGAGGCGGTCCTGAAAGCGGAGAGCAAATCGGAAGAATGGACGTTGAATACCTTCGATTCGGGAAACATGAACTCGTTGACTTGCATACTCAAGCAGGGTGCGAAAGCGAAAAGTAACATAGAGAGACCTAGTTACATACGGGTTGGAAAATTCCTTGGACCACCGTTTAATAAAGCCGGGTGATGAGTTGGCCTTAAAGATCATCTTATCGATATGCAAATAGAAACTAAGCTCACTGTCAAATAATATGCCAAGGTCTTGAAAAGACTGAACTAGGGGAATTGGTTGACCCTCGAGAAAATAAAGTCAGGGAGGTGACGAGTTGCATTTAAATGAGAACGTTAAAGATTGGCATTTGGCTATATTAAGTTCTAGGCAGTTTTTCAGGAACCAGACTGAAAACCGATCAAGGTCTTCTTGAAGAAGGGAAGAGTCATGGGGAGAATAAATAGTTTTAAAAAATTTCTTGTCGTTAGCGCAAAGAGAGAGGGAGGAGTGTTTAATGACCCTCGTTGAAGGGAAGAGGACCATGATGACTTCCTTGTGTAACTCCAGATGAGGCCAGGAATGGAACAGGAAGGGCAGATCTTAACCGAACACTATAATATCGGTTTATCAGAAATCCATTTTTATAAAAGAGGTTCAAAGCCGAGAGTAGACAATTTCAGGAACATTAGTTGATAAGATATCTTATCAAACGCTTTAGTGAAATTAGATAGATAGAGAGCTTTGTAGAGTTCAATGAAATGAAGATATGTTCCTAGATAGCTTGAAAAGTCAAAAGAAGAGTGAGTGCGAAAGAATACCGCCCATACCTTGTTTCTTTTGTTTCATAGAGAGAGTAGTCTATGATTTTACCAAGGAAGGGATGTAGAAGAAGTTTTGTGGCGGGAGTAAAGGGAGATGGATTTGAATATTTCTCTCTAAAAAATGCAGAGGGCAATGACCAGAGAGAGATTGGTAACCCCGAAAGAAGCCCTACTAGGTATTGATTTAACGGAAATTAGCTTTGTGAAAATTGTAAGAAGAGAGAATTACGGAGGGTGGCAACTGGAGGGGAGAGTGTGAACATGAAAGAAAAAGTGGATGATGAAAGTTATCAATAGTTTAGATAGATAGGGGACGATACTGAGGAGTTGATGGAATCAGTTGTGAAGATAAAGTCTAATTGCCTTTCCATATATAGGGTTTTCCAATAAGGACTTGACAACTTTTTTTTTTAAATAAAACGCAAACCATTTGAGATATTTCAAAAACTTTATTATCGGCTTGAAGTACAATCAAAACATTTTTGAATGGAACTCGACTTCGTTCATATGGCCACCGCGGGCACGTTTGCAGCTGTCGATTCGTTGGACCCAATTTTTAAAGACTCGGCCACACATTTCGGCCGAAACGGCCACGATTTCGCGTTCAATGTTGGCTCTGAGCTCTTCCAACGTCGTCGGCGTGTTGGCATAAACCAATGACTTAACGTAGCCTCACAGAAAATAGTCAAGCGGCGTTAAATCGCACGAACGAGGCGACCAATCGAATTACGACCGAAAATTGGAGTTAACCGTCTTAAAGTTGCAGTCACCGACTCCGAATTTCGGTAGAAAATTTTTATAATTTGCAAACGTTGCTCGTTCGTGTACTTTAGCATGATGAAAATGTTGAGTTTACTGAATAAATTGATAGTGATAGTTTGATGATTAGTGAAAGAGTGCGTTCACAAATTAAATTCAAAGTTTTCAAGTCCGTATTGGAATAAGCTTTAGTTGGAAAGGCAGCTGACTTGACATAGACTAGTGTCTGTTAACCCATCTAAGAAGAGGTATTTCTTAGTGGAAATGGGATTAGAAGCGATAAAAAAATATAGGTCTGCAGACAGAGTCCAATTCGACTGAGGCAGATTAAAATAGCCGAAGATAATGATATCCTGAAGTAAGTCCGATAAGTCGATCAAATTGTCAATTGCATCAATAGTAAGTTGGTAGGATTCGATAGGTTGGGATTTAAGAATGTAACAACACTTAGCATACAAGCACCTACGAAAAAGTGTTATTTTAACTGACAAAATGTCGAACTTAGAAGAAGACGAAGTTGCAACGAGAGAGGAGTCAAAGGTGTTGCGATTGGCCAGTAGGACACCTCGAAAAGGAGAGTCAGTCATTGGAGGTATGCGACCATCATCCCGGAAAAAATGTAAAGAAAGAGGGAATATGTCCTGGTTTTTATTTTGCCGATAAGTGCGTAGATATCAAATGGGAGAGCATGATGATTTCCAGGATACTTCCTGGAGAGCAGGGTTCGGCTGGAATCCAGGTACGAGTTCGAGGTCTACTAGGAATGTCTTCCTTAGATACGACCTCGAGTTTTGCACCTGGCCAAACCTCTCCTAAACCATCGATGGCCTTGGTGAAGAGATCGAGAGATCTCTGGTTGGAGCAAGCGATGAGCTTGACATGGCCTTGGTGCCAGCCAGCGTCGCTTGTGATAGGAGGTGGTCCTGGGTTCTCCCGCATGATGGCCAAGAAGTTGCTCGAGAGCTTCAACTTGACCAATTGCCATCGTTCCGGTGTAATGGAACCGTCGGTATCGCTTCTGTCGATCACCGCGATCACCAATGCGTCCTTTAGGACTTCATTATAAGACCTCAGAGATCTGCTGTTGGATGGCCCAGGGGTTGTGGAACTGTGTGTTTTGGGCCTCTTGGAAACCGGTACGGTTTCCTCCAACGATCTCTGACGCTTAGAGGAGTCTTTTGACGTTTTGTGAGCAGTGGAAGCAGTGGGAAATCCGTCTTTTAGGACGTTTTTAGCCCACTCAACCTTGCTCTTTATTTCCGCACTTCTCTCCACCTCCGGAATGGATTCGAAGGTTTTGATGATGCGTGAAGCATTTCGGCGTCTTATGTAGAGCGCCTTAGATGGAGCTTGCCGATGCGGCTGAGCTCCAGATTCCTCTTTGGGGGGAGGAGTTTTGGTAGCAGCAACAAGTCCGTGGCCTGCCACAAACTTGCTGCTGCTGGGGGCGGGGGAAGTGATAGGACCATGGCTTGCCACAGTCTTTACACTCCCCGAAGTAGTTTTGGTAGCAGCGACAAGTCCGTGGCCTGCCACAAACTTGCTGCTGCTAGGGGGGGAGGAAGTGATAGGACCATGGCTTGCCACAGTCTTAACACTCCCTGAAGGAGTTTTGGTAGCTGCGACAAGTCCGTGGCCTGCCACACACTTGCTGCTGCTAGGGGTGGAGGAGGTGATAGGACCATGGCCTGCTACAGTCTTAACACTTCCTGAATTCTTATTATTAGGCTTATTCCTTTTGCCTTTAGAGGATGGCACACCATGGCCTGCCACAGTTTTGCCTCCTCTCGGCAATGCAGGAGCCTTGCCGGTAGTCGGTGTAGTCACCGTTCCACCGCCCGGTAATAAAGGAGTACCGGCCTCGGTTTTTGTTTTATGGTTATTATCCATTGATAGTCCCACGAGTAGCGGAGAAAGGGTTGTCCATCTGTACAGAGATCCGCCATATACAGATAAGGCTAGCTAATCCGGAGGTCGCCAGGTATCCGGATACTCCGTTTGCGACTGAGCTATTTTTGGAGATACTGGGCCCTCAGCCAGGTTGATCTTCGGCACGGGTCGTATGACACCTTGATCCAGCCCAGGGGAATGATGGAGTAATTTGGGAGTTGGGGAGGGGGGGGGAGCATCCTTTGGTTTCAGGACTCGTCTGGAGAATTTCTTCTCGAGATTCATTGACCCTACTCTGTAGTTTAACCGATGGTAATTAAACACGGTATTTAATAGTTCCAAATAAAAATAATTTATTGTTTAAAATAGTTTATATATTTAATTTAAGTTGGTTATTACTTTCGCATGTAATCGACTGCCGCGCACGAATGCTTATCTTCAACTGAACATTGTATGTAACATAATTCTTCTCTCTCGTGTTTGTCTGTTAATATGAGAGTGACATCAGTGACATAGTCAGTGGCGTAGGGAGCTAAATACTTATGTAAAATGATCACTACATTACCCCCCTTCCAGCCGAAGGTGATTAACAATATAAAAATATATGTACAATACTAAACATAACTTCGAAAATGTTCTTTCTCAAGAACCATGCGCAAATGTAACACACTTGGCAACAATTTTTCTTTGATAAGATGAATCAATAACATACGCGGGCTTCAGACGGTCCAGGGATACGGAAACATTTTTTCCTTTTATTTGTAGAATATAACATTTTCTAAGTCGCTTTAAAACTTTAAATGGTCCTTCATAGGGAGGTTTGAGACCTGCTTTATTGGTTGGTGCGCGGACAAAAACCTGGTCGCAGTCGGTCAGATGCTTTGGAATATAAACGTGAGAGTTTTGTTAGCGGGTTTCCTTAGGACGCAACGAGTTCATAGAATCTTTAAGATTGGCTATCAAAGTTGGTAAATTTTCGTCATCAAAAGATCCTGCTACACTTTGCGAGGTGAAAAAGTCTGATGGCAGTCGTAAGGTTTGCCCATAAACCATCTCGGCTGGTGAACAGTTGATGTCTTTTTTCAAAGCTGATCTTATTCCCAAGAGAACTATAGGTAAGTCTTCACTCCAATGCGTTGTGTTTCCCCGACATTTTAGTGCTGCTTTAAGGACGCGGTGGAACCTTTCCACTATACCATTTGCCTGTGGGTGGTAGGCTGTCGTTCTTATTCTATGAGATCCTAACAGCTTTGACAACTCGAAAAATAATTTTGACTCAAACTGTCCCCCACGATCCGTCGTGATTCTTAATGGAACACCAAATCGACTAATGTACTCGGACACGAAAACTTTAGCGATTGTTTCAGTTGACATATCTTTGAGGGGGTAGGCCTCTGGCCAACGTGTAAATCTGTCAACTATGGTCAAAATATAACGATTTCCGTTGGATATATCAAGAGGCCCTACCAAATCCATGTGAACATGTTCAAAGCGTTCACTTGGAGCTTTAAAGTTGCCTAAAGGTGTTTTGGTGTGTCTATGAATTTTAGAGCGCTGACATTCAATGCAGGATTGCACAAATGTCTTAATCTCCGAATTCATTTTTGGCCAAAAGTATCTATCAGTTAGTAATTTTCTTGATCCTCGAATACCAGGATGTGAAAGAGAATGCAAACTGGAGAAAACTGCATGCCTAAGACATTTCGGAATGTAAGGTCTATTCCCTTTGGTGGATGTTTCACACCATATGGGACGGATAAACAACGGAAACGCTATTTTCTCGAGCTTAAGAGAGCTTGCTTTGAGAGTCAAAAGATATTTCAGCTCTCCATCAGATTCCTGAGCATTAATAACACTTTCAGGAGAGAAAGGTTGCGAATTATCGAATGGATCAGTGGTAATGGCGCTCTCTTCGGGTCGAGAAAGTAAATCAGCGACCCTGTTGTCTTTCCCTTTGATGTGCCTTATGTCGTTTGTATACTGAGCTATCCATTCTAAATGCCTAGTTTGCCTCGGGCTTCTTATTGCTTTAGTAAATAAGGCTGTAGTAAGGGGTTTGTGGTCTGTGTACACAACAAATATTCGACCTTCTAAGAAGTAATTAAAATGTCGTATAGACAGATAGATAGCCAAAAGTTCTCTATCAAACGCGGAGAACTTAATTTCGGATTTGCTTAGCTTCTTCGAATAAAAGCCTAACGGTTTCCATTCTCTATCAATAAACTGTTCAAGCACGGATCCTACTGCAAAGCTAGATGCGTCTACAGTGAGACGCGTAGGTGAATTTTCGCTTGGATGTACTAGTAAAGTTGATTCAGAAAGAGCTGTTTTGATTTTCGAGAAAGCATTTGAACATTCTATCGAACAAACATTTACCTTTTTGTTTTTGGTGTTACTAAGAAGTTTTATCTGCTCGTAAATTGGTGTCAAAAGTTCAGCAAGCTTAGGGATGAAACGATGGTAAAAGTTAACCATTCCAACGAAACGTTGAATTTGCTTCAGAGAGGATGGGTTTGGGAATGTTTGGATTGCTTTAACCCGCTCATCTCACGGTAAGATTCCCGCTTCACCTATCTTGTGTCCTAAGAAATCCAAACATTGCTTACCAAACTCGCATTTTCCTAATTTGATGGTCAACCCATGCTCTGACAAACGTTCGAATAAAATTCTTAAATGTTTTAAATGCTCATCTTTGTCTGGACTTGCTATGAGTATATCATCGATATAAACATAACAAAAATCCAGCCCCCTTACGACCTCATTCATGAGCCTTTGAAAAGTTTGGGCTGCATTTCGAAGACCATAAGGCATTCGTGTGAACTCCCACATACCGAAAGGAGTTGTGATTGCGGTCTTAAAAATGTCTTCTTCAGCCACCGGAATTTGGTTATATGCCCGTACTAGATCTATCTTCGAGAAAACCTTACATCCAAGCGCATTTTGTGAAAAACTATGAAGATGTGGTATAGGGTATCTGTTTGGCACAGTAACACAGTTTAAACCTCGATAGTCCCCGCACGGACGCCAATCATGTGGTTCTTTCTTGGGCACCATGTGTAGTGGAGAGCATGTTGGAGATGTAGAAGGCCGACAGATACCTAGCTTTTGCATGTGTTCGAATTCGGCCTTAGCAGTTTTATATTTTGAATTGTCCAAACGTCTTGGTGTCGAAACTGGTAAGTGGCCGGAAGTCACAATATAATGCACCACATTATGTTTAACTGGGATGGTGTAATCTGTTGGATTTGTTAGTGAAGGAAATTGTCTTAGCAAATTCCCATATTCATTATCAACGATAGAAAGTCGTGGCGATTCGAACTCGGTTTTCTCTGAGGCTATGCTTGCACAGGCGGATAGATTCGTTAAACGATCAATAAGTCTACGACGTTTTATATCCACAAGTAAGTTGAAATAGCCTAAAAAATCTGCACCTATAATGGGTCTGGTGACTGCAGCCAGAGTAAACGGGAAAGAAAATTCTCGTCGAAGGCCTAAGTCGAGTTTTAAAAGCTTTGAGCCATAAGTTTTAATTTGAGACCCGTTTGCGGCTGTAAGATATTCTTCTGAAGCGGAAAAGCTTTGGTTTTTAAATAGAGTATGCGGTAAAACCGATATCTCAGCACCGGTATCAATGAGAAAATCTAATCTATTAATTTTGCATTGAACGAAAAGGCGTCGGAAGTTTGAATGCCGAGTGTTCGCCATGGATACACTCGGCGTATCTAGTTTTTTGTATTGTTGTTTTTTATTTTGAAATAGCATGGTGGATTACAATTTCTAGCTCTCTCACCATGAACGCGATAAGAGCTGCTCCAAACGTCGTTGTTCGGATACAGTATGGCGTTTAATTAAAATATCTTTCAAATTTAAGTATTTGTTAGTTTCTGGAGGATTGTTCAACACGTCTATTATATTGTTTATTGCATCTACTGGAAGTGAGGCTAATACATATAAGTATCTAGTTTCATCTTTAGTAATTTTTCTCGTGGCGAATTGTGCTTCTACAGCAATGAACCAAGCTGCCGGAGCCTTCTCCCAAAAGGTTGGGAGTTTAACCGATGAAATTTCAAAGGAGTTGTTGTAAATTTGTTCAGAATTGTTTAATTGTGGCGACGTCTGACTAACGGAACTTCCCTGACCTGTAGGCACATGATCACCCTCATTTTTATTTTCGTTGGGCATAATCAATTTAAAAGAAATCGACAAGTGAGAGAGAAAAATATACAATGTGCTATTACAAAAAAAAATGTGTTAACTGTATGAATAAATTCGACAGCTATCGTGTTTGGCTTACAAAGGCAGAAAAGAAATGAAAATGTGATAATGCTATGATCAAGAACTGGGTACATACATAAGTAAAAACTAAAAATAAGACAATAAATTTAAAAAAAAGTATGTATGCATGCAAATTCGGACAATGTCAAACTATAATATTTTATTATTATTTTAATAATTACCAATAATTTGTAGGCAGTTAATCTTAATTTTTTTTTTTTTTTTTTTTTTTTTTTAAACAATTTATATTTTATTTGAATTGAAAACTTGCTGCGTGGTTAAAACCCAAAAGGCTGTGCACTGTTCTCCAATAGTTTGCAGTTGTTGTTTGCGGTATTGCATACAGTACACTCTGATGAGGGAATGATGAACGGTGTAAGCTGTACTCCAATATGTGTTTGTGCTGTTGTTAACAGAACAATATGATTTGATGAGATGAAGATGATGAACGGAATATGACTGCGATCAGTTATGTATAATGTATGTATATCACATTTGTTCTCAATTTGGAACGGTGCATGAGCTCGCTTATGTATATTATGTACAAACATGGGACACTTGCGTTTTTTTTTTTTTTAAATGTACGATTGTTTAATTTTTATTTTTTTTATATATGTATTCACGGACGAATTATGCATTCAACTCGGGGTCACCAATTTGTAGTTTAACCGATGGTAATTAAACACGGTATTTAATAGTTCCAAATAAAAATAATTTATTGTTTAAAATAGTTTATATATTTAATTTAAGTTGGTTATTACTTTCGCATGTAATCGACTGCCGTGCACGAATGCTTATCTTCAACTGAACATTGTATGTAACATAATTCTTCTCTCTCGTTTTTGTCTGTTAATATGAGAGTGATCAGTGACATAGTCAGTGGCGTAGGGAGCTAAATACTTATGTAAAATGATCACTACAACTCAGCCTCTACAACTCGACAAGTTCGATGCTCGCGGTAGAAGCGGCTTGAGAAAAGAAAGGTTTCTTTTGCAATATGAAGATTCGTTGAATGGCAATGATTTTATTCTGGCACGTAAAGCAAATAGTTTTGAAAGTGAAAATGAAGAATCCGTGCATACTTCTAAGCGTGGAAGGCCAAGAAAAAGTTTTAAGGATTGTGTTAATCACTCTAAACGCGCCAAAGTTCGCGATCTCCTCGAATCAAGATCTCCTTCAGAACTATTATATGTTGCTCAAATGGCTTCACGTGCAAGTGGAAAGCGTATAGTTGCGGATGTTATGAAACACGTAACAGAGCATCCCCAAGCTGAAAAAGATTTTAAAACTAGTCAAAGGAAGTTAGATAAAGTTCGATTCTACAGTAATGACGAGGCCCTTTGCTTTGTATATAGACACAAAACTTACGCGTCATATATACAAAATTTTAAAAAACAATCGATCGAAAGAGGTCATGCATTATATCATATCCATCAGTTTACAGTTTAGCCAAAGCTAAAAAGGATTGTTTTCCTTCCGAAAATGCAATATGTGTCGATGAATCGAGTGCCTACATAAATTTAAAAGACATAGTTTATCACACAGCTAAGCGTTTGTTATTGGTGCAAGAGAGAGTTGTATCCCAAAACATAGCAGACGGATCGTCAATTCTTTTTATTTGTAAATGTGGAGGTGATGGTAGCTCAGCTCATAGCAACTACAAAGCAAGCTTTTGAAAACCAAGCGAAATCAGACGAATGTTTTTCCCTTATTTCATTTGTTCCTATTCAGATTAGATTGGTTTCGGATATGACAATGATTGTATGGCAAAATCTCCATCCTTCATCCACACGTTTCTGCCGTCCAATTAAATTTATGTTTGCTAAAGAAACAGAAAATATGGCGCTTAGAGAATTTAACGCAGTTCGGAATCAGATTGCAAATATCGAAGAGCTCGAATTCTCGGTTGGCGGCAAAAATGTCAAAATTATTTTAAATTTGTTTTTAAGATGATAGACGGTAATGTTGCTAACTTCTTTACATCCAACAGGTCAACTCAATCGTGTTATATTTGTGGAGCCAAACCAAGTGAAATGAATCAAGTAATGATTAATAGAGTTCCAAAAACAGAATTTTATGAATATGGTTTGTCAAGTTTGCATGCTTGGATTAAAGCACTTGAGTGTTTTTTACATATAGCATATAGACTTGACGTAAAAAAAATGGGCTATATGAAATGAAAAAGACAAGTTTTCAGTAGAGACGTGAAAAAAAAATATTCAATTTCGTTTCAAAACTGAAATGGGTCTTATTGTAGACAAACCGAAACCAGGTTTTGGAAACACAAATGATGGCAATACTGTCAGGAGGTTTTTCAAAAATCATGTAAAAAGCGCTGAAATAACAGGAATTGATGCGAATATATTAAAACGGTTTTATATGATTTTAAGTTGTATATCATCGGGCCACGAAATTAACATTGGCTTTTTTGAAAAATATTTGGAGGAAACAAAACTAGCATATTTAGGAATGTACAACTGGTATTTAATGCCCATCAGCATACATAAATTGCTTTGTCATTCTGTCGAAGTAATTAAACAATGCATTTCGATAGGACAATTATCCGAAGAAAGCCAAGAAGCTCGGAACAAAGATGTGTCATACCAGAAAAACTTCAAGACTAAATAGTAACCGAGACCTTTTAAATATGCTTTTGATAACATCCGATAATAGATTCTTTTCGAGAAAAAACCTTTCAAAAATGTAAGTTCAATACCATCAGCCATCACACAATTTTTAGCTGAACCTAAACTGGTTGGAAACACAAGACAACAAACAAATCAAGAAGATGAGGACTCAGATACCATAACTTCAGATGCATTCAGTACCGGTTTGGATTCATCAGATTAAAGCTGTAAACTGTATTATCAAAAAAAAAAAAATAATAAAAAAATAAAAAAATAAAATATAAAAGGAAAAATCGCTTGTTTTAGTTTTTAGTAATTCTGTCATAAGCAAAAGTGTTTTTCATTTTTATTTTAACTTCGGATAGCACAATTTAATGTTTTCAGCAAAAAATGTTAATTAAAATTTAAGAATTCGACTTGCTCACTAGACCAACATACGTTTTTACTATTCGCTTCCAACAGGTTATTATCTATGTGTCGAAAATCTCGATACTCAAGAGTTTGAATAGCATAATTGATGTTAGAAAAATTAAATCATGTTTTGAAAATGCAGGAGCAGAAAGTTGGTCGTATAAGCAGACATTGCTTAAATCACTTACAAGAAATAAATCTAAAAGTCGGTGTGCCGCCGGGAAAGTGAGTGGGAGTATTAACATTTACTAGTATTAAGTTGAACATTCTCATACAATTGGTCAATAGATTACAGATTAGGAGATTGCTAATTATATTAGAGGACGTCAACGATATTTCCTCCAAAAAAGTTAGAAAGGGAGACAAGTTAATATCTTTGTTGGGCATCTATATTGCTCCTATTAACGTTAAGTCAACGAATAAGTATTCTATCTCACTATCTGAAGAGGATGTACACCTCGGCTTATGCTTGATTGAATTCCGGACAGAGATTGTAACACCACCACCACTATCAGAACGACAGACACGATAACCCATCAAGCAGCAGGAAGTATCATTCAAATCATTCGCATACCATGTTTCATTAGAACGTTTTTTTTTGTTTAAATTACCCCGGAAAGGTAACTTTAACTGACGCCCGAGCAGAGACCGGCTTCTAAAATTCTTATCCTTTTATCCCGTGTGAATTGTTGTGTCCTTTAATACATGACAGGAAGTTAATACGTTCTACTGAGCGCACGTTGCTGTACCCATGGGAACACAGTAACTACTATAACTCTCCAGCAGCAAAATTCTGTCATACCCATGGGAACATGGCAGATTTCGCCTGTGATTAAAAGGATTCGAATGTGAATTTGTATGTGCCATTAGTAACTTGCTTGCAATCATAAACGCTTGCGACTAAACGGGATCAACACAGCGATTCCAGAGGCCGGTTTCTTACTTTTACCTAAACGAATTTTTTTGTTCTAATAGTTACGAAATAATACCCGAAAAGAAGAAAGAAATATAAATGAACCAGAAAATACAGTGACGATAAAAAATTATAGTGACGATAAAGAATTCCCCACCCTGTTTATATTAATGTGAGTGAGAAAGGAATAATAACGAGTGATCAAAGAAGAGAATATATTTATACGATAAAAATACCCTAAGGGAAGCGCTTTGAAAAAGAAAAAAAGCGAAAGAAAAATATGTGTAAAATACGTGCATTATAATTTCAGTGAAAATCTTGTTATACCAATTATAAAGCAAATAATTAAATAGTGCAAATTATAGTGCGGAAATCAGTGTTTGAGCTGAAAAGGAAATACACAGTGTCAAAAATATCGGCTTGAGCTAAGTATTATTTTTCTTTGTTCACCAAGTTGTAGAATATATATATTTTTTCCCTGTTGAAATAAATTTGATAATTTTAAATGGAAGGTGTTACTAGGTCCCTAACGGAATTAACCGAAGCGATTAATAATATCCTCACCCAGCTTATTGGAATCGAAGGGCGCCTTAAGGTACTTGAAGATAAGCAAGTGCCATAGGCGGCGTTAGAGAATCCAGTAGATCTGTGCGGTCCTTAGACCGAGTTCAACTTGCAGGCCATAAGTCGCCTGCCGGACTGTGTTAAGGAACTCCAGCCTTTCGACGGTAACCCTACCCAATATATTTCGTGGGTTCATACCGTCGAGGCTATATTGAAGGATTTTGAAATCGTGAAATCCAAGCCGATTTATCGTGCCATCCTATAGTATATAAGGCAAAAGGTTCGGGGCAGCGCTGATGCTGCGCTGATCTCATATAATATTTTTGATGATGACTGGCCTACAATTAAGCAATGTCTTTCACTGCATTACGCAGATAAAAGAGACATGCGAACATTGGAGCACCAGCTTAATCAGCTGTCTCAAAGGGGCTCCAAGCTCGATGAATTTTATGCAGCGGTAAGTCATCAGCTATCTCTAATGATCAACAAGATCAAGACAGAGAGTTTCTCGCAAGAAACAGTTACAGCGTTGGTGGCGACTTACCGAAACAGAGCTCTAGACGTTTTCGTACGAGGTCTGAACGGCGATATATCAAGGATGTTAATTATCCAAAAACCGCGAACTCTCCCGGAAGCTTATTCGGCTTGACTGGAGATGCAAAACCTCAACTATTGGAGTCGCACGATTCATAATGCGAACGTATCAAACACCGTGACAGCTCCCATAAACCAGACCTTCAGACAAGAAACTAGGCCTCATCGGAGAAATTTCCCACAGCATAGATTTGATAGACCTAAACACAATAACCATCCGCAACCAAGCGAAAGCGAGGTACTTCCGCGACCAAGTGCACCCAAACCTCACCCGAAGATGGATGTCGATCAGTCCATTCAGTCGCGTCAGGTGAATTATATGAACAGGCCACAGGGTAGTAACCCATCTAAGCGGAAGGCTAAGTCCGATAACTACCAGCAGAAACACCAGAAATTGTACAACGTACGGCTGACGAGGTTCATAGCAAGAGTCAACTAGAGGTGCCCAACGATGTTGACGCCTACGTCGCATCCGCGGTGGAGTACATCGACGAACAGAATTTTATGTTCATCGTCCGAAGTGGAACTATTCTGAAATTTCTTGTCGATACCGGGGCGAACAAGAATTTCATTAGTCCATCTATATCGCAAAAAACAACCCGCGTAAAATCGCCCTTTATGGCTCATTCGGCAGGCGGCAAGATTAAAATTAAAGAATATGTGAAGGGAAAATTCTTTGAAAGGCTTGGAAATAATACTCTTTTAACGTTCTACGTTCTGCCTGGCCTTATGTCTTTCGATGGCATCATTAGCGATGATACGCTGAAAGAACTTGGGGCTATCATAGACAGAAAACAGAACATTCTAGCCCTATACCCTGATGCTGTCATCCCCCTCAAAGAAGAACCTTCCAAACAAGTCAACATCGTGTTTAACGATGCCCTTTCGGAGAATGCCAAGTCCGAATTGAACCAACTAATCCTAAAATATGAGACCCTCTTTGGGCCCATAAGTAAAAGGGAAATTGTAAAGACCACTATACAGGCAGAGGTAAGAACTACAACCCAAGAAGTTATCCTTACCCGACCTGCATGAGAGAGATAGAAGAAAAAGAAATAAATGAGCTTTTAAGAGAAGGAATTATCCGCCCTTCTAAAAGCCCATATAATTCTCCTATCTGGGTCGTGCCAAAGAAGCCAAAACATCAGGCGAAAAGCAGTATCGCATGGTGATAGACTACAAGCATCTTAACCAAGAGACCGTATCCGATTCGTACCCAATTCCGGATATAAATTCCACACTAGCAAGTCTTGGTAAAGCGAAGTATTTCACGACTCTCGATCTGACTTCAGGGTTTCATCAAATACCGATGAAACCATCAGATATACCGAAAACAGCCTTCTCCACCATGAATGGGAAGAATGAATTTCTCAGGTTACCCTTCGGGCTGAAAAATGCGACCGCAATCTTTCAAAGGATGATTGACAACGTTCTCAAAGAATACATAGGCAAAATATGCTATGTGTACATAGATGATATTACCATCTTTTGTGACAATGAGGAAGTCCATTTAAAAAATATGGAAATAGTTCTTACCAGACTACGAGATGCCAATCTCAAGGTGAATCTCGAAAAAACCAACTTCATGAAATCCGAAGTTGATTTCCTTGGTTATGTTATAACCCCCGAAGGCATCCGACCAGACTCCAAAAAGGTTGCCGCTATTCAAAACCTATTGCCACCAGTAAATTTAAAAGAACTTAAGACTTTCCTTGGCCTGACGTCATACTATAGGAAGTTCATTCGCGACTACTCATTCGTCGGAAAACCCCTAACTAATCTCACAAGAGGGGAAAACGCTCAGGTAAGGGCAAACCAATCGAGGAAAATACCAGTGAGTCTCGACGAGAAAGAACTGAAGTCTTTAGCGAACTGAAAACTTTAATAGCATCATCAGAAGTCCCAGCTTTCCCTGATTTCGGTAAACCCTTTAACCTCACGACCGATGCTTCAGACTACGCTATCGGAGCAGTCCTTTCGCAGGGCGAAATAGGCATTGATAGACCAGTTGCATACATTTCACGACCACTAAACAAGAGCGAGGAAAACTATGCAACCAATGAAAAAGAAATGCTGGCAATAGTCTGGGCCTTAGATAACTTACGATCATATCTATACGGCGCAAAGAAAATTAGAGTGTTCACAGACCACCAGCCTTTGACCTTCGCACTTGGGAATCGAAACCATAATGCTAAACTTAAGCGTTGGAAGGCACGCATAGAGGAGTATAACTGTGAATTGATTTACAAGCCCGGTAAATCGAATTTTGTTGCAGATGCTTTCTCCAGGCTCAAAAGTCATGTAAATCACTTGACCGGTTCAGCGCGAGCTGAGGCGGCACATAGTTCGAATAAAGCAGAAAATGGCTCTGCGACTGAAACAGCCAGCGAACAAAATTCCTTAACGGAAACTGCCTTAAGCACTGACTCCCTAACCAACTCAGCCTCCGAAGCTAAAGCATTGACAGACTCCGATAGTCAGACAGTGCATAGTGCCGAACAGGATAGCTCTGATGTAATCCCCCACGTTGAAGCACCACTAAATGTTTTCCGAAATCAAATAATCATCAGGGCCGCAAGGGGATTAGGGATATATGAAGAACCACACCCAGGTTTCTCTCGACACTAGAGTCTCTTATTGCAATATTACAGGAGGTATTTTTAGAACACTTTGCGAATTATAAGATCCGAATAACGCAAAGATTGGTGGAGGATGTGAAAAATCAGGACCGGGTATGCGAGTTAATCATGATCGAACATAGAAGGGCACATCGAAATCCTCGTGAGAACAAGTAACAGTTACTCGAGAAGTACTACTTCCCGCGAATGAATAGTCAGATAAAGGGATACACCAAATCATGTGAAGTTTGCAATGCTAATAAATATGATAGACACCCAATTCATCCCGAATTTCAACCAATTCCCGTTCCTTCCTACCCCTGTGAAATCCATCACTTGGATATCATCGAAGTCCAGAATGAAAAATTTATCAGCTGTATTGACAAATTCTCAAAATTTGGCAAACTTTTTCACATAAAAAACAGAAGTGTTCTTCATCTTCGTGAAAAAATCCTAAAAATTATTCATTACTTCACAGCACCGAAAATATTGGTGACCGACAACGAGAGTAGTCTCCTAAACCCAATCGATAGGTATAATAACTCAATTCATTCGGTGACAAATCGAAAGCCAAACGATATCTTTTTTGACCGCACGCAAAGAATTAATTACCAAAACATGATAGATTTCCGTACTAAAGTTAATAGAGAATTAAAGCACGAAATAAAAAGAAAACAAAGAGAATCAAATCTCTATAGAAATAAAAAAAGAACGTCTCCAAGGGCTTATAAAAAAAGGTGATGTTATATTCACAGACTCAAAAGGCATTCAGGCTAAAAATAAGCCACTTTTCCGAAAGGAAGAAGTAGCGCGTGATAATAAAGTCACCGTAACCACTGCAACAGGCAGAAGGGTTCATAAAACCCACATAAAAAATATAAAAATTTTATAATGTATTGTAAAATGTTTGTGCGGGTACAAATGATAGAACTTATTCTTTTCAATAGAAATCGCTTTATTCAGTACAGTTACAATTCACTATTTAATTGTTTCTCTCAGTACAATTCAATTTCTCAACCACTTATACTTTTCTTATCTTTTACTTAAACCACTTAATCACTTCTCCTAATTAACACTTCAGATTTCACTTTAGAACTGATTTGCATACCTTGGGGATGCTGGTATTTATACTCGAATGACATACTTCGAGAACAATCCTCGCCATCCAGCGTCCCATACAATTTCCAATTTGCTAGAAAATTCGATTTCACTCTCCAGTCGAGACTTTGTTATTCCAGTATCGACATTTTCTGCTAGATGTCGCTGCTCACATTTAAGTGGTTATCACATTGCTCCCTCCCTGCAGTTGTTCGTCCCGAACAACTTCGTCATTCAGCATCCCGTTGAAATGACACATTCTATCCAAATGGACCACTTTCAATTTTCCTCGATCCCCACGCTGGATCCGGTAGACAACGTCATTAACGCGGGTTATCACCTTGTATGGACCTTCCCAGTCCTGTTGCAATTTTGGTGATTTGCCTTTCTTACGCTAAGGATTATACAGCCAAACCAGATCTCCTTCGTTGAAACCGGAAGATTTGGCCTTGATATCGTACCTAGTCTTCATGCGGCTGCTTGCTAGCTTCATCTTTTCTCTGGTGTCTTCATGCAATTTACGAATCCTGATGCGCAAGTCATTCACGTACTCGTTCACCTCTTTGGGCTCCGTCGGTGGGGATCCGAATTTTGCTTCACTTGGCAACCGAATTGTTTGACCAAATAAGATCTCGGATGGTGTGTGCCCTGTTGAGCTATGGACCGCGTTTCGGTAGGCCATTAAGAAGAGGGGTATGTGTCGATCCCAATCCCGCTGGCAGTTGCTGACAACCTTAGATAGATGCTCATTCAAGGTCCGATTGAATCGCTCGACCATTCCATCAGATTGAGGGTGTAGTGGCGTTGTCCTTGTCTTTCTTATTCCCAAATATTGGCATATTTCCTGGAAGACTTTTGATTCAAAGTTTCGCCCTTGATCAGAGTGCAGCTCCATTGGGACCCCAAATCTGCTCACCCAGTTGTTGACTATCTGTTCGGCTACGGTCTTAGCCTCATGATTTGGGATGGCAAACACTTCCGGCCACTTACTGAAGTAATCCATGACTACGAGAGTATATCGGTTTCCATTAAAGGTTTCGGGAAACGGCCCAGCGATGTCGATGGCTAATCGTTCGAAAGGTGCTCCGACATTGCATTGTTGCATTTGTCCATGTGGCTTTACTTTTGAACCCTTGGTAGCTGCACATCTTATGCACTTTTTGCACCAATTCTCTTGTTTAGCGCTTAGCTAATAGAAACGTTCCCTTACCTTTTCCAACGTCTTGTTTATTCCCAAATGGCCTCCTGAGATTCCGTCATGTATTTCATGGAGCACTTGGTTGACTCTGGACCGTGGCACAATTAGCTGCATACGAGATGCTGTCCCATCTGCACTTTCCCATTTTCTCTTCAGCAATCCATCTTGCTGCCAGCTTGGTCTTTCCTCGTGTTCCTTCCAGGCCAATACTGGTTCGATGTCATTGTCTGCCTGTTGGGAGGAACGGATTTCGTCTATACTCCAACCCTCTATTGGCTCAGTCCTGATCATTTGGATAGTTGCCTGTTCTTTCGCTTCCTTACCACTGACTACTTCATTGCATTGTTTTACCTGTGAGACTGGGATAATTACCCTGGAGTCGACTCCTGCTACAGACTTCTGCCCCGCGAAGTAACCATTTCCCAACTTATGGCTTCGGGAAATTTGATCGGTTTCTTTGTATTCGTTTCTGCCGTTTTTCTTTCTATTTGCTTGTTACCCCAGTGCAGGCAGCCTTCTCGTCGTACCGGTTCTTTACAATGCCCTTGCAAATGTCCTACTTTATCGCAGTTCCAGCAGCGCATCCTTCGTCTCTCCCGCCAGATATTTCGTTGCATGGTAGTTGGTCTTGAGCAGGAGCATTCACCAGATCCTATTTCCCTTACGAAATGCATTCCTTTGGAAGCCTGATTGGATGCTTCCATCGCCAGAGCGAAGGCAAGTGCTTCAGCAAGGGTTCTTTTCCCGGCCATCCTTACTGCTGATTGTAGCTTCAAATCTGTAATTCCCCTGATGAATGCGTCCTTTGCCATTTCGTCGATTATTTCTTGGCCTGCTGTGGGATATGACAAATGTGCCAGTCTACTCACGTCTGCTTGGAGCTGTTGCAGTGTTTCTCCTCGTTGCTGCATACGGCCTTGCAATTGAACCTTGTAAGCTTCCCGCATGTGGCTATCCCCAAACCGTTTCTCGATAGCCTGCACTAAAACCATATAGTCTCTATTCTTTTCGATATCGATTGTTTGTAACAATTCTGCCGCAGGACCACGTAAGGCCATCGCTAGGGCAAAGCACTTCTCCTTATTGTCCCAGTCGTTTGCACAGGCAGCCATTTCAAGCTGCTTCTTATAAGTAGACCATGAGGTCTGGCCATCGAATAAGGGAGGCTTCAACTCTTTTCTCCTTGGACCGCTTAAAGAACATTCTCGCAGTTTCTGTTTTCGCACTGTGTCGAGCTCTTTTGCCAGTTGCTCAACTTTGCTGTCCATTTGTTCGAATTTTTCGCCAACATTCTTATCTATTCTTTCAAATTTGTTATCGATTTCTTCGAACTTTTGGTGTAGAACGTTATTTTGTTTTTCCAGTTTTTGTTCTAGACTATTCTTTTGGTCGTCGAATTTTTGTTCAATGCTGCTCTTCTGTTCGTCCATTTTTTGTTCCAGACTGTTCTTCTGTTCTTCCAGATTTTTCTTTTGTTGGTCGAGACTGTTCTTCTGTTCGTCCATTTTTAATAAGAGGAGTTTTATCATTGCAGCCATGTCATTGCCGGTACTTGTATGTTCATCCTCGTCAACATCAAAGGAATATGCATCAGGATCATGTCCCTCGTTGTTCAAAGCCTCCTGAAGTCGGAGCACCAGGTCACTTTTTCCTCCACTGGCGCTGAAGCTTCTCTTGTTCAACTCGGATTTGAGTTGGACGAGGGTCAACTGCAATAGTTTTCGACCCATTCTAGCTTTTTCAAATAGTCAGAAAACACAGTTTTTTTTTTTTTTTTTTTTTTACACACAATAAGTCCTATCCCACTTCTGACACCAATGTAAAATGTTTGTGTGGGTACAAAAGATAGAACTTATTCTTTTCAATAGAAATCGCTTTATTCAGTACAGTTACAATTCACTATTTAATTGTTTCTCTCAGTACAATCGAATTTCTCAACCGCTTATACTTTTCTTATCTTTTACTTAAACCACTTAATCACTTCTCCTAATTAACACTTCAGATTTCACTTTAGAACTGATTTGCATACCTTGGGGATGCTGGTATTTATACTCGAATGACATACTTCAAGAACAATCCTCGCCATCCAGCGTCCCATACAATTTCCAATTTGCTAGAAAATTCGATTCCACTCTCCAGTCGAGTCTTTGTTATTCCAGTATCGACATTTTCTGCTAGATGTCGCTGCTCACATTTAAGTGGTTATCACAGCATACTAAAAAAAAAAGGAGTATGGATTACATCCTTGATTACACAAAATTAAAAACCTATAAACTTATAATTATTCATATCTAATACTTAACTCTAACATACTTTTAAGATGATTTTAACATATTTTTAAGATAATTTTGTAATACAAAAATTTAAGAAAAGATTTAGATAAATACGAGTAAATATGTCAGTACCTAGCATTTAAAAGTAAAATGATTTTAAGATAATTTAATACAGATTTAAATAAATACAGCAAAATTAATGTCATTAGCGTAAGTCTAGTTGTGCTTAGCGTTTTATAACCTTTGTAGTCCTAATTTTTTGTCATAATCCCAGCCATAAAAGATAAGTTAACATTTACAGACTGGCCTGCCTAATCTGCATAGCAATGTCCCGTGGATTCCAGATATTCGAATATTCAGCTCCAGTAGTTTCCATCAAGGAAGGTAAAGCGTGGATAGTCAACGGCAACTTCAACCTCGTGCATGTCATAGATCTGAACCAATTCGAAAATCAACTTGGGAAGGTCACCGACTCCATCGGAAGGCACATCAAAGACAAAGATACGAAGGCCCTTATTAATTTCTACCTGGCTCAAATAAGCGATCGGATCAATATTCTAAGGAAAAGACCACGGAGAAGACAGAGGTCCATTGACTGGATCGGCTCGGCATGGAAATGGGTCGCTGGAAACCCAGACGCAGCAGATTGGAACAAAATCCTGGGAAGTCAACAAGACATTGTGGAGAACTACAACCACGAATACAAGATCAACGAACAACTTTTTGGCGTCATTAAGAATATGTCGAGGAAGATTAACTGGGCCATCGATGAATCTAACAATGATATAAAAACGACGGATATTCAAAAATTCCAGCTGTTAATCAAATCCTGCTTATTAAAGATGCAATCGACGGGATAGTACGAGCCTGTCAAATGGCGAAAGGTGGCATTATTAACACGAACCTGTGACGAGATCAACGCTCTCGTATCCGAGTTAGAAACTCTACCCTACGCCAATGAAATTGAAGCACTCGAGTTCGGATCACCATCAATTTACACCATCCATGTTATTATACATCCTATCAATACCAAAGGTTAGGAAGGGGGACTACAATCAACTCCTAGTGAGGCCTACTATGCCTACGGGAAGCAAGTCGACGTCGAGTTTAGCAGATTCCTTATCAACCAGGACGAAACATATGGCGTACTACAAAACTGTCTTTCTATAAGCAATTCCACTGTGTGCAAGAAAGAAGCGTTAGTGAAGAGTCCGGAGAATCACTGCACGGTGAGGTCATTGAAAAGTGGTCACGCAGCCTGCACTTATTGTACGAACAATAACGAGATCATTGAACTTATTGGTAAGGATACGACCTTTCTTACAAACTATAATGGAGATCTTGCGTCAGGGAATTCTACGCAAGCCTTGATGGGAACCTTCGTTATACGCCAAAACAACGAGACAATACATCTAAAGAACCATATATTCACGAGCACTAGCTTAACCAGTTTACAAGCCCTACCTCCAACGATGGCGAACGTCACAATCGAAGGACATAAGATCGACCTTCAACGCGTTCATGGCCTTAGTCTGAAAAATATAGAACGTCTTCGCAACCTATCAAACAAACTCAGAATATCCACGGCTTCGGATGCGGTAATCCTTATGCTGGTAATCCTTCTAGCATACATTATATGGCGAAAAATTACCGGCAATTTGAAACTCCCTTCTATTAGCTTGCCTCAGGATACACCGGCTATAACAACCTGTACAGCCACTTAGTATAACTAATTTTTGACGTCACTCATCTACGGGCCGTAGATTTTCGAAGAGGGAGGAGTTAACTCGATCCAGCAGACAGCAACCTGGAAACCCGACCCACTACGAAGGTCACAGTGGGAATACTTTGCATGGGAACCTTTGTTGACGAAGCACGATCGCAACACACCAAGGTCAACTACCTTGACCGCCGATAACCCCAACAATACAAACAGAATACACATTGGGTCAGCAATCAACCGGATGCAATTGGAACCCACTTCCGCAATAAACCTAATTAATCAAAACTTTGTAAATGCCAAAACAACACAAATGTAAAATTGTAAAGTAATCAAAATTAAACATATAAATAATTGTAAAGGAAATCTAATAAAGCATTGTGTATTGTTCAGACAAAGGAAAAGGTTGTTTTTTTAGTATCCCGCGGATCTCCCAACGTAACTGGCGCAGTCGGCAGTCCGGTGAAACAGTTTAGAAACCGAGTGAAGATAAATAATTGCGAAACATAGTGATTGAATCGTGAACTAGTTCGATATTGCATCGTGCAGTATAGGTGCTCAATTCAGAAAAACAAAAAAAAAGGGAAGACGAACAATTTTTTTAATTCCTAAATTAAAGTGATTGAATCGTGAACTAGTTCGATATTGCATCGTGCAATATAAGTGATAAATCCATGCTTTCGTGATTGTGTCACAAACTTTAAAAAAAAAAAAGTGACTATACTTGGATACTAACTGTTGGGTTTTACCCCTTTATTCACCGTCGAACCATCATCGTTCATCCGCATCATCTGACCACAATCATCATAGTTCATCCACATCATCAGACCACAATCTTCATCACTTATCCACATCAGCTGACCTCAACCACCATCAGTATCATCGGTATTTTTCTATTGGGTGCATGTAAGTGACTATTGTATGTGACATAACCATATAACACTGCGATCCTTATTGCAAGGCACTCCAGTTAAAATAAAAAATAAAAAATAAATAAATAAAAGAACTGCGATCCTTATTGCAAGGAATTCCAGTTACAAATAAAAGAACTGCGACCCTTATCGCAAGGCACTCCAGTTAAAATAAGATAAAAAAATAAAAGAACTGCGACCCTTATCGCAAGGCACTCCAGTTAAAATAAGATAAAAATAAAAGAACTGCGATCCTTATTGCAAGGAATTCCAGTTACAAATAAAAGAACTGCGACCCTTATCGCAAGGCACTCCAGTTAAAATAAGATAAAAATAAAAGAACTGCGACCCTTATCGCAAGGCACTCCAGTTAAAATAAGTAATAAATAATAAATAAAAGGAATATTTTCATAAAACTTTATGATCTAAAAATATAAACTTTATATATAGATATAAGTATACATATATTACTAATGTGTTTATTATAAACAAAATTAAAGAACTACGCAATTTATAACAAATAAAAAGAATATATTCACACAATTTTAAACTACAATTTATGTCGAAACAAAAATCTAGATTTAACCCATACAACCTAAGAGGACTGTCAAAAAACTTACCCTCTATCCCAGAAACTACCGATTCAGGAGTTCCTCTCGAAAACTCTTCGTCACCCCCAAATTTCTCCAATTCTAAAACAATGAACAATAATCAATTAGAATCAATTAGAAGATCCCAACATATTAACTAACCACATGGACATATTCAATTCATTAAGAATTCCGGATGCCATCAAGGATCTCCCGAAATTTGACGGCAACCAAAGACTCTTATATGAGTTCCTTAATAATGTTGAGGAAATCCTCCTCTACATTAAAGAAACCGATAACACCCCATACGGGAAGATTTTGTTGAGAGCCATACGCAATAAAATTGAGGGTCAAGCCAACGAGGTTCTCAATATGTACGGAACCCCTCTCAACTGGGATGATATTAAAAAAAATCTCATCCTACATTATTCCGACAAACGTACGGAAACATCCCTGATAAGAGATCTCCACCGAATAAAACAGCTAAACAAAACAGTTGAATCTTTTTACGGGCAAATAATAGAATTACAATCTGCTCTTTGCAACAATGTGCTGATCCACGAAAATGACAATAATGTCATCAAAGCTAAAACGGATCTCTACTCAGAAATGTGCCTCAACTCATTTCTCAGCGGACTCAATGAGCCTCTAGGATCCAGAGTCAGAGCTATGCAGCCAGACTCTTTGGCCATAGCACTGACTCAGTGCATCAAAGAACAAAATATTTCGTACCAAAAGTATACTCAAAACCCAAACCATTACAGACCTCATCAATATAAACCCTACAATTCCCCACAAGACACAGCTCATTCAAGAAATTCTACCCCAGGCCCATCCTCACACGAAAGAAACCAAACCAGACCTTCCAACCCAATAAATCCACATACTAGAACAAACCCAAACACACAGAATAGGAACACAAGATACCAAGGGCCAACAGAGCAGACTCAAACTGATCCAAACCTGACAAGTCATTACCCACAAATCAAAGCAAGCCCTAGTCAGCAAACCAGAAACACTAGAAGGGAAAACTTCAATTTTCAAGAAATGCACAATTTAGAAAATAATAATTATCAACAATTGGACAGTTTCTTCGAGAATGACCCAACTAATATCGTGAATGAGGAAAATTTTTCCAAACAAGCCTCGAACAAGGCACAGGATACATAGATCGAAAGAAACATCCGGCAATTTTGCCATACATAAATATTTCGTCACCCTTCGGGCGACCCCTGCGATTCCTCCTAGACACTGGGGCTTCGACATCATTCATAAACCCCGAATTTATACCACAAGATAGGCAGATTAACTGTGAAACAATTACCATTACCACAGTATTCAAAAAATACCAATTGAACAAAGAATCGATTATCCCCATTTTTGCAGAATTCAATCAACCAGGTTCCTTAAAATTTCTGATATTCAAATTCCACCATTACTTTGACGGATTACTAGATATTGAGGCACTATTATCACTTAACGTTAAACTTGATCTCGAAAACAAAACCCTTATTACAACAAACGCTACTAGCGAAATCCACCTCAAACCCAACTACACTTCAGGTCAACTCGTAATACCTTCCAAATCTAAAATATTAGCGAAACTTCCTGTCGACAAAGAAAATGGCAATATTTATATCAACACAACAGAACTAAACCCACATCTGTACGTAAGTCAAGGCCTATATAACGCCGAAAGCTGGTACAGCACACTTGAACTAGTAAACCTTTCTGAAAATGACCAAAAGATCATAATTGAACAACCCCTAAATGGTGAAGCATATGATACCATTAATTTCATCGAGATAAATAACTTCAACAGCGAAACAGAGGACCATGAACCTACCAACACGCATGTAAATGACTTAATCAGAACAAACCATCTGAACACAGAAGAACGCAAAAAAACTCCTTAAACTATGTAGAAACTACAGTGAAATACTGTATAGAGAGGGCGAACCACTTTCCTTTACGAATAAGATCAAACATGACATAAAAACCACCGACGAAGTACCATTCTATACCAAATCCTACAGGTATCCGTTTATTCATAAGGAAGAAGTAAAAAACCAAATCACTAACATGTTAGATCAAAGAATCATCAGACATAGTTACTCTCCATGGAACTCTCCAGTTTGGATTGTCCCGAAGAAACAAGATGCCAGCGGACGTAGAAAATGGAGATTGGTCATTGACTATTGGAAGGTCAATGATAAAACAATATCCGATAGATACCCAATTCCGAATATTTCAGAAATACTGGATAAACCAGCAAATGTCTATATTTTACAACGCTTGATCTAGCAAGCGGATTTCACCAAATAGAAATGAACTCAAAACACATAGAAAAAACGGCGTTCACAGTTGAAGGAGGCCATTACGAATTCGTAAGAATGCCATTTGGTCTTAAAAATGCCCCTTCAACTTTTCAAAGGGTAATGGACAACGTCCTGAAAGAACTCATCGGAAAAGTTTGCCTAGTTTACCTCGACGACATTATCATATACTCTACATCCCTGCAGGAACACCTAGAAAGTATAGAACTAGTATTCAAAAAACTAAAAGAAGCTAACTTCAAGATTCAGTTGGACAAATGTGAGTTCCTCAAAAAGGAAAAGCCTTCTTAGGACATGTCATCACCCCCAAAGGCGTAAAACCCAACCCATCAAAAATCAATGCCATAAAAAACTTCCCCATGCTGAGAAATCGAAAAGAAATAAAAGCTTTCTTAGGGTTAATAGGTTATTATAGGAAGTTTATTAAAGACCTCGCTAAACTAACCAAACCCCTTACTAGCTGTTTAAAAAAGGGCGCCGAAATTATCATAGACAACAAATACACTGAAGCGTTCGAAACATGTAAAAACATGTTGATGAATGACCCAATTTTACAACATCCAGATTTCGAAAAACCAGTTATACTTACTACAGATGCTAGTAACTTCGCCTTGGGAGCCATTCTTTCACAAGGTCGCATAGGTAGCGATAAACCTATTTGTTTCGCTAGTCGTACCCTGTCGGAAAGCGAAAAAAATTACTACACTATAGAGAAAGAACTCTTGGCCATTATCTGGGCTACAAAATACTTTCGCCCATACCTCTTCGAAAGGAAATTCCAAATAATAACCGACCACAGACCTTTGACTTGGCTTATGAGCCTGAAGGAACCGAATTCCAAACTTGTTAGGTGGCGACTCAAGCTTGAACAATTCGATTACGAAATCATTTTTAAAAAAGGCAAACTAAACACGAATGCAGACGCCCTTAGTCGTATCAAAATTAATAACCAAGAATTATTTAATAAGAAGAAACCTTGAGCACCGTGCATAGCGGCGAAGAAAACTTAAATGATGGAATCCCCATTTCGGAGGAACCATTAAACGAATTCAACATTCAAATAATTCTTGAAGTAAGTAACACAGGTTCACCAATGACTATAGAAATAATATTTAAAAATAAAAAAAGAAGGACCATTCGAAGACCCCAATTCGATGAGAAAACATTGGTAGACATTTTCAAAAACTTTTTTCCTCCAAATAAACTCAGCGCAATATATTCAGATAATAATACATTCCGTCTCGTACAGTCCACCTATTCTAAATTCTTCAGCCAAAATAAAACTTTCCGATTAGTTAGATGCACAGAAATCCTTAGGGACATTAGGTTAGAAGACAACCAAGAAATACTTATTAGAAACTACCACGAAAACACAAATCACAGGGGAATAAATGAAACCTTCCTGCATTTAAAGAGGGAAGTTTACTTTCCCAAAATGAAAGAGTTGATAACGAAAACAATTAATAACTGTGACAAATGTAAAATCCTTAAATACGATAGAAACCCAGTTAAACCTCATTTTGAAAAACCCGAAATTCCACTAAAACCACTAGAAATTATCCATATAGACTTATACAGCATTAATAACAATATTATCCTTACATTAATAGATAAATTCTCCAAATTCGCTTGCGGATACACTTTAAGTTGTAGAAGCAGCATAACTATCTTAAATGGCATAAAGAAATACATCAGCCTTTACGGCATCCCAACAAAAATTGTATGTGATCAAGGATCAGAATTTGTTGCCAATATTTTCAAAGACTTCTGTAAGCAACATGAAATAACCTTGCACTATACATCTTTCCAACAAACCAGTAGCAATGGTCCAGTAGAAAGATTACACTCAACCCTTACAGAAATATATAGACTTATTCTATCAAAAAGACGAAAACAGAGACTCACTACTGAACATGAAGAGATACTAACGGAAACCTTCATAACTTACAACAACGCTATACACTCTTCAACAAAGCACACCCCTTACGAACTGTTCTTTACCCGGCCTTACAAATTTAGGAAAACCCTTGATTTCTCAAACAAACACGAGTACCTTGAAAAGCTAAACGAATTCCTTAATGAATTATATCCAAAAATTCATGAACAAGTAAAAAATATTACTAACGCTAGGATAGAAAAGTTAAACCAATCGAGAGAAACTCCAGAAGAAGTAGTTGAAGGCAAACCAGTCTTTAGAAAAGAAGCTAGACGCAACAAAATAACACCAAGATTCTCAAAACATATAGCAAAAAGAAATAAGAAAATAACAATCATTACAAATGAAAACAAAAAGATCCATAAATGTAAATTACGAAAGAAACACAAAAGACATAAATAAAGAAAAAAAAAAAAATAATAATAATAATAATAATAACATATATAAATACATGTATTTAATTTTAAGTTGCACGCATTTTTGATACGAGACACTAACCCCTCCCAAAATACTTACACCAAAACATTCAACCACTTTCTCTCTCTTCCTAACCTACAGTACACCACTCGTTGACACTCAACATTAGAAACAAACAAATAACATTAGAAGAGAACACGATACACTTACAGGCATACAATATTTTAACCAACTTAATTTCAATATCGACCTATTAACTAATCACCTCTCAAATATAGCAGAAGCAATAGTCCTTAGTAAACTAAATTTATTTCCTAAACTCTTACTAACATATGATGAATTAACGCTTATAAAAAATAAATTAATTGAGCAAAATGTTACCATTAATGCACTTGAGCAAAGTTATGAATTCTTAGGACTCCAAGCCTATTATAACGGATCAAATATTATATTTAATATTCGCATACCTATAATGTCAAAAGAAAAATACTATATGTATCATATTGTTCCACTCCCAATAAATGACACAAAAATAATAACAGTCAAACCATACATAAACTATAATGAAAAATACATACAACACTTCGAAACACCCTGCCCCAAAATAGAAGGTACCTATTATTGCTCGACAACAACCTAGGAAGAAGACACCAACAACTCCAAATGCATTGGGAAACTTTTTGACAACACGGTTGCACACTGTCCACTCAGCGACGTGGGCAGAGTCACAACAATAAAACAACCGCAACCCAATTTTATATTATTTATTAACGTATATGAATTAGTAATAAACTCTACCTGCAGGCCTAAAACACATTCTTCCTCCATCAAGCAGCAAGATCCATACCAACACTATAACAGACGTGTTAAGCCTACAGAAACTGCAAGACTTCAACTTCAATACAGAAGCTAAAATATTAGAAATAAGATCCACCACCGATATATCCAACTACTTAACACGAACATCAGTAATCATCCTTATCATCATCATTCTGGCTACCTCTACAACCAAAAACCAATTCTACAAAACTCCACGCCAGATCATGTAACTACCCTTCACCCAACATACGCTCCTGCTAAAGAGACATCACCTCAACACTCCGAGACCGCTTCGATGACGTCACTTTGGCCATCGCTTTACTCTAAGGGGCGAGGAGTTACGATCGCAACACACCAAGGTCAACTACCGTGACCGCCGATAACCCCAACAATACAAACAGAATACACATTGGGTCAGCAATCAACCGGATGCAATTGGAACCCACTTCCGCAATAAACCTAATTAATCAAAACTTTGTAAATGCCAAAACAACACAAATGTAAAATTGTAAAGTAATCAAAATTAAACATATAAATAATTGTAAAGGAAATCTAATAAAGCATTGTATATTGTTCAGACAAAGGAAAAGGTTGTTTTTTTAGTATCCCGCGGATCTCCCAACGTAACTCACGCGCATCCGATGGATTTCATGTACATGCATGCGCCGAATGCCCTATTCGTGGGAAGCGCTTTCGCAAATACAGCTCCTCGTATAGTAAACACAGAAAAAAGTTGTTTACATTTATTCAAGTGCAAAACGTGTTTAAGAATGGATCGGTTAGGTTGTGATAAACTCTCCCGTATGTAAAAATTAGTTGCTGTCGTGGTATCAAAGCCGATATCTTTTAGGCAAAGTGGTTGATTGCTATTTTTACGATAGATCGCTTTAGATGTTAATACGTAGTTTTTATCATACTGTGAATTAAATTTTAGCAATACAGCGGAATTGTGTGAATCGTTTTTCCGATGAGTACGGTAAATATTAGGTAGTGCTGGAGGTTTAATACCAATTATGGTGCATATAAGATTAAAAACAGACTTTAAACTTACATTTAGCAAATACGGAATGCCGAACATAAAAGCATCACATGCAACCAATCGATTTTCATACGAGTTTAGCTCTATCCTCATCTCTTTAAGTTTCGCGGTATTGTGATGAATTCGAGCACCGGAAAATGCAATTTGACGAAATATTGAATTGAAAATTGAACAGGTGATAATAAAATTAAAATGAAAATAATGCATTAATAAATTTGAATAATTAATAATTATAATTATTGGTAAAATTAATTCAATTTCTACATCAAAAATTAAAAAAAATAAGAACAAGAGAACAAGAAAAACACGTCAGAATAAGTTCTATCATTTGTACCCATGCAAACACTTTACGTTGTTCCCAGAAGTGGGATAGGGCTTATTGTGTGTAAAAAAAAAATTGTGTTGTAGTATTGAATGATAAACTTTATTTTATTAAATCAAAAAAAAAAAAAAAACATATAGTATACGAAAATGAGTAGTCCAGCCAATCAAACCTAAAAACACACCACCGTGCTCGTAGTAGTTTCTCAACTCAAAACCACCACCAAACATATGGTTCCCCCTTTTACCCACTTTAAAAATCATGGCATGTGCCAGCCGGTTCCAGTTGGTTCACAATAAGTAGTACGTTAAAAATAAGTAATAATAAATAATTAAAATATATGTTCCGGAATTCGGACATAACAGCTCGGCCATCCTGAAAACTGATCGCCTCGATCAAGAATGGAATACAATTTAAAACAGGCCATTACCAGATAAGTCCGCACACAAATGGTCAGCCCAGCGTCGCATGTATGCCGATTCAATAATTCCGTGATATGCCCTCCGTGTCACTTGATAATTCTCTATCTTGCGTATTACATACCGATCATATTTGAAAGTGCCTTACGCACTGCGTATAGCCCCTTGAACTTCGGAGTCAACTTTTGTTTCTGCCTATTATGGTATCGACATTTTTAATAACGACAAATTCACCTTCTTTGAAAACCTTTACCGGACAAATGGTATTTCTGGCTTTGTTTTTGGGAATCCGATATTGCAATCGCCGCTCGCTCTCGAGTTTCTCCAAATCTCGTTCCACGCACTCCACAAACCGTTCGGCATAGTCCTCGCCCAACCAATCGACATGTTCCCCTCTCTGTCGAACTCCAAACAATAATTCCCTAGGCGTACATTTCGTGGTCCGAATTATTTATTGCGAGCTCCACTTGCTTTATCATTCTCGTACAATGTGCATGCTAGACCGATTCTGTCAGTTTTGACAAACACGTGTTAAATGTTGAAAGCAGATGTGTAGTCTCGGAATTTTGTGGGCGCGAAACATCGTCCCCTGTCACTAACGATGCGCCGTCGACGGCCATAATATTTGAAATATTTCTAAGGACTCGTCCCATCTTCGTTTTCATCGATGGGAACTAATATCGCATCTTTAACTAGTTAACGCACTTTAGAATACCACCCTGGGCAACAAGCTAATATGTCTGGCGAATTACATTCTCTTCCATTTCTTGTGGAATATACAACCACAATTTATCTGTGTCACTGCGGCGACACACCACACCATTGTGTAATTCAAATGACTCGCAGTCGCCATCCTCTAGTTTCTTATGTATTTCAATGATATTCGGATCTCGATTTTGCGACATTTGTAACTTCGTATCAACATTAATATCATCCGAATCGATAAATGCCAACGCATGGCATCGACTTAATGCATCAACGTGCCCCATATTGACACCACTTCTATCTAAAATTTCGCAATTGTAAGACCGCAATTCGATGACCAAACGCGCTACTTGGGGATTTGGGTCTTTCTTATTCAATCTCATCACCAGTGAATTACAATCACTGACTATGCGGAAAGGCAACCCCTGCAAATACACATGAAATCGACGCAGTGAATAAAAAATTGCCAAAATTTCCAGCAGAAAGCTGTGTAATTTTGACTCAACTTCGGAACTTCGTTTCGAGTAGTATGCTACCGGATATAGCTTACCATCGCCTTGTCGTTGCATTAACATATTCTAAAATGTTTGTGTGGGTACAAATAATAGAACTTATTCTTTTCAATACAAATCCCTTTATTCAGTACAGTTACAATTCACTATTTAATTGTTTCTCTCAGTACAATCCAATTTCTCAACCGCTTATACTTTTCTTATCTTTTCCTTAAACCACTTAATCACTTCTCCTAATTAACACTTCAAATTTCACTTTAGAACTGATTTGCATACCTTTGGGATGCTGGTATTTATACTCGAATGACATACTTCGAGAACAATCCTCGCCATCCAGCGTCGCATACAATTTCCAATTTGCTAGAAAATTCGATTCCACTCTCCAGTCGAGACTTTGTTATTCCAGTATCGAAATCTGTCAAACTGACAACCAAATATCCAAAATGTCGCTAGCGGAAATGATAAAATTCTGAAAAACAATCGAGTCATGTGAGCAAAAATAACAAATTTTCGATTCAATAGACGACGCACTGTTAACAATTTTATTCGGAGGGTATTTAATCGGAATCTTATGTTTTACAATAGTATTTGGTGGGACAATTTCGTCGGCTTGCATCAATTGAATACTGAAGGCATCCAGGAAGTCTCGTCCCAATAAAAGAGACACCGGTAATACATCGTCTGCAATTATAAAAACATTAATCGTTTTAATGCGATCTCGGAATTTTATTTTAATTGGTACTAGCCCGTAGCTAAACAATTTTGTTTTACTAATACCTTTAAAATTGGTGTATGTTTATGGATTGTTACTTAATTTCCTGGGTGTCACTGACCGACGGACAAAGTTAACCAGACTACCCATATCAAATAAAGAAAACAATTCGTTAGAAAAAACATGCATTTCTCGGCCAGCGTTGAAAGCAACACTCACCAGATTCGTATTGGCAACTGCAGCTGTTGCCTCAGTAATCCTCTCAGCTATCGATGCATCTGCTTGCTTCCCATGTTCTGCAATTGCGTCCACTCGGATGGTTGTTCGTGTCGGTGCTGTAACGGTACAATCCTGCAGCATGTGTTCAGTAGAATGATTTCGGAAACCCGAGCTAAATGCTCGTCGAGGCTTCGGGTAATCTCCCGATAAATACCATTTTCGGAACAATTGTAACACAAATTGTCCAGTAAATGCAGTAGTCACTGGTCGATTCAATGGTGCGATCTTACGTAAAACGTTCGCAACCGCTAATGTTGACTCCCGCCGGTACCGGTCGTAATCGGGAGCGATCCGTCGTAAATCAGCCAATGTTTGAGCGGCAAATAACATCACGGTCGATCACGCACACCGGAAAGAATGTACTAGTTCGCGTTCGTCAATGTCCGGTCCTCTTTGGGCAACCACCTGCATTCGCACGATATAATTCATCATCCCCAATTTAGCATCGTATTTGACTACACTCAGCACACGCAGTACATCAGATATGGAGTAATCGTGTTGAAATCGGCGAATTAATGCCTGCAACGATTGTTTGCAGCCATAATTCTGCTGTACAGCCCATTATCTTACGCGCAGACGCCAATCGGACATTGTCGTCACAGTTCGGATACGGTGTACATTGACGATCAAAATCGTCCAACCACTTCCTCACGGCGTACGTATCGTCGTCTGTAAATTTCGGAATCGATACTTTAGTCCATGAGAATCGGAACGGCTGCGCTGTCGGGGGCCAGATTACCGGTAGAGTTGGCGATTAGTAAACGGGTAAAACAGTTGGCAACGGCTGAGTCAGTTCTCTCTCGATCAGTTCATTGTTGCGTCAGTAACCAATGACGCGTTACTTCCCGAGCTTGTGGTGGACTCAATTGTACTGGCGATGGCGCATCATCGTCGACACTCGAACTGTGCGCATCGTTGTCGGCTATCACTTGCACTTGGTTGGCAGCACCTTCTAGTGACGGTAACACACCACCACGCTTCAAATTCATACTTTCACTGTGCAGGGTACGCATTTGTGTCACTGTCGCTGTACTCGGGAACACAATGTTTTCGGCAGTTAACAGTTCAATTAACTGTTGTTTCGACATGCGAAGATAGTCGCTCATGATGACGCTGTGAACGGAACATGTCTAATACGCAGACACGCGACTAAAGTGTAACGGCGTACAGTGACTGTTGCGATCGAAGAATGCAATATTCTAGGAACCGAATTTAATCTGTTCGAGGTGATTAATATTGTGATAACCAGTCAAATGTGAGCAGCGACATCTAGCAGAAAATGTCGAAACTCGAAGACTAGAAGGTTTCGATACTGGATTAGCAGTCTCGACTGGAGAGTAGAATCGAATATTCTAGCAAATTGGAAATTGTATGGGACGCTGGGTGGCGAGGATTGTTCTCGAAGTATGTCATTCGAGTATAAATACCAGCATCCCAAAGGTATGCAAATCAGTTCCAAAGTTGAATTTGAAGTGTTAATTAGAAGAAGTGATTAAGTGGTTTAAGTAAAAGATAAGAAAAGTATAAGTGGTTGAGAAATTGAATTGTACTGAGAGAAAGAATTAAATAGTGAATTGTAACTGTACTGAATAAAGGGATTTGTATTGAAAAGAATAAGTTCTATTATTTGTACCCACACAAACATTTTACATTGGTGTCAGAAGTGGGATAGGACTTATTGTGTGTGTAAAAAAAAAAAAAAAAGTGTTTTCTGACTATTTGAAAAGGCTAGAATGGGTCGAAAACTATTGCAGTTGACCCTCGTCCAACTCAAATCCGAGTTGAACAAGAGAAGCCTCAGCGCCAGTGGAGGAAAAAGTGACCTGGTGCTCCGACTTCAGGAGGCTTTGAACAACGAGGGACATGATCCTGATGCATATTCCTTTGATGTTGACGAGGATGAACAGACAAGTACCGGCAATGACATGGCTGCAATGATGCAACTCCTCTTATTAAAAATGGACGAACAAAACAAAAAAATGGACGAACAGAAGAACAGTCTCGACGAACAAAAGAAAAATCTGGAAGAACAAAAGAATAGCCTCGAACAAAAGCTGGACGAACAAAAGAAAAATATGGAAGAACAGAAGAACATTCTCCAGAACAGTCTGGAACAAAAATTGGACGAGCAGAAGAGCAGCATTGAACAAAAATTCAACGAACAAACCAACAATCTGCACGGTCTTCAACAGAAAATGGATGAACAAAAGAATAATCTGGAAGAACAAAAGAACATTCTCCAGCAAAAATTCGAAGAAATCGATGACAAATTTGAAAGAATAGAGAAGAACGTTGATGACAAATTTGATAGAATAGAGAAGAATGTTGGCGAAAAATTCGAGGAAATGGACAGCAAAGTTCAGCAACTGACAAAAGAGCTCGACACAGTGCGAAAACAGAAACTGCGAGAATGTTCTTTAAGCGGTCCAAGGAGAAAAGATTTGAAGCCTCCCTCATTCGATGGCCAGACCTCATGGTCTACTTATAAGAAGCAGTTTGAAATGGCTGCCTGTGCAAACGACTGGGACAATGAGGAAAAGTGCTTTGCCCTAACAATGGCCTTGCACGGTCCTGCAGCAGAATTGTTGCAAACAGTAGATATCGAAAAGCACAAAGATTATGTGACTTTAGTACAGGCTATGGAGAAACGGTTTGGGGATAGCCACATGCAGGAGGTCTACAAGGTCCAATTGCAAAGCCGAACGCAGCAACGAGGAGAAACACTTCAGCAGCTCCAAGCAGACGTGAGTAGACTGGCACATCTGTCATACCCCACCGCAGGCCAGGAAATTATCGACGAAATGGCAAAAGATGCATTTATCAGGGGAATTGCAGATTCGAAGCTACTGTCAGCAGTAAGGATGGCCGGGAAAAGAACTCTTGCTGAAACACTTGCCTTCGCTCTGGCGATGGAAGCAGCCAATCAGGCTTCCAGGGGAACACATTTCGTCAGGGAAGTAGCAGCTGTCGAATGCTCCTGCACAAGAATTAGTGCCGAGGAACGAGATACTCGACGGGATAGACGAATAATGCGCTGCTGGAATTGCAATAAAATAGGACACCTTCAAAGGCAGTGTAAAGAACCGGTGCGACGAAAAGACTGCCCTCACTGTGGTGTCAAGCAAATAGAGGAAGAAACCCGCAGAAACAGCTATCAAGAAGCCGGTCAAACTTCCCGAAATCATCAGTCGGGAAATGCTTAAGCACCAACTTCGCGGGGCAGAAGTTGGTAGCAGGAGTCGACGGCCCCAGGACCATCACCCAAGTCTCGCTGGCAAAACGATGCAGCGAAAGCCTTCTAGTAGAAGTAGTCAGTGGAAAAGAAAAATGGATGGCAACAATAGACACCGGTGCCACGGCCTCAATCATCAGGAGGAATCTTGTGCAGAAGTCTTGGCTGCATAACACTAGCAGTTGCAGCTTGCGAACAGCTACAGGAGCAACGATTAAGGTATATGGTGAAGTCCGCATAAAAATCCAATTGGCCGGAATAACATTCACTCACGCGTTTCTGGTAGCTGACATATGTGACGAGTGCATCATTGGTACAGACTTCATGAGAGAACATGGACTTGTAGTCGACTTGGGGGCACAAACCCTGAAATACGGAAACATGGAGATACCAATGATATACGGAAACGCCAATACCATAGTCTCAAATGTCGTTATCTGCAGCAATCAGAGTCTAGAGCCTTCGTCAGAAGCAATTTTGTGGGCAGAAGTGGAAGGTGGTCCTGGTAGCCACCGATTCTATTTGATGGAGCCAGAAAAGAAAAGAGACTTCATGGTGGGAAGGACCTTAGTGGAGCCAAAGAACAACATGGTCCCTGTAAGGATTCTAAATCCAAAGACATTCAGTGTAAAGGTGAAAAAGGGGGAGATAGTGGGAAAATGTGTACCTGTTGAGGCTATATCGACTACAACGGAAAAAAAGGGTGCAAAACCGGTCACAACAGTTCAGAGCATAAAAATCAAGAACAAAATTCTCAGCCTCTGTAATCTGGACGAAGATCAGCGAATCCTGGCAGAAAAACTAATCGGTGAGTACGCTGATATATTTGCTACACAAGACGGAGAATATGGACGTACGCATATTGTTCAACACCACATTGACACCGGAGACGCTATACCAATCCGTCAACCTGCAAGGCGTCTTCCATTGGCAAAGCAAACGGAAGTTGCCGAAATGATGTCGAAGATGAAAGCTGAGGGAGTGATTGAAGAATCGCAAAGTCCGTGGGCATCTCCAGTGGTCCTCGTGAAGAAGAAAGATGGCAGCACGAGATTTTGTGTAGACTACCGACGTCTCAATGATGTCACTAAAAAGGACAGCTACTCACTTCCGAGAATCGATGATATTTTGGATATGCTTTCTGGAGCGAAATGGTTTTCAACACTTGACTTGAAGAGCGGTTACTGGCAGGTAGAGATAAATCGTGCGGATCGTGAGAAAACTGCCTTCACTACAGGAAGTGATCTTTGGCAGTTTGCAGTGATGCCGTTTGGACTGTGCAACGCTCCGGCCACCTTCGAGCCATTAATGCCTAGAAATGCCTGGAAAACCTGCCTAGTATATTTGGACGACGTTATCGTCATAGGTAAGACGTACGAGGAGCACCGCGAAAATCTAAAAGAAGTGTTTGAGAGGCTACGAAGTGCTCATTTAAAGCTCAACCCAGAAAAGTGTGCCTTGTTTCGTCCGGAAGTAAAATATCTGGGTCACATTATATCAGCGGAAGGAGTAAAAACGGATCCTGACAAAATCGAAGCCGTGAAAAGTTGGCCTTCTCCAAAAGATAAACACCAACTGAGAAGCTTCTTGGGCCTCGCCACGTATTACAGAAGGTTCGTAAAGGATTTTGCTGGCATTGCAAAGAGCCTGCATCAACTTACGGAAAAAGGCCGACAGTTCAGGTGGTCTGGAGAATGCGAAAAAGCATTTCAAGAACTGAAGCGACAGCTGTGCAATGCCCCCATCTTGGGTTACCCGACGCCCGGAAAAATGTTCATCGTGGACGCAGACGCTAGCAATGTTGGGGTCGGAGCTGTGATCTCCCAAGTTCATGACGGTCAAGAGAAAGTGGTCGCATATTACAGCAAAGTACTCTCCAGACCTGAACGGAACTACTGTGTAACCCGGCGCGAGCTTCTGGCTTTAATTCTGGCTACGAAGCATTTCCATAAGTACCTCTACGGACAAAAGTTCATTCTCCGGACAGACCACGCAGCTCTGAAATGGCTACTCCAATTTAAGAACCCTGAAGGCCAAGTTGCAAGATGGATCGAGCAGTTGCAGGGTTACGACTTTGAAGTGCAACACCGCAAGGGAACACTCCACTCAAATGCTGATGCTCTCTCTCGTCGACCATGCGGAGTAAAATGCGAACACTGCAATCGTAAAGAAGCAAAAGAACAGGCAGCTATCCAAATGATCAGGACTGAGCCAATAGAGGGTTGGAGTATAGACGAAATCCGTTCCTCCCAACAGGCAGACAATGACATCGAACCAATATTGGCCTGGAAAGAACACGAGGAAAGACCAAGCTGGCAGCAGATATCAGATCGGAGCCAAACTCTGAAGGCATACTGGGCACAGTGGGACTCGCTTTTTGTGCAAGATGGATTGCTGAAGAGAAAATGGGAAAGTGCAGATGGGACAACATCTCGTATGCAGCTAATTGTGCCACGGTCCAGAGTCAACCAAGTGCTCCATGAAATACATGACGGAATCTCAGGAGGCCATTTGGGAATAAACAAGACGTTGGAAAAGGTAAGGGATCGTTTCTATTGGCTAAGCGCTAAACAAGATGTCGAGGATTGGTGCAAAAAGTGCACAAGATGTGCAGCTACCAAGGGTCCAAAATTAAAGCCACATGGACAAATGCAACAATACAATGTCGGAGCACCTTTCGAACGAATAGCCATCGACATCGCTGGGCCGTTTCCCGAAACCTTTAATGGAAACCGATATACTCTCGTAGTCATGGATTACTTCAGTAAGTGGCCGGAAGTGTTTGCCATCCCAAATCAAGAGGCTAAGACCGTAGCCGAACAGATAGTCAACAACTGGGTGAGCAGATTTGGGGTCCCAATGGAGCTGCACTCTGATCAAGGGCGAAACTTTGAATCAAAAGTCTTCCAGGAAATATGCCAATATTTGGGAATAAGAAAGACAAGGACAACGCCACTACACCCTCAATCTGATGGAATGGTCGAGCGATTCAATCGGACCTTGAATGAGCATCTATCTAAGGTTGTCAGCAACTGCCAGCGGGATTGGGATCGACACATACCCCTCTTCTTAATGGCCTACCGAAACGCGGTCCATAGCTCAACAGGGCACACACCATCCGAGATCTTATTTGGTCAAACAATTCGGTTGCCAAGTGAAGCAAAATTCGGATCCCCACCGACGGAGCCCAAAGAGGTGAACGAGTACGTGAATGACTTACGCAGCAGGATTCGTAAATTGCATGAAGACACCAGAGAAAAGATGAAGCTAGCAAGCAGCCGCATGAAAACTAGGTACGATATCAAGGCGAAATCTTCCGGTTTCAACGAAGGAGATCTGGTTTGGCTGTATAATCCTCAGCGTAAGAAAGGCAAATCACCAAAATTGCAACAGGACTGGGAAGGTCCATACAAGGTGATAACCCGCATTAATGACGTTGTCTACCGGATCCAGCGTGGGGATCGAGAAAAATTTAAAGTGGTCCATTTGGATATAATGTGTCATTTCAACGGGACGCTGAATGACGAAGTTGTTCGGGACGAACAACTGTAGGGAGGGAGCAATGTGATAACCAGTCAAATGTGAGCAGCGACATCTAGCAGAAAATGTCGAAACTCGAAGACTAGAAGGTTTCGATACTGGATTAGCAGTCTCGACTGGAGAGTAGAATCGAATTTTCTAGCAAATTGGAAATTGTATGGGACGCTAGGTGGCGAGGATTGTTCTCGAAGTATGTCATTCGAGTATAAATACCAGCATCCCAAAGGTATGCAAATCAGTTCCAAAGTTGAATTTGAAGTGTTAATTAGAAGAAGTGATTAAGTGGGTTAAGTAAAAGATAAGAAAAGTATAAGTGGTTGAGAAATTGAATTGTACTGAGAGAAAGAATTAAATAGTGAATTGTAACTGTACTGAATAAAGGGATTTGTATTGAAAAGAATAAGTTCTATTATTTGTACCCACACAAACATTTTACAATATATATTTATTTTCCTCTCTTCGACCCCACTTCTGAAGTTATTGAACGATAAATTTTATTTTATTTTATTTTATTTTATTTTATTCAAATAAAAAAAAACAGATAGTATAAGTTAAATTTTTATTTATTTATTTGTCATAAAAAAAAAAACATTTTATTTATTTTACGGCTAAATGCCAAATTCCATCTTCTATATTTATATATATAAGCTTTTTTTCTAAAAGATTTTTTATTACATTTACGAGTATTTCGTTGAGTGATAAAATAAAGGAATTTTGCCCAGTGTAAGGCATATTCTATGTTTACAATTTCTTCCTTAATTAGTTCTAGCTTAAATTTAATATAATTGACAATGTTATCTTTTTCATTTATTTGATAATTTTTAACAATTTTATTTGTAATATTGGTAATTTTATTTATCCTCTCAATTGTTGATTTATTTATTACTATTTGTTTGCTACTGTTTTCCAGAACATTATTAATTTTTGATTTAATTATTTCGAAGTCGTCGTGGTCAGGATTTCCTGCAACCCATTTCCACGCGCTTCCAATAAAATTTAAAGATTTTCTTGTTCTAGTGCGGGGTTTCAATTGATTAATAAGGGATAAGGTTTTATTAATTTCATGAAATAGGAATGGGTAAATTGGATGGCTTGGATCGACCTCGTGCTGAGGTCGCTATAAGCCATCTAAAAGAAAATTTTAACTCTTAATATTATTCTTATGGACGGTTCTTCCTGACTCTGTGAGGATAGTTTTAGAAAAGTTTTGTTTTACTATTTCCTTCTTAAATCTAGAAGATAACTTTGATCCTATTCGTTTGTTAACTTTGACATATACTATAGTACCAGGGAGGTAATCTTTGATGGGCTTTTTCTTCTTATTGGCATATCGTAAATCAGTTACCTGTTGAACGCCAAATGCAAAGATGGCTTTTGACTTTAGTAATTACACTTGTGCAAATTTGGGAAACTTATCTATTGCTGTAAGGACTAGTTTTTTTTTCAGTGGTATAGATATCTATATGTACTATTTCTCCTGGGAAGTTAGGGATTGTGGTTTCTTTTAATTCGGGTTTGTTTGGGTGTCTGTCGTACTTCTGTTCTTTGCATGTACGAGTAACACACTGTTTTATTAGATTGGATATTTTTGAGTTCATTTGAGGAAAGTGGAACTTTTCTAGTAACTGAGCCTTATTTTCTCGGGCGTTACGGTGTGCTCTTCTGTGTTCCTTAATGATTTCATCTTCTTGCTTGGCTGTATCTGTTATATCCTCTATTCTTTTTTGGGTGAAGTGGACTTTGTAATTTTTGAAATGTTGAATTTCTTCTGTAGTCTGTAGTCCATTAACTTCACTTGGGTTGAGGTATTTTTTTGAAAATATGGATGAGGTCGTCTTCAGTGTACCTTAGTTGAGTTACTGTATGCCTATGGTAAACAGGGAAGGGAATGCTAAATCTATAGTTAGTTGTACCTGTAGTAACTATCAATTGATTTTTGAAAACGTTGATGGGAATTTCAGTGGCTGGAATTAAATCTTGACCTGAGCTTTCGGCACTGTGTTGAGTACCGGTGAGTGAATTTATTGATGTTTTTGGGGGTCGAGAAAGGGCGTCTGCTACGATATTCATCTTACCTGGTTTGTACTTAAGCTCGTAATTGTACTCTTCCAGTATGGCTTTCCACCTTTTAAGCTTGCTGTTTTTATTTTATTTTATATGCTGTACCATATTGATAGTTTCTCAGTGTATTTAAGGTCCAAATAATGGCTAGCATTTCTCGTTCGTTTGCATAATGCTCTTCTGATTTATTCAAAGTTCGGGAGATAAAGGTTATCGGTCGGTCATTCTGTGCCAATACAGCTCCAATCGCGTAATTGGACGCATCGGTTGTAAGTTGAAATTCCTTGTTAAAATTAAGATATATTAAGAGCAAGTCGTTTGATATAAGTGAATTTTTAATTTTTTGGATTCTTCGAAATTCGTCCTCCTTCCCCTCTTAAAAGGGGTGTAAGAGGTTTCGCCAGATTTGCATATCTCTTGATAAAGCGGCGATAATACCCTGAAAGACCGAGAAAAGAGCGGAGATCTTTCAATGTTTTTGGGCAAGGGAAATCCACTATCGCTTTCACCTTTTCTGGATTCGTTTTGATTCCTTTCGCGGAAATAACGAATCCTAAAAATTCTACTTCTTCTCTATAGAATGAACATTTATCCAATTGGACCTTTCTAGCGTTTCAAAAGCGTTCCTTAAGTTTTTAGAGTGTGTAGCTTCATCTTCTCCAACGATTACAATGTCATCAATATAAACGAAGCATATTCTGCTCTTTGGAAAATGGCCGGTGCATTTTTGGGACCAAAAAGGAAGTCTTGTAAATTCATATTTACCATTCTTTACTGAGAAAGTTGTTGTCTCAATGTCTGACCGTCAGCGGTATTTGGTGGAATCCGCTTTTAAGGTCGATTACTGAAAATAATTTGCTTTGGTCTAATTGCGACAGCACTTCATTAATCTGGGGTATCGGATATTTATCTGAAATCGTAACAGTATTCAGTTTCCGATAGTGGACAACCATCCTGTACTTCTTCTCACCAGAAGAGTCAAGTTTTTTTGGTACTATCCATATAGGAGAGTTGTAGGGCGACCGTTAAGGGTTTATAATACCATCAGTTAATAGCTGGCTGATTTGTTTTCCTACTTCATCCTTTAGAGCCATTGGATAGGGATAAAACTTTGAGTACACAGGAGTTTCTGAGGTTGTGCGAATCTCACCTTTTACAGTGGTAGTGAATGTTAATTTCTCATCCGGTTCTGTGAGCAAATTCGGAAGATCCTGATCTAACTGATTGATTTTGTTGTTTTGCCCAACATTCATGTGGACCGTTCTTATATCAATTTTGTTGACTGCCGAGTAGGCTTGTTGCTTTACTCTAATTTTAACCTAGTCTTTTATTATCATGAAATTTTCATCAGTATGGAATATTGCAGAGAGTTCCTTTAAGCTATCGTTTCCTAAGATAGCGTGGAAAGATTTTGGTGTAGGTAAGAGGAAAAATTTAATGTTCGTATCTTTAAGACCAAATAAGTTTACCATCGCGTGGTGACTGATTTTAATATTACCGGCTATAGAATTAGCGTAGAAGGGTTTTTCATTAGGAAGGGGTTTCGAGATAAGCGCCGACTGAATATATTTTTTGTTGGAGCCAGTTTCTATTAAGATTTTCAAAATTTCTCCACTCTTCGTCCTGCACTCGAAGTAGGGCAGTGAAGAGCGATTCAGTCTAAAAAATGGATGTCTGTGTAGCACATTAGTTGTTTTGAGTGTCATTTGGATTTCCATATGACTCCATGTACTGCGTTAGTGTCTAGTTATATTGGTTTTCGGTGTTGTTGATAAGTTGTTCATAATTCGCGGTAGCGCTTCTTTCCGGTTCGATATAGAAGTTTGCTCGTTCTTGTTGTGTTGGGTGTTTGTGGATATTGGTCTTGGGGCTGTTGAACTTCAGTCCCTTGGGGTTGGATATGGAAGTTTGCTTGTCCATTTTGATATGTGTTGGGTGTTTGTGGATATTGGTTTTGGGGTTGTTGAACTTCAGTCTCCTGGGGTTGGATATGGCAGTTTCTCTGGAGTTTGTTGGGGCCCTGGACTTGTTGTGTCGAGGGTGCATACCTTTTCCCTGTAACGTTACGCTCTTGCTGGGGCCTGTTCATGTAGTTAACCGCTCCTGTTTGCACGCTGACATCCATTGGGACTGGTCGTGGTTGTGGTTTAGGTGCCATTGCACGCTGTGGCATTGGTTGCTGAAAGTTATTATTAAATTGATTGAGGTGAAGTCCTTGACGGTGGCCGAAATGGTTTTGGTTGAATTGTTGCGGGATATAGGGTAACTGGGGATAAAAAGGAGGCTTATTACCTAGAGGGTTTTTAGGAGAAAAATGTTTTTGTGGAGGGATAGGAGGTTGCTGAGATCTACGAGTTGGTCCGACGTGAGTAATCGTGCGCTGAGTTCTAAAATTTTGGTTTTCAGGCTTTAGACAGAGGTGTAAAGCTTGGGGAAGGACAGTCGGTTCTCTTATACCAAGAAGTCTTGGCAGATCACCTCTCAAACCTCTGATAAAGGTGTCTAATGCCTAGTCTCTGTAAGTTTGAGTGAGAACGTTAAGCGATTCGTTTCCAATTCCCATATCTTATTTAAAATTAAAGATAAATGTGAATAAACAACGTGGTAACATTCTTGTATCGAAAGGTTTCCTTGGACTAAGCATGTCATCAGGTAATCGAGTGTAGACAAATCCCGTTTGTCAGCGTAGTGCATTGCCAGTCCAACGGAATATTGTACGATTCCAATACTATGTCAGCCTGGCCTACGATTTTATTACGAAACACGTTAAGGATCCCAAAATATTTGGGTGTTCCCCTAGTGCTTTCGTAGATTTGCAGAATACGGTCTACGCTTTTCTTCCAGGAGTTGAATTCTCCTGGTTGACCGTTGAACTCCTTAAGACAACGAACAACATCGGGTATTTTATCTAAATTAGAAATATCCTGCCTAAATTCTACATTAATATTACTGGTTTGGTCTACGCCAGAGAAATGATCAGAGTAGGGGTTTACAAAAGATTGGATAAGTTGACGTCATTTGTTACAACTCCACCGATATTAGCCACAGATGGTCGTGGGGTTTGAGGATTCAAGGTAAGAACATTAAGAACAGGAGGTCTGATTACATTGTTGGGATTTGTTTAAATAAATTTGATTCGAAAAAAGAAAGGAAAGGAACAATAAAGAGAATAAAGATTACCAAATATTAACACTTCTTAAATTTAATTAATTAGGGTTTTGTTCTACGTTCTAAAACACTTAATTTTCTTTTTCTTAAATACTTAAATTCATAATCACTTCACACAATTACTTATTATCTAGAGTTATTTGTATACAATTTATTTGATTATTATGTAAAAATTTAGGAAAGATGCTTTTTGTGTAATGGTAAATTTATTTTACAATTTCTTTAATTATTTTTAACTTGTTTGGTTTAATGCACTTTCTTTAATATTTAGATTTATTTGAATTGTTTCTTAAAACTAAACTTACAGTTCTAAAATCTGCAGGCAATACATTAGTCCTGACTTTTGCGATTCGTGGTGCGACTAGCGGTCAACGCTTCCTTTTCCCTCGTCGGTCGAGTGTTCAGCTTCCGGCGATTACTCAGGGTCCCTTGTGAATATCACTTTCACCACACACGCGTGGAAGCCACAGGGTATTTTGGTAGTTATCGAGAACATACGCGAAATTTCCGTACGTGCTACTTGAGGTTTTTTTTTACGAAAACTAACGCAAACTTGGTGCTACTTGAGGACCTTTTATTCCTCCCGATTTACCGATTATAACCCTGTGGTCCCTGCTCGGGCGCCAGTTAAATATTATTTATTTATTTGTCATAAAATTTTTTTTTTATTTTACGGCTAAATGCCAACTTTATTATGATACCTTTAAAAAGTAGTTTACACTACGTGAAGACTAAATTAGAACTCAACTACTTATTTCTAATTACTCCTATTTATAAGATGCGAAATAATGTTTGCTCAGGTGCATACATAGCGTCAGTAATAATGCACCTTGGGAAATATTCTGTGCGATGATACTAGGTGTCAGATGACGGCATGTGCAGTGCATCCGGCATTTGCATGAATTTTCGTGGGAATGGAATTCTGGAAAAATAAACTTGTAAGGTGATAACTTATACAAAAATGAGTAGCCCAAGCCAAGCAAACCCAAAAAACCCACCACCGTGCTTGAAGTAATTTCTCAACTCAAAACCACCACCAAACATGTGGTTCCCCCCTTTTACCCACTGTAAAAAGCATGGCAGCTGCCAGCTGGTTCCAGTTGGTTCCCAATAGGTAGTACGTTCACAATAAGTAATAATAAATCAATAAAATATATGTTCCAGAATTCGTACATAATAGTAGATTGTTTGAAAAGCTATAATGAGTCGAAAACTATTGCAGTTGACCCTTGTCCAACTCAAATCCGAGTTGAACAAGAGAAATCTCAGCGCCAGTGGAGGAAAAAGCGACTTGGTCCTCCGACTTCAGGACACCTTGAACAACGAGAGGCATGATCCAGATACATACTCCTTGGACGTTGACGAGAAAGAACATATAAGTACCGGCAATGACATGGCTGTGATGATACACCTCCTCTTGTTAAAAATGGACGAATAGAAGAAAAATCTAGACGAACAGAAGAACAGCATTGAACAAAAAATCAACGAACAAACTAACAATCTGTACGGTCTTCAACAGAAAATAGATGAACAAAACAATAAACTGGAAAAACAAAAGAACATTCTACAGCAAAAGATCGAAGAAATCGATGACAAATTTGAAAGAATAGAGAAGAATGTTAATGGCAAATTTGATAGAATAGAGAAGAAGGTTGAAGAAATATTTCAAAAAATGGACAGCAAAGTTGAGTAACTGGCACGAACCCGACACGGTGCGAAAACAGAAACTCCGAGAATGTCCTTTAAGCGGCCCAAGGAGAAAAGAGTTGAAGGCTCCCTCATTTGATGGCCAGACCTCATGGTCTACTTATATGAAGCAGTTTTAAATGGTTGTCAGTGCAACCGACTGGGACAATAAGGGCTTTAGTACAAGCTATCGAGAAGCGATTTGGGGATAGCCAAATGCAGGAGGTTTACAAGGTTCAATTGCAAAGCTGAATGCAGCAACGAGGAGAAAAACTGCAGCAGCTCCAAGCAAACGTGAGCAGACTGGCACATTTGTCACATCCCACAGCTGGCCAGGAAATTATCGACGAAGTGGCAAAGGACGCATTCATCAGGGGAATTGCAGATTCGAAGCTACAGTCAGCAGTAAGGATGGCCGGGAAAAGAAACGTTGCTGAAGCACTTGCCTTCGCTCTGGCCATGGAATTAGCCAATCGGGCTACCAAGGGAACACATTTCGTCAGGGAAGTAGCATCTGTTGAAAGCTCCTGCGCAAGAATTAGTGCCGAGCAATGAGACACTCCATGGGATAGACGAAGAATGCGTTGCTGGAGTTGTAATAAAATAGGAAATTTCCAAATCAGTGTAAAGAACCAGTGCGACGAAAACGCAGACCTCACTGTGGTAACAAGCAACTGGAGGAAGAAACCGACAGAAACGGCTGTCAAGAAACCGGTAAAACTTCCTAAAGCCATCAGTCGGGAAATGCTTAAGAACCAACTTCACGGGACAGAATCAATTCTAGTACAAGTAGTCAGTGGAAAGGAAAAATGGATGGCAACTATAGACAGCGGTGCCACGGTCTCAATCATCAGGAGGGATATGGTGCAGAAATCCTGGTTGCATAACACCAACATTTATAGCTCGAGAACAGCTACCGGAGAAACGGCTAAGGTACTATATATGTTGAAGTTCGCATAAAAATCCATCTTGCGGCAATAACATTCTCTTCCATGTTTCTGGTAGATGACACATGTAAGGAGTGCATCATTGGTACAGACTTCATGAGAGAAAATGGACTAGTAGTGGACATTGGGGCACAAACCCTGAAATCCGGAAACATGAAGATACCAATGGCATACGGAAACGCCACCACTTCCGTCTGAAAAGTCATCGTCTGCCGAAATCAGATTCTACAGCCTTTGTAGAAAGCAATTATTTGGGCAAAAGTGGAAGGTGGTACTGGTATCTACCGATTCTATTTTATGGAGCCAGAAAATAGGAAAGACTTCATGGTGGGAAAGAACTTAGTGGAATCAAAAAACAACATGTTTCCTGTAATTCTGAATCCATTCAGCGTAAAGGAGAAAGAGGATGAGATATTGGGAAAATATGCATCTATTGAGATTATATCCAACACAACGGAAACAAGTCGTGCAACCCCGGTCGTGAGTTTCCAGGGTATGAAAATCAAAAACAAAATACTCAGCCTAAAATGACTCGGTGAATTCCCATTTTAACATTTCTCATGTTTACAAATCTATTTTCGTGTAAGTCCCAAAAAAAGTTTAATGTTGGACAATAATTTTCTTTATTGTATTTTCTAAGACAACAAAAGAAGAAAAATCTACACACTTGGAGCAAGAAGAATAATCATTTTCTACAGAATACTGCTGCCACCAACAGATTGCTTTGGGTTGAAGGTGGCAAAAGCGGTTGGAAAAGTTTGTTTTCATGTCCTGGTGAGTAAGTAAAAGCATTTTAATTTCAAAACAATTTATTTTACTTTTGTTTTACAATAAGAATAAGTGATGCTAACTAATTATTTACATGTAAGTAAAAAATATGCATTTTAATTTAGCTATACATTTAATGCCTTTTTCTTTGCAGATTCAACATTCGGAGAGCAATGGTACCTACGAAAGCGTTCCCACTGTGGAACCATCGTGTGCTGACCAAATACATGTGAATAAAAAGAATACATTTTAGTTTAGCTATATGAGTACATTTAAGCCTTTTTCTTTACAGATCCAACATTTGTGTTACAACAACAGAATTAGTTCTTCTTACTATATACCATATTAACTATATGTTTAATATATGTAAATATGTAAAAATGCCTTTTTCTCGATTTTTGTTTTGAGTTGTTTATTCAATAAATAAAATAAATTTAATGAAACTGTTTTTTTTTCTTGGATTATGCAATTCCCCACCACCTTTGAGGCATGCATAGCGGTGCGTTAACCGATTTTTTCTTACTGGGTTTTCGGTTTCCCCTGTAGGCCTATTGCACCCATTCTGCATTCTGAAAAGTGAAGAATAAAATAAGATTTAAATTAAAAAGATTATCTCATTTACATAAAAAATGTTGTTTTTTTTTTTCTGAACCAAGTGGTATTAGGTGTAATATACATATGTATGTGGGATCGGAGAGTTTGTTGCGCTCTAAGTCTAACCGACCATAATACCATTTTCTTTTGTCTCTCATTCTCCATCTCTCTGGTGGTCGCAATTTTCACCACAGTGGTAAGTAAATAGACATCGTACGAGTCAGGCTCAACCAAATTGGGGGCTCAACCGGGATCAGTTCAAATTTGTGACAAAAGGACAGCTGTGCATCGACCGGAAAATAAAAAGAAGACCAAGACGAAAAAAGAAGCGCGAAGAAGAACAAAAAGAGAAAAATGTTTGATATTCTATGTAAGTACCGCTAATGTCTGTGCATATTCGTATTTATTTTTTTCCCATTTTGCCACATTGATTGCATAGTGCATCAAATGTTGCATAAAAATCATAGTTGCATAAAATGTATTCGGGGAGGGAAATTGCCACCATGCTGATGGATTTAGGGCTCTCTGTGTTGGGGGATAAAGAGGAGTTGGCAAAGAGACTTAAGGGGTACGTCAACTCGCTACGCACTATCGTTGGCGAGGAGACGCAAGTGCCGGAAGTTCCAACAAACAACGAAGTGGAAAATAACTGCGACGCCGGGAATAAAGGGGCGTACACTAATGCACGCAGAACGGCTTTTGGTAATCACAGTATTCTGACGCAGGGATTCATCGAAGCTGATGTGGTTGTCGACAAGATCAGCTTTCAAGTCCAGCTGCATGTGGTGAATGAGCACGATTCCATGTTTGAGTTGATTGTAGGAAACGAGCTGATCAAAGAGGCAATAGTCATCATAGACACAGGCGAGATTAGTTTTCAACGGCGACGCACGGAGGAAGAAACAGCGAAAGCCGAGATAGATGGCGGGATCATGACCAAGTCGAATTGTTCATCCACTAAGAAGGATCAGGAAATGACGGAAGTGATCACGGAAAGAAAGCTGGCAGACGTGACGTTGAAAAGGAAAGTAAGGTTCAGTGCCAAGACAAAGGAGCCAGTGACAACAACAATGAAGGAAACGGTGCCGGTGGGAGAGCTTTACACCGAATTCGAAGATCTAATATACAACATTAACTGCTGGAAATCCGAAATCCGACGTAGAGACACCAGTGCAGATGAAAATCAGCCTCCAAGATGAAACACCTTTGCACCAACGCCCGAGAAAGATGGCACCACACGAGAAGGACAAAGTGGAGAGGCAAGTTGACATATGGCTAAGAGATAGAGTTGTTCAACCTAGCAATTCGGAGTTCACGTCGCCAATACTTTTGGTTTCTAAGAAAGATGGGACCTACAGGTTGTGACTACCGTCGAATAAATAGACAGATCATCAAGGACCATTTCCAAATGCCGCTTATCCACGCTGGACTTGATCAATGGATTCTTTCACGTTCCAGTGGAACAGGTATCGAGGAAATACACCTCTTTAGTGACGCATAATGGCCAATTCGAGTTAATCAAAGTTCCCTTTGGCATTTGCAACTCCCCTGCGGTTTTTACCCGATTCATACACTATGTGTTTAGGAAGCTGGTCAGCGAGGGAATTGTGGTGACCTACATGGATGATCTGATTGTGATAGCTGATAATGATGAAGAGGCGGTCGACAGACTTAAAATGGTACTAGACATGGCCAACGCAAATGGACTTCACATGAAATGGAGTAGGTGTCAATTCCTGAATAGGAAAATTGACTTCCTAGTTTATGTTATCGAAGATGGGACACTAAAGCCATTCTCGGAAAAAACAAGACCGTTCTAGAGTTTCCGATGCCAACCAATAAAAAGTCACTTCAAAGATTTTTAGGAAGTTTATTCCCAAATTCACCACGGTCGCCAAACCGTTGAGTGATCTTCTGAGGGGGGGAGCTAGTTTAAGATGGATACGGATCAACAAGTATCGTTCGATTTGTTGAAGAATACTCTTATTAAGGCGCCAGTAATCAAGCTGTTCGATCCTAAAGTTGTCACTGAGGTTCACAATGATGCGAGTAAGCATGGAATCGGAGCTGTACTTCTCCAAGAGGACAGCGAAGATCAGATGTTACATCCAATGCAGTATATGAGTCGAAAAACAACGGCCCAGGAGGAGAGGTGTTGTTCTTATGAGCTGGAGGTCCTTGCGATTATGGGAGCTCTCGATTTATCTTATCTGATCGGATAGCGAGAATGGGCAATCATGCTAAACGACTTCAACTACAAGGTGGGTCACCGGTCCCGAACGCAGATGAGGCATACCGACGCGCTGCGTCGTGTGGCCATGTTGGTTGTGGACACCTTGATTCATCGCCTTAGAGAGGCGCAGTCTCAGGATCCCCTGCTGTGCGCAGTAAAAAAAGGTGCACATGACATACAGCTACTATTTCTTAAAGAATGGTGAGTTGTACAAGAACCCTGCCAAGGAGTTGGTCGCTATGCCAGCCAACAGGGATACTACGGAGCGAAGAAAACGGACGACCCCATTTCCGAAAGTTATTGTATTCAGGATGTAGCGAGGAAGGCTAGGGCTATCGTCAGAAACTGCATAGAATGCATTCGAGCAGGAAAGAAAGCTGGCAGGCAAGAAGGGTTCCTTACGCCGATCGACAAAGAAGATCGTCCGTTCCAATGCAAGAAATTAAAAAGTTGTACAATCACATCCTGGTAGTCGTAGATGCTTTTGCAAAATTCGTCTGACTTTACCCCACTAAAGGTACGACCGGCGAAGAGGTTATCGACCGCTTAAGAAAATAAGCGGGGACGTGCGGGAACCCAAAGCGAATTATTTCCGATCGAGGCACGGCATTTACGTCCAACGCATTCCAAGAGTATTGTGAAAGCGAAGTAATTATCCATCTGGTGATAACAACAGGGGTACTTCGTGGAAATGGTCAGGTTGAACGGATCAACAGGCTGCTCATACCAATGCTAAATGCAGTTGGAGAAGCCCCAGAACGTGGGACGTGCCCAGCAAATTATCAATTCCACCCCTCCTCGAAATACAAAATACTCACCCTTTCGAATACTTACGGGACTTAAGATGAAAGCAAGAAAGGGTCACCAACTCCGAGACATTCTCCACCAAGAGCTGACCGAAGAGCTGGACACCGAACGTGAAGAATCCCGACGAGAGGCAAGGGACAACATTATGGAATTGCAGCAGGAAAATATTGCCGAATATAATCAGAAGAGGAAGGCGGCGCCAACTTATAAAATCGGAGAGTTAGTGGCTGTGAAGATGACTCAATTTGGCCCTGGCCTCAAACTCAAGCCGAAGTTTCTTGGCCAATATGAGGTGTCGCAGAAACATAAACATGGCCGCTATGAGGTTGAAAAGTTTGGAGACTACGAAGGGACGAAGAAGACGACCGTAGCAGCAGACGGCATGAAACCGTGGAGCCAGACATCCGGGACGGATGTCAAGTCAGGATGGCCGAATGTGGGATCGGAGAGATTGTTGCGCTCTAAGTCTAACTGACCAAAATCCCATTTTCTTTTGTCTCCATCTCTCAGCACAGTGGTAACTAAATAGACATCGTACGAGTCAGTCGATGACGAACCAGCACACAGCGCGGTACCAAATCTTAGGATATTTTTATTGTTATAAGTTTATCAATTGAATTTCAATAAAACGAACTGAATTATCCACATGTATGCATGTGTTTAGCCGATAAAACTATATTCTATAAATAACACTATAATGCAAATGAAAAAACTTTAAAAACTCTGAATAACTTCTATTTTTTTTATGAGAACAACTTTTAAGTCTCTATTGTCATAAATTAGACGTGCCAAATCATTTAAAAACTCTTCAGCAAGTTTATATCTTTTTTTGTTGCTGTGGTGGTGGTGTTCCAGGTTCAGGATCTGTGCAACCAAGCTGTTCAACAAGCAGTGGCTCACAAAAAATCATTGCACGTAAACACACACTACTCTAGTGGATCGTAGGACAGTGATATGGTTGAGTGTCGTTTTCATGCTCCCAAATTGCACTGATTAATCGTGGCTTGATTTTTTCGGTTTTCTTTTCTTCACGAGACATATCGGGGCAAAGGGTATCTTCGATTTGGAGCGCTTCACCGTTCAAGTGTCCAAGTATTACAAACCATTCGTTATCAACTTCTTAACCATCATCCTCTGATTTGTCATTTTCACCTTCGCTTCAGTTAACTTATGCGCCTGGTTCCTCTTCCTTCCAATTTCTATTAAAAACAATTTGTATGAAAACGAAAAACCGATAGGTCGATGAGTGCATACATATTAGTGGAAAATATAAGTAATAAGAACAAACCTTATCTGTAACAAACAGACTTCTTGGTGATATTACAGTGCATGCATGCACAGTATCTCTACGCCCCGTAAAACGTTGGGCGGTGATTTTCAAGGAAGAAGATGAATTTAATTTTCTTACTATGTATAATACAAACTTACCTGGCTTACTCGCATCTTGGGCGATACAAATGGATGTATGTCCCGACATCATGAACTCCATTTCTTGTTTTTCCCTTTTTTAATCGCTCTATAAAATAAAAACGGATTAGTGTTTTTGAATTAAAACAATATAATTTTTTTTCACATACATTTTTGCTCCTTCTTCAATAATATATTGACATTTGTTGCTTTCACCACGGTGTTGGCAAATTCTTCGCTTCACCATGAATGCTTTTATCAGGAGAGTATGTTCCAAAAAATTTAAATTATAATTCATGAATACATTGGATTATTAGATTAGATGGAAAATACATACGTGTTATTCAATTATTGCATTAACTTTTCATAATATTTAGATATAGAAAATAGTAATAGAAAAGTATTAAGAATTATTTTGACTGTTTTTATTTTTGAAAATGTAACTTTACATAAACCTTTCGCAAAATTGAATTTAAAATTTTAAAACAAACAACATAAACAAAATTTGTGTTTTATAAGTCCATTTGGTACAACAGAGAATTGACCAATTATTTTTTTTTTAAAAATATGGATGTGACGGGGCACATTTAGATTACAATGGAGAAAAAAATCTGGATTGCAAGCCGAACGGTAATTAACTTATATCAATTTCTGAATTTCAAAAAAATTATCTACGGTCAAAAATTTCAATTTGAAAATACCTATTTGTGTGACGCTATCGTTTGAGCGATTTTAAAGTAAATAATGCTGTATTGATTGACATTCCCGTTTCAGCAGTCGTCGACCGTTCTGGCAGTCCATCTACATAAAAAAACATATTCCTGCAAAGCTGGTTTCGAGGGACTTGAATTTCCTACAGACAAAAGTAGCACATGGACATTGCAAAAAACATACTTTCCAAATTCGCTGCTCAGTTTTGCATCCAAAAATTTCTGAGAAGAAAAATATCGATGCAAACACAACGCTGTACCTTTCACAAACATCACGTTGTAATGCTAAAATTTGGCGGGACTGTCGTGAATGTCAGCAAAAGCAGTGATCTATCGAAAGCAGCGTACACAGTATATAGATGAACACAACGAACTGAGTATAAATCCTATACCGCTAGAAGGAAACTTTTCGTCAGCGTAGCAAATAAAAAAAGCGAATACTTTGCTGATGAATACAAAAACAAAGGATTTAACTTCTAGGATTTTTTCAGAAGAGTCAAAATTTAATATTTATGGATCGAATAGGCCTTCGAAAGCATGAAGGCAACCGAATGGAGCTTTGAGTCCAAAAACACAAGGAAAAAAGTAAAGCACGGAGATGGTGGTTTTATGATTTGGGGCAAATGTCCACTTTTGGGATCGGCAATTTAGTCATAGTCATTAGGATAATGACAAAAGAAGTATACTAAAAAATTTGTACTTCCAAAAGGACCATGATCCCAGAGTGTCGCACAAATGGTGAGGTTGATACATAAAGTTCCTCGCCTGCTAGTAACACCACCACAAAGCCCCGATCTTAGCCCAACAAAATGTCTTTAGAATCATTTAGAGAAAAGCTTCTATGCCAGATCGGCCTAAATGGTATTCAACAAAGTATTAAGTAATTTCCGCAAAAGTAAGTAATAAACTAACACTTTTTTTAAGGGTTTTGTTCAGTAACTCAAAAAGAATACAAACGAATGCACTTTTAGAAAAAAACGATTTATTTTGTGGACTGTATGTATAAGCCCAACTGCTCTCGTATAAATTCTGATTCCAAGTGACGTCTTTTCGCGTCGCACAATATTTGTGCACACCGCAGCCGTACGTTTCACGGCTGTCGGTCGCAGGTACCGTTGCCATTGTCTCGTCCAATGTGTCCTTACGAGTGGTGGAAGAATAGTCGAAGGTTGTCGGCTGCTCTTCTTTGTGTGCTCTTCGTTGCGCCTCGTGAAGCGGTATTCTGCCTTGCCAGTCGCTGTGCTGGCTGTATCCCTTGCCATTGGGTTGCTCTATGTGTCCTTATGAGTGGTGGAAGAATAGTCGAACGTTATCGGCTGTTCTTCTTTGTGTGCTCGTGAATCGGTATGCTGCCTTGCCAGTCGCTGTGCTGGTTGTATCCCTTGCCATTGGTTTGCTCTGTGTGTGCTGGTTTGCTCAGTACACATTTGGTGTTGATGTCGACCCTTTGTGCCGCTCAGAAAAACCGTTAGCTTCATGCGTTGCTATCGCGCTTGTTAGCTTGACATGTTGATGCTTTATCACTGCCATATGGTGTTACATTCTTGGTTTCGAAAAGGTTTCAACACTTTTACTGTGCTTGTTTTACATGCAGCGGAACATTTTTAATTCTATATTTTCTTTCTGAGCGAAATATTATTGTTTTGCTCTAAGAAAGTACAAATAAACATTTATTACTTGCAAAGAAACAGATCTGTTGAAAACAGTTACAAACTAAATTCCCTTCGACAAAACCAAATTAAGTTGGGATATCAAGAGTTTTGCTGCACATTGATGTTAAATTCTGGGAATAATTGTTTAAAAAAATTAAATTAAATACCACCGCTTTTATACTTTATAATGTGTGAAAAAAAAACATTCTCGAAATATTTTGGAAAACCTTTAAATTCAATTAGAAAAACAAACATTTTCCTAAAAAAAACTAAAAAATTCTCAAAAAAGTTAATTTTACTTATCAGTATATTTAATTAATTTATTAACTTAACACATGTCAAACTAAAGGAACAGTAAGGAAATTGATTTTAAAAGATGCCATTGATGTTATCATCCTTTTCATTGATGGTTTGCGCTTAAACATTCAAAATTCTTATACAATTGACTTTCAATACAAGCTTAAGCTTGATTTCAGAATTGTAATATGTAGTTTCAATTCATTTATATCTTCCAATGAAACGTTCAAAATATGATTCTTAGGGCCTTTTTTAATTTTATTTTGAAACTATCACCTTTTTGTGCAGTTGAAACAAAAAAAAAGAGGGTTTTTAATATATTCTATTGTCTTGACTTATTCACCAAGTTAAATTAAATATTCACCAGCGTAAAATATTTTTCCTTTTATTTTTGACTTTATTATATTTACCTAGTGAACATTACGTGAAATTTGTAGTCATTTTAGCCATTCTGACAGGTTATAGAGATGGAGAATGGGATGGTGATTCACTTATAGTATTCTGTGCGAAAGTAAAGGGTTTGCAAAAGTATTAATAGAGTTTGATCCTATCAAACTTTCCAGATATTGGAAAATCAAAACCGGTTTTCTACTGATCGTCACTATTCGTGAGACTCTGTCTGTGAATACGTGTGAATTGTAATCAATGGCAATTTATCTCCTTTTTGACAAAGTTATAGAGATGCAAAAGTTTGGAATTCAGTTACAGTGCCTCTGGACGAAAGTTAAGGGTTTGCAAAAGTATTAGTAGAGTTTGACATCTAGTTCAGTTCATAGACTAACTATACCTAGATATCAAACTTTCCAGATATTGGAAAATCAAAACCGGTTTTGTACTGATCGTCCCTATCCGTGTGAACCTGTCCGTGAATACGTGAGAATTGTCAACAATGTCAAAATTCGAAAAGTTTTAAGAGTGACGTCACCCATATAAAAATGACGCGATGAATTTCGATTTTGACATTTCTCATATTTACAAATCTAATTTCGTCTAAGTTGCAAAAAAATTTTATGTTGAACAATAATTTTGTTTATTATATTTTCTAGGACAACAAAAGAAGAAAAATTTACACATTTGGAGCAAGAAGAAAACATTTTCCACAGAATACTGCGGCCACGAACAGATTGCCTTGGATTGGAGGTGGCAAAAACAGTTGGAAAAGTTTGTTTACATTTTCTTGTGAGTAACTACAAACATTTTAATTTCAAAATAATTTATTTTACTTCTTTTTTACAGTAAGAACAATGAATCTAAATGCACCATTCAAGAGCTTTAAGAAATGTGGATGAGTGATCTAACTAATTACATGTAAGTAAAAAGAATACATTTTCGTATAGCTATACATATAATGCCTTTTTCCTTGCAGATCCAACATTTGAAGTGCAATGGTTTCAAGAAAAGCGTTCCCAGTGTGGAACCATCGTGAGCTGATCAAATAAATTTGAGTAAAAAGAATACATTTTCGTATAGCTATACATATAATGCCTTTTTCCTTGCAGATCCAACATTTGAAGTGCAATGGGTTCAAGACAAGCTTTAATGTAATGAATTTGAAATGAAAATAAAAGTCATATAAGACTAAATACTACTTAAATAAATAAAATAAATTTAAAGAAATTTGATTTTTCTTTCTTGGATTATGCAATTCCACACCACCTTTGAGGTATGCATAATGGTGCGTTAACCGATTTTTTTTTTACTGGGTGTTCGGTTTCCCCTGTAGGCCTATTGCACCCATTCCGCATTCTGAAAAGTAAAGAATAAAAAATAGTTCCGCAAAAATGGACAGCAGTTTTGCTTACAGATGGCTTACTGAAAGAAATTTTTTCCTGAAAGAAGGATCGGAAATATCCCTATTCCAAAATTTCAAAACAAAATATATCCTAATTCTAAGGAAATAGTGGAAAATGAAATCCTTTGGCAAATTTTCGCAGCAAACGTAAGTGCGAGCAGATTTAATTTTTGCAGAAATTTCCGCTGCAACCCCGCGCAAAAAGTAGCATTCATCGAACACAATGCAAAATTGCTCCTCCAGCACACGGATGTATTCGACGAATTCTTGGGGCGGAGCAAGTAAGTTGCAATTGTCATATTGCTTAAAAGATGTAAAGGTAAGCGCAGTTGTCTTTTCAATACTGTCTAAAGTGGGCAATGGCAAGCTGCACTTATGACCTTTGAAACACTTCTTGTAAAGCCAACCGCAGACATACATAAAACTGTTTTCTTGTAGAAAATTTATCATATATATGTCTGAAGTTAAGTTTACATTTAGCGTGTTTTTTGGTGTCATGTCCAAGTGCTTTTGTATCCAGGACGTGTGTTTAACCAAATGATGATTATAAATTTGTTTGAATGTAATGCAATCTACCAATTTGCAATTTCCCGTTCTCACAATCTTCAAATATTGAAGACCCCATAATTTTTGAAAAATTGTCGAAAAGTGTGCGGGGGTTATGCGCGTACTCTTACCTCCATGGCTTCTTACTTCACTAAAAAAATTCTCTACGCAATCCTGGTTAAGATGCCTGGTATACAAGTACAAAAAATCGCAAGATCTAATATTGCGCCACAAAGATGTTAAAGAAGAGATGTTAAGCAACCAGCCCTTTACGAAATAGAACTGGTTGGTTACGTCTTTGCCTTCAGGATCCAGAATTTTCATGGATTGGAGAAGCTGTTGCGCGTTTAACAAAAATTGCGTTTGAACTTCATTTCCACTGTAGGCTTGCTTAAACATATTTGCGTCTTTACGCCTAGACGAATTAAAAATATCAAATAAATTATTAAAAAAAATCTAAAAATCGGCCGTGCTGCTTACAGTTGTGGGCCCTTGACCAGAGCTGCAGTAAGTTAAAAGACCCGCTGCAACTGTATTGCTCAAGACTTGAGAGGCATATTTAACTTTCATTCTTTGAAAGTTATTTGGCCGCACATGTGCCTCCGTAAGTTTTGGAGCTAACCTAAGTTTTAGTTTGGAATCGATGTCGTAAAATCTAACGATATCGTTCCATGTTGCACGTCGGGTGCCTGAATTATTGTAAATCATATCATTCTTTAATAGGCAATTTCGGGAAGATTTCATTAAATGAGGCGAGTCAAAGAAAAAAAATATCCTACTACTGTTTACTATGAAGTAGGGCTTAGCTAAATCTACGTCTAGCAACCGTGCTAACCCTCTGAAATTAGATCCCTGGTCACACACAAATTGCATTGGGATTAACCCACTGTCTTGAAGTGCAGAAACAGTTTCAAAAATAATTTTTTTTTAAATAAATGGTGTGCAACAGGTGCGAACAAAATAATAAGCGAGGGGATGTTTCCATCTCTTCGCAATGCCTTGAACCATCAGCACCAAAACATTGTGCGCAGGCCATGTTGAGCGATACTCGCTATCGCCAAAGTCTTCCAAACCAATTACGGTATCACTTTTCCTGCAGTAGTTCAAATGCGCTTTTAATGACATTTCGTCAGCCGAAATTGAACAGTATTTATAAATACTGGGTAGCTGACTCACCTTGAGTTCTAAGCTTTTGACATTGAACTCAATGTTACCCGGTGTCCTTGGCCACGATGAAATAAAGGACCGCAGAGTGACAACCGAAGGGAGGTTGAAAAGTGGCTGCAGCAACCTATAACTAATTGGGGAAGTCAAATGAATCGAAAGTGCCAAAATTTTCAATTCATTTGTATACCTACAACCCTTAGCTTTTCTGTCCAAATTTGACTTCACGTTCTCCACAACTGTTTGGAGTTCGGCGGGTAACCTATGACAAAAGTTTTCCTCTGCAGTTTTTTTTGGAATATTCTACCTCTTTTTCTGCTAAGTATAACTGCCTTTCAAGGAACAAGATTCTCTCATTTTGTGCCTTAATAGTTTTTTTAAAAGTTTCGATATCTACTTCCATTTTTGCTATCTGATCATTAGCAATACGCAAACGAAGTTTTAAATTCATTTTGCGTGGGGTGTATACCGATAAACGCTTACTTGTCTGGGTTCGTGAATCCGTTGTAAGTCCACTTTTGGAGTTCACTTCCCAACAGCTTAGCGGTTCATCGACATCGCAAAACAATTCGTCTTCGTTCGATGCCACCGAAGTTTGTTCCTCGTCCTCCGGACAGTCCAGTTCAATTTTTACACTTTCACACGCGGACACCTCTTGAACTGTCAACTCGCTAACCCGACTAATTGGTAATGCCGAGCGTTGTAAATATTTTTTTTTCCCCCTGCAAACATAATGTTAGCGAAGTGTTTTTCGCAGATTTGATCCGTTTTGTTGAATTTAGGCAAATCTAACATTTTCCGCCAAATTTCTCTATTGGAGAAAAAGATCATTGGATCAAATTTGGAAAAAACAATTAAAAATTGTGTTCCCAATTTGAAAAAAACATGCATACGTGCAAAAAAAAAAAAAAAAAACGATTTAAATTCAATTTTTTTTTTATTTGTTAATGAATAATAATTTATCTCGCTCTCACTCGTTTTCTTAATACTATTACATGCGTGTACTTTCTTAAGGCTAGCTATACTTATCACATTTACATAAGTAGATTTATCTTAATTCTATTTTAAACTACCTTAATTGGAATTAATTGTTTACCCTACCTACTCGTATATGTGTTCCTATAAAATAAATACAAAAACCTCATATTTCCAAATTTGAAAGAAAAATCCAGCGTTTATTTGAAAAGTTCTTGTTTTTATTTAGATAAAGTGTGAGGATTGTATGATGTTGAGATGCTCAACCCAAGAACAATTGAGCCGACGCAATACAGGTAATCGAAAACTTCGTCTAAAGACCAACGTGTACCATCAGCGACGAGGCGGCCATTTATCTGATATTGTGTTCCATATGTAACTTCCATGTCCACACTCTTTATTGAAATAAAAACAAAAGAACTTTTCAAATAAACGCTGGAGTTTTGTTTCAAATTTCAAAATAGGCTGTCTTAACGGGAAACCTTATACTTATATCATTTAGTATACAGTATGCAAAGTTCATATTCAAACACCCACATTTTAAGAGAACAAACTGTTTTCGGTACAAAACTAAAAGACAAATAAGTTTTTTTTTAATTATGCACCAAAAAACGAATTCCTGCTTAGAGTGAAGGTGTGCGAATGAGTTTTGCATACCGAAGGTAATTAATCTATTACTATTTATACTTTAAGTCGCAATTTAACAAATTTTAAAAACACAACGTGTAAAGTACACTTTTTTTCTTCAACGTCTGACAAACATTTAAAATCGAGTTGTTCAGGTTCCCGCCAAAAAAAAAATAACTAAAAATAGGCGATAAAAGCGTGTTGATCATCTAGCTTCTATCAATGAGAGGAAATAATTAATAAGTGCATACTTTATTATACCACGCAAGTAGATTAAAAAGCTATTTAACTTTTTATGTTGTTTAACTTTGTAATCCACCCCCGTAATACAATGGCATGCAAAAAAAAACATTTTTTCCATGCATAATACAAACTTACCTGGCTTCCTCGCATCCTGGCCGGTACAAGTGGATGTAATCCTTGCATCCTAAGAGACACTTCTTAGTTCTTTCCATTTTATCTATATAAAATTTTTATCTATAAGATAAAAAGTAATTAGTTTTATTAAATTAAAACAATAGAAATTTTTGTCACTTACATATTTGCTGCTTCTTCAATAAATTATTGACATTTGTTCATTTCACCACGGTGTGGGTAAGTTTTTCGCTTCACCATGAATGTTTTCATCAGGAGAGCATGTTCCGAAAAAATGTAAATTACAATTCATGAATAAATTGGATTATTAGATTAAATGGAAAATATTGTATTAACTTTTCATACGAAGTAATAAATAATAATTAATGATTATTTTGACTGTTTTTATTTGTGAAAATAGAACAATAAATAGAAAATTAGTGCTTTATAGGTCCATTTAGTACGACAGCGAATTGACCAATTATCTTTTGAAAAAATATGGATGTGACTGGACACATAGCTCATATTTAATGATTTTGTATTACTAATTCCATTACTAACGCAACATTTCCATATACTTTGCTCAATTTTTGCATCAAAAAATTTCCGAGAAGAAGAAAATCGATGTAAACACAACGCTGTACGTTTCACAAATATCACGCTGTAATTCTAAAATTTGGCTGGATTTTCGTGAATGTCAACGACATCAAATCGGCGTATAAATCTTATACCGTTAGAAAGCAACCTTTCGTCAGCGAAGCAAATAAAAAAAAAAACAAAAGGACTTTGCTAATAAATAAAAAAACAAAGGATTTGTTGTGGAATTTGTTTCCACGATAAAAAAAAGAAATAAAAATGAAGCCAAAAGAAATAAACAAATTAAAGATTTATTTTAGAAAATTATATTTTCTTCGATGTTGCCTGCTCGGCTTTCTGATTACAACTGACTATCGGAAAAGAATGCTAAAGCGAAGGTAATATGCTTGTGGTATGTACAGTATAAATTCTGCATTGTCTTGTACATAGACAAATAACATACCACAGCATCACGCCATAAAGTAGCGGCTCGATTGTGTGAAAGAAATTATATTACAGTGGCGTATACGAGTGGCAAAAAGTAATTTATACAGTGGTGTCGCGAAGTTGCGCTACATTTGTCTAGTAGGATTTTTTCAGAAGAGTCAAAATTTAGCATTTATGAATCAAATAGGACTTCGAAAGCATGAAGACAACCAAATGAAACTTACAGTCCAAATACACAAGGTAAAAAGTAAAGCACGGAAATGGTGGTTGTGTAATATGGAGCTAAATATCCACTGTTGAGATCGGTTATTTAGTCACAGTAATTCAGAAAAAGAAGTATACTAAAATATTTAGAGCGAAAATTTGCTTCAAAGGACACAAACAATGCTTATTGCGAAACATTTTTTACTTCCAACAGGACAACGATTTCAAGCATAAGTCCATATCCACATAAAGGCCCTCACTTGCTAGTAACGCCACCACATAGCTCCGATCTTAACCCGTTCTCTTTGGAACGCCTTTGGAATCATTAAATGATGAGGTTACGAAAACATGTCATCACATCGAAGCCTCAGTTAAAAATTTTAATTTTTAGCGGAATGGCAAGAAATAATATGTGAATATATGGAAAAGTTGACGCATTCTATGCCAGACCGGCTTAAAGATGTTAACAGCATTAAAGAATACTCAACAAAGTAGTAGCAAAATCTGTTGAAAACAATTATAAACAAAAATTCTCTTCGACAAAACCAAATTAAGTTGGGATATCATTTCACATTGTTTGTTAAATTCTGGAAATTATTTTTAAAAAAATAAACAATTAAAATACCACCGCTTTTGTACTTTATAATGTGTGAAAAAAAAGATTCTCGAAATATTTTGGAAAAGCTTTAAATTCAAATAGATAGAAAAATTCAAAATAGAAAAACAAATATTTTCCTTAAAAAACTAAAAAATGATCAAAAATGTTAATTGTACTTATCAGTATTATTTAATTAATTTATTTACTCAACACATTCAAACTAAAAGAACAGCAAGGAATTGTAATAGTTTCAATTCATTTATATCTTCAAATGAAACTTTCAAAATATAATCCTTAGGTCCTTTTTTAATTTTATTCTGAAACGATCCCCTTTCTGTTCAATTGAAACAAAAAAAAGGGTTTATTTTAAATATATTCTATTATCTTCACTTTTTCACCACGTTGAATTAAATATTCACCAGCGAAAAACATTTTCCCTTTTATTTTTGCCTTTATTATATATACTTAGCGAACATTACGTGAAATTTGTTGTCATTTTAGCCATTCTGACAGGTTATAGAGATTGAGAATGTGTTGGTGATTCACTTACAGTGCGTCTGCGCGAAAGTTAAACGTTTGCAAAAGGATTAGTAGAGTTTGATATCTACGTATAGTTAGTCTATGGTTTAGTTTATCTATGAGTTGGTCTATGGTGTATGATCTATAATTTGTGCCGTGAAGTGAAGTTACTAAGTTGGTATTAAATGTTAAAATCCTAGAACTAACTAAAAGATTGAATGGCAGTTGTACTTATTTAGGAGTCATTTGAAAATGAGTTTTTACGTTGAAAATGTCGGTCGAAGTGTAAGTCCATTCTTACTGCTTGTGAATGGTTTTAAAATTTTACATTTTCAGAGCCGCATTCTTGAACTTCTTTCACAACCGGTATCAGAGCGGTGCACAGAACTTTGCCTTTTATTTGACCGGTGCAGTGTTCGTGAAATGCATGATTTATTTCCAGTAATAGTTAATTCCATATTTGAATTAAATAGCGGTGGACTAGGGTGGGGACTTCGTTCTACTTGTAGAGAAATATCACCTATTATTTTTGAAATACTCCATGATTTCTTTGTCCCTCATGGCCCAATGTTTAGACTATGTTACAGATTGATAAATGATGCGATTAAATTTGAATTTAATGTAGAATTTTTACCAGTAAGTGAATATAGCTACTGGTTTTATTATTATGTTATTTTTTTTTTCCTCGCTAGCACAAGTCATTTGAGATGCTGCAGAATGGACAGTATTCAATATTCTACTCGGAATTAGTTAATATTGATCCGTTCCGAAGATGTGTTACGTCGCTTTCTCTAAACGCATTTGACTATTTTATTTTAAACTTTGCAGTTCATGGTACTTTTTCTTTACAAAAACACTTTGCGAACGCTTTACAAGTGCACAATGAAAGAATGAAAACAGTTTATTTTTATTTATCGGCTCAGTATTTTTGCACATTTTTGCCCGGAAGCCCAGATCAATTTGTAATTCCGATTAGCATACGCACTACGATTAAAGTTCCACAGCCAATCCCCACTCAACAGTTACAGCCAAAAAGATCCCCAAAATATTTGAAAATACCTAACGTAACGCCTTATTCGTCGACTAATAACCAAGATGTAAGAAGTGCGGAATCACCTAGATCATATGCGTGGCGTACGGAATCCGTATTGCACATGTTTATTGATACTTGGCTACGGTATGATGCAGACGAAGCATTAGTATGTCTTATTTTATTTAGTATAGCATAAAATCTTGTTTAATAATATTTCTTATATCATTAGGATCTGCCAAGCAGCGAATTTATTCGAGTTATTCGTATTATGGTGAAGCAGATTCACACTTTCTCCAATTGTGCTGCTCTTGATACTACCCCAATGGCAGCACTTCGTAAAATGTCACAGTTGATGATGAAAGCAAGAATTTTTTCATTTTTAAAAAGTATAATAAATCGTTGGCCACTTGATAGTTCCCTTTCTGTTGTTCTCGAACTCTGGTTAAGTTATATACAACCTTGGAGATATACACTTGATTGGCGAAATCATAGGTAAATTTAAAATTGTTTTTATGAAAATATATATGTTAAATATTCAATTTGTTTTTAGTCAGCGTGTTGCTGAAATGGCCATAAGTAGTCAATTCGAGAGTTTTATTCAAGATAATCTTGTCATTTATACCCAAATATTTCATCAAATTTTATCACGCTTTAATCGCTTAGATTTTACGACGGTTAGGAATGTTATTATGTTACACCGATTGGTCAAGGCAAGGGCAATTTTTTAAATATTAAAATATTATAATACAAATTTTCCCTTAGGTTTTTAGTCAACCATTTCTCCCCCAAAAACTTTTTGATTTCGAGCAAATTTTAGCTGGAAACAACGCATTTGGAATGGCTCTTGGTGTGCAGCAACTAAACCGCCAATATCTGTAATTGATAAGAAATGAATTTGTATAGTTACGGACAAAACAATACAATATAATCATTTCATATACCTTATATACAATATTATTTAAAAAAAATTTAACTAAGAAATATGCATATGAAAAAAGAAATTCATATCATATAAAATAATTCAGAAAAATGGTGTAAAAAGGGGACACACGAGGTGTGTTCAGAAAATAATGGGAATTTTAAAATTTCGCGGGTTTGGAGATTGTTTTTATTATACTGGTATACATGCCTCTGAATTATGATAAAATTTTCAGCTGTATTCATTGTTAGGAGTGTTTTCATGAGCTTCGCGATTTTCGTTTGTTAAAAGAAATGGATCAAAGAATTTGTATCAAATTTTGGGTAAAAAATAAAATAAAGTGTAACAAGTGTGTGAAATATTAACAAAGGCCTATTGTGAGTCTGTTATGAGTAAAACAAGAGTCTACGAGTGGTATAAGCGTTTCCAAGATGGCCGTGAAGTCGTTGAAGATGACGAACGCCCTGGAAGCCCCAGCATTTTTTCGAATGTTTTGGGTATGAAATGCGTGGCAGCAAAATTTGTTGAACTTTGGACAAAAACAGCAGCGAATAGAAGTTGCTCAGGGGTCACTAAATGAAGTCAACGACGATGCAAAATTACTGAAACGTGTTATAACGACGAAAAATTAGTGTGCGGATATGACGTCGAAACTAAGGCTCAATTGTTCCAGTGGAGGCATTCTGGTTCGCCAAGACCGAAAAAAAGCGCATCACTGACAGAGCGGCTATCCTAAAGATTGAGTTTGAGAAGTGTTTCGAGGATTGGAAGAAGAACTGGAACAAGTGCATAATATCTAATGGGGACTATTTTGAAGGCGACAATATTAATGTAGACGAATAAATAAATATTTTTTTTTTTTCAAAAAACTAAAATTCAAGATATTTTCTGAACACAACACGTACGAATAACAATAAGATCAATATACAAAATGTTGGCAATTCATGATAAACTTTCTACTTTTTTTTTTATTTGGACGGTCTTCCACAAAATTAATTAAATTAAAAATTACACCAACTAAACGGACGCTATCCTGATCCCTAAGAATAACATCCGAAATGAAATTGCCAACACCAGTAATTTGCGAGGGTGTTATGAAAAATATGCTTAAAAGAATACGCATTTGCGCTATGGTCACTACATCAACATCATATTTCATACATAATATTAAGTAATAATAATACTGTGCTTCAGTTGGAAGTAATTAAAAAACAAAAAACATGACTGAAACATAAAACGCACTCCACACTACCTCCTCTATGCTAAACGCTTTTGGCGTTGATATGTAGCATTTTTGATGCTCTTGCTATAATTATTTAATTAAACAAGACGATTTGGGTATCATCTTTCAGCGATAGTTTTCTGGATAGTGGTATAGAAAATAAATATTTTTGATCTCCTACCTTGCCTGAGCACTTTTCGGCGCTATTTCAATTCCTATTTGAGCTAAAGAATTAAATATGTTTAGGTTGTGGAGCTTTGCACTTTAAGATTGTTATATAATGCATACTATATACTCAAATTATTTATTTTTGTTAATTCAAATAAAATGAAAAATAATTTTTCACAACCAAACAAATAAGGTTAAACTTGTTTTAGCTCCTTCACGATTGTTAACAATTTTTTGTCATATGTTTATATTTACTCATTATCTCTTTTACTCTATTACTATTATAAAGGAGGAACAATATTTGGAGTTGCGTTACAATTAATTTTACACATCCTTGTTGTGAGAAGAACATTGGCCTTATTGTTTTGTCCATAACTGACTGTCTTACACCATATATGATTTGCTTTATATTCTACCTTTGCAGTTCCCGTCTTGATAGTAATATTGGAGAATGGGACAATTTTTTCAACGAGGATAGTTACATTCCTTTATTTAGTCAAGCAGTCAAGTGTGAGATTGGGCAATTCATCAAAACGGTATATACTGCCAAAATGTACGTACAGCAGGAAATTTGTATGATCAGAATTAATAAAATTAAAAGAAAAAGTAATATAAGATTCTTTACGAGAATAATTAATTTTTTTTTTGATGATATGTCACCGACTGAAATAAAACTGCAAGAAATTATTAAAATACCCGGTATACTTGATTTGGCCCTGCAAACTTTGAGCAAAATGTTCGATGTGAGTATTATTTTATGTTACCTTACATATAAAATTCATATTAATTAATTACATTTATGGAATGAATGATATTTTCTCATTTTAGGTTAGCATTCCAGAAATTTCAATAGCTCAGCTTGAGCCTAAGGATCAAAGTTATGCAGATTTAAATGTATCTCTTTACGATAACAGTGGATATTTGGACACCTTAAATCTTTCTCCAAATCAGGTATACTTACGAATATTAAGGGTGTTCCGGATAATGTATCGAATACTTTAAGGGGAGATTCCTTATCATATTCTGACAAAATTTTGAAATACATCCCCTCCGATATACAGAAGTTTTAAACAAAGCCTTACGCTGTTCTGTTTTGACTCCTATTGAAAATAACATATTTCAAATTTATGCGCGTATGATAACAAATGGAGTATTGTTGCACTCGTGATTATGAGTACTTTTATTGTTTCAAAGTAAGTGTTGGCCTAAAATTATCGTCATTTCTTTCCGAAAAATATCTTATTAACGCCCACTTTTTGCAACTTTGGAATGTGTACCTAGTGTTTAAAAAAGAATGCAGGTCATTTCATTTCAGGCCGTTAGTTTTCAAAATTTGTACATATGGCAGGTGTTTTTCCAATGAAATCTCCTGCATGTTTTTAAGGCTATATTCGTATTATTTAGTAAAATTTTGTTTTTTTCGTCAACGGCAGGAACTCTGGGGTCTCTGTGTAATTCGTCATTCCTTAGGACAATTTCTCTTCTTATGTACCTTATTTTAAAAAGTTTGTTAAATATTGACATTAGTTTTCTTGGTACAACCCCAGAGTTCTACACCATAGGTCCACAACGGCTTCAGCACTTACTTGTATAAATATAGCTTGTTCTCAATGCCAAGCTTAGAATAATTTGACGAAAACAATATATTTCTTTATATTTGTTTTCGAGCTACATAGGTTTCTTTTTCACGTGCGACATCCATTTTCAGTTTGCTTCGAGTCTCATTTAGCCTCGTTTGCGAAAAGACTTCCTGGATGCATGTTTTTCTGTAACTAAAGCGTACTTGAACATATCTGGTTTTATTGAGCACAATCCGCCAGGCCTTTGTCCATTCACGTGCACTAATAGAACCCTTTGTAGTTTAGCTGTTGTTTCTTAAATCGTTTTACCTACTGCTAGTACAGCAGTGTCGGCTAAAAACGCCCCTCTTGTGGTATAGTACAGGTATAAAGGAGACATAGAAGCGGACCGAGAACACTTCCTCGTTTCCGTGTCTAACACGGAAAATTTTTTCTCAAGATTCACTGTCAGTACATTATATATGCTTAATAAGATATTTTTAGAAAAAAAAAAAACAAAACAAAATTACATTTTTTTAAAAAAAATCCCCCCTATAATACGATTTTTTCTCAAAATATGTTAAGGAATCCTCTCTTAAAGTCTTCGAAACATTACGCGGAACACTATGTATAGTGCTTCAATTTCATCATTTTACTTACATTGAAGTTGAATAAATAATTTCCATTCCATTTTATATATCGGGTTTTCCAATAAGAACTTGACAACTTTTTTTTTAAATAAAACGCAAACCATTTGAGATATTTCAAAAACTTTATTATCGGCTGGAAGTACAATCAAAACATTTATGAATGGAACTCGACTTCGTTCATATGGCCACCGCGGGCACGTTTGCAGCGGTCGATTCGTTGGACCCAATTTTCAACGACTCGGCCACACATTTCGGCCGACACGGCCACTGTTTCGCGTTCAATGTTGGCTCTGAGCTCTTCCAACGTCGTCGGCGTGTTGGCATAAACCAATGACTTAACGTAGCCCCACAGAAAATAATCAATCGGCGTTAAATCGCACGAACGAGGCGGCCAATCGACTGGCCCATTTCTTGAGATAACACGCTCACCATACTTACTCTTCAATAAATCGATTGTAGCGTGTGCTGTGTGGCTTGTGGCATCATCCTGTTGAAACCACATGTCGTCCAAGTCCATATCTTCCAGTTCGGGCCAAAAATAATCGGTGATCATGGCGCGATAACGCTGACCATTCACAGTAACGTGACGATCGTTATCGTCGACGAAAAAATATGTCCCAATAACGCCGCCGGCATGCAAACCACACCAAACAGTTTTTTTTGTGGGTAAAGTGGTGATTCATGAAGCACATGTGGATTTTCACCTGACCAATAACGCATATTTTGCTTATTGATGAACCCATTGAGCCAAAAATGAGCTTCGTCACTGAGGATGATTTTGCGATGAAATTCATCATCTTGGCGCATCTTCTCCAGAACCCAATCGGAGAACGTACGTCGTTTCAAATGGTCCGGCTTCAATTCTTGAGTCAGCTTGATCTTGTATGGGTGTAAACCAAGATACTTACGCAAACTACGCCATAATGTAGTCTGAGCAATGCCCAATTCTTGAGAACGCCGTGGAATTGACTGATTTGGATCGTTTGCTACGGACGCCTGAACGGCAGCGATATTTTCGACACTTAGACCAACCCGTTGTCTCATTGACACGGCAACATCACACAACGAATATGTAGACTCAATTTTTGCAATAGGCTTGTTATTGCCTGTCTACTAGGGCGAGAATTACGACCGAAAGTTGGAGTTAACGCTCTTAAAGTTGCAATCACCGAATTTCGGTAGAAAATTTTTATAATTTGCAGAAGTTGCTCGTTCGTGTACTTTACCATGATGAAAATGTTGAGTTTACTGAATAAATTGACAGTGACAGTTTGATGATTAGTGAGACAGTTTGAATGAGTGCGTTCACAAATTAAATTCAAAATTGTCAAGTCCCTATTGGAAAACCCTTTATGTATATTTTGTTCATCACCTAGTTTTTCACATTAATTTTCCAGTTAAGATAGTCCGCTATCAGTTTTAAGTATTTTTAATTTGTTAATTCATACTTCATACATTTAAGCATGGGTTTGATCTTCAAAATAAGTTTAAATGTATTTACCTCGGTTACATTTCTTCTCTTGGTACAACTATTTTACTGAAATTTGTATCTGCATTTTCAGTAATTGGGTATTTTCTTGTTTCAATTACTTTTGTAGGTATTTTAACAACATATTTGTTTGTTTGAGAGTCATGCTATGTTCTAATGTTTTACAATGTTTCAAAGTAAACTGTCCCTTTGGCAGACCATTACTTTCTTCCATTAAGGAATTCACTTGAACATTATTTCATCAAGGTATAATTCAAGCTAGTGAGTAGACGTGTTTTTTTTCGGCTGGCTAATCTTGCTTTTTCTGAAATAAAATTAATTAATTAAATGGCCATTTTATTTTTATTCTATAACAGTGCGAACCCCCCTTTTACATATAAAATTCAATTGATAGTGATAGTGAGACTAATTAAATAGTTCTTATTCCAAATTTGTTCAGTTTTGTGCCAATCATTTGACTTTGACATTTTTCTTTGTTTCTCTTACTCCATACTTCGAACCCTTACTCCATACGCACTTTAGTATGTCCAACTCTAAACGGTCCCGGTCAAACTCGAAAATTGACATGACAAGTGTAAACTCCCCTTGAACATCAATTGAGTCTTCACACCAAAAGCCCAAAAATTTAGCCTTGGATGAACATACAGTGGCTCAACATTATAATGGGACACTTACAAAAATGAAAAATATCAATTATTTTCTAGGAACTTATAAATGTTATAGATGAAATAGATATCGAATTTGAACGTTCATACTATCAGTTTATTAAGAAACAAAAATCATATGAATTCATTAACACAAAGTAAAAAAAAAAATCAAAAACTAAAAAAGTCAAATTCTGTAGCTCAAAGTAATAATGGGACACACAATATAAATATACAAAAAAAACATTTAATTCAATTTCATAATTTAAGATTTAATATTTTGTTGGGAGGCCGTTTTGCCTTATTACTGCTTCTAGGCGATTTCTGGCAATAATCTGGTGAATTTTTTTCCCAATCGTCCTTCAGAGCTGAAATCAGGTTATTTTTATTGCTAATTTGGTGGTTTTTTAGTTTTTCTTCTAAATAACTCTACACATGCTCTATGGGGTTCAGATCCGGCGACTGTGGTGCCGTTTCGAGCACATGGGGGCCATTATAGAGAAGCCAAATTCTGACATTATAGGCCTTGTGTTTGGGATCATTATCCTGATAGAAGTAGCAATCGTCCACAATACCCAATTTTTCGGCGGTTTCCGACAGATTTGATCTTAAAACGTTTAGATAATATTTGTGGTCCATTATGCCTTCTATAATATGAAGATTTCCAGGTCCTGCTGCCGATATTGCACCCCAAGCCATAACTGATCCCAAACCGTGCTTTACTGTTGGCTTCAAATTTTTTTCCCGTAGCTCTTCATTTGCTTTTCTCCACACATATGAACGCCCATCTGATCTAAAAACATTGTATTTACTTTCATCACTAAAAATTACTTTACTCCAAAGCGTAAAATCTTCATTTTTGTATTTGTTGGCGAAGGTTAGGCGTTTTTTCTTATTTGCCTCACTTATGAAAGGTTTCTTCCTAGCAACTCGGCCATTGAAGTTATGTTTCCTTAATATATTTCTGATGGTTTCTGGGTTGGATTTTTTGCCAAGATATTTTTCTGCTTCAGCAGCAAGTTTTGGTGCACTAAGGTGTGGGTGGTTCTTGATTTGTCTTATAAGCCCCCGTTCATCGGAATCGGAAAAAATTTTCCGCTTGCTGGGTTTTGCTTTGTTAGCAAAATTATCTCCATCATTATAGCGTTTAATTATATTAAACACTGTAGATCGAGGTTGCTTCAATATTTCTGCAATACTTCGCACAGATTTACCAGATTTGGAATGCGTTAATATTAATTCCGTAATATCTGCTGAAGTTTGAGGACCGCGTGGTGCCATAACTGATATTCTGTTTGAATAAGCGTGCTTTACTAATCGAAATATTACTTGAAATGAAATAATAGAAATTCCCGTAAATGTCATAAAAGAAACCCAAATATGTACCGTTTCTTAGAGCAAAATCAATTAGAGTTGCCATGTGTCCCATTATTACTTTGAGCTACAGAATTTGACTTTTTTAGTTTTTGATTTTTTTTTTTACTTTGTGTTAATGAATTCATATGATTTTTGTTTCTTAATAAACTGATAGTATGAACGTTCAAATTCGATATCTATTTCATTTATAAGTTCCTAGAAAATAATTGATATTTTTCATTTTTGTAAGTGTCCCATTATAATGTTGAGCCACTGTACCTTGTTGGATAAAATGGATGAGAAACTTCAAATGAAAGCATTAAAAACTATTTCAATCATTTATGCTACGTTATTAATGTAAAACCACCAATTTTAAATGATATTTTTCGCACACGCCCTCGACCGAATAGTGACACCTCTGCGAATATTCTTAAATTTCAGTCTGTCTATGATAGGAACTTCGTACTGAGCTCGGTCTCCAAAGAACAACAAACAAATCATTTTATTCGAGGTTGGATTAAACTCGCACCCAAATGTCTACCTGCGCGAGTGTTTATCAAAATCCAATAACAATTTACTGCATTGTGGTCTTCAACTAAAGACACAAAAACAACTCTCATCAGTTTTTACGTTGCGCGGACGTGTGTTTGTTAAACGGCAACCCATTTATTAAGCTGTGGAAATTAAAAACGTCGCTAAACTGCATAGCATTGCCAGGCCCTACGAATATTATTTATATATATAGCTTTTTTTCTATTTTCTTATATATTTCTTTTTGTAAGTTCTGAACTCTTAAGTAATTGTATTTAAATTTGTCTATTTTTGAACTTTTTAATGATCTCCAGTTATTATTGTTTTTTTTTTCTCATAAATCTTTGAAGTATTTGGTGGAAGGTGTTATTTTCGACTTCTTTACTCTAGTTATGTGGCCAACTAATAACTGATTGAATCCCACTAGCGACGGTCACTCTGACATCTGTCGCTCAATGATTAATATTCTGTGTAACCGGATGAATGTTCTACGTGTGTGTCATTTAAACACGTAAAGTCTGTTTCCCATAGCTTGATGAGCTAAGAGATTTGCTAATAGGTTCCAAGGTTGATATTGTCTGCATTACAGGATCGTGGCTTAAGGATGGTATAGGGAATGAGGTGTACAACATTGATGGATACAGGCTTTTTCGAGAGGATAGGATATGTAGATCAGGTGAAGGTGCTGCCATATATGCAAAAATTGGTTTGAGATTTTATCCGATATTAAGGTCTTCTACCGTAGTCAAATTGACTATGCGTTCGTGGAGCTCATATCTACCACAGGCAAACTTCTCATTGGATCAATTTATAGACCGAAATAAATATATTGATCCATATCCGATATTCTCTGTGTTGGAATCCATCTATTCACTAGCAAAAAGTTTTAGTAGGCGGTAATTTAAACAGCAACCTTTTAGTTACTTAATTTGTTCGCAGTGAGTACAAGTATTGCTACATACTTTTCTGATGAAACGAGTAGTCTTTTAGATCTTGTCTTTCTGAATAATGTCAACGACGCTCTCTTGTATAACCAGTTATCTGTCCCTGCTTTTTTTAGGCACGACCTGCTATTTCTGATCTTTGAATTTGCATGTGAGAATACAGTTACAACATTGATTACCACCAACTGGAGATAGATTCTCGGCATATTGATTGGGATTGTGTTTTATATTTTTGTATTGTGTATTCTATGACTTCCCCTAATGACCAAATTGAGTATTATTATAATTAAATAAGAATAATTAAATAAGAATGTATGTACCATTTTTAATAATCATGTTCCTCTAAAAACCAAAGGTATCCGCTTTGGCTAATGTCCTTGGTGTACACCGGAAATTCGACTAGTGATTCATTAGCGTAATCGTTTCTACGCGAGTTGGAAGCGTTATAGGCTATACATACACCTGCAAATATATCGTTCTATGCGCAATCAGGTTGTCGGTGAAATTAAAATTGCGAAAATGGAAAAGTAACAAAATTGACCAATCAACAATAGGTCGCCAACTCTGGACAATCCGGGAAATTGGAATACGCGGAAACATTAAACATTAAACATTGATTCCGACTTGAACCTAAATTAAAGCTTTGTTACCCTCCCTTTTCCTGATATTAATGTTGTTGCTATACATCCGCTTGATTTTAACTTTCTGATGATATTGAAATGGTTGCTTGTTTATTGTCGGTCAAATCAAATGCTGTAGTCTTTGATGAAATTCATCCCAACTTTGTGAAAATAATCCTGCCAATTACTCTTCCATTTTTGGTCCATGTCTTCAACCTAATAATAACAACAGGCATTTACCCTTCTCAATAAAAATGTGCCAAAATAATTGATATACATACATAAAAGTTCTAACAGTAAGGAATATCGACCGATATCCATACTGCCTTACTTCTCTAAGATATTTGAGCGGGTTCTTCAAAGGCAAATAATCTCCTATATTCATTCCAACGACTTACTCCAATGCAATCTGGATTTAGGAAAGGCCATAGCTGTACAACGGCCATAATTAAAGTTGTAGACGGTATCAAGGAGGCGTTAGATGAAGACAAAATATGTTTTCTAGTACTTTCGAACACAGTACTCATTCGAACACAGTTAACCACCTAACATCTGTAACAAACTGTTGAAATTGTTTGGTTTTTCGAACTCAGCTACAAATATCATATCATCTTACCTAAAACTTAGAAAGCAAGCTATCTCAGTTGGCCAACAATCGTTTGACTTTATGTAAAATACTAGAGGAGTTACACAGGGCTTCTTCTATTCTCGCTTAACGTAAATGAGATTCCCACTTTCGTGACCTCATATGTTCAAATGTATGCTAATGACGTTCAACTCTATTGTAGTATCCCTCTTGGTGTGATAGATGACTGTGCAAATGCGTTAAACAGTGATGGAGCGCATATCAAGCTGGTCAGAAAAAAATTGACTATTTCTAAATCCATTCAAAACTAAATGTATTGTCATTTATAAAACACTGCTTGATCTCTCCTACTTCCCAGACATTGTGCTAAGAATAGAAACTTAAGTGGAATAACCACATCAACACTACAGTTGGTAAGGTATATGGAACGTTACGCTAGATCTGGATGCCACACTACTTCATCTCTTTCAAAACTCGTCTCTTGCTAGCTAAAACACTCCGTGTACCAGTTCTCTGTTATGGGTGCCAAATATTCTGTTACTGTGAGGCTGACAGTAAAAGAAAACTTTATGTCGTTTTCAACAATGTTTTAGGTTACGTTTTCAATCTTTCACGCTTCGACAGAATATCTCATTACTTGAAGTTGCTCTTTAACATGTCACTTTTTTTTTAAGAACTTAACACTTTCGCGGACAGAACGGCTCCAGCTGTCAATATAAAATTCATCTTCTTCTATAATCTTAGCTATACGGTGATAGCAATTATACATTAAATTGAATCTATGGTGTCACAACACGAACCATCAGAACATTTCTAACTGTCTTTTATATGATGGCGTGACCAAACTTTAATTTCGACAACTCGAATTGCGGAATACACTTCCTTTTAAATGATCAAAAGACACCGTTAGATATATTTGTGAAAATTTTTGATTGTAGTGTTATGGCCATTGTGATCAATTCAACTAATCAATATGGTCAAAAATGAACGAGAGAATCACGCCCGCATACGCGAAATTCGAGAAAAACAACATTTAAACCAACAAACTCTGCTGAAATGCTGAAATTTTTCGGTCTGTGCTTATTACAGGGGCAAATCCGTTGTCATTCAATACCAAGATTATTTACATATGATAAACTCTACATTTTTTTACAAACGATGTCTGGTAGAAGATTTGAACAAATTTTATGATGTCTCTAAGTTAAATGTAATGCAGATTTATATCGCAATGTTCGGATAAATAAAAATAAACATTTTTGCACCACACTAATAAATAAATTTAAAATTTCTTACTTTCCTGATGAACAACTTTCATTAGACGAATCGCTTTTGTTGCATAGGAGACGTTTAAGTTTCAAAACGTACATGAAAGGCAAAAAGGGAAAATATGGCATCAAACTGTATGAATTGTGTACAACAAAAGGATATGTACTTAACATTGAAATTTACAAAGGCAAAGCAAGCAATGACCAAAATGATGTTAGTAAAACAATTCTCCAAAATTTGGTATTGCGTTATATTACATGGATAATTACTATAACAGCGTCCCATTAAGCTTACTGCTTTTGCGTCGAAAAACCCATTCCACGGGTATACTCCGCTCAAATAGAGTTGGTCTTCCAGACTAAGTAACGAAGAGGAAATTAAAGAGGTTGGAGCACATATGGAGACGCAAGGAAAATGTGTACGTAAGTAAATGGAGAGGCAAGAGGTACATACTTTTTATCACTACTGGATATCATCCGCAATTAGAAAGCACCACAAACAGACTTGGAGCTGATCTTCAGAAGCCTAAGGGAGCTATGGAATACAATTTATATATGTCTGGAATTGATCGCGTCGATCAAATGATATCATATTATTCCTGCCCCCGTAAAACGATTCGGTGGTACAAAAAATTTATCTTTCATTACTTATTACATTTATAAAAAATACATAAAAGTCAATTGTTCATTTATAATATTTAGAGAAATATTGATTCGTCGGTCACTAAATATTCGCGATAAAAGTATGCATGCACCAAAATCTTTACTGGACAGAACACCAATGGTTTCAACTTCTTCAGCTTCGAACGTACCCAGGATGGCGCAGCAAGCACTTCACAGCAGTATTATTCAGCAAAATTACCAATTCCACAAAATTATAAACGGAAGACATAACTTATGCGGTGCAAGGAATGTTCGAAAAGCAAGAAGAGGAAGGAAACTTCGTTTTACTGCAAAAGTTGTGACACTCCCACCCCATTATGTGCAGGTAAATGCTTCGAAGACTGGCATAATAGTTTGATTTAAAAATCCGTAACTTAGCAAAGAATGACTATTTTTATTAATGAATTATTTTTATTGAGCTGTTTTTAAAAGTGTTGGTTATTATTGTTATTGAAATGTTTTTTTATGTTCATGTATGAAATTTATTTTTATTTTTACAATAGATACCTACGAGGGGCGTTCAATATATTCTCGGTATCGATATGAAGGAAAATGCGAATTCAATTTAAATTGTTTCTATTTTTCAATATAATCTCCCCTAACATCAATGCATTTGTTACATCTTGAGATAAGCTTTTTTAAACCCTCAAAAAAATAAATTTCCTCTTTCTCTGCAAAATACCCATTTATTGCCGACTTGAGTTCTTCATCATCCGAAAATCTTTTTCCACGAAGACATTCTTTCAAATCCGGAAACAGGAAATAATCACTAGGGGCAAGGTCTGGACTATAGGGTGGGTGTTGGATTTCTTCGAAACCACAATCTCGCGCAGCAGCCTTGGAAACTCGCGCCGTGTGAACAGGAGCGTTGTCATGAAGAAGCAACACACCCGCTGCGAGTTTACCCCGTCTTTTCTTTTTAATTTCCTCCCGCAAATTATGCAAAGTGGAAGCGTAAGATGTGGCGTTGATGGTTTCACCTTTTTTTTATACTCAATGAGCAAGATTCCCTTTGAGTCCCAAAAAACTGTGGCCATGAGCTTCCCGGCAGACGGAGTGACTTTGAACTTCTTCGGGGGGTCTGTTCCTTTTTTATGCCACTGCATGGACTCTTGTTTGCTTTCAGGTTCATAGTGGTGGACCCATGTTTCGTCCCCAGTAACAATTCGATCCATAACACCGTCCGCGTTCTCACTACACATCTCCAAAAGCTCTCTACAGCATGCGATTCTCACTTTTTTCTGAGGCGCTGTGAGCATTCGTGGCACCCACCTTGCACTGACCTTTGAAAGGTTAAGATGGTCATGAAGAATGGTGTGAATGGTACCAATTGAAAGCTTGGTGATCTCTGCCATCATTTTCACCTTTATTCGGGCATCCTCAAGAACAAGTTTTTCGACTTCTTTGATGCTTTCTCCCGTACAAGCAGTAGCCGGGGCGCCGGAGCGGAGGTCGTCTTCAATGCTCTCTCTGCCACTCTTGAACTCACTTGACCACTTTTGCACAGTTGATAATGAAGGTGCGGAACCCTGGTAAACAGCCACCATCTCTTCATGAATAGTTTTTTGACTTTTTCCTTGCTTAGTGAGAAATTTAATTACAACGCGATGCTCAATTTTCACCATCATCGTCTCAGTTGCCATTATGATTCTGTTTAACTAGAGATAAAACGCGAATTAATAATCACATTTATATGAAATCTTACATGAATGCACTAAAATAATAGTATTACTTGATAAATAAGTCAATTTATATATACAACCACAGCTTCACCCCGATACCGAGAATATGTTGAACGCCCCTCGTATATTGTTTCATTGATGATCTTAGTTTGAATTTCGTCACAGATTGTTTTCAACTGACAGTTGCTTCGAACAATAATGACTCATTGCTGGAACATGATTGTATGCCATAATAAACATGCAACCTATCATATTTTTTTATCTTACCAGAATCAGTATTTGGAACAAAACTCTGAACTTTTTTTGAAGCTCGATCGATATATATCCAAGCGCTCGTTTGTTCATTGTGCAATATACATAATAAGACTAGGAGGAAATAATTTGTAAAATACTTGCGTTCCAGTTGCTGATGATTGGAATGTCCTTGATTTGGAAAGGCCGACTTGTAGACAATACCTTTTTAGGTTGAAATTCACCGAAAGATTGAGACCAAATGGATATAATATCAACATCTATCTCTTGATCTAGTTGTTCTTCTGGCATTTGTTCTTCCTCAGATTCAACATTTTTGTTCTTGTGACTCCTCAGGCTCAGAGGAACAGTATTCACTATCTGACGCACTAAAATCATCATTGCTGCTATCATCATTGCTAAATTGATCAAGTAGCTGTTCCATTTGTTGTATTGTAAGTTTTCTTTGCCTCGACATGTTGTATTATTGTGCTTCTGGAAGATAAGAAACCACACTTGAAATCTAACAATACTGCTGGGACAAAAAACAACAAAATTTTCTGAGATCAAAATCTTCTCGTGTAGATTACACCGCAAGCAGATTAAAGAAGAAAATAATGTTTTCTGGATAAGCTGTTGTTTTCTCCTTTTCTTTATAAACTGTTATGAACGGTTCTGTGTGTAACGCGATTTTCTTTCTGTGTCTTTTACCCAGTTTATCCGACAGCTCAGTTTGCGTTGAAGCATTGGTTTAATACGCTCGAATAAACACCACTTCAAACCGCATTGAAATATTCAACACGCATACGTTCATTCCTGCTTATAAAACGCTTTGAAAATTTGTAACCGCTTTGAAATATTCTATAAACATTTTCAAATCGCATAGAAACATTTTACTCTCTCGCGCTCTCATCATTCTTTCATCATCGGGCAGGTATTAGTTGTGTATTTAAAATATGGGGTTGCAACCGAAATATTTGGATAGACAAAGAAATAAGAAGAATGTAGTCTTCCATTATCGGGCAGGTAATCAGTTGTGTGTTTGAAATGTGCGATTGCAAGCGAAATATTTGGAAAGAGAAAAAAAATAAGAACAATGGGTCATTCCATGAAGGATCGACCGACGTTCTAAACGACATCCCTCCGATTTGGCTAAAAAGTGGTAGAAATACTCATTGGAGTGGTACGAATCATAAGGCAAAAAATGTTTTACAGAATTACATATAGTTTGCGTGTAACGGAACTTCAAATTGGCAAAAAATCTAAATGTATGCTTTCTTTTATATTTAAAAAAATCATAACTTTGGCTCTGCTCATCAGAATTTGATAAAATATACCTTGTTAAATTCAGGAAAAGGTGAACTTTCAAAGATTTGGAATAATTTGTATTTTCAAGGACGAAGCATATTCCAGAATGTCCTTTTTACATTCCTTGAATAACTCAAAAAATGGTATTTTTTTATTTTTTATATATTATAGAGAGATTCATTTTCTATTTCCATTTCAAGTTGGGATCTCTGTGGGTTCGGCCAAAATAATGTTTTATAGGCGGCTAAATATTCTGTAATAAATATTTTCATTTAAAAAAATCCACACTGGGACCTTTGTATCCCAAGGCCTTAAAAACTAAAAAAAAATCATTATTTATTATCTTTTAAGAGTATATACTCGTACATATTCTTCCGATGAAAAGGAAAAATATTTTTCTTTAATTACTCCTTGTGAAACAGATGAAATATGATGAAGTTTTTTATTTCCGGCACAATTCTTAAATTAGAAAATCCCGATTCCATCAATAATTTTTCTTCATTATACTCCTGTATCGTCACGTAGGAGAAATCCATATTCTTTATATTTTCAGTTGCCCAGTTATATAACTGTAAGGGAGTTGTTATGTGTTCCCTATACGGTCTTTGTAAGCTAGCTCTGGCAGCCAGTCTTTTTATTGTAACACCAAGTCCATCGCATGCGCTCTTACCATGAGAGGTCGCAAAGAAGTTCCATTCAACATTCACTCCAAAATCCTGTTCATGCAATGTTAAATTAAACAAATTCTTTTTGTTTTTGTACTGCGCAGCAAAACCATCGGAAAAATAAATAATTTTCTTAAAATGCTGGCAGTTATTGTGCAGGATCTCTAAGAGACGGGGCTGAAATAAGTGTACTGCGATAGTGTCATGCTTTAAGCAGTCACTGATTACAACAAAACTTTCATTTTTAATATCATCCATCTGGTTCAGGTAATATATTGCGAAAGAGTGAATCGTCGCCTGTTCGTTAGTCCAGTGATATCCCTGCAGTGCATCTTGCACAACAAAACCATAATTTTCGAAAAAGTCCAATAAAACAAGTATGTCCGTTTTTGTTAAGAGAGTTTTGACTCCCTTTTAGAGTCCGACCGAACATTCGGCTACGGCCACATTCGGCTTAAATTTCCATCTTCGGCAAGAAAAGGCCGAAGATTTTGCCAAAGCCGAACCATTTTTCCGCAAAAATTAAACTATCATACGCACCGTGTTTTGAGGAGATTTCGAGCAAGTCATTTCATGTTTGTTTCGTTTCTGTAGCAGGTAGCTACAAGGAATGCTGATATTTTTAATTATTGGGCCTCAAGTTCTTATACCTACTTGAAAGAAGTAGCTAACAAGTATTTATCACCTCCTCCTACTAGTGTAGCGAGTGAGCAATTATTCAGTGCTGCTGGACAAATTTATACTGATCGGGGCTAATTTGCAGGGAGAAAATGTACAAAAACTTTTGTTTCTTCCATATAATATTAAGTTATTTAATTTTGATTATTAATTCTATTTGTCTTCTCATATTAACTTTGTTTGTTGTATTTACGTGATATCCAATGTACCTAGGCTTTTGGATTTTTTTACTGGTTATTTGTTGTTTTAGCAAAGTAATAAGCATTCATTTTGATTGTTCCGTTTATGTGTTATTTAACAGAGTCTATTGCAATATTTTACTGGCTATTTTGCTGCTTGTGTCTTTGTAAAATAAATTAATAAAAAGGAAAATATCTACCGATCAATTTTATCAAACTGATCATTATATTTTAGGCTATTTAGCATTTTGAAATACAATCTCCATTAGATTCGGCTTCGGCGGAAGGTGATGAAGAAACCGAAGTTCGGCTTCGGCCAAAGAATCCACCTTCGGTAGGACTTCTCTCCCTTTATGTACCTGTTTTGTTGATCAGTTATAAAAAGATGACGAATGAAAACACCAGGCCGTTTCAAAAAGCTCTGAATGAAATCTTCAGAGTTTTCAATTCACATTTCCAATTTGATCGGTCTGTTTGGGTATACTGATATTATGTTACGTCTTCTATGAAGTGATTACTAAAAGCAGTGTCAAAGACTCTCCTTAATTTAGAATAGTTTGGGCAATTAAGGCACTTGTCCAAGTAACAATTTATATCAGGAGGGTTACAAATTACCAAAGCTAAGCAGGCTCTGCTTCTTTGAACTTATAATATATCTCCCTAAGTTTAGCCAGAGCCAGGCATTTTTGAATAACGTCTTATTTTTGAACCTGAGAAAATAAATTTTTGTTACCTTTATAGATACGTAGTCTTTTTTTACTGGCATTAGACGGCTGATATCGTCTTCACAGTAAAAACTTTCTAAAAATTGCTTGATCAGCATCTAAGCTTTTCCCATAAGTTGATGGAACGCTTCGATCTTCTTGAAGTTTTCTAGATTTCTTGATCATATAGCTTGTCGATCCTGGAAACCCTTCTATAATTTTTTTGTCTCTTTAAAGTAAAGACAACAAAACAAGTTTGGTGTCTTTGCTTGTAGTTTTATGGAGATTTTCTTGTATTTTTCCTACGGAATTATCTCTCTGGAATTATCTTCATCATTACCAATAGTAACAGAGAAAACTTTCTCTGCAATTTTCAACATAGACTTTTTCAATTTTGACTGCACATATTTTAAGTAACTAAGTCTTCTCTTGTCGAATGTATCTTCTCCAATATACTGTATGCATTCATTAATTAAATTGAATGCAATGTCTTTATCGAACATTTCATCAAATTCAATTTGATCTTCAACCACTAGCAATGATGTCGTTGTATCAGAATTTCGGATCTGACTCAATTTTTTCCTACACGTAGTGCAAATTACCAACATTGTGTTCAATTTTGGTTGCATCGTAACCATCCATGGTCGTTTGAAGAAATAAAACAAGCACAGTGACATTTTTTTTTTCTAAAAAAAACAGCTATGTACATATGTATGTGCACTCGGGTTATATGTGAGGATGATAAGAGGAGTAACGTAATAAATATTTATTTTTTTGATTTAGCCGCCTATAAAACATTATTTTGGCCGAGCCCATAGAGATCACAACTTGAAATTTGAAATGGAAATAGAGGACGAATCTCTATAATATAAAAAAAAAAAACCATTTTTTGAGTTATTCACGGATATATGTAAAAAGGATATTGTGGAATATCCTTCGTCCTTGAAAATTAAAATTATTCCAAATTTTTGAAAATTCACCTTTTCCTGAAGTCAACAAGGTATCGTGGAATGACCCCAATGTATCAGTGTTAGTGTGAAGTGTCAGTTCAATCAGCTGTTTGTTAAACTTCTCTCAATTTTCTCTCGCTCATTTTGGATAATTTCATATAAACACCAGCATTTCTACGGGTATTGAACCAATGCGGATTGCTTCAACGCAAATTGAGTTGTCGGATAAATTGGATATTTAACTTACGTGCCAAATCGATGAAAAATGCGATTTTTGTAAATTCGTCCTACGACAGTTTTTTCTGAGATGTCTCGTTTTTTGGAGACGCTTAATTGTTTAATTATGATGTAGACCACAAGGCTGATCACGGTTGAGCCCCCAGAAACTTTATAGGATGTCCTCTCAGTCAGCACATAAAATTTGCGCGACAAATGAAGAAAAACAAAACAATTGAATTCCACTGTGATAACCACTTAAATGTGAGCAGCGACATCTAGCAGACAATGTCGATAGTCGAAGCCCAGAAGATTTCGATACTGGAACAACAAAGTCTCGACTGGAGAGTGGAATCGAATTTTCTAGCAAATTGGAAATTGTATGGGACGCTGGATGGCGAGGATTGTTCTCGAAGTATGTCATTCGAGTATAAATACCAGCATCCCCAAGGTATGCAAGTTAGTTCTAAAGTGTAATTTGAAGTGATTAAGTGGTTTAAGTAAAAGATAAGAAAAGTATAAGTGGTTGAGAAATTGAATTGTACTGAGAGAAAGAATTAAATAGTGAATTGTAACTGAAAGGGATTTGTATTGAAAAGAATAAGTTCTATTATTTGTACCCACATAAACATTTTACAATATGAAAGAAACAATAAAAGGAATTTAAACTTCGGAATAACGGACGCCATCCAGGTGGTCAAAAAGCAACCACCTCGTTTTCCTTATCTGTCAAATTTACTCTTTGGGGAAAGTGGTGAATTTAAGTGTTACAGGGTGGTCCTACATGTATGAAAGTAAAGTATATATTGAGAATAAATTTGAGGGTTGTAGTACACCAAGGAAGTATTGTACATTGTACACTAATTTTTAATGTACGCCAAAGGATCACTTCAATGAACACAAAACGATTTTTTTTTCTGTCGGAACAGAGCACTCAGACAAAAAGCTAGTCCATTGCAGTATTTGTAAGTTCCTTTTAATGAAATCTTTCAGACTTGCGAAGAAAAATGAGTAGGCGTTTCAGTGTTAAGGTGCCTACAGTACCAGCACTCATCACGGCAGCGCTGAATACCTGCACTCTGATGCGAGCGTAAACCGGACATTCACAGCTATAGTGCTCCGCACATTAAAAAAACTTTACAAAAGTGTATTGCCCTGTCACGACGCCAGTGATCAACCTGCAGTCCTTCCTGCTGAAGGACAACAGAAAGGCCGCTGACTTCCTAGAGACGTCGGGAAGCATTCGTTTTTTCTGCCTGCAAGTTAAGATAATCGTTTCCTAAAATAAGATGTCGCAAAACTGCTAATTCAACATCTGCACGATTGACACTAACAGCATGAGCTGTAAACAAGTGCATCCGGACACCAAGCCCAATCAAGATCAAACATGTCATTACCGATCAATATACAGTAATCGATTGATGAAATCATCATAAATCACCACTCAAATGATGTCATCCCAAGAGTATATAAACTCCATTTAAAACCCTCAATAGTCAAGTCAACTTCCAGCAGCCGGATCAGCTAGTCTTCCTAACTTAATTTAAGTGTAATTTTAAGTACGCGTTGACAGCAGTTACCATCAATAACCGCTGAAATACTTTTTTCCAACATTTGCAAGATTTTCTGTCGATTTCATACTCGTATATTCTCGCCATTTGATCAGCCAAATCAACCCCTTCCATTATATCCTTATAACATTTAATCATTTGCGGGCAGGGTATATCTATTTTTGTTACACCATTGGTGTGGCAATTACTGAGAAGCATTACCTCCTACCTCCTTAGTATCTTGCCACTTTGTGCAAATGAGTCGCATTGTTAACACGAAATTTTTATTCTCCTCTTGTTATTTTTTTTTTGTAATCTTCGGCATTTTCCTTCGCCTCTGATTGACGGTGCCTACTGCAGCAAAATTCAGTTTTTCAACAGTTGTAAAAAAACGATCGCAACAAATTGTAACATCTTTTTCTTTTATAGAGATGGCCAACATCATCACCACTCTCTCGCCTAAAGTTCCTTTAAAAGAACCTTGGTCTTTTCCCTTGTAGATATTAAAATCATAGGTATCCAGACAACGAATCGCAACGCATCCACATTTTTATTCCCCGTTTTGGGTATTTCAGGAGCATATATTGTTTCATTGATGATCTTAGTTTGAATTTCGTCATAGATTGTTTTCAACTGACATAATGAATAATGACTCATTGCTGGAACATGATTGTATGCCATAATAAACATGCAACCGATCATATTTTTTTATCTTACCAGAATCAGTATTTGGAACAAAACTCTGAACTTTTTTTGAAGCTCGATCGATATATATCCAAGCGCTCGTTTGTTCATTGTGCAATATACATAATAAGACTAGGAGGAAATAATTTGTAAAATACTTGCGTTCCAGTTGCTGATGATTGGATGTCCTTGATTTGGCAAGGCCGACTTGTAGACAAAAAAAACTTACCTTTTGATTCTAAAACTTATATTTTTACTCCTTTTTCTTGTATTTTTCCTACGGAATTATCTCTCTGGAATTATCTTCATCATTACCAATAGTAACAGAGAAAACTTTCTCTGCAATTTTCAACATAGACTTTTTCAATTTTGACTGCACATATTTTAAGTAACTAAGTCTTCTCTTGTCGAATGTATCTTCTCCAATATACTGTATGCATTCATTAATTAAATTGAATGCAATGTCTTTATCGAACATTTCATCAAATTCAATTTGATCTTCAACCACTAGCAATTTTTTTTTTTTTTTATAATTTACGCGCGCCTAAGGGGTTTGATACCCTTTTACTGTTGCCAGGGCGCGGGCGGAAAGCTAGAAGGAGGAGAAAGGAAAATTGTTTTTTTGTAGTGGTTTGAAGAAACTCAGGTGTGTTTGGTTTCTATGTTTTGCTCTCCAGGGGTGGGAGTCCGAATAGGACGGAGAGTTTTTCTTCACTCAGAGTGATTCGAGATATAATTCACAGTATTTTTTTTTCATTGCTTGAAACTCTTATAACAGCCAAATCTACGTGTCAGTGTTATGCCTTCACACGCAGTATTTTTTTGTCTGAGTTCCAATTATACAATGAAAAACTGATTTTGCCATGGGCAGGATTCGAACCTGGACCCTTCGAGTGAGAAGCGTTTGCTACTACCACTACACCACGGCCACCCCAATGTTGTATGTCGTTGTATCAGAATTTTGGATCTGACTCAATTTTTTCCTACACGTAGTGCAAATTACCAACATTGTGTTCAATTTTGGTTGCATCGTAACCATCCATGGTCGTTTGAAGAAATAAAACAAGCACAGTGACATTTTTTATTTTCTAAAAAAAAACAGCTATGTACATATGTATGTGCACTCGGGTTATATGTGAGGATGATAAGAGGAGTAACGTAATAAATATTTATTTTGAAATTGATATGAAGGAAACAATAAAAGGAATTTAAACTTCGGAATAACGGACGCCATCCAGGTGGTCAAAAAGCAACCACCTCGTTTTCCTTATCTGTCAAATTTACTCTTTGGGGAAAGTGGTGAATTTAAGTGTTACAGGGTGGTCCTACATGTATGAAAGTAAAGTATATATTGAGAATAAATTTGAGGTTGTAGTACACCAAGGAAGTATTGTACATTGTACACTAATTTTTAATGTACGCCAAAGGATCACTTCAATGAACACAAAACGATTTTTTTTTTCTGTCGGAACAGAGCACTCAGACAAAAAGCTAGTCCATTGCAGTATTTGTAAGTTCCTTTTAATGAAATCTTTCAGTCTTGCGAAGAAAAATGAGTAGGCGTTTCAGTGTTAAGGTGCCTACAGTACCAGCACTCATCACGGCAGCGCTGAATACCTGCACTCTGATGCGAGCGTAAACCGGACATTCACAGCGATAGTGCTCCGCACATTAAAAAAACTTTACAAAAGTGTATTGCCCTGTCACGACGCCAGTGATCAACCTGCAGTCCTTCCTGCTGAGGGACAACAGAAAGGCCGCTGACTTCCTAGAGACGTCGGGAAGAATTCGTTTTTTCTGCCTGCAAGTTAAGATAATCGTTTCCTAAAATAAGATGTCGCAAAACTGCTAATTCAACATCTGCACGATTGACACTAACAGCATGAGCTGTAAACAAGTGCATCCGGACACCAAGCCCAATCAAGATCAAACATGTCATTACCGATCAATATACAGTAATCGATTGATGAAATCATCATAAATCACCACTCAAATGATGTCATCCCAAGAGTATATAAACTCCATTTAAAACCCTCAATAGTCAAGTCAACTTCCAGCAGCCGGATCAGCTAGTCTTCCTACATTTTTTCCAACATTTGCAAGATTTTCTGTCGATTTCATACTCGTATATTCTCGCCATTTGATCAGCCAAATCAACCCCTTCCATTATATCCTTATAACATTTAATCATTTGCGGGCAGGGTATATCTATTTTTGTTACACCATTGGTGTGGCAATTACTGAGAAGCATTACCTCCTACCTCCTTAGTATCTTGCCACTTTGTGCAAATGAGTCGCATTGTTAACACGAAATTTTTATTCTCCTCTTGTTATTTTTTTTTGTAATCTTCGGCATTTTCCTTCGCCTCTGATTGACGGTGCCTACTGCAGCAAAATTCAGTTTTTCAACAGTTGTAAAAAAACGATCGCAACAAATTGTAACATCTTTTTCTTTTATAGAGATGGCCAACATCATCACCACTCTCTCGCCTAAAGTTCCTTTAAAAGAACCTTGGTCTTTTCCCTTGTAGATATTAAAATCATAGGTATCCAGACAACGAATCGCAACGCATCCACATTTTTATTCCCCGTTTTGGGTATTTCAGGAGCATATATTGTTTCATTGATGATCTTAGTTTGAATTTCGTCATAGATTGTTTTCAACTGACAGTTGCTTTGAACAATAATGACTCATTGCTGGAACATGATTGTATGCCATAATAAACATGCAACCGATCATATTTTTTTATCTTACCAGAATCAGTATTTGGAACAAAACTCTGAACTTTTTTTGAAGCTCGATCGATATATATCCAAGCGCTCGTTTGTTCATTGTGCAATATACATAATAAGACTAGGAGGAAATAATTTGTAAAACACTTGCGTTCCAGTTGCTGATGATTGGATATCCTTGATTTGGCAAGGCCGACTTGTAGACAAAAAAAACTTACCTTTTGATTCTAAAACTTATATTTTTACTCGAGAAAATCACTTTTTATAAGGAGCTCAACTAAAAATCACCAAAACACTTCACTGAAAAATCCAAATTGAAAGCAAAAAACACACGCGCGATCACGTTTGACAGAAGAAACCGATATTTAAGCCTCATGACTACAAATTGGGACATTTTGGGACGTTTGAGTGCGATATATGAGCGAGTTCTAGATAAGTTCTACAGTGCAAATAATTAAACACCACGGCAGTCAATGGGGTTTCATGGAAGGCAGGTCGAAATCTGGCGCAATATAAAGCTTATATATAATGGTGATCTCTAGAGAGTTCTTTAGAGTTCTGAGAGAGCTCATGTGGACAGTGTTAAGATCTCAAAAAGTACGAATAACGTGCGTAACGTGATATGTATATAAGATGTTCTCTCGGTCAGCACATAAAATTTGCTCGACAAATGCAGAAAAACAAAACAATTCAATACAAAATTTAATTTAGTTAAGAATACAATTAGATACGAGCAATTAATGAAATTGATATGAAAGAAACAATAAAAGGAATTTAAACTTCGGAATAACGGACTACTTCTTCTACATCGACTTCTTTGGATGGCGGTCAAAAAGCAACCACCTCGCTTTCCTTATCTGTCGTCTTCACAGTAAAAACTTTCTAAAAATTGCTTGATATCAGCATCTAAGCTTTTCCCATAAGTTGATGGAACGCTTCGATCTTCTTGAAGTTTTCTAGATTTCTTGATCATATAGCTTGTCGATCCTGGAAACCCTTCTATAATTTTTTTGTCTCTTTAAAGTAAAGACAACAAAACAAGTTTGGTGTCTTTGCTTGTAGTTTTATGGAGATTTTCTTGTATTTTTCCTACGGAATTATCTCTCTGGAATTATCTTCATCATTACCAATAGTAACAGAGAAAACTTTCTCTGCAATTTTCAACATAGACTTTTTCAATTTTGACTGCACATATTTTAAGTAACTAAGTCTTCTCTTGTCGAATGTATCTTCTCCAATATACTGTATGCATTCATTAATTAAATTGAATGCAATGTCTTTATCGAACATTTCATCAAATTCAATTTGATCTTCAACCACTAGCAATGATGTCGTTGTATCAGAATTTCGGATCTGACTCAATTTTTTCCTACACGTAGTGCAAATTACCAACATTGTGTTCAATTTTGGTTGCATCGTAACCATCCATGGTCGTTTGAAGAAATAAAACAAGCACAGTGACATTTTTTATTTTCTAAAAAAAAAACAGCTATGTACATATGTATGTGCACTCGGGTTATATGTGAGGATGATAAGAGGAGTAACGTAATAAATATTTGTTTTGAAATTGATATGAAGGAAACAATAAAAGGAATTTAAACTTCGGAATAACGGACGCCATCCAGGTGGTCAAAAAGCAACCACCTCGTTTTCCTTATCTGTCAAATTTACTCTTTGGGGAAAGTGGTGAATTTAAGGTTTACAGGGTGGTCCTACATGTATGAAAGTAAAGTATATATTGAGAATAAATTTGAGGTTGTAGTACACCAAGGAAGTATTGTACATTGTACACTAATTTTTAATGTACGCCAAAGGATCACTTCAATGAACACAAAACGATTTTTTTTTTCTGTCGGAACAGAGCACTCAGACAAAAAGCTAGTCCATTGCAGTATTTGTAAGTTCCTTTTAATGAAATCTTTCAGTCTTGCGAAGAAAAATGAGTAGGCGTTTCAGTGTTAAGGTGCCTACAGTACCAGCACTCATCACGGCAGCGCTGAATACCTGCACTCTGATGCGAGCGTAAACCGGACATTCACAGCGATAGTGCTCCGCACATTAAAAAAACTTTACAAAAGTGTATTGCCCTGTCACGACGCCAGTGATCAACCTGCAGTCCTTCCTGCTGAGGGACAACAGAAAGGCCGCTGACTTCCTAGAGACGTCGGGAGGCATTCGTTTTTTCTGCCTGCAAGTTAAGATAATCGTTTCCTAAAATAAGATGTCGCAAAACTGCTAATTCAACATCTGCACGATTGACACTAACAGCATGAGCTGTAAACAAGTGCATCCGGACACCAAGCCCAATCAAGATCAAACATGTCATTACCGATCAATATACAGTAATCGATTGATGAAATCATCATAAATCACCACTCAAATGATGTCATCCCAAGAGTATATAAACTCCATTTAAATCAACCTGCAGTCCTTCCTGCTGAGGGACAACAGAAAGGCCGCTGACTTCCTAGAGACGTCGGGAAGCATTCGTTTTTTCTGCCTGCAAGTTAAGATAATCGTTTCCTAAAATGAGATGTCGCAAAACTGCTAATTCAACATCTGCACGATTGACACTAACAGCATGAGCTGTAAACAAGTGCATCCGGACACCAAGCCCAATCAAGATCAAACATGTCATTACCGATCAATATACAGTAATCGATTGATGAAATCATAAATCACCACTCAAATGATGTCATCCCAAGAGTATATAAACTCCATTTAAAACCCTCAATAGTCAAGTCAACTTCCAGCAGCCGGATCAGCTAGTCTTCCTAACTTAATTTAAGTGTAATTTTAAGTACGCGTTGACAGCAGTTACCATCAATAACCGCTGAAATACTTTTTTCCAACATTTGCAAGATTTTCTGTCGATTTCATACTCGTATATTCTCGCCATTTGATCAGCCAAATCAACCCCTTCCATTATATCCTTATAACATTTAATCATTTGCGGGCAGGGTATATCTATTCTTGTTACACCATTGGTGTGACAATTACTGAGAAGCATTACCTCCTACTTCCTTAGTATCTTGCCACTTTGTGCAAATGAGTCGCATTGTTAACACGAAATTTTTATTCTCCTCTTGTTATTTTTTTTTGTAATCTTCGGCATTTTCCTTCGCCTCTGATTGACGGTGACTACTGCAGCAAAATTCAGTTTTTCAACAGTTGTAAAAAAACGATCGCAACAAATTGTAACATCTTTTTCTTTTATAGATGTGGCCAACATCATCACCACTCTCTCGCCTAAAGTTCCTTTAAAAGAACCTTGGTCTTTTCCCTTGTAGATATTAAAATCATAGGTATCCGGATAACGAATCGCAACGCATCCACATTTTTATTCCCCGTTTTGGGTATTTCAGGAGCATATATTGTTTCATTGATGATCTTAGTTTGAATTTCGTCATAGATTGTTTTCAACTGACAGTTGTTTTGAACAATAATGACTCATTGCTGGAACATGATTGTATGCCATAATAAACATGCAACCGATCATATTTTTTTATCTTACCAGAATCAGTATTTGGAACAAAACTCTGAACTTTTTTTGAAGCTCGATCGATATATATCCAAGCGCTCGTTTGTTCATTGTGCAATATACATAATAAGACTAGGAGGAAGTAATTTGTAAAATACTTGCGTTCCAGTTGCTGATGATTGGATGTCCTTGATTTGGCAAGGCCGACTTGTAGACAATACCTTTTTAGGTTGAAATTCACCGAAAGATTGAGACCAAATTGATGTAATATCAACCTCTATCTCTTGATCTAGTTGTTCTTCTGGCATTTTTTCTTCCTCAGACTCAACATTTTTGTTCGATGACCCTTGTGACTCCTCAGGCTCAGAGGGACAGTATTCACTATCTGACGCACTAAAATCATCATTGCTAAATTGATCAAGTAGCTGTTCCATTTGTTGTGTTGTAAGTTTTCTTTGCCTCGACATGTTGTATTATTGTGCTTCTGGAAGATAAGAAACCACACTTGAAATCTAACAATACTGCTGGGACAAATATATCCCACTCAAAAACACGAACGGAAATTTACGTCCCAGGCAACACATTATGCCAATTTCACAAGCAAAAATCCATACGTGTGCCGAAATTTAAATTTCTTATAAGATTTTATAGTTTCATATGCAAAAAAAAAACTTACCTTTTGATTCTAAAACTTCTATTTTTACTCGAGAAAATCACTTTTTATAAGGAGCTCAACTAAAAATCACCAAAACACTTCACTGAAAAATCCAAATTGAAAGCATAAAACACACGCGCGATCACGTTTGACAGAAGAAACCGATATTTAAGCCTCATGACTACAAATTGGGACATTTTGGGACGTTTGAGTGCGATATATGAGCGAGTTCTAGATAAGTTCTACAGTGCAAATAATTAAACACCACGGCAGTCAATGGGGTTTCATGGGAGGCAGGTCGAAATCTGGCGCAATATAAAGCTTATATATAATGGTGATCTCTAGAGAGTTCTTTAGAGTTCTGAGAGAGCTCATGTGGACAGTGTTAAGATCTCAAAAAGTACGAATAACGTGCGTAACGTGATATGTATATAAGATGTTCTCTCGGTCAGCACATAAAATTTGCGCGACAAATGCAGAAAAACAAAACAATTCAATACAAAATTTAATTTAGTTAAGACTACCGATTTAAGAATACAATTAGATACGAGCAATTAATGAAATTGATATGAAAGAAACAATAAAAAGGAATTTAAACTTCGGAATAACGGACTACTTCTTCTACATCGACTTCTTTGGATGGCGGTCAAAAAGCAACCACCTCGCTTTCCTTATCTGTCAAATTTACTCTTTGGGGAAAGTGGTGTTACAGGGATTATTTATGATTTAAGTGTTACAGGGTGGTTCTACAATTCGGCCGTCCTGCAAGCTATCTTCGCCCTCGAGAAACTTCTATATTCAGCAGAGTTAAATCGTCTTTACGTCTTTATGGAGTTCATTATCGTTGGGGGCCTACTTTTTTGTTTTGATTTTCCTTTTTAGCATGGTCGCCTCAACGGTTCATCTTGAGTTTCTTCGTCTTAACCGCTCCTGTCATCTTCACCTCAGCAGTTTTTGCTGCCATTATCTTATTTTTCGTTTCATCTTCATGTTTTATCGTTCGGGCAAGTAAGTTGTCGTATACGATTTCGCATATTTTGTGTACATTCGTTGTAACAAATTTTTTTTAGGAATATCATTGACTTGACATCTTTAGTTATTCTGACACGTTTTCTCGTCTTTGCTGTCGGAAGAGTCACTTTCCGTATTTTTCCACGGCTTCATTATATATATCTGCGCTAGTTGTCGTCGTCCGAGGTCTTTCTTGATTACCGACTTTGCACATTTTATATCTTTCGTTGGGAGAGATTCTGGAAATTTTGTATGGTCCTAAGAATCGTGGATGGACTTTGAGAAGAGTATCGATTTGTATACGTTTAAGGGCTACCAAATTGTTTAGGCTGTACTTTGTGGCGGGCTTTCTATTTTTGTTGTACGAGTATGTGACTCGGTTCTCATTCTGTATTTTTTCAATATTATTGCGTCCCTTTCCTTTTCGAATATTTTCCGAGATTTTCTAGCTAATGCTTTATCTTGCGAATTTCTCATTTTAATCCCCATTAACACGTCAAAAGGACTTATTTTTATGCTACGCTGGTATGCTGCATTCAGTAACATCTGGAGTTTTGGGACATACCGAAGTTTCGTAAGGATGGAAATAATGATCCTGTTGATGCGCTCAACTTGACCGTTAGCACCTGAGATACTTGTAGTGACTAGTAAATGCTGTATAAATTCTACCTCGCAATATTCCTTAAAGCTGGTTGAAGTGAAAGCGGATCCACGATCAAAAATTATCCTCCCTGGATTTCCAAATAAGGACTTTTGCAAATCTTTTGCAAACCTCCTATTCGGAAGTAGATTTGTAGGGGTAAATCCATACAAATTTTGAAAAAGCATCTACTACGCAAAAGATATTACAATAATTCTTATTTGTTGGTGCCAAGGGTCCAAGGTGGTAGATGTGGTAAGTCTCAGCTCATTTTTACAAATTGGATGCAGGTACCCTTCGTCAGGTTTTCCCGCTTTCCGATCACTCAGTATGCAGGGAACACAATTTTTCCTTACTTAGTATATTTTTGCTCGAATTTTGGGTATTTTTTTTTTATAATTTACGCGCGCCTAAGGGGTTAGATACTCTTTTACTGTTGCCATGGCGCGGGCGGAAAGGTAGAAGGGGGAGAAAGGAAAAATTGTTTATGTAGTGGTTTGAAACTCAGGTGTATTTGGTTTCGATATTCGCTCTCCAGGGGTGGGAGTCCGAATAGGACGGAGAGTTTTTTCTTCACTCAGAGTGATTCGAAGTTATAATTCGCACTAGTTTTTTGTGGTTGAAACTCTACAACAGCCAAATCTACGTGTCAGTGTTATGCCTTCACACGCAGAATTTTTCTGTCTGAGTTCCAATTACATAAATGAAAAACTGACTTGTCATGAGAGTATATAATACTCTCTTCATAGGAGACCTTCAGTGATAATTTCTTTCGCCAAGGTGTTCGGAATACAAAGTAATTTGCCTCCTTTCCCGTCGTCCTTATGGAGAAGATCGTGTTCGACGAAATAGTCTCCGTGCGGTCCGGTCTGCATTTTTTTTGTTATCAGCCTGATAGTCTCATCATTATTCTTTCGCTGTTCGTACTCAGTGAAGAAATTCACTTGTGATCATCATATTGACTGGATTGCGACGGAGTGCATCTACGTGTTTCATTCGATCTCCAGGTCGATGCTCTATATTGGTAATCAAAATCTTGAAGAGCCAAAGCCCAACCAGCAACTTTAGGCGAGATTTCCTTTTCTCCATGGTTGCCTCAACTTCTTTAGAGCGGAGGCAATAGCCAATACTTCTAGCTCGTAGCTAAACTACCTTTCTTCGGCTGCAGTGGATTTTTTGCTGTAGAAGTATACTGGATGAAATTTGCCATCATCTGACTTTTGTAGTAGAATAGCTCCATAGCCCCACTTCAATGCGTCCATGTAAAGTTCAGTTTCCGCTTCTGGTTCGTACAATTTTAGAACTGACTTCGAAGATAGGCTGTTTTTAATTCAATAAAAGCTACTTGCTGTGCTACGCCGAATTCGAAGGGTTGATTTTTTTCAAAAGCTGGAAGAGTGGTCGGGCTTTTAATGAGTAACCATTGACGAATTTGCGAAAATAGCCAGTGAGACCTAGAAAACTTTGAACCTTCCTGATGGAAGTAGGCGTTTCAAAATATTTTATTGCTGTTGTCTTGTTATCAGATGGTTTGACAGTTCCATTAGCAATTTTGAACCCAAGGTATTCTATTGTACGGCATAAGAATTGACATTTTGTCCATTTAATATTCAGACGTACATCCAATGGCTGCAAATAGACATATCAGACTTTAAAACTGTCTTCATTTCAATAGGCGTCGACTTCTCTTCTTTGGGCTCGTAACTAGATATTAAATTCTCTAACTCATCTCTATATTTGGTATTGCCTACGTTCAAAACAGGTTGGGCAGTATTTGTTTTATAAACGTCGTCGAATTGGTTTAAAACTTCTACCGCTTCTGAAACAACTACTCCATTCGACATAAGTTTAATGTTTTTATCAGCAAGCACGTTCCTTCCTATAATCAGTGGAGTCACCATTACTGAGTCGATCATAACAAACACACCAGTGCGGCAACAACAACCGTCCACCTTAACATCGGCAACAAAATATCCAAGAGCGTCTACCGATTTCGATGAAAACCACCTACTACCATTGATTTTTGGGAATTATTGGAGCGCCAATTTTACAGAAAACGTCGCTTCGAATGGGGTTAATATCGCTGTCGGTACCGAACTTCGCTCGGTCTGATAATACCCCCCAAACTCTCTTTCTAAAGTTGATAAATCGACAGCTTCTCTTTAAACTGTTTCATGTCTGTGGAACCATACAAAATAATTTCTAACCGACCTTTTGATCCCAATTCCCTCATCGACAACAAATAATCATTCACTGTCTCGCCCCTTTGTTGCTTTCTCTGTGCCAGTCGTTTTGGTGGAAAACTCCTCGATTTGAAAATCAACCGATGGATTATTTAGTTCCGTACTATTTTTCTTCCCCTTTCTATTCCTTGTGTGATGGATTGTCGACGATGCCAGTTGCTGTCAGACAGTGAAAAACAACAAAATTTTCTGAGATCAAAATCTTCTCGTGTAGATGACACCGCAAGCAGATTAAAGAAGAAAATAATGTTTTCTGGATAAGCTGTTGTTTTCTCCTTTTTTTTATAAACTGTTATGAACGGTTCTGTGTGTAACGCGATTTTCTTTCTGTGTCTTTTACCCAGTTTATCCGACAGCTCAGTTTGCGAAGCATTGGTTTAATACGCTCGAATAAACACCACTTCAAACCGCATTGAAATATTCAACACGCATACGTTCATTCCTGCTTATAAAACGCTTTGAAAATTTGTAACCGCTTTGAAATATTCTATAAACATTTTCAAATCGCATAGAAACATTTTACTCTCGCGCTCTCATCATTCTTTCATCATCGGGCAGGTATTAGTTGTGTATTTAAAATATGGGGTTGCAAACGAAATATTTGGATAGACAAAGAAATAAAGAGAATGCATTCTTCCATTATCGGGCAGGTAATCAGTTGTGTATTTAAAATGTGCAATTGCAAGCGAAATATTTGGAAAGAGAAAAAAATAAGAACAATGGGTCATTCCATGAAGGATCGACCGACGTTCTAAACGACATCCCTCCGATTTGGCTAAAAAGTGGTAGAAATACTCATTGGAGTGGTACGAATCATATGGCAAAAAATGTTTTACAGAATTACATATAGTTTGCGTGTAACGGAACTTCAAAAATTAGCAAAAAATCTAAATTTATGCTTTCTTTTATATTTAAAAAAAATCATAACTTTGGCTCTGCTCATCAGAATTTGATAAAATATACCTTGTTAAATTCAGGAAAAGGTGAACTTTCAAAGATTTGGAATAATTTATATTTTCAAGGACGAAGCATATTCCAGAATGTCCTTTTTACATATATCCTTGAATAACTCAAAAAATGGTATTTTTTTATTTTTTATATATTATAGAGAGATTCGTTCTCTATTTCCATTTCAAATTTCAAGTTGGGATCTCTGTGGGTTCGGCCAAAATAATGTTTTATAGGCGGCTAAATATTCTGTAATAAATATTTTCATTTAAAAAAATCCACACTGGGGCCTTTGTATCTCAAGGCCTTAGAAACTAAAAAAAATCATTATTTATTATCTTTTAAGAGTATATACGAGGGCGGGTCAATAAGTCCGTGACTTTTGTAATAAAACACAAATTTTTTGATAAAAAAATAATTTTATTTTTCAACGTAGTCTCCCTTGAGCTCTATACACTTTGTCCAACGCTTCTCCAATTTTTTTATCCCTTCCAAAAAAAATGATTTGTCGAGGTCCTCAAAATAGGCCTTTGTTTGCGAGATGACTTCATCATTGGAGTCAAATCTTTTTCCACCAAGCCATTTCTTCAGGTTTGGGAACAAGAAGTAGTCGCTCGGAGCCAAATCTGGAGAATAGGGTGGATGAGGGAGCAATTCATAGCCCAATTCATGGATTTTTGCCATGGCAACTGCACACGTGTGCACCCTTGCATTGTCTTGGTTTTTTGGGTTTTTTTTCGGCAAAAATTAGTGAGTAGTCTGATAAAAATAGCTGTCAAACACAAACTAACTGACGCAGCAAGTTTAAATTTTGACAGGAGTCAACTGACAGATGCCTGTTGACAGGAGCAGTGTTGCTGTTTCAGTAAAGAGGTCAGAAATTCCAAAAGTCACGGACTTATTGAGCCGCCCTCGTACTCGTACATATTCTTCCGATGAAAAGGAAAAATATTTTCTTTTAATTACTCCTTGTGAAACAGATGAAATATGATGAAGTTTTTTTATTTCCGGCACAATTCTTAAATTAGAAAATCCCGATTCCATCAATAATTTTTCTTTATTATACTCCTGTATCGTCACGTAGGAGAAATCCATATTCTTTATATTTTCAGTTGCCCAGTTATGTAACTGTAAGGGAGTTGTTATGTGTTCCCTATACGGTCTTTGTAAGCTAGCTCTGGCAGCCAGTCTTTTTATTGTAACACCAAGTCCATCGCATGCGCTCTTACCATGAGAGGTCGCAAAGAAGTTCCATTCAACATTCACTCCAAAATCCTGTTCATGCAATGTTAAATTAAACAAATTCTTTTTGTTTTTGTACTGCGCAGCAAAACCATCGGAAAAATAAATAATTTTCTTAAAATGTTGGCAGTTATTGTGCAGGATCTCTAAGAGACGGGGCTGAAATAAGTGTACTGCGATAGTGTCATGCTTTAAGCAGTCACTGATTATAACAAAACTTTCATTTTTAATATCATCCATCTGGTTCAGGTAATATATTGCGAAAGAGTGAATCGTCGCCTGTTCGTTAGTCCAGTGATATCCCTGCAGTGCATCTTGCACAACAAAACCATAATTTTCGAAAAAGTCCAATAAAATAAGTATGTCCGTTTTTGTTAAGAGAGTTTTGACTCCCTTTTAGAGTCCGACCGAACATTCGGCTTCGGCCACATTCGGCTTAAATTTCCACCTTCGGCAAGAAAAGGCCGAAGATTTTGCCAAAGCCGAACCATTTGTCCGCAAAAATTAAACTATCATACGCACCGTGTTTTGAGGAGATTTCGAGCAAGTCATTTCATGTTTGTTTCGTTTCTGTAGCAGGTAGCTACAAGGAATGCTGATATTTTTAATTATTGGGCCTCAAGTTCTTATACCTACTTGAAAGAAGTAGCTAACAAGTATTTATCAGCTCCTCCTACTAGTGTAGCGAGTGAGCAATTATTCAGTGCTGCTGGACAAATTTATACTGATCGGGGCTAATTTGCAGGGAGAAAATGTACAAAAACTTTTGTTTCTTCCATATAATATTAAGTTATTTAATTTTGATTATTAATTCTACTTCATAGTTTGTCTTCTCATATTAACTTTGTTTGTTGTATTTACGTGATATCCAATGTACCTAGGCTTTTGGATTTTTTTTACTGGTTATTTGTTGTTTTAGCAAAGTAATAAGCATTCATTTTGATTGCTCCGTTTATGGTCGCCGATATATGCTGCAAGCAATGTAAATACTCAGGTGGACTATTTTCAAAATATTAGCGTTTCTTTATTTCATAAAGATGTACCTCTAAAACAACATAGAAATAGAGTCAACATTCCATGGTTGACTTCGGAAGTTGTTAGCCTTATAAAAAAGCGCAATCTCCTTTACTCCAGATGGAGGAGATACAAATGCACAGCTATATATAAAGAATATGCCATTGTACGAAACGCGGTAACTCTTCTAATACGATCAAATAAGAAGACTTTTTATCAAAATAAATTCAACCCGAGGGATTCGAGTTCTAAATTCTGGAGAAATATTCGCGATATCGGGCTTAAGCCTGTAAAAGATCCACTTCCCAATATTATCGACCTTAATGAACTAAATACGAAGTTTGTTCAAAGCAATCATAAGACTTTTAACCACAAAAATATCCCTACCTTTTCGATAACCAACGAGAAGGGACTTTTTCGCTCTCTGGAATTGATGATATATGTATAGGTCAAACAATCTTAAGGATAAAATCAAAAGCTGTTGGCTCTGATGATGTATACCCGGCTTTTATACAAACTCTTCTTCCCGCTTTTCTTCCGCATATAACGCATATATTCAATACTATCATTACAACGTCTGTTTTTCCCAACCAGTGGAAAGTTGCCAAAATTCTTCCATTGCCTAAACCAAATAGTAATGAATATCGACCCATAGCTATCCTTCCTTTCTTAAGTAAAGCCTTCGAAGCAATAATAAGTAACCAAATTAAGTCTTATCTAAATAGTAAAAATCTTGTCACGAAATTTCAGTCGGGCTTTCGTGCTAAACGTAGCTGCACTACCGCGTTACTAAAGGTCTGCGAAGATATTCGTGCCGGTTTGGATTGCAATATGTGGGGTCTCATAATTTTCTTAGACTTCTCAAATGCATTTGAAAGCGTAAATCATTCCATGCTAATAAATAAACTGCATAGGCAATTTTCCTTCGAAAGCTCCGCGTGCAAATTAATAACTTCATATTTATCTGGTCGCATACAATATGTGTCTAATGGCACCAAATGCTCCTCATTTCTTCAAGTCCCAATGGGTGTTCCTCAAGGTTCCGTACTAGGCCCTCTTCTTTTTTTATGTTTCATAAATGATATATCTGAATGCTTCGCGACCTCCGCGTACCATATATATGCCGACGATGTACAAATATATTCTTTGTTTCCGAAATACCATAAAAACCAGGCGTTAATTAATATTAATGAAGATCTTAAAAGAATTCAAATCAACAAAAAATGAGCTCAGTCTTAATCCAGTCAAATCAAAAGCTATGTTCATTAATAGAGGTAGACAAACAGAAATTTCCGCGCCAATATTTCTCAATCACACTCCTGTAGAGTATGTGGATAAGATAACAAATCTTGGAGTCTACTTTAGTAGTACATTCACTTGGAATTTACACGTAAACAGAGTAATATCGCAAATGTATAGCGCTCTTCGTGGTCTAAGTCCCACGAAAAACTACCTCCCGATAGGTGTTAAACTGAAATTGGTTAAATCTTTTATCTTGCCGATATTGCTTTACGGATGCGAACTATGTGGACTATGTGTCGAAAAGAAAATTAACTGTGGCATATAATATTTGCGCAAGGTATATTTATGATATCAGACGGTCAGGGCACGTTACGCACGACTAAAAGTATTACCGGCTGTTCCCTAATAGCCTTATTGAATTACAGAACCATACTATTGCTTCATAAAATAATTACTACTAACCAAAGATCTATGCAAATAATTTTACCTAGACATAAGTATCTTACAACTAGTCGACATTTTTTTATCCATGCGACACATCTTTGGAATCGTCTACCAATAGATATCAAATGATCAAGCAACACAAATATATTTACAAAGGAGGTTTTTAAATACTTTGCTCAAACTTACTGATGGAATATCCCAACCTCTATACTCATTCCCCAAATCTTTTTTCCAAACTATTTTAGTCTTCCACATCCCCTATTTCTTCTCCTCTTTTTTTTCCATTTTATTTTTATTTTTATATACCATATTTATAAATTTCCTAATGTTTTATCGCTACAATTTAACTCTGTTTTTTTTTCTTTTTAATGTATAATTACCTAGCTTGCACAATGTAAAAAGATTTAATCTTAATGTACAAGAATTTTTGAATTAAATAAATAAATAAATAAATAAACCTACTGCTTCTGTTCGCTACAATAAACCGCAATTAACTAACTCTTCTCTAAAGAACCAACAGCACTAAAACCTGATAGAGAGCTACCAATAGAAAGTGTTACAGTAAAAAAAAACTCTCATTAATCACAAAAAAATTCCATTACACGCTCCCCTCCCGCTCCTATTCCATCGAAATATAACAAAGAAAATACAACCATGTCATCATCATCAAACCTTCCTCTCATCAACACTTCAAGCTATTGTATCCTGCTGAGGCTTTTGGTCCAACCAACTCAACCCACACACATAATTCTGCAAATATAAATCAAAAACCCACTCAACTCATAAAACCAAAGCACTACCCCCGACTTGACCACAGCTCTCACTCTTCCCTCTCTCCAATGCCAGCCAATCCCTCATTAATAACAAACAATATTATACTCCGGGTATTATCACAATTCGCGGCTGTGCTCCCGAGGAATTGAATAGCTCGAGCACCTCACGGTGCTTTGACTGTTGAACACTTAGACAGAGGAGTCGTAGTTTCACATCCTCTACTTCACCAAACCCTGATATTTCACAGTATAGCTTCATGGGAACCATAATGGGTTTTTAATAACTTTCACGAACTACAACTCCTTATAAACAAATTCACGCCATCTATTACTTCTTTGCAAGAAACCCATATTGAACATAATCCTAAACTCAAACCACAAACACCTAAACAACACTCTCCTTATTTCCATAATTTAAGCACATCTTCTAAACAAGGGGCCGGCATTCTTGTTCACAAATCTCGAAATGGATATAGGAGTAACAACACTTACGGCAATATCTTTATAAATATATCCCTCCTGATCAAAATGTCTCCATATCAGACATCGAAAATATCGTTAACACATTTAATACTTCCATAATCTTAACAGGTGATCTGAATTCATGGAACCCTCTATGTGGTTCGCCCAGCAACGCCGAGTCAAAAAAGTGGAACAATTTGAAAAATTTTCATATCAAATTGTTTTAAATATCAGAAATTCTACCATTTTTAAACCATAGAACTTTCACTTATGTGGACCTTACCATAATTTCTCCCCAATTTTGTCCGAATGCTTCGTCTTATCTGAATTGCACGGAAGTGAGCACTACCCTATTCTGACTACAGTTCCATTTGAAACTATCAAACGGATGTGGACGTACTCGTACTGGCCTCTTTTAAAATAAAAATTTACAGAATTTTTCTTGCATAGAAAAAATTGCTTAAACATTAAACAGGCGAAAGTCAATTCGATATGCAGCAAAAATTGCCATCGCCCCAATCACACTACGTTCCAACAAACTGCAAGATTCCCTGATGGAACAAAGGGTACATTGGCTCAGAGAATCTAAACAAAAAGCCTGGCAATTAAATAGTTGATTTTAAACAGATTCCAATCCAATCCAATGCCGTAAAGCCAACGCTATTTCCCGTAAAACTGCAAAATCCGCTAAAAAACATGTTTCCAAAATTTCACCTCAAACATTAACCCAAATCGTACATCACACAAACCCTGGGGTGATGTCAAGGCACTCACCGGCAACTATACGAGTACATCCCACTCAGTAAAATTTATAAACTGTGGTACAGACTCTTTATCTTGTCCACTTAAAATAGCTGAACACTTTGCAATAACTTGGTCTATCTACTCAAGCGATGTGAACATTTCCGACGAGTTCTTGCATATGAAACTATTGTGATAACTATAACTAGTAACACTCCAACATATAGTACTAACTCATCAGCCGGGCCCGTTGTGACTTCTATCAATGATATAGAGCTAAAGAGCTCTCTAAATACAGCCAAAGGTAAAACACTTGGGTTTGAGCGTATTTGCTTAAGAATACTTCCCCCATTTTAAAAAACAACAAATCAGTCAATTCCACGGCGTTCTCAGAATTGGGCATCGCTCAGACCACATTATAGCGTATTTTGCGTAAGGATCTTGGCTTACACCCATACAAGATCAAGCTGACTCAAGAATTTAAGCCGATGGACCATTTGAAGCGACGTACGTTCTCCGATTGGGTTCTGGAGAAGATGCGCCAAGATGATGAATTTCATCGCAAAATCATCTTCAGTGGCGAAGCTCATTTTTGGCTCAATGGGTTCGTCAATAAGCAAAATATGCGTTATTGGTCGGGTGAAAATCCACATGTGCTTCATGAATCACCACTCCATCCACAACAAATAACTGTTTGGTGCGGTTTGCATGCCGGCGGCGTTATTGGGCCATATTTTTTCGTCGACGATAACAATCGTCACGTTACTGTGAATGGTCAGCATTATCGCGCCATGATCACCGATTATTTTTGGCCCGAATTGGAAGATATGGACTTGGACGACATGTGGTTTCAACAGGATGATGCCAGAAGCCACACAACACACGCTACAATCGATTCATTGAAGAGTAAGTATGGTGAGCGTGTTATCTCAAGACATGGGCCAGTTGATTGGCCGCCTCGTTCGTGCGATTTAACGCTGCTTGACTATTTTCTGTGGGGCTACGTTAAGTCATTGGTTTATGCCAACACGCCGATGACGTTGGAAGAGCTCAGAGCCAACATTGAACGCGAAATAGTGGCCGTGTCGGCCGAAATGTGTGGCCGAATCGTTGAAAATTTGGTCCAAGGAATCGACCGCTGCAAACGTGCCTGCGGTGGCCATATGAACGAAGTCGAGTTCCATTCATAAATGTGTTGATTGTACTTCAAGCCGATAATAAAGTTTTTGAAACATTTCAAATGGTTTGCGTTTTATTTAAAAAAAAATTGTCAAGTCCGTTTTGGATAACCCTATATATCTGGCACAGCATATTGAAAACTAGGACCACCCACCGATGGGTTCAGTAACCTCTTGAAATGGTCTAGGAGGATATAAGGGCTAAGACCTCTGTTGATCACGTATCTTCCTCCATTAAGTGACTTTGCTATTTTTGTTTACTTTAACATTAAATATAGAATGGCAGACGGCATTACAATTAAAAACGATTTTGGAGCCTAGTTTCTCTAGTTTGGGAAGTAGTGTTGAGATTCCCGCTTGTGTTTGCACCATAAGCATTCTGGTCTCCACATTCTGTCACTGTTGCTTTCGTTCTGTCATTGCACATTTGTTGGAGTATTGCCTTTCCGTTCACGTTATCACACTGAATGTTATTGTTTTTGTCAAAATAAAAAACGTCGTCGTTTTAAAAGTAAATTTTGAGTCGAGTATAACGCCAAGTATTTTAGCAAAATTTACATTGATTATATTTGTGTTATTTAATTGTACGGAGATATTTTTATTGCAATTATATTTTTTACATAAGTGTAGTATTTCACATTTTTGTATTGAAAGTCTTGAGCCTGAGTATTGCCCCCATTCTAAAATGGTGAACGTGGTAGCAAGAGACGTTAAGTCTTTGCAACTGGAGTAAACTATAAGGTCGTCAACGTAGAGTGAATGACCTACTATTTTGTGACGGTCGACTATTGAGCTGTTACTTAAAAATTTGATGTAATTCAAAATTGTGGGCCCAATTTTCCATTTGATCAATTGTTTCATAACCACATGTATGCAAATACGATCAAAGGCTTTCTCGAAATCGATTAGCAGGACTGAGACGTGTTTTTTTGCATAGAGAGATGAGGTAATAATTTCGTCCAAATGGAGAAGTGCGTCTATGGTTCCGTGTTCTCTTTTGAGAGCCACTTGGCGGGGGTCAATGAGGTTATTTTTTTCAAGGAACCAATCAAACGCTTGGATATTATTTTCTCTAGAATTTTACCTGTACATCGGAGAAGCGATATTGGACGGTACCCGGAGATATCAAAAGGGTTTTTGTTCGTTTTAGGTATTGGGTAAAGTATAATTTGGTTGTATAAACCCAATAATCTTTTTTTAAAGGTTATGGAACTGTGTTTAAGCATAGTATAGGAAATACGATCAAATCCAGATGTAGTTCCTTTCACTAAATGTAAACAGCTTTCTAATTCTGTTATATTTAAAGGACATTCAATTAGAGCTGCGGAAGGATTGATTCGGTAAGATGGGGTTACTTGGTTTGTTACTGATTGCTTTTCTATTATGAAATTGGGATGGAAATTTGAATCATCACTGGACTGTTCCCATGTTTTGACAACAAATTCGACAATTTCCCGTGAACACGTAATATTCTTTGTTTCATTCTTGATAACTTTGATTGAATGAGGAACATAGTTTCCAGTGAGGGTTTTTATATCAGCCCAAAGCTTTTTCGATGTGGAATTTGGATTGATGTTGGAGGTGAATTTTTCGAAACTTGAAATTTTTCCTGCTTTTACAGTTTTACGAAACTTTGCGTTTACTTTACGGTCTGAAACAAGGTTATTGTCAGTAGGATGCTTTTTAAAGAGTCTCCAGGCTCTTTGTTTAGTTTGGCGGAGGTCACCTAGTCCTTTGTTCCATCAGGGAACAATCTTTTTCTAAGTCTTGTTTGCTGACTGTGGGATAGCCGTGTTTGCTACGGATCTAATACATTTTTGTATAATGGCAGCTTCCTGATTAATATTGCAAGAACTTGTCCTTTGCGAAATTTGTTTTGAAAGAGTTGATTGAAATATTTCGCAATTTGCTTTATCCAAGATAAATCTTTTTTGCAGTTTTATGGGTGTTATATTCTTGCCTAGACAAATGGTTGTGGTGATCGGAAAAGGTGATCGGAGATGGACCATGTGGAGTTTGGAACGAAAGATGATGTAACGAGGGTAAGATCAATGTGTGTGAACGTTATGTGTCGGCCTCCCATCATTTAAGATAGCGATACCGAAATTGGTGGCAAAGTGTTCGACTATTTTACCCCTGCTTTTACATGTGCTCGAACCCCATGAGGGGCTCCATGAGTTAAAATCGCCGGTAAGAATGATGGGGTTATTGATGCCGTTTAAAATACAATCAAGGTCATTGCGAGAGAATTTTTGTTCTGGGGGGATGTAAATACAGATAACAGTGAGTTTAATGTTTAATTCTATTTGTACTCCTATGGCTGCTATATTTGAGTTGATTTGGAAAAAGTTGTGGGGAATAGATCTGTGTACAAGAAGAGAAACTCCTTGTTTGGACGAAGTATTGGAGGCTAAGTTATGAAAGCGAGAGGAGTATTGCTTTGGACAATAAGGTTGAAAGTTGTGTTTGATATGTGTTTCTTGCAGAGATATAATACATGGTTTGATATCATTGATAAGGAGTTGTAATTCGTGATAATTGTTAAAAATCCATCCAGGTTCCACTGGAGGACCTCAAGTGATTGCTTAACATTTGAAGAAAGGCTTAGAATATTGTTTATCGGAGGGTGCGGGTTGGTCGAAAGTTCGGTTTGAGTGTGCGTCCGTTGATCGACAATCAAGTCATCCGAGTTCCAAGAGGATCCCGGAACGCTCGGTTCCCGATCAGCGGAGTTGGTTTAGGAATAATAATCATGTTTATTGCTGGAGGCCATGATTATTAGATTCTGGCGATTTAATAAAATATGAATTTTGTTTTAATAAAGATTGAGTAAGATTTGATAATGGCGATTGGAATGTGTTGTTATTTGAAAGTGTAGCTTGCGGTATCGAATTTATATTGAGATTATCACTATGAGCAGTTGGAGTAGTTTTGGCGGAGTGAAGTGTATAAGAAGTGGGTGCGGTTGTGATATCACACAGATTGGGAGTGGGTGCGGTGGGTGAAGGAAGTGCGTTACCTGTTGTTGTTATTGAATTTCTAAGAGGAATGAAGCGTGTTGATGAAGTTAATATTTTGTGTGTTGTATGTTCGTGATGAACTTGTAAGATATTTTTGGTTGGATTCGGAGTTATCATTGAGGCATTTTTCGACGAAGAATTTGCCTAGAGTGTTTGTGTGTCAAGTGCTAGATTCGATGGACTTTGATTATTATTTACCTGGAACGGAATCGTTATTTTTTTTAGTGTGAGCAATTTTTGCTACGGTTGAAAACGTCAGTGGGAGGAAAGTTGGAGGGTTTTGATTTGTAAATTTGTTTGGCTTCAGCCCTACTGCACTTGCGAATTGTTTTAATTTTTAGTGTTTCTTTGACTTGTTGGTATTGTGGACATGACTTAGAAGAAGCTGGATAATTCTGACCGCAATTGGCGCAGTATGTGCGGGTGCATTCCTGAGGTGCGTGTGGACTTAGGTTACAACAAAACGCATAAGGGTTCGCCTGTGCATCTTTTCGTTGTGTGCCCTAATAGCTGACACTTCTGGCAACGTTGTAGAGTTTCAAGCAAAAAAAAACAAGTGTGAATTATAACCTTCGAATCACTCTGAGTGAAGAAAAAACTCTCCGTCCTATTCGGACTCCCACCCCCTGGAGAGCTAATATCGAAACCAAACACACCTGAGTTTCAAACCACTACAAAAAAACAATTTTTCCTTTCTCCTCCTTCTACCTTTCCGCCCGTGCCCTGGCAACAGTAAAAGGGTATCTAACCCCTTAGGCACGCATACATTATAAAAAAAAAAAACGCATTGGGTTTTGGAAGTATTCCCTAACTTGAATGTTATACCATCCAATGTTGAGAGTGGTAGGAGGTTGGAAGAGGTCGAATTCATTTCGGCTAATATTTCATTTTCGGGGACGTTGTTAAGGTATGAAGCATACACTGTACCTTTTGATGCATTTAGTTGACTGTGTAACGACACAGCAATAGGGCATAAATTGGAAAGTGATTTTTTTGATAAAAATAGATCGGCAATTTTCTTTGACCTAGCGAGAACGAGTAGACTTCCGTCTCGAAGTTGGGTTATTTGATCATATTGAGAGCTTATTCCATCAATAGCTTTTTTGAGCAAGAAAACACTTAGTTCAGTGAGAGGTTTATTTTTATCAGTCGAAGAAATAACAATAAATTTAGGGTCATTAGAAAGGGAGTTTGTTGGGGAAAAGGGAAAGAAAAGCAAAGGGGAAAGATTGTTCTTTTTTCTTCTCTTGACTTTTAGATCGGGTGGAGGATTAGGATCTAGATCTCTAAAACGATTTCCCGAAGGCACACGTGGCACAGAGGCGATGGCACTGTTGTTTAATTAATTAAACTTGTTATTGGTTTTAGTTTGCACACAGAAGGAGATAAGAAAATGAACGATTTGAGTGAGAAAAGAAAAGAAAAAACAGAACACTGTTGGTTGAACGATGTAACTGGCTCGAGTGTTAGTTGATGACTGAGAAAATAAATATATATTACAACATATATTACAAATGTAACACACGAACAAAGTGATAATGAATTAAAAAACAAAAGGTAACAGACCAAGGTTAGTTCCTTATAATATAAATTTTTCTGATTATTTTAACGACTAGGTGCGATTATTGGAAGGATGGTAACAACATGCTTTCTCCGGGTGTTTTCACTGGGTGGGCCAAGTCTCACACTATCGCATGGCAAAGCTCGCACGCGAAGTTTTTGAACAATATTCACCTATCTACACGCAAAAAAAAACGAAAATAGCGAGACGGGTGATACGATAGCCAGACGAAAATTATACTGGCGATTACTATGGAGCACCTTTGGTTGAAATAGCCATAAAAGAGAGTGAGACACGAAACATTACGGCGGTGTTCGAGGGTGTCCATTGTCTGAGTGATATAAGTATCACCTATGAGTTTTATCGCACGGTTTTGAATCCTATTCAGCAGATGCAGAGGTCTTTTAGGCACACCCAACAAGATGTGGGCATTGTACTCCAATTTCGGGCCGATAAACGCCTTATATATTGATGCCTGATCAGAGACGGTGAAGTATTTCTTGCATCACATGAGGATACCTAGACATTTCGCAATATTTTTAATGACATCGAATATGTGATCATTTCAACATAAGTTTTCATTAACACACATACTAAGAATGGAAAGTTTTTCGGATTCAATGATGAAGGTACCATTCATGGACAACGACTGCAGACAGTATTGTGTTTTGGAAGCATTAAATTCTACTCTGTTACTGGTTCCCCAATTGATTATGCTGTTAATATCAGAATTTAATGAATTTAACATACGCCTCCATTCCCGTTCTTTAGCCGAAGAGCAGGGACGTGAGTCCGGAAACGAATATGAAAAGCAAAGAGTACTGTTTTCAGCAAAGGAAATATTGGATTAGAAGTGGCAGACAAGAGATCATTGATAAAAATTAAAAAGAGTCTTGGAGACAGAACGGAGCCCTGGGGCACACCAGTATTTATTTTGTGAATATCAGACTTGAAACTATCCAAGACAACTTCAATTGAACGTTCTGAAAGGTAGTTTCTAATGCATTGAAGAAGAGAGTCATCGATCCCAAAAGCACTCATTTTCGACGAAAGAGCCTGATGCCAAACTCTGCCAAATGCCTTAGATTGGTTGTTGCTGTTGTTGCTGTTGCTACGAAAACCGTACTGCCGGTTATTGAGAAGTTTTTGTATTTCGAGATTTTTCATGAGCTTTCCCGTGACCTTGGAAAGACGGGACGTAAGTCTAATAGGTCTGTAGGAGGAGAGAGAAGAAGATTCGCCTTTTTTTAGGGAAATTTGGTCGTATTGAAATTTTACACGCTTAAGAAAGGCGTTGCAGTCATTCCTGGCTTGTTTGAAATTTTTGTTGGCTTTTCTCTGTCGGGTTGGTCTTGAAGGACCGAAAAAACATTTCTCTAACCCTGACAGCCTCTTTACACTCTTCATCCGATGAGGGATAAAGTATCTCATTCCAAAGAGAATAGTGTCTGTGATCATATCAGCAGCAGCATCCACGTCGCTATCGAGGAAACATAACGACCAGCTAAAATTCCTAAAGAAGCTGTCCGCTCCAATTGGCTTTCTCGTATTGCCATACGGTTCTTTTAGGAATCTTTTCTCTAAGTGTGTGGTCGCTGTACGACAAATTAGCTGATATGACACAGTGGTCCGACGAGCCTAGAGGAGATAACACATCAATCTTGTATTTGTTATGGTGAGAAGTTAAAAACTAGTCCAGGGTGTTGGTGGTATGACAATCAACGTTAGGTATTCGTGTGGGCTCATTTACAAGGTGGGTCAAGTTATTTTCCGCAACGAAGGTCTCAACACACCGTCCTTCGGATATTGTCTGTCCAGAATGTCGAAGCTAGCCAGAATTGTATATACTCGTATTTAAATCGTAATATTGAGCCCGTAATAACGATTTCAGTAGGAGGATACAGGGATACAATTCTTTGAATGGAGTCAGACAGCTCATCAAACTTGTTAAAGGTCGAATTACTGTCCATTGGGGCTTCTGTAAATAAAGCAATAGTGGGTAATTTGCTTACGGAGATATTATTTTAACCCCATGAAATTGAAAGGCAGCTTTAGATCAGAGTGATCTGAGAGATGTGGGCGGCGATCTACTTGTTGTTCACTAAGTGCTAAAATAGCTGGTCTGTATTTACAGATGGGTACGTACGCTGAAAAGTGATTTCTTTTTAGACTGCGAATATTGGCTATATCCATTCTAAATTTCTGAGTCATTATAAAAAACAAACACAGAAAACACAAACACCGACGATACTAAGCACACCTGTGAAGTAAAAATTCAGAGTCGGTTTACCGAATCAAATGGTTGTAGCTATTATGCCCTTACAACAATAGGAAACAGCTCATCAATAGAATTCATTCCCACAACCCGCTATCCATCGGTTACTACATACTTTCAGTCACTGAACACGCTGTATGACAATGTAGTACAGTAACGGCAGTGACTGTGTGCAAGCGGTAAAACCAGGGACAGGTGAGTTGTGATGATGTTCACACGTGGGCGCTGTTATTGTTTTTTTGTTTTGTCTCCACCCGAGGAGCGAATTTCACGAGTGCGCTTGCGTGTGTGCACTCGTCGATGGTCAGCTCGGCACTCTAATTAGACACATAGAGTTGACAACAACTAATAGAGCGATACACGCCTGAAGGACGCAGAATGGTTGTTACTACGTATTTGACCAATTCCTGGTCTGTTGTTTTAACGCAGCGTGAATTTCGTCGTCCTGCATCATGTGGAAACTGGGTGCACTAGAGATGTCGCAAGATGTGCCTGGCTCCCTCTTGCTCGTTCGACCGAGAATATCACTGCTGTGGCCGAGGACGTCCGTCAGTGTCCACAATCATCGACCAGACAACGATGCAAACAATTTGTCATCAGCAGACGTTCGTTGCATCAAATTATGATGAAAGACCTGAAGATGCTCCCCTATAAAGTGAAAACCGTTCACCAATTACTGACCCCGACCAGGTTCAGCTCGTGCATTCTTCGCAAAAAAAGCTTGAAATCATTGAACGAGAGCAGGCGACATTGACGGTAACGTTGCTCTCACGGTAATCTTTGAAAAAATACGGACCAATGATTCCGCAAGACCATAAACCGCTTCAAACTGTGCATTGACAGCCCTTGTATCGCCCTAGGTTGCTCATCGGACTAAATACGACAGTTTTGTTTATTAACATGCCCATTCAACCAGAAAGATCTTCGCTGTAGCAGGTCGTTCGGCTTCAGCTCTTGCACAAGCTGTATTTTGTAAGGTTTTAGACCAAGATCCTTGCGTAATATTTTCACGTAGTCTCGAGTAACACAATCCTAATTGTTGCGAATGGCGACGAATGGACAAATCACGGTTCTCATTAATACTGTCGGACACAGCAACAATATTTTCCTCTATACGCACTCTACTCATACGGGTAGGTGGCTTGATGTCCAATAGCGTGAAATTAGTGCAAAATTTGGTCACTATAACTTGAATTGCTTGGTCAGTAGGTCGATTATGACGATCGAAAAATGGTCGAAGGGCGCGAAAAACATTTTGCACAGAGCACGAATTTTGATAATAAAGTTCAATAATTGTAAGTGTTGTTCGGGTGCAAGTCTTACCATGATGAAATGGCAATGCTGACGAATCACGCGTGAGTTGTCAAAAATAGAACACTAAAAAACCAACTCTAAACATGTACGAGTATAAAATAAAAATTTAACAATTAAAACTCAGAAGAAGACGAATTCAAAATAAACGTACAATCCCGCGATATTGATACAAATACGTTCTTAGAAGACATGCAGTAGCCGTTTCAAATGTGTTAAACGAATTACTGACCTATCTGCTCGACCTACAAAAAACAATGTTTAAAAAAAAAATTTAGGAAATGAATATGCTTAATATTGTAGATAATACATTATAATATGTAAGTTTTTTGAACCGTATAATAATGAAAATTCAAAAACAAAAACAATCCTGTACCTGTGAGAGTACCGGTTTCTTTTTCAATTTTATAAGAACTACACACAGAGATATATTGTATTATATATAGCATTTAATTCAATAAGAACTTCGAAACTGCAATACCAAATATCTTTAGACGTCCTACCCAAAAAAGTATCGTATGGTATATTCGAACTACATCTGCGAAGTTGTTCGTCACATCTATTTACAGAAGGCTGATACTAGGTGGGGTGAAAAGTAACCTCCTTGACCGCTAAAATGCGCTGCTACTGCAAAAAGGTTATGGTGCATTGAAGTCCGTTCATATTTAGGCAGACATGCCAAATTTCAGTGCGATACTGTCTTTAGTTTTGTTTTGACAGCTGATTGGTGTTGACGTGTTTGGCATCATGTTGAGTATGGACAAAAACGATTTTCGTTCTCTCATAAAACATTATTGAGAGTTTCGTGGTGGCCGTAATTCCACTACCGATCAAGTTCGCAGCGGCAGGCCCTCCGATGCGGTTACAGCGGACAATGTCAAAAAAATACATGAAATGGTGTTGGCTGATCGGAAAGTGAAGGTGCGCGAGCTAGCAGATACCACAAAGATTAGTACTGAGCACACACCCCATATTTTGGGTAATATTCTGCATATGAAAAAGTTATACTGCCTCTGCATGCTCACTCCTGACTAAAGACACGAACGCGAGAGCACTTCGAAAGAGTGTTTGGACTTGCTGAGGCGGAATCGGGCGGACTTTTGGCGTCGTTTAGTAACTGTTGATGAAACTTGGATCCACTATTACACACCAGAGAACAGAATGAGTGCCCGGCAATGGACTGAAAGCGGCACGAGTGCTCCGAAGTGGCCGAGGGGGGCTCTATGGGTCGGAAAGGTTATGGCGTCGGTTTTCTGGGATTGTCATGGCATACTCTTCGTGGACTACCTCGAAAACGGAAAAACCATCAACAGCGAGTATTACTGTACAGTATTGAAGCGATTGAAGGCGGAAATCGCTGCAAAACGGCCTCACATGAAGCGAAAAAAAAATTGTTTTTGCAAGACAATGCGCCGGCGCACAAGAGCACCGCAACCACGGCTAAAATCAATGACTTACGGCTCCAATTGCTGTCGCATCCACCGTAGTCGCCCGATTTGGCTCTCTCGGACTTATCTCTTCCCAAAGCTCAAAAAATGGCTCATCAATAAAAAATTCAGCTCACGCGAAGAAATCATCGACGCCACGGAGGAGTATTTTGGAGACCTTCCGGAAAATTACTTTTCGGACGGGATCAAGAAGTTGAAAAATAGCTGGAATAAGTGTATCCAGCTAAAAGGGGACTATATTGAATAAAATAAGAAAACATTTAAAAAAAAATAATTTTTCATACCCAAGGAGAGGTTATCAGTTGAATGGATCGAGGAAAAAACATTGTTAATGGAATATCAAGCTGGATTTTGAAAAAGTTATTTCACTCGTATTACAGATTTTGGCCGTTCCAAAACCTCTTTCCGTCATTCGTGGTATACATAATTTGAGACTCGGTAAAGTGCTTTCAGCGCCTCTTGATGACATGTTTTTTTCACCCACATGTATTCACAGGCAAATGGATAGCCGTGACTCAAGTGGTAGTTGGCACAGATAATAAAGTTACATAGATATCGCATGCAGAGCAAAAAAAAATGACCACAACTACAATAAGATTCTCCTAAGGGTTTTTGCATTAATTCGGTATGAAGCCATTTTAAGTTGTATAACATATCCTGTGTGTTGTAACTTCGATATACACACATTTTTTTCAGATTTCGTTTTGCCGCATCCCTATATTTTGTTTTACGTCTCAATCGATCCTACAAACGAACATATAAGAATGACTGACTATGTCGCTGGTGTTTATCTGGATCGCTGCACTGTGGTGTGTTTATGTGTATATATTTATTGAGGAGGCACATCGTTAGAGAATACAATCCCGAGCATGTTCCTCAATTCCGGGACTACGGGATTTTTGATGCATAGTCCCGGGATCCCGTGCTATCCCGGGATTAGATTATGTGGTTTCTTATTGGTCTAAATTAAAAACAAACCCTTAAGTTATTACTTTAAAATCGTTTATTTAATGTGTTGCACAAAATAATTTACTAAACTAAGAGAAACATAAAAGACTAAATAAAAAAAACTATATATTTACAATTTCGAAAATAAAACCGTAAAAATATCAAGGCATCCAGTGTTTGACTTCCAAGCCGGCTTCGTAGTTTATTGCCAATATAAACATTCGTTCACTGGTTGGAAGAATAGAGAATAAATATTTATGCGCTAATTCTAAGTGATATCCACGAACTCCTCCATTTCCCAACAGGCTCATTTCACGTCTAATACTATTAACCAACCCCGTTTTTTTTTTGTACTTCAGGATCTGGGCATTGCATGCTCTTGTCAATTTCCAGCTGTAACTTTTCCTTTAGTGTCAATTGGGGTTGGGAGGTTTGTTGCCTTTCGTCATCTGTTTCTGATCCTGACCCTTCTTCCTCTTCCGTGTCATCTGGACTATTTAGTTTTTGTACTATAGTCTTTATTTGCTTCATCACTAAAGTCATTGTAGGAGCTGGAAATAAGTCAAGCCATTCTATATCCGATAATAACTGACTTTCATCATCTTTTCGTGGATTCTGTAAATAATTTAATACACCAGTTAACTTACTTTGTCTTTGCTTTATACGTTCCACTAAGCAGGTTTTCAATTTATTGGCGAGTGCTGAGTTTTTGCTAAGCAATTATCTTATAAGAAATTGCAAAGCGGCATCAGCATTACATAAATTAGCATCTCGGCGACAGATTTCTTCTACTGTCAATTTAATTGGGGTCAGCACATCAACAATTTCATTTGTCAAGTCAAAATCACTTTCCTCTAACCCAATTGGATGATTCAGATCTATGAGACTATTCCACCTGGTTTTACAATCCAAAAGAAGGGACAGTTCTTTTCCATGTTCAATCTTCTCATATTTTTGAAGTATAGTGTGATTTTCAATGGTGATCTTTTGAAATGCACTACAAATTTGCGGATTTTCTTTATCAGTTCATTAATGTTTTCACTTTCTGTTAACTGTGGTATGTGTTCTCGCGCAAGATCATTTTGTAACGTTAAGATTAAACCTGATTCAGGACAGTCTAAGTCTTCTAAATAGTCATCATCATCGCTGTCGTCCATGTAATCAGCAGTCATAGCTGGTTCATATATAGTATCATCTGAATAATTTTTTTTATATATAGAACATCACAGACGGCCAAATTTATACCATGTGCAAGATGTTCAGTTGATGTTCAGTGCAAGAAATCCGTCCCACCTTTGTCATAACGTTCGGTCCATCGGTTACAATAGCCACTATATCAGTTTCCAGTGAAATGTCAAATTTACTTAGAAGGTCTTTCAATATCTAAACGCAATTTTCAGCCGTCATACTTCCATGAATAGGAACGTGTCCTAAGCTCCAAATTTTTTTTATATTGTGATAACTAATTAAATGTGAGCAGCGACATCTAGATTTACAGAGCAGAAGATGTCGATACTCGAAGACCAGAAGATTTCGATACTTGAATAACAAAGTCTCGACCATTGATGACTGGAGAGTGGAATGAATTTTCTGGCAAATTGGAAATTGTATGGGACGCTGGATGGCGAGGATTGTTATATCATTCGAGTATAAATACCAACATCCGCAAGGTATGCAAGTTCAGTTCATCAGTTGAATTTGAAGTGTTAATTAGGAGATAGGGGGTGACCGTGGTGTAGTGGTAGTAGCAAACGCTTCTCACTCGGAGGGTCCAGGTTCGAATCCTGCCCATGGCAAATCAGTTTTTCATTGTGTAATTGGAACTCAGACAAAAAAATTCTGCGTGTGAAGGCATAACACTGACACGTAGATTTGGCTGTTATAAGAGTTTCAAACAATGAAAAAAATACTGGGAATTATATCTCGAATCACTCTGAGTGAAGAAAAACTCTCCGTCCTATTCGGACTCCAACCCCTGGAGAGCAAACACACCCGAGTTTCAAACCACTACAAAAACAATTTTCCTTTCTCCTCCTTCTATCTTTCCGCCCGCGCCCTGGCAACAGTAAAAGGGTATCTAACCCCTTAGGCGCGCGTAAATTATAAAAAAAAAAAAAAATATGATTAAGTGGTTTAAGTAAAAGATAAGGAAAGTATAAGCGGTTGAGAAATTGGATTGTATTGAAAGAAAGATTGCACCTGTACAGTATAAAGCGATTTGTATTGAAAAGAATAAGTTCTATCATTTGTACCCACACAAACATTTTATAATATGAATGAACGTTGACAGCCATGAACCTTTTATTGGAAGTTGATGTCCACTCGTCAAAAGATAGACTGAATTTTTCAGCCGCACTTTTTAAATGATTTAATTCTGCAGTTACTTTCTTTATGATTTTTTCCCTGTAATTCATAACATGCTTTTGAATTGTGACTTTGGTAAATCCATGTATTTCGCTAAGAGCAGTTTTCTCAAATCATTCGAAGTTGTGAATACGCTGAATGGAAATTCATATAAGGCAATCATTCTTACGAAAACGTCATCCAACCTTGCATTTTTTAAGTTGAAGCTGGTAATCGATAAACGTCAGCGGGAATCTTAATATTATGTTTTGATGTAATCCCTTAGTCGGTCCACCCAAAGTCTTGAGAATGGCTGCGCATCGCTTACATTTAGCACTATTAAATTCTTTCGCCAATAAAAAATGACTCCACACTGATGACGTATCACTATCGTTTTTATGTTGAATAAAATCTCCTTCCATTTAAGTAACTTTTCAGATTAAATTACGTAACCTGTGAATAATAAATTAAAAAAAATAGTCCTAATTTGCATATTAATTAATAACAATAATAATATTAATTAATAACATAATAACAATATTATGATAAGACAAATCGTTTTGCCGTCCGAATTACTCGTATGTTTTATACAACTGTTAGGTTAACAGTTATCTTTATTTATTAACGTTTTTAAATTTAACACATTGATTTACAAATATTTCGAACTTGAATCTTGCATCCTTTTATATTGGTGATTTACGGGTGCAGGATTTTCCGTATTGTCTGTCTGGCTATTTATGCTTTAATATTTTATTGCTGTGTGGAGCAGTTTGTTTGATGTTCTTCGTGGGTATTGTTGTCTTAGTCGTATTGCTTGCCCTGTAATTGCTTCTAAAGGGTCCGCCATCTAACGTTTTTTTTTTCAACTAGTGCTTATTTTATGAATAGTAACACTTAGCTCATGTCTAATTTAACAGATAATTAGTTTTATCCTTCCGCTGAACGAATATGGTTGTGTATACGCTTGAACAACGCTGGGAAATATTGCCTGCGATCGACTTAGAGAAGATGACGATTTTGCCAAAAAAAAATCATCTTTTCAGATGAAGCTCATTTTGATCTTGGCGGGTATGTAAACAAGCAAAATTGTCGCATTTCGGGCACAGAAAACCCGCCCTCATACACTGAAAAGCCGATACACCCAAAACGAGTCACTGGTTGCTGCGGATGTTGGTCCTGAGGCATAATTGGGCCATTTTTCTCTTTTTTGGCCGTTACAGTCAATGGCGATCGTTATCGGGCCATGTTGAACGAATTTTTGTTCACAAAAATTGAAGAGGAGGATATTGGCAACATTTGGTTTCAACAGGACGGCGCTACGTGCCACACAGCCGAAGCTACACTCGATGTTTTGCGCCCTGTTTTTGAAGATCGCATTATCAGCCGCAGAGTTGATGTCGTTTGGCCACCTCGGAGCTGCGATTTGACACCGTTGGACTATTATTTGTGGGGTGCCGTAAAAGATAAGTGTTACGCCGACAAGCCAGAGACAATTGACGCTTTAAAGGACAATATTCGTGAAGCCATTGGTGAAATACAGCTGCACACAATCGATAATGTGCTTAAAAATTGGACCGATCGTGTAGGCTACTGCATTGCCAGCCGAGGCATCCATTTGAATGAAATTATTTTCCATTATTAACCGGAGGGATAAAACTAATTATCTGTCAAATCAGACATGAGCTAAATGTTACCATTCACGAAATAAGCACTAGTTGAAAAAAAAAACCTTAGATGGCGGACCCTTTATAATTGTTTTATTGATATTGTGATAACCACTCAAATGTGAGCAGCGACATCTAGCAGAAAATGTCGAAACTCGAAGACTAGAAGGTTTCGATACTGGATTAGCAAAGTCTCGACCGGAGAGTAGAATCGAATTTTCTAGCAAATTGGAAATTGTATGGGACGCTGGGTGGCGAGGATTGTTCTCGAAGTATGTCATTCGAGTATAAATACCAGCATCCCAAAGGTATGCAAATCAGTTCTAAAGTGTAATTTGAAGTGTTAATTAGGAGAAGTGATTAAGTGGTTTAAGTAAAAGATAAGAAAAGTATAAGTGGTTGAGAAATTGAATTGTACTGAGAGAAAGAATTAAATAGTGAATTCTAACTGTACTGAATAAAGCGATTTGTATTGAAAAGAATAAGTTCTATCATTTGTACCCACACAAACATTTTACAATATGTATGTCTAGACCGGTATGCTTGTTTTCATACCTACCGTGGGGTTTTACGTACAATAATAATTTATCTTATATATTAGAATATACGTGGCAATCCCAAAAATCCTGAGACTGGCCAAGCATAGTCCCGGAGTTTTCGAGGTTGAAAAACGGTATGCCGGGATTGTATTCTCTACATCGTACATATATATTTTGAGAATTATTTTTCAATTTCATTTTCATTCGCCGTCAACTTTCGAGGGATTTGGCTGTTTTTGGTTTATGATTGAGTGGTTTTTTTCAGTGGTATATTTGCAATATATGTATAATACACGTAAAAGGAAGTCTGGCGTTTCTTGTTCGATTTGTAAAACATCGAAAAGAAATTTCCCCGATCTAAAATTTTTTTTCATATCCTTCAAATGGAAAAAATGAAATTTTCAGTAATTTGTGGAGACAATGCGATTGTAACCCTCGTGTCAATTCGAAGTTAATACACGTTTAGTCAGCTATGTAGAAAAAGTAATAGAAACATGTACAAGAGGAAATTTAATTCAATTCAAAAACTATATTTAGAAAATTAATGTTGAATTTATACACTTTATATTATTTTTATGCATTTTTTGAGCAAGAAAGACATTTATTTATAGTTGTTTATAGTTGTGCTATGGTCACAGATAGGCTTTTCACAAAAGTTGCAGCATTTTCTGGTTTTTCTCCTGGGCTTACGCTGCTCCGAGTAGACATATCACGATCCTTGAATTTTGAGCCCCCATGGTGTCATCCGTGCTGGTGAGGGCTCATGTAATGCAGTTGTGTTCAAACGTATGTTCTCACCAAGCATAGCTTCGATTCCAGTTTTTGTGTTGCGGTAAATAAGGCGACTTTCAGATCTTTCCTGAATATTCGGCATGCACAACTGCTTTCCTGGTTAGCCCTTCTAATTGCGGCCTCCTTGTTGTGCTCAGTATAGAGAACGTAGGCCGTCAATGCACAAACGTCGAGTATATTATAGAACATGGCAACTGGTCTTATTTTCCATGAACCCAAATAGAGACGACTGGACAGTACGTGATCTATTTTTCACCATTTCTTTTGGGAAGCAAGCTTTATTAGAACGTAACGTTTCAACCAACGTTAGATTTTTGCGGAGGAGATAATCGGCGAGTTCCAGAGAAGTGAAAAAGTTATCCGTGGTAATATTACGGCCGGATCCTACATAATGACGAACCAGCCGTTTAACCACCTTTTCTCCGACTTGCGTTTCACGTGGACCATTACAGGTTTTCCGGTGCAAATTTCGATTTTCAGAGGAAAGAAGGTCTTTGAATCACAAGCCCACCACAAGCTGGGTTCGATGGATGTATTGTGTGAATTGTGTTCTACTTCTTTACAGAAAAAGCTGCTCATCGATTGTTATATTTTCCGATGGTCTATAATTCTTGTTGAGATTTACATTCATTGTGTCCCACAAATTGGAGCAGCTTTATCGTCTATAAGTCGATGCATCCGGGTCACGTAGTTGTCGAATCGGATAAATCGATCATGGCAGCATAAACGCTCACAGCCTTACGATTAGTTTCACGAACTATAATGGTGCACATAGCGGTGGTAAAAAATAAATGGAACATTTGTAATGCCGACAGCAATTCAGACGATTGAAAAGGCCCAGCTCTGCCCCGAACAATATTATGGGTTAGCGTTCTGATTTGGGGGATTCGTAAGCCATACGGTACGATCTTCATATTTTTTTTTGTTTGCCCATCAGTGTTCGTGGTAACACAACGCTTATCTCAGCGGGAAGTTCTCGTCATTATTTTCAGCATCGTTGCTATCCGAATCAAAGCTCTCAGCTTGCTCAGTCACCTCATTATTGTCGATACCGTCAATGTCCGAGTATTAAGCATCACAGTTAGATGGAATATAGTTATCATCAGAACCATCACTGTAGTCGGCTGCGTCAGATTCACTGCACTCATCCAGTAAATTGCAGTAATATTGTTCTTGCCGTTCGAAAGACATTCTCAAATATCAAATGTGTTTTTATAAAATATATTCATGCACAAGTGTTGAACCACAACTCCAACATTTGTACATATTTCATCATGTTATTTACCGATTTACTAGCGATGCTTTCCGCTGAAAATTACTCATATTTCCAATTTGATATTATCTGCACACAAATAACATATTGTAAAATGTTTGTGTGGGTACAAATGATAGAACTTATTCTTTTCAATACAAATCGCTTTATTCAGTACAGTTACAATTCACTATTTAATTGTTTCTCTCAGTACAATCCAATTTCTCAACCGCTTATATTTTTCTTATCTTTTACTTAAACCACTTAATCACTTCTCCTAATTAACACTTCAAATTTCACTTTAGAACTAACTTGCATACCTTGGGGATGCTGGTATTTATACTCGAATGACATACTTCGAGAACAATCCTCGCCATCCAGCGTCCCATACAATTTCCAATTTGCTAGTAAATTCGATTCCACTCTCCAGTCGAGACTTTGTTATTCAAGTATCGAAATCTTCTGGTCTTCGAGTATCGACATTTTCTGCTCTGTGGATCTAGATGTCGCTGCTCACACATTTAAGTGGATTTCACATTGCTCCCTCTCTACAGTTGTTCGTCCCGAACAACTTCGTCATTCAGCATCCCGTTGAAATGACACATTCTATCCAAATGCACCACTTTCAATTTTCCTCGATCCCCACGCTGGATCCGGTAGACAACGTCATTAATGCGGGTTATCACCTTGTATGGACCTTCCCAGTCCTGTTGCAATTTTGGTGACTTGCCTTTCTTACGCTGAGGACCAGATCTCCTTCGTTGAAACCGGAAGATTTCGCCTTGATATCGTACCTAGTCTTCATGCGGCTGCTTGCTAGCTTCATCCTTTCTCTGGTATCTTCATGCAATTTACGAATCCTGCTGCGCAAGTCATTGACGTAGTCGTTCACCTCTTTGGGCTCTGTCGGTGGGGATCCGAATTTTGCTTCACTTGGCAACCGAATTGTTTGACCAAATATGATTTCGGATGGTGTGTACCCTGTTGAGCTATGGACCGCGTTTCGGTAGGCCATTAAGAAGAGGGGTATGGTGTCGATCCCAATCCTGCTGGCAATTGCTGACAACCTTAGATAGATGCTCATTCAAGGTCCGATTGAATCGCTCGACCATTCCATCAGATTGAGGGTGTAGTGGCGTTGTCCTTGTCTTTCTTATTCCCAAATATTGGCATATTTCCTGGAAGACTTTTGATTCAAAGTTTCGCCCTTGATCAGAGTGCAGCTCCATTGGGACCCCAAATCTGCTCACCCAGTTGTTGACTATCTGTTCGGCTACGGTCTTAGCCTCTTGATTTGGGATGGCAAACACTTCCGGCCACTTACTGAAGTAATCCATGACCACGAGGGTATATCGGTTACCACTAAAGGTTTCGGGAAACGGCCCAGCGATGTCGATGGCTATTCGTTCGAAAGGTGCTCCGACATTGTATTGTTGCATTTGTCCATGTGGCTTTACTTTTGGACCCTTGGTAGCCGCACATCTTATGCACTTTTTGCACCAATTCTCGACATCTTGTTTAGCGCTTAGCCAATAGAAACGTTCCCTTACCTTTTCCAACGTCTTGTTTATTCCCAAATGGCCTCCTGAGATTCCGTCATGTATTTCATGGAGCACTTGGTTGACTCTGGACCGTGGCACAATTAGCTGCATACGAGATGTTGTCCCATCTGCACTTTCCCATTTTCTCTTCAGCAATCCATCTTGCACAAAAAGCGAGTCCCACTGTGCCCAGTATGCCTTCAGAGTTTGGCTCCGATCTGATATCTGCTGCCAGCTTCGTCTTTCCTCGTGTTCTTTCCAGGCCAATATTGGTTCGATGTCATTGTCTGCCTGTTGGGAGGAACGGATTTCGTCTATACTCCAACCCTCTATTGGCTCAGTCCTGGTCGTTTGCATAGTTACCTGTTCTTTCGCTTCTTTACCACTGACTACTTCTGCTGGGAGGCTTTCATTGCATTGTTTTACCTGTGAGACTGGGATAATTACCCTGGAGTCGACTCCTGCCACAGACTTCTGCTCCGCGAAGTAAGCATTTCCTAACTGATGGCTTCTGGAAATTTGACCGGTTTCTTGGTAGCCGTTCCTGTCGGTTTTTCTTTCTATTTGGTTGTATCCCCAGTGCAGGCAGCCTTCTCGTCGTACCGGTTCTTTACAATGCCCTTGCAAACGTTCTACTTTTTCGCAGTTCCAGCAGCGCATCCTTCGTCTCTCCCGCGGGATATTTCGTTGCATGGTAGATGGTCTTGAGCAGGAGCGTTCACCAGATACTATTTCCCTTACGAAATGCATTCCTTTGGAAGCCTGATTGGGTGCTTCCATCGCCAGAGCGAAGACAAGTGCTTCAGCAAGGGTTCTTTTCCCGGCCATCCTTACTGCTGATTGTAGCTTCAAATCTGCAATTCCCCTGATGAATGCGTCCTTTGCCATTTCGTTGATTATTTCTTGGCCTGCGGTGGGATATGACAAATGTGCCAGTCTACTCTCGTCTGCTTGGAGCTGTTGCAGTGTTTCTCCCCGTTGCTGCATACGGCCTTGCAATTGAACCTTGTAAACTTCCCGCATGTGGCTATCCCCAAACCGTTTCTCGATAGCCTGCACTAAAGCCATATAGTCTCTATTCTTTTCGATATCGATTGTTTGTAACAATGCTGCCGCAGAACCGCGTAAGGCCATTGTTAGGGCAAAGCACTTTTCCTCATTGTCCCAGTCGTTTGCACAGGCAGCCATTTCAAACTGCTTCTTATAAGTAGACCATGAGGTCTGCCCATCGAATGAGGGAGGCTTCAACTCTTTTCCCCTTGGACCGCTTAAAGAAGTTTCTCGCAGTTTCTGTGTTCGCACTGTGTCGAGCTCTTTTGCCAGTTGCTGAACTTTGCTGTCCATTTCTTCGAATTTTTCGCCAACATTCTTTTCTATTGTATCAAATTTGTCATCAACGTTCTTCTCTATTCTTTCAAATTTGTCATCGATTTCTTCGAATTTTTGCTGGAGGATGTTCTTTTGTTCTTCCAGATTATTCTTTTGTTCATCCATTTTCTGTTAAAGACCGTGCAGATTGTTGGTTTGTTCGTTGAATTTTTGTTCAATGCTGCTCTTCTGCTCGTCAATTTTTTGTTCCAGACTGTTCTGGAGAATGTTCTTCTGTTCTTCCATATTTTTCTTTTGTTCGTCCAGCTTTTGTTCGAGGCTATTTCTTTGTTCCTTCAGATTTTGTTCGAGGCTATTCTTTTGTTCTTCCAAATTTTTCTTTTGTTCGTCGAGACTGTTCTTCTGTTCGTCCATTTTTAACAAGAGGAGTTGCATCATCGCAGCCATATCACTGCCGGTACTTGTCTGTTCATCCTCGTCAACATCAAAGGAGTATGCATCAGGATCATGCCCCTCGTTGTTCAAAGCCTCCTGAAGTCGGAGCACCAGGTCACTTTTTCCTCCACTGGCGCTGAGGCTTCTCTTGTTCAACTCGGATTTGAGTTGGACGAGGGTCAACTGCAATAGTTTTCGACCCATTCTAGCTTTTTCAAATAGTCAGAAAACACTGTTGTTTGTTTTTTTTTTACACACAATAAGTCCTATCCCACTTCTGACACCAATGTAAAATGTTTGTGTGGGTACAAATGATAGAACTTATTCTTTTCAATACAAATCGCTTTATTCAGTACAGTTACAATTCACTATTTAATTGTTTCTCTCAGTACAATCCAATTTCTCAACCGCTTATACTTTTCTTATCTTTTACTTAAACCACTTAATCACTTCTCCTAATTAACACTTCAAATTTCACTTTAGAACTAACTTGCATACCTTGGGGATGCTGGTATTTATACTCGAATGACATACTTCGAGAACAATCCTCGCCATCCAGCGTCCCATACAATTTCCAATTTGCTAGAAAATTCGATTCCACTCTCTCCAGTCGAGACTTTGTTATTCAAGTATCGAAATCGTCTGGTCTTCGAGTATCGACATTTTCTGCTCTGTGAATCTAGATGTCGCTGCTCACACATTTAAGTGGATATCACAATATGTACGTATGAACTACACAACCGTATTACACAATATGATAAAATGGTTTAACATTTCAACCGAAATATAACAAAACACAGTAACACAATTATTTATGTGAAAACACGTTAAAAGTGAATCAAAAGTACGAATCAGTACAATATACTTTACTGGGTGTACTTTACCTGGGTGTACTTCGCATATAACCCCGTATTAGAATTTAAAAATGTATTATATAAAATTAACAAATCATATTTATTTCAAATGGAGTACACCATTTGAAGCAGAATTAAATTTCAAGAAGGTATTGAAAATATCATTATTGGCGAAATAGATTTTTTATTGGTTTAAAAATCAAATGGATACCCGTGTACCCTCGCATTGACACGAGGGTTAAGAGCGAAGGAAAATATTTTGCTTGCCAAAATCATTTTTCTTCGGAATTTATTGGCAGAAAAATGCTTAAAAGGGACGCTGTTCCCTCCTTAGATCTAAATTGTAATTTAAATTTAGAATTAAGTTTACAAAATCTTTCATCTTTTGCTACCAAAACGGGGAGGACATCTAGTAGTTCAAATATTTCTTGCGTTAGATGCAATAAATTATTAGAAAAATGCGCACAAGAGGAGAAAACAAATTCTGAATTGAAAAAAATATATTAAGCTGCAGACCTAAAACTCAAAGCTTGAGAAAAGACTTCACTCTAGAACTAAAACGCATAACGCTCCGCGAACTAGCAAAACATCAACTAGTTTATCATCGCAAATTCAAGTACTTGTGGTATATTAATGGGGCTATCCAAGTTCAAAAACTATAATGTTGCCGAAAGAGAACTTTACTCAAACATTTTTTACAGATCTCAGAACGCTTATAAATGTCTTCGAGATAGACTGGGATTTAGACTTCCCCACGTATCCACATTTTATCGTTGGGCTCCTGTTAAAGGCTTACAACCTGGATTACAAAACAATGCCCACTGTTTTCTGAAAGCATAGTTTGCATCATTAAGCCAACGGGAACGGAATGTGGTACTAATATTTGATGAAATTAGAATTCGTCCAAATCTCTCACGGTTTCATTACTTAGTGAAGTTATAAGTGAGGTTTATACGGGAAAGTTGAATATTTACTTACAAAGAGAACTCATCGAGATATTTTGGAAAATTTATTTTCTAATATTCGCAGTAAAGGCGGTAATAACAAAAATCCCTCTGTGTACGAATTTAATGTTTTAATGTCAAAAATTCTGTCCTCAAATCTAATTGCTTTCTCTCCTCATAGTATTTGTGATGATGACGATGTAGAATTTTTAAATTTAGATACCTCCCAGACTTAACCGCACACATCAAGAACTTTTTTATTACCTGAAGCACGCGAGGAAACTGTATTTTATAATACTTTGTTCGAAAAAGTGATAAATGAAATCAAAATTGTAAATGGAATTCCATTGGAAATGATTGCAATGCGATATTTTACAGGCGTTTAAAATGCTTTTAAAAATCAAGTGTACAAATTAATCGAAATTATTTTTAAAAGGTGATAACAAATAACATGGCCGTCAGAATTTTTCAATATTTGTAAGCTCGATTTCAAAGTATACATACAATTTTTAAAGATCGTCCGCATATTAGAAATATAAGGGAGAGAATGGCCTTGGAATGCATGAGAATAACAAACCTTAGAGACTGGTTTGATTAGGAAAACCAATGCTTTGAGCATCGCAAAGAAATTCTTTATTTTGCACTTCTTCTTATTCTCTTGCGTAAACATTGTGCCTGGAAAATCCACAAAGGCATTACCAGTAAAAATCAAAAAATTCAAATTTTGCCAGGAAAAAAAATGCAAAACAATCACGAAATTGAACCAACTCCGCCAGAGTCAGAGGCACGTGGACCTCACTATAAACCAGCACCCCAAGAGTGAGAGGCACCGGGACCTCACTATTAACCAACACCCCAAGAGTGAGAGGCACGGGGACCTCACTATAAACCAGCACCCCAGGAGTGAGGGACACCGGGACGACCCAAGAGTGAGAGGGGCCGAGACCTTACTATAAACATACCCCAAGACTTAAAACAATATCCCAAGTTGCTATTGCAAGATATGCTTTCCTGCTAATCCCTTCTCACTGTTCTTAAAAAAAAAAAAGGAAATAACCTTGAACAAGAATTTCTTTCCATTGAATCACAATCAGAATCTGAAATACAAAAACAAACACACTAGGTACATGAAAACAAAAACCGAAATAATGAAAAACAAAACACAACAAGCAACAAGCAATTTGTTTTTCGAACGATAGAACATCATGTCTTATGCACGATTCGAACGAGTTCGATCAAACTGGGACGTAGTGGACTGAAAAAGTGGCATATTTTTTTACTCTGCATGCGATATCTATGTAACTTTATTATGTGTGTTATTAGCTTCTCAATCGGACGATTCGGGGTTCAATACCAGCAATGCCCGAAAGACTTTTTCAGGCAAATGCCTAAAATACAACATCAAGTCAATTTACACTAATAATTTAGCATGGAGCTAAATAACGACTAAGCCCAAACAACTTTCTCTCTCTCTCTCTCTCTATCCAATTAGTCGTACCTTCTTAAATGTTAAGTTCTTTAAAAAAAAAAAAAAAAATGGTGCATCTGTAGGCAGTCGCTTTTTGAATGGCTAAAATCAAGAAACTTTTTCATCTATTCTATCATAGTTTTCAGTCAAACCTCTTGGAAATTAAAACATTGCCTGGTGTGTAACCGCTTATGCAAACAGTAACCGCTATTGCAATAGATAAATTTTAATATATATTTTTTGTGTTTAGAATATACTGGCACATTTGTTTCTATTGTTTTTTTCAACCCCTAATATATTGTAATATCCGTTTCTTACAGATGAAGAACAATGTTTCAAATATAAAATCAACCATTGATCCAGCCTTACTTCCTATCCAGAATGATGAATGTTCTGTACTTGTTCGTTTTTTGCATCAATTGTCCTGTAAGCTTAATGTTATGGTAAGAAAACGGTGAAACTTATATTAAAAAAAATAAAAAATAAGAGATGTTGTTGTGTATAGTTTTCAGAAGAAATGCAAAATCTTTGGAACCGGTCGGATGTTTGGGGTAGCTTATCTCAACAGATTCTTAGTCCACCTATGACAGCACAGTGGTTTGACAAACCAGGAGGTATGTTCTATTTTATTAACACTTATAATATATATAAATATATATACATACATATATACATATATTACATATCCATCTAGGTGTGAGTCAACTGTATGAGGATCATCTACCACCAAGAATATGCCTTCGCCGTTTGGCTTCATTCAAAACTCTTATTTTAGTGGGGGCATCATTGTTTGTTGGCCATTTACTGTGGGGTTCACCAAGCTATGGATTATTATCATTACTTCTTTTAAGAACAGCATATATGTTAATAGTAGCGACAATATAAATGCGTGTATATATTTGAATCCCCATGTACATGTACAAGAAAATTAGGAAAAGTAAAAACTTGCATTTTTTTAAATGCAATATACATATATACATACTCGTATATTTTTCATACCTAAAACAGTAAAATAAATGATTACAATCAGGGTTCGATTTTTATTATTTTTGAATGATATATTATATTAATTTATGTAGATTACTTATTAATTATTACTATACAAAACAATAAGAGAAAAGTTTACGCGAAGACATTTTATTACAGATGCTATAGGTTACATAGCTATAGGACGCTGAAGGAAAAAATCTAACCATTTTTCCATTCAATGGGACATACCCGTTCGATCGAACTAGAGTGAATCATACTCAGACATGATGTTACTCTTAATTGTTTTGTATTATCAAGTTGCGTGTTCTGTTTGTTGGATAGAAGTTTTCCGTTTTTCGCAACGTAAGTTTTTTAAATCAAATTATATTTGAGATCCGTAGGAAGGTCAAAGCAGAATGCGCTCTCTTTAATGTTGTCTTTATTGAATAGTGGTTTTACGTTTTTTTCCAGATAAAATTTGAATTTTTTGATTTTTATGTTTTTTTCTATCTTCCACGAACGAACAATAGAAGGCCCTTGCGATGCTCATAGCAAGGACTTTTTTCATCAAACTATTTCGGATCTCTAGTATTTGTTATCCTTATGCATTCCAAGGCCATTGTCTCTCTTATATTTCTTTCTTGTGGACGTTCTCTGAAAATTCTATTAAATACTTTGAAGTGAACTTTACAAACGTTAAAAAATTCATTAGTTGGTGTCTTCAGACTTCCAAAGTCACTTCTTTAAGAAGAATTTTTTGCAAAGATGAAAAATTCCGAAGGACATGTTATTTTTTCTTTGGTTTTTAAGAATCCTAATTTCATCAAATATCAGGACAGCACAACGTTCTCGCTAGTTTAATAAAGCGAACTTTGACTTAATGAGCATTGTTTTCATATCCTGGTTGTAATCCTTTTACAGGAGCCCACAGAAAGAGGAAATGTGATTAAGTTTAAAGCCAAGTCTATCTCTAAAAAATTTATAGCCACTTTGTGATCTATAATAAATATTTTGGGAAAGTTCTTTTTCGTGGCTGTTGTATTTTGTAGTCTTTGATTCTTTCAGAAGCATTTTACAAAATGTTTTTGAATGGTCTGAAATATTGAGCCTTTCGATTTGACACGTCGTAGATATTTTATTTTTATTAAAAATTTATATGGCAGTATGCGCTCTGTTTTTTTATAATGTTTTATTTTTAAATTTCTTAATTTAAGTTTATAACTTAACAATATTTTTTTTAAAGTTGCATTTTTTTCTCCTCTTTTACACATCTTTCCAATAACTGATAGCACCTTGCACACGAAATGCTGCAACTGCTCGACGTTCTTCTTCGTTTAGTTAAAGGAGACTTCAGTTCGTCTAAATTCAAGTTTTAAATCAGAATTTAAATTTAAGGAGCTATCAGTGTGACACTTTCAAAAAATCGTTTTTTTATTTTTTGCTTATTCGATAGTTTATACTTTCAAAAATATCCTGTGAAAGCGGCAAGGTCGCATCTTGAATAGTTTTTGAATTGCAGCGATCTAAAGAGCGACCACCGTTCCACTTGCCTATAGACGAAGTTTCGGAGTTAATGTGTAGTTACTTGAATCTTTCGCATTGTAAACGGTACATAGGTAATATAGGGGGCGTATATTGGTGTATACGGCCCTTGTAATATAGTTTATTGCCATTTTAAATATATTTTGGAGCCGTTAGGCACTGTTGTCGAAGCGTCTGTTCAGTTTACTCTCAGTACACAACGCGACGAAAATAAGTAATATCCAAAAAGGCTCTCACGATAATCCTTTATCTAGATAGAGGTCTAAGAAGAGAAGATTTTCAGGAAATCGTTTTACATACGAACAGTCTACCGCAAATACCAGTACAGCGGCTGAAAAACTGTTACACACCGAAGATAACGAAATTGTCGTTGAACAAACGCATAGATACTGGAAGCTCAAGGAACGGACTTATCAAAGTTCAAGCACGATTATTTACCGCTTGATAAGGATGTTACGGAAGCTTTGAAACTAATTTATACTGATTTGAGTTCAAGGGAATTGCTAGAGCGATGCAAAGGAGGAAACACACAAAACAACAATGAAATTTATAATGGGTTGCTATGGCATTTTGCTCCAAAGCACCTTCATAGCGGGATGAAAACGATTGAACTCGCTAATTTTCTAGCAGTTTTAATATTTAATGATGGTTTTTATAGTATTTTAAAAATGATGGAAGTAATGGGCGTGGTTGTCGGCCCTATTGCGTAAGAATATGCAGATTCGGCTGTATCAAGCAGGCGGAGATATGTCACGCGGCGTCCTCAAAAGAGGGACGAACAGCCCGGGCACAAGCATTAGCCTCTCAGCAGGCATTTTTCGAGGAAGTGAAGGTGTATTGTACGGGCCAGCCATAGCAGATTAGCACTTTTTATGGTAAATATAATTGTATCTAGCAAAAATCGATAGTTGAAACTTTGAACGTGTTTTTCTCGAAACGACTTTTTCAAAATTGCTGACATAATAACTCAACGAGAAATTAACCGATCAAATTGAAACCGGGTATTCTCGAATATATGTATTTACTATACAATGACCTACGATCTTTTTGATTGGTTGAAAATTGTCAATTTGGCATTAAAAAAACGACCATTATTTTACCCCAAAACACGACTTTTTTTCATAACTACGCCATTTTGTTAATTTTTGATATTTTTCAAATATCGTAGGTCATTGTATAGGAAATACCTTCAACTTTAATAACCTTTTTGATTTTTTTTTGTTTCAGCTACTCATTCGGCCGGAATCATGTCAGCAGTTGGGGAACTTTTTTTTTTGGCACCTCCGAAGACAGCACATAACTCCGTTATTTTTCAATATTTTTGTATAAAAAAAAATTTTAAAATATAGGGGCTTATTGCGAGAGTCTATTCGACTTTTTTCGATTCTATTAAACGAAATTTTGGTATTGCATAGCTGAATAGATTTTTGGAAATAGAATCACTTTCAAGATTAGAAAATAAAAGGCTGTAATTTTCGATTGAAAAGCTCTCAAACGAAACTTTCGATGCAAATGTCAAATCACTGTTATTTTCCGTTAGTGTTTTGAAGAAGTGTTGCTATAAAGGAAACAAATGAGTTCCATATGGTTTGATATATTCGAAGATGAAATAGAAGAGGTTCGTCGAACCGAAATGTTGTCCACACTTCGATACAGAAGAAATTTAAGAATGCACTCCAACCCAATAGATGTGAAAGAAAATATATAAGCAAATAAATTTTTGATTAAAAGGGCATTCCTCATAATTGCTTTTTAGGTTCATAAAGAATTTTAGATTAACAAAAGAAGTCTTTTGCAAGACATTCAGCCGTAATTAAGGAAGCGTGGAAGGACCCCCTCTATTCCCGACGTTCTAAATCTGGCCTGTCTATTGAGATTCAGCGCTCAAGGAATTTACCAAAATTGTATTGGCAATGACTACAATCTTGCACTTCGGCAGTTTCCATTGCATTGAATGAACTCATAAATGTGGTTGAAAAACATGTATGTCCTAAGTGAATAAAGTTTCACTACTCACGAGAAGAGGAGGCAAATTTGTTCTTTTACAAGAAAACTGGATTACCAGGCATTATCGGTTGCATCAAAATCAACGCTTGCGCTGCACTTCATAATATTGCACTGTATTATGGAATCGAATTAGATAAAGTACTAAGTACTGAAGAATAATTTTCATATGAAGACGAAAACACATATGTCCTAAGTTCAGAAGGAAGTACTGTTCAAAGTTAGTTGTTAAATTTAATTTGAAATAAAAAGATAATAATATTTATATACACAAATTCTTTTTTAAATACATTTTTCTTATTTCCCTTTTGCCACAAGCGAATTTTTTTCAATTATGCAGATCAATTTCTCCATCTGCCGTTTATTTGTAATTTTTTTCTTTAATTTTGTAAAAAAAATTAATCAATTTACATAAAAAAAACATTTTAACAAATATAATTCAAAATATACTTACCTGTTTTCGCCGTTATCCATTTTTTTTCTTTATTTACTCTCCTTGAAAACAAAAGTCTATCACTAATTTCCGATGGAATTGACATTTCCATGGAATAGAAAAATATCAACATCAATAGAGACGCGCAATACCGATAATAGACTTTAATTCTACTGAGCTTTTGACATTTCTATTAAATAGAAAATCATCTACGCCAATAGAAATTTGCAATACCGATAATAGACTTTAATTCTATTCGACTTAAATTCTATGGCAAATAGACTGTCGCAATAAGCCCCATAGCTGAAAATATACCACATTATATCCAAAAAACTTCAAAACATTCTATCGAGTACTTTCTTTTAAAAAAATTGCCGAAAATCGCCTAATTTTTTATGGGTTACACTGGTATAGCCCCTTAAGAAAGGAACAGCATTCGCCTTAAGATATTTTTTTCCTACAAACTCGGGACAGGAATGATCTCCACAAACAAAGTATTTGCCTTCATCAACAAATTATTTAAAATTTAATTTTTTTCCCTAGAAGGACATTTATTAATTTTCAAGTCAGGGTAATTCCTTTTAGTTTTCCTACAAACAGAACAAGAAACTCCAGATCATCTCTTGTCACCCATTGCTATCGAAAAATAAACTGTAAAATATTGTGATAACCACTTAAATGTGAGCAGCGACATCTAGATTCAAAGACCAGAAGATTTCGATACTGGAATAACAAAGTCTCGACTGGAGAGTGAAATCGAATTTTCTAGCAAATTGGAAATTGTATGGGACGCTGGATGGCGAGGATTGTTCTCGAAGTATGTCATTCGAGTATAAATACCAGCATCCCCAAGGTATGCAAATCAGTTCTAAAGTGTAATTTGAAGTGTTAATTAGGAGAAGTGATTAAGTGGTTTAAGTAAAAGATAAGAAAAGTAGAAGTGTTTGAGAAATTGGATTGTACTGAGAGAAACAGTTAAATAGTGAATTGTAACTGTACTGAATAAAGGGATTTGTATTGAAAAGAATAAGTTCTATTATTTGTACCCACACAAACATTTTACATTGGTGTGTAAAAAAAAAAAACCTGTGTTTTCTGACTATTTGAAAAAGCTAGAATGGGTCGAAAACTATTGCAGTTGACCCTCATCCAACTCAAATCCGAGTTGAACAGGAGAAGCCTCAGCGCCAGTGGAGGAAAAAGTGACCTGGTGCTCCGACTTCAGGAGGCTTTGAACAACGAGGGACATGCTCCTGATGCATATTCCTTTGATGTTGACGAGGATGAACAGACAAGTACCGGCAATGACATGGCTGCAATGATGCAACTCCTCTTATTAAAAATGGATGAACAGAAGAACAGTCTCGACCAACAAAAGAAAAATCTGGAAGAACAAAAGAATAGCCTCGAACAAAAGCTGGATGAACAAAAGAAAAATCTGGAAGAACAAAAGAATAGTCTCGAACAAAAGAAAAATCTAGACGAGCAGAAGAGCAGCATTGAACAAAAAATCGACGAACAAAAGAATAGTCTAGAACAAAAACTGGAAGAACAAAATAACGTTCTACACCAAAAGTTCGAAGAAATCGATAACAAATTTGAAAGAATAGAGAAGAATGTTGGCGAAAAATTCGAATAAATGGACAGCAAAGTTCAGCAACTGGCAAAAGAGCTCGACACAGTGCGAAAACAGAAACTGCGAGAATGTTCTTTAAGCGGTCCAAGGAGAAAAGATTTGAAACCTCCCTCATTCGATGGCCAGACTTCATGGTCTACTTATAAGAAGCAGTTTGAAATGGCTGCCTGTGCAAACGACTGGGACAATGAGGAAAAGTGCTTTGCCCTAACAATGGGCATCGAAAAGTATAAAGATTATGTGACTTTAGTACAGGCTATCGAGAAACGGTTTGGGGACAGCCACATGCAGGAGGTCTACAAGGTCCAATTGCAAAGCCGAACGCAGCAACGAGGAGAAACACTGCAGCAGCTCCAAGCAGGCGTAATAGACTGGCACATCTGTCATACCAAACCGCAGGACAGGAAATTATCGACGAAATGGCAAAAGATGCATTTATCAGGGGAATTGCAGACTCGAAGCTACAGTCAGTCGTAAGGATGGCCGGGAAAAGAACCCTTGCTGAAGCACTTGCCTTCGCTCTGGCGATGGAAGCAGCCAATCAGGCTTCCAAAGGAATGCATTTCGTCAGGGAAATAGTATCTGGTGAACGCTCCTGCTCAAGACCATCTACCATGCAACGAAATATCCCGCGGGAGAGACGAAGGATGCGCTGCTGGAACTGCGATAAAGTAGGACATCTGCAAGGGCATTGTAAAGAACCGGTACGACGAGAAGGCTGCCTGCACTGGGGTTACAGGCAAATAGAAAGAAAAACCAGCAGAAACGGTTACCAAGAAACCGCTCAAATTTCCAGAAGCCATCAGTTAGGAAATGCTTACTTCGCGGGGCAGAAGTCTGTAGCAGGAGTCGACTCCAGGATAATTATCCCAGTCTCACAGGTAAAACAATGCAATGAAAGCCTCCCAGCAGAAGTAGTCAGTGGTAAAGAAGCGAAAGAACAGGCAACTATCCAAACGATCAGGACTGAGCCAATAGAGGGTTGGAGTATAGACGAAATCCGTTCCTCCCAACAGGCAGACAATGACATCGATTGGCCTGGAAGGAACACGAGGAAAGACCAAGCTGGCAGCAGATATCAGATCGGAGCCAAACTCTTAAGGCATACTGGGCACAGTGGGACTCGCTTTTTGTGCAAGATGGATTGCTGAAGAGAAAATGGGAAAGTGCAGATGGGACAACATCTCGTATGCAGCTAATTGTGCCACGGTCCAGAGTCAACCAAGTGCTCCATGAAATACATGACGGAATCTCAGGAGGCCATTTGGGAATAAACAAGACGTTGGAAAAGGTAAGGGAACGTTTCTATTAGCTAAGCGCTAAACAAGAGAATTGGTGCAAAAAGTGCATAAGATGTGCAGCTACCATGGGTCCAAAAATAAAGCCACGTGGACAAATGCAACAATACAATGTCGGAGCACCTTTCGAACGAATAGCCATCGACATCGCTGGGCCGTTTCCCGAAACCTTTAATGGAAACCGATATACTCTCGTAGTCATGGATTACTTCAGTAAGTGGCCGGAAGTGTTTGCCATCCCAAATCAAGAGGCTAAGACCGTAGCCGAACAGATAGTCAACAACTGGGTGAGCAGATTTGGGGTACCAATGGAGCTGCACTCTGATCAAGGGCGAAACTTTGAATCAAAAGTCTTCCAGGAAATATGCCAATATTTGGGAATAAGAAAGACAAGGACAACGCCACTACACCCTCAATCTGATGGAATGGTCGAGCGATTCAATCGGACCTTGAATGAGCATCTATCTAAGGTTGTCAGCAACTGCCAGCGGGATTGGGATCGACACATACCCCTCTTCTTAATGGCCTACCGAAACGCGGTCCATAGCTCAACAGGGCACACACCATCCGAGATCTTATTTGGTCAAACAATTCGGTTGCCAAGTGAAGCAAAATTCGGATCCCCACCGACGGAGCCCAAAGAGGTAAACGAGTACGTGAATGACTTACGCAGCAGGATTCGTAAATTGCATGAAGACACCAGAGAAAAGATGAAGCTAGCAAGCAGCCGCATGAAAACTAGGTACGATATCAAGGCGAAATCTTCCGGTTTCAACGAAGGAGATCTGGTTTGGCTGTATAATCCTCAGCTTAAGAAAGGCAAATCACCAAAATTGCAACAGGACTGGGAAGGTCCATACAAGGTGATAACCCGCATTAATGACGTTGTCTACCGGATCCGGCATGGGGATCGAGGAAAATTGAAAGTGGTCCATTTGGATAGAATGTGTCATTTCAACGGGATGCTGAATGACGAAGTTGTTCGGGACGAACAACTGTAGGGAGGGAGCAATGTGATAACCACTTAAATGTGAGCAGCGACATCTAGCAGAAAATGTCGATACTCGAAGACCAGAAGATTTCGATACTGGAATAACAAAGTCTCGACTGGAGAGTGGAATCGAATTTTCTAGCAAATTGGAAATTGTATGGGACGCTGGATGGCGAGGATTGTTCTCGAAGTATGTCATTCGAGTATAAATACCAGCATCCCCAAGGTATGCAAATCAGTTCTAAAGTGAAAATTGAAGTGATTAAGTGGTTTAAGTAAAAGATAAGAAAAGTATAAGTGGTTGAGAAATTGGATTGTACTGAGAGATAGAATTAAATAGTGAATTGTAACTGTACTGAATAAAGGGATTTGTATTGAAAAGAATAAGTTCTATTATTTGTACCCACACAAACATTTTACAATAGTGAACACGTGAGTGAGAACATCAACTGTAAAAATGTAAGTTTTCTTAATTTGTTAACTTATTTGTCAATCTAAATTAATTTATTTTGTTTTGTAGCGTCAAAATAACAAATCAAAAGCAATTTAAAGCCTTGTTGACGGAAGTCAATAAACCTTTAGCTAACGGGTTTGTAAACATTGACGCTAAAGCCAAATGGGACAACATATCCAGAACACTTAACAGCCAGGACCACCGACAAGAGACGGGAAAGAATGGCAGAAAGTATGTCCTTAATTTATTACTTGCAAATTTTTCTATAACTAAGTGCAAATTCGTATCCACAGGCCTGGTCTGATATAAGATTTAAATTAAAAAAGAAGATTTTATAGAACAAAAAGGAGAGTAAAGCCACCGGAGGAGGTGAATTCAGACTTGTCAGATTTGGAACAAGTGATTTCGAATCTTCTCTGTTATGAGAAAATAATCAATCCGAAGGGAAAAACTTTAGGTTTCGCGGAAAATCGTTCCATTCCACAGCCACCTACCTCATCGCAAGATATATCAAATACAGCATCCACATCAAATCAGATCAAATTGATCAAATTCATCATCCGCTTCAAATCAAGATACATTTTTTCCAAATACGAACGAGAGCACCAGTGTCTTTGCAGATCTAACAAATATGCAAACAAGTCTAGAGGTTCAACCTGAAGCAGGAAAAATAAGCCATCAGAAAATACTAATGTCCTCACAAAGAAGTGAGAGAGTCCCTAAACCCCTAAATAATAAATTTGAAATAACGTTAAGCAATTGATTTCTTATATTTGCAGCTACTAGGTCATAGTTGGTGCTTGGGCTTACTCGTATATATATCAATTAAAGGGTCCGCCATCTAACGTTTTTTTTTTCAACTAGTGCTTATTTCGTGAATGGTAACACTTAGCTCATGTCTGATTTGACAGATAATTAGTTTCGTCCTTCCGGTTAATAATAGAAAATAATTTCATTCAAATGGCTGCCTCGGCTGGCCATGCAGTAGCCTACACGATCGGTCCAATTTTTAAGCACATTATCGATTGTGTGCAGTTGTATTTCACCAATGACTTCACGAATATTGTCCTTTAAAGCGTCAATTGTCTCTGGCTTGTCGGCATAACACTTATCTTTTACGGCACCCCACAAATAATAGTCCAACGGTGTCAAATCGCAGCTCCGAGGAGGCCAAACGACATCAGCTCTGCGGCTGATAATGCTATCTTCAAAAACAGGACGCAAAACATCGAGTGTAGCTTCGGCTGTGTGGCACGTAGCGCCGTCCTGTTGAAACCAAATGTTGCCAATATCCTCCTTTTCAATTTTTGTGAACAAAAATTCGTTCAACATGGCCCGATAACGATCGCCATTGATTGTAACGGCCACTCCTTGCTCATTTTCGAAGAAAAATGGCCCAATTATGCCTCTTGACCAAAATCCGCACCAAACAGTGACTTGTTTTGGGTGTATCGGCTTTTCAATGTATGCGTGCGGGTTTTCTATGCACCAAATGCGACAATTTTGCTTGTTTACATACCCGCCAAGATCAAAATGAGCTTCATCTGAAAAGATGATTTTTTTGGCAAAATCGGCATCTTCTCTAAGTCGATCGCAGGCCCACTAAGCGAAGCGAAAACGCATTGGATGGTCAGTTGGCTTCAACTCCTGAACCAATTGGACTTTGTATGGCGTCATACCAAGGTCTTTGCGCAAAATTCGTCTCAATGTCCGAAATGTTCAATTGTTGAGAACGACGGGGAATTGATGTTGATGCCGCTTTACGCACACTTTCTGCCACAGCAGCAATATTCTCGGGTGTACGCACTGTTTTTGGCTTTTCACGCTTTGGTTTATCGATGAGGATGCCAGTTTCTTTCACTTTTTTCACAAGATAACGAACATACGGAGCTGACGGTGCTTCTCTTCTTCCAAAATCCGTACGCAATTTTCGCACACATTCTGCAACATTACCAGGATTTTCAAAGTAATGTCGCAATATTTCCCAGCGTTGTTCAAGCGTATACACAACCATATTCGTTCAGCGGAAGGATAAAACTAATTATCTGTCAAATCAGACATGAGCTAAGTGTTACCATTCACGAAATAAGCACTAGTTGAACAAAAAACGTTAGATGGCGGACCCTTTATATTTTTGAAAACTTTGTTTTGATTAATTTGAAATTTATCTGTCATGGAGGTAAATCAGCATTTGGCGATTGGTTGCCAGTTTAAATTTAAAACACAAGTTATTTTTACTAATAATATTTTATTCACTACAATTTGTTCAAAGCGTATTATTTCTCTCTTCTGTGTTAAATGCGTAATATGTGGGGTTTCTGCTGCGTACTAAACAGAAGTGAGTGGCTGTTATCTTTTGTGAAAAATTGGTAGGAATACCGTCGCCATCGAAAACGACAGATGGTGGAAATTTCCTTTTCTTGTTGACGTTGCCATCTGTTATCGGATGCTGACACTTAATTCTGTTGTGAAGTTGCCACAAGAATTTGCAATGACAGTGGATCGTATGTGGGGTGTATACCTACTTACCGACGAGGGCGTTTTGTGGCGTTCAATTTCTGGAATAACTCTTTAAAAACGAAACGCGTTAAAAGACGACAATCGGCGTTTTCGTAAAACTCCATGCGGAATAAGGGTGATTATCCCATTTTATTGGGCAATCTAACTTCATATAAAAAAACAAGGGGTGGTAATATGAATTTTAATAGGTCTACTGTCTAGTTTTATGAATAACAAATTCAAAACTTTTTGATTTCTAAAAATAGATCGAGTAGAACTTGAGATATTTTATGTACGAATTCGGAAAATGTATTTTTTTTAGAAGAACGCGTTTAAAATGTCTACATAATAAATTTAACTTGCATGTAAAGATCTATGCGCGAGAGCTGACCGCAAACCATCCTCATCACGAATTATCACGAGAGGATGAATGTTTTGTTCGAATCGGTGGAGCTATATCAGAATTTTTTACTACAACATAATCGTCAAGTGTGAACTGCTTGGAATATGCGTTATGACTGTGAAAATAGGTCATGCTACGATGCTTATACTGGAATATGGTCGCACTGGCTTCATGTTGGAAGTATTTCTTGAGACGTTCAATAACTTCTTTCGTACTAGTGGAGTTCACTGAGTAAAGCTTTACGTATTTCGTAAAGCCATTGACTATCACTAATAAGTGTTTCCTCTTAGACCTTACAGAAGACAATGACGCTAACTGATCTGTCAAAAGGCACTGGTTCATTGGGAATACTATGTAGACTCCTTTGATTTATTCGTATCGGTACAGAATAAATTATAGACTTTATACTATTTTTTATGAATTTTTCTACCTCTGACTTAATTTCAGGAAACCTAGGTGACCAATCTTCTCATGACTCAATCTGATGGCATTGTCTTACATTTCTCTTGGAACAAAGCAAGGACGCCTCTGATATCATACCATTCCAATGACCCTTTCTCTAACTGATCGCGAAATTGAACTATATCTGGATCTCTACTCTGTGTTGCGCACAGCTGGAACTCAATGTCGTCTTCTCTAATGCTGCAAAGTATCTCACAGCGATTAAGCGCATCCACATGCTACATATTACTCCCACTCATATGTTGAACTATATAGTCGTAGTTTTGTAATTCAAGAGCCCATCGGGCTATACAATAGTTCCTTTATTAAGAATTAAGTAATTATTTTAAAAGGAATTCCTTATGTGCACAGTCTCTAATTCGAAACTAAGATATCGACTCTCGGCGTTAGTAGCTCGCTAAGAGAAATAAAATATTGTAAGACTGCATCGTATCCGGAAGCACCACAATTCAGTCCGGCATCTTTCTTAGGGTCATATATAGACAAAAGAGGAGACTCAACCGACTTCCTCTTTAATTCTTCTATAGCACTCAGATATTTTTCATTTCACTAGACTTTACTATCCTTTTCCAACATATTGTAAAATGTTTGTGTGGGTACAAATGATAGAACTTAATTTTTTCAATACAAATCGCTTTATTCAGTACAGTTACGATTCACTATTTAATGGTTTCTCTCAATACAATCCAATTTCTCAACCGCTTATACTTTTCTTATCTTTTACTTAAACCACTCATAAGCACAATACCAATATCCACAATCCCAGCGGGATTTCCAAAACTCGAAGGGTCATTATACGACTTAAGCCCGTTAAACGTCAATATTTTCTGGTGGGACGCAGACTTTTTAAGAGAGGAAAGGTTAACGGCCTCTACAAGGTTGCAAATCCTTACACGCGCCATACAGTCAGAAATTATTCGTGGAACCAGTAATTTTCTAAAAGTAATTAAACCAAAAATTGTGATCAGAATTAATTTGTGGGTGAATAAAGCAACATAGGTTGCAATAAAGTTATTTTTTTAAATCCCCGTTTACAAAAAAAACGTTAACTAACGCATTGCTCCGAAATTACTTCCTATATACTTTCTATAACGGTTTTGTTAGATTATTTCTGTAATCTTCAGCAACACATTTATTTAAAAAAAATATATTTTTTGAGAAAAAAGACTTGTAATTTATTTTACATTAAAAATGGGTGTTATCTATTAGAAGTGGTCCCTTTTTCTCCTTAGAAAAAATTTATTTATTTATTACGCAATAACAAATTTACTTTACTGGAAATTCCAAAGCATCTGTTAACTAGTTAATTTCATAAGGTTGTTGTAAAAGAATACCCTAATTTTGAGATTAATAGTTTGAACTTTGAGTTGTAGGTCGTAGGTCTCGGAAGCCGTGCCGTGTCGACAACCACCGAGTGCACATGCTAACCAGTGTACGCGCGCGAAAAAAAAAAAAAAAAATTAATAGTGCAGTGCAGTGAAGAAAAAAAAAATTACACGGTGCAGGTATCCCAACCCTCCCGCTCCTGATCGTTAGTTTTAGTTTTAGTTTTAGATGCATTTTATTTTCTTAACACTAACTCTTACATTCTAACAAAAAATGCTTAAATGCTAGCTTAAAATTACATAATAATCTTATACTAACTTACTGGCCCCACACAGGCACTCTAAGCTACTCTAAATTCTTATACTATGTCTTTCGACTTTATTAACATTTTCTTTATGAATATTTATTTACTATATTTAAAGCTAAGAAAAAAAATTATTAACAAAAACTTAGCATATGGACATAATTTTTTGTTTTTATAAAAACTTAATATCTAACTTAAAATAAACCTTAGTCGACCTAACCTAGACACATAATACAACATACAACACATAGACATTATACACAATTATATACATATATTAGTATATACCTTTGTATACACTAATACATGTATATATTTCTTAAATGCTAACCTAAACCTATGTAAGCTGGCCATCGCTATTTATAGAGAAAACAGATTGGTCAGCTCTGCCTCCTTAGTGAGGCTGGTCAGTAATTGATGGAAACGACGACGAAACATCTTCTCCATCATTCAACCACCAGAAATGCTGGTGCTGCCGACCGACATCCCTCTTATCGCGATTCCCCACCACCCTACTAAACCTGGGACGATCCATACTGCCATGTGCGACGTCTCTGTTGTAGTTGAGTCGCCTGTCCCCAGCTGTCCGAGCGACATGGAAGATTAACGGGACCGCTGATATATCCTGGATCAACCCTTTCTGATCTAGATAGAGGAATGCTTCCGGTGGAACGAAGCCGTCAGAGCGCACATTCTCGTGGTAAAGGTAATTGGGGTAGTAAGCCCCAGATATCAGTTTATTCGTCAACCTAATGACGAAATTGTCCGCTCTTATTAGGTTCGCCCTATTGTATAAGACCTCATTAGGATAGAATTTTATGTACTCAGACTCTGGTGTTCTGTATAAGCGAAGACAAGTCCTAAGACAAGCCCTCTCAAACACCCGAATCTTTTCCATTAAGCTTGCTCGTACATTGAACTACACGGGACAACCAAATACCAGCATGGGCCTGATAAGGGCCATGTAGCAGATTACCTTTACCCTGGCATCGAGTTGGCTGCTATAAAACAGTCTCTTTGTAAGGACAAAAGCACCTTTAGCTCTGGCCAGAGCAGCATCTACATTTTTGCCAAAATACAGAAACTGATCTAGCCGGATGCCAAGGTATCTGACTACATTTCGACAGGCACGAGGATGTCCGTGCTGTCCAATAATCGAGAACTTTCGCCAATTTTTTCTGGTATCCCTAGAGGCTCCAGACAACGGCGTCCTAAAGAGAATGGTTTCCGACTTCTGAAAGTTGATTTTCAACTTCCAGTCATCGCAAAATCGTCTTATCTTATCGAAGTCACGCTGCAAGAGAGTATTAATGACCTCGATTTTTGGACCTGTTCTGTACGCTATCAATTGTCTGCGTACGCAATAGTATGGGGAAGTGAACCTATCAAGTCACTTGTATAAATGTTGAGCAGGATCGGCGAATTGACCGCGCCTTGCTGAAGACCATTTTTAATTGTAAATATTTCAAAAGAAGTCACATCACCATTTTTCACGATGAACTGTCTGTTGGTTAACATATTATAAATAATGTACAAGAGTGGTTTACTGATCCCCAGCCCAGTCAGCTTATAGAAAAGACCCTCTAACCATACGGTGTCGAAGGCCTTCTCCAAGTCAACAACAGTGCATTGTTTTTTGCCTTTATTCCATTGGATATCAGAAACCAGTTTAGACGCGGCATGTGAGATATCATGTCCCGCCTTAAAACCGAATTGATTATCCGGAACTATATGTTTGTCCTCAACCCACCTAGTCAGAGCTCTATTCATTACCTTTGCGAAAACCTTACTGATATTCGGAAGGAGACTTATCGACAGGAGATTCGCCGGATTGGATATATCCTTTCCCTTTTTGGGGATAGATTGAACCGTTTTCCAATGCGCTGGATAATGTGCATTATTCATTGCATTATTAAACAGGGTGGTGTAAATGTCCACCGCTTCTAGAGGAGGATGTCGAAGCACGATGTTTGGAATACCATCGGTCCCCACTGATTTCTTAACTCTGATTGTGTCGAAAATCTCATGGAGTCCTTCTTTCGAAATGAACGGGGGTAGGTCACCCTTTCTGGCAATGACATTATTTGCCATACTTTCGTCGCTAAACCGGGTGAAACCAGAGCCTTCGGATCGCTAATTCTCTATTTCATTTCGAATGTAGCAGTTGTGCACCAAGACGCGATTGTCCAGGTCATAATTAGGGCCAATGATATCAATGGCCTTGTATACTTCCTGGAAAGTCGCCCCTATGGCCTCGACCTTCTCCCGTGGATCCTCGATCACAAAAAAGTCGTCATCATCAGCGGCCTCATTTGGATCGATACCTGCTATAGTCAGTAATCGTTCGTTGTCTGTTGTCCGCTCTATTTTAAGACACTGAAGGTCGTTTTGATTTCTTCTCCGAAATAGTTTATTTATTTGCGGAAACATATTCGGGTTGCTGGTGTTTACAGCCCGAACCTTGTTGTTCCAATATAAACTTACAGAAATTCTGTAATTCTCTTTTATTAGCGTTTGAATATGTTTAATCGACGACTTCAGTGTCCTAATCTCCGGGTTTTGTCTGTCAGTTAGCTGTCTATACAAGTTTTTAAGTCTTGTCAGAAGTCTACTTTTTTGTCGGTGCATTGCGTCAATAGTAGGATTGCGGAACAGGTCTTCGTTAGTCGTACGTCGATACCGCGGTATTGTAGTGTCCATAGTTTGTTTAATTGTCTCGTCCATTTGTTTTAGGTAATCGTCGATCTCCTCGTTTGACAAATTCCTATTGGACGGTGGGTGGAGCGTGTTCAAGGAGAGCGCTCTTGCCAAAGTTGCGGAGAATCGTGTCCATCGAGTCCTACTGTAGTTGTAAGAATATCTTTGGACAAACTCCTCCAATTCCGCAATTTCGTTGGAAACTGTAATTTCGGTGCTAAAACCGCAATGGTCGCTGTCATACACGAATGTGAGCAGACAGTTTAATGTTTGTAAATTCGTAACTGTCAGTCGTATACGTTCGTCGTACAGCAGTAGATCCAAATAAAACCCGCCTCTGGGAAACGACGTGTTATCCGTCGCTTTAAGACCGAGTCTGTACATGACACTGTGCTGACCCCACCAATCGAGTAGTAGGTTCCCTCTAGTATTTGGCAAATTATTTCCCCAATCTCTGTGTCTAGCGTTGAAATCCCCGCCGATTATAAAATAATTCTCCCCCGATTCCAGCCTCAGAAATCGAAAAAGCGTGTCGAGCTCTGTAATGAATAGGGTGGATTGTGAAGCCTCAGGTGCATAAACAAAGGCCAAGTACAGCCGCTTTCCACTGCGGAGCGGGATGTAAACGACGACTGCCTCCAACACCCGGAACCTGCGCAACACGCCCTTGTACACTCTGTGAAATTTTATACCTTCTTTAATGAAGACCGCGACACCGCCTCCACGTCTGGATCTGGGCCGGTTTCTTCTTCTAACGATATAATTATTGTACTCCAGTTTGTGCTTATCGGTTAGCTTAGTTTCGCTAGCGAAGAGCACATCAGGAGTTTGGCCCTGTAGCAATTTAAACATCGCGGCTCTTCGTTCGATCCTAATCAGTGAATTAACATTCACCGCAAGGACCTTCAAAGTTTGCTCCACCATGTGCGTACCCATTACGAACCTGATCGTAAGTAATGTTGGTTGCACTCAGTCACTGCCGTTGCTGTATTTGTCATACGGCACGCGAGTGGCTCAGTGTAGGCAATAACTGATGGATCGTGGGTTGTGAGTGAGAATTTTGTAGATGCACTATTTTTTATTGTTGTAAGGGCATATTACCTACAACAATTTGATTGGGCAAACCAATTTTGAATTCTTACTGTGTTTGTATTTTTTGTGTTTGACTTTTTTTTTTTTAATTTTGCTTTCTCCGGATTAGAATGATCAATTATAACTCGGTAGCCGGTCTGCCGGCATCAATCAAACTCAAAAAAAAAACAATGAAATGATCGCGAACCATACGGGTGGTGGTTATTTTGGTAATGGCGAACTACAACGAAAACCAAAAGGGTAAATTTACAACAGGCAGCAGGTCGAGTGCTGCCACTTTCGGCTGCTCAGCTAGGGGTTGGTTTGTGGTTAAAACAAGGAAAAAATATACGGAAGTAGCAAATCTTAAAATAAAAATACACAAATGTATCCGTAGGCGCCATTTAAAAAGGAATTGCGAAACCTTAAAAAGATGTAAAAACAACACAACGAAAATCGAAAGTCACGTTATAACGAGCGCTTTATCGATCGAGTGGCAGTAAAAACTAACGTAGTGGAAACCGCTTAAGAGTGGGCCGCTATAGTCCGTCTTCCCGAACGATTGAAAAGATTTTTTTTTCTCTAGCGGGTCGCGTGTCCTCTTTGCCTTTCATTTTATGGGAGTATTTTTTGTTTTGTTTCTCTACGCAGGCGAAAACCTACCGGGATCTCACTACAAAATTTCACAACACAATACTTAGCTGTTGGTTGGTATCCTTCTTTCCTTGTCTTCCTAGCTCTCCCTGTTGTTCACTGATCTTGTCCTTTTTTCCTTTGACGTTCCACTTAATTTTTTTTCCTTTGTTTTACTGTTTAATTTCTCCGGTTGTACATCAAATCTATTTTCTTTCTTTCTTTTGTCACTTTGACCTAGATCACATTATAGTAAACTCGTTTTTTATAAACCTCTCTTCTTGGTTGACCACAACGTGTTAAGTGGCTGTCCACTCAGTCCATTGGTCACCCACCCACACATTCGTGCATTACATCTGCTCGGTTAGCGGGCCCAATGTCTGGTACATGTGTACAGCGCTCATCTAGCATTACATTTACTCGGTTAGCGGGCCCAATATCTGGTATATGTGTACAGCGCTCCGCTACCTAGTTGGAGCGTGTAACCGTGGCTTGGAACACCGCTAGACCATTCTTTTATTTCTTTCACACTCAAGTGTGCCACTTTGACCACCCAGATCCTCGGGGATATTTCCGAATTCTGGTTATTTCCTTTAGCTTGAGTGAACATTTCCCCTGAATTGACTTGGGTTCAAATAACCCCTTCTTTTCCCAAATTTGATCCGTGAAGTAAGTCGAAGTGACAAAGAAAGTTCATTTCCTATTCATTTGAGACTAAGAAAGGGGACCCAAGTCAGGGTGTTGCGTCGTCACCCCAACATAGGCTGCATTTGCGATCATTGCCATGCACATGCACCTAGTCAACACCGCCTATGCAACAACGCCCCACTCAAGGAATTTTGACAGCTGTGACTTTACATCTAAAGGTTAAATGCATGTAATTTTTTACAGAAGAAATAAAGCGGCAATTCAAGTTTAAGGTTCAAACGGTCGTGTCTTTATTTTGTTTACAGATATTTTTTTACAGTCCATTTACAGTCCATTCTACATACCATAGATCTCCATCGAAACACATACGGAGTGCAAGAAACCTGTTCAACGAAGAACATTTGGTCCTTCGAGCCGGATTTACGAAATTAAATTTTTCCTGTTTCTTGCCTTTGCCCAAGTGTGTGTGCAATTATAAGACAATTAAAATTAATAAATTCAATTAATTTGCCTGCCGTGTGTGGAAAACTCATCGTGTGTTGTGTAAAAGCAAAACCAATCGTGTGTTCTGGTTTGAGCCTTGAGACTACAGAAAACTTGGATCCGAAAAGTGCCGATCGCCAAAGGAAAACTTGGAACACCCTCAAGATTGGAGCAGCGCACTTTAACAAGTAAGTGATCTTGTTTTATTTTGTTCCTGTTTTTTGTGCAGTCATTAAATCATTAATTAAATGGCCACATACTTGGCGCAAACTCGCAAGCAGTTGGAGAAAGATATGACCAATTTCTCCAAAGCTGGTTCTGCAAGGCGAAGGCGAACTACATAGCCGTGCGTCTGTCTGATCTGGAGAAAACTATGGAGACAGCAACTGCACAGTTTCAGAAAGCGATGGATGCCTTAGACGCTAAGGAGTTAGGTCAAGCGGAGACAACGTTCGACGCAATCCGAGAAATGTACCTAGAGCATCGGTGCAACTTATTGAACGCGAGAGACAAGATTCAGCCACCTGAAAAGAAAGTAGGGGATAGTCAAGATTCCAAGGAAAAGGTTGACATCCGGCTGCCTAAGATCAACTTACCAGTGTTTGCAGGGAGTTACGAGTCGTGGCGAGCCTTCCACGACCTTTTCGTGTCGTTGATCCACCATAACGCATCGCTGTCTGAAATACAGAAGATGCATTATTTGAAGACAAGTGTGTCAGGTGAAGCTGAAAAACTTTTGGCTCACCTGGGGATCGACAACGGCAACTATGCCAAGGCTTGGACCATTCTGAAGGATCGTTACGACCATAAACGATTCTTGGTGAACACCCAGTTGAAATGCCTCTTCAACCAGCCGTCGATAGCTCAGGAGCGTGCAGAGTCCATCAAGGAGTTGCTTGACACCTCAACGGAAGTTGTCCATAGCCTGGAGAACCTCGAGGTGCCGGTGGAGCATTGGGATGTTGTGCTCATTTTCGTTCTTCTGCAAAAACTTCCGATAAAAACGCAGCATTTGTGGGAAGAAAGGCTTGCAAGTAAGTCAGACAGCAAGGAACTCCCTAAGTTTGTTGACTTCACACAATTTTTGGAAATGAGGTTCCGTTCACTGGAAGCGGTTAGTCAACAGCATTCTCGACCAACAACGAATCCCGTAAGGAATGTGCAACAGCGGAACAGCTTCCACGCGACAGCAACCATCAAAAGGTTTTCCTGCAAGATCTGCAACAGAGGTCAACACTCCATTCGTCAATGCGGACGCTTTCTAAAGATGGGTACTGCGGAGCGATGTCAGAATGTAGCGAGTCTCGGACTTTGTCGGAACTGCTTAGCATACAGCCATACCTTTGAGCAGTGTCCAAGTACGCGTAGGTGTTTTATCTGACAGCAACCACATCACTCATTGTTGCATGCCAACTTTTCTCAGCCGTCCACTCCGCATCTGCATAACTCCAACAATCCTGTACAACAGAACCAACAGAACTGCCTCACGAAGACGATGAATGCTAAAGCGACACCCTTTTTACCGAACGTCGGAGAACAGCCCTCTTGCAGCTCGGTCAAAACCTTCCACTCTCGTCCGAGTTCTTGCACGCAAGTGTTGCTGGCCACGGCACTGATAAAGGTAAGATCTTCGTCAGGTGGGATTTATTCACTTCGAGCCTTACTCGATTCAGGTTTGCAGGCGTGTTTCATCACTGAATCGGCTGTTCAACTTTTAGGTTTGCAATCCAAGTTCACACACGTTGAGGTTTCCGGGTTGGGTTTAGTCAGCAGTGGCACATGTCAAAGGGTTGTTAACGTCACCCTCTCGTCACATCATTCAACCTTCAAAACTTCAACCCAGGCGTTCGTCTTCAAGTCACTGTCTGGCCATCTTCCAGCCCAGACGCTCTCCGTTGCTCATTGGGAGCATATTAATGGTCTCATCTTAGCAGATCCGTCGTTCTACCAGCCAGCAAAGATTGATCTTCTTTTAGGAAGCGATGTTCTCGCCGAAGTCTTGCTTCCTGAGTTGATAAAGCCGAAGGAAGAGGATATGCCAGTTGCTCAAAACACCAAGCTGGGCTGGGTTTTATTTGGTAAAGCTGCAATCCAGGCCCAACCTATCGAAAGTTTTTTCCAGACAACGGATGTCGACGCACAACTTCACAAGTTTTGGGAACAAGAAGAAGCTCCATTCGAGTCACACGAAACTTCCGACAACATCGCTTGTGAGAAACACTTCGTGCAGCATGTGAGGCGTATAGGAGATGGCCGTTATGAAGTCGCTCTTCCCTTTAAAGGAGCCGCGTACCCAGTCTTGGGCAGGTCATACGAAGGTGCTTTCCAACGCTTTAAGAGTTTGGAGAAACGTCTTGTAGCCGATCCTGAACTGCGAGAACAATACTCTGCATGTCTGGAAGAATACATAAGCTTAAACCATATGATTGAAGTGACGAAAGAAAACTTACCCAAGTCAGGTCACTATTTCCTGCCTCATCACGCAGTCATCAAAGAGACTAGCTCGACAACGAAGCTGAGGGTGGTGTTCGATGCGTCCTTCAAAACTTCGAACGGTGTATCTTTGAACGACCAGCTTATGGTAGGACCTCGGCTACAGCACAACGTATCTGACATCATCCTTCGATGGAGGCTCTACCAGTTCACCTTTACAGCTGATATCGAAAAGATGTACCGCCAAATCTGGATAAGAGATCGGGATTCCTACTACCATTTAGTCATCTGGCACAAGGATCCATCGGAAGAGCCCAGAATCTACCGCCTTAAGACGGTCACCTTTGGGACGGCGTCTGCTCCGTACCTGGCCATCCGTACGTTGAAGAAGTTAGCAGAAGATTCCCGTCATCACTCTCCGCTTGCAGCTCGAATGATCGATGAGGAGATATACGTCGATGATCTCATTTCAGGCGCTGATACCTTGAAAGAAGCAGCTCTAAAGATGAAAGAAGCTAAAAGAACACTCCAGTCAGCTGGGTTCAACTTGAGGAAGTGGACTTCAAACAGGAAGGAACTTTTAACGGATATTCCAACCCAAGATTGCGAGGCGTCGTTCTCGGTACCCGAAGAAGATTCGGATCGATTCAAAACCCTTGGGATCCACTGGCTTACAACAAACGACGTCTTCTGCTTTAGGTATGTGCCTCCCAACAATTCGCTGCCCACGAAAAGATTTATACTCTCTACGATCGCACGTCTTTTCGACCCGTTAGGCTGGATTGCGCCGTGCATAGTCAAAGCGAAATGCTTTATGCAACTTCTTTGGGTCAAGAAGATGCATTTGCACGATCCCGTCGAACCCGCCATTTTAGACGAATGGAATACCTTCTTTGAGGACCTAATCTATATAAACCATCTGCGTTTGCCTAGGTGGATACACACGATAGGTAGGTCACAGAAAACAGAGTTACACTGTTTCAGCGAAACATATATTTAAGGGTTGAAGATGAGCACCACAAAATCAACATGCACTTGCTGATATCCAAATCCAAGGTTGCACCATTAAAACCAATAAGTCTCCCGAGGCTGGAACTGTGCGGGTCTGTGCTGGGGGCGAAACTACTACACTACGTCAACCGAACTCTAAAAAGAGACAACATTAAGATGTACGCCTGGACTGACTCCACCATAGCACTTTGCTGGATCTCGGCACCGCCTTCCAAATGGGAAACGTTTGTGCGAAACCGGGTAGGAGAGATACAGAGACTCACCAACATCGACATTTGGAATCACATACCAACTCAAGACAACCCAGCTGACCTAGTTTCCAGAGGCATGCAGCCATCGGCGCTTCCAAAGGCTACACTGTGGTGGAACGGCCCTTCATTTTTAAATCAGAAGTGGGACTTCGAACTTCCTAAACAGCCTACTAGTTTAGCCACCAATGAAGGGTGCAGATCAATACATGTGTTTCACGTTAATCCAGTGACAGATCTATTACACGAACTACTGCACGAATCGTCGAATCTGAAGCACCTGACGAGGTTATTAGGACACTGTAGGCGTTACATTGGCAACTTGAGGAAAGTGTCCAAGGGAATTTTCAAAAGGCCACTGGTAACACTCAGGCCGACGGAAATAAGGGCGGCTATTGAGGCACTTGATCCGCTTAGCCCAACGGAACTTGAAGGTGCTTTAAAGGCACTTGTTCGCTCCGCCCAACAAGATACGTTTCCTGGAGAGGCCTGCAAATCCAAGGGATTAGAATCTTTAAATCCATTTCTGGACGGTGAAGGCATTTTAAGAGTCGGTGGAAGACTTAAAAATGCAAATCTGTCATTCGACCAACAGCACCCCATGATACTCGGACCCAGACATCATTTGACAGGACTTATTATCCGGAACGCCCATGAAGCCACGTTGCATGGAGGGATCCAACTGATCATAGCGCACACGAGAAGTAAATATTGGATCATACAGACCAGGAGAGCGGTTAAAAAGCATCTTCACGCATGTGTGATCTGTCATCGGTACAGGAATAAGGTATCCCATCAACTAATGGGAGATTTGCCGGCTGCCAGGGTAACAGCGAGTCGACCGTTCACCCATACTGGTGTCGACTACGCTGGACCAATCACCATACGATCTTGGAAGGGTCGCGGGGCCAAATCTTGCAAAGGATACCTAGCAATATTTGTATGTCTCGCCACCAAAGCGATTCATTTGGAAGCAGTCACAGATCTTACCACCCAAGCCTTCTTAGCTGCCTACCGGCGTTTTGCAGCTCGAAGAGGTGTTTGCAATCAGATCTACAGTGATTGCGGAACAAATTTCATTGGGGCTGAAGCTGAACTCAAACGACTCTTGAAGGAAGCTGGTCACAACTGGAAGGAAGTTACGGAAGTGCTAGCGATGGACGGAACGAGATGGAATTTCATACCTCCTGCTTCTCCCCACTTTGGAGGATTGTGGGAGGCTGGAGTGAAGAGCGTCAAACACCATTTCAAACGGGTTGTTGGCAATGGAACACCGACGTACGAGGAACTGGCGACGTTACTTACACAAATTGAGGCGTGTCTGAATTCGAGGCCGCTTTGTCCACTCTCCGAAAATCCGGACGATTTTCAAGCACTGACCCCAGCTCATTTTTTGTTAGGGGAATCACTTTTCACCGTCCCAGAACCAGATCTGACTATAGGAAAACAAGGCTACAACGACCGGTGGAAGAATATCCAAATGCAGACCCAGACGTTTTGGAACCATTGGCGTCAGGAATATTTAACCCGCCTGCAACAAAGACCGAAATGGTTAAAACCTCAACCGCAGCTAAAGATAGTCGATTTGGTACACATCCAGGATGAGCGCTCACCTCCAGCCAAGTGGAACCTCGGACGCATAACCGAAACATACCAGGGGAAGGATGACTTAACACGCGTCGTCAAAGTACGGACACAACAGGGAGAGTACAAACGGCCGATTACAAAATTATGTCCATTACCTATCAACAAACCCGAAACAAACACAACCGACAGCGGAAAAATCAACGACGAATGCGACTCAACAAAATAATACCTTGCTTCAATCACACCAATCGGAACACATTACACTCAAACAAAAAAAAAAAACACTCAACCGATTAACCCAAGCATTCCACACACACACACACATCCGCGAACCTAACCCAAGCGGTGTCATACCAAAATCAAATTACACACACACACGCGCGATCCCAAGCCGTAGCAAAAAAAAAAAAAAAAAAAACACACAAAACGCCATAAATTTACACAAATCTAAAAGGAAATATACTTAATCAAACTTTATCACAACAATTATAATGTCTAATATTAAATACTCACATGAATTCTAAAATAAACGCAATTAATTGAAATTAATTTACGACAAAAAAAAAACCGAAAATAACACATGAAAGGGACACCTCTCGCTCTAACACTTTATTCACACCTACTGACAATGAGTCCAAATAAGTGCCAGGACATGAACAACGATTTCCCTACACCCGCGTCAGAACCAACAAAATCTTCTTCACATCGAACCCAGCAGACCCCAGCCTAGCAAGCGAAACAAAAAAAAAAACAAAAACGGCGATATGTGTGGTCTACAGCCAGGCATTAGATATTTGCACGTCCTTGTTGGTCTTGTTCGTGGCCTTATCTCTATGTTGATTGTTGTTGGTATATTTTAATCCGTATTTCTTTTCATGAGAATAGCAAGGGCGTAGACGAAGACGGGTCAGCGAGAGCACTAGGGGCGTAGAAGTGGAGGCGCAAAAGTGGGTAATCACTGCATATACCAAACTTCGCTCATCGGTGGGGGGAGAATGTTGCGTCGTCACCACAACATAGGCTGCATTTGCGATCATTGCCATGCACATGCACCTAGTCAACACCGCCTATGCAACAACGCCCCACTCAAGGAATTTTGACAGCTGTGACTTTACATCTAAAGGTTAAATGCATGTAATTTTTTACAGAAGAAATAAAGCGGCAATTCAAGTTTAAGGTTCAAACGGTCGTGTCTTTATTTTGTTTACAGATATTTTTTTACAGTCCATTTACAGTCCATTCTACATACCATAGATCTCCATCGAAACACATACGGAGTGCAAGAAACCTGTTCAACGAAGAACACAGGGTCTAGGGATCTTAGGTTAAAACTTTTGAAAAGTGTGTTTAACCATTGTGACAAAGGAAGAAGGAAGCTTTTCTTAAATTAAATGCACTTATAAAAGGTGGATCCGTTGTACTTCCGTTCAGATTTTGGTGTGCGATGGGGGGGGGGGGGGGGGGGAATATTGGATAGCGTCCCACTCTTTACACTGATTATGTTTTATTTTTCATTGTACAATTGGTTGTGTGTTTGTTTCTGTCGTTTGTTTCGTTTGCTCCTGTACTTTTATGGCTGGGCCCCCGCCCAATTATCAAGGCTTCGCCCTTTAATGACGTTGTCTAATAATGAACGGGGGCAGAGCAAAGTACTGGTCTTATCGTAAACATCTTCAGATGACACTACCGAAGGTTGCTACGATTCGATCAGTCACAAGTTGCCGGTCATAGGTCTTGTTGGTGGCTGGACAACCGGTAGTCCCTACCAGGACTTAAATCACGGTACCATGGGAGTCAGGAGCCCCCCGGATCTCGGTCCGGGCCTGACTTGTTAGAGGTAAGCCCCCTTGTGGGAGCGTCATGGTGGCTGTGGTTTAAACCCAAAATCGCGGGAAGGGTCTTACCTTGGGTTTTCCCTTGGTTTGACCCAATGTAGAGTTGCAATAAGTACTGGGTGCTGCGACCCTAAGAGCAGTAAGAGGTTTTAGGTCGGCCTCGACTCATACCAAGGGTGGAACTTGTGCCGGCAACACAGTTCCGAATTGGTATCTGAAACAGTGAAAATGTTTGGTGAGCGATGGTAAGGCGTATCCTTGCTTCCATGGATGTATGGGCATCCCGTAAGTTTAAGCCTACATGGCAGGTACTTACGCTAAACACATGAAACGTTGTACTTTTATGGACGTGTTGTGTGGGGTGTGTTGCAGAGAGTTGCAGACATTCCGCCTGGCTTTAGGCAACTTGTGCAAGTTGTAGATGTTTCATAGTCCAAATAATATGACCTTCTGCCATATGTTCAGAGGGTTCCAGACCATCCGGCTGTCTCTGTCTCTCCCGGGTTGACCTACTGGTTGTGACTTCAGGGGAGCGTAAAGTCAGAACTCCGGGATTGGAAGAATCCACAGGTGTCTTCCACAAATACGTTCCTCCAAAGCGACAACGGACACAACAGACGAGCCGGAGCAAAAAGTGAAGGGGTTCACAAACACAATACTCTTTGGAATGCGATCATTTATCCCTCATCGGGTGAAGAGTATCGAACCAAAACAAAAGGCATGGTACGATCTGTAAAAGGGCTGTCGGTATTAGAGAAATGTTATTTCGGTCCTTCAAGACCAACCCAACACAGGAAAACTGAAAAAAAATTAAATGACCCAGGAGTGTCTGCAACGTCTTTCTTAAGCATGCATACGACCAAAAGTTGATGCAAAAAATACCATAATGTCCCAGAGGTAGTAAAGACTTTTGGTCGTTTATCAAAAACATCAGAAATTCTGCCTCGTCCTCCATCCCAACTCTCATTTACAACGACATTCCAGCTGTCAGCCCTTTAGACAAGGCCAATCTGCTTGCTGCACACTTTCCGGCCAGTTCAACATTTCCAGATTGTGCTTTGCCTCCGCCTACACTAGAGTGCGTCGAATTTTCAGTGGGATTAATCCACTTTCGCACTCGTGTAGTAGCCCGTTCAGATGGTATTGTCTCCTTCTTCTGAAGAGGTGTTCTTCCACCACTTCGTAAGCTTTTTCATCAATTCTCACTTTAGGACTCTTTCAGAACAAACGGAAAACAACATTTGTCCAGCCCGTCCCTAAAAAGTCGAATTTTCTTCTCTCTCCTCCTACAAGCTCATTGCACTTACGTCCCTTCTTTCCAAGGTCATGGAAACGCTGATAAATCGTCAGCTCATGAAATATCTCGACACACGAAAACTTCTCAATGACCGGCAATATGGTTTTCGTAACAACAAGCCCACTGGTGTTGTGATGGCATGTCTCACCTAAAAGTGGAACCAATGCGTAAATCAATCTGGCGAAAGTAAGATAGTTGCACTTGATATTTCGAAGGCATTTGACAGAGTTTCGCAACGGGCTCCTTTGTCGAAAGTGTGTGCGTTTTGGATCGACAGTTTTCTTTTTCAGTGGAATGGAAGCTACCTTTCGGAACGCTCAATTCAAGTTGTCTTAGATGATTCCAAGTTTCACTTATTTATTCATTTATTTTTCATTTACTCACAAAATAAATGCTGGTGTGCCCCAGGGCTCCGTTCTGTCTCCAAAACTCTTTTTAATTTTCATCAACCATCTCTCGTCTGTTACTTCTAATCCAATATATTCCTTTGCTGACGAAAGTGCTCTCTGCTTTTCATATTCGTTCCCGGACTCACGTCCCTGTTTTTCGGCTGTAGAACGGGAACAGCAACGTATGCTAAGCTCATTAAATGCCGATATTAATAGCATAACCAATTGGGAAACTATCAACAGAGTGGAATTTAATGTTTTAAAAACACAATGCTGTCGTTAAAGCGAAATTTAATCAGCCAGCCATTATCCATAAATGGCACATGCTTCGTCAAAAACGAAAAATTGCCATTCTCCAACTTACGTTGGAATGATCACATCGATGTCGCCAAAAATGCTGTGAAATGTCTAGGTTCCTCAAACGACTGGTGACGTTACCCAAGACAGACTTGAAGCCACCTAAGGACAAATAAATTTCTCAAAGGGACTCTTCCGCCTAATAAGTGGTTTTGACAGTTCAAATTGTATAAATGAAACACTAAAGCCAAAAGTTTGTGATTCTCATTTGTAACGTTTAAAGTAACACGTTTTTTGTTTTAACCATGGCGGTAGACCAAAGCAGACTTTTCTTTTTATATAATTTACGCGTGCCTAAGGGGTTGTTATGATACCCTTTTACTGTTACCATGGCGCGGGCGGAAAGATTGAGAAAGGAAAACATTGTTGTAATGTAGTGGTTTGAAACTCAGGTATATTTGGTTTCGATGTTAGCTCTCTGGGGATGGGAGTCCGAATAGGAAGGAGAGTTTTTTCTTCACTCGAAATGATTCACAGGTTATTAATTTTCACGCTTGTTTTGTGCTTGAAATTCTACAACAGGGGTGGCCGTGGTGTAGTGGTACTAGTAACCGCTTCGCACTCTGAGGGTCAAGGTTCATTCGTCGTCATTTGTATATCGGCATTCTTACACTTTTTGATTTCGTATCCCGAACATTGGTCCTTTCGATCCGTTGTGTGTAAATTAATAAAAGGAATAAATCGGATTTAATGGAGAACTTATTTAATTTTGTTTCTTATTTTCTTTGCTCAAATGAAGATAGATGAAGTCAGCATGAAATGGTGCGCTTAATTAGTTTTGCTGTTGTGATTTGCTGGGTTTGGATTTAACAGTTCGTTGCAATGCGTTCCCGTAACGTCTTCATACATAACTATCCCCATTTTCAAGTGAAATCGTCCTCGGATTCTTGTAAATTTTTTTTTTCCTTATATTGTACATATTTAATATAGCTTCTATTGAATTTATTTTCAATTTGATTTCATTGACACATTTTCAGTAATGGTATCTTTTTTCTCGGATTACAGAAAATATTCTTCTTTAATACATATTGTAATAACCATTTAAATGTGAACAGCAACATCTAGATTTACATAGCAGAAGATGTCGACACTCGTAGAGCAAAAGATTTCAATACTTGAATAGCAAAATCTCAACCATTGATGACTGGAGAGTGGAATCGAATTTTCTAGAAAAATGGAAATTGTATGGGACGCTGGATGGCGAGGATTGTTCTCGAAGTATGTCATTCGAGTATAAATACCAGCATCCCCAAGGTATGCAAGTGAGTTGATCAGTTGAATTTGAAGTGTGAATTCAGAGAAGTGATTAAGTGGTTTAAGTAAAAGATAAGAAAAGTATAAGCGGTTGAGAAATTGAATTGTATTGATATATAAGCGATTAAATTATGAGTTGTAACTGTATTGAATAAAGAAATTTGTATTGAAAAGAATAAATTCTATCATTGGTACCCACGCAAACATCTTACATTGGTGTCAGATCAGAAGTGAGATAGGACTTATTGTGTGTGTACAAAAAAAAAGCCTTGTGACTGTTTGAAAGGGCTAGAATGGGTGGAAAACTATTATAGTTGAACAAGAGAAGCCTCAGCGCCAGTGGAGGAAAAAGTGACTTGGTGCTCCGACTTCAGGAGGCTTTGAACAACGAGGGACATGATCCTAATACATACTCTTTTGGAGTTGACGAGGATGAACAAATAAGTACTGGCAGTGATATGGCTGCGATGATGCAACACCTCTTGTTAAATATGGACGAACAGAAGAACAGTCTCGAACAAAAAATGGACGAACAGAAGAAAAATCTAGGCGAAGAGAAGAACAGCCTCGAACAAAAGCTGGATCAACAAAAGAAACTCCGAGAATGTTCTTTAAGCGGTGCAAGGAGAAAAGAGTTGAAGTCTCCCTCATTCGATACCTCATGGTCTACTTATAAGAAGCAGCTTGAAATGGTTGAATGTGCAAACAACTCTGACAATGAGGAAAAGTGTTTTGGCCTAGCAATGGCCTTGCACGGTCCTGCAGCAGAATTGTTGCAAACAGTAGACATCGAAAAGCATAAAGATTATGTGGCTTTAGTACAGGTTATCGAAAAACGGTTTGGGGTAGCCACATGCAGGAGGTTTACTAGGTCCAGTTGCAAAGCCGAATGCAGCAACGAGGAGAAACACTGCAGCAGCTCCAAGCAGACGAGAGTAGACTGGTACATTTGTCATACCCCACCGCCGGTCAGGAAATAAATGACGAAATGGCAAAGGACGCACTCATCGGGGGAATTGCAGATTTAAAGCTACAATCAGCAGTAAGGATTGCCGGGAAAAGAACCTTACTAAAGCACATGCATTCACTCTGGCTATGGAAGCATCCAATCAGGCTTCCAAAGGAATGCATTTCGTAAGGGAAATAGTATCTGGTGAACGCTCCTGCTCAAGACCATCTACCATGCAACGAAATATCCCGCGGGAGAGACGAAGGATGCGCTGCTGGAACTGCGATAAAGTAGGACATCTGCAAGGGCATTGTAAAGAACCGGTACGACGAGAAGGCTGCCTGCACTGGGGTTACAGGCAAATAGAAAGAAAAACCAGCAGAAACGGCCACCAAGAAACCGGTCAAATTTCCAGAAGCCATCAGTTAGGAAATGCTTACTTCGCGGGGCAGAAGTCTGTGGCAGGAGTCGACTCCAGGGTAATTATCCCAGTCTCACAGGTAAAACAATGCAATGAAAGCCTCCCAGCAGAAGTAGTCAGTGGTAAAGAAGCGAAAGAACAGGTAACTATCCAAACGATCAGGACTGAGCCAATAGAGGGTTGGAGTATAGACGAAATCCGTTCCTCCCAACAGGCAGACAATGACATCGAACCAATATTGGCCTGGAAAGAACACGAGGAAAGACCAAGCTGGCAGCAGATATCAGATCGGAGCCAAACTCTGAAGGCATACTGGGCACAGTGGGACTCGCTTTTTGTGCAAGATGGATTGCTGAAGAGAAAATGGGAAAGTGCAGATGGGACAACATCTCGTATGCAGCTAATTGTGCCACGGTCCAGAGTCAACCAAGTGCTCCATGAAATACATGACGGAATCTCAGGAGGCCATTTGGGAATAAACAAGACGTTGGAAAAGGTAAGGGAACGTTTCTATTGGCTAAGCGCTAAACAAGATGTCGAGAATTGGTGCAAAAAGTGCATAAGATGTGCGGCTACCAAGGGTCCAAAAGTAAAGCCACATGGACAAATGCAACAATACAATGTCGGAGCACCTTTCGAACGAATAGCCATCGACATCGCTGGGCCGTTTCCCGAAACCTTTAGTGGTAACCGATATACCCTCGTGGTCATGGATTACTTCAGTAAGTGGCCGGAAGTGTTTGCCATCCCAAATCAAGAGGCTAAGATCGTAGCCGAACAGATAGTCAACAACTGGGTGAGCAGATTTGGGGTCCCAATGGAGCTGCACTCTGATCAAGGGCGAAACTTTGAATCAAAAGTCTTCCAGGAAATATGCCAATATTTGGGAATAAGAAAGACAAGGACAACGCCACTACACCCTCAATCTGATGGAATGGTCGAGCGCTTCAATCGGACCTTGAATGAGCATCTATCTAAGGTTGTCAGCAATTGCCAGCAGGATTGGGATCGACACCATACCCCTCTTCTTAATGGCCTACCGAAACGCGGTCCATAGCTCAACAGGGCACACACCATCCGAGATCATATTTGGTCAAACAATTCGGTTGCCAAGTGAAGCAAAATTCGGATCCCCACCGACAGAGCCCAAAGAGGTGAACGACTACGTGAATGACTTGCGCAGCAGGATTCGTAAATTGCATGAAGATACCAGAGAAAGGATGAAGCTAGCAAGCAGCCGCATGAAGACTAGGTACGATATCAAGGCGAAATCTTCCGGTTTCAACGAAGGAGATCTGGTCCTCAGCGTAAGAAAGGCAAGTCACCAAAATTGCAACAGGACTGGGAAGGTCCATACAAGGTGATAACCCGCATTAATGACGTTGTCTACCGGATCCAGCGTGGGGATCGAGGAAAATTGAAAGTGGTACATTTGGATAGAATGTGTCATTTCAACGGGATGCTGAATGACGAAGTTGTTCGGGACGAACAACTGTAGAGAGGGAGCAATGTGATATCCACTTAAATGTGTGAGCAGCGACATTTAGATTCACAGAGCAGAAAATGTCGATACTCGAAGACCAGAAGATTTCGATACTTGAATAACAAAGTCTCGACTGGAGAGTGGAATCGAATTTACTAGCAAATTGGAAATTGTATGGGACGCTGGATGGCGAGGATTGTTCTCGAAGTATGTCATTCGAGTATAAATACCAGCATCTCCAAGGTATGCAAGTTAGTTCTAAAGTGAAATTTGAAGTGTTAATTAGGAGAAGTGATTAAGTGGTTTAAGTAAAAGATAAGAAAAGTATAAGCGGTTGAGAAATTGGATTGTACTGAGAGAAACAATTAAATAGTGATTGTTAAGTAATTGTAAGCTAGCATTTAAGCATTTTTTGTTAGTATGTAAGAGTTAGTGATTAAGTAAATAAAATGCACTCAAAACTGAACTGAACTGGAAGCAGCCCATCAGGCTTCCAAGGGAACACATTTCGTCAGGGAAGTAGGATCTTTTGAATGATCGTGCGCAAGAATTAGTGCCGAGGAACGAGATACTGCACGCGATAGACGAAGAATAAGCTGCTGGAACCGTAATAAAATAGGACATTTACAAATGCAGTGTAAAGAATCAGTGCGACGAAAAGGCTGCCCTCACTGAGTAAAAAGCAAATGAAGGAAGAAAGAGCTATCAAGAAGCCGGTCAAACTTCCCGAAGCCATCAGTCGTCGGGAGCACGAGTTGACGGCCACAGGACCACCATCCAAGTCTCGCTGACAAAACGATGCAATAACAGTCTTTTGGTGAAAGTAGTCAGCGGTAAGAAGAAATGGATGGCAACAACAGGCACATGTGCCACGATCTCAATCATTAGGAGGTATCTTGTGCAGAAGTCTTCGTTGCACAACACCAGCAGTTGCATCTTGCAGCTCCAGGAGCAACGATTAAGGTATATGGTGAAGTCCGCATAAAAATCCAGCTAGCGGGAATGACATTCTCTCACGTGTTTCTGGTGGCTGACACATCTGACGAGTCATCATTGGCTCAGACTTCATGAGGGAACATGGACTAGTAGTGGAGCTTGTCGCGCAAACCCTGAAATACGGAAACTTGGGGATACCCATGATATACGGAAACGCCAATATCTCAGTCTTAAATGGCGTCATCTGCAGAAATTAGAGTCTAGAGCATTCGTCGGAAGCAATTTTGTGGGCAACAGTGGAAGAAGGTCCTGCTAGCCACCGATTCTATTTAATGCAGTCAGATAATTGAAGAGACTTCATGGTGGGAAAGACCTTAATGGAGCCAAAGAACAACATGGTCCCTGTAAGGATTCTAAATCCAAAGACATTCAGTTTAAAGGTGAAAACGGGGGAGATAGTGGGAAAATGCGTACCTGTTGAGGTTATATCGACCACAATGGAAACAAAGGATGCAACACCGGTGGCAATAGTTCAAAGCATAAAAATTAAGAACAAAATTCTCAGCCTTTGTAATCTGGAAGAAGATCAGCGAATCCAAGCAGAAAAACTTATCGGTAAGTACTCTGATACATTTGCTACACAAGACGGAGAATATGGACGTACGCATATTGTTCAACACCGGAGACCCACGACCACCTTAGTGAAGGCAAAGCACAACGTGGTCCATGTAAGCATTCTAAATACAAAGACATTCAGTGTAAAGGTGAAAACGTGGGAGATAGTGGGAAAATGCGTACCTGTTGAGTCTATATCGACCACAATGGAAACAAAGGATGCAATACCGGTCGCAACAGTTCAGAGCATAAAAATCAAGAGCAAAATTCTCAGCCTCTGTAATCTGGACGAAGATCAGAATCCGTCTTCCATTGGCAAAGCAAACAGAAGTTGCCGAAATGGTGTCGAAGATGAAAGCTGAGGGACTGATTGAAGAATCGCAAAGTCCGTGGGCATCTCCAATGGTCCTCATGAAGAAAAAAGATGGCAGCACGAAGTTTTGTGTAGACTACCGACGTCTCAACGATGTCACTAAAAAGGACAGCTTCCGAGAATCGATGAGAGTTTGGAAATGCTTTCTGGAACGCAATGGTTTTCAACTCTACACTTGAAGAGCGGTTACTGGCAGGTAGGGATAAATCGTACGGATCGTGAGAAAACTGTCTTCACTACAGGAAGCGGTCCTTGGCAGTTTGCAGTAATGGCGTTTGGACTGTGCAACTCTCCGGCCACCTTCGAGCGACTAATAGAACGAATATAGCAAGGACTCACCTGGAAAACCTGCCTAGTGCATTTGGACTACGTTATCGTCATAGGCAAGCCGTTCGAGGAGCACCGCAAAATCTAAAAGAAGTGTTTGAGAGGCTGCGAAGTGCTCATTTAAAGCTCAACCCAGAAAAGTGTGCCTTGTTTCGTCCGGATGTAAAATATCTGGGTCACATTATATCAGCGGAAGGTGTAAGAACGGATCCTGACAAAATCGAAGCTGTGAAAAGTTGGCCTTCTCCAAAAGATAAACACCAACTGAGAAGCTTCTTGGGCCTCGCTACGTATTACAGAAGGTTCGTAAAGGATTTTGCTGGCATTGCAAAGAGCCTGCATCAACTTACAGAAAAAGGCCGACAGTTCAGGTGGTCCGGAGAATGCGAAAAAGCATTTCAAGAACTGAAGCGACAACTGTGCAATGCCCCCATCTTGTGTTACCCCGAGCCCGGAAAAATATTCATTGTATAAGTTATCACACCAACTCCTGCTGATGAAGCACACGCACCGATTCAATCCTACATGCATCATATTTGATGTTGCTAGGTCAGCACATGCGCTTACCTAAAGACCGTGAATACTTGTTCAGGTGCATTTGAATGGGACTCGTATTCCGTCTGGAATACTTTCCCACACAATTGCAAGCTCATCAATTACAATAATTAGAGTAATGTTATAAATAGATGACAAGAGCAAATTATGTTTAGATTTAAGTTTGACTTCAATAAAGAGACTTGTGTCTTAGTAAAGTGGAAAAATTGTTTTTTTTTTTCATTTATTAACAAATAAAATCGTTTACTGGCGCCCGAGCAGGGACATCGTGATAGTAAAAGTATACGCGAATAAAGGAGTTGTTTAAAAGTGAACTCACGCGCTACGTGATAGTGAAAGTGTACCGCAGTAGGCTATTACAACAGAGCCAATACCTCTACGAAATAAGCCAAAAAGTAACAATACACCCCTTCCGAAGTGCATTGTATAAAATTTGAGTGAACCATCAAGGGCGACTTTCAACAGAAGACCTCTACGAAGGAGTCAACACGGAAGAACTCATCTTTTGACAACATTCACCAACTCTCCAGTATCCCAACCTACCCAGAAGAGGCATGATATATATCATAATCTTAATGTAAGTCAATTACTTGAATCTCAAAATCCTATAACCTTAAGAACCTAAAGAAATTTAATAAAGAAACAGAAAAAGCAATTATTTTTTGTGAACATATTTTTAATTGTGGTAATTTTTATAAAATCGAACAGTCGTAACTGCAAAAATTCAATTCATTAGTTTTAAGTTATCAAATTATTATCATCTAACGTATATATTATTTTCAAAGTTATTATTGACATAATAATATAGTTTCGGGTACATTGCATACTGTCACATAAACAAAATTATATTCTAAATTTTCCTCATACCTAACGAACGTAATTTCATAACTACAAAAACATAAACAATTATTATTTCGCAAAATGGAAGAACTTCAAAGAGCTGTTGTCCATCTCACCGGTGCAGTGAATGCGCAAATCGAAAAAATTGGGGAAATAGAACAAAAGCTTAGGTCAATAGAACTCGGTAATGCTTCATCTAACCCAAACCCAAAAACACCTGCAATTCCAAGAAGTGAGCAAGATCTGAAGGAGCTTAGTAGATTACGCGATGGAGTCAAGGACCTTCAGACATTCGATGGGAATCCAATCCAATATATCTCCTGGATCCACAACGTTGAAAACATATTAAAAGACTATGAGATCGTAAAGGAAAAACCCCTCTATAGAGTCATACTGCAGAGTATCAGGCAAAAAATTAGAGGTGGGGCTGACGCCGCCCTAATTTCATACAATATATTTGATGACGATTGGGCTTCGATCAAGAAGTGCCTATCCTTGCACTATGCGGATAAAAGAGCATCCGCACCCTGGAGCATCAACTCAACACCTTATCCCAGGGCAACTCAAATGTTGATGAATTCTACGCTTCGGTGAATCATCAATTTTCACTGATCACCAATAAAATAAAAACGGAGTCCTGAAACCATTCGAGCCCTTGTAGATAATTACAGGCATCGAGCTCTTGATGTGTTCATCAGAGGACTAAATGGGGAACTGTCAAAAATGCTATTTATTATGCTATATATTATACACTTTCAGTCAGTATCTCAAACCAGACAGACGTGTTTTTCTTGTTCTCCCTTTAATTAATTTTCGTCAAATTGCATTTTCCGGTTCTTAAACCCAGTGCTTGAATTCTCGAATTGTTTTTTTTTTTTGTTTGTGCATTTTTTTTCAGTGCAAAGCCCCTAACTGTATAAAATTGCAACCAAGCAAAACAAAAAAAAATAAAAATTAAAAACTATATTTATACCCTCACTGACCTACACAACTGCATTTCTGCATTTTCCGGTTCTTAAACCCAGTGCTTGAATTCTCAAATTTTTTTTTTGTGCAATTTTTTCAGTGCAAAGCCCCTAACTATATAAAATTGCAACCAAGCAATACAAAAAATAAATAAATAAATAAAAACAATAATTCGACCTAATATTTATACCCTCACTGACCTACTCAACTAAATTAAATATGTCTTGCGGAATTGCCAATTGTGTAATCGATGACTGCAGTGCTGACTGGGTAGCTTGCAAGGGCATCTGTGGGAAAGCCTTTCATGCCGTTTGTGTCGGGTTAAACAAAAGAAATACGGTGTTTATCAAGGAATTCTCTGATAACCTCCTTTTCTTCTGTGATGAGTGCAAGTGTATCTCACTCTCGCATGTTCTTTTGGCAATAAAATGCCTAAGCGATTCCAATGACTCCTACCAAGACGCACTCGCGAAAAAGATCACGGACTAAATTTCGGTCATCGAAAGCAGTGTTAAAAGTGTTGAAGAGTCACGGAACTCAGTGCAGACCTCAGCCGAACTAATAAAATCCAAAGTAAGGCATATGGATAAACAAATTGCTGGTCTAATCGAGTTAGACCCTGGGAGATCCAGGAATGAAGAAACTCCCTTAGGTCACCTGGATAAAGTGTTAAGTGACATCAAAGCCATCTGTTCTACGAAAGTTATATCCAACCAAAAAACTTGCGAGTTGATAAGCTCTCTGCGTGACGACATTGACATTCATTTCCAGTCCTCATCACGCAAACAACCATCTCCTAAAGAATCCGATCCTATGCTCGAAGTTATCTTCGACAAAGTGAACGATGTCAGTGATGAACTTACTGCGACTCGATCCCTCGTATGCGATATTGAACATCACATCGCAACAATAAACAGCAAAATCGTTGACCGACCAAACTTCCCGCAGCCTTACCAGAATGTTCCCTATAATACGTCGCTAATGGCTGAATTAATGGAACCTGAAGTGGATTTACACTCACCTCCACATACAAGTCATCTGCGGACGGTTCAACCAACTGAATCTTGCGAAGTTTCTTCCAACCTGATAATAAAGACCACATCTACGTCAACACCTCCAATCGCTGCCCCACGGAGGATTATCAATCACTTCAACTCAACTTGGGCACCTTCTGAATGGCAGCGTAGACATGATAAGCTTGCTTCGAAAAATCAATTGGTCACTACGCTTCTTATAAAAGGCGCCCCACCACACGCTGATGCTGATTGGATCTCGAATTTCTTCGTAAAGAAATATGGCATTACCATTAGCCACTGTAATTTAATTCCAACATCTCACCACAGAAGTAAGCGCAGCTTCAAGTTCAATATGCCGGCCAAATACGAATGGCTATTCCATAATCCAGCCAGCAACAATTCCAACCTTGGAAAGATGAGTGTCTGCAAATGGTTGGAAAATACGACCAAGAAGCAGGATAAAGTCAAGCAGTCCGTCTTACCTAAACCATCTATTAAGGTAGCAAGTAAACCCAATTTGCCAAGACCCACCTCCTCTTCTCAAAACAAACCCAGCTCCAATTGGAGTTTTAAAACCAACATTTTTCCTAATTTTAAGACTTAACACCTATCTTAAATCCCGCTTCCAGCTCGCCTACTCCCTCGGTTTCACGGGCCCCAGTCCCTATTTCTGATACACCACCAAACCCAGCTAGCAACTCAATTCCCAACTTCGACCTTAAAACTGGAGCTAAGTACCCTAATTTCATTAACTCCCATACCCTAAACCCCACATCTCATCCCTCATCCAACTCCATATCCAATCATTTATCTCCCTCCCCCAATGCTCCTATTCTTGATCCCCTTTTTCCCCCCACTGTTAAACTAACATAGCAAACCAAAGGCACTACAGAAAGTCGATATGCTCTCTCTAGGCTCAGAGAAAGAAGGATATATGAAAACATTCGTCTCTTTCTTGCCTATCTACATGACAAATCGGACTCGGTCTGCTACGAAGGGAAAACCAAAACCAGCGTCATGGTTTCCAACCAGCAGGAAGGCCTCCCTACCGACCCTATCAGTCTCAGGAACCTTTATGTCAGGTACCACGAGATTTTTAACATGTCCCCTCAGAAAGTAGCAGACGACCTCGCTGCATTCGGCAACTATGTTCACTCTAAACGAGTATCACACCTACAGCGAAGCCGAGCCGACCACGACAAATTTTTTCGTCCATAACGTGCCTCCCTTGCCAGCGCTTAAACCATCCTTCCTCACACCTCCACCCCACAACATCCCTCTTACATTTTACTACTAGAATGTAAGAGGTCTTCGCTCTAAAACCAATGCTGTCCTACGTCAATCGCATGCTCTTCCCTTTGATATCTACGCCTTGACCGAAACCAATTTGATAAAGAACCAGGAATTGTTCCCTCCTACTTTTAATGTTTTCCGCGACGACGATCCTACCCGCACAAATAAAGATTCCCCCTGTCGAAAAGCCGACGTTGTCGCAATCAAAGTATCACTGCCTCTCAAGTACCTTTACGTTATATGTTGCTACATCCTACCAGCTCAATCTATCGAATCTTACCAATTTGTTATTGATGCGATCGATCATTTAATTGATCTGTCAGATCCTATTGATGATATCCTTATTTTCGGCGACTTTAATCTTCCTCAACTACAATGGACTCCATCAGATGATCAATCGTTTTTCATCGCTTCAAATGCCAACTCAGCTAAGGAATGTCTCTTCTTAGATCGCTTAATAGACTCCAGTCTATGCCAAGTCAGTGGTATATCCAATTTTATGGGCAGGCAATTAGACCTTATTTTCACAACAGATCCAATTAACTCCTCAGTCTCACTTTGTCCCCTATCTCTCTCAACAATCGATAACTACCATCCCCCCCTTCTACTTTCATTTTTTCATAACTCTTCATTCCAGTCCACTCCCCCCACAACTCTCTCATCCCACGACTTTCATAAAGCAAACTTTCACAAAATCAGTGAATATCTCAGCAGATCCCTCTTTAACTTTCACAACCTAAGTATAAATGATGCCTTATCCATTTTTTATAAAGAAATATTTAATTCTTTTTCCCTTTACGTTCCGTTTTCCCGCCTTAAAACATCATCTACTAGTCCTCCCTGGTATAATCGCAAGCTTCGTTCCTTACGAAATCAGAGAAATAAGTTATGGGCTGTTTTCCTGCGTACCAGATCCTTTACCGACTATTCCAACTATCTTGGTGCTTATCTTCATTTCACCGAACTTTACGATTCCCTTTACCAGCGCTACCTTAACAATGCGCAAGTCAACCTTATAAACCACCCTAAGTCCTTTTTCCAATTTTTTAACTACAAAAGAAAGTCCGATGGTCACTCTCCTTCCCTCTCTTTCAACAACAGGTCATCAACCGATCCACTCACCATTGCCAACCTATTTGCCACCTTTTTTAAACAATCGTGCACCAACGACTCCTTTGTACCAGATTCATCCTATTTTAGTTACCTACTGAACTTCTCCAATGGCCCACTTCTCTCTCATATTTTGGACCCGTCTTATATCGAATATAAATTACACCAACTCAATGACGAATTCACACCCGGCCCAGATGGCCTCCCTGCCATATTTCTTAGAAAAAGGTTCTTCCCCTCTTTCCCTTGCCCTTTCTAATCTCTTCCGTCTATCCCTTTCACAAGGAGAATTTCCTCAGGCTTAGAAATCCTCCTTCATAACCCCGATCCACAAGAAAGGATCAAAGAATGAAATAACCAACTGTCGTCCCATCGCTAAACTCTCCCATACACCCAAACTCTTCGAAAGTATTTTGTATGAAGCTCTAAGCTTCCAATGCAAATCACTTATTTCCCCTAGACAACATGGCTTCTTAAAGGGTAGGTCAACCACCACAAATCTCGTTGAATTCGTATCCTTTGCCCTCTCTGCCCTAGAGGATGGCAATGAAGTCGATGTAGTTGCAACCGATTTTAGCAAAGCCTTCGATAAAATCTCTCATCGGTTAATCATCTTTAAATTTTCTGCCCTCGGCTTTGAACCCATATTGTTGAAATGGATATCCTCTTACCTCAAAAACCGTTTTTACAGTGTTCGTTTTAGGTCAGCCCACTCCGCTCCATTTTTGGCCACCTCTGGAGTTCCACAAGGCAGCCATCTCGGTCCCCTTCTTTTTATATTAATCATAAATGATCTCGGTATGATCATCAAACACTCGTCTGTCTCCCTTTACGCCGACGATACCAAATTTTTCAAAACCATTTCCTCTCCCCATGACTCTTTCCTCCTTCAACAAGATTTTGATAGTTTTTCGATCTGGTGCCTCAAAAATTCTTTGGAACTTAACATCGCCAAATGCCAATCCATCACCTTCTCACATAAGCGGAACCAATCTCCTCCCCGACTCTATCTTCTCCATAACCAACCTATCTCCTCCGTACAATCTCTTCGTGACCTCGGCATTTTGTGTGATAGCGAGCTCAACTTCCGTTTACATATGGATGAGATAATCCTCAAAGCCAACTCTGCACTAGGTTTTGTAAAACGGTGGTCCAAAGAATTCACCAAGCCATACGTGACCAGGTCCCTCTATATTACCTTTGTTTGCCCCCTCCTAGAGTACGCCAGTCAAGTATGGTCCCCAAATCATCGTGTTCATATCTCGAGAATTGAAGGCATTCAGCGCCGTTTTCTTCGATTTGCTCTCCGAGGTATGCCCTGGGACGATCCTTTTAATCTGCCCCCCTATCAAAACCGTCTCGACCTTATCAACTTAAACACCCTTGAAAGATCGCAGAGATGCTGCAGACTTTCTCTTCATTCATCGACTCCTTTCAGGTCACGTTGAATGCGCGTCCCTTCACAATTCCATTTTCCTCAACACTAACCCTCGTAATCTACGTACCCCTCGACTCTTCTATCTACCAACCCACCACACCTCCTATGGCGCGAACGAACCAATCTCCCGTATGCTACGTCAAATCAACTCAAACCCTACCGTCTTTGATTTCCACCGCACCACTCCCTACCACAAATCCGTTCTCCTTCACCACTCCAACCAACCTTAGTTTTAAGTTTTAGTTTAAGTTTAGTTTGTAAGTTATAGCTTGTATTAAGCCGAATAAATGGGGGCGTTTGCCCCCACCAAAATTAAAATTAAAAATTATTCAAAAACCGCTTACTCTTCCGGAAGCTTATGCTTCGTGTTTAGAAATCCAAAACCTAAACTATAGGAGTATGACAATACACCCAAAAATCAGTAATAACGCCATAACCAATCCGATAAACCAGATCCTATCCCGAACCAGAAAAAGACAATCCAAACCAGTATACCATCCGTCACCACCTCAGGGAACATTAACGCCACAACAAAGGAACATGGCCTATAACATCCATCAAAATCAACATCGTACGAACCAACCCCAACAACCGAGGCCGCAAAGGACCGATATTCCTCCCCCAAGACCAACTCAGCCTAAACCCCCAGTTCCTATGGAAACTTCTGTACAGACTCGACAAGCTAACTATATGAACAAAAATGCTATACCAGCGCAACTCGGTCATTATCAGCAAATGCATAACGAACAATCCCGAAACAACTCAGATAATTACTATCCTCAGAAAAAGCAAAGGTTATTTAATATTCAAACTCAGGATGAAGAACAATATCTCGAAAAAATTGAGCAAGAGCTCACCAAGGAAGATCACTATGAACCTCAACCAAAGGAACAAGAGACGGAGCCTACTGAGTTAAATTTTATGATAGACGCCTGTCTAGCATACCATACGTAAGGTATGCCACTAAAACGGGCCGCACCCTAAAGTTTCTGGTAGATACGGGCGCAAACAAAAACTTTGTGAAACCAGAACTAGCAACCAACGCAGGTTTGGCTCAAAAACCCTTTACCATCCAATCAGCCGGAGGAGAAATTCGTATCGACAAAAAAATTAGCGGGAAGTTTTTATAAAGTGTCGGAAACAAAACTGTCATAGACTTCTTTGTTCTTCCAGGACTTAGAACATTCGACGGTATCATTGGTGATGACACCCCCAAGCAGATGGAAGCCATCATAGATAGGAAGAACAACTTCCTAATAATAAAACCAGGAATAAGAATACCGCTGGAAGAGAAAAAGTCAGCCCAGGTAAACAGTATGGGATTAAAACATGACCATCTTGCCATGGAAACAAAGCAACATCTTCAAGACATTATTAATAGACACCAGGGAGTCTTCGGACCAATAAGCGATGAACAAATAATCAACACCAACATTAGAGTAGAGATTAGAACCACAACGGATGAACCTGTATATACTAAATCGTATCCCTACCCGGTACATCTAAGGCAGGAAGTCGACACCCAGATACAGAAGCTTTTAGAGGACGGAATTATATGACCCTCGAATAGCCCATATAATTCCCCACTGTGGATAGTGCCGAAAAAATCGGATGGCACAGGAGAAAAGAAATACCGATTCGTAGTAGACTTCAAAAGACTTAACGCCGTAACTATTCCTGACACATACCCCATACCCGATATCAACAATACAATAGCTAGCCTAGGAAAATCTCAATTCTTCACAACTTTGGATCTTACTTCAGGATTCCATCAAATTAAAATGAAGGAGACAGATATTCCCAAAACCGCGTTCTCGCAAATGAACGGAAAATTCGAATATACAAGGCTTCCCTTCGGGCTGAAGAACGACCCGTCCATTTTCCAGAGGACAATAGATGATGTATTAAAGGCATATATAGGGAAAATATGCTACGTGTATATCGATGACATCATCATATTCGGTAGAAGCAAAAAAGAACATCTAGAAAACATAGAAACCAAAGAAACCATCTTGACAGCATTGGAGAGAGCGAATCTTAAGGTTAATCTCAACAAGACATAGTTTTTGAAACAAGAAACGGAATTTTTAGGGTATATCGTTACAACAAAGGGCATAAGACCAGACCCAAAGAAGGTAGAGGCGATTCGGAAAATAAAGCCACCTGAAAACCTAAAGGAACTCAAGGGATTCCTGGGCCTTACCTCATATTATAGAAGATTTATTAAAGACTTTGCGAGAATAGCAAAGCCTTTAACAAATCTCACGAGAGGGGAGAGAGCCCAAGTAAAGGCCAGCCAATCAAGAAAAATTGAAATAAGTTTGGAATCAGCAGAAGTAGAAGCATTTAATAACCTAAAAGAGCTCTTGATGTCATCAGAAGTCTTAGCATTTCCAGACTTTGGAAAGCTCTTCGTCCTTACCACGGACGCGTCCAACATGGCTATTGGAGCCGTACTCTCTCAAGGAGAGATTGGTAAATATAGACCGATAACATACATTTCACGATCACTTAGTAAGGCCGAAGAGAACTACGCCACTAATGAGAGATAAATGTTGGCGATAGTATGGGCACTCGATAATCTAAGGAACTACTTGTACGGTGCGAGCAAAATAAAAATTCTGACAGACCATCAACCGCTCATTTTCTGTTTAAGCAACCGCAATAACAATGCTAAATTAAAACGATGGAAGGAGAGGATTGAAGAGTATAACTATGAACTCATCTATAGGCCGGGAAAAACCAATGTGGAAAAATATTATTTTCCAAAAATGAATAAGCTCGTGAAACAGGTTGCAAGGGCCTGCGAGATATGCAAAACTAGTGAGTATGATAGACACCCTTTGAGACCTGAGCTCCAGGAAACTCCCAATCCCACCTTTCCCACGGAGATTCTACATATGGATATCTTCGAGCTTGACCGGGAAAAGTTTATAACATGCGTAGATGAGTTCTCGAAGTTCACAAAATTCTTCCACATAGAAGAGAAATCGGCTCTTTACTCAAGGAAAAAAATAATTAAAATTCTGCACTATTTTTCTGTGCCCCAAGTTATTGTAACAGACAACGAAGGCAGCTTTTTAAGCCCAATAATTTCAAATTATATCAAATCTCTTGGCATTAAAATCTATTTGACCCCATCCCAAAAAAGTGAAGTAAATGGGACGGTGGAAAGAATCCATTCTACAATTCTGGAAATATCTAGGTGTCTGCGGAAAGAGTATCCTGATCTTACGATGAGAGAAATCATAGAAATTGGAGTGGATCGCTATAATAACACTATTCACTCAGTTATACAAAATAAGCCCAGTGATATTTTCTTCGGAAGGAGTAAACGGATCAACTATCAAAACCTTGTTGATTTCCAAGCAAAGGTTAACGAAGATCTTGCCGAACTTATTAAAAGAAATCAAAGAAGGAAAAATAGCAGAGAGAACCGTAAAAGAAACATTCCAAAAAAGTACGAACCAGGAGTAACTATTTATGCAGCAGTTAAACGCCGCGACGGTAAACAAAAGCCCTTGTACATAAAAGAAAAGGTGCTTAAAGACAACAAGGTTACGGTAGTAACCGAAAAAAAGATCCACAAATCCCAAATTAAAAATACTTCTCAATAAAGACTCTGTTTAATTTCAGGATGATGAAACCTTTGGTGCTCGAAACAGTCAACATATACGTATACAACACACCTATAGTGACATTAAAGTTGGGAAATGGCAAGATAATCAGTGGAACCTTCAGAACGGTGCACACCATTAATCTGACAACCTACGAAGATATCAGCAACCTCACTCCCATGATAACGAATCAAATCGGTAAGGCCAGTATTCTACGTCCACAACTGATCCATCAGCTCGATTACATCGACCAATTATTAGTCAGGCTATGTTGTAAGAACACAAGAAACCGAAGATCCATTAATTGGATTGGGTTGGACTGGAAATGGATAGCCGGCACCCCCGATGCGACAGATTGGGATGAAAATGCCATAATAGATAACAACAACAACCAGTTCAAGATTAATGAACGCCTAACATCGATTACTAGAGGGATATTGGAAGGTTACAACAGGATTGTTAAAAGACTAGGCAATTCCAGAGTTAATAAGTACGAGTAGATGATTTTTAACAAGCTCGGCCTAATAAAAGAAATCGTCTCAACAATGCACTTGGCAAAGAAAGGAATCATTAACACCAACCTTCTAAATAAAGAGGAAATTCTAGATGTGCTTTCGCAGATAGAAACTCTCCGTATGACAATGAGATAGAGGCTATAGAATGCGCGGAACCTATAATGCTACAAAAAGAATCACTCTTACTGTACGTCGTGTCTTTACCCAAGACTGGACCAAGGGAATTTAATTACGTGCTGATCCGATCTACTGTCAGAAACAACAAGAGAATACACCTGGATGTCAACGAACTATTTGTCTAGCATGATGAAATATTTGGAGTTAAGGGGTCGTGCTGAAAAATTAAGAGTGCTACAATCTGTAACGAAAACCAGCTTCAGGGACTCTCCTCAGATCACTGTATTAGTCGGGTAATAAGAGGACAAAACGCGGACTGCGACAACCAGATCTATAATAAACCTGTTATTGAACTCCTAACTGGAAACACTGTTTTTCTAACAAACTTCAATGGAACCCTCCGACACCTTGACGAAACCAAACTACTAAGCGGAACATTTCTAGTACAGTTTAACAACGAGACCATTACTATTAACGACAGCGAGTACACCGATCAGGAAATAAGAACCTTCCAAGTTTTGCCCCAATGATTCAATCAAACATAACCATTAAAGATGTAAAATTAGACATTGAATTTTTGCATGATTTACACCTAAGTAATGTTAAAAAACTAGATAAATTTAGAAGTATTACCAACATGTTAATGATTTCCGATTCAATTATATATGTATTACTAATTGTCACTTTTTGTCTATTCATATATAAATATAAATTAAGAAATGTGAATAAGCCTATTCAAGTTCAATTACCAAAGATCAATGACTTTTACCCTCAACCTATTAAGCGTAACATTGACCCGCGATTTTAAGGAGGGAGGAATTATCACACCAACTCCTGCTGATGCAGCACACGCGCCGATTCAATCCTACATGCATCATATTCGATGTTGCTAGGTCAGCACACGCGCTTACCTAAAGACCTTCGGTAATTGAATACTTGTTCAGGTGCATTTGAATGGGACTCGTATTCCGTCTGCAATACTTTCCCACACAATTGCAAACTCATCAATTACAATAATTAGAGTAATGTTATAAATAGATGACAAAAGCAAATTATGTTTAGATTTAAGTTTGACTTCAATAAAAAGACTTGTGTCTCACTAAAGTGGGAAAATAGTTTTTTTTATTTATTAACGAATAAAATCGTTTACTTATACGCAGACGTTAGCAATGTCGGAGTCGGAGCTGTGATCTTCCGAGTTCATGACGGTCAAGAGAAATTGCTCACATATTACAGAAATGTACTCTCCAGACCTGAAAGCAACTACTGCGTAACTCAGAGCTGCAGAACTGCGAACACTGCAACCGTAAAGAAGCGAAAGAACAGCCACTATCAAAATGATCAGGACTGAGCCAATAGAGGGTTGGAGTATAGACGAAATCCGTTCCTCCCAACAGGCAGACAATGACATCGAACCAATATTGACCGGAGCCAAAGTGTGGGCGCCGTGGGACTCGCTTTGTGTGCAAGATGGTTTGCTGAAAAGAAAATGGGAAAGTGCAGATGGGACAACATCTCGTATGCAACTAATTGTGCCACGGTCCAGAATTAATTAAGTACTGCATGAAATTCAAGACGGAATCTCAGAAAACTTTTCTATTGGCTAAGCGCTAAACAAGATGTTGAGAATTGGTGCAAAACGTGCATAAGGTGTGCGACTATCGAGGGTCCGAAAGTAAAGACACATGGACAAATGCAATAATACAATGTGCGGGCCGTTTCCCAAAACCTTTAATGGTAACCGATACACTCTCATGCCGGAAGTGTTTGCTATCGCAAATTAAAAGGGGCTAAGACCGTATCCCAACAGATAGTCAACAACTGGGTGAGCAAATTTTGGGTCCCAGTGGAGCTACACTCTGATCAAGGGCACAACTTTGAACCAAAAGTCTTCGAGGAAGTGTGCCAATATTCGGGAATAAGAAAGACAAGGGCAACGCCACTACACCCTCAATCTGATGGAATGGTCGAGCAATTCAATCAGATGAGCATCTATCTTCCGAAGTGCATTGTATAGGGTCCGCCATCTAACGTTTTTTTTTTCAACTAGTGCTTATTTCATGAATGGTAACACTTAGCTCATGTCTGATTTGACAGATAATTAGTTTTATCCTTCCGCTGAACGAATATGGTTGTGTATACGCTTGAACAACGCTGGGAAATATTGCCTGTGATCGACTTAGAGAAGATGCCGATTTTGCCAAAAACTCATCTTTTCAGATGAAGCTCATTTTGATCTTGGCGGGTATGTAAACAAGCAAAATTGTCGCATTTGGGGCACAGAAAACCCGCACGCATACATTGAGAAGCCGATACACCCAAAACGAGTCACTGTTTGGTGCGGATTTTGGTCCAGAGGCATAATTGGGCCATTTTTCTTTTTTTTGGCCGTTACAGTCAATTGCGATCGTTATTCGGCCATGTTGAACGAATTTTTGTTCACAAAAATTGAAGAGGAGGATATTGGCAACATTTGGTTTCAACAGGACGGCGCTACGTGCCACACAGCCGAAGCTACACTCGATGTTTTGCGCCCTGTTTTTGAAGATCGCAGTATCAGCCGCAGAGCTGATGTCGTTTGGCCACCTCGGAGCTGCGATTTGACACCGTTGGACTATTATTTGTGGGGTGCCGTAAAAGATAAATGTTACGCCGACAAGCCAGAGACAATTGACGCTTTAAAGGACAATATTCGTGAAGCCATTGGTGAAATACAGCTGCACACAATCGATAATGTGCTTAAAAATTGGACCGATCGTGTAGGCTACTGCATTGCCAGCCGAGGCATCCATTTGAATGAAATTATTTTCCGTTACTAACCGGAAGGATAAAACTAATTATCTGTCAAATCAGACATGAGCTAAGTGTTACCATTCACGAAATAAGCACTAGTTGAAAAAAAAAAAAAGTTAGATGGCGGACAATATATTTGAAGTATTTAACACGATGTATTTTTATTTTTACATTGTGGGGTCTTATCCCCCAGATAAATGGTGACACCGATGTGATTTGAGGGGATTAAAAAATCGTAACCAAAAAATGTCGCCGTCTAACCACGTGGCGGAAGTGCAATTCCACCAACTGAGAATGAAATTCCCACTAATAGAAGCACACCGCAAGATCACGAAATTCACACAACTTCATCAACGCTAAACGGTCTGGAGCGCATCAACATACCTATGATCTGAGCTCTGGTTAGCATCTTTAGAATCTCAGTTTCAGTTCCACCGCATCAGCTCTGACTTGTCCAAATTCCACAGCGTGATCAGCAAACTTGACCAAGACATTTTGTCCGTGGTAGAAGACATATTGCTTCACCCACCAGAAAGAGACAGATTCCTTTGCGTTAAACAAGCCTTACTCAACCGTTTTTCAATTTCAGAAGAACAGAAGTTTCGAAGGTTAATTTCTGGGTTGCAACTCAGCGACCGCAAACCTTCCACATTGTTAGCTGAAATGCAATCACTCAATCAAGGTAAATTAGATGATGGCACCGTCCGAATATTGTGGCTCGATTATCTACAGCAACAATTACAAGTTGCCTTGGCCGCATGCAGCTCACTAGACACCGCCGCTATAGGAAAGTTAGCAGAACGTATTCGGGAAATTAGCCAATCGCCGGACATACGCGTAATGGATATTCGCCAACAAAGTGCATCCAACAGCGTTTGGGAAGAGAAAGTAAACAACCTCGAACAGCAAATGGCTCTGATAATGAAAGAACTCAAAGCTCTTCGAACACGATCAAGTGTTAGGTCCCATGCACGTTCTCGCTCTATTGGAAAAGGTTATAAGCACTGTTTCTACCACCAACGGTTCGGCGCCAGCGCAAAGAAGTGTTCACCGCCGTGACAATTTAAACAACAGACGGAAAACTAGCTGTTCCATCAGCACAAGCGACAAATGCTGATGGCATGGAGGCATCAAGCCGCTTATTATTAAACGGTCGCACCACCCGACAGCGCTTCCTTGTCGACACTGGGGCTGACTTGTCTGTGATCCCACCTTCACGTTTTGACAGGTCTTCGGCATCCAATATTGATCTCTACGCAGCAAATAGTAGCCGCGTTCCGACTTACGGCCAACGATTACTAACCCTCAACCTGGGTCTAAGACGACCAATTAAGTGGATCTTCCAGATTGCTGAAGTTCCATATGGCATCATCGGCGTCGACCTACTTCACCGTTGCCATCTTATTGTTGACGACAAGAAACGGAGAGTTTTAGACGAACAGACTGGTATCCAGGTAATCAGCACCCTAGGCTCCGCATCACTTGTAGGCCTTTCGAAGCTGGATAGAGCAAGCCCATATTCGGGCATACTTCGATCTTTCCAAGAAATCCTCGACACACCCATCAAACGCACGAGTTTCAAGCACAACATAGCCCATTATATAGAGACCAAAGGACCACCAGTTCACGAAAGAGCTCGTCGCCTCCCTGCTGAACTATTAGCAACAGCGAAAAACGAATTTCAGTACATGGTCGAACAGGTATATTGCAGTCCATCGAAGAGGCCGTGGGCTAGCCCCCTACATATGGTACGCAAGAAATCTGGTAATTGGAGACCCTGCGGCGACAATCGCGCAAACTGTTCCGGATCGCTAACCTATAGCACACATTCTCACCACACATCGATCACTCACGGAAAGACCATATTTACCACCATCGATTTAGTGCGCGCATACCATCAGATCCCAGTCAACCCAGCAGACATCCCAAAAACTGCAGTTATTACCCCTTTTGGTCTGTATGAGTATTTAGTTATGCCGTTTGGCCTGAGTAATGCTGCGCCAACCTTTCAAAGATTCATACGAGAAGTACTAAGGGATCTTGACTTCGTACACGCATTCTTGGAAGATCTCCTTATCGCTTCAAAATCTGAAGGAGAACACAGAGATCATCTGAAGACTGTCTTCGGACGCCTGCGGGATTACGGCCTTACCATCAATCAAGATAAATGCAGATTTGGTGCAAAAAGTGTCGAATACCTGGAATACCTGATTTCAGCTGAAGGTTCACAACCACTTCCCGAGAAAGCCAGAGCCATAGTTGAATTTAAACGACCTGAGACGCTAGCTCAACTCCTTCGTTGCCTCGGAATGGTCAACTTTTACCGACGGCATATCAAGAGCGCTGCAGACGTGCGCAAGAAAGACCAAAGACCGGTGATATGGACAAAAACCACGGTAACAGCTTTCGAGCGATGTAAGGAAGACCTAGCCAATACCGTTCTCTAAGCACATCCAGCAGCAGTCGCCGAACTTCGCCTAACCACCGATGCATCTGATAGGGTAGCAGGCGCAGTACTGGAACAACGCATTGACAGCGACTGGAAACCATTACGGTTTTTTTTACAAGAAGTTTACACCAGCAGAGACAAACTACAGTGTCTACGATAATGAACTTACAGCGATCTACAAAGTTATCACGTTTTTCAGACCATGGATCGAAGGCAAAAGCTTCTGCATACGAACTGATCATGTTCCCCTAATACATGCGTTCAAGCAACGTTCAGACAAGTCATCACCGCATCAAATACGGCAGCTGAACTTCATTAGCGAGTATTCCACGCAAATTACATCTGTAAAAGGACCAGAAAACATCATCGCCGATACTTTCTCGAGAATTGACCAACTCTCAAGCTCCATCGACCTTACAGCTCTGGCTGAAGCGCAAATCACCGACCAGGAATTACAATGCTTGCTTAAAGACAATACCACATCGCTTAAGCTCCAAAAGCTAACTCTAGGACGACAGGGAAGAGAAATTCATTGTACGTTTCGCAGCAAGACATCCGCCCATACATACCGAAAACATGCCGGTAGCAAGTCTTCAACGCATTCCACAACCTCGCCCATCCCAGTGGCAAGGCTACATGCCAAATCATCTGCCGACGATACATCTGGCCTTGCATGAATAAGGACATTATCCAATGGTCGCGAAATTGCGTAGCTTGCCAACTTTCGAAAGTCGGATGTCATGTCCACACGCAACCAGCAACTTTTCTCGAACCTGACCAGCGATTCGACCAAGTTCATTTCACATAGTCGGACCACTTCCAGAATCTGAAGGATTTCGCTATTGCCTAACAATGATCGGCAGGTTCTCGAAATGGGCCGAAGCTTTACCTATCCGAGATATCACCGCCAGTACAATATCGAAAACCTTCTTCACGCATTGGATAGCTCGCTACGGCTGTCCTAAATGGATCACAACAGACCAAGGAACTCAGTTTGAGTCCATGCTATTTATAGCGATGACTCAAATGGTCGGATCTAAGATGATACGCACTACAGCATTCCACCCTGCATCAAATGGGTTACTAGTTAGTGCAATTGTCAACCTGTGCGGACGTGTTTTTCTTTTTCTCGTATACCGAGTTCAGTTATTATTTTTCACTTTTTTTCACAGTCCCGTAAACTGCCGACTCAGTATATCTACCGTCGTCGTTCGTCGACCTAGTTTTGTCTGCCGATTCCTCAAACTCAACTGTGCCCGTTTTGACCCCAAACCAAAACAAAAACAAAACAAAAAAAATAAAATAAAACAAAAAAAAATCCAAACAAAAATTAACTTCAATAAACAAATAATGGAAAAGTGCTGTGCTAGTGTTTTGTGCTCAATTGTTGACCACAATGCCGAATGGGTAGCATGCAATGGTCTCTGTGGAAAATCATTCCATGCCATATGCATCGGACTTCCCCGAAGATACATAACCTACTCGTACCTCAAGGAGTATTGCAGTCTTTTCAATTTTTACTGCGACGAGTGCAAAGAGATTACCTTGGCTCACGTTATGCTGGCAACTAAATGCAACAACGAGTCTATTAAAGCATCGCAACCGAGAATGGTCATATTAGCAGAACTATTTTGGACAGAATAGAAAAGATTGAGGACTCAATAAACTGCATTGACAGTAATGTGGAAGCTTACAAGTCCACAGGTAAAATGATCGAAAAGCAACTGGCAGCGATCCAAAATCTGTCGAAAAACAAATCTAACCACGACAACGAGAGCGAAGTGATCAAATATCACTTCGACGGAATTAAAGCTTTCCTCAAACCAAATTTTGCCAACCTCCTTAAATCCAACGAACTCACACACATAAACGACTCTATCAATCTTCTCCGTACTGATCTGGACTTGCTTTTACAATCCTCCTCCAAAACAACACATCACACCCCGCATCCATCAGATTCTACGCTCGATGACCTGACCCTAAAATCCTGGGAAGATAAGAATTACTAAATGCTCTGAGGAACGAGAAAGCGCACATCTCGAGAGTAATGAAAGTTTTAAAAATAACAATAAACTTAAAAAAAGACCCCTCTCCAACTCCCTTCCAAATAAAAAACATGCTTCCAAAAAACGAAGCTCTAATCTCGATCCCAACTGGAGCTTTAAAACAAACTTATTCCCCAATTTTAGTCCTCCCTCCTCACTTATCCGACACAAAGCCCTTACACACCAATCTTCTAATCCCACAATTCCCCTCGTTCTACCGAAGCCCCCACGCCAACGCGTCTCTTTCAACTTAACCCCAACCACCCATATTATTCCTTCTCAACCTTCTACGCCACCAAACCCAGCTAACAACCCAATTCTCAACTTCGACCTTAAAACTGGAGCTAAGTACCCTAATTTCATTAACTCCCATACCCTAAACCCCACATCTCATCCCTCGTCCAACTCCATATCCAATCATTTATCTCTATCTCCCTCCTCCAATGCTCCTATTCTTGATCCCCTTTTCCCCCACTGTTAAACTAACACAGCAAACCAATGGCACTACAGAAAGTCGATATGCTCTCTCTAGGCTCAGAGAAAGAAAGATATATGAAAACATTCGTCTCTTTCTTGCCTATCTACATGACAAATCTGACTCGGTCTGCTACGAAGGGAAAACCAAAACCAGCGTCATGGTTTCCATCCAGCAAGAAGACCTCCCTACCGACCCTATCAGTCTCAGGAACCTTTATGTCAGGTACCACGAGATTTTTAACATGTCCCCTCAGAAAGTAGCAGACGACCTTACTGCATTCGGCAACCATGTTCACTCTAAACGAGTCTCACACCTACAGCGAAACCGAGCCGACCACGACAAGGTTTTTCGTCCATAACGTGCCTACCTTGCCAGCGCTTAAACCATCCTGCCTCACACCTCCACCCCACAACATCCCTCTTACATTTTACTACCAGAATCTAAGAGGTCTTCGCTCTAAAACCAATACCAATTTGATTCCCGACATAAAGAACCAGGAATTGTTCCCTCCTACTTTTAATGTTTTACGCGACGACGATCCTACCCGCACAAATAAAGATTCCCCCTGTCGAGGCGTCCTACTGGCGATGGACAACAGCCTTAACTCTTTCCTCATTACAATTTCTTCATCCTCTAAAGCCGATGTTGTCGCAATCAAAGTATCACTGCCTCTCAAATCCCTTTACGTTATATGTTGCTACATCCTACCAGCTCAACCTATCGAATCTTACCAATTTGTTATTGATGCGATCGATCATTTAATTGATCTGTCAGATCCTATTGATGATATCCTTATTTTCGGCGACTTTAATCTTCCTCAGCTACAGTGGACTCCATCAGATGATCAATCGTTTTTCATGGCTTCAAATGCCAACTCAGCTAAGGAATGTCTCTTCTTAGATCGCTTAACAGACTCAAGTCTATGCCAAGTCAGTGGTATAGCCAATTATATGGGCAGACAATTAGACCTTATTTTCACAACAGACCCAATTAACTCCTCAGTCTCACTTTGTCCCCTATCTCTCTCAACAATCTACCATCCCCCCCCCCCCTTATACTTTCATTTTTTCATAACTCTTCATTCCAGTCCACTCCCCCCATAACTCTCTCATCCCACGACTTTCATAAAGCAAACTTTCACAAAATCAGTGAATATCTCAGCAGATCCCTCTTTAACTTTCACAACCTAAGTATAAATGATGCCTTATCCATTTTTTATAAAGAAATATTTAATTCTTTTTCCCTTTACGTTCCGTTTTCCCGCCTTAAAACATCATCTACTAGTCCTCCCTGGTATAATCGCAAGCTTCGTTCCTTACGAAATCAGAGAAATAAGTTATGAGCGGTTTTCCTGCGTACCAGATCCTTTACCGACTATTCCAACTATCTTGGTGCTTATCTTCATTTCACCGAACTTTACGATTCCCTTTACCAGCGCTACCTTAACAAGAGCAGCCATCTCGGTCCCCTTCTTTTTATATTAACCATAAATGACCTCGATATGACCATCAAACATTCGTCTGTCTCCCTTTACGCGTACCTTCACAACTCCATTTTCCTCAACACCAACCCTCGCAATCTACGTACCCCTCGACTCTTCTATCTACCAACCCACCACACCTCCTATGGCGCGAACGAACCAATCTCCCATATGCTACGTCAAATCAACTCAAACTCTACCGTCTTTGACTTCCACCGCACCACTTCCTACCTCAAATCCGTTCTCCTTCACCTGTCCAACCAACCTTAGTTTTAAGTTTTAGTTTAAGTTTAATTTATAAGTTATAGCTTGTATTAAGCCGAATAAATGGGGGCTTTTGCCCCCACCAAAACTAATAGAAAGATGGCATAGAGTTCTTAAATCTGCAATACGTTGCCACCAAACGAAAAGCTGGGTAGAAGTCCTTCCCACGGTATTACTTGGTCTACGCACTTGCTACAAGGAGGACATGAAAGCATCAACCGCAGAATACTTGTACGGCACGAGACTTAGGATTCCCGGTGAGTTTTTCATACACGAGGATCCGCCATCGGACCCCAACATCTTTCTGGAGGAATTTAGAACACACATGCATAATCTAAAGCCGGCACCCGCAAGTCATCATTGTAATAACAAAACATTTTACCATAAAGATTTATTTACTTGCAGCCACGTTTTCCTACGACGAGATGCCTTGAAGCAAGGTCTGGAGCCACCCTACTCAGGCCCACACAAAGTCCTTGACCGACCCAACGACAAAGTGTTTACAATCGATATAAATGGGAAACCATAAAATGTAACTATTGAAAGGGTGAAACCCGCACACTTAGCAAACGACAACACGCAAGAAAATATCACAGAACCAGCAAGCATATCCCAACCAGAACCAGTCGTCCAACAACAAGAAAAAACCGAGAAACACCACTCCATCCTGCGCACATATCTAGGACCGAAAACCCATCGCCAGAAGCCAGGCAAAGAATAAAAAGCTGTAACATTTTTCGCAACCGATTTGTTATTTACTTCACAAAAGTCAACATAACCATTCTACTCGGAGGGGAGCACTGTGGAGTACCACACAACCATCTGTCAGAGAAAGTTCTACTACATTCAAATACACCAAACATATACGTTTCTCTCGCTCGCACATAATAGTCATCTTTCTCCCACTAAATCCCTGGCATTAAGTACCCATCACATTGGCATTTTCGTTATTCTGCTTTATTCTTCCGGCGTGATAACATCTCCAGCTCCGATCCGATTTCTTATTTTTTATTCGCGAATTCAGACTTATAAATTCGTTACAAATTCAGTAATGTATTCATCTGGCATTTGCTTACGTGAAAAAGAAAAATTGTGCCTCTCCATATCCATAGGTGTGTTCTTTTGGATTCTAAATATATAGGCTTAAAAAAAAGTACTTGCTAATAAAACGTCTATCCATGATAAGCAATTTCAACACATTAGTTTGGCAACACCGCGAAATGACATTTCTGTTTACCTATTTGGTTTTGTTTTGTGATTTATAAATTTTTCTGTTGGCTTTTAAATATATTTACATAGCAAAATGACAAAAATGAAGAAAATGCTCAGGTAAATTTTAATGGAATGACATTATTCATTTCTCCTTAATGCTTAATGTACACACTTGGAGTGGCACCCGTATGTTTGGCATTGTCCTTTGCTGCGTTGAAAGCAACAAGAAGGGTTTCTTATGACTGACGTCTCTCAGTTGTGTCACTTTTGATATATTCGATAGCATTTTTCGATAACAATCGGGGAAATATAGTTTGGTAGCACAGTTTTTATCGCGGCTAAGGAAATAAGGCGGAAGTTATCCAGATTTCGTTATTCTAAATAGGCTAAGTTTTAGTGTAATTTACATGGAAAATATTTGTTAAGCCTATATAGATTACCAAAAAAACACGCCTTATATTCTTTTTTTCTGCAATATTCTTCAAATTTTTCAATTACGCCATCATATTGTATTTGATCGATGCTTATGTTAAACGAATTGAAGACAGGTAATGTATCTGGGCCAAGATAATGTTAGAAAACTGCAACTTTTCTTGCATCAGATTCATTTTCCATGTTTGAAGCTCGCATGGATATTTTAAATTGTAAAATCCACTTTTTCCACTGATCAGCTAAATTTTTACGGCCACATGTAAAGTCTAAAGCTAAGTTCAGACGATTAGTTGACAATATTGTCAGACCTGTCAGGAAAAAAATTGTCTGAAATGTCTTACAACCGTGTGAGCTTATAATTTTTTCTGACAATATTGTAAGAAACGTCATTGCCAGGTCATTGTCAGACGGCCATCTGAAAATAAAATTGTCAGGTACCTGACAACCGTCTGAACACGTCTGAACACACAATTTTTATTAATTGTCAGAGATTGAAAAATTGTCAGACTCATTGGAAATTGTAAGAAGGTGTTGTTTATGACATCTAACTATTTCTCAATTCTCAGATAATAATTATAGAGGCGAAATCGGTACATTTGAAATTAGAGTGGAATTTTTGTGCAAAATTCATAAAAAAAATGGATTTATGTGAAGAACGAAAAGTTGAAGACGATGTAGAGAAATCGCCAAAATCTCCATCGCCAATAAAACAAAAAGCAAAACAAAAAAGTTATAGGAAGAAAGTGGAAAGTGAGTGGTCGTACGAAAACAATTTGAAATTAATCCAGGAGATTGAGACGCGACGCAGCTTGTGGGATGTTGGATGCGCAGAGTACAAACTGCCAAAGGCTAATCTGTGTCAAGAAGTTGCGGAAGCCATTAATATGCCGGTTAATGAATGCAAAGGCAAGTGGTCAAATCTGCGCACTACATTCAACAGCAACCTACACAAGGTTCGAAAAAAAAGTCAAGTCAAGCTGCAAATGAATCCATCCCAATCTCCTGGAAATATTTTAAACAAATGATGTTCCTGGAGGCGACCAAAGTGCTCCAATCCACACAATCAACATCATCTTTGGAATTGGTAAATATTTCTTCGTTGTTTTTGGTTTTAAGAATCAATTTTGATTTCCGTGTTGTTTTTTTTCAGAATTCCACGCTGGACGACCATTCCTTTCTGAAATCATTTGTGTTGGCATCATTGGTCTACAACAATGCCCCCCAAGAAAGAAGCCACAAAAGGAAGAGAAATATATGTCAATACGATTTCATGTATATATAAACGTCATGAAAAATAAATTTTTATAACGTTTGAACCACAGTTCGTACCGGTCTTTTTATTAAACTTAAAATCCGTATTACTAGGTCCGTTTTTTTTGCAGTTTAAACACAAGACGCCAACGGGAGTGCTTTAGATATCGCGGTATTAAGAAAAACCCCCGCTTATTTACTGGCACCAGACGCCAACATTTGGTCCTTCAAAGCCATTTAAAATTCAAGTATCCAACCGGCTAATTTCTTGACTTATGTGGAAAAATATTCTGTGGTGATAAAGGACTGTTTTATTTGAGTGTGCACCGTGGGACGTTTCAACGCAACAATTCAAGCTTAGAATCAAGCTGACGGGAGTGTGCAACGAGGGACACAAACATACTTACGCAGTAAGTGAATTTTACTTATCTGAACTTGTAGATACATAATTAAATAAGAAAAATGAAGCCCGACGCGCTTATTAGGACATTTAAGCAGTTGGAAAGGGACGTCTCGAACTTTTCGAAAACAGGTTCTGTTAGGAGAACGGCAAATTATTTGGCAGGGCGTTTACAGGAAGTTGAAAAGGTAACGCAAACGGCGGCGAAGCAGTTTGAAGCCTTTGTTTCAGAGTTAGGGGATGGAGATTCGAAGATGGAGGAGCAGGCAGAAGTAGTGCATGACCAAATCCGCGAGCTGTACTTCAGCTATCGCAGTGATCTTCTGGGTGCAATGGACAAAGCCCAACCATCAGCTACGGGAAACATAAAACAGCTAAACTCATCGGTAGCAGAGGGCAACACAGGAAAGCAGTCTGAATTACGGCTACCTAAAATAAATTTGCCAGTTTTCTCCGGGAGCTACGAGTCGTGGCGAGCATTTCGTGATCTTTTCATTTCGCTTATTCATTCAAATGAATCGTTGTCGGAGGTGCAAAAAATGCACTACCTCAAATCGAGCATTGCAGGTGAAGCAGACAAGCTTCTTGTTCATCTTGGGTTAGATATAGGAAACTACGACAAGGCGTGGAGAATACTCATCGATAGGTACGATCATACGCGTTATTTAGTGACGTCCCAATTGAAATGTTTTTCAACCAGCCAGTGGTTTCTCATGAACGAGCGGAAGCGATTAAGCAGTTACTGGACACGTCCACAGAGGTGATACACAGTCTGGAAAATCTCAAGGTCGTCAGTTGGGATGTAATATTAATCTACGTGCTCCTGCAGAAGCTGCCAATCAAAACTCAACAGTTGTGGGAGGAAAGGCTCGGAATGAAGGCAGATAGCAAAGAACTTCCGACTTTACAGGAGTTCAAGCAGTTCTTAGAGAACAGGTTCCGAACACTTGAAGCAGTCGTGCAGCAACCAGCACGAGGACTTACAGAAACGCCAAAACCATCATCTCATCGAAACTCGTTCCATCAGCAAACCAAAGTAGATAAGTTTGCCTGCAAGGTGTGCAGCAAAGGGCAGCATGCGATCAGGAAATGTAGCAAGTTCCTTAAGATGAGTATCTCAGAACGGTGTCAAAGAGTAGAAGGATTAGGTATTTGCAAAAATTGCCTTAGTTATAGCCACAGTTCAGGGGAATGCCCAAGCGCTCGTAGGTGTTATTACTGCCAGCAGCCGCACCATTCCCTTCTTCACTTTAACGCAAACCCTCAGGCTCTGTCTTTTGTTCCAGGTCAGTCCTTCGTTCCAAGTCAACGGTCAACGGTAAACACCTTTCATTCCACATCACAGGTCAACACACAGGTACTGTTAGCTACAGCGATGGTGAACGTCAGGACTGCTTCCGGGGAATTTATTTCACTTCGAGCTCTGCTGGATTCAGGTTCTGAAGCTACATTTATTACCGAGTCAGCTGTTCAATTACTTCGCTTAAAGTCCAGATCTACGCACATTGAAGTTTCCGGGTTAGGGTTGGTCAGCAGCGGCACATGTACGAAGGTTGTCGAAGTCACCTTGTCATCTCAGCATGCAGCCTTCGCAACAACAACGCAAGCCTGTGTTTTCAAGTTACTGTCTGGCCTTCTCCCGGCCCGAACTCCATCTGTTGATAGAAAGTATCTGGATGGCTTGGTACTAGCAGATCCAAATTTTTTTTGTCCAGCTAAAATAGATTTACTCATAGGTGGCGGTGTGTATGCCGAGATATTGTTGCCTGAGATAAAAAGATCCGAGGAAGAGAATTTGCCCGTGCTCCAAAAGACCAAGTTGGGTTGGATCGTATTCGGAAGAGTACCCATAGAGTCACAGCCCATTAGAGCTTTTTTTCAGACAGGTGAAGGCGCCGACCAACTTAGGAGGTTTTGGGAACTGGAGGAGATACCCGTGATATCTTCGGCAACCGCTGAAGATGCCGAGTGTGAGGAACACTTTGTTCGCAACGTCCGAAAAATGGACGATGGACGTTATCAAGTGTTATTACCGTTCAAAGGTAACACGCGTCCAGTACTTGGGAGATCACAGGAAGGAGCCCTTCAACGATTTTTAAGCCTGGAAAAAGTCTGGCAGCCAATACTCTTCTACGTGACCAGTACGTAACTTGTATGGAAGAATACAAGACACTCGGCCACATGTCAGTCATTGAAGAAAACGAACTTAGTAACCCTGGACACTATTTCCTGCCACATCATGCTGTATTGAAGGAGAGCAGCTCAACTACCAAACTCAGAGTGGTCTTTGATGCGTCGTTCCGTACAGCTGACGGATTATCGCTAAACGATCAGCTTATGACAGGCCCCAAATTGCAGGTCAATGTTACAAACATAATTTTGCGGTGGCGAACCTACCGATTTACTTTCACAGCAGATCTTGAGAAGATGTACCGTCAGATTTGGGTGTCGGAACAGGACTCAAGGTACCAACTCATCTTTTGGCGTAAAACATCCAAGGAACTACTGAATATGTATCGCCTAAAAACGGTAACATTTGGAACCGCCTCTGCTCCGTATTTCGGATCCGGACTCTCAAAAAATTGGCAGACGACACGGAGAATCAATATCCATTGGAAGCGAGAATGATACGAGACGAGATGTATGTCGACGATCTAATCTCGGGAGCTGATACTCTGGAGGAGGCGAACAAAAAAATACAGGAGATTAGGGCAGCGTTAGAACCAAGAGGGTTTAATCTCAGGAAATGGACCTCAAACTCAAAGTTTCTTCTTAAAGACGTAAGGGAGGAAGATCGGGAAATAAGCTTTTCATTGCCATCTGAGAACGGAGACAAGGTTAAAACACTAGGCATTCACTAGCTCCCTGGAAGCGATGAGTTTTCCTTTATCTGCGCGCCACCGGCTATGTCACAACCTACAAAAAGATTTGTTCTGTCCACGATAGCACGGTTGTTCGATCCTCTGGGATGGATCACACCCTGCATCCTGATTGCAAAATCAATCATGCAGCAACTATGGGTCCGCAAAACATCATGGGACCAACAAATTGACACCGAAATGCAGGCAGACTGGAACCAATTTTACGAAGAGTTGAAGGTAATAAACGAAGTCCGTTTTCCCAGGTGGGTGCGTACTATCGGCAGCTCAAACCGCGTTGAATTACACGGGTTCTGTGACGCGTCGGAAAAGGCATATGGCGCCGCCATAAACCTGAGAGTCGAAGACGAAGAGGGCCAGGTTCACACGAACTTACTAATTGCGAAGTCAAAGGTAGCACCAGTGGTATCCGTAAGTCTTCCACGGCTGGAACTCTGCGGTGCGGTTATGCTAGCAAAGCTAATCCACCATACCGTTCTCGAAAGACCCGAATGGAAAACCTACGCTTGGACTGACTCAACCATCACGCTAGCTTGGATAAACGGCTCTCCGTCAAAATGGGAAACATTTGTGCGTAACAGGGTGGCAGAAATCCAGCGTTTAGTGGAGTCCAGCAATTGGAGACACGTACCGACTCAAGAAAACCCGGCAGATTTAGCGTCTAGAGGCATGCTTCCATCTGCGTTGATCAAGTCAACATTATGGTGGAACGGACCCCACTTTTTACAAGAGGGTTGGAACTTCCAAATGCCAGCTCAACCGAATGACTTGGCCACGGAAGGATGCAGGAAAGCCAAGACAATTCATCTCGCAGCCATAACGCCAAACCTGATCAACGAACTCATTCAACAGTCGTCAGACTACAACCGACTCGTAAGGGTCATCAGCTATTGCAGGCGATTTGCATGCAACTCAAGGGACCAACGCTCTAAAAGGGCTTTTGGCTCCCTCCGTCCATCAGAATTGGAGTCAGCGGCGAAACTGGTGATTCGATCTGCCCAGGAAGAGATGTTTCCAGGAGGGATCCCTAAGTCCAGAAGTATGGTACCCTTGAACCCGTTTCAAGACAGTGCAGGAATTCTTAGAGTGGGAGGAAGGCTCCAAAAATCTGATCTCCCGTATGACCAGCAACATCCCATCATACTGGAGCCATCACATAATTTAACCAACCTGATCATCAGAGATGCTCACCAAAGAACACTGCACGGAGGAATTCAGCAAATGGTGAGTTACCTGCGCACCAAGTTCTGGATATTCGGAACAAAGAGAGCAGTCAAACGGTTTGTTCACCAATGTGTCATTTGCTTCCGCTTCCGTCACAAGAGGGCTCAGCAACTGATGGGAGAACTTCCAGCGTCTAGAGTTCAAAGATCCCGACCCTTTTCCCACACGGGTATCGACTACGCGGGGCCAATTAGCGTACGATCATGGAAAGGTCGCGGAGCCAAGTGCTATAAGGCATACTTGGCTATTTTTGTATGTTTGGCCACTAAAGCCATTCACTTGGAAGCAGTAAGTGACTTGACGACACAAGCCTTTCCAGCAGCTTTCAGGCGATTCACTGCACGGCGTGGAATCTGCAGTAAGGTTTTTAGCGATTGTGGTACCAACTTCGTGAGAGCTGAGGTAGAATTGCGCCGTCTCATGAAGGAGGCAGCCCACGACTGGAAGGAGATCGCGGATGTGTTAGCAACGCACGGGACACAGTGGAAGTTTATTCCTCCTGCGTCTCCCCACTTCGGAGGTCTGTGGGAAGCCGGGGTGAAAAGCGTGAAACATCACTTCAGGCGGATAGTCGGCAACGGAACACTAACCTACGAAGAGCTCGCCACCCTGCTATCACAAATCGAAGCGTGCCTAAATTCAAGGCCCCTTTGTCCATTGACTGAAGACCCTGATGACTTTCGGTCACTATCTCATAGGTGAGGCAATAAATACCGTTCCGGAGCCAGATCGGACAATGGGAACAAAAGGAGGCGTCGATCGATGGAAAACTGTGCAAATGCACTTACAAGGATTCTGGTACCAATGGCAACAGGAGTATCTGGCTCGCTTACAGCAACGTTCGAAATGGCTTAAGCCTCAACAACAATTCAAGGTCGGCGATTTGGTCCTTTTGCGTGATGAACGACTTCCGCCAGCAAAATGGAGTCTCGGTCGAATACAAGAGACCTACCCTGGAACCGACAAGCTAGTCCGAGTAGTCAAGGTCAAGACGCAGCAAGGAGAATTCAAAAGGCCAATCACCAAACTATGTCCCCTTCCCGTATGCAACAGTGAAACCGAAAATTAAATAATTCAATCACCATAGAACACACTCACTTTGTCAACACATAAGCTTCATCCACAATTACAGTCCATTAACCTATCTCAAAAAAAAAAAAAAAAAAAGGCGTAGACGGCAGTTAGTCATTATGCCAACCGCCTATTATTTTAAACACACACACTACATATGTACATATATATCCACAGTAATCAAGCAAACATTCTATCCAATTTACCTTGGAACCCTTCAATTTTATATGAACTTGCAACAAACCTAAACTCGTGCAACGCTAAATCATATCTACGAGTACTCGGCGTCAAAATATCACCTCGTTCAATGCACATTGTATATATATGTACATACATTTGTAAATCCAATCAATCGACATATCCTTCCAATGTCAGTTTCAGTTTTTATGCATTTTTATTTTTTAACTTAAGTTACTCTTATATGCTAAACAAAAAATGCTTAAAAATTAGCTTAAATAACTTACAAATAATCTTATTCTAACTTAATGGCCCCATGCGGGCACTCTAAGTTAAAGCTAACACTTAAACTATGTCTTTCGACGAATCTTACAGTCTACTTTTATTTCTATTTTAACATTAATTAATACTAAAACTAAGAAAATAAATTTTAATCAAAAACTTAGTATATGGACATTTTTTAATTTTGTATAAAATTTAAAACTAAAGCCTACAAACTACCTAAAAATAAATCTTAACCTACTTACATCTAACACAAACACAGACATACATAAATATATATATATACATAATATGTATATACATAATATATAATATCCTTCCAATGTATCGAACTTTATGTGCATTGTGCATATCACGAAAGATAATAGAACAGCTGATTGCACCAGGTCACTGACCAGATACCTATTTCCAATGTGGAGAACGTAATGGAAACGGGTAAAAACAGAAACGTACACGAAAAGGAAATATAGGAAAATAGGTCATGTGGGAATCGCCAAAGAACAACATGATCACTTTGTTTACGTTTTGTCTCCTTTTGCTCTTGTTCTTGTTTTGTCAAATCTGTACGTATATCCACTAATGAGATTCTCTTTGCATGTAAATAATGAAGAAAGTGACATACGCAGAGTCAAGAAGATAGACAGGAGAAACCTTTACTGAAGACCAGTCGTTCAGCGGGGGGAGAATGTTGGCATCATTGGTCTACAACAATGCCCCCCAAGAAAGAAGCCACAAAAGGAAGAGAAAGAAATGTCAATACGATTTCATGTATATATAAACGTCATGAAAAATAAATTTTTATAACGTTTGAACCACAGTTCGTACCGGTATTTTTATTAAACTTAAAATCCGTATTACTAGGTCCGTTTTTTGCAGTTTAAACTAGTGGCACAAGACGCCAACGGGAGTGCTTTAGATATCGCGGTATTAAGAAAAACCCCCGCTTATTTACTGGCACCAGACGCCAACAATTTGGAAAGTGTGATATGCCATCAACGTCTAGACCGGGGAAGCGTCTTAAACAGAATGTTGGAATGTCGACACCATTGCCATCCTCAGCAGATACCAGCACAAGCACGACCCTAAAACAAATGGCGGTTGAAGCACTGCAGTCCATTCGTTCTCAGAAAAAAGATCCGAACACATCGCTATGCGAATACATAGCATCGGAATTGCAAAATTTAGCCCCGCAGCAGAGTGCATATGCCAGATCGCAATTGAGGCGTGAGTTATGTTGGGAGATCCGCCGGATAAGAACAAAAACAATCTTTTTCTCTGTCTAAACAATACACACTGCTTTATTAAATTTTCTTTACAATTATTTATATGTTTGATTTACATTTGTGCTGCTTTGGCATTTACAAAGTTTTTGATTAATTTGATTTATTGAGGAAGTGGGTTCCAATTGCATCCGGTTGATTGCTGACCCAATGTGTAGTTTGTTTGCGTTGTTGGGGTTATCGGCGGTCAAGGTAGTTGACCTTGGCGTGTTGCGAATTTAACTCTCCCCCCTTAGAGTAAAGCGATGGCCAAAGTGACGTTATCGAAGCGGTCTCGGAGTTATGAGGTGATGTCTCTTTGGCAGGAGCGTATGTTGAGTGAAGGGTTTTTTTTTTTTTATAATTTACGCGCGCCTAAGGGGTTGATACCCTTTTACTGTTGCCAGGGCGCGGGCGGAAAGATAGAAGGAGGAGAAAGGAAAATTGTTTTTGTAGTGGTTTGAAACTCAGGTGTGTTTGGTTTCTATGTTTGCTCTCCAGGGGTGGGAGTCCGAATAGGACGGAGAGTTTTTCTTCACTCAGAGTGATTAGAGATATAATTCCCAGTATTTTTTTTTCATTGCTTGAAACTCTTATAACAGCAAAATCTGCGTGTCAGTGTTATGCCTTCACACGCAGAATTTTTTTGTCTGAGTTCCAATTATACAATGAAAAACTGATTTTGCCATGGGCAGGATTCGAACCTGGACCCTCCGAGTGAGAAGCGTTTGCTACTACCACTACACCACGGCCATGGTGTGGCCTGGTGTGGAAGTCTTGTAGAATTAGTTTTTGGTTATAGAGGTAGCCAGAATGATTATGATGATAAAGATGATAACTATTGATGTTCGCGTTAAGTAGTTGGATATATCATTCGTGGATCTTATTTCTAATATCTTAGCTTCTGTATTGAAGTTAAAGTCTTGTAGTTTCTGTAAGCTTAACACGTCTGTTGTGGTGTTGGTATGGATCTTGCTGCTTGATGGAGGAAGAATGTGTACAGTATCCCAAAAGGTGTCCGGGTTGCCTTGGTATGTTATCCCGTTAGCCTCGATGTTGCATTTCTCGTAGTGTATCAAGACTGTGCCTTTTATAAGATGTGTTTTAGGCCTGCAGGTAGAGTTTATTAATAATTCATATACGTTAATAAATAATATAAAATTGGATTGCGGTTGTGTTATTGTTGTGACTCTGCCCACGTCTCTGAGTGGACAGCGTGCAACCGTGTTGTCCAAAAGTTTCCCAATGCATTTGGAGTTGTTGGTGTCTTCTTCCAGGGTTGTTGTCGAGCAATAATAGTTACCTTCTATTTTGGGGCAGGGTGTTTCGAAGTGTTGTATGTGTTTTTCATTATAGTTTATATATGGTTTGACTGTTATTATTTTTGTGTCATTTATTGGGAGTGGAATAATATGATACATATAGTATTTTTCTTTTGACATTATAGGTATGCGAATATTAAATATAATATTTGATCCATTATAATAGGCTTGGAGTCCTAAGAATTCTAACTTTGCTCAAGTGCATTAATGGTAACATTTTGCTCAATTAATTTATTTTTTATAAGCATTAATTCATTATATGTTAGTAAGAGTTTAGGAATGAAATTTAGTTTACTATTGCTTCTGCTATATTTGAGAGGTGATTAGTTAATAGGTCGATATTGAAATTAAGTTGGTTAAAATATTGTATGTCTGTAAGTGTATCGTGTTTTCTTGTAATTTTATTTGCCGTATTTTTGAGGAAGTTCTCTATGTTGTTTTGCTCTATATTAATGTGGTTACTTATATTTTTAAATCTTTCAATCATTTGAGAGTTAAGGGCATGTTCCTTTTCTAGTGAATTTGCTAAATCGTTAATGTTAGTATTAATATTTTGTATTTGGTCATTGATCATCCATATTTCCTGTTATTAACTTAATTGTGGAACCTAATCCATTTATCAGTCCGCGTTTATTTCTTTTAAAGGGATATAGTGTTTGAAGTTTTCTGTTAAGTTCTTCAATTTTAAGTTTTGTTATTTGGAAAGAGCTATTGATAGTAGTATGTTTTTGGAAGAGATGGAGAGACTTAGTGATATCTTCTATGTTGTTATTGTAATCATCGAGATTTATGATGTGTATTAAATTTTGGAAACTAGTGATGTATCTAGATGGTCCTAGTCGGAGGGGTAATATGCTCTGCTCTTTGGGAATGTTGAATATTTCTATTCGTTGAGTGTCAGCGAGTGGCGTACTGTAGGTTAGGAAGTGAGAGAAAGTGGTTGAATGTTTTGGTATAAGTATTTTGGGAGGGGTTAGTGTCTCGTATCAATGTTAAATGCGTGCAACTTAATTAATGCTTAAAATTAAATACATGTATATATATATGTTATTATTATTATTATTTTTTTTTTTTTTTGTTTTTATTTATTTATTTATGTCGTTTGTGTTTCTTTCGTAATTTACATTTATGGATCTTTTTGTTTTCATTTGTAATGATTGTTATTTTCTTATTTCTTTTTGCTATATGTTTTGAGAATCTTGGTGTTATTTTGTTGCGTCTAGCTTCTTTTCTAAAGACTGGTTTGCCTTCAACTACTTCTTCTGGAGTTTCTCTCGATTGGTTTAACTTTTCTATCCTAGCGTTAGTAATATTTTTTACTTGTTCATGAATTTTTGGATATAATTTATTAAGGAATTCGTTTAGCTTTTCAAGGTACTCGTGTTTGTTTGAGAAATCAAGGGTTTTCCTAAATTTGTAAGGCCGGGCAAAGAACAGTTCGTAAGGGGTGTGCTTTGTTGAAGAGTGTATAGCGTTGTTGTAAGTTATGAAGGTTTCCGTTAGTATCTCTTCATGTTCAGTAGTGGGTCTCTGTTCTCGTCTTTTTGATAGAATAAGTCTATATATTTCTGTAAGGGTTGAGTGTAATCTTTCTACTGGACCATTGCTACTGGTTTGTTGGAAAGATGTATAGTGCAAGGTTATTTCATGTTGCTTACAGAAGTCTTTGAAAATATTGGCAACAAATTCTGATCCTTGATCACATACAATTTTTGTTGGGATGCCGTAAAGGCTGATGTATTTCTTTATGCCATTTAAGATAGTTATGCTGCTTCTACAACTTAAAGTGTATCCGCAAGCGAATTTGGAGAATTTATCTATTAATGTAAGGATAATATTGTTATTAATGCTGTATAAGTCTATATGGATAATTTCTAGTGGTTTTAGTGGAATTTCGGGTTTTTCAAAATGAGGTTTAACTGGGTTTCTATCGTATTTAAGGATTTTACATTTGTCACAGTTATTAATTGTTTTCGTTATCAGCTCTTTCATTTTGGGAAAGTAAACTTCCCTCTTTAAATGCAGGAAGGTTTCATTTATTCCCCTGTGATTTGTGTTTTCGTGGTAGTTTCTAATAAGTATTTCTTGGTTGTCTTCTAACCTAATGTCCCTAAGGATTTCTGTGCATCTAACTAATCGGAAAGTTTTATTTTGGCTGAAGAATTTAGAATAGGTGGACTGTACGAGACGGAATGTATTATTATCTGAATATATTGCGCTGAGTTTATTTGGAGGAAAAAAGTTTTTGAAAATGTCTACCAATGTTTTCTCATCGAATTGGGGTCTTCGAATGGTCCTTCTTTTTTTATTTTTAAATATTATTTCTATAGTCATTGGTGAACCTGTGTTACTTACTTCAAGAATTATTTGAATGTTGAATTCGTTTAATGGTTCCTCCGAAATGGGGATTCCATCATTTAAGTTTTCTTCGCCGCTATGCACGGTGCTCAAGGTTTCTTCTTATTAAATAATTCTTGGTTATTAATTTTGATACGACTAAGGGCGTCTGCATTCGTGTTTAGTTTGCCTTTTTTAAAAATGATTTCGTAATCGAATTGTTCAAGCTTGAGTCGCCACCTAACAAGTTTGGAATTCGGTTCCTTCAGGCTCATAAGCCAAGTCAAAGGTCTGTGGTCGGTTATTATTTGGAATTTCCTTTCGAAGAGGTATGGGCGAAAGTATTTTGTAGCCCAGATAATGGCCAAGAGTTCTTTCTCTATAGTGTAGTAATTTTTTTCGCTTTCCGACAGGGTACGACTAGCGAAACAAATAGGTTTATCGCTACCTATGCGACCTTGTGAAAGAATGGCTCCCAAGGCGAAGTTACTAACATCTGTAGTAAGTATAACTGGTTTTTCGAAATCTGGATGTTGTAAAATTGGGTCATTCATCAACATGTTTTTACATGTTTCGAACGCTTCAGTGTATTTGTTGTCTATGATAATTTCGGCGCCCTTTTTTAAACAGCTAGTAAGGGGTTTGGTTAGTTTAGCGAGGTCTTTAATAAACTTCCTATAATAACCTATTAACCCTAAGAAAGCTTTTATTTCTTTTCGATTTCTCAGCATGGGGAAGTTTTTTATGGCATTGATTTTTGATGGGTTGGGTTTTACGCCTTCGGGGGTGATGACATGTCCTAAGAAGGCTTTTCCTTTTTGAGGAACTCACATTTGTCCAACTGAATCTTGAAGTTAGCTTCTTTTAGTTTTTTGAATACTAGTTCTATACTTTCTAGGTGTTCCTGCAGGGATGTAGAGTATATGATAATGTCGTCGAGGTAAACTAGGCAAACTTTTCCGATGAGTTCTTTCAGGACGTTGTCCATTACCCTTTGAAAAGTTGAAGGGGCATTTTTAAGACCAAATGGCATTCTTACGAATTCGTAATGGCCTCCTTCAACTGTGAACGCCGTTTTTTCTATGTGTTTTGAGTTCATTTCTATTTGGTGAAATCCGCTTGCTAGATCAAGCGTTGTAAAATATAGACATTTGCTGGTTTATCCAGTATTTCTGAAATATTCGGAATTGGGTATCTATCGGATATTGTTTTATCATTGACCTTCCAATAGTCAATGACCAATCTCCATTTTCTACGTCCGCTGGCATCTTGTTTCTTCGGGACAATCCAAACTGGAGAGTTCCATGGAGAGTAACTATGTCTGATGATTCTTTGATCTAACATGTTAGTGATTTGGTTTTTTACTTCTTCCTTATGAATAAACGGATACCTGTAGGATTTGGTATAGAATGGTACTTCGTCGGTGGTTTTTATGTCATGTTTGATCTTATTCGTAAAGGAAAGTGGTTCGCCCTCTCTATACAGTATTTCACTGTAGTTTCTACATAGTTTAAGGAGTTTTTTTGCGTTCTTCTGTGTTCAGATGGTTTGTTCTGATTAAGTCATTTACATGCGTGTTGGTAGGTTCATGGTCCTCTGTTTCGCTGTTGAAGTTATTTATCTCGATGAAATTAATGGTATCATATGCTTCACCATTTAGGGGTTGTTCAATTATGATCTTTTGGTCATTTTCAGAAAGGTTTACTAGTTCAAGTGTGCTGTACCAGCTTTCGGCGTTATATAGGCCTTGACTTACGTACAGATGTGGGTTTAGTTCTGTTGTGTTGATATAAATATTGCCATTTTCTTTGTCGACAGGAAGTTTCGCTAATATTTTAGATTTGGAAGGTATTACGAGTTGACCTGAAGTGTAGTTGGGTTTGAGGTGGATTTCGCTAGTAGCGTTTGTTGTAATAAGGGTTTTGTTTTCGAGATCAAGTTTAACGTTAAGTGATAATAGTGCCTCAATATCTAGTAATCCGTCAAAGTAATGGTGGAATTTGAATATCAGAAATTTTAAGGAACCTGGTTGATTGAATTCTGCAAAAATGGGGATAATCGATTCTTTGTTCAATTGGTATTTTTTGAATACTGTGGTAATGGTAATTGTTTCACAGTTAATCTGCCTATCTTGTGGTATAAATTCGGGGTTTATGAATGATGTCGAAGCCCCAGTGTCTAGGAGGAATCGCAGGGGTCGCCCGAAGGGTGACGAAATATTTATGTATGGCAAAATTGCCGGATGTTTCTTTCGATCTATGTATCCTGTGCCTTGTTCGAGGCTTGTTTGGAAAAATTTTCCTCATTCACGATATTAGTTGGGTCATTCTCGAAGAAACTGTCCAATTGTTGATAATTATTATTTTCTAAATTGTGCATTTCTTGAAAATTGAAGTTTTCCCTTCTAGTGTTTCTGGTTTGCTGACTAGGGCTTGCTTTGATTTGTGGGTAATGACTTGTCAGGTTTGGATCAGTTTGAGTCTGCTCTGTTGGCCCTTGGTATCTTGTGTTCCTATTCTGTGTGTTTGGGTTTGTTCTAGTATGTGGATTTATTGGGTTGGAAGGTCTGGTTTGGTTTCTTTCGTGTGAGGATGGGCCTGGGGTAGAATTTCTTGAATGAGCTGTGTCTTGTGGGGAATTGTAGGGTTTATATTGATGAGGTCTGTAATGGTTTGGGTTTTGAGTATACTTTTGGTACGAAATATTTTGTTCTTTGATGCACTGAGTCAGTGCTATGGCCAAAGAGTCTGGCTGCATAGCTCTGACTCTGGATCCTAGAGGCTCATTGAGTCCGCTGAGAAATGAGTTGAGGCACATTTCTGAGTAGAGATCCGTTTTAGCTTTGATGACATTATTGTCATTTTCGTGGATCAGCACATTGTTGCAAAGAGCAGATTGTAATTCTATTATTTGCCCGTAAAAAGATTCAACTGTTTTGTTTAGCTGTTTTATTCGGTGGAGATCTCTTATCAGGGATGTTTCCGTACGTTTGTCGGAATAATGTAGGATGAGATTTTTTTTAATATCATCCCAGTTGAGAGGGGTTCCGTACATATTGAGAACCTCGTTGGCTTGACCCTCAATTTTATTGCGTATGGCTCTCAACAAAATCTTCCCGTATGGGGTGTTATCGGTTTCTTAAATGTAGAGGAGGATTTCCTCCACATTATTAACACTAGATATACCAACAAATTTACATACCTATTTATACCAAAACCAGTCAATTTGACTGTATATGACAAGTTCTATTCATTTATATTATAATGCTTTATCGTTTGAGAGAATTGATGAGATATATAAAAATTGGTTCTAAGGCGAAGCAAGGGTTGTTTTTCCAATAAGCGGGGGTGTGAGGGGCAAGGCCCCCCGCATTGATAACATTGAAATTAAAAATTTAGGGATTTAATATCTCGGTTATTTATGAAATATGCCCAAAAAAATATGAAATTATATCCCAAAAATCAATTTATGTCACAGGGCAAATAAGTAATGTCAAAAAAAAATTGGGGCATAACTTCCGTTTCAGTTTGAGGCATAAGTTCGTACCCCCATAAAAAATAAAAATATAAAAACTCATCAATTATATTCCAGTTTTATTCAGAATGATCATGTTTACATGCTTTACAAATACTAACTTTTTTTTCCACGCATTTTCCGCACACATATTTCTTACAGATGTCACAATTTGTAGTTGTCTTGTTGTTATTACAAAGTCCTATTTGGCACCATTTACGTACTGGCCGGGGATTCTGGGTTGCTGGACGGAGAATTTCACTTGCCCTCCCTTGGCTTGATGACTTATATTCAGATGTGAGCTCTTCAGCTAATCGAAACAAAAAGTCTTTCCTAGAAATATTCTTTCCTGTTATACTTCTATACAAAATCCAGGAATTGATGCCGGCCAAATCTAAAATATTGAAAAATACTTGAAGTGGCCACCTTCTGGATCCTGATTTCACACTATACTTTCTTGCCATTTGATCAGTTACATCAACACCGAATTTGGTTTTATTGTAAAAAGATATAGTTTCAGGTAGTTTCTTGGAACTGGTATCAATTTTGACGCCTTTGTGTTTAGTACTCAATAAAACAACCTTTTTGTTAGGCTTACTCTTATAAACAGTAAGTGTGCATTCATTTGTTTCATATAGATGCGTTGAAAAACGTTCCATACCATCTTTTTTTTCTTTGCAAATTTTTGGAAGCTCCCGTTTGTTGCAACGAACTGTACCAACCAATGCAGTATTTTTAGCTAATAATTTTGAAGCCAGGGGGAGGCTGGTAAAAAAATTGTCGGTTGTCACACACCTTCCTTTCATGATATAAGGTTCTAGTAGTCTTGTTACAACAAATTCACTGAGAGGAGTTGACGAATTTCGTTTTTCGTCTTTTCCTAAATAGGGAAAGCCATTTATAACATACTTCGTTTCAACATCAGAAGCCAGCCAGAATTTTATCCCAAATTTGTCTGGTTTGTTTGGCATATACTGGGTAAATCGACATCTAGCCTTCGTTGGAAACAGTTGCTCATCTACTGTGATAAATGCTCCTGGTTTGAAAGCGTTTTGACTATTCTCGATAAATTTATCCCAAACAGTTGATACCAGCGCAAATTTATCCGTTTGCAAGCGCTGACTCCTCTCATTTCTTTTATCAAAGCGAATAAAACGTAAAATTTCCGTAAAGTCATTCCTGCTCATATTTTCGGAAAAAAAATCAGGACCCCACTTTTTGTTCCATAAATATGATAATTTCAAACCTTTTGCTTCGTATGCACCACGGCCATACAATATTCCAATAAAAGCCTTCAGTTTTTCCTGCGAAAGGGTCCACTTCTTACCTAAAACTCGAGAGGCTTCTATTTCAGTGCAATTTCTAATATGTTCTAATATATGATGATCAATCAATAGTAAGAAGGCACTGCTTATCTCTTCTTCCATAATATTTCTTCTAGCATGTGCTGTAGGCCCAGGTAAATCTTTGAAAATGCAATGACTTGGTAACCTTCCAACGGCACCCCCTTCTTGTATTTTTTTCCAAATTGTTCCATCAGCAGAAACTTCAATTTGCATATTTTGTGTGTTTTCCTCTTCAGAACTCGAGGAAAGCCGCATACATCTTCGTTTTTGCGTATTATGCTGTTGTCTTATGTTGTCTTCTTCGTCACTCGATTCGCCTCCAACATTTTCATCAAATTCCTCGTTATCACTGCTTTCAATATGAACACTTTGATTACCATCATCATCCGTATCACTGTCGCATCCCAAAAACTCATATTCGCTATCACCACCATCAACGTCTGATAGATCCGAAAGTATATCTTGTATTTCTTCCAATTTCAAAATTTTTCGTTTTTCCATTATGAGCAATTTGTATGTAGCAAAAGTAATAAAATTATTTCTTACTGAACAGAACAGAACTCAATGAATAAATAATGGTTTATAACAGTTTCCTACGAAATTCTTGATAAAAAAAATAAATAGGGAGATCCCCGAAAAATATGAAATTTGAAAAATATGCTGTTATACAATACTATTTTACCAGGGATGTGCAAACATTTTTCTTCACACGCCATTTTCCAAACAAGGGAATTTCCTAAAAGTGAAGAATATAAAGCATTTGCACATAGAACTACAAAAACGTGTACCAGGTCAAAATGACTGGTTTCGGTATAAGTACCAAAAACAAAAAAAAAATTTTTGTTATGAACACAAAATCAAATTAACTTATCAAATTATTTGTATTTAATTGTTGTTATAAAAGTCATATAATAGTTTCGAAAAAAAATAAATATACATAGTAAATATTTATGAAATAAAAGGTAAAACCAGTCATTTTGACTGGTATGGTAAATCTAGTGTTAAGGAACTCATATAAAAGTCTTTGGTTGCCGTCAAATTTCGGGAGATCTTTGATGGCATCCGGAATTTTTAATGAATTGAATATGTCCATGTGGTTAGTTAATATGTTGGGATCTTGCTCTAATTGATTATTGTTCATTGTTTTAGAATTGGAGAAATTTGGGGATGACGAAGAGGTTTCGAGAGGAACTCCTGAATCGGTAGTTTCTGGGATAGAGGGTAAGTTCTTTGACAGTCCTCTTAGGTTGTATGGGTTAAATATAGATTTTTGTTTCGACATAAATTGATTTAAGTGCTTAGTAATAGAAAATAATTATATATATATATATATTTTTTTTTTTTTGATCATATACGATAGTTTAAAATTGTGTGAATATATTCTTTTTATTCGTTATAAATTGCGTAGTTCTTTAATTTTGTTTATAATGTGTTTAGTAATATATGTATACTTATATCTATATATAAAGTTTATATTTTTAGATCATAAAGTTTTGTGAAAATATTCCTTTTATTTATTATTTATTACTTATTTTAACTGGAGTGCCTTGCGATAAGGGTCGCAGTTCTTTTATTTTTATTTTATTTTAACTGGAGTGCCTTGCGATAAGGGTCGCAGTTTTTTTATTTGTAACTGGAATTCCTTGCAATAAGGATCGCAGTTCTTTTATTTATTTGTTTTTATTTTTATTTTAACTGGAGTGCCTTGCGATAAGGGTCGCAGTTCTTTTATTTGTAACTGGAATTCCTTGCAATAAGGATCGCAGTTCTTTTATTTATTTATTTTTATTTTAACTGGAGTGCCTTGCGATAAGGGTCGCAGTTCTTTTATTTGTAACTGGAATTCCTTGCAATAAGGATCGCAGTTCTTTTATTTATTTATTTTTATTTTTATTTTAACTGGAGTGCCTTGCGATAAGGGTCGCAGTTCTTTTATTTGTAACTGGAATTCCTTGCAATAAGGATCGCAGTTCTTTTATTTATTTATTTTTATTTTTATTTTAACTGGAGTGCCTTGCAATAAGGATCGCAGTGTTATATAGTTATGTCACATACAATAGTCACTTACAAGCACCCAATAGAAATGATAATGCTGGTTAGTAGCATTGCCGATGATACTGATGGTGGTTGAGGTCAGCTGATGTGGATAAGTGATGATGATTGTGGTCAGATGATGCGGATGAACGATGATGGTTCGACGGTGAATAAGGGGGTGAAACCCAACAGTTAGTATCCAAGAATAGTCACTTTTTTTTTGGTTTTTAAAGTTTGTGACACAATCACGAAAGCATGGATTTATTACTTATTTTGCACGATGCAATATCGAACTAGTTCACGATTCAATCACTTTAATTTAGGAATTAAAAAAAAATTGTTCGTCTTCCTTTTTTTTTGTTTTCCTGAATTGAGCACCTATACTGCACGATGCAATATCGAACTAGTTCACGATTCAATCACTATGTTTCCCAATTATTTATCTTCACTCGGTTTCTAAACTGTTTCACCGAACTGCCGACTGCGCCAGTTATGTTGGGAGATCCGCGGGATAAGAAAAAAAACAACCTTTTTCTCTGTCTGAATTAAATGCTTTATTAAATTTTCTTTACAATTATTTATATGTTTGATTTTGATTATTTTACAATTTTAGAGTTTACATTTGTGCTGCTTTGGCGTTTACAAAGTTTTTGATTAATTTGATTTATTGAGGAAGTGGGTTCCAATTGCATCCTGTAATGTGCATGTGCATCGACCTGTAAAAAAATTCTCTTGAATGAGTGAAAATAAATGGAATTGAGTTTACTTATTTTGTTTGTGTGTTACTTTTTCGGTGTTTCGATGTTGTTGTTGGAGAGCAGGTGTTGTTTTTGAAATTAAAGAAGCCTATACTGCCACTCTAATTCACCTTCTTCGACAAAGTATGTCTTAAATTCATTTCGTACATATGTAGCTTCGATCTGAGTCTCATCGCGTAACCTTTCCAAAGAAAGCAAAGTTCTGTCTTCAGTTGGTTCAGCGTTCCGCCAATTACCACAGATTAATTCATTGTTATCATTATAATGATCGAACGAATTGCTCGGGGCATATTTCTTTTTATTTGTTGTCATCAAGTAATTGTGGAGCACACAACATGCAAGCGTGACTTTCTTTACCTTCTCGGCATGCACATTGATGGGTTTGCGCAGCACTCGGAAACGTGCCGACATGACTCCAAAAACATTTTCTATTATTCGGCGAGCTCAACTCAATCGGTAATTAAAAACACGCTGGACCATAGAAAGACCGCATTGGCTAAATGGTTTCACTATATTCGGCCGCAAAGCAAACGCATCATCTGCGACCAGAACATAAGGCACAGGCAAATTTCTACCTGGTAGTGGTTTGTGTGGTGGTAAGCTTAGCCGATCATCCAAATGTGCAGCGCTTGTCGAATTGCGATTAAAAACACCACCATCAGAAAATCGCCCATTGCGACCGACGTCAATAAATAGCAGTTTGTATTCGGCATCGGCAATGCCCATCAGTATAATGCTGTGTGTTCCCTTATAATTATAGAAGATGCTGCCAGCATTTAGTGGTGCGACCATCACCACATGTTTTCCATCGACTGCTCCAATGCAGTTTGGAAACTGCCACAGATCGTAGAATTTGCGGGCAACATCATCCCAAGCCTATGGTGTTGTTGGTGCCTAGAATTAAAGGACATTTTCTGTTCAATAGTGTGTACATTGAACTATGTAGTAAAATAATTTTACCTGTAGATATTCGTTCACCAGCACTTTGTAAGTGGCATCCAGAACTTCTGGAATGATGGACGAGATCGTTGGGGCAGGAATGCGGAACAGGTAATACCGAGACCGAAAAGAATCACCCGTGGCTATGTAGCGTAGAGTCAATGCAAGCCGTTCATCCGCTGAAATGCTCGCGCGCATATTCGTGTCTTGCTTTTTAATAATTGGAGTAACCAAAGCAAGAAGATTATCAAATTGTTTCGAGTCCATCCTCAAAAAATTGTGATACAATGCTGGCTCCTCAGCGCAATTCGATGAGCAATTTAGCATAGAATCCCTCTTCCTGGCGACGGGCCACCCAATCTTTGGTCCAAATACTACGTCGCGGTCGTTTTTGTGGCAATTCTTCATCATCACTTTCTTCCAACACATAGACGGTTAAAATGGTAGCAAGCTGGATATTGCGTTCCATTTTATTTACAATATTTCAGATATTTCACTTTCACTTTTCTCTGCACACGACGAACAAAACTTTCAGTTTAATTCCTCTGACAATGCCCTTCAATGTATCATACAATTTTTCATAAACAAACCTCTTCCAATCGTGTGAACTGACAATTTTCAACCTGACAATATTTTCAGAAACGTCATTGTCAGAAAATTGTCAGACGGCCAACTGAGATTTTCAGGCTTTATACCAATCGTGTGAACTGACAGTTTTTCATTGTAAGGTTTTTTGCAATTGTCAGCTGATTTGCACACATTGTATGACAAATGACAGATCTAACAATATTGTCAGACCTGACAGTCGTCTGAACTTAGCTTAAGGACCATTTCACACTTAGTGTGATTTCATACACATCCGGCAGCCGTCAGAGAGCAAGTTATGAAATGTGAATTTTGTTTCATTCATGGCGATCGACACTATGTTTTCAGTTTTCATACCGTTGAGTCGGTCGGTATTGATGGAGAGAAATCAACTTCTGGCATTGTTGGTGGCTTTTAGGTGGTTAAACAAAAGAGGGCCAAATATAGTTCATTACGTTCATCCGATTAATCAAAAGCGGAATGTGGAGTTTTTTATGTTTTATTTAATCATTCTGAAAAGTTTTGTAATTATTTTAGGATGAGTTTGTCGAGTTTTAATGAACTTTTAATGAACATGAGATAATGTATTTAACCTAAAGAAATGTTGGCTTTGATTACCTTATAGTCAAATATTAAAATAATACACCTTTAGTATATTTATTTAATTAATTTATTATATTTAACACTCTTAGTTTTTAATTTTTAAATTTTACGTCTGGCTTCTATGGCGTGCCAACAGAAAGAGAGCATTTTCACCATCCTTCTTTTGACATTTCATTTATGACAGTATAGTTCGGACCAAATATTTCTGTACAGTTCTTAAAGAAATTATTTACATACTACAATCAGATCGACCTCGATCTTAAGAAAAGAAGGGAAACACTAACAATCCTAATGGCAAGCGTTTTTTTAATTTTTTATGTATATTTCATTATATGGAAGTTGTGTAATCTGACAGTTCTCTATGTCTTTAATGACGTATATGTCATGCGGTAGAATTTTGTGGACAACATATATCTCTTTGTACTTAGGTATTAATTTCTTATTGACACGAATGGTGGTATCGATATTCTTAATGACGACATAGTTTCCATCTTCAAACAGTGGTGCGGGACGTTGGTGCTCTTCAAATTTCTTCAAGTTGTACCCCTGGACCTTCACAATGGATTCAAAAGCCCTTTTCCTATCCTTATCTAAATCTCTTTCTTGCAGGTCTGACCCATTTTCTTGGAGATATTCAGTCAATTGGTCAACATTAGGCCCTTTTTGATCAACCCCAAATAAGAGCTTACTGGGTGTGGTACCTAAAGATCTGTGAAGTGTATTATTTAAAGCATACTCTACCTGCGTCAGCTTCTGAACCCAATCATCATGCTGCACAGACTCACTGAGTTTTCCTAACATACCGGTTAATACTCTATTCACTCTCTCGACCTGCCCATTAGTCTGTGGCGACTGAACTGCTACCCTTACGTGAGATATATTACTATCCACTAGGAAAGAACTAAACTCCAAGGAAGTAAAGCAGCGACCCCTATCGGTAACAACTCTAGAGGGCTTACTGTACTATTCAAAATATCTGCTCAAAGCAGCACATACTTTTTACGTGCTCGTCGATATTACCGGACATAGTTTAACGTATGGAAGAGGTTCGAAGTGATCAAGGTGAATTGTATGAAACGGAACTGGTTCCTTCGGAAAGTTGAAAAGATTCCTTTGCGTGGAGTTGACAGGCGACTTGTATATTACTCGTATGCATTGTATGCAGTTTTTTATAAACGTATCCATTTTTTCTATCATATCTGAAAACCAATAATTCATCCTGATTTTTTTATAACACTTTACTACACCTAAATGATAAATCTTCTCATGTATATGCCTTATTAAATTATTCTCCATACTACTGGGAACATAAAACAGCAGTTTTTCAGCCCGATCTTTTCGGTATACTATACCATTGTGAAGGGAAAACAGTTTCGAATAGACGTTGGTTATCTTATCTCTTAAATTGCGGATCATTGAATCTCGATTCTGAGCAACACTTAAAAGGGAATCTATACCTTCAGAACTTATAACAGACTTGCAATGCATCTACTTAGTGTATCCGCGTGACCCATATTACTTCCAATACGTTGTTTAACTTTGCAGTTATAATTCTCTAATTCTATTGCACACCTTGCTATTCTTGGATTTACTATTTTCTTCTTCAGTGTCAAAGTAAGTGAGTTGCAATTTGTAACAATCGTAAATTTGATACCTTCTAGATATACTCGGAAGCGCCGTATAGCAAGGATAATCGAAAGAGTCTCAAGTTCGAAGCTACGGTATTTAGACGCCTGATGTGTGTGCTTTTAGAAATATAGGCTACCGGATGAAATAATTTTTTATAATCTTGTCATTGTAACAAAACAACACCGTACCCCAGTAAGCTGGTGTCGCAATGCAACTCGGTCTCGGGCTTAGAGTAAAGATTCTTTCAAATACCGGAATGCATCGACACACTCTGAGGAGAAATCAAATGGAATCAATTTTGAATAAAAAAATGGTTTAGTCTCGAGTTTTTTATTTTCTTAATTTAGTTCTTATTTCCACGCTCTAGTGTTATGTCTTTTGTTCAAGAATGTCAGACCCAAACCTGAAGTTGGCTGCTTTTATTTTTCCCTTTCTACATTCTACGTTTACCCTTCGTCAGCTTCAGGGTGAGTTCAGCCATCATGTTACAATTGTTACGATCAGTTAATTTATTTTTTTTTGACATTTAATTTACTACATCTCGGCCAATTTGACTATTTGATCGACCTCGATCAACCTTCATGATACAATGTAAAACTTTCTTTCTGACGTAACATAAAGTGACAGTTTATTCTCTAGGAGACATTCTCTTTCCACAACCGAATATTCCTAGCCTCTATCACGCTATCATACGGCAACTGCGATATCGGTCAATTCTCTATATCACGGACTACATACCTATTATGCTGCAGGACTCTATGAATGACATACGGCCCTCTGAATTTGGGAATAAGTTTCTTATTGGTACCGAGAGTTGTATCTAGATTTCTTTTCACTACAAAATCACCTATTGAGCAGGTGCGCGCTGGATGATTGTGTTCCTCAAAGTACTGACGATTATAATTCTGGACTTTCCGTATCTCTTCCAAAGCGACTTCCCTAATGGCTACCAGGTTTCTTACAGTTGGATCCAAACACTTTTCCTCTAGAAACTCTGTGAGCTTGTGTATTATGGTTCCCCACTGATCAACCCCGAATAGTAGCTTACTAGGAGTGGTGCGTGTCAACCTATGAACCTTATTGTTGAGCGCGTATTCTAATACTTGAGACAGCGTCTATACCCAATCCGCGTGCTGTAAGCGCTCGCTAAGTTTGGCCAACATTCGTCCCAGTACCCGATTGACTCTCTCTACTTGCTCGTTGCCCTGAGGGGAGTGGACAGCGGACTTAACATGCGTAATATTCCGGTCAAGGACGAATGAACTAAATTCTATTGAGGTAAAACACGTGTCTTTATTCGTGATTACCCTAGAAGTCTGCTGTAATACTCAAAATACCTGGAAAGTGACGCACACAGCTCTTTGGTGCTCGTTGAAATAACCGGATATAGCTTGATAAACTTCGTAAAGGCGCCAATAACCAACAGCACATGTTTTCTCTTTGACGACACAGAGGGGAGCGGTCCAAAGTGATCTAGATAGATAGTATGAAAAGGAACAGGTTCCTTAGATATTAAAGATATTGCGCTCACGAAAATGTACAGGGGAAGAATGCATGATGTACCTTATGCAGTTTTTTATAAACTTATCAATCTTTTTTTGCATATTAGGGAACCAATAGTGCATTCGCAGTTGGTCATAACGCCTCGATATACCCAGATGGCCAATTTTCTCGTGCACATGTCGGATGAACTTCCAGCTCGGAGGGGACATACTCGTACATATTCAACTTGCCACTGCGGTCCTTTCGGAACACATCCAGAAGGGTATACTGGCTGGACTCCCCAGAGCGCAATTTCTCTCTAAGTTTTACAATCGCTGGATCGCGGATATGGGATTCTCTTAACTGAAAATCAATGTCTTCGGAGTTCACTACCGATATCATAAAACAACTACTAAGGGCGTCAGTATGAGTCATTTTAGCCCCGCTTAGATGCTTGAGTCACTATGTTTTATTACACCGCGGTTCAGAAGGTCTTTAATAATAATATCCACCTCCCGCTTCACAGCGAAGGACAGTGGTCGGGTGGGCAGAAAAATGGAGTATCTGTCAGAAGTCGAATTCGAATTTCTTATTCCAAAAGTTTCGCTTCGGTTTTATTAAAGTGTACGTAATTGTCATAAATGATTCTACGCACTGTTTCCCGCGTGCCCGATCAAGTTGAAGTCCTATCAATAAACCATCCCTCTCTTCAAACTCTATATTAACAATTTCGTATCCCTCATCGCGATCATCCAGTCTCAGAGGAACAGAATCATCGCTACTTAACTCGGTTTCTTTAACAATCTCTCTTGGTTTTACTGCCCGACCACAATCACAAAGTCCAATGCCACTTACAATGTTTTCTTAGGTAATCGGTTATTTCGTTATTTGTGGAAATGGGAAAATAAGTGCGCAAGTACGAACGATTTAATAACAAGTTTTTATTAGTAAACTGAGTATAAAATGGTTTAAAGAAATCCTTTGTTTGCGGTTATCCATTCTTAATTTGATGTCAAAAATCTGAAGTACATCCCGACCGATAAGCAAAGATATACGTGTTATTTCATCTGGAGCCATCATAAGTTTAACTTTATTTAATTTCTCAGCGGTCAGCAAAGTAACGTACCGTAAGTATAAATTTTAATGTCCCAAGACCTCGATAGTTTGAGTAAAATAGACCATCAACTCGAATTTCTTCAGGTACCATAGATCGCATAATAAAGCTATCCGGACTACCGGTATCAAGAAGACAGTAAAGTTAGTTAGTTTCTCTTATAAAGGCGACACTTAGGTTAGGTTAGGTAAGAGTGGCTGTTGGAAATACCAACCCACTTAGGCCTATGGGCCCATTGTGAAGCCACGTGGATCTACTCGTATGATCTTCTTACTACTGGAACCAGTTTGAGCTTATATTAAAGCGTAGGAGACTGTTAACGTCTATTTTTTCTAGATCGTTTAGGTCGTTGTAGAAGAAAGCTTCTAGATGACGCTTCCTTCTCTGGGAGAGAGCTGGGCATGTGCAGAGTAGGTGGGGGATTGTCTCCTCCTCTTCCTCGTCCATGGAGCTTCTACAGAAATCATTAGTAAAAGCGCCAAACCTTCTTGCGTGCTTGCCTATGAGGGAGTGTCCAGTAATGACACCTATTATGGCGCTGAGATGTTTCCTATCTAAAAGGATCAGACACTTAGAGCGACTCAGAACCAGCCTTGGCCAGATCTCTTTGGTCGCTAGACATGTTTGTCCAGCAGTCCACCTAAGGTCTGTTCTTTTATTGGCATCTAGCTTTAGTGTTAGTTTGCACGTAGTGATTGGTATACGAGTACCTATACTACCTTTGTCCGGTAGGATAGGTAGAGTGGTTCCAATTTTGGCGAGTTCATCGGCTCTGCAGTTCCCTGGAATGTCACTGTGGCCCGGCACCCAACAAAGGTGAATGTTGAACTGCTCTGACATCTCCATGAGAGATGATCGGCATTCAAGGGCGGTTTTAGAATATAATGAGACCGAGTCCAGGGACTTGATGGCGGCCTGACTATCCGAAAATATGCGGATAACCTCTGCAGATATCACGTTTTTCTTCAGCCAGGACAGAGCTTCTTTAATCGCCAAAATTTCCGCCTGGAACACGCTACAGTGATTTGGAAGGCGGAAAGAGAGGCTTATATTTAGCTTATCTGAGAAAACACCGCCACCAACTCCGCTATCGGTTTTAGATCCATCTGTGTAGAGATTGATTGACCTGTCCTTCATGAAAGCATCCTCCTCTCAGAATGATCTAGAGGGGAAGCTTACATGGAAGTTTTTGTCAAACCAAAGTTCAGGTATGGTGTAATCGATGTTCTCTGTGAGGATTCCTAATGTAATAAGAATATTGGCGTGGCCAAATGGATTATTTGTCCACTGTTTAGTCGCTTTAAGGCGAATAGCTGCAGTCGCAGCTACTTGCTTGCTAAAAATGTTGAGGGGTGTCAAGTGAAGCAGAATATCTAATGCCGCAGAGGGGGTAGCCCGCAAGGCTCCGCTTGTGCATAGACATGCTGTTCTTTGGACTCTGCTCAGTTTAATGCGGTTGACTGCATTTTCCAAGGCCGTCCACCAGACAACCACCCCGTAAGTAAGTATCGGTCTTATGACCGAGATGTATAGCCAGTGGGTTATGTGAGGTTGAAGGCCCCATTTGTTCCCAATGGCTTTTTTGCAAGAGAATAAAGCTATTGTAGCTTTATTGACTCTTTCTTGAATGTTAGGTTTCCAGTTTAGTTTCCAGTCAAAAATCCCCCATATATTTTGCTGTATCGGAGAAAACTAAACTGGTACCGTTTATTGAAGGAGGGTCTATGATTGGAATTTTATATTTCCCGGAAAAGAGGACAAAATCAGTTTTATGGGGGTTTATTCCCAATCCACAGCGATCTGCCCAGCGGGTTAATCTATTGAGTTTACTTGAAGGAGTTCTTTAATGGTATTAAGATGTTTTCCTGAGACGGCTATGGCAACGCCATCCGCATAGGCAATCACTCTGCAACCACCCGCTTCCAGGTATATCAATAGTTCGTTAACTACTAAGTTCCAGAGAAGGGGAGAGAGGACACCGCCTTGCGGCATACCTCTGCAGACATATCTCTTAGCAGAAGTCTCACCCAGTTTGGAGTTGATTATGCTGCTTTTTAGTATTAGACCGATCAACTCCAAAAGTGAGTCGTCTGCAACCTGCAGAGTTGACAGCGCAGTCGTGATTGCGGATGTGTTGACGTTGTTAAAGGTGCCCTCGATGTCAAGGAAAGTAACCATTGTGTACTCCTTATATTGTAGGGATCGTTCGATGTGGCTAGTCAGAGAGTGCAAAGCCGTTTCCACCGACTTTCCTTTACAGTAGGCATGTTGAGCCGTAGACAGAAGTCTTGGATCAACTTTAGCTCGAATATGGATATCAATCAGTCGTTCTAAAGTTTTCAGAAGGAATGATGATAGACTTATAGGTCTGATGTCCTTTGGGACTACATGAGAACATTTTCCAGCTTTGGGAATGAATACAACATTGACTTCTCTCCATAACAGTGGAATGTGGATAAGTTCTACACAGCTCCTCATAATATTTTCTAACACTGGTAGAATAATATCTGCGGATCTCCGTAGCTCGGCAGGTATTATACCGTCCGGACCAGCAGACTTGTATAGTTTGAAGCCATGCAGCGCCCAGAGCAGTTTGTCTCTCGTAATCAGACCATGAATTTTGGTCACGGTTGCAGTAGACCTGTTTGGGCTGCTACTGGCCGCGAGTTGAGAGCTACCTGGAAAGTGGGTGTCCAGAAGCAGGTTGAGTGATTCATCACTTGAGGTTGTCCAAGAGCCATCGGTTTTTGTCAAAGAGCTAGGCATCATAGGATTTGTGGAGAGGATTTTTCTTAGCCGCGATGCCTCAGAGGTTTCTGTAATTTTGTCACAGAATGACCTCCAGGATTGTCGCTTTGCCTTCCTCAGTTCTTTTTTGTATAATTTGAGGGATTCTTTATATGAGTCCCAGTCGGTCACTTTTCTTGTGCTTTTTGCTGCGTTGAAAAGTTTTTTGCAGGCGCTTCTGAGCAGTCTCAGTGCCGATGTCCAAAAATGTGGCTTTTTCTTGCCTCTTGGTTGAATAAGAGGGCAGGAAGCGGCCATAGCCTGATTGAGAGCCAGAGTAAATTCCCTGACTTTCATGTCAAACTCATTGGTGTCACGCGGAGGACTTGATAGTTCAGAGGATAACGTTTTTGACAGTATTCCTCTGTATTTTGGCCAATCAGTTTTCCGGTAATTCCGGCAAGCTGGTTGGCTGGGGGAGCATCACTCAGACTGAATTGGATGTATCTATGGTCTGAAAAGGAGTGTTCAGACGATACCATCCAGTTTGTTATCCTTTGGGTGATGCTGTCGGAGACAAGAGTAATATCTAACACTTCTTGTCGGTTTCTAGTTATAAAAGTGGGCTCATTGCCAATATTGCAATTTAAGAGGTTAGTACTTAAAATATAGTCTAAAAGTAACTCACCTCTATCATTGATGTTGGTACTGCCCCATACCGTATGATGTGCGTTAGCGTTGCATCCGATTATGAGGCCAGTTTTTGCTTTCCAGCTTCCAGCACCACCCTTTCTAGGTTATCACCAGGGAGAGGGCCCACTTGGTCGTGGCCAAGGTAAGCCGATGCCTTTGGCAGTCCCTAGTGTGGCAACGGTTAAGTCGGGGTCACTGAGGTTGGGAAGTAGAAATATATTAAGGCTACGTTTCACTAATATACAAGTTCTAATCTTACCTTTGTCTCTTGTATAGAGCGGAGCGTATGTGGGTGTCCTAAGTCCACGAACCACGCCATGCAATCCATGGTTCCTGGATTAGGATTATGTCTTCTGCGTTTTCATAAAAACGCAGAATGAGTGCGGCCGAAGCCTTTTTTTGAGTGGTGGAGATTAATTTGGAAAAATCGTATCATTGCTACAGTCTTCCAGAGTCGCCTCCACCAAGGTGTTATTGAGGTCCTCCGATTCTAAAGATGTGCCCAAGAGCTCATCTTCTATCTCTGATCATGTAGGACCTCTAATTGCTTCGTCATCGGTTGATAGTCACCTCGGACAGATTGGAGTCGTTGCTATCCAATTCTGGAAAGGATATCGACGCTCCAAGATCCGAGGTTGTGATGTCAGGTATTAAAGAAGGAGGAGGTTTCTTATCAGCATGCAGCTCATCCTTTTTGTACACCCTTAAATGAATGGACTCGAATCCGAACCGAATCATGCCTTTCGTCTGCGCCAGAGGATTAAGGGATTCCTTATTGATCACAATTAACGCGCATCTATAAGAACCCCATAGTTCCTCCAGTTTCGCGACTTTCCAGTCGTGAGTCGGAAGAGTCGGGTTACTGAGCCGGATGATTTCCAGAATACCTTCTGGAGAGGAGGGTTCGGCTGGAATCCAGTACGAGGTCTACTAGGAATGTCTTCCTTAGACACGACCTCGAGTTTTGCACCTGGCCAAATCTCTCCTAAACCATCGATGGCCTTGGTGAAGAGATCGAGAGATCTCTGGTTGGAACAAGCGATGAGCTTGACATGGCCTTGGTGCCAGCCAATGTCGCTTGTGATAGGAGATGGTCCAGGGTTTTCCCGCATGATTGCCAAGAAGTTGCTCGAAAGCTTCAGCTTGACCAGTTGGCACCATTCCGTTGTGATGGAACCGTCGGTATTGCTCTTGTCGATTACCGCGATCACCAATGCGTCCTTTAGGACTTCATTGTAATACCTCAGAGATGTGCTGTTGGATGGCCCAGGGGTTGTAGAACTACATGTTTTGGGCCTCTTAAAAACCGGTACGGTTTCCTCCAACGATCTCTGGCGCTCAGTCTTTTGACGTTTTGGGAGCAGTGGAAGCAGTGGGTAATCCGTCCTTTAGAATGTTTTTAGCCCACTCAACCTTGCTCTTTATTTCCGCACTTCTCTCAACCTCCGGAATGGATCCGAAGGTTTTGATAATGCGTGACGCATTTCGGCGTCTTATATAGAGCGCCTTAGATGGAGCTTGCCGATGCGGCTGAGCTCTGAGCTTCCTCCCTTGGAGGGAGGAGTTTTGGTAGCAGCAGCAAGTTTGTGGCAGGGGCGGAGGAAGTGATAGGACCATGGCTTGCCACAGTCTTAACACTCCCTGAAGGCGTTTTAGTAGCAGCGACAAGTCCGTGGCCTGCCACAAACTTGCTGATTCAGTGGCTGACTTGTCGAATCAGGCTGCCTTTGCACAACGAGGAGCGTTCGAAAGCGGTTTACACTTTATCGATAAACCACCGAAGAATTTTAGAAATGAATCTTTGAAATACACTAGGCGCATTTTTAAATCCACATGGTATCTTAAGATACTCAAACTGTCCACATGATGTTACGAACGAGGTTAAGTGAAAAGAATCAGAAGCCATATTAACTTAATTAAATCTATTCTCAAGATCTAGCACTGTAAAAATCTTCCTTCCCTCTAAATACCCTACGCAATCTTCAATAAGTGGAAGCGGAAAACTTTCACGAATCGTAAGTTTTTTTAATCCTCGATAGTCTATACACATTCACGTTTGTCCACTTTACTTCTTCATTAAGACAATAGGGGACGTATACGGGGAGTCACTAGGCCTAATAATCTTTCGACTTAACAGATTCTTAGTAATCTTATTCACTTCCTGCTTCCCATTAAACGACAACCGACGAGGCGAACAAAAAAAGGAGTATCACTCGCAAGTCGAATAGGCATCTCAAAGTCTAAGGGTTTCACCTTCGACTCGTCAAAATACACATATTTTTTTTCACTACAGAACGATTTTCCTTCATACACTGATAACTAAGATTTGGTCCATCACTTAATTCTTCATCACTTAGGTTCTATCACAGAAATCGCACGGAAGTCTTTACGAACCTGAAGAGTTGGAATTTCCACGTCCGAATAACCAGTGGGTGTTACTTTCCCAAATTTATTAGAGCTTACTACTGTATTAGACTAATCAACTAATTTTCTCACACATCTGACAAACGGTGTGGGGGCATAAGTGCACATATATGTACATATGGTAAAATGTTTGTGTGGGTACAAATAATAGAACTTATTCTTTTCAATACAAATCCCTTTATTCAGTACAGTTACAATTCACTATTTAATTCTTTCTCTCAGTACAATCCAATTTCTCAACCACTTATACTTTTCTTATCTTTTACTTAAACCATTTAATCACTTCTCCTAATTAACACTTCAAATTACACTTTAGAACTGATTTGCATACCTTGGGGGTGCCGGTATTTATACTCGAATGACATACTTCGAGATCAATCCTCGCCATCCAGCGTCCCATACAATTTCCAATTTGCTAGAAAATTCGATTTCACTCTCCAGGTCGAGACTTTGTTATTCAAGTATCGAAATCTTGTGGTCTTCGAGTATCGACATCTTCTTCTCTGTAAATCTAGATGTCGCTGCTCACATTTAAGTGGTTATCACATTGCTCCCTCCCTACGTCATTCAGCATCCCGTTGAAATGACACATTCTACCCAAATGGACCACTTTCAATTTTCCTCGATCCCCACGCTGGATCCGGTAGACAACGTCATTAATGCGGGTTATCACCTTGTATGGACCTTCCCAGTCCTGTTGCAATTTTGGTGATTTGCCTTTCTTACGCTGAGGATTATACAGCCAAACCAGATCTCCTTCGTTGAAACCGGAAGATTTCGCCTTGATATCGTACCTAGTTCTCATGCGGCTGCTTGCTAGCTTCATCTTTTCCCTGATGTCTTCATGCAATTTACGAATCCTGCTGCGTAAGTCATTCACGTAGTCGTTCACCTCTTTGGGCTCTGTCGGTGGGGATCCGAATTTTGCTTCACTTGGCAACCGAATTGTTTGACCAAATAAGATCTCGGATGGTGTGTGCCCTGTTGAGCTATGGACCGCGTTTCGGTAGGCCATTAAGAAGAGGGGTATGTGTCGATCCCAATCCCGCTGGCAGTTGCTGACAACCTTAGATAGATGCTCATTCAAGGTCCGATTGAATCGCTCGACCATTCCGTCAGATTGAGGGTGTAGTGGCGTTGTCCTTGTCTTTCTTGTTCCCAAATATTGACATATTTCTTGGAAGACTTTTGATTCAAAGTTTCGCCCTTGATCAGAGTGCAGCTCCATTGGGACCCCAAATCTGCTCACCCAGTTGTTGACTATCTGTTCGGCTACGGTCTTAGCTTCTTGATTTGGGATGGCAACTTACTGAAGTAATCCATGACTACGAGAGTATATCGGTTTCTATTAAAGGTTTCGGGAAACGGCCCTATTCGTTCGAAAGGTGCTCCGACATTGTATTGTTGCATTTGTCCACGTGGCTTTACTTTTGGGTCCCTGGTAGCTGCACATCTTATGCACTTTTTGCACCAATTCTCGACATCTTGTTTAGCGCTTAGCCAATAGAAACGTTCCCTTACCTTTTAAAACATCTTGTTTATTCCCAAATGGCCTCCTGGGATTCCGTCATGTATTTCATGGAGCACTTGGTTGACTCTGGACCGTGGCACAATTAGCTGCATACGAGATGTTGTCCCATCTGCACTTTCCCATTTTCTCATCAGCAATCCATCTTGCACAAAAAGCGAGTCCCACTGTGCCCAGTATGCCTTCAGAGTTTGGCTCCGATCTGATATCTGCTGCCAGCTTGGTCTTTCCTCGTGTTCCTTCCAGGCCAATATTGGTTCGATGTCATTGTCTGCCTGTTGGGAGGAACGGATTTCGTCTATACTCCAACCCTCTATTGGCTCAGTCCTGATCATTTGGATAGTTGCCTGTTCTTTTGCTTCTTTACGGTTGCAGCGTTCGCATTTTACTCCGCACGGTCGAAGAGAGAGAGCATCAGCATTTGAGTGGAGTGTTCCCTTGCGGTGTTGCACTTCAAAGTCGTAGCCCTGCAACTGCTCGATCCATCTTGCAACTTGGCCTTCAGGGTTCTTAAATTGGAGTAGCCATTTCAGAGCTGCGTGGTCTGTCCGGAGAATGAACTTTTGTCCGTAGAGGTACTTATGGAAATGCTTCGTAGCCAGAATTAAAGCCAGAAGCTTGCGCCGGGTTACACAGTAGTTCCGTTCAGGTCTGGAGAGTATTTGCTGTAATATGCGACCACTTTCTCTTGACCGTCATGAACTTGGGAGATCACAGCTCCGACCCCAACATTGCTAGCGTCTGCGTCCACGATGAACATTTTTCCGGGCGTGGGGTAACCCAAGATGGGGGCATTGCACAGCTGTCGCTTCAGTTCTTGAAATGCTTTTTCGCATTCTCCAGCCCACCTGAACTGTCGGCCTTTTTCCGTAAGTTGATGCAGGCTCTTTGCAATGCCAGCAAAATCCTTTACGAAACTTCTGTAATACGTGGCGAGTCCCAAGAAGCTTCTCAGTTGGTGTTTATCTTTTGGAGAAGGCCAACTTTTCACGGATTAGATTTTGTCAGGATCCGTTACTCCTTCCGCTGATATAATGTGACCCAGATATTTTACTTCCGGACGAAACAAGGCGCACTTTTCTGGGTTGAGCTTTAAATGAGCACTTCGTAGCCTCTCAAACACTTCTTTTAGATTTTCGCGGTGCTCCTCGTACGTCTTACCTATGACGATAACGTCGTCCAAATATACTAGGCAGGTTTTCCAGGTGAGTCCTTGCAATGTTCGTTCCATTAGTCGCTCGAAGGTGGCCGGAGCGTTGCTCAGTCCAAACGGCATCACTGCAAACTGCCAATGACCGCTTCCTGTAGTGAAGGCAGTTTTCTCACGATCCGCACGATTTATCTCTACCTGCCAGTAACAGCTCTTCAAGTCAAGTGTTGAAAACCATTTCACTCCAGAAAGCATATCCAAAGTGTCATCGATTCTCGGAAGTGGGTAGCTGTCCTTTTTAGTGACATCATTGAGACGTCGGTAGTCTATACAAAATCTCGTGCTGCCATCTTTCTTCTTCACGAGGACCACTGGAGATGCCCACGGACTTTGCGATTCTTCAATCACTCCCTCAGCTTTCATCTTCGACATCATTTCGGCAACTTCTGTTTGCTTTGCCAATGGAAGACGCCTTGCAGGTTGACGGATTGGTCGAGCGTCTCCGGTGTTGAACAATATGCGTACGTCCATATTCTCCGTCTTGTGTAGCAAATATATCAGCGTACTCACCGATTAGTTTTTCTGCCAGGATTTGCTGATCTTCGTCCAGATTACAGAGGCTGAGAATTTTGTTCTTGATTTTTATGCTCTGAACTGTTGTGACCGGTTTTGCACCCTTTTTTTCCGTTGTGGTCGATATAGCCTCAACAGGTACGCATTTTCCCACTATCTCCCCCTTTTTCACCTTTACACTGAATGTCTTTGGATTTAGAATCCTTACAGGGACCATGTTGTTCTTTGGCTCCACTAAGGTCTTTCCCACCATGAAGTCTCTTTTCTTTTCTGGCTCCATCAAATAGAATCGGTGGCTACCAGGACCACCTTCCACTTTTGCCCACAAAATTGCTTCTGACGAAGGCTCTAGACTCTGATTGCTGCAGATGACGACATTTGAGACTGAGGTATTGGCGTTTCCGTATATCATTGGTATCTCCATGTTTCCGTATTTCAGGGTTTGTGCCCCCAAGTCGACTACAAGTCCATGTTCTCTCATGAAGTCTGTACCAATGATGCACTCGTCACATATGTCAGCTACCAGAAACGCGTGAGTGAATGTTATTCCGGCCAATTGGATTTTTATGCGAACTTCACCATATACCTTAATCGTTGCTCCTGTAGCTGTTCGCAAGCTGCAACTGCTAGTGTTATGCAGCCAAGACTTCTGCACAAGATTCCTCCTGATGATTGAGGCCGTGGCACCGGTGTCTATTGTTGCCATCCATTTTTTTTTTCCACTGACTACTTCTACTAGAAGGCTTTCGTTGCATCGTTTTGCCAGCGAGACTTGGATGATGGTCCTGGGGCCGTCGACTCCTGCTACCAACTTCTGCCCCGCGAAGTTGGTGCTTAAGCATTAAGCGGTTGACCGGCTTCTTGATAGCTGTTTCTGCTGGTTTCTTCCTCTATTTGCTTGCCACCACAGTGAGGGCAGTCTTTTCGTCGCACCGGTTCTTTACACTGAAGGTGTCCTATTTTATTACAATTCCAGCAGCGCATTATCCGTCTATCCCGTCGAGTATCTCGTTCCTCGGCACTAATTCTTGTGCAGGAGCATTCGATAGATGTTACTTCCCTGACGAAATGTGTTCCCTGGAAGCCTAATTGGCTGCTTCCATCGCCAGAGCGAAGGCAAGTGCTTCAGCAATTGTTCTTTTCCCGGCCATCCTTACTGCCGACTGTAGCTTCGAGTCTGCAATTCCCCTGATAAATGCATCTTTTGCCATTTCGTCGATAATTTCCTGGCCTTCGGTGGGGTATGACAGATGTGCAAGTCTACTCACGTCTGCTTGGAGCTGCTGCAGTGTTTCTCCTCTTTGCTGCGTTCGGCTTTGCAATTGGACCTTGTAGACCTCCTGCATGTGGCTATCCCCAAACCGTTTCTCTATAGCCTGTACTAAAGTCACATAATCTTTATGCTTTTCGATGTCTACTGTTTGCAACAATTCTGCTGCAGGACCGTGCAAGGCCATTGTTAGGGCAAAGCACTTTTCCTCATTGTCCCAGTCGTTTGCACAGGCAGCCATTTCAAACTGCTTCTTATAAGTAGACCATGAGGTCTGGCCATCGAATGAGGGAGGCTTCAAATCTTTTCTCCTTGGACCGCTTAAAGAACATTCTCGCAGTTTCTGTTTTCGCACTGTGTCGAGCTCTTTTGCCAGTTGCTGAACTTTGCTGTCCATTTCTTCGACTTTTTCGCCAACATTCTTCTCTATTGTATCAAATTTGTCATCAACGTTCTTCTCTATTCTATCAAGTTTGTCATCAACGTTCTTCTCTATTCTTTCAAATTTGTCATCGATTTCTTCGAATTTTTGCTGGAGAGTGTTATTTTGTTCTTCTAGTTTTTGTTCTAGACTATTCTTTTGTTCGTCGAATTTTTGTTCAATGCTGCTCTTCTGCTCGTCTAGATTTTTCTTTTGTTCATCCAACTTTTGTTCGAGACTATTCTTTTGTTCATCCAGCTTTTGCTCGAGACTATTCTTTTGTTTTTCCAGATTTTTCTTTTGTTCGTCCATTTTTTGTTCGAGACTGTTCTTCTGTTCGTCCATTTTTTTGTTTTGTTCGTCCATTTTTAATAAGAGGAGTTGCATCATTGCAGCCATGTCATTGCCGGTACTTGTCTGTTCATCCTCGTCAACATCAAAGGAATATGCATCAGGATCATGTCCCTCGTTGTTCAAAGCCTCCTGAAGTCGGCGCACCAGGTCACTTTTTCCTCCACTGGCGCTGAGGCTTCTCTTGTTCAACTCGGATTTGAGTTGGACGAGGGACAACTGTAATAGTTTTCGACCCTGTTCAACCGTATATTTAAATAAAACCAACTATGTTCCTTTAAACGTTATAAAATATAGTGTTTTATTGTGTTCGATTGCTGTTTTTTATATTTGATTTACAAAAGTTTCATTAAACATGTTGCTAAACATTTTACGACAAACATTGACATTTGTGTGGTCGTTTTTCTCAATTACCATCATTCAAAATAATATTTATTTATTAATATAAAATTTAACATTCATCTTCAACATACCCATTCTAGCTTTTTCAAATAGTCAGAAAACACTTTTTTTTTTTACACACAATAAGTCCCATCCCACTTCTGACACCAATGTATAATGTTTGTGTGGGTACAAATAATAGAACTTATTCTTTTCAATACAAATCCCTTTATTCAGTACAGTTACAATTCACTATTTAATTCTTTCTCTCAGTACAATCCAATTTCTCAACCACTTATACTTTTCTTATCTTTTATTAAACCACTTAATCACTTCTCCTAATTAACACTTCAAATTACACTTTAGAACTGATTTGCATACCTTGGGGATGCTGGTATTTATACTCGAATGACATACTTCGAGAACAATCCTCGCCATCCAGCGTCCCATACAATTTCCAATTTGCTAGAAAATTCGATTCCACTCTCCAGTCGAGACTTTGTTATTCCAGTATCGAAGTCTTCTGGTCTTTGAATCTAGATGTCGCTGCTCACATTTAAGTGGTTATCACAATATATTTCAAACAGAGTTCTTTTTTTTGTATCAGAAGTACATGGTTGCGTTGAAAACAATTTACTCGTACTTTTGCTTATACGTAATGTGATATTAAAAATTTCAAGTGCGTCGCAGCCGATAAGCAATGAAATAGGCATGACTTCCTCTGGAATATTAAAAATATCAATTTTTTTTGATGACCCAAAATAATAATTTAACAACTAACCATGCCATAAGTATATAACTTAGTATTTCGTAATCCTTTATAATTCGAATATGATAACTTCGCGAGTGGCATGTACTCAGGCAACAATGACTTCTTAACAAAGCTAACCGGACTACCGGTGTTCAAAAGAGAATTATAACAGAAAAACTTAGTACACTTGTTATCTTTTAAAATAAAAGAAACGCTTACCAACTCTACGGCACTTAAGAGCTGTGTCATATCATCGTCACTGGAATACTCTTCTTTAATTTTTAAAAAATCACCATCTGCAATAACAGCTCCTATTTGTCTCTTGATGACCTTTGGGCAGTTTTTATATATGTGGGCTATCTCATAACAGCGAAAGCACGAACTTGGTGGTCTGTTAACATCTGGGCAATTGGCTGCAAAGTGGCCATACTTGTAGCAATTGTACTACCTGTCTTGAGTTTTTGATGAGTTTTCTTGTCGCTTGGGTGAGGACATCGAAATATTTTTGGTTGCAGAAGATGATGGTAAATTAAGTAGTCGTTTTCTGTCGTATTTTGGTAATAGGCGCTTAAGCTCAGCTATTGAAGTTGCGGCTTGTAACACTGAAATGTTTGACGATGTGTCACCAAATCCCTCTATGATAAATTCAATAAGCTCAGCTTCATCAATATCTGCATATTAATGCAAATACGACTCGTCCTTATGTGGTGACTTAGTGTTTAGCTTGCGGTACTCTTCCCGTCGTCCCAGCGTTCTGTCGAATTCGATGAATAGGACGTGTTTCAACGATTCCCAGTTGTTGACTCGTACCGTCCATAGAAGTACTTTGGCTGTCCCATTTAACAGCCGTCGAGCGCAAAGATAATTGGTGTGCTCATCGCAGGACAACGATTCGGCGACGTCTTCGTAGTCTGCTTTCCACTTCCGCACATTTTAGTCATCGTCGCCAGAGAATTAAGTAACGGAATTTTCGATGTCATTGATATCAACTCTTCGAGGCACTGCCCGCTCCATGTCACGTAGCTCTTTTTGCAGTTCTCGGATGCGTTTTCCCTTTTCAAGCCGATCCAGTTTTCGTTCTTTGTCTGTATCAGACATTGTATCCCCTGAATTCGGACTTGGGAGCTCGGAACGTAAGGTGGAAGTTGACGTGCTGAACTTGCTAGAAGCAGATGGACCTGAAGTTGTGGCGTCACGTGTATCAGAAGTCTGCCGTTCGTCGGTAGTCTGCCGTTCACCAGAACTTGTATCCGAGGCAGGGCCGGATTTCTCAGAAGTGGATGGATATCCCGTATCAGAAGGCTCAGAAGCAGGCACATGTGTCTCTAAATTAGCATCTTACCATATTGGGCGATGGAATAATTGCTTTGAAAAAATATAATGTCGGTCTGGTTCTTCTTTAATTGCGTTCTTTAAATCCAATTCCAGAGGGTTTATTTTCGTTTGCGAGAACTAGGTGCTTTAAAGGTCGCAGAGTCGTCGGGTGTAAGCGTTTCGTTTTGCTCAGTATGAGAGACGTGTCCTTGCAAGGATGGCTGACCACTGAGTCTATGGGCTTTTGGCTATAGGCTGACAAAATATCTTGAGTTTGACGTTCTTTATTTTTTTTTTTAATTTCAATTGCTGACTGTAAATATATGTCTTCGACGTTCAACGCCCACTTTCTGATTTCTTAAAAGTTGGACTTGTTTTTCAGATTTCTGAAAAGAATCACGGATGTTCCCCCACTTCTTTCTTATTTCTGTTCTTGTGACAAATATAAATTTTAATTTAAAGAAACTTGATGAAACACAATGAAACTAATCTTTACTAATGTTTTCATTTGCTAGATACCTATAGCAAGTAGTTGCACGTTTACAGATCTAAATTATAGTTATAGACTAGGAATTTCTACTATAAGTAACATAATACGTCGTGCATGTATTGCTATTTGGCCTCTTCATGATGAATGTAGTCCTAATCCTGAGGGGGAAAGGGAAATAATTACCGACAAATTTGAGAGAAACGCTAATTTTCCTCACTACATTGGTGCCGTCGATGGGAGGCACATTCGAATTGTCAATCCATCAATTTCAATGTACTTGAACTATTAAGCCTACCCATCAATAGTAATAATGGTTGTAGCAGATTCAGAGTACCGTTTCATTTATGTGAGTGTGGGAAGCTATGGCAAAGATTGTGACTCCAACATATTCAAGAACTCCTCACTTTGGACAAATGACAAACAAAATGAGAAATGTCTTCATGGAACAACAAGTCCAAAAGTTCCATATTTTTTACTGGGAGATGAAGCATTTGCCTAGACATGCATGTTCTTCGCCCATACGGTGGGCATAATTTGGCAACTGAAAAATAAAATTTTCAATTATCGGCTGTTCACGGCTCGAAGATATGTATATAGAATGTGCTTTCGGAATTTTAAGCAATAAATGGAGGATTTTTCACCGACCAATAAACCTCAATACTGATTTTGCTACAGACATAGTTAAAGCCTGTGTTATTTTACATAATTTTATACGTATCAGAGATGGATATGAGGTTGGGGATATGATGACAGTTACTGGACTTGAAAATATAGTTTCAGCGCCTGAGGTACGAGGGATGTTTTAACATTAATGAGTCTTTTAAAATATATTAAAATTGATATTGCAATTCTGTAAAATTACAGAGGTTATTTTCGTTTTCAAATATGACATCATCTAATGTTATTTTGTCGGTAAAATTCGTAAAATTTTTATTTATTGGATAACAAAATCGGCCTTGAAAACTTTCTTTTATATTTGACAAATAAGGGTCTAAAATTTATAGTTTGCAATTGATAAACTGTATTAAAACGTTTCCAGTTTTATTCAAATTTCTGTTATCACAATTTTGAGTAATATTTAAATAATTTGGATTTCTTCGACTAACAAAATGATTTCTGTTTGGTTATTTTTAATAAATTTACAATTATCTTGAAAAATAAATAATGTTTACTTATATATACATAATTCGGTTAGGTATTTTAATTCTTCATAAAGGGTTTTCCAATAAGGACTTGACAACTTTGAATTTAATTTGTGAACGCACTCTTTCACTAATCATCACGACATGTGGTTTCAACAGGATGGTGCCACACAGCACACGCTACAATCGTTTTATTGAAGAGTAAGTATGGTGAGCGTGTTATCTCAAGACATGGGCCATTCGATCGGCCGCCTCGTTCGTGCGATTTAACGCCTCTTGACTATTTTCTGTGGGGCTACGTTAAGTCATTGGTTTATCCCAACACGCCGACGACGTTGGAAGAGCTCAGAGCCAACATTGAACGCGAAATAGCGGCCGTATCGGCCGAAATATGTAGCCGAGTCGTTGGAAATTGGGTGCAACGAATCGACCGCTGCAAACGTGCCCGCGGTGGCCATATGAACGAAGTCGAGTTCCATTCATAAATGTTTTGATTGTACTTCAAGCCGATAATAAAGTTTTTGAAATATCTCAAATGGTTTGCGTTTATTTAACAAAAAAATAGTCAAGTACTTATTGGAAAACCCGATACTTTTAATTTACATTGTTGTATTCCTTTACAGTTTCTTTATGATAATCAATTTCTTGTTGGTCCTTATTTGACATTGTTTTCAATTGAGTTCGTTTAAATTCTTTTGGAATTTTTATTGCAAATATTAGAATATTATCTTTATATTTAGTAATGCATAGTTTAATATTTTTCATTTTATTTAAATCTATATTATATTTTTGTATTTCTTCATATGTTAAAATGTTTGGATGTAATATCTTATGTCTCGCTGATGCTATGTTATCTTGGATGTGTTCCATTTTTAAAGTACAGATACTTTAAAAAAAAACTGATCATAAAACAAATTCTATTCAATGGTTCTGCTAGATATACTGTTTAATTATTTCTCTATCTCTCTTGATTATATCTTTAAGTTGTCTAAACGTTCTGTTAAAACTGTCATTTATTACAATTTGCTGGTTTTAGTTATTTATTTCCATATTCTTAAGATAGTTTTCAATATTTATTTTATCATCTTCGTCCATTGTACCAACAAGCTATTTCGATGCTTTTCCTACAATATTGACTAAACCTATTTTCTCTAGGTAAAATTGTTTTTATTTTATTAGATAAATGTATAAGTTCTGTTTTAAGTAACTCTTTGTGTTCAACGTCAAGATTGTCTATGTTTATTGAGATGTTGTTTAGTAATTTTATTATGTCTTGTGGTTTGATCATATGAATAATTATATCTGTTTTAACAACTACGTTCACGACATTAAGTTTAATCTGTGTAAAGCCTGTTTGTTCCTTTGTTTCATAGTCCGTTATGTGGTGTTATTAATAGGAGTAAAGATATTATCGTAAAAAGCTGAAAATGTTGGTTGTCTTTTAATATTAGTAGTATGAATATTTGCCCATTTACTTCTCTTAAATTTAGGTTGATGCTTATGCCTAACAGCTTTATAATTTCTTATAAATCATGTTGCTCTTTCTTCAATATAATCTTCGCGATTTTCGTTTGCCTTTTTAATATTCTTTTCTTTCTCATATGGTCAGTTTTGTCCTACCTTTTCAAAATATATTTTTTATATTGAACTACGTTAGGAGTAGTTTTAATTGTGGAATGCATTCTTTCATTATAGTTTCGTATAGCCTGTTGCACTAATATTTTGACTGATATGTTTTGTTTCTTTAATTTTAAAATTCGACATTTTTTTGATAAGGTGCTATGAAATCTCTCAATGTCGGAATTGTCTTTATAACTATTAGTTTCAGCTATAATCTTTTTAGGTTTTTCTATTTTAGAAAAATGATTCTCTAATTCTTCTATTATTGTAATATGATTCCTATCTGAAAGGTATGCTAATTTCGAAAACTTGTCGATAATTGTTAGAAAACTACATTTCATTATGATAAATGTATCTGAATTATTTTGAATTATTTTTTTGAGATCTGTTGCCGTTTCGGTTAGCTGAAACTTTAGTTTTATTGGTCTTCTGTCGTATTTTACCTGTTGATATACCTCACATTGGTTTATAACTATTTGGATTAATTCTAGTAATTTAGGATAATGAATTTTGTGTTTAATTTCATTGTAAGTTTCCTGAATACGTGAATGTAAGCTTTCCCTTGTATGATAGAGTGATATTTGTTTAACGGCTTCTACCTCGATTTTTATATCTTGTGCTCTATATGGGCATTTATTAAATTAAATTTTGCTATCATTTGAAAACATTTCTCGTAACTTTTCTTGAACTGTGTTATAGTGTTGATCTCGTAATTCTGAAAATATACCTATTTTTCCTTTCTATATCGATCTTCCAAAAATATAGCTTAATCTAGTAAAGTGCCTGTTCGCATTGGCGCGGTCAGGAAGATTGTCCGAAAGAGAGAAAACGCTTTTTATTTAGGTGCGAAGAAGAAGGGTTACTTCCACCGAAAATACATTTCTAAAGTGGATTTTCGGGTGAAACACGTCGTTTTTCCCATATCGTTCTACTTCTGACATATTTTCCATGAACTGTTTCAATTTCTTAGGTTTTGTTGTTGGTTAGAATTATTTGAGTTTTGTATTTGTTCACAATCTCTTCTTTGATAGGCATGTGTGAATAGATAGTTGCATTTGAATCATTGTCTTCCATATTAAATACAAAATCTGATACTGAGTCATTTCCATTACATTTAAGCGAAAAATTTTCTGTATGAGCAGGTTGTTCTTCCTCTTCCTCCTTATGAGTAACGTCCTCGTTAGGCTCAATTCTACTCAAAAAATCTGCCACTCTGTTTGCCTTTCCTTTAAAATATTCTATCTCAAATTGATATTCTCCTAGCTTTAAGAGCCATTTTTGATGTCTGAGAGAAACATCTTTGCTTTTATATTTGTCATGCAAGATTTTAATCGGTTGGTGATCTGTACAAATTTCCATAGAGATATGGTCTAAAATCTCAGTCGTTCATAGACCTCGATAGAGGACAGATGTGTTCAGTTTCAGTGCATTTTACGTACATATATATTTCGAATCTCGTTCGCATATAAGTGATTCAATTTAGCTCGTAAACCTAATTAGTTGCGCTTTGTTAATTAGCTCGACAGCTAAGTGGTTAGCGGTGTCGGCCGTCAAGATGGGGCATGATGTTATTCATGCTGCATCTAAACTGGTTTGTGATATCCAATGGAACAAAGGCAAGAATCAGTGCACTGGTGCCTGCATGATTGACTTGGAAAAATCCTTCGATACCGTATGGTTAGAGGGACTCTTTTTCAAGCTGGACAGGTTGGGCATTAGTAAACCATTGCTGTATATTCTTTTTGATATGCTCTCCAGTACACAGTTCATCGTGAAGAATGGCGATGTGACTTCTGCTGGAACATTTAACATTAAAAACGGTCTGCAACAAGGTGAGGTAAATTCGCCGATCCTATTAAACATTTACACAAGTGATCTGATAGGTTCACTTCACCATGCCATAGCGTACGCAGACGACTTAATCGCGTACAGATCAGGTCCAAACATTGAGGTTATTAATATACTCTTGCAACGTGACTTCGATAAAATTAAGCGATATTGCCTGGAAGTTGAAAATCAATGTTCAGAAGTCGGAAACCATTTTGTTTAGGATGCCTTTGTCTTTGCCTTTTGATGCCTTTTTCTGGGATACCAGAAAGAATTGGCGAAAGTTCTCGATCGTGGGGCAGCACGGGGAACCACTTGCTTGTCGAAATGTAGTCAGATACCTTGGGATCTGCCTTGATCAATATCTGTATTTTAACAAACATATAGATGTTGCTCTGGCCAGAACCAAAGGTGCTTTTGCCCTTACAAAGAGACTGTTTTATAACAGCCAACTCGATGCGAGGGTGAAGGTTATCTGCTACATTGCCCTTATCAGGCCTATGCTTGTGTTTGGTTGTCCCGTGTGGTTCAACGTAAGAGCAAGTTTATTGGAAAAGATTCGGGTGTTTGAGAGGGCTTGTCTTAGGACTTGTCTTCGCTTATGCAGAACACCAGAGTCTGAGTACATAAAATTCTATCCTAATGAGGTCTTATGCAATAGGGCGAACCTAATAAGAGTGGACAATTTCGTCATTAGGTTGACTCGAAGGCACATTGCAAGAGCAATGACCTCATCGAACAACCTGATCTCCGGGGCTTACTACCCCAATTATATGTATCATGAGAGAGTTCGCTTTGACGGCTTTGTTCCTCCACAGCGTTCCTCTACCTAGATATGAAAGGTCTGTTCCAGGACAGATTGGCGGTGCCGCTGATCTTCCACGTTGCTCCAACAGCTGCGGACAGGCGACTCAACTACGACAGAGACGTCGCACATGGCAGTGCGGAGCGTCTCCGGTTCAGTAGGTAGGTAGGGAGTCGCGATATAAGGGATGTTGCTCGGCAGCACCAACAATTCTGGTGGCTAGATGAAGGAGGGGTAGTTTCGTCGTCGAATTCCTCCAGTAATACGTAGCTTCATAGGAAGCAAAGTCGGTCTTCTGCACATTTGACTAGCCGTGGCCGGCTTACATAGTGTTAGGTAGAATTAGGGTAGATTTAAGAAAAAAATAAAAAAATAATAAAAAATCACAAAAAAAAATAAAAAAAGGAAAAAAAGTATACTAGAACAGAAGTGGGTAACACTCTAAAATACGGTATACATTAGATAGTTTAAGTAGGATTAAGTAGTTAAGATTTAGTTTTAGGTAGTTTATAGTTTAGTTTTAAGTTTTACAGTATAACCAAAAAGTCCATATACTAAATTTTTCCACTTAAATTTTATTTTCTTGGTTTTAGTTTTCATAAATGTAAAAACAAAAATAAAAATGATCTGTAAGAAACGTCGAAAGACATAGATTAAGTATTATGTTTAACTTAGAGTGCCCGCATGGGGCCAGTAAGATAGAATAAGAATATTTGTAAGTTATTTAAGCTAATTTTTAAGCATTTTTTTGTCTAGCTTGTAAGTGTAAATGAATTCTAAAAAATAAAAATGCATTTAAAATGAAAAAATGAAAATGACGGTGTCGGTGTCGGTCGTCAAATCGTGGGACGCGAGTTCGATCCCAGGCCGAACTTTTAGAACTTTTTTGTTTTTTTTTTCAAATTGTGTAAATATATATACATATAATCCAAACAAAACCAACAAGAAATAAGGAAATCACGTTATGGATGGTGGAGATGCAAAAGGCAACAATAGTGTTGCGGGTGCCGTGGCGAAAGCTATTAAAAAGAGGAGGAGTTTGAAATCCCCTCCTAAAAAGTGAATAAGTGCCGTTCTAACAGAGGACGATGAATATTATGAGGGGGGCAATAACAACTTTGCTTCTCTAGCGGCATCCGAATCGTAAGATGAGGATATAATGTTAAAAGACATTAGCAGCAGCATAGAAAAGCTGCAATAAAAAATGCTTGCTGTTAAGCTAAAGCAAACTGCATGCAGGCAAAGGGAGAAATTAGAGGCAGAAAGTGCCCAACAAAAAAAGCAACACGAGCAGAAACAACAACTGCAGCAACGACAAAACCAACAGCAGCAGAAACAACCACTGCATCAGAAAAAACAGCAGCAGCCGCAGAAACAACAACAGCTGAAAACACAGCAGCTGAAAAAACAGCAGAAGCAGCAACAACAACAGCAGCAGCAACAACAACAACAGCAGCAGCAGAAGAAGAAGAAGGAGAAGGTGCCTCCTATCAACACCTATAAACTAGAGGTAAATGAAACCAAGGACCTGTGTAAGTTGGTCATTCGAAAAAATATTAATATTAAGCGATTGCGGAACGATCGCCATGCCATCCACTGTAATACATAAACTGCGATAAAGTAGGACATTTGCAAGGGCATTGTAAAGAACCGGTACGACGAGAAGGCTGCCTGCACTGGGGTTACAGGCAAATAGAAAGAAAAACCGGCAGAAACGGCTACCAAGAAACCGGTCAAATTTCCAGAAGCCATCAGTTAGGAAATGCTTACTTCGCGGGGCAGAAGTCTGTAGCAGGAGTCCACTCCAGGGTAATTATCCCAGTCTCACAGGTAAAACAATGCAACGGCAGCCTCCCAGCAGAAGTAGTCAGTGGTAAAGAAGCGAAACAACAGGCAACTATCCAAACGATCAGGACTGAGCCAATAGTGGGTTGGAGTATAGACGAAATCCGTTCCTCCCAACAGGCAGACAATGACATCGAACCAATATTGGCCTGGAAGGAACACGAGGAAAGACCAAGCTGGCAGCAGATATCAGATCGGAGCCAAACTCTGAAGGCATACTGGGCACAGTGGGACTCGCTTTTTGTGCAAGATGGATTGCTGAAGAGAAAATGGGAAAGTGCAGATGGGACAACATCTCGTAAGCAGCTTATAGTGCCACGGTCCAGAGTCAGCCAAGTACTCCGAGAAATACATGATGGAATCTCAGGAGGCCATTTGGGAATAAACAAGACATTGGAAAAGGTAAGGGAACGTTTCTTGTTAATTAACATTCATACAAACTGTTATACATTATAAGTGTTTGATAATCGTTATTTGTTCAATTTCAATTATTTAATTAATTCATTGTTAATCATTCATTTTCATTTAATTGTTTCATTCTTTCCTATTCGTTTAAATATTGTATTAATTGTTTATTATAAAATTATTGTTGCTACATTTGTCGAGTCACTGTTTATTTGTACGAAATTGCTGTTAGTCACTGCACCACAAAATCGGACCATTTCAAATCCTGCCAACAACCACACAGGCAAAATCGGATGATCGGCCAACAGGATCATCGTATGATTTTTTAAAAACAACAACGCTGTACAGTCTGCAGATCGGTGGTACGTAAACAAGTGCACTATGGGAATGATGAGGAGTTTGATCAATCACTTGCAATTGATTCGCGGCAGTGACAAGTTACCCTTGTGATTAGTACTAAACAAAATAAAATATACATTATAACGTGGATATTCGTGTGTGTGTGTATTATTTCCTAAACTTATTTCAAAATCGCTCGGTTTATTCTGTCGATAGTGCGCACACAATAATTTCGATCGTCGAATCCAAATCATATTTGTTGGTCCTTCGAGCCGGATTAAAGTGAATCAGATATTAACGAAAAAAGAAAAACGGAAACAGTGATTCGGGAATTAGACCTTTATATATTGAACAATAAGTTTCCTCCAATTTATCCCAGTGTATCCTAATCATGAACTCTCTTCGCATTAAACGTGGCAACGCAAAAGGACGTCTGACTCGTGCAGCAACGTTCATCGATACAATCAGTCCCGCCACTACCCTCGAAATGCTTGAGATTCGGCTGACTAAATTGGACGAAACATGGTCAGAATTCTGCTCACTCCATGAAGGAGCACTGCAAGATGCAAGTGAAGAAGAGGTCGTAAGTTTTGAGCAAGAATTCGGTGAGTATGAAGACAGATACTTTGTTGCACATTCGACAATTGCGAAAAATATACGCGAAAGGATTTCGGCTATTAAAGAAAGCTCAGCGGTAGAAGAGCTCGCGCAACAGCAATCTAAAATTCTGGAAAGGCTGAATTCGAATCCAGATCGTGCGTCGTCAATTCAATTGCCCAAATTAACAGTGCCATCCTTCTCGGGAAACTACAAGGATTGGCCTTCGTTCAGAGACACGTTTATGGGTTCGGTAGACAATCATCCAAATTTAACGGCAACACAGAAATTTTACTATCTCAATTCGTTTCTTCGGGATGATGCCGCGAATTTAGTAAAACATCTTCCAATTACTGAAGCGAATTATTTAGAAGCCTGGGAACGGCTAGAAAAACGGTATGATCGCGTGAATCTCATTGTGCAATCGTTCATTCAGACATTTATAGCGCTTCCTTCAACCAGTGTAATTAATGTAGAGACATTGCGGAAAATTACGGACGGTGCTGATGAGGTTATACGCGGATTAAATGCGCTCGGTTCGAACAATCGTGATCCTTGGTTGATCTATTTAATAGTGAACAAACTCGATGCGGACACTAAGCAGAGTTGGGCTGAAACTGTCGGTTCTCGGGAGAATTGCAAATTTGAAGAACTTTTGTCGTTTTTGCAATCAAAGTGCTATGCATTAGAATCGTGCGAATCTCTTTCGTGCCCAAATAATTCACGTGCAAAACCGCATGGACAAATTCGCACTCATTTCGCTGAGTCTCCATCGCAATCGCAATCATGTCCACAATGCTCGAAATGCAAAAATAACCACATCTTGTCACAGTGTCCTCAGTTTACAGCTTTGAACATTGAAGCTCGCCGCGCGTTCGTTAAAACCAACTCTCTGTGTTTTAATTGTCTTCGTACAGGTCATACCTCGATTAAATGTCGGTCATCGTTTCGCTGTCGTGTATGTAATTCTCGTCATCACTCTTTGGTTCACACCGATCAGCAAAACGTCTTACCCTCTAATCGTGTGCAAACTTCGTCGGCTGAAAGCTTTCAGCATACCCCTAGACAATTATCACACACACCCGCGCCTGTTTCGCCACCGGTAAATAATCATTCGTCGCTCGATGTTGGTCACTGTCGGCAAACAATTCTCCCAACCGTACTGGCAAAGGTTCAGGACAACCTAGGCAATTTCATAAACTGCCGTATATTGATCGATTCAGGTTCGCAAATCTCATTTGTCGTGGAATCATTTGCACAACGCTTAGGTCTACCCCGTAAGCATGCAAGAATTCCAGTTGTCGGGCTTTCTTCAACAGCTGCTGGTCAAACCAGAGGCTGCATCACAATCGATTTATGGTCGCGCCTTAATCAAACCCACCTCATCGTCGAAAGCTTCATTCTAAACAAGCTAACTTCAAATCTCCCTTCGCACTCCTTTGACGCATCTACCTGGTCTCATATACAGAATCTCGAATTGGCAGATCCCAACTTCAATGTACCTGGTCCTATTGATATGCTTCTTGGTGCAGACAAACTATGGTGTATCCTAAAGGCGGGTCAGATGCAAGGGCCACATGGTCTACCAATTGCTCAGAATACATCGTTTGGCTGGGTAGTCACTGGAGAGCTTTTAGATTGTAAACAACCACAACAAGTTTCGGTTTCATCGCTTCATTCTACGCTTGACGTTGACGTTCTGCTGCAGCGGTTTTGGGAGTTGGATGAAGGAACACCACTGAAGGATGAATCTCTCTCTGATGATGAAGCTGAAAACCACTTTCGGAACACGTTCTCGCGCTCCCCCGACGGGAGGTACGTCGTTCAACTGCCGTTCAAAAGCCCTTCGCCCTGTTTTGGTACCTCAATTAAACAAGCTGTCAATCGCCTACATTCGATGGAACGTCGGTTTTCCAAGGATCCCAAATTACATAGTTTATATGTTAAATTCATGCAGGAATACTTAGATCTAGGTCACATGGTTCGTGTATCACCAGATGAGTTAGAAGGTGAATCCGGAAAGGTTTTTTACCTACCACATCACGCTGTTTTGAAGCCAGATAGCTCGACAACCAAATTACGTGTAGTGTTTGATGGTTCGGCTAGGGATTCTCTAGGCACGTCGCTAAATAGTCAGTTGCTCATAGGTCCACCCATTCAGCGCGATTTATTTGGAGTTTGCGTACGTTTTCGTCAGCATAAGTTCGTGTTTACCGCAGATGTTGTCAAAATGTTTCGACAGATATGGGTTGATGATCTGCACACCAACTTCCAACGCATCGTCTGGCGTGAGAGCCCATCCGATTGTATTAGTCACTTTCGTCTACGCACCGTTACGTATGGAACTGCATCTGCACCATTTTTGTCAGTTCGAGTGCTCAAGCAGATAGCTTTGGACTACCAAACTAAGTATCCAGCTGCAGCGCGCGTTTTGTTAAGCGATGTGTACGTAGACGATATAATGACGGGAGCAAATTCAACAAACGAACTTCTACATCTTGCGTCTGAGCTTGTATCCTTATTGTCAAATGCTAGACTCGAACTCCGGAAGTGGAACTCTAACTGCTGGCCCCTACTTACCCAGTTGCCCAAGGATGACTGTGAATTCTCCTGGATTGATACTGATCGGTCGAAATCAATAATAAAGGTTCTCGGTATGCATTGGGATCCAAGATCAGATCAATATTCTTTTCGTATGACCGAGTCTCGATTGACCAGCCCTCCTACTAGGCGTTCATTGTTGTCTGAGATATCACGCATCTTTGATCCTTTAGGATTTTTGGGCCCATCAGTTGTTTTATTTAAAATGATGTTTCAGGAACTGTGGTCATCAGAACTCAACCTAGGCTGGGATGACCCACTTCCCACAGAATTAGCTGCAAGGTGGACGCGGTACCAAGAAGAACTGCACCACTTTGAACAAATACAAGTGCCTCGAGTAATTTTCCCTTCGTATGACATCGAACTTCACGGATTCTCGGATGCTTCGCTATTGGCCTACTCTGCTGTTGTCTACGCTCGATGTCAAATCGCTCCCAATCAGTTCCAGATCGTCATAGTTGCTACCAAGACCAAGGTTGCACCTCTCAAACCTGTCTCGATACCTCGGTTAGAGCTCTGTGGTGCTCTTCTTCTCAGTCGCCTAATAACCTCAATTAAATCGTCGATTCCCCGAAACTTGAAAGTTTTTGCATGGTGCGATTCACAAATCGTGCTCCATTGGCTGTCTTCCTCATCTCGTCGTTGGACTACATTCGTCGCTAATCGTACAGCTGCCATCCTAGAACGGATTCCACGATATGCGTGGAGGCATATCGCATCGGAGTCCAATCCCGCAGATTGTGCGTCACGAGGCTTACTACCATCTGCTCTTCCTACGCATCCTCTATGGTGGACCGGTCCTCCATGGTTATCGCTGCCACAGGAACATTGGCCAGTTTCAACGTTCTCAGTGCCACAACAGGATGAAGTGTCAGCGGAAGAACACAAACAACCAAAGCAAACCCTCACAACCACAGCAGAAGCAGATAACTTCAAGATATTAATCGCCAAAATTTCGTCGTGGACTCGGTTAATTCGAATAGTCGCGTACTGTATTCGCTTTACAAAAAACTGTCGACCTAAACTATTTGATAAAACTGTGCTCGGCTTAAAGGTCTCAGAATTGCACTCAGCAGAAATTATTATTATTAAAATTATGCAGCAAGAATCGTTCGGGGTTGATATTCGCAATCTGCAAACTAGCCGAGACCTTAATCCGAATTCAAAATTACTGAGGTACTCTCCATTCATTGACCATGAGGGGCTTCTTCGTGTAGGGGGTCGACTGAACAATACTTCCTTGTCATTCAGCCTTAAACACCCAATACTCCTACCCAATAACAACATTTCTCTACTTATAGTGAGACACATTCATGCAGCCTATCTTCACCCAGGAACAACGGAGACATTCGTCATAGTGCGCCAGAGATACTGGATTTTGGGAAGCCGAAATCTCATTCGCAAAGTCGTACATCAATGCAAACCCTGCTTTCTCCAGAGGAAGACGACAACTATGCAACTCATGGGTGATTTGCCAATTCAACGTGTTCAACGTAGTCGACCATTTCTGAATTCTGGATGCGACTATGCTGGGCCTTTTACCATGAAGCTTTCTCGTGGCCGAAATCCAAGATTGTCGAAGGCGTATCTTGCGCTGTTTGTATGCATGAGCACCAAGGCTATTCACCTCGAATTGGTTAGTGATTTGACGACCGATGCATTTCTCGCTGCCTTCAGACGGTTCACTGCACGTCGCGGTAAGTGTTCCAATATTTACTCAGACAATGGGACAAATTTTCAAGGAGCTCGTCGCTGCTTAAACGAAATGCAACGGCTGGTCTTATCGGAGACTTACAACGATGACATCGCCAGTTCACTTGCCATGGATGGAACCACATGGCACTTCATTCCTCCCTCTGCACCACACTTTGGAGGATTGTGGGAGGCCGGCGTGAAGTCCGTCAAACTTCACCTTCGTCGTGTAATCGGAAGTTCCATCTTAACATTTGAGGAGCTGTATACAGTGTTCACTCAAATCGAAGCTCTCCTCAACTCTCGTCCTTTGTGTCCTTTATCCGACGACGATTTAAATCCACTAACCCCTTCTCATTTCCTTATAGGTGAGCCGCACACTGCTGTTCCAGAGCCAAGCTGCCTAGACGTACCTGTAAACCGTTTGTCCCATTGGACACACATTCAAAATATGGTCCAAGGATTTTGGAAGAGATGGCAGAAGGAGTACGTCACAAGCCTTCAGGAGCGACCGAAATGGAAGAAGGTTCAGTGTAATTTGAAGGTGAATGACTTAGTCGTGATAAAGGAGCCAAATCTTCCCCCATCAAAGTGGTTACTGGGCAGAATCGAAGCTGTTCATCCTGGACCAGATAAGTTATCCCGAGTTGCGACGGTGCGAACCAATCGTGGACAATTACTTAGGCCTATCACCAAACTTGCGATCCTACCATTGTCCTGAAACTAGCTCCAGGGGGGGCGGGATGTTTGATAATCGTTATTTGTTCAATTTCAATTATTTAATTAATTCATTGTTAATCATTCATTTTCATTTAATTGTTTCATTCTTTCCTATTCGTTTAAATATTGTATTAATTGTTTATTATAAAATTATTGTTGCTACATTTGTCGAGTCACTGTTTATTTGTACGAAATTGCTGTTAGTCACTGCACCACAAAATCGGACCATTTCAAATCCTGCCAACAACCACACAGGCAAAATCGGATGATCGGCCAACAGGATCATCGTATGATTTTTTAAAAACAACAACGCTGTACAGTCTGCAGATCGGTGGTACGTAAACAAGTGCACTATGGGAATGATGAGGAGTTTGATCAATCACTTGCAATTGATTCGCGGCAGTGACAAGTTACCCTTGTGATTAGTACTAAACAAAATAAAATATACATTATAACGTGGATATTCGTGTGTGTGTGTATTATTTCCAAAAACCTTTTGTTTCAAGATTGTTCGATTTATTCTGTCGATAGTGCGCACACAATAATTTCGATCGTCGAATCCAAATCAATAAGCATATCAAAACAAATGATGTCAAGATGCAAAACTGATACACATGTATATGTACATAACGAATGAATAATAAAAGACAAAATATAAAAATGTTATACATTATGTGTACATACGAGTATATACGAGTATGTATTAACAAATTAATGAACGTAGAGCAATTGAATGTTAAGTTAATCACAAAATGTATGTATGTATAAATGTATAAATGTAGATACTAACTAAGTAAGCGTACTAATAACATAATTATTTTCATGTAATGAAAATGAAAGGGTAAATACACATTGTAGTTTGCCACATAAACAAATAGTTAAATACAAATATAATTTTGCTGGTTTTGACGCTGCTTTCATTATCAAACATTCCACCACCCCTGGAACATAATTTCAGGATAAAGGAAAGTCTACAAGTTTGTGTATGGGGCGAATTAAATGTCCATTGGTAGTCTTCAATGTAACGACCCGCATATGACCGTCATTTCTAGGGTGGGTTTCCGTAACACGGCCCAAGGCACATTTTCCTGGCGGTAGCTTAGCATCTTTGATAGCAACAAGATCGTTGATACTGATGTTTGGCTTAGTTTGCTGCTAACGAGGATGATGCTGGAGAGACGTCAAATATTTCATATGCCAGCGTTTCCAATATCATTGAACTTTTGACTGCAAAAGTTGCCAGCATGCTAAGCGATTGGTTGGCATATCTAATGTGGGCTCCAGGATAGAAGCATACTATTCTCCAAAAAAGAAACGAGCTGGGGTCAATATCAGTGTCGGAAATCTGGCACAAGGGTCTAGAATTTAAGATGGCTTCTATTTAAGTCAGTGGAGTATAGAACAAATGTCAGAATATCGGAACCTATCACCCGACGAAGATATTGTTTGACAGATTTTACGCCCGCCTCCCACAAACCGCCGAAATGTGGTGCAGAAGGGGGAATAAAATGACAGGAAATTCCATCGCATGCAAGGGAGAGAATTATGTTGTTCTGATAAGATAAGCTCATACATTTCCGATAACAAACGAGCTGATCCATGGAAATATTTTCCATTATCGGAATACATGTTTGATGGTGTTGAGGAAACATGAAAATAGTCATCGGCAACACTTTTTAAAACATAGAATCGACACTCGATTCCAACATACTCGTATAACACTTAGTAAACGTAACACACAAAATAAATGTATTAAGAAAAACAGTTTTTGTCTAACATGAATTTTTATAACGAAAAATAAAAACTACACTTGAACGTACAACACAGAACGGCTAAGTTCATTTTTTTATTTTTGCTCTAAACTTAAAAGTTCGGTACAGTCCACTCAATTTGGGGTCGAACATTTTTGGTCCTTCTGAGATATTCGATTTAATTTAATATCATTAAATACAGTTGGTGTGTATAAATTCAAAGAAACAGTATTAATTTGCATCAAATTAAATTTCAATTAAAATTATTAAAATTAAAATCATTAATTATAATAAAAAACGCTGACATTCTAACGAAGCATCGATGGCTACATCATCCGAGCACTCCGGGGAGAGGTCATCACAGGTCAAGGTGTGATGTCATTACAACAGGATTACAGTGAGTTTCTGCATCATCCAAGGATACAGCTGTCATCATCAAAAAGGTCAAAGTGTGTCATCGAAATAGGATCGCAGTAAGTTGCATAGTTACATATATATATATGTGGGAAAAGAAGCAGACAAAGAACGAACGAACGACTACGCCAGAGATGCGATGCAACCGACTTACACATACACGCACATGAACAATGACAAGAACAGACAAGAACGAAAGTAAATTCCTTAATCAGTCTGCAAACTCAACTCAGCGAAGTCGGCGGGGTATTCGTTTACGTATTGTAACAGTGTAAAATATTAATCGTCATATTAACAATAAATCTGAATTATAATATTTAAGCGGTGTGTTTTGTTGCTTGTAGAATCGAGAGCCAGATCCTACAATTGGGGGCTCAACCGGGATAGAGCGCGTCGGAAATTGAAACTAATTCAATCAAAACCGGATCGAACCATTAAGTTCATCCGAGTTAATTCGTTCCCAATTAAAACCTAAATAATAATCATAAAAATTCGTTGTGGGGAAATTGCTACAAAAACACGAAAAAAAATATAACACAGTTACCTAGAGACAAAGGAAAGTGCAAAACAGTAATTTTCGACGGTTGTTTTGTGCTCATGCACAAACGGTGAAATAAAAATAAAAAAATATAATAATAAAACGAACGCTACAGAACAGGCTTCTCGACCACTTTGAGCTGGGTCATGACGGGGAAGATGAAGAGGTGATGAGCGAGGAAAGTGCGTCAAGGGCAAATGTTGTTAGGTTTACTCTGCGCGATATTGAGGATTCCCTGAGCCACTTCGACGGCAATGGCTCAGGAAACATTAAGTTATGGATCCAAGAATTTGAGGAAAATGCTACCGCAGTAGGGTGGGACGCAATTCAAAAATACATTTACTCTAAGCAATTGCTCAGAGCCGCAGCAAAAATGTTCGTCAAGAGTCAAACCTTCGTCAAAAGCTGGGATGCTCTAAAACAAGTTCTCATTAAGGAATGTGGGACAAGACTTTCATCTGCAGAGGTTCATCGAAGGCTTAGAACGAAGCAAAAGAAAGCGTCCGAGTCGCTTTTGGAGTACTTGTACGGTATCTTAGAGCTTGGGAGTCTCATCGAACTTGACGACGAGAGTGCAATCGAATACTTTGTTGAGGGTATTCCAGATGCTAGGCAGAACAAGGCCGGCTTATACCAAGCTACGAATATAGAGGAGCTTAAATTTCAAATCCTCGTATATGAACGGTCAAAGGGATCCGCCTCGCAGTCTTCTAGCTCAAAGGGAAATTTACGTTTTAGTTATACTCCAAGCAGTAGCGCCCCAGTTCGGGAGCAAATTAAGAGTGAAAGGAAAGGCCACTCGTGCTATCGGTGTGGAGAGACAACTCATTTTGCCAGAGATTGTCGTGCTACAATTAAGTGTTTCAGGTGTAATCAACAAGGGCACAGGGCACGCGATTGTAGAGCTGAGTCATCACCAGTTCAATCGAGATTAGTGGCCGGAAGCAAGAACGAATTTGGCGATTGGGTCTAACAGAATTTTTAAAGACATTACGGTTAAGGGTGTTACTATAACTGCGCTCGTTGATACTGGAAGCGATTTGTGTTTGCTGCGTAACGACTGTTTGGTTTTTATAGATTCCGTTGGGCTTGGGAAAGAAAAAAGAAACCTTTTGGGGATAGGCCAAACCAGGGTCACAACATTGGGCAATGTTCGGTTGGAGGCGGAAGTTGATGGCAATATCCTTCCAGTAAACTTCCACGTGGTAAAAGAGAGGGATATGGGTTACTCGGCGGTATTTGGCAACGATATCCTAGAGCTGGTTAACTTGTCGATAGTCGACCAAAGTGTAGAACTGAAATTTAAAGAGAGTTCTCTCGAATCGGAAGTAGAGTCTGAGGTTCTGGGTTGTAATGAAGGGGAACGTGGATTGGGATCTAACGTGATGCGAAAGGACGAGAGGGGCTTAAATGGGAATCTGAACCAAAGACTGGACGAAAAGGAACCAATCTGGGGTCAGAAGTGTTCGAGTTGGCGGCGACGTTTCTTCAAATTTGTTCAGCTGCGGAAGAGGGCATGTTTGCCCGAGATTTAGAGCTCAGTCACCTGGACGTCGACAAACGAAAGGTATGATGCGCATCGTCGAGGAGTATGCTCCTGTAAGTACGGAACTATCACCCGTCGCAATGAAACTGGTCTTAAAAGACGACATACCTGTATTCCACAGACCAAGAAGAATGGCTTACGCCGACCAGGTTTTTGGGCAAACTCAAGTGAAGGCATAGCTGGAGGAAGGGATAATACAGCCAAGTAAATCCGAGTACGCGGCACCCATCGTGCTGGTAACGAAGAAGGATGGGTCAAAGAGATTGTGTTGCGACTACCGCAAATTGAATGAGAAAGTAACCAGGGATAACTTCCCAATGGCACAGATAGACGAGGTACTCGAACGTCTTCAAGGTGCAAAGTGTTCACCACGTTGGACTTAAAGAACGGGTTCTTCCATGTTCCGATGGATCCCGAGTCGAGAAAGTATACAGTCTTTGCCACCCGAGACGAACAATTTGAGTTCCTATTTGTTCCCTTCGGGATATCCAACTCGCCAGCGGTTTTTGCCAGGTATATTCACGCAATCTATAGGATGCTAGTCCAAAAGCGAGTCGTGGAAGTGTACATGGTCGATCTCATCATACCATCGGACGATGAGGAGGAGGGCATAGAGAAATTGAAACTGGTGTTGGAAGTAGCAGAGAAGTTTGGGCTACGATTAAATTGGAAGAAATGTCAATTTTTGAAGCGGAAGATCAACTTCCTGGGATATGTAATCGAGAATAACACTATCAAACCTTCCGCAGAGAAAACAAGGACAGTATCTGTGTACCCGGTTCCAAAAGATCAAAAGGCGCTTCAACGTTTCTTGGGACTGACATCATATTTCAGGAGATTTGTCGAAGGATATGCAACCATCGCTAAACCACTGTCAGATCTGCTGCGGAAGAATGCCAAGTTTGAATTGGGAGTCGAGCAACTTGCTGCCGTTGAGCAACTGAAGTCAGCATTAACCAAAGCGCCGGTACTAAAATTGTTCAACCCACAGGTTGAGACGGAAATCTATACAGACGCATGTAAGTTTGGATACGGTGTGGTTTTGCTCCAGAAAGACAAGGAAGATCAGATGTTACACCCAGTGCAATTCATGAGCCGGAAGACCAAGGAGTCAGAAGAACAGTTCCATTCGTATGAGCTCGAGGTGCTTGCAATTGTTGAGGCATTGAAGAAGTGGCGAGTGTATGTGCTAGGCGTTGATTTCAAAATTATTACTGATTGCAATGCTTTCGCGCAGACAATGAAGACGAAAGATGTTCCGCTAAGAGTAGCCAGATGGGCCATGTTCCTTCAAGAATTTAATTACAAAATCGAACACAGGTCAAGCTCCAAGATGAAACGACGTTTTGAGCAGAGTGTTTTGCCTCATGATCGAAGACTCGCTCAGCCACAGGATAAAGGAAGCGCAACAGAGAGATCCTGGAAAGGGAAGAATATGAAGATTTCTTCATGAAGGGGGGAGTATTATACAAGCATCCCGTTAAGGAACTCGTAGTAATACCAACCGAGATGGCGAAAGAACTGATCGGGATAGCGCATCAGCAGGGACACTTCTCGGTAAAGAAAACGCAGGATATGCTAGAGAAGACATTTTTTATTCCAGATGTGACCAGGAAGGTAACCGAAGTAGTTAGGAGATGTGTGAAATGCCTGATATCAGAGTTCAAAACCGGAAAGAGAGAAGGGCTGCTGACACCAATCGACAAGGAAGATAAGCCGCTAGGGACATACCACATTGACCACCTCGGGCCGATGGAACAGACGCAAAATCAATCACATTTTGGTCGTAGTAGACGGATTTTCTAAATTCGTGTTGCTGTGAACTTTCCACTTGTACCGATCATCAAGGAGGAAACGTATAAAGACGACATTATAAACGGGGGCAACTCTATTGATGAAGCACCGCAGAAGCTGGGATCAGTTCGAAAGATGTAAGTAACGACAGGGTTCCAATTACGAAAACACATGAGCAATTCTATAAAAATTTTAGAAAAAGTTCCCATAGAACATCGAGACTTAGCAATGCCATTCGCTGAGAAGAGTGAATTTAAAACATTGGGGATCAAGTGGTTTCAATTAGCAGATGTCTTCACATTCCAGGTTGAGCAGAAGACCAACAACGAGCCATCGATACGTTCCATATTATCGGCAATAGCGAAGCTATACGATCCTATGGGGTGGCTCGCGCAGTGCATTGTCAAAGCTAAAATTCTTATGCAGCGTTTATGGGCCAGAGGCTTAGACTGGGACAAACCAGTCCCATCAGAGCTCTGTATCGAATGGAAGAGGTTTCGAGAGGACTTGAGAGCCATTGAACGAGTACACATCCCACAGTGGATCCAAACAACACAAGACAACCAGCAGATAGCAATCCATGGACGAAAACGATTAAGTCAACATGCATCTACTGTGCGCTAAAACCAAGGAGGCCCCGTTGAAATCTGTCACCTTGCCAAGATTGGAGTTGTGCGGTGCGGTGCTATTGGCGACTCTCATGGCCGAAACTCGTCGCATCCTCAAGCTAGACGGAGTCAAATCATGGACATAGACGGATTCTGTCATCACCCTCTGCTGCATCAGAGCGTTATCATCCAAATGGAAAGCGTTCATCGGAAACCGAGTCGCTCAGATCCAACGACTCACCAATCCAGAAGAATGGAGGCACATTACATCAGGACATAATCCAGCCGATTTGGCATCGCGAGGTGTTTTTCCATCCTCAATTGTGGGAAACGAGTTATGGTGGCATGGACCGGAATTCCTGAGGCATCAGTGGGATGATGCCCGAATTCCTGTCCAACCAGCATATTGGGACACTGACGAGGAGGTTCGACCTACCAAGGTTCATTTTTCAGCAGAGACAAATACTATCGACGTGATCAAAAATCTCTTAGCCAAGTGTTCGACTCTGAAAAAGGTGACTAGGGTCGTAGCGTGGTGCCTTCGAATGCGTCGAAGTGAGGAAGAAAAGAGGCCAACGAATCTTACTACACACGAGCTTCAAACCGCATTTATGAAATTGATTTTTGGAGCACAGCAGGAGATGTTTCAACAGGGCGACAAGCAGAACCAGCAAAAGGGCTACGCAGCACTAAACCCATTTGCAGACGAAAGCCGAATTTTGCGTGTTGGTGGTAGGCTCGCTAATTCTGCTCTTTCGTATGAAAGGAAACACCCAATACTACTACAACCAAAACATCGATTTACGGAGTTAGTGATCGAGGAGGCTCACATGAAGACCCTACATGGAAACACACAAAAGATGGTAGAATATTTACGGCAAAAGTTCTGGATATTAAGGGTAAAAAATATGGTAAAGAAATATATACATAGCAATATATGTTATAGATTCAGAGCAAAACCACTGGTGCAACTAAGGGGGAATCTGCCTGCAGCAAGGTCAACCGTATTAAGGCCGTTCACTTTTACTGAAGTTGATTATGCAGGCCGCATTGAGATTAAAACCTGGAAAGGACGGAATGCCAAAACCCTAAAAGGATATTTTGCAACCATTTTGTGCATAGCAGTAAAGACAGTTCACATAGAACTGGTCAGTGATATGACAACGCAAGGATTTCTCGCGGCATTTCGACGGTTTGTAGCACGCGAGGGCTATGCAGGGAGCTGTTCAGCGATTGTGGCACGAACTTTAAAGGAAGTGACAACGAATTAAAAAAACAGTTTACTGAGGCCAAGGTGAGTTCGACACACATCGCAGAAGTTTCGGCAAACGATGGAATTTCATTCCCCCGGCTTCTCCTCATGTTGGTGGATTGTGGGAAGCAGGAGTCAAGTCGCTGAAATTCCATTTGAAACGAGTTGCAGGCAATCAAAGACTTACCTTCGAGGAACTGACGACGCTGTTGACGCAAATCGAGGCGTGCCTCAACTCAAGAATCTTGTGCGCTCAGTACGACGACATTAATGACCTTGACCCCCGGTCACTTCCTCATCGAAGAACCTTTGCTAGCCCCTCCACAGCCAGAATATCAACTGGAAAGAATATCTCATCTAGAAAGATGGAAAAGAGTCCAAGCTCTTACTCAATCATTTTGGAGAAAATGGAGCAGTGAGTATCTGTCCAGATTGCAGTAGCGCAGAACAACACTTCGAATGCCAACGTAGAACACATAACGTCCAAATAAGATAACAAAAATCTCAACAACACTTACAATTGAGCGATTTAGAAGCGAACATCAAAGAAACAATCAACAACACCATGAGGATTAAAATCAATAATAATACACAAACTACGCATTACATTAAAAATTAGCAACACTATCTACACTTATCTACACAACAAACTATACAACATATTAAAATTAATCAAACAAATCAAATAACACAACACTTAGCTGGAGTCATTTCAAAAGTCCAAACAACACAACACAATATAGCATTAAATTCACAATTTACTCATACAACACAATACAAAACGACACTAAATCAATGCATTTCTAACTACATTCTATCTTTAATTCTACCACAACCCAACACAAAATAATAATGCCTTCAAATAATAATAATGTCTTTCATAATAATAATATAAACAAAATATAATAAAAAAAAAACAAATAATAATTAAAATAAAAAAAAACAAAAACAAACTTGTGCAAACAAACGGCTTTTGTAATTTTTGTATTGCAAAATATTCCATCAACATCATGCATACAAAAGCACAAACGAAAGCAAAAACAAAAAAGATGCATTGGGTTACACACACACGTACTCACACACATTTGACGCGATCGCCGTAAACTTCGAACCCACACTAAACACAACAACAACTCAAGAATGAAACTTGATAATACTCGTATAATAACACATCATTTATAGTAACTAATTGCAGAATAATATAATAATTGCTAATAGTTAATAAAGACACACTTACCTGTTACACTTACCTAATTACATAATCATAATTACACTAAAAAAGTAAACTTCTCATAAACACAAAAAAAGGAACACGCACATATTATGATGAATGAATTCATGTTGGAGTAATTCATGTTTTGTTACATTTCTTGTTGGTGCTGTCTTTTGTTGTTGTTGGTGGGTGTTCCGAAATGAAATAAGATGACTGATGTTGACCGAAGAAAGAATAGGATCTTGGGAAGGCTAATCACGGTGGGGGAGAATGTTGAGGAAGCATGAAAACAGTCATTGGCAACACTTTTTAAAACATAGAATCGACACTCGATTCCAACATATAACACTTAGTAAACGCAACACACAAAATCAATGTATTAAGAAAAACAGTTTTTGTCTAACACGAATTTTTATAACGAAAAATAAAAACTACATTTGAACGTACAACACAGAACGGCTAAGTTAATTTTTTTATTTTTGGTCTAAACTTAAAAGTACGGTACAGTCCACTCAATTTGAGGTCGAACAGATGGTTTCCCACGGCGAGCGACGAATCGTCGAAGCGAAGCAAGAAGCGCGTCCGTTGTCAGATCACTAACTAGCACAAGGTGTATGGCTTTAGTCACCAAGCAAACGAAAAGTGAGATGTAGCCTTTACTAAATTGTGATTTGCGACCTAATTTCGCTTTCAGCATGATCGGGCCGGAGTAATCACATCCACTGTGCGCGAAGGGTCTACTTGTTAGGATTCGTTGTGGGGGTAGATTACCCATTAACTGGGTGGTGGTAACTTTTCTTTGGCGGAAGAAAAGTATGCAGTTAGCTTTGGAAGAAAATTCTGACAGCCAACTATCTAATACTCCTGTCGAATCAAAGCGAATAATGTAGAGGTGCCAGGATGTAAAAACTGAATGTGTGCGACGAAAGCGATGAGTTACAAAGCATGTCCTTTTGGTATTATAATAGGGTGTTTTGTGTTGAATGAGATAGTGGAATGCTGGAGTCTTCTTCCGGCTCTCATAACGTTATCAGTATCTAGAAAGGGAGATGGATTTGTTATTTTCGAATGTTTAGGAAAAGAGCCATATTTCTTGTAGATTGATATGTGATCTCCAAAGTACCAATCTTGCAACCATTGGATGGCTCGAATCTTAGCGTCATAGATTTCGTTCGGTTGCAAATGATGTGAAGATATGAGCGATAGATATTGAAGTGCTAAAAAAAAGAGCTGGTAGCACTTGGTTAAAATGCAAAGAAATTAAAATGATTAAAAAGAAATATGAAAATTATACTGATGTGTCTTATATCGTTTATATCGATAGTGGAACAGTCAGATTATCCGATTTGCGTAAAAATATCCGATCAGTGTTTCGTACCCAAGTCAGGTGGGAATTTCAACATCGTTCTAAGCATAAATTTACACAATGTCACAATTGTCAGATGTTCGAGCATGGTGAGAGAAACTGCAGTATTAAGACATATTGTGCAAACTCTTCCGGACCTCATAAAACTTCTGACTGTTCCTCTGAAGGAAACTGCAAAGGCAACCACCGATCCACAGACCAATCTTGCTTAAATCGCATTAAGTGTAAAGAAATAAAAAAAAATTATCCAAAAATAATTCTCTTTCACTGCCATTGACTCACAAAAAACAAATTTCTCTTTTTCAATAAAATCCAATAAATCATATGAGCACCGAAGAGTTTCCTTGTCTCCCAAAGCGCTCAACTCATCGTCATCAAACACCGCAAGCAGCAACTGTACCACGATGGTCATCTTTAATTGATGATCAAAAGATCAGGTGATTCAGGCACCAATACCCACACAACAGAAGTCTTCGTCTACAACGCTTTTCTCTCACGAGGAGCTTCTCTAACAACAGAAATGATTTCCAAATTGAGTGAATGTAAAACAAAAGCTCAACAATTCAATGTAATAGCACAGCTTGCTACAAAATATCTTTATTCCAATGTCATATAATGTTAATAATAATTCGTTGAAGATTTTAACTTGGAATGCTAGAAGCATGCGAAATAAGTGTACAGAATTTTTCGGCATTTTTGCATACTAAATGTTGATGTAAGTTTGTATGTGAAACGTGGCTCACTAATGACGTCCGATTCTCCGATTCCAATTTTTTTGTTATAGGTTTGATCGAATAAATAGAACAGGTGGCGGCGTGGCCATTGTTATTAAGAAAACCATCAAACACACTTTATTGACAGTAATTAATACTAAAGTTATTGAGACACTTGGTATTGAAATCTTGTTGGAAGACTTTTCTAGCTTAAAATTATTTTCAGTGCATTTTCCTGGTGGAAATTCAAATAAACATAAAGCAAATTTGTTCAAACATGATCTAAGAAAGATACTTAACTGCAACGAACCAATTCTTCTAGGTGGAGATTTAAAGTGCAGACATCGTGGATGGGGATGTCAGAGGGCAAACTCCTGGGGTAATATTCTTTCAGATATCCAAATGAGACACCCAATTAATATTTAATATCCCAACAGCCCGACTTTCATTCCTGAATCTGTGAGGTCCTCTCCATCGACACTAGACGTGTTTCTTACTAATGTCTCTAATCTTATTACGCAACCTGTAGCAATTAATGCGCTCAGTTCAGACCACCTTCCTGTTTACTGTAATATTAGTCTTAGAGCCAGTTTAAAAAACGTGCAATATTTACATTTTAAGAAGGCAAACTAGGTACACTTTAGACAACACCTTAACTCTAATCTAGAAAATTACATAGTTAATCCACTAGAGTGTGTCGACAATCACCTCCAATTACTTACTTCAAATATCTTGGGAAGTGTAAGGGCATCAGTTCTCCTAAAAAATCTTAACCGAATATCGAATTTACTCCCGCAATATATCCTCAACATTATAAAAGTTCGAAATGGTTTAAGAAGGCAATGGCAACGTTATCGTATCCAAATCATTTATCACCAAATGATTTTTTTTAAATAGATTGATCTCAGATCAAATGAAAAATTTTCGAAACCATGCATGGAACGAAAAGCTTGGTCTCCTCGATAAAGGGTCCAAGCCTTTGTGGAACATTGCCAAAATTCTAAAAAAGAAAAATAAACAAATTCCATTTTTAGAATATGAGGTCAAATCTGCTTTACCCCTGCAAGTAAATCTGAACTCTTGGCCGATACTTTCTTAATTAACCACAGCGCACCAATAGCACTCACTTCACCATTAGGCGCAACAGTTGAAGACACAATAAATGAATTCAACAGAAGTGGTATGAGCACTTTCCTTGATAAACTAATCACATATGAGGATCTTGAATTATGTATAGCTGATTTGCATAGTAATAAATCACCAGGACTTGATAAGATAAATAATCAAATACTTAAGCAACTACCCAAAAATGGTTTTAAATAAAGGGTCCGCCATCTAACGTTTTTTTTTTCATGTCTGATTTGACAGATAATTAGTTTTAACCTTCCGGTTAATAATGGAAAATAATTTCATTCAAATGGCTGCCTCGGCTGGCCATGCAGTAGCCTACACGACCGGTCCAATTTTTAAGCACATTATCGATTGTGTGCAGCTGTATTTCACTAATGGCTTCACGAATATTGTCCTTTAAAGCGTCAATTGTCTCTGGCTTGTTGGCGTAACACTTATTTTTTACGGCACCTAACAAATAATAGTCCAACGGTGTCAAATCGCAGCTCCGAGGTGGCCAAACGACATCAGCTCTGCGGCTGATAATGCGATCTTCAAAAACAGGGCGCAAAACATCGAGTGTAGCTTCGGCTGTGTGGCACGTAGCGCCGTCCTGTTGAAACCAAATGTTGCTAATATCCTCCTCTTCAATTTTTGTGAACAAAAATTCGATCAACATGGCCCGATAACGATCGCCATTGACTGTAACGGCCACTCCTTGCTCATTTTCGAAGAAAAATGGCCCAATTATGCCTCTGGACCAAAATCCGCACCAAACAGTGACCCGTTTTGGGTGTATCGGCTTTTGAATGTATGCGTGCGGGTTTTCTGTGCCCAAAATGCGACAATTTTGCTAGTTTACATACCCGCCAAGATCAAAATGAGCTTCATCTGAAAAGATGATTTTTTTGGCAAAATCGTCATCTTCTCTAAGTCGATCGCAGGCCCACTTAGCGAAGCGTAGTTCAAGCGTATGCACAACCATATTCGTTCAGCGGAAGGATAAAAATAATTACTTGTCAAATCAGACAAAAGCTAGGTGTTACCATTCACGAAATAAGCACTAGCTGAAAAAAAAAACGTTAGATGGCGGACCCTTTATATTGTAAAATGTTTGTGTGGGTACAAATAATAGAACTTATTCTTTTCAATACAAATCCCTTTATTCAGTACAGTTACAATTCACTATTTAATTCTTTCTCTCAGTACAATCCAATTTCTCAACCACTTATACTTTTCTTATCTTTTACTTAAACCACTTAATCACTTCTCCTAATTAACACTTCAAATTACACTTTAGAACTGACTTGCATACCTTTGGGATGCTGGTATTTATACTCGAATGACATACTTCGAGAACAATCCTCGCCACCCAGCGTCCCATACAATTTCCAATTTGCTAGAAAATTCGATTCCACTCTCCAGTCGAGACTTTGCTAATCCAGTATCGAAATCTTCTAGTCTTCGAGTTTCGACATTTTCTGCTAGATGTCGCTGCTCACATTTAAATGGTTATCACATTGCTCCCTCCCTACAGTTGTTCGTCCCGAACAACTTCGTCATTCAGCATCCCGTTGAAATGACACATTCTATCCAAATGGACCACTTTCAATTTTCCTCGATCCCCACGCTGGATCCGGTAGACAACGTCATTAATGCGGGTTATCACCTTGTATGGACCTTCCCAGTCCTGTTGCAATTTTGGTGATTTTCCTTTCTTACGCTGAGGATTATACAGCCAAACCAGATCTCCTTCGTTGAAACCGGAAGATTTCGCCTTGATATCGTACCTAGTTTTCATGCGGCTGCTTGCTAGCTTCATCTTTTCTCTGGTGTCTTCATGCAATTTACGAATCCTGCTGCGTAAGTCATTCACGTACTCGTTCACCTCTTTGGGCTCCGTCGGTGGGGATCCGAATTTTGCTTCACTTGGCAACCGAATTGTTTGACCAAATAAGATCTCGGATGGTGTGTGCCCTGTTGAGCTATGGACCGCGTTTCGGTAGGCCATTAAGAAGAGGGGTATGTGTCGATCCCAATCCCGCTGGCAGTTGCTGACAACCTTAGATAGATGCTCACTCAAGGTCCGATTGAATCGCTCGACCATTCCATCAGATTGAGGGTGTAGTGGCGTTGTCCTTGTCTTTCTTATTCCCAAATATTGGCATATTTCCTAGAAGACTTTTGATTCAAAGTTTCGCCCTTGATCAGAGTGCAGCTCCATTGGGACCCCAAATCTGCTCACCCAGTTGTTGACTATCTGTTCGGCTACGGTCTTAGCCTCTTGATTTGGGATGGCAAATACTTCCGGCCACTTACTGAAGTAATCCATGACTACGAGGGTATATCGGTTTCCATTAAAGGTTTCGGGAAACGGCCCAGCGATGTCGATGGCTATTCGTTCGAAAGGTGCTCCGACATTGTATTGTTGCATTTGTCCATGTGGCTTTACTTTTGGACCCTTGGTAGCTGCACATCTTATGCACTTTTTGCACCAATTCTCGACATCTTGTTTAGCGCTTAGCCAATAGAAACGTTCCCTTACCTTTTCCAACGTCTTGTTTATTCCCAAATGGCCTCCTGAGACTCCGTCATGTATTTCATGGAGCACTTGGTTGACTCTGGACCGTGGCACAATTAGCTGCATACGAGATGTTGTCCCATCTGCACTTTCCCATTTTCTCTTCAGCAATCCATCTTGCACAAAAAGCGAGTCCCACTGTGCCCAGTATGCCTGCAGAGTTTGGCTCCGATCTGATATCTGCTGCCAGCTTGGTCTTTCCTCGTGTTCTTTCCAGGCCAATATTGGTTCGATGTCATTGTCTGCCTGTTGGGAGGAACGGATTTCGTCTATACTCCAACCCTCTATTGGCTCAGTCCTGATCATTTGGATAGTTGCCTGTTCTTTTGCTTCTTTACGATTGCAGTGTTCGCATTTTACTCCGCACGGTCGACGAGAGAGAGCATCAGCATTTGAGTGGAGTGTTCCCTTGCGGTGTTGCACTTCAAAGTCGTAGCCCTGCAACTGCTCGATCCATCTTGCAACTTGGCCTTCAGGGTTCTTAAATTGGAGTAGCCATTTCAGAGCTGCGTGGTCTGTCCGGAGAATGAACTTTTGTCCATAGAGGTACTTATGGAAATGCTTCGTAGCCAGAATTAAAGCCAGAAGCTCGCGCCGGGTTACACAGTAGTTCCGTTCAGGTCTGGAGAGTACTTTGCTGTAATATGCGACCACTTTCTCTTGACCGTCATGAACTTGGGAGATCACAGCTCCGACCCCAACATTTCTAGCGTCTGCGTCCACGATGAACATTTTTCCGGGCGTGGGGTAACCCAAGATGGGGGCATTGCACAGCTGTCGCTTCAGTTCTTGAAATGCTTTTTCGCATTCTCCAGACCACCTGAACTGTCGGCCTTTTTCCGTAAGTTGATGCAGGCTCTTTGCAATGCCAGCAAAATCCTTTACGAACCTTCTGTAATTCGTGGCGAGGCCCAAGAAGCTTCTCAGTTGGTGTTTATCTTTTGGAGAAGGCCAACTTTTCACGGCTTCGATTTTGTCAGGATCCGTCCTTACACCTTCCGCTGATATAATGTGACCCAGATATTTTACTTCCGGACGAAACAAGGCACACTTTTCTGGGTTGAGCTTTAAATGAGCACTTCGTAGCCTCTCAAACACTTCTTTTAGATTTTCGCGGTGCTCCTCGTACGTCTTACCTATGACGATAACGTCGTCCAAATATACTAGACAGGTTTTCCAGGTGAGTCCTTGCAATGTTCGTTCCATTAGTCGCTCGAAGGTGGCCGGAGCGTTGCACAGTCCAAACGGCATCACTGCAAACTGCCAAAGACCGCTTCCTGTAGTGAAGGCAGTTTTCTCACGATCCGCACGATTTATCTCTACCTGCCAGTAACCGCTCTTCAAGTCAAGTGTTGAAAACCATTTCGCTCCAGAAAGCATATCCAAAGTGTCATCGATTCTCGGAAGTGGGTAGCTGTCCTTTTTAGTGACATCATTGAGACGTCGGTAGTCTACACAAAATCTCGTGCTGCCATCTTTCTTCTTCACGAGGACCACTGGAGATGCCCACGGACTTTGCGATTCTTCAATCGCTCCCTCAGCTTTCATCTTCGACATCATTTCGGCAACTTCTGTTTGCTTTGCCAATGCAAGACGCCTTGCAGGTTGACGGATTGGTCGAGCGTCTCCGGTGTCAATGTGGTGTTGAACAATATGCGTACGTCCATATTCTCCGTCTTGTGTAGCAAATATATCAGCGTACTCACCGATTAGTTTTTCTGCCAGGATTCGCTGATCTTCGTCCAGATTACAGAGGCTGAGAATTTTGTTCTTGATTTTTATGCTCTGAACTGTTGTGACTGGTGTGGCACCCTTTTTTTCCGTTGTGGTCGATATAGCCTCAACAGGTACACATTTTCCCACTATCTCCCCCTTTTTCACCTTTACACTGAATGTCTTTGGATTTAGAATCCTTACAGGGACCATGTTGTTCTTTGGCTCCACTAAGGTCTTTCCCACCATGAAGTCTCTTTTCTTTTCTGGCTCCATCAAATAGAATCGGTGGCTACCAGGACCACCTTCCACTTTTGCCCACAAAATTGCTTCTGACGAAGGCTCTAGACTCTGATTGCTGCAGATAACGACATTTGAGACTGTGGTATTGGCGTTTCCGTATATCATTGGTATCTCCATGTTTCCGTATTTCAGGGTTTGTGCCCCCAAGTCGACTACAAGTCCATGTTCTCTCATGAAGTCTGTACCAATGATGCACTCGTCACATATGTCAGCTACCAGAAACGCGTGAGTGAATGTTATTCCGGCCAGTTGGATTTTTATGCGGACTTCACCATATACCAGTTTTCGTTCTTTGTCTGTATCAGACATTGTATCCCCTGAATTCGGACTTGGGAGCTCGGAACGTAAGGTGGAAGTTGACGTGCTGAACTTGCTAGAAGCAGATGGACCTGAAGTTGTGGCGTCACGTGTATCAGAAGTCTGCCGTTCGTCGGTAGTCTGCCGTTCACCAGAACTTGTATCCGAGGCAGGGCCGGATTTCTCAGAAGTGGATGGATATCCCGTATCAGAAGGCTCAGAAGCAGGCACATGTGTCTCTAAATTAGCATCTTACCATATTGGGCGATGGAATAATTGCTTTGAAAAAATATAATGTCGGTCTGGTTCTTCTTTAATTGCGTTCTTTAAATCCAATTCCAGAGGGTTTATTTTCGTTTGCGAGAACTAGGTGCTTTAAAGGTCGCAGAGTCGTCGGGTGTAAGCGTTTCGTTTTGCTCAGTATGAGAGACGTGTCCTTGCAAGGATGGCTGACCACTGAGTCTATGGGCTTTTGGCTATAGGCTGACAAAATATCTTGAGTTTGACGTTCTTTATTTTTTTTTTTAATTTCAATTGCTGACTGTAAATATATGTCTTCGACGTTCAACGCCCACTTTCTGATTTCTTAAAAGTTGGACTTGTTTTTCAGATTTCTGAAAAGAATCACGGATGTTCCCCCACTTCTTTCTTATTTCTGTTCTTGTGACAAATATAAATTTTAATTTAAAGAAACTTGATGAAACACAATGAAACTAATCTTTACTAATGTTTTCATTTGCTAGATACCTATAGCAAGTAGTTGCACGTTTACAGATCTAAATTATAGTTATAGACTAGGAATTTCTACTATAAGTAACATAATACGTCGTGCATGTATTGCTATTTGGCCTCTTCATGATGAATGTAGTCCTAATCCTGAGGGGGAAAGGGAAATAATTACCGACAAATTTGAGAGAAACGCTAATTTTCCTCACTACATTGGTGCCGTCGATGGGAGGCACATTCGAATTGTCAATCCATCAATTTCAATGTACTTGAACTATTAAGCCTACCCATCAATAGTAATAATGGTTGTAGCAGATTCAGAGTACCGTTTCATTTATGTGAGTGTGGGAAGCTATGGCAAAGATTGTGACTCCAACATATTCAAGAACTCCTCACTTTGGACAAATGACAAACAAAATGAGAAATGTCTTCATGGAACAACAAGTCCAAAAGTTCCATATTTTTTACTGGGAGATGAAGCATTTGCCTAGACATGCATGTTCTTCGCCCATACGGTGGGCATAATTTGGCAACTGAAAAATAAAATTTTCAATTATCGGCTGTTCACGGCTCGAAGATATGTATATAGAATGTGCTTTCGGAATTTTAAGCAATAAATGGAGGATTTTTCACCGACCAATAAACCTCAATACTGATTTTGCTACAGACATAGTTAAAGCCTGTGTTATTTTACATAATTTTATACGTATCAGAGATGGATATGAGGTTGGGGATATGATGACAGTTACTGGACTTGAAAATATAGTTTCAGCGCCTGAGGTACGAGGGATGTTTTAACATTAATGAGTCTTTTAAAATATATTAAAATTGATATTGCAATTCTGTAAAATTACAGAGGTTATTTTCGTTTTCAAATATGACATCATCTAATGTTATTTTGTCGGTAAAATTCGTAAAATTTTTATTTATTGGATAACAAAATCGGCCTTGAAAACTTTCTTTTATATTTGACAAATAAGGGTCTAAAATTTATAGTTTGCAATTGATAAACTGTATTAAAACGTTTCCAGTTTTATTCAAATTTCTGTTATCACAATTTTGAGTAATATTTAAATAATTTGGATTTCTTCGACTAACAAAATGATTTCTGTTTGGTTATTTTTAATAAATTTACAATTATCTTGAAAAATAAATAATGTTTACTTATATATACATAATTCGGTTAGGTATTTTAATTCTTCATAAAGGGTTTTCCAATAAGGACTTGACAACTTTGAATTTAATTTGTGAACGCACTCTTTCACTAATCATCACGACATGTGGTTTCAACAGGATGGTGCCACACAGCACACGCTACAATCGTTTTATTGAAGAGTAAGTATGGTGAGCGTGTTATCTCAAGACATGGGCCATTCGATCGGCCGCCTCGTTCGTGCGATTTAACGCCTCTTGACTATTTTCTGTGGGGCTACGTTAAGTCATTGGTTTATCCCAACACGCCGACGACGTTGGAAGAGCTCAGAGCCAACATTGAACGCGAAATAGCGGCCGTATCGGCCGAAATATGTAGCCGAGTCGTTGGAAATTGGGTGCAACGAATCGACCGCTGCAAACGTGCCCGCGGTGGCCATATGAACGAAGTCGAGTTCCATTCATAAATGTTTTGATTGTACTTCAAGCCGATAATAAAGTTTTTGAAATATCTCAAATGGTTTGCGTTTATTTAACAAAAAAATAGTCAAGTACTTATTGGAAAACCCGATACTTTTAATTTACATTGTTGTATTCCTTTACAGTTTCTTTATGATAATCAATTTCTTGTTGGTCCTTATTTGACATTGTTTTCAATTGAGTTCGTTTAAATTCTTTTGGAATTTTTATTGCAAATATTAGAATATTATCTTTATATTTAGTAATGCATAGTTTAATATTTTTCATTTTATTTAAATCTATATTATATTTTTGTATTTCTTCATATGTTAAAATGTTTGGATGTAATATCTTATGTCTCGCTGATGCTATGTTATCTTGGATGTGTTCCATTTTTAAAGTACAGATACTTTAAAAAAAAACTGATCATAAAACAAATTCTATTCAATGGTTCTGCTAGATATACTGTTTAATTATTTCTCTATCTCTCTTGATTATATCTTTAAGTTGTCTAAACGTTCTGTTAAAACTGTCATTTATTACAATTTGCTGGTTTTAGTTATTTATTTCCATATTCTTAAGATAGTTTTCAATATTTATTTTATCATCTTCGTCCATTGTACCAACAAGCTATTTCGATGCTTTTCCTACAATATTGACTAAACCTATTTTCTCTAGGTAAAATTGTTTTTATTTTATTAGATAAATGTATAAGTTCTGTTTTAAGTAACTCTTTGTGTTCAACGTCAAGATTGTCTATGTTTATTGAGATGTTGTTTAGTAATTTTATTATGTCTTGTGGTTTGATCATATGAATAATTATATCTGTTTTAACAACTACGTTCACGACATTAAGTTTAATCTGTGTAAAGCCTGTTTGTTCCTTTGTTTCATAGTCCGTTATGTGGTGTTATTAATAGGAGTAAAGATATTATCGTAAAAAGCTGAAAATGTTGGTTGTCTTTTAATATTAGTAGTATGAATATTTGCCCATTTACTTCTCTTAAATTTAGGTTGATGCTTATGCCTAACAGCTTTATAATTTCTTATAAATCATGTTGCTCTTTCTTCAATATAATCTTCGCGATTTTCGTTTGCCTTTTTAATATTCTTTTCTTTCTCATATGGTCAGTTTTGTCCTACCTTTTCAAAATATATTTTTTATATTGAACTACGTTAGGAGTAGTTTTAATTGTGGAATGCATTCTTTCATTATAGTTTCGTATAGCCTGTTGCACTAATATTTTGACTGATATGTTTTGTTTCTTTAATTTTAAAATTCGACATTTTTTTGATAAGGTGCTATGAAATCTCTCAATGTCGGAATTGTCTTTATAACTATTAGTTTCAGCTATAATCTTTTTAGGTTTTTCTATTTTAGAAAAATGATTCTCTAATTCTTCTATTATTGTAATATGATTCCTATCTGAAAGGTATGCTAATTTCGAAAACTTGTCGATAATTGTTAGAAAACTACATTTCATTATGATAAATGTATCTGAATTATTTTGAATTATTTTTTTGAGATCTGTTGCCGTTTCGGTTAGCTGAAACTTTAGTTTTATTGGTCTTCTGTCGTATTTTACCTGTTGATATACCTCACATTGGTTTATAACTATTTGGATTAATTCTAGTAATTTAGGATAATGAATTTTGTGTTTAATTTCATTGTAAGTTTCCTGAATACGTGAATGTAAGCTTTCCCTTGTATGATAGAGTGATATTTGTTTAACGGCTTCTACCTCGATTTTTATATCTTGTGCTCTATATGGGCATTTATTAAATTAAATTTTGCTATCATTTGAGAACATTTCTCGTAACTTTTCTTGAACTGTGTTATAGTGTTGATCTCGTAATTCTGAAAATATACCTATTTTTCCTTTCTATATCGATCTTCCAAAAATATAGCTTAATCTAGTAAAGTGCCTGTTCGCATTGGCGCGGTCAGGAAGATTGTCCGAAAGAGAGAAAACGCTTTTTAATTAGGTGCGAAGAAGAAGGGTTACTTCCACCGAAAATACATTTCTAAAGTGGATTTTCGGGTGAAACACGTCGTTTTTCCCATATCGTTCTACTTCTGACATATTTTCCATGAACTGTTTCAATTTCTTAGGTTTTGTTGTTGGTTAGAATTATTTGAGTTTTGTATTTGTTCACAATCTCTTCTTTGATAGGCATGTGTGAATAGATAGTTGCATTTGAATCATTGTCTTCCATATTAAATACAAAATCTGATACTGAGTCATTTCCATTACATTTAAGCGAAAAATTTTCTGTATGAGCAGGTTGTTCTTCCTCTTCCTCCTTATGAGTAACGTCCTCGTTAGGCTCAATTCTACTCAAAAAATCTGCCACTCTGTTTGCCTTTCCTTTAAAATATTCTATCTCAAATTGATATTCTCCTAGCTTTAAGAGCCATTTTTGATGTCTGAGAGAAACATCTTTGCTTTTATATTTGTCATGCAAGATTTTAATCGGTTGGTGATCTGTACAAATTTCCATAGAGATATGGTCTAAAATCTCAGTCGTTCATAGACCTCGATAGAGGACAGATGTGTTCAGTTTCAGTGCATTTTACGTACATATATATTTCGAATCTCGTTCGCATATAAGTGATTCAATTTAGCTCGTAAACCTAATTAGTTGCGCTTTGTTAATTAGCTCGACAGCTAAGTGGTTAGCGGTGTCGGCCGTCAAGATGGGGCATGATGTTATTCATGCTGCATCTAAACTGGTTTGTGATATCCAATGGAACAAAGGCAAGAATCAGTGCACTGGTGCCTGCATGATTGACTTGGAAAAATCCTTCGATACCGTATGGTTAGAGGGACTCTTTTTCAAGCTGGACAGGTTGGGCATTAGTAAACCATTGCTGTATATTCTTTTTGATATGCTCTCCAGTACACAGTTCATCGTGAAGAATGGCGATGTGACTTCTGCTGGAACATTTAACATTAAAAACGGTCTGCAACAAGGTGAGGTAAATTCGCCGATCCTATTAAACATTTACACAAGTGATCTGATAGGTTCACTTCACCATGCCATAGCGTACGCAGACGACTTAATCGCGTACAGATCAGGTCCAAACATTGAGGTTATTAATATACTCTTGCAACGTGACTTCGATAAAATTAAGCGATATTGCCTGGAAGTTGAAAATCAATGTTCAGAAGTCGGAAACCATTTTGTTTAGGATGCCTTTGTCTTTGCCTTTTGATGCCTTTTTCTGGGATACCAGAAAGAATTGGCGAAAGTTCTCGATCGTGGGGCAGCACGGGGAACCACTTGCTTGTCGAAATGTAGTCAGATACCTTGGGATCTGCCTTGATCAATATCTGTATTTTAACAAACATATAGATGTTGCTCTGGCCAGAACCAAAGGTGCTTTTGCCCTTACAAAGAGACTGTTTTATAACAGCCAACTCGATGCGAGGGTGAAGGTTATCTGCTACATTGCCCTTATCAGGCCTATGCTTGTGTTTGGTTGTCCCGTGTGGTTCAACGTAAGAGCAAGTTTATTGGAAAAGATTCGGGTGTTTGAGAGGGCTTGTCTTAGGACTTGTCTTCGCTTATGCAGAACACCAGAGTCTGAGTACATAAAATTCTATCCTAATGAGGTCTTATGCAATAGGGCGAACCTAATAAGAGTGGACAATTTCGTCATTAGGTTGACTCGAAGGCACATTGCAAGAGCAATGACCTCATCGAACAACCTGATCTCCGGGGCTTACTACCCCAATTATATGTATCATGAGAGAGTTCGCTTTGACGGCTTTGTTCCTCCACAGCGTTCCTCTACCTAGATATGAAAGGTCTGTTCCAGGACAGATTGGCGGTGCCGCTGATCTTCCACGTTGCTCCAACAGCTGCGGACAGGCGACTCAACTACGACAGAGACGTCGCACATGGCAGTGCGGAGCGTCTCCGGTTCAGTAGGTAGGTAGGGAGTCACGATATAAGGGATGTTGCTCGGCAGCACCAACAATTCTGGTGGCTAGATGAAGGAGGGGTAGTTTCGTCGTCGAATTCCTCCAGTAATACGTAGCTTCATAGGAAGCAAAGTCGGTCTTCTGCACATTTGACTAGCCGTGGCCGGCTTACATAGTGTTAGGTAGAATTAGGGTAGATTTAAGAAAAAAATAAAAAAATAATAAAAAATCACAAAAAAAAATAAAAAAAGGAAAAAAAGTATACTAGAACAGAAGTGGGTAACACTCTAAAATACGGTATACATTAGATAGTTTAAGTAGGATTAAGTAGTTAAGATTTAGTTTTAGGTAGTTTATAGTTTAGTTTTAAGTTTTACAGTATAACCAAAAAGTCCATATACTAAATTTTTCCACTTAAATTTTATTTTCTTGGTTTTAGTTTTCATAAATGTAAAAACAAAAATAAAAATGATCTGTAAGAAACGTCGAAAGACATAGATTAAGTATTATGTTTAACTTAGAGTGCCCGCATGGGGCCAGTAAGATAGAATAAGAATATTTGTAAGTTATTTAAGCTAATTTTTAAGCATTTTTTTGTCTAGCTTGTAAGTGTAAATGAATTCTAAAAAATAAAAATGCATTTAAAATGAAAAAATGAAAATGACGGTGTCGGTGTCGGTCGTCAAATCGTGGGACGCGAGTTCGATCCCAGGCCGAACTTTTAGAACTTTTTTGTTTTTTTTTTCAAATTGTGTAAATATATATACATATAATCCAAACAAAACCAACAAGAAATAAGGAAATCACGTTATGGATGGTGGAGATGCAAAAGGCAACAATAGTGTTGCGGGTGCCGTGGCGAAAGCTATTAAAAAGAGGAGGAGTTTGAAATCCCCTCCTAAAAAGTGAATAAGTGCCGTTCTAACAGAGGACGATGAATATTATGAGGGGGGCAATAACAACTTTGCTTCTCTAGCGGCATCCGAATCGTAAGATGAGGATATAATGTTAAAAGACATTAGCAGCAGCATAGAAAAGCTGCAATAAAAAATGCTTGCTGTTAAGCTAAAGCAAACTGCATGCAGGCAAAGGGAGAAATTAGAGGCAGAAAGTGCCCAACAAAAAAAGCAACACGAGCAGAAACAACAACTGCAGCAACGACAAAACCAACAGCAGCAGAAACAACCACTGCATCAGAAAAAACAGCAGCAGCCGCAGAAACAACAACAGCTGAAAACACAGCAGCTGAAAAAACAGCAGAAGCAGCAACAACAACAGCAGCAGCAACAACAACAACAGCAGCAGCAGAAGAAGAAGAAGGAGAAGGTGCCTCCTATCAACACCTATAAACTAGAGGTAAATGAAACCAAGGACCTGTGTAAGTTGGTCATTCGAAAAAATATTAATATTAAGCGATTGCGGAACGATCGCCATGCCATCCACTGTAATACATAAACTGCGATAAAGTAGGACATTTGCAAGGGCATTGTAAAGAACCGGTACGACGAGAAGGCTGCCTGCACTGGGGTTACAGGCAAATAGAAAGAAAAACCGGCAGAAACGGCTACCAAGAAACCGGTCAAATTTCCAGAAGCCATCAGTTAGGAAATGCTTACTTCGCGGGGCAGAAGTCTGTAGCAGGAGTCCACTCCAGGGTAATTATCCCAGTCTCACAGGTAAAACAATGCAACGGCAGCCTCCCAGCAGAAGTAGTCAGTGGTAAAGAAGCGAAACAACAGGCAACTATCCAAACGATCAGGACTGAGCCAATAGTGGGTTGGAGTATAGACGAAATCCGTTCCTCCCAACAGGCAGACAATGACATCGAACCAATATTGGCCTGGAAGGAACACGAGGAAAGACCAAGCTGGCAGCAGATATCAGATCGGAGCCAAACTCTGAAGGCATACTGGGCACAGTGGGACTCGCTTTTTGTGCAAGATGGATTGCTGAAGAGAAAATGGGAAAGTGCAGATGGGACAACATCTCGTAAGCAGCTTATAGTGCCACGGTCCAGAGTCAGCCAAGTACTCCGAGAAATACATGATGGAATCTCAGGAGGCCATTTGGGAATAAACAAGACATTGGAAAAGGTAAGGGAACGTTTCTTGTTAATTAACATTCATACAAACTGTTATACATTATAAGTGTTTGATAATCGTTATTTGTTCAATTTCAATTATTTAATTAATTCATTGTTAATCATTCATTTTCATTTAATTGTTTCATTCTTTCCTATTCGTTTAAATATTGTATTAATTGTTTATTATAAAATTATTGTTGCTACATTTGTCGAGTCACTGTTTATTTGTACGAAATTGCTGTTAGTCACTGCACCACAAAATCGGACCATTTCAAATCCTGCCAACAACCACACAGGCAAAATCGGATGATCGGCCAACAGGATCATCGTATGATTTTTTAAAAACAACAACGCTGTACAGTCTGCAGATCGGTGGTACGTAAACAAGTGCACTATGGGAATGATGAGGAGTTTGATCAATCACTTGCAATTGATTCGCGGCAGTGACAAGTTACCCTTGTGATTAGTACTAAACAAAATAAAATATACATTATAACGTGGATATTCGTGTGTGTGTGTATTATTTCCTAAACTTATTTCAAAATCGCTCGGTTTATTCTGTCGATAGTGCGCACACAATAATTTCGATCGTCGAATCCAAATCATATTTGTTGGTCCTTCGAGCCGGATTAAAGTGAATCAGATATTAACGAAAAAAGAAAAACGGAAACAGTGATTCGGGAATTAGACCTTTATATATTGAACAATAAGTTTCCTCCAATTTATCCCAGTGTATCCTAATCATGAACTCTCTTCGCATTAAACGTGGCAACGCAAAAGGACGTCTGACTCGTGCAGCAACGTTCATCGATACAATCAGTCCCGCCACTACCCTCGAAATGCTTGAGATTCGGCTGACTAAATTGGACGAAACATGGTCAGAATTCTGCTCACTCCATGAAGGAGCACTGCAAGATGCAAGTGAAGAAGAGGTCGTAAGTTTTGAGCAAGAATTCGGTGAGTATGAAGACAGATACTTTGTTGCACATTCGACAATTGCGAAAAATATACGCGAAAGGATTTCGGCTATTAAAGAAAGCTCAGCGGTAGAAGAGCTCGCGCAACAGCAATCTAAAATTCTGGAAAGGCTGAATTCGAATCCAGATCGTGCGTCGTCAATTCAATTGCCCAAATTAACAGTGCCATCCTTCTCGGGAAACTACAAGGATTGGCCTTCGTTCAGAGACACGTTTATGGGTTCGGTAGACAATCATCCAAATTTAACGGCAACACAGAAATTTTACTATCTCAATTCGTTTCTTCGGGATGATGCCGCGAATTTAGTAAAACATCTTCCAATTACTGAAGCGAATTATTTAGAAGCCTGGGAACGGCTAGAAAAACGGTATGATCGCGTGAATCTCATTGTGCAATCGTTCATTCAGACATTTATAGCGCTTCCTTCAACCAGTGTAATTAATGTAGAGACATTGCGGAAAATTACGGACGGTGCTGATGAGGTTATACGCGGATTAAATGCGCTCGGTTCGAACAATCGTGATCCTTGGTTGATCTATTTAATAGTGAACAAACTCGATGCGGACACTAAGCAGAGTTGGGCTGAAACTGTCGGTTCTCGGGAGAATTGCAAATTTGAAGAACTTTTGTCGTTTTTGCAATCAAAGTGCTATGCATTAGAATCGTGCGAATCTCTTTCGTGCCCAAATAATTCACGTGCAAAACCGCATGGACAAATTCGCACTCATTTCGCTGAGTCTCCATCGCAATCGCAATCATGTCCACAATGCTCGAAATGCAAAAATAACCACATCTTGTCACAGTGTCCTCAGTTTACAGCTTTGAACATTGAAGCTCGCCGCGCGTTCGTTAAAACCAACTCTCTGTGTTTTAATTGTCTTCGTACAGGTCATACCTCGATTAAATGTCGGTCATCGTTTCGCTGTCGTGTATGTAATTCTCGTCATCACTCTTTGGTTCACACCGATCAGCAAAACGTCTTACCCTCTAATCGTGTGCAAACTTCGTCGGCTGAAAGCTTTCAGCATACCCCTAGACAATTATCACACACACCCGCGCCTGTTTCGCCACCGGTAAATAATCATTCGTCGCTCGATGTTGGTCACTGTCGGCAAACAATTCTCCCAACCGTACTGGCAAAGGTTCAGGACAACCTAGGCAATTTCATAAACTGCCGTATATTGATCGATTCAGGTTCGCAAATCTCATTTGTCGTGGAATCATTTGCACAACGCTTAGGTCTACCCCGTAAGCATGCAAGAATTCCAGTTGTCGGGCTTTCTTCAACAGCTGCTGGTCAAACCAGAGGCTGCATCACAATCGATTTATGGTCGCGCCTTAATCAAACCCACCTCATCGTCGAAAGCTTCATTCTAAACAAGCTAACTTCAAATCTCCCTTCGCACTCCTTTGACGCATCTACCTGGTCTCATATACAGAATCTCGAATTGGCAGATCCCAACTTCAATGTACCTGGTCCTATTGATATGCTTCTTGGTGCAGACAAACTATGGTGTATCCTAAAGGCGGGTCAGATGCAAGGGCCACATGGTCTACCAATTGCTCAGAATACATCGTTTGGCTGGGTAGTCACTGGAGAGCTTTTAGATTGTAAACAACCACAACAAGTTTCGGTTTCATCGCTTCATTCTACGCTTGACGTTGACGTTCTGCTGCAGCGGTTTTGGGAGTTGGATGAAGGAACACCACTGAAGGATGAATCTCTCTCTGATGATGAAGCTGAAAACCACTTTCGGAACACGTTCTCGCGCTCCCCCGACGGGAGGTACGTCGTTCAACTGCCGTTCAAAAGCCCTTCGCCCTGTTTTGGTACCTCAATTAAACAAGCTGTCAATCGCCTACATTCGATGGAACGTCGGTTTTCCAAGGATCCCAAATTACATAGTTTATATGTTAAATTCATGCAGGAATACTTAGATCTAGGTCACATGGTTCGTGTATCACCAGATGAGTTAGAAGGTGAATCCGGAAAGGTTTTTTACCTACCACATCACGCTGTTTTGAAGCCAGATAGCTCGACAACCAAATTACGTGTAGTGTTTGATGGTTCGGCTAGGGATTCTCTAGGCACGTCGCTAAATAGTCAGTTGCTCATAGGTCCACCCATTCAGCGCGATTTATTTGGAGTTTGCGTACGTTTTCGTCAGCATAAGTTCGTGTTTACCGCAGATGTTGTCAAAATGTTTCGACAGATATGGGTTGATGATCTGCACACCAACTTCCAACGCATCGTCTGGCGTGAGAGCCCATCCGATTGTATTAGTCACTTTCGTCTACGCACCGTTACGTATGGAACTGCATCTGCACCATTTTTGTCAGTTCGAGTGCTCAAGCAGATAGCTTTGGACTACCAAACTAAGTATCCAGCTGCAGCGCGCGTTTTGTTAAGCGATGTGTACGTAGACGATATAATGACGGGAGCAAATTCAACAAACGAACTTCTACATCTTGCGTCTGAGCTTGTATCCTTATTGTCAAATGCTAGACTCGAACTCCGGAAGTGGAACTCTAACTGCTGGCCCCTACTTACCCAGTTGCCCAAGGATGACTGTGAATTCTCCTGGATTGATACTGATCGGTCGAAATCAATAATAAAGGTTCTCGGTATGCATTGGGATCCAAGATCAGATCAATATTCTTTTCGTATGACCGAGTCTCGATTGACCAGCCCTCCTACTAGGCGTTCATTGTTGTCTGAGATATCACGCATCTTTGATCCTTTAGGATTTTTGGGCCCATCAGTTGTTTTATTTAAAATGATGTTTCAGGAACTGTGGTCATCAGAACTCAACCTAGGCTGGGATGACCCACTTCCCACAGAATTAGCTGCAAGGTGGACGCGGTACCAAGAAGAACTGCACCACTTTGAACAAATACAAGTGCCTCGAGTAATTTTCCCTTCGTATGACATCGAACTTCACGGATTCTCGGATGCTTCGCTATTGGCCTACTCTGCTGTTGTCTACGCTCGATGTCAAATCGCTCCCAATCAGTTCCAGATCGTCATAGTTGCTACCAAGACCAAGGTTGCACCTCTCAAACCTGTCTCGATACCTCGGTTAGAGCTCTGTGGTGCTCTTCTTCTCAGTCGCCTAATAACCTCAATTAAATCGTCGATTCCCCGAAACTTGAAAGTTTTTGCATGGTGCGATTCACAAATCGTGCTCCATTGGCTGTCTTCCTCACCTCGTCGTTGGACTACATTCGTCGCTAATCGTACAGCTGCCATCCTAGAACGGATTCCACGATATGCGTGGAGGCATATCGCATCGGAGTCCAATCCCGCAGATTGTGCGTCACGAGGCTTACTACCATCTGCTCTTCCTACGCATCCTCTATGGTGGACCGGTCCTCCATGGTTATCGCTGCCACAGGAACATTGGCCAGTTTCAACGTTCTCAGTGCCACAACAGGATGAAGTGTCAGCGGAAGAACACAAACAACCAAAGCAAACCCTCACAACCACAGCAGAAGCAGATAACTTCAAGATATTAATCGCCAAAATTTCGTCGTGGACTCGGTTAATTCGAATAGTCGCGTACTGTATTCGCTTTACAAAAAACTGTCGACCTAAACTATTTGATAAAACTGTGCTCGGCTTAAAGGTCTCAGAATTGCACTCAGCAGAAATTATTATTATTAAAATTATGCAGCAAGAATCGTTCGGGGTTGATATTCGCAATCTGCAAACTAGCCGAGACCTTAATCCGAATTCAAAATTACTGAGGTACTCTCCATTCATTGACCATGAGGGGCTTCTTCGTGTAGGGGGTCGACTGAACAATACTTCCTTGTCATTCAGCCTTAAACACCCAATACTCCTACCCAATAACAACATTTCTCTACTTATAGTGAGACACATTCATGCAGCCTATCTTCACCCAGGAACAACGGAGACATTCGTCATAGTGCGCCAGAGATACTGGATTTTGGGAAGCCGAAATCTCATTCGCAAAGTCGTACATCAATGCAAACCCTGCTTTCTCCAGAGGAAGACGACAACTATGCAACTCATGGGTGATTTGCCAATTCAACGTGTTCAACGTAGTCGACCATTTCTGAATTCTGGATGCGACTATGCTGGGCCTTTTACCATGAAGCTTTCTCGTGGCCGAAATCCAAGATTGTCGAAGGCGTATCTTGCGCTGTTTGTATGCATGAGCACCAAGGCTATTCACCTCGAATTGGTTAGTGATTTGACGACCGATGCATTTCTCGCTGCCTTCAGACGGTTCACTGCACGTCGCGGTAAGTGTTCCAATATTTACTCAGACAATGGGACAAATTTTCAAGGAGCTCGTCGCTGCTTAAACGAAATGCAACGGCTGGTCTTATCGGAGACTTACAACGATGACATCGCCAGTTCACTTGCCATGGATGGAACCACATGGCACTTCATTCCTCCCTCTGCACCACACTTTGGAGGATTGTGGGAGGCCGGCGTGAAGTCCGTCAAACTTCACCTTCGTCGTGTAATCGGAAGTTCCATCTTAACATTTGAGGAGCTGTATACAGTGTTCACTCAAATCGAAGCTCTCCTCAACTCTCGTCCTTTGTGTCCTTTATCCGACGACGATTTAAATCCACTAACCCCTTCTCATTTCCTTATAGGTGAGCCGCACACTGCTGTTCCAGAGCCAAGCTGCCTAGACGTACCTGTAAACCGTTTGTCCCATTGGACACACATTCAAAATATGGTCCAAGGATTTTGGAAGAGATGGCAGAAGGAGTACGTCACAAGCCTTCAGGAGCGACCGAAATGGAAGAAGGTTCAGTGTAATTTGAAGGTGAATGACTTAGTCGTGATAAAGGAGCCAAATCTTCCCCCATCAAAGTGGTTACTGGGCAGAATCGAAGCTGTTCATCCTGGACCAGATAAGTTATCCCGAGTTGCGACGGTGCGAACCAATCGTGGACAATTACTTAGGCCTATCACCAAACTTGCGATCCTACCATTGTCCTGAAACTAGCTCCAGGGGGGGCGGGATGTTTGATAATCGTTATTTGTTCAATTTCAATTATTTAATTAATTCATTGTTAATCATTCATTTTCATTTAATTGTTTCATTCTTTCCTATTCGTTTAAATATTGTATTAATTGTTTATTATAAAATTATTGTTGCTACATTTGTCGAGTCACTGTTTATTTGTACGAAATTGCTGTTAGTCACTGCACCACAAAATCGGACCATTTCAAATCCTGCCAACAACCACACAGGCAAAATCGGATGATCGGCCAACAGGATCATCGTATGATTTTTTAAAAACAACAACGCTGTACAGTCTGCAGATCGGTGGTACGTAAACAAGTGCACTATGGGAATGATGAGGAGTTTGATCAATCACTTGCAATTGATTCGCGGCAGTGACAAGTTACCCTTGTGATTAGTACTAAACAAAATAAAATATACATTATAACGTGGATATTCGTGTGTGTGTGTATTATTTCCAAAAACCTTTTGTTTCAAGATTGTTCGATTTATTCTGTCGATAGTGCGCACAGAATAATTTCGATCGTCGAATCCAAATCAATAAGCATATCAAAACAAATGATGTCAAGATGCAAAACTGATACACATGTATATGTACATAACGAATGAATAATAAAAGACAAAATATAAAAATGTTATACATTATGTGTACATACGAGTATATACGAGTATGTATTAACAAATTAATGAACGTAGAGCAATTGAATGTTAAGTTAATCACAAAATGTATGTATGTATAAATGTATAAATGTAGATACTAACTAAGTAAGCGTACTAATAACATAATTATTTTCATGTAATGAAAATGAAAGGGTAAATACACATTGTAGTTTGCCACATAAACAAATAGTTAAATACAAATATAATTTTGCTGGTTTTGACGCTGCTTTCATTATCAAACATTCCACCACCCCTGGAACATAATTTCAGGATAAAGGAAAGTCTACAAGTTTGTGTATGGGGCGAATTAAATGTCCATTGGTAGTCTTCAATGTAACGACCCGCATATGACCGTCATTTCTAGGGTGGGTTTCCGTAACACGGCCCAAGGCACATTTTCCTGGCGGTAGCTTAGCATCTTTGATAGCAACAAGATCGTTGATACTGATGTTTGGCTTAGTTTGCTGCTAACGAGGATGATGCTGGAGAGACGTCAAATATTTCATATGCCAGCGTTTCCAATATCATTGAACTTTTGACTGCAAAAGTTGCCAGCATGCTAAGCGATTGGTTGGCATATCTAATGTGGGCTCCAGGATAGAAGCATACTATTCTCCAAAAAAGAAACGAGCTGGGGTCAATATCAGTGTCGGAAATCTGGCACAAGGGTCTAGAATTTAAGATGGCTTCTATTTAAGTCAGTGGAGTATAGAACAAATGTCAGAATATCGGAACCTATCACCCGACGAAGATATTGTTTGACAGATTTTACGCCCGCCTCCCACAAACCGCCGAAATGTGGTGCAGAAGGGGGAATAAAATGACAGGAAATTCCATCGCATGCAAGGGAGAGAATTATGTTGTTCTGATAAGATAAGCTCATACATTTCCGATAACAAACGAGCTGATCCATGGAAATATTTTCCATTATCGGAATACATGTTTGATGGTGTTGAGGAAACATGAAAATAGTCATCGGCAACACTTTTTAAAACATAGAATCGACACTCGATTCCAACATACTCGTATAACACTTAGTAAACGTAACACACAAAATAAATGTATTAAGAAAAACAGTTTTTGTCTAACATGAATTTTTATAACGAAAAATAAAAACTACACTTGAACGTACAACACAGAACGGCTAAGTTCATTTTTTTATTTTTGCTCTAAACTTAAAAGTTCGGTACAGTCCACTCAATTTGGGGTCGAACATTTTTGGTCCTTCTGAGATATTCGATTTAATTTAATATCATTAAATACAGTTGGTGTGTATAAATTCAAAGAAACAGTATTAATTTGCATCAAATTAAATTTCAATTAAAATTATTAAAATTAAAATCATTAATTATAATAAAAAACGCTGACATTCTAACGAAGCATCGATGGCTACATCATCCGAGCACTCCGGGGAGAGGTCATCACAGGTCAAGGTGTGATGTCATTACAACAGGATTACAGTGAGTTTCTGCATCATCCAAGGATACAGCTGTCATCATCAAAAAGGTCAAAGTGTGTCATCGAAATAGGATCGCAGTAAGTTGCATAGTTACATATATATATATGTGGGAAAAGAAGCAGACAAAGAACGAACGAACGACTACGCCAGAGATGCGATGCAACCGACTTACACATACACGCACATGAACAATGACAAGAACAGACAAGAACGAAAGTAAATTCCTTAATCAGTCTGCAAACTCAACTCAGCGAAGTCGGCGGGGTATTCGTTTACGTATTGTAACAGTGTAAAATATTAATCGTCATATTAACAATAAATCTGAATTATAATATTTAAGCGGTGTGTTTTGTTGCTTGTAGAATCGAGAGCCAGATCCTACAATTGGGGGCTCAACCGGGATAGAGCGCGTCGGAAATTGAAACTAATTCAATCAAAACCGGATCGAACCATTAAGTTCATCCGAGTTAATTCGTTCCCAATTAAAACCTAAATAATAATCATAAAAATTCGTTGTGGGGAAATTGCTACAAAAACACGAAAAAAAATATAACACAGTTACCTAGAGACAAAGGAAAGTGCAAAACAGTAATTTTCGACGGTTGTTTTGTGCTCATGCACAAACGGTGAAATAAAAATAAAAAAATATAATAATAAAACGAACGCTACAGAACAGGCTTCTCGACCACTTTGAGCTGGGTCATGACGGGGAAGATGAAGAGGTGATGAGCGAGGAAAGTGCGTCAAGGGCAAATGTTGTTAGGTTTACTCTGCGCGATATTGAGGATTCCCTGAGCCACTTCGACGGCAATGGCTCAGGAAACATTAAGTTATGGATCCAAGAATTTGAGGAAAATGCTACCGCAGTAGGGTGGGACGCAATTCAAAAATACATTTACTCTAAGCAATTGCTCAGAGCCGCAGCAAAAATGTTCGTCAAGAGTCAAACCTTCGTCAAAAGCTGGGATGCTCTAAAACAAGTTCTCATTAAGGAATGTGGGACAAGACTTTCATCTGCAGAGGTTCATCGAAGGCTTAGAACGAAGCAAAAGAAAGCGTCCGAGTCGCTTTTGGAGTACTTGTACGGTATCTTAGAGCTTGGGAGTCTCATCGAACTTGACGACGAGAGTGCAATCGAATACTTTGTTGAGGGTATTCCAGATGCTAGGCAGAACAAGGCCGGCTTATACCAAGCTACGAATATAGAGGAGCTTAAATTTCAAATCCTCGTATATGAACGGTCAAAGGGATCCGCCTCGCAGTCTTCTAGCTCAAAGGGAAATTTACGTTTTAGTTATACTCCAAGCAGTAGCGCCCCAGTTCGGGAGCAAATTAAGAGTGAAAGGAAAGGCCACTCGTGCTATCGGTGTGGAGAGACAACTCATTTTGCCAGAGATTGTCGTGCTACAATTAAGTGTTTCAGGTGTAATCAACAAGGGCACAGGGCACGCGATTGTAGAGCTGAGTCATCACCAGTTCAATCGAGATTAGTGGCCGGAAGCAAGAACGAATTTGGCGATTGGGTCTAACAGAATTTTTAAAGACATTACGGTTAAGGGTGTTACTATAACTGCGCTCGTTGATACTGGAAGCGATTTGTGTTTGCTGCGTAACGACTGTTTGGTTTTTATAGATTCCGTTGGGCTTGGGAAAGAAAAAAGAAACCTTTTGGGGATAGGCCAAACCAGGGTCACAACATTGGGCAATGTTCGGTTGGAGGCGGAAGTTGATGGCAATATCCTTCCAGTAAACTTCCACGTGGTAAAAGAGAGGGATATGGGTTACTCGGCGGTATTTGGCAACGATATCCTAGAGCTGGTTAACTTGTCGATAGTCGACCAAAGTGTAGAACTGAAATTTAAAGAGAGTTCTCTCGAATCGGAAGTAGAGTCTGAGGTTCTGGGTTGTAATGAAGGGGAACGTGGATTGGGATCTAACGTGATGCGAAAGGACGAGAGGGGCTTAAATGGGAATCTGAACCAAAGACTGGACGAAAAGGAACCAATCTGGGGTCAGAAGTGTTCGAGTTGGCGGCGACGTTTCTTCAAATTTGTTCAGCTGCGGAAGAGGGCATGTTTGCCCGAGATTTAGAGCTCAGTCACCTGGACGTCGACAAACGAAAGGTATGATGCGCATCGTCGAGGAGTATGCTCCTGTAAGTACGGAACTATCACCCGTCGCAATGAAACTGGTCTTAAAAGACGACATACCTGTATTCCACAGACCAAGAAGAATGGCTTACGCCGACCAGGTTTTTGGGCAAACTCAAGTGAAGGCATAGCTGGAGGAAGGGATAATACAGCCAAGTAAATCCGAGTACGCGGCACCCATCGTGCTGGTAACGAAGAAGGATGGGTCAAAGAGATTGTGTTGCGACTACCGCAAATTGAATGAGAAAGTAACCAGGGATAACTTCCCAATGGCACAGATAGACGAGGTACTCGAACGTCTTCAAGGTGCAAAGTGTTCACCACGTTGGACTTAAAGAACGGGTTCTTCCATGTTCCGATGGATCCCGAGTCGAGAAAGTATACAGTCTTTGCCACCCGAGACGAACAATTTGAGTTCCTATTTGTTCCCTTCGGGATATCCAACTCGCCAGCGGTTTTTGCCAGGTATATTCACGCAATCTATAGGATGCTAGTCCAAAAGCGAGTCGTGGAAGTGTACATGGTCGATCTCATCATACCATCGGACGATGAGGAGGAGGGCATAGAGAAATTGAAACTGGTGTTGGAAGTAGCAGAGAAGTTTGGGCTACGATTAAATTGGAAGAAATGTCAATTTTTGAAGCGGAAGATCAACTTCCTGGGATATGTAATCGAGAATAACACTATCAAACCTTCCGCAGAGAAAACAAGGACAGTATCTGTGTACCCGGTTCCAAAAGATCAAAAGGCGCTTCAACGTTTCTTGGGACTGACATCATATTTCAGGAGATTTGTCGAAGGATATGCAACCATCGCTAAACCACTGTCAGATCTGCTGCGGAAGAATGCCAAGTTTGAATTGGGAGTCGAGCAACTTGCTGCCGTTGAGCAACTGAAGTCAGCATTAACCAAAGCGCCGGTACTAAAATTGTTCAACCCACAGGTTGAGACGGAAATCTATACAGACGCATGTAAGTTTGGATACGGTGTGGTTTTGCTCCAGAAAGACAAGGAAGATCAGATGTTACACCCAGTGCAATTCATGAGCCGGAAGACCAAGGAGTCAGAAGAACAGTTCCATTCGTATGAGCTCGAGGTGCTTGCAATTGTTGAGGCATTGAAGAAGTGGCGAGTGTATGTGCTAGGCGTTGATTTCAAAATTATTACTGATTGCAATGCTTTCGCGCAGACAATGAAGACGAAAGATGTTCCGCTAAGAGTAGCCAGATGGGCCATGTTCCTTCAAGAATTTAATTACAAAATCGAACACAGGTCAAGCTCCAAGATGAAACGACGTTTTGAGCAGAGTGTTTTGCCTCATGATCGAAGACTCGCTCAGCCACAGGATAAAGGAAGCGCAACAGAGAGATCCTGGAAAGGGAAGAATATGAAGATTTCTTCATGAAGGGGGGAGTATTATACAAGCATCCCGTTAAGGAACTCGTAGTAATACCAACCGAGATGGCGAAAGAACTGATCGGGATAGCGCATCAGCAGGGACACTTCTCGGTAAAGAAAACGCAGGATATGCTAGAGAAGACATTTTTTATTCCAGATGTGACCAGGAAGGTAACCGAAGTAGTTAGGAGATGTGTGAAATGCCTGATATCAGAGTTCAAAACCGGAAAGAGAGAAGGGCTGCTGACACCAATCGACAAGGAAGATAAGCCGCTAGGGACATACCACATTGACCACCTCGGGCCGATGGAACAGACGCAAAATCAATCACATTTTGGTCGTAGTAGACGGATTTTCTAAATTCGTGTTGCTGTGAACTTTCCACTTGTACCGATCATCAAGGAGGAAACGTATAAAGACGACATTATAAACGGGGGCAACTCTATTGATGAAGCACCGCAGAAGCTGGGATCAGTTCGAAAGATGTAAGTAACGACAGGGTTCCAATTACGAAAACACATGAGCAATTCTATAAAAATTTTAGAAAAAGTTCCCATAGAACATCGAGACTTAGCAATGCCATTCGCTGAGAAGAGTGAATTTAAAACATTGGGGATCAAGTGGTTTCAATTAGCAGATGTCTTCACATTCCAGGTTGAGCAGAAGACCAACAACGAGCCATCGATACGTTCCATATTATCGGCAATAGCGAAGCTATACGATCCTATGGGGTGGCTCGCGCAGTGCATTGTCAAAGCTAAAATTCTTATGCAGCGTTTATGGGCCAGAGGCTTAGACTGGGACAAACCAGTCCCATCAGAGCTCTGTATCGAATGGAAGAGGTTTCGAGAGGACTTGAGAGCCATTGAACGAGTACACATCCCACAGTGGATCCAAACAACACAAGACAACCAGCAGATAGCAATCCATGGACGAAAACGATTAAGTCAACATGCATCTACTGTGCGCTAAAACCAAGGAGGCCCCGTTGAAATCTGTCACCTTGCCAAGATTGGAGTTGTGCGGTGCGGTGCTATTGGCGACTCTCATGGCCGAAACTCGTCGCATCCTCAAGCTAGACGGAGTCAAATCATGGACATAGACGGATTCTGTCATCACCCTCTGCTGCATCAGAGCGTTATCATCCAAATGGAAAGCGTTCATCGGAAACCGAGTCGCTCAGATCCAACGACTCACCAATCCAGAAGAATGGAGGCACATTACATCAGGACATAATCCAGCCGATTTGGCATCGCGAGGTGTTTTTCCATCCTCAATTGTGGGAAACGAGTTATGGTGGCATGGACCGGAATTCCTGAGGCATCAGTGGGATGATGCCCGAATTCCTGTCCAACCAGCATATTGGGACACTGACGAGGAGGTTCGACCTACCAAGGTTCATTTTTCAGCAGAGACAAATACTATCGACGTGATCAAAAATCTCTTAGCCAAGTGTTCGACTCTGAAAAAGGTGACTAGGGTCGTAGCGTGGTGCCTTCGAATGCGTCGAAGTGAGGAAGAAAAGAGGCCAACGTATCTTACTACACACGAGCTTCAAACCGCATTTATGAAATTGATTTTTGGAGCACAGCAGGAGATGTTTCAACAGGGCGACAAGCAGAACCAGCAAAAGGGCTACGCAGCACTAAACCCATTTGCAGACGAAAGCCGAATTTTGCGTGTTGGTGGTAGGCTCGCTAATTCTGCTCTTTCGTATGAAAGGAAACACCCAATACTACTACAACCAAAACATCGATTTACGGAGTTAGTGATCGAGGAGGCTCACATGAAGACCCTACATGGAAACACACAAAAGATGGTAGAATATTTACGGCAAAAGTTCTGGATATTAAGGGTAAAAAATATGGTAAAGAAATATATACATAGCAATATATGTTATAGATTCAGAGCAAAACCACTGGTGCAACTAAGGGGGAATCTGCCTGCAGCAAGGTCAACCGTATTAAGGCCGTTCACTTTTACTGAAGTTGATTATGCAGGCCGCATTGAGATTAAAACCTGGAAAGGACGGAATGCCAAAACCCTAAAAGGATATTTTGCAACCATTTTGTGCATAGCAGTAAAGACAGTTCACATAGAACTGGTCAGTGATATGACAACGCAAGGATTTCTCGCGGCATTTCGACGGTTTGTAGCACGCGAGGGCTATGCAGGGAGCTGTTCAGCGATTGTGGCACGAACTTTAAAGGAAGTGACAACGAATTAAAAAAACAGTTTACTGAGGCCAAGGTGAGTTCGACACACATCGCAGAAGTTTCGGCAAACGATGGAATTTCATTCCCCCGGCTTCTCCTCATGTTGGTGGATTGTGGGAAGCAGGAGTCAAGTCGCTGAAATTCCATTTGAAACGAGTTGCAGGCAATCAAAGACTTACCTTCGAGGAACTGACGACGCTGTTGACGCAAATCGAGGCGTGCCTCAACTCAAGAATCTTGTGCGCTCAGTACGACGACATTAATGACCTTGACCCCCGGTCACTTCCTCATCGAAGAACCTTTGCTAGCCCCTCCACAGCCAGAATATCAACTGGAAAGAATATCTCATCTAGAAAGATGGAAAAGAGTCCAAGCTCTTACTCAATCATTTTGGAGAAAATGGAGCAGTGAGTATCTGTCCAGATTGCAGTAGCGCAGAACAACACTTCGAATGCCAACGTAGAACACATAACGTCCAAATAAGATAACAAAAATCTCAACAACACTTACAATTGAGCGATTTAGAAGCGAACATCAAAGAAACAATCAACAACACCATGAGGATTAAAATCAATAATAATACACAAACTACGCATTACATTAAAAATTAGCAACACTATCTACACTTATCTACACAACAAACTATACAACATATTAAAATTAATCAAACAAATCAAATAACACAACACTTAGCTGGAGTCATTTCAAAAGTCCAAACAACACAACACAATATAGCATTAAATTCACAATTTACTCATACAACACAATACAAAACGACACTAAATCAATGCATTTCTAACTACATTCTATCTTTAATTCTACCACAACCCAACACAAAATAATAATGCCTTCAAATAATAATAATGTCTTTCATAATAATAATATAAACAAAATATAATAAAAAAAAAACAAATAATAATTAAAATAAAAAAAAACAAAAACAAACTTGTGCAAACAAACGGCTTTTGTAATTTTTGTATTGCAAAATATTCCATCAACATCATGCATACAAAAGCACAAACGAAAGCAAAAACAAAAAAGATGCATTGGGTTACACACACACGTACTCACACACATTTGACGCGATCGCCGTAAACTTCGAACCCACACTAAACACAACAACAACTCAAGAATGAAACTTGATAATACTCGTATAATAACACATCATTTATAGTAACTAATTGCAGAATAATATAATAATTGCTAATAGTTAATAAAGACACACTTACCTGTTACACTTACCTAATTACATAATCATAATTACACTAAAAAAGTAAACTTCTCATAAACACAAAAAAAGGAACACGCACATATTATGATGAATGAATTCATGTTGGAGTAATTCATGTTTTGTTACATTTCTTGTTGGTGCTGTCTTTTGTTGTTGTTGGTGGGTGTTCCGAAATGAAATAAGATGACTGATGTTGACCGAAGAAAGAATAGGATCTTGGGAAGGCTAATCACGGTGGGGGAGAATGTTGAGGAAGCATGAAAACAGTCATTGGCAACACTTTTTAAAACATAGAATCGACACTCGATTCCAACATATAACACTTAGTAAACGCAACACACAAAATCAATGTATTAAGAAAAACAGTTTTTGTCTAACACGAATTTTTATAACGAAAAATAAAAACTACATTTGAACGTACAACACAGAACGGCTAAGTTAATTTTTTTATTTTTGGTCTAAACTTAAAAGTACGGTACAGTCCACTCAATTTGAGGTCGAACAGATGGTTTCCCACGGCGAGCGACGAATCGTCGAAGCGAAGCAAGAAGCGCGTCCGTTGTCAGATCACTAACTAGCACAAGGTGTATGGCTTTAGTCACCAAGCAAACGAAAAGTGAGATGTAGCCTTTACTAAATTGTGATTTGCGACCTAATTTCGCTTTCAGCATGATCGGGCCGGAGTAATCACATCCACTGTGCGCGAAGGGTCTACTTGTTAGGATCCGTTGTGGGGGTAGATTACCCATTAACTGGGTGGTGGTAACTTTTCTTTGGCGGAAGAAAAGTATGCAGTTAGCTTTGGAAGAAAATTCTGACAGCCAACTATCTAATACTCCTGTCGAATCAAAGCGAATAATGTAGAGGTGCCAGGATGTAAAAACTGAATGTGTGCGACGAAAGCGATGAGTTACAAAGCATGTCCTTTTGGTATTATAATAGGGTGTTTTGTGTTGAATGAGATAGTGGAATGCTGGAGTCTTCTTCCGGCTCTCATAACGTTATCAGTATCTAGAAAGGGAGATGGATTTGTTATTTTCGAATGTTTAGGAAAAGAGCCATATTTCTTGTAGATTGATATGTGATCTCCAAAGTACCAATCTTGCAACCATTGGATGGCTCGAATCTTAGCGTCATAGATTTCGTTCGGTTGCAAATGATGTGAAGATATGAGCGATAGATATTGAAGTGCTAAAAAAAAGAGCTGGTAGCACTTGGTTAAAATGCAAAGAAATTAAAATGATTAAAAAGAAATATGAAAATTATACTGATGTGTCTTATATCGTTTATATCGATAGTGGAACAGTCAGATTATCCGATTTGCGTAAAAATATCCGATCAGTGTTTCGTACCCAAGTCAGGTGGGAATTTCAACATCGTTCTAAGCATAAATTTACACAATGTCACAATTGTCAGATGTTCGAGCATGGTGAGAGAAACTGCAGTATTAAGACATATTGTGCAAACTCTTCCGGACCTCATAAAACTTCTGACTGTTCCTCTGAAGGAAACTGCAAAGGCAACCACCGATCCACAGACCAATCTTGCTTAAATCGCATTAAGTGTAAAGAAATAAAAAAAAATTATCCAAAAATAATTCTCTTTCACTGCCATTGACTCACAAAAAACAAATTTCTCTTTTTCAATAAAATCCAATAAATCATATGAGCACCGAAGAGTTTCCTTGTCTCCCAAAGCGCTCAACTCATCGTCATCAAACACCGCAAGCAGCAACTGTACCACGATGGTCATCTTTAATTGATGATCAAAAGATCAGGTGATTCAGGCACCAATACCCACACAACAGAAGTCTTCGTCTACAACGCTTTTCTCTCACGAGGAGCTTCTCTAACAACAGAAATGATTTCCAAATTGAGTGAATGTAAAACAAAAGCTCAACAATTCAATGTAATAGCACAGCTTGCTACAAAATATCTTTATTCCAATGTCATATAATGTTAATAATAATTCGTTGAAGATTTTAACTTGGAATGCTAGAAGCATGCGAAATAAGTGTACAGAATTTTTCGGCATTTTTGCATACTAAATGTTGATGTAAGTTTGTATGTGAAACGTGGCTCACTAATGACGTCCGATTCTCCGATTCCAATTTTTTTGTTATAGGTTTGATCGAATAAATAGAACAGGTGGCGGCGTGGCCATTGTTATTAAGAAAACCATCAAACACACTTTATTGACAGTAATTAATACTAAAGTTATTGAGACACTTGGTATTGAAATCTTGTTGGAAGACTTTTCTAGCTTAAAATTATTTTCAGTGCATTTTCCTGGTGGAAATTCAAATAAACATAAAGCAAATTTGTTCAAACATGATCTAAGAAAGATACTTAACTGCAACGAACCAATTCTTCTAGGTGGAGATTTAAAGTGCAGACATCGTGGATGGGGATGTCAGAGGGCAAACTCCTGGGGTAATATTCTTTCAGATATCCAAATGAGACACCCAATTAATATTTAATATCCCAACAGCCCGACTTTCATTCCTGAATCTGTGAGGTCCTCTCCATCGACACTAGACGTGTTTCTTACTAATGTCTCTAATCTTATTACGCAACCTGTAGCAATTAATGCGCTCAGTTCAGACCACCTTCCTGTTTACTGTAATATTAGTCTTAGAGCCAGTTTAAAAAACGTGCAATATTTACATTTTAAGAAGGCAAACTAGGTACACTTTAGACAACACCTTAACTCTAATCTAGAAAATTACATAGTTAATCCACTAGAGTGTGTCGACAATCACCTCCAATTACTTACTTCAAATATCTTGGGAAGTGTAAGGGCATCAGTTCTCCTAAAAAATCTTAACCGAATATCGAATTTACTCCCGCAATATATCCTCAACATTATAAAAGTTCGAAATGGTTTAAGAAGGCAATGGCAACGTTATCGTATCCAAATCATTTATCACCAAATGATTTTTTTTAAATAGATTGATCTCAGATCAAATGAAAAATTTTCGAAACCATGCATGGAACGAAAAGCTTGGTCTCCTCGATAAAGGGTCCAAGCCTTTGTGGAACATTGCCAAAATTCTAAAAAAGAAAAATAAACAAATTCCATTTTTAGAATATGAGGTCAAATCTGCTTTACCCCTGCAAGTAAATCTGAACTCTTGGCCGATACTTTCTTAATTAACCACAGCGCACCAATAGCACTCACTTCACCATTAGGCGCAACAGTTGAAGACACAATAAATGAATTCAACAGAAGTGGTATGAGCACTTTCCTTGATAAACTAATCACATATGAGGATCTTGAATTATGTATAGCTGATTTGCATAGTAATAAATCACCAGGACTTGATAAGATAAATAATCAAATACTTAAGCAACTACCCAAAAATGGTTTTAAATAAAGGGTCCGCCATCTAACGTTTTTTTTTTCATGTCTGATTTGACAGATAATTAGTTTTAACCTTCCGGTTAATAATGGAAAATAATTTCATTCAAATGGCTGCCTCGGCTGGCCATGCAGTAGCCTACACGACCGGTCCAATTTTTAAGCACATTATCGATTGTGTGCAGCTGTATTTCACTAATGGCTTCACGAATATTGTCCTTTAAAGCGTCAATTGTCTCTGGCTTGTCGGCGTAACACTTATTTTTTACGGCACCTAACAAATAATAGTCCAACGGTGTCAAATCGCAGCTCCGAGGTGGCCAAACGACATCAGCTCTGCGGCTGATAATGCGATCTTCAAAAACAGGGCGCAAAACATCGAGTGTAGCTTCGGCTGTGTGGCACGTAGCGCCGTCCTGTTGAAACCAAATGTTGCTAATATCCTCCTCTTCAATTTTTGTGAACAAAAATTCGATCAACATGGCCCGATAACGATCGCCATTGACTGTAACGGCCACTCCTTGCTCATTTTCGAAGAAAAATGGCCCAATTATGCCTCTGGACCAAAATCCGCACCAAACAGTGACCCGTTTTGGGTGTATCGGCTTTTGAATGTATGCGTGCGGGTTTTCTGTGCCCAAAATGCGACAATTTTGCTAGTTTACATACCCGCCAAGATCAAAATGAGCTTCATCTGAAAAGATGATTTTTTTGGCAAAATCGTCATCTTCTCTAAGTCGATCGCAGGCCCACTTAGCGAAGCGTAGTTCAAGCGTATGCACAACCATATTCGTTCAGCGGAAGGATAAAAATAATTACTTGTCAAATCAGACAAAAGCTAGGTGTTACCATTCACGAAATAAGCACTAGCTGAAAAAAAAAACGTTAGATGGCGGACCCTTTATATTGTAAAATGTTTGTGTGGGTACAAATAATAGAACTTATTCTTTTCAATACAAATCCCTTTATTCAGTACAGTTACAATTCACTATTTAATTCTTTCTCTCAGTACAATCCAATTTCTCAACCACTTATACTTTTCTTATCTTTTACTTAAACCACTTAATCACTTCTCCTAATTAACACTTCAAATTACACTTTAGAACTGACTTGCATACCTTTGGGATGCTGGTATTTATACTCGAATGACATACTTCGAGAACAATCCTCGCCACCCAGCGTCCCATACAATTTCCAATTTGCTAGAAAATTCGATTCCACTCTCCAGTCGAGACTTTGCTAATCCAGTATCGAAATCTTCTAGTCTTCGAGTTTCGACATTTTCTGCTAGATGTCGCTGCTCACATTTAAATGGTTATCACATTGCTCCCTCCCTACAGTTGTTCGTCCCGAACAACTTCGTCATTCAGCATCCCGTTGAAATGACACATTCTATCCAAATGGACCACTTTCAATTTTCCTCGATCCCCACGCTGGATCCGGTAGACAACGTCATTAATGCGGGTTATCACCTTGTATGGACCTTCCCAGTCCTGTTGCAATTTTGGTGATTTTCCTTTCTTACGCTGAGGATTATACAGCCAAACCAGATCTCCTTCGTTGAAACCGGAAGATTTCGCCTTGATATCGTACCTAGTTTTCATGCGGCTGCTTGCTAGCTTCATCTTTTCTCTGGTGTCTTCATGCAATTTACGAATCCTGCTGCGTAAGTCATTCACGTACTCGTTCACCTCTTTGGGCTCCGTCGGTGGGGATCCGAATTTTGCTTCACTTGGCAACCGAATTGTTTGACCAAATAAGATCTCGGATGGTGTGTGCCCTGTTGAGCTATGGACCGCGTTTCGGTAGGCCATTAAGAAGAGGGGTATGTGTCGATCCCAATCCCGCTGGCAGTTGCTGACAACCTTAGATAGATGCTCACTCAAGGTCCGATTGAATCGCTCGACCATTCCATCAGATTGAGGGTGTAGTGGCGTTGTCCTTGTCTTTCTTATTCCCAAATATTGGCATATTTCCTAGAAGACTTTTGATTCAAAGTTTCGCCCTTGATCAGAGTGCAGCTCCATTGGGACCCCAAATCTGCTCACCCAGTTGTTGACTATCTGTTCGGCTACGGTCTTAGCCTCTTGATTTGGGATGGCAAATACTTCCGGCCACTTACTGAAGTAATCCATGACTACGAGGGTATATCGGTTTCCATTAAAGGTTTCGGGAAACGGCCCAGCGATGTCGATGGCTATTCGTTCGAAAGGTGCTCCGACATTGTATTGTTGCATTTGTCCATGTGGCTTTACTTTTGGACCCTTGGTAGCTGCACATCTTATGCACTTTTTGCACCAATTCTCGACATCTTGTTTAGCGCTTAGCCAATAGAAACGTTCCCTTACCTTTTCCAACGTCTTGTTTATTCCCAAATGGCCTCCTGAGACTCCGTCATGTATTTCATGGAGCACTTGGTTGACTCTGGACCGTGGCACAATTAGCTGCATACGAGATGTTGTCCCATCTGCACTTTCCCATTTTCTCTTCAGCAATCCATCTTGCACAAAAAGCGAGTCCCACTGTGCCCAGTATGCCTGCAGAGTTTGGCTCCGATCTGATATCTGCTGCCAGCTTGGTCTTTCCTCGTGTTCTTTCCAGGCCAATATTGGTTCGATGTCATTGTCTGCCTGTTGGGAGGAACGGATTTCGTCTATACTCCAACCCTCTATTGGCTCAGTCCTGATCATTTGGATAGTTGCCTGTTCTTTTGCTTCTTTACGATTGCAGTGTTCGCATTTTACTCCGCACGGTCGACGAGAGAGAGCATCAGCATTTGAGTGGAGTGTTCCCTTGCGGTGTTGCACTTCAAAGTCGTAGCCCTGCAACTGCTCGATCCATCTTGCAACTTGGCCTTCAGGGTTCTTAAATTGGAGTAGCCATTTCAGAGCTGCGTGGTCTGTCCGGAGAATGAACTTTTGTCCATAGAAGTACTTATGGAAATGCTTCGTAGCCAGAATTAAAGCCAGAAGCTCGCGCCGGGTTACACAGTAGTTCCGTTCAGGTCTGGAGAGTACTTTGCTGTAATATGCGACCACTTTCTCTTGACCGTCATGAACTTGGGAGATCACAGCTCCGACCCCAACATTTCTAGCGTCTGCGTCCACGATGAACATTTTTCCGGGCGTGGGGTAACCCAAGATGGGGGCATTGCACAGCTGTCGCTTCAGTTCTTGAAATGCTTTTTCGCATTCTCCAGACCACCTGAACTGTCGGCCTTTTTCCGTAAGTTGATGCAGGCTCTTTGCAATGCCAGCAAAATCCTTTACGAACCTTCTGTAATTCGTGGCGAGGCCCAAGAAGCTTCTCAGTTGGTGTTTATCTTTTGGAGAAGGCCAACTTTTCACGGCTTCGATTTTGTCAGGATCCGTCCTTACACCTTCCGCTGATATAATGTGACCCAGATATTTTACTTCCGGACGAAACAAGGCACACTTTTCTGGGTTGAGCTTTAAATGAGCACTTCGTAGCCTCTCAAACACTTCTTTTAGATTTTCGCGGTGCTCCTCGTACGTCTTACCTATGACGATAACGTCGTCCAAATATACTAGACAGGTTTTCCAGGTGAGTCCTTGCAATGTTCGTTCCATTAGTCGCTCGAAGGTGGCCGGAGCGTTGCACAGTCCAAACGGCATCACTGCAAACTGCCAAAGACCGCTTCCTGTAGTGAAGGCAGTTTTCTCACGATCCGCACGATTTATCTCTACCTGCCAGTAACCGCTCTTCAAGTCAAGTGTTGAAAACCATTTCGCTCCAGAAAGCATATCCAAAGTGTCATCGATTCTCGGAAGTGGGTAGCTGTCCTTTTTAGTGACATCATTGAGACGTCGGTAGTCTACACAAAATCTCGTGCTGCCATCTTTCTTCTTCACGAGGACCACTGGAGATGCCCACGGACTTTGCGATTCTTCAATCGCTCCCTCAGCTTTCATCTTCGACATCATTTCGGCAACTTCTGTTTGCTTTGCCAATGCAAGACGCCTTGCAGGTTGACGGATTGGTCGAGCGTCTCCGGTGTCAATGTGGTGTTGAACAATATGCGTACGTCCATATTCTCCGTCTTGTGTAGCAAATATATCAGCGTACTCACCGATTAGTTTTTCTGCCAGGATTCGCTGATCTTCGTCCAGATTACAGAGGCTGAGAATTTTGTTCTTGATTTTTATGCTCTGAACTGTTGTGACTGGTGTGGCACCCTTTTTTTCCGTTGTGGTCGATATAGCCTCAACAGGTACACATTTTCCCACTATCTCCCCCTTTTTCACCTTTACACTGAATGTCTTTGGATTTAGAATCCTTACAGGGACCATGTTGTTCTTTGGCTCCACTAAGGTCTTTCCCACCATGAAGTCTCTTTTCTTTTCTGGCTCCATCAAATAGAATCGGTGGCTACCAGGACCACCTTCCACTTTTGCCCACAAAATTGCTTCTGACGAAGGCTCTAGACTCTGATTGCTGCAGATAACGACATTTGAGACTGTGGTATTGGCGTTTCCGTATATCATTGGTATCTCCATGTTTCCGTATTTCAGGGTTTGTGCCCCCAAGTCGACTACAAGTCCATGTTCTCTCATGAAGTCTGTACCAATGATGCACTCGTCACATATGTCAGCTACCAGAAACGCGTGAGTGAATGTTATTCCGGCCAGTTGGATTTTTATGCGGACTTCACCATATACCAGTTTTCGTTCTTTGTCTGTATCAGACATTGTATCCCCTGAATTCGGACTTGGGAGCTCGGAACGTAAGGTGGAAGTTGACGTGCTGAACTTGCTAGAAGCGGATGGACCTGAAGTTGTGGCGTCACGTGTATCAGAAGTCTGCCGTTCGTCGGTAGTCTGCCGTTCACCAGAACTTGTATCCGAGGCAGGGCCGGATTTCTCAGAAGTGGATGGATATCCCGTATCAGAAGGCTCAGAAGCAGGCACATGTGTCTCTAAATTAGCATCTTACCATATTGGGCGATGGAATAATTGCTTTGAAAAAATATAATGTCGGTCTGGTTCTTCTTTAATTGCGTTCTTTAAATCCAATTCCAGAGGGTTTATTTTCGTTTGCGAGAACTAGGTGCTTTAAAGGTCGCAGAGTCGTCGGGTGTAAGCGTTTCGTTTTGCTCAGTATGAGAGACGTGTCCTTGCAAGGATGGCTGACCACTGAGTCTATGGGCTTTTGGCTATAGGCTGACAAAATATCTTGAGTTTGACGTTCTTTATTTTTTTTTTTAATTTCAATTGCTGACTGTAAATATATGTCTTCGACGTTCAACGCCCACTTTCTGATTTCTTAAAAGTTGGACTTGTTTTTCAGATTTCTGAAAAGAATCACGGATGTTCCCCCACTTCTTTCTTATTTCTGTTCTTGTGACAAATATAAATTTTAATTTAAAGAAACTTGATGAAACACAATGAAACTAATCTTTACTAATGTTTTCATTTGCTAGATACCTATAGCAAGTAGTTGCACGTTTACAGATCTAAATTATAGTTATAGACTAGGAATTTCTACTATAAGTAACATAATACGTCGTGCATGTATTGCTATTTGGCCTCTTCATGATGAATGTAGTCCTAATCCTGAGGGGGAAAGGGAAATAATTACCGACAAATTTGAGAGAAACGCTAATTTTCCTCACTACATTGGTGCCGTCGATGGGAGGCACATTCGAATTGTCAATCCATCAATTTCAATGTACTTGAACTATTAAGCCTACCCATCAATAGTAATAATGGTTGTAGCAGATTCAGAGTACCGTTTCATTTATGTGAGTGTGGGAAGCTATGGCAAAGATTGTGACTCCAACATATTCAAGAACTCCTCACTTTGGACAAATGACAAACAAAATGAGAAATGTCTTCATGGAACAACAAGTCCAAAAGTTCCATATTTTTTACTGGGAGATGAAGCATTTGCCTAGACATGCATGTTCTTCGCCCATACGGTGGGCATAATTTGGCAACTGAAAAATAAAATTTTCAATTATCGGCTGTTCACGGCTCGAAGATATGTATATAGAATGTGCTTTCGGAATTTTAAGCAATAAATGGAGGATTTTTCACCGACCAATAAACCTCAATACTGATTTTGCTACAGACATAGTTAAAGCCTGTGTTATTTTACATAATTTTATACGTATCAGAGATGGATATGAGGTTGGGGATATGATGACAGTTACTGGACTTGAAAATATAGTTTCAGCGCCTGAGGTACGAGGGATGTTTTAACATTAATGAGTCTTTTAAAATATATTAAAATTGATATTGCAATTCTGTAAAATTACAGAGGTTATTTTCGTTTTCAAATATGACATCATCTAATGTTATTTTGTCGGTAAAATTCGTAAAATTTTTATTTATTGGATAACAAAATCGGCCTTGAAAACTTTCTTTTATATTTGACAAATAAGGGTCTAAAATTTATAGTTTGCAATTGATAAACTGTATTAAAACGTTTCCAGTTTTATTCAAATTTCTGTTATCACAATTTTGAGTAATATTTAAATAATTTGGATTTCTTCGACTAACAAAATGATTTCTGTTTGGTTATTTTTAATAAATTTACAATTATCTTGAAAAATAAATAATGTTTACTTATATATACATAATTCGGTTAGGTATTTTAATTCTTCATAAAGGGTTTTCCAATAAGGACTTGACAACTTTGAATTTAATTTGTGAACGCACTCTTTCACTAATCATCACGACATGTGGTTTCAACAGGATGGTGCCACACAGCACACGCTACAATCGTTTTATTGAAGAGTAAGTATGGTGAGCGTGTTATCTCAAGACATGGGCCATTCGATCGGCCGCCTCGTTCGTGCGATTTAACGCCTCTTGACTATTTTCTGTGGGGCTACGTTAAGTCATTGGTTTATCCCAACACGCCGACGACGTTGGAAGAGCTCAGAGCCAACATTGAACGCGAAATAGCGGCCGTATCGGCCGAAATATGTAGCCGAGTCGTTGGAAATTGGGTGCAACGAATCGACCGCTGCAAACGTGCCCGCGGTGGCCATATGAACGAAGTCGAGTTCCATTCATAAATGTTTTGATTGTACTTCAAGCCGATAATAAAGTTTTTGAAATATCTCAAATGGTTTGCGTTTATTTAACAAAAAAATAGTCAAGTACTTATTGGAAAACCCGATACTTTTAATTTACATTGTTGTATTCCTTTACAGTTTCTTTATGATAATCAATTTCTTGTTGGTCCTTATTTGACATTGTTTTCAATTGAGTTCGTTTAAATTCTTTTGGAATTTTTATTGCAAATATTAGAATATTATCTTTATATTTAGTAATGCATAGTTTAATATTTTTCATTTTATTTAAATCTATATTATATTTTTGTATTTCTTCATATGTTAAAATGTTTGGATGTAATATCTTATGTCTCGCTGATGCTATGTTATCTTGGATGTGTTCCATTTTTAAAGTACAGATACTTTAAAAAAAAACTGATCATAAAACAAATTCTATTCAATGGTTCTGCTAGATATACTGTTTAATTATTTCTCTATCTCTCTTGATTATATCTTTAAGTTGTCTAAACGTTCTGTTAAAACTGTCATTTATTACAATTTGCTGGTTTTAGTTATTTATTTCCATATTCTTAAGATAGTTTTCAATATTTATTTTATCATCTTCGTCCATTGTACCAACAAGCTATTTCGATGCTTTTCCTACAATATTGACTAAACCTATTTTCTCTAGGTAAAATTGTTTTTATTTTATTAGATAAATGTATAAGTTCTGTTTTAAGTAACTCTTTGTGTTCAACGTCAAGATTGTCTATGTTTATTGAGATGTTGTTTAGTAATTTTATTATGTCTTGTGGTTTGATCATATGAATAATTATATCTGTTTTAACAACTACGTTCACGACATTAAGTTTAATCTGTGTAAAGCCTGTTTGTTCCTTTGTTTCATAGTCCGTTATGTGGTGTTATTAATAGGAGTAAAGATATTATCGTAAAAAGCTGAAAATGTTGGTTGTCTTTTAATATTAGTAGTATGAATATTTGCCCATTTACTTCTCTTAAATTTAGGTTGATGCTTATGCCTAACAGCTTTATAATTTCTTATAAATCATGTTGCTCTTTCTTCAATATAATCTTCGCGATTTTCGTTTGCCTTTTTAATATTCTTTTCTTTCTCATATGGTCAGTTTTGTCCTACCTTTTCAAAATATATTTTTTATATTGAACTACGTTAGGAGTAGTTTTAATTGTGGAATGCATTCTTTCATTATAGTTTCGTATAGCCTGTTGCACTAATATTTTGACTGATATGTTTTGTTTCTTTAATTTTAAAATTCGACATTTTTTTGATAAGGTGCTATGAAATCTCTCAATGTCGGAATTGTCTTTATAACTATTAGTTTCAGCTATAATCTTTTTAGGTTTTTCTATTTTAGAAAAATGATTCTCTAATTCTTCTATTATTGTAATATGATTCCTATCTGAAAGGTATGCTAATTTCGAAAACTTGTCGATAATTGTTAGAAAACTACATTTCATTATGATAAATGTATCTGAATTATTTTGAATTATTTTTTTGAGATCTGTTGCCGTTTCGGTTAGCTGAAACTTTAGTTTTATTGGTCTTCTGTCGTATTTTACCTGTTGATATACCTCACATTGGTTTATAACTATTTGGATTAATTCTAGTAATTTAGGATAATGAATTTTGTGTTTAATTTCATTGTAAGTTTCCTGAATACGTGAATGTAAGCTTTCCCTTGTATGATAGAGTGATATTTGTTTAACGGCTTCTACCTCGATTTTTATATCTTGTGCTCTATATGGGCATTTATTAAATTAAATTTTGCTATCATTTGAAAACATTTCTCGTAACTTTTCTTGAACTGTGTTATAGTGTTGATCTCGTAATTCTGAAAATATACCTATTTTTCCTTTCTATATCGATCTTCCAAAAATATAGCTTAATCTAGTAAAGTGCCTGTTCGCATTAGCGCGGTCAGGAAGATTGTCCGAAAGAGAGAAAACGCTTTTTATTTAGGTGCGAAGAAGAAGGGTTACTTCCACCGAAAATACATTTCTAAAGTGGATTTTCGGGTGAAACACGTCGTTTTTCCCATATCGTTCTACTTCTGACATATTTTCCATGAACTGTTTCAATTTCTTAGGTTTTGTTGTTGGTTAGAATTATTTGAGTTTTGTATTTGTTCACAATCTCTTCTTTGATAGGCATGTGTGAATAGATAGTTGCATTTGAATCATTGTCTTCCATATTAAATACAAAATCTGATACTGAGTCATTTCCATTACATTTAAGCGAAAAATTTTCTGTATGAGCAGGTTGTTCTTCCTCTTCCTCCTTATGAGTAACGTCCTCGTTAGGCTCAATTCTACTCAAAAAATCTGCCACTCTGTTTGCCTTTCCTTTAAAATATTCTATCTCAAATTGATATTCTCCTAGCTTTAAGAGCCATTTTTGATGTCTGAGAGAAACATCTTTGCTTTTATATTTGTCATGCAAGATTTTAATCGGTTGGTGATCTGTACAAATTTCCATAGAGATATGGTCTAAAATCTCAGTCGTTCATAGACCTCGATAGAGGACAGATGTGTTCAGTTTCAGTGCATTTTACGTACATATATATTTCGAATCTCGTTCGCATATAAGTGATTCAATTTAGCTCGTAAACCTAATTAGTTGCGCTTTGTTAATTAGCTCGACAGCTAAGTGGTTAGCGGTGTCGGCCGTCAAGATGGGGCATGATGTTATTCATGCTGCATCTAAACTGGTTTGTGATATCCAATGGAACAAAGGCAAGAATCAGTGCACTGGTGCCTGCATGATTGACTTGGAAAAATCCTTCGATACCGTATGGTTAGAGGGACTCTTTTTCAAGCTGGACAGGTTGGGCATTAGTAAACCATTGCTGTATATTCTTTTTGATATGCTCTCCAGTACACAGTTCATCGTGAAGAATGGCGATGTGACTTCTGCTGGAACATTTAACATTAAAAACGGTCTGCAACAAGGTGAGGTAAATTCGCCGATCCTATTAAACATTTACACAAGTGATCTGATAGGTTCACTTCACCATGCCATAGCGTACGCAGACGACTTAATCGCGTACAGATCAGGTCCAAACATTGAGGTTATTAATATACTCTTGCAACGTGACTTCGATAAAATTAAGCGATATTGCCTGGAAGTTGAAAATCAATGTTCAGAAGTCGGAAACCATTTTGTTTAGGATGCCTTTGTCTTTGCCTTTTGATGCCTTTTTCTGGGATACCAGAAAGAATTGGCGAAAGTTCTCGATCGTGGGGCAGCACGGGGAACCACTTGCTTGTCGAAATGTAGTCAGATACCTTGGGATCTGCCTTGATCAATATCTGTATTTTAACAAACATATAGATGTTGCTCTGGCCAGAACCAAAGGTGCTTTTGCCCTTACAAAGAGACTGTTTTATAACAGCCAACTCGATGCGAGGGTGAAGGTTATCTGCTACATTGCCCTTATCAGGCCTATGCTTGTGTTTGGTTGTCCCGTGTGGTTCAACGTAAGAGCAAGTTTATTGGAAAAGATTCGGGTGTTTGAGAGGGCTTGTCTTAGGACTTGTCTTCGCTTATGCAGAACACCAGAGTCTGAGTACATAAAATTCTATCCTAATGAGGTCTTATGCAATAGGGCGAACCTAATAAGAGTGGACAATTTCGTCATTAGGTTGACTCGAAGGCACATTGCAAGAGCAATGACCTCATCGAACAACCTGATCTCCGGGGCTTACTACCCCAATTATATGTATCATGAGAGAGTTCGCTTTGACGGCTTTGTTCCTCCACAGCGTTCCTCTACCTAGATATGAAAGGTCTGTTCCAGGACAGATTGGCGGTGCCGCTGATCTTCCACGTTGCTCCAACAGCTGCGGACAGGCGACTCAACTACGACAGAGACGTCGCACATGGCAGTGCGGAGCGTCTCCGGTTCAGTAGGTAGGTAGGGAGTCGCGATATAAGGGATGTTGCTCGGCAGCACCAACAATTCTGGTGGCTAGATGAAGGAGGGGTAGTTTCGTCGTCGAATTCCTCCAGTAATACGTAGCTTCATAGGAAGCAAAGTCGGTCTTCTGCACATTTGACTAGCCGTGGCCGGCTTACATAGTGTTAGGTAGAATTAGGGTAGATTTAAGAAAAAAATAAAAAAATAATAAAAAATCACAAAAAAAAATAAAAAAAGGAAAAAAAGTATACTAGAACAGAAGTGGGTAACACTCTAAAATACGGTATACATTAGATAGTTTAAGTAGGATTAAGTAGTTAAGATTTAGTTTTAGGTAGTTTATAGTTTAGTTTTAAGTTTTACAGTATAACCAAAAAGTCCATATACTAAATTTTTCCACTTAAATTTTATTTTCTTGGTTTTAGTTTTCATAAATGTAAAAACAAAAATAAAAATGATCTGTAAGAAACGTCGAAAGACATAGATTAAGTATTATGTTTAACTTAGAGTGCCCGCATGGGGCCAGTAAGATAGAATAAGAATATTTGTAAGTTATTTAAGCTAATTTTTAAGCATTTTTTTGTCTAGCTTGTAAGTGTAAATGAATTCTAAAAAATAAAAATGCATTTAAAATGAAAAAATGAAAATGACGGTGTCGGTGTCGGTCGTCAAATCGTGGGACGCGAGTTCGATCCCAGGCCGAACTTTTAGAACTTTTTTGTTTTTTTTTTCAAATTGTGTAAATATATATACATATAATCCAAACAAAACCAACAAGAAATAAGGAAATCACGTTATGGATGGTGGAGATGCAAAAGGCAACAATAGTGTTGCGGGTGCCGTGGCGAAAGCTATTAAAAAGAGGAGGAGTTTGAAATCCCCTCCTAAAAAGTGAATAAGTGCCGTTCTAACAGAGGACGATGAATATTATGAGGGGGGCAATAACAACTTTGCTTCTCTAGCGGCATCCGAATCGTAAGATGAGGATATAATGTTAAAAGACATTAGCAGCAGCATAGAAAAGCTGCAATAAAAAATGCTTGCTGTTAAGCTAAAGCAAACTGCATGCAGGCAAAGGGAGAAATTAGAGGCAGAAAGTGCCCAACAAAAAAAGCAACACGAGCAGAAACAACAACTGCAGCAACGACAAAACCAACAGCAGCAGAAACAACCACTGCATCAGAAAAAACAGCAGCAGCCGCAGAAACAACAACAGCTGAAAACACAGCAGCTGAAAAAACAGCAGAAGCAGCAACAACAACAGCAGCAGCAACAACAACAACAGCAGCAGCAGAAGAAGAAGAAGGAGAAGGTGCCTCCTATCAACACCTATAAACTAGAGGTAAATGAAACCAAGGACCTGTGTAAGTTGGTCATTCGAAAAAATATTAATATTAAGCGATTGCGGAACGATCGCCATGCCATCCACTGTAATACATAAACTGCGATAAAGTAGGACATTTGCAAGGGCATTGTAAAGAACCGGTACGACGAGAAGGCTGCCTGCACTGGGGTTACAGGCAAATAGAAAGAAAAACCGGCAGAAACGGCTACCAAGAAACCGGTCAAATTTCCAGAAGCCATCAGTTAGGAAATGCTTACTTCGCGGGGCAGAAGTCTGTAGCAGGAGTCCACTCCAGGGTAATTATCCCAGTCTCACAGGTAAAACAATGCAACGGCAGCCTCCCAGCAGAAGTAGTCAGTGGTAAAGAAGCGAAACAACAGGCAACTATCCAAACGATCAGGACTGAGCCAATAGTGGGTTGGAGTATAGACGAAATCCGTTCCTCCCAACAGGCAGACAATGACATCGAACCAATATTGGCCTGGAAGGAACACGAGGAAAGACCAAGCTGGCAGCAGATATCAGATCGGAGCCAAACTCTGAAGGCATACTGGGCACAGTGGGACTCGCTTTTTGTGCAAGATGGATTGCTGAAGAGAAAATGGGAAAGTGCAGATGGGACAACATCTCGTAAGCAGCTTATAGTGCCACGGTCCAGAGTCAGCCAAGTACTCCGAGAAATACATGATGGAATCTCAGGAGGCCATTTGGGAATAAACAAGACATTGGAAAAGGTAAGGGAACGTTTCTTGTTAATTAACATTCATACAAACTGTTATACATTATAAGTGTTTGATAATCGTTATTTGTTCAATTTCAATTATTTAATTAATTCATTGTTAATCATTCATTTTCATTTAATTGTTTCATTCTTTCCTATTCGTTTAAATATTGTATTAATTGTTTATTATAAAATTATTGTTGCTACATTTGTCGAGTCACTGTTTATTTGTACGAAATTGCTGTTAGTCACTGCACCACAAAATCGGACCATTTCAAATCCTGCCAACAACCACACAGGCAAAATCGGATGATCGGCCAACAGGATCATCGTATGATTTTTTAAAAACAACAACGCTGTACAGTCTGCAGATCGGTGGTACGTAAACAAGTGCACTATGGGAATGATGAGGAGTTTGATCAATCACTTGCAATTGATTCGCGGCAGTGACAAGTTACCCTTGTGATTAGTACTAAACAAAATAAAATATACATTATAACGTGGATATTCGTGTGTGTGTGTATTATTTCCTAAACTTATTTCAAAATCGCTCGGTTTATTCTGTCGATAGTGCGCACACAATAATTTCGATCGTCGAATCCAAATCATATTTGTTGGTCCTTCGAGCCGGATTAAAGTGAATCAGATATTAACGAAAAAAGAAAAACGGAAACAGTGATTCGGGAATTAGACCTTTATATATTGAACAATAAGTTTCCTCCAATTTATCCCAGTGTATCCTAATCATGAACTCTCTTCGCATTAAACGTGGCAACGCAAAAGGACGTCTGACTCGTGCAGCAACGTTCATCGATACAATCAGTCCCGTCACTACCCTCGAAATGCTTGAGATTCGGCTGACTAAATTGGACGAAACATGGTCAGAATTCTGCTCACTCCATGAAGGAGCACTGCAAGATGCAAGTGAAGAAGAGGTCGTAAGTTTTGAGCAAGAATTCGGTGAGTATGAAGACAGATACTTTGTTGCACATTCGACAATTGCGAAAAATATACGCGAAAGGATTTCGGCTATTAAAGAAAGCTCAGCGGTAGAAGAGCTCGCGCAACAGCAATCTAAAATTCTGGAAAGGCTGAATTCGAATCCAGATCGTGCGTCGTCAATTCAATTGCCCAAATTAACAGTGCCATCCTTCTCGGGAAACTACAAGGATTGGCCTTCGTTCAGAGACACGTTTATGGGTTCGGTAGACAATCATCCAAATTTAACGGCAACACAGAAATTTTACTATCTCAATTCGTTTCTTCGGGATGATGCCGCGAATTTAGTAAAACATCTTCCAATTACTGAAGCGAATTATTTAGAAGCCTGGGAACGGCTAGAAAAACGGTATGATCGCGTGAATCTCATTGTGCAATCGTTCATTCAGACATTTATAGCGCTTCCTTCAACCAGTGTAATTAATGTAGAGACATTGCGGAAAATTACGGACGGTGCTGATGAGGTTATACGCGGATTAAATGCGCTCGGTTCGAACAATCGTGATCCTTGGTTGATCTATTTAATAGTGAACAAACTCGATGCGGACACTAAGCAGAGTTGGGCTGAAACTGTCGGTTCTCGGGAGAATTGCAAATTTGAAGAACTTTTGTCGTTTTTGCAATCAAAGTGCTATGCATTAGAATCGTGCGAATCTCTTTCGTGCCCAAATAATTCACGTGCAAAACCGCATGGACAAATTCGCACTCATTTCGCTGAGTCTCCATCGCAATCGCAATCATGTCCACAATGCTCGAAATGCAAAAATAACCACATCTTGTCACAGTGTCCTCAGTTTACAGCTTTGAACATTGAAGCTCGCCGCGCGTTCGTTAAAACCAACTCTCTGTGTTTTAATTGTCTTCGTACAGGTCATACCTCGATTAAATGTCGGTCATCGTTTCGCTGTCGTGTATGTAATTCTCGTCATCACTCTTTGGTTCACACCGATCAGCAAAACGTCTTATCCTCTAATCGTGTGCAAACTTCGTCGGCTGAAAGCTTTCAGCATACCCCTAGACAATTAACACACACACCCGCGCCTGTTTCGCCACCGGTAAATAATCATTCGTCGCTCGATGTTGGTCACTGTCGGCAAACAATTCTCCCAACCGTACTGGCAAAGGTTCAGGACAACCTAGGCAATTTCATAAACTGCCGTATATTGATCGATTCAGGTTCGCAAATCTCATTTGTCGTGGAATCATTTGCACAACGCTTAGGTCTACCCCGTAAGCATGCAAGAATTCCAGTTGTCGGGCTTTCTTCAACAGCTGCTGGTCAAACCAGAGGCTGCATCACAATCGATTTATGGTCGCGCCTTAATCAAACCCACCTCATCGTCGAAAGCTTCATTCTAAACAAGCTAACTTCAAATCTCCCTTCGCACTCCTTTGACGCATCTACCTGGTCTCATATACAGAATCTCGAATTGGCAGATCCCAACTTCAATGTACCTGGTCCTATTGATATGCTTCTTGGTGCAGACAAACTATGGTGTATCCTAAAGGCGGGTCAGATGCAAGGGCCACATGGTCTACCAATTGCTCAGAATACATCGTTTGGCTGGGTAGTCACTGGAGAGCTTTTAGATTGTAAACAACCACAACAAGTTTCGGTTTCATCGCTTCATTCTACGCTTGACGTTGACGTTCTGCTGCAGCGGTTTTGGGAGTTGGATGAAGGAACACCACTGAAGGATGAATCTCTCTCTGATGATGAAGCTGAAAACCACTTTCGGAACACGTTCTCGCGCTCCCCCGACGGGAGGTACGTCGTTCAACTGCCGTTCAAAAGCCCTTCGCCCTGTTTTGGTACCTCAATTAAACAAGCTGTCAATCGCCTACATTCGATGGAACGTCGGTTTTCCAAGGATCCCAAATTACATAGTTTATATGTTAAATTCATGCAGGAATACTTAGATCTAGGTCACATGGTTCGTGTATCACCAGATGAGTTAGAAGGTGAATCCGGAAAGGTTTTTTACCTACCACATCACGCTGTTTTGAAGCCAGATAGCTCGACAACCAAATTACGTGTAGTGTTTGATGGTTCGGCTAGGGATTCTCTAGGCACGTCGCTAAATAGTCAGTTGCTCATAGGTCCACCCATTCAGCGCGATTTATTTGGAGTTTGCGTACGTTTTCGTCAGCATAAGTTCGTGTTTACCGCAGATGTTGTCAAAATGTTTCGACAGATATGGGTTGATGATCTGCACACCAACTTCCAACGCATCGTCTGGCGTGAGAGCCCATCCGATTGTATTAGTCACTTTCGTCTACGCACCGTTACGTATGGAACTGCATCTGCACCATTTTTGTCAGTTCGAGTGCTCAAGCAGATAGCTTTGGACTACCAAACTAAGTATCCAGCTGCAGCGCGCGTTTTGTTAAGCGATGTGTACGTAGACGATATAATGACGGGAGCAAATTCAACAAACGAACTTCTACATCTTGCGTCTGAGCTTGTATCCTTATTGTCAAATGCTAGACTCGAACTCCGGAAGTGGAACTCTAACTGCTGGCCCCTACTTACCCAGTTGCCCAAGGATGACTGTGAATTCTCCTGGATTGATACTGATCGGTCGAAATCAATAATAAAGGTTCTCGGTATGCATTGGGATCCAAGATCAGATCAATATTCTTTTCGTATGACCGAGTCTCGATTGACCAGCCCTCCTACTAGGCGTTCATTGTTGTCTGAGATATCACGCATCTTTGATCCTTTAGGATTTTTGGGCCCATCAGTTGTTTTATTTAAAATGATGTTTCAGGAACTGTGGTCATCAGAACTCAACCTAGGCTGGGATGACCCACTTCCCACAGAATTAGCTGCAAGGTGGACGCGGTACCAAGAAGAACTGCACCACTTTGAACAAATACAAGTGCCTCGAGTAATTTTCCCTTCGTATGACATCGAACTTCACGGATTCTCGGATGCTTCGCTATTGGCCTACTCTGCTGTTGTCTACGCTCGATGTCAAATCGCTCCCAATCAGTTCCAGATCGTCATAGTTGCTACCAAGACCAAGGTTGCACCTCTCAAACCTGTCTCGATACCTCGGTTAGAGCTCTGTGGTGCTCTTCTTCTCAGTCGCCTAATAACCTCAATTAAATCGTCGATTCCCCGAAACTTGAAAGTTTTTGCATGGTGCGATTCACAAATCGTGCTCCATTGGCTGTCTTCCTCACCTCGTCGTTGGACTACATTCGTCGCTAATCGTACAGCTGCCATCCTAGAACGGATTCCACGATATGCGTGGAGGCATATCGCATCGGAGTCCAATCCCGCAGATTGTGCGTCACGAGGCTTACTACCATCTGCTCTTCCTACGCATCCTCTATGGTGGACCGGTCCTCCATGGTTATCGCTGCCACAGGAACATTGGCCAGTTTCAACGTTCTCAGTGCCACAACAGGATGAAGTGTCAGCGGAAGAACACAAACAACCAAAGCAAACCCTCACAACCACAGCAGAAGCAGATAACTTCAAGATATTAATCGCCAAAATTTCGTCGTGGACTCGGTTAATTCGAATAGTCGCGTACTGTATTCGCTTTATAAAAAACTGTCGACCTAAACTATTTGATAAAACTGTGCTCGGCTTAAAGGTCTCAGAATTGCACTCAGCAGAAATTATTATTATTAAAATTATGCAGCAAGAATCGTTCGGGGTTGATATTCGCAATCTGCAAACTAGCCGAGACCTTAATCCGAATTCAAAATTACTGAGGTACTCTCCATTCATTGACCATGAGGGGCTTCTTCGTGTAGGGGGTCGACTGAACAATACTTCCTTGTCATTCAGCCTTAAACACCCAATACTCCTACCCAATAACAACATTTCTCTACTTATAGTGAGACACATTCATGCAGCCTATCTTCACCCAGGAACAACGGAGACATTCGTCATAGTGCGCCAGAGATACTGGATTTTGGGAAGCCGAAATCTCATTCGCAAAGTCGTACATCAATGCAAACCCTGCTTTCTCCAGAGGAAGACGACAACTATGCAACTCATGGGTGATTTGCCAATTCAACGTGTTCAACGTAGTCGACCATTTCTGAATTCTGGATGCGACTATGCTGGGCCTTTTACCATGAAGCTTTCTCGTGGCCGAAATCCAAGATTGTCGAAGGCGTATCTTGCGCTGTTTGTATGCATGAGCACCAAGGCTATTCACCTCGAATTGGTTAGTGATTTGACGACCGATGCATTTCTCGCTGCCTTCAGACGGTTCACTGCACGTCGCGGTAAGTGTTCCAATATTTACTCAGACAATGGGACAAATTTTCAAGGAGCTCGTCGCTGCTTAAACGAAATGCAACGGCTGGTCTTATCGGAGACTTACAACGATGACATCGCCAGTTCACTTGCCATGGATGGAACCACATGGCACTTCATTCCTCCCTCTGCACCACACTTTGGAGGATTGTGGGAGGCCGGCGTGAAGTCCGTCAAACTTCACCTTCGTCGTGTAATCGGAAGTTCCATCTTAACATTTGAGGAGCTGTATACAGTGTTCACTCAAATCGAAGCTCTCCTCAACTCTCGTCCTTTGTGTCCTTTATCCGACGACGATTTAAATCCACTAACCCCTTCTCATTTCCTTATAGGTGAGCCGCACACTGCTGTTCCAGAGCCAAGCTGCCTAGACGTACCTGTAAACCGTTTGTCCCATTGGACACACATTCAAAATATGGTCCAAGGATTTTGGAAGAGATGGCAGAAGGAGTACGTCACAAGCCTTCAGGAGCGACCGAAATGGAAGAAGGTTCAGTGTAATTTGAAGGTGAATGACTTAGTCGTGATAAAGGAGCCAAATCTTCCCCCATCAAAGTGGTTACTGGGCAGAATCGAAGCTGTTCATCCTGGACCAGATAAGTTATCCCGAGTTGCGACGGTGCGAACCAATCGTGGACAATTACTTAGGCCTATCACCAAACTTGCGATCCTACCATTGTCCTGAAACTAGCTCCAGGGGGGGCGGGATGTTTGATAATCGTTATTTGTTCAATTTCAATTATTTAATTAATTCATTGTTAATCATTCATTTTCATTTAATTGTTTCATTCTTTCCTATTCGTTTAAATATTGTATTAATTGTTTATTATAAAATTATTGTTGCTACATTTGTCGAGTCACTGTTTATTTGTACGAAATTGCTGTTAGTCACTGCACCACAAAATCGGACCATTTCAAATCCTGCCAACAACCACACAGGCAAAATCGGATGATCGGCCAACAGGATCATCGTATGATTTTTTAAAAACAACAACGCTGTACAGTCTGCAGATCGGTGGTACGTAAACAAGTGCACTATGGGAATGATGAGGAGTTTGATCAATCACTTGCAATTGATTCGCGGCAGTGACAAGTTACCCTTGTGATTAGTACTAAACAAAATAAAATATACATTATAACGTGGATATTCGTGTGTGTGTGTATTATTTCCAAAAACCTTTTGTTTCAAGATTGTTCGATTTATTCTGTCGATAGTGCGCACACAATAATTTCGATCGTCGAATCCAAATCAATAAGCATATCAAAACAAATGATGTCAAGATGCAAAACTGATACACATGTATATGTACATAACGAATGAATAATAAAAGACAAAATATAAAAATGTTATACATTATGTGTACATACGAGTATATACGAGTATGTATTAACAAATTAATGAACGTAGAGCAATTGAATGTTAAGTTAATCACAAAATGTATGTATGTATAAATGTATAAATGTAGATACTAACTAAGTAAGCGTACTAATAACATAATTATTTTCATGTAATGAAAATGAAAGGGTAAATACACATTGTAGTTTGCCACATAAACAAATAGTTAAATACAAATATAATTTTGCTGGTTTTGACGCTGCTTTCATTATCAAACATTCCACCACCCCTGGAACATAATTTCAGGATAAAGGAAAGTCTACAAGTTTGTGTATGGGGCGAATTAAATGTCCATTGGTAGTCTTCAATGTAACGACCCGCATATGACCGTCATTTCTAGGGTGGGTTTCCGTAACACGGCCCAAGGCACATTTTCCTGGCGGTAGCTTAGCATCTTTGATAGCAACAAGATCGTTGATACTGATGTTTGGCTTAGTTTGCTGCTAACGAGGATGATGCTGGAGAGACGTCAAATATTTCATATGCCAGCGTTTCCAATATCATTGAACTTTTGACTGCAAAAGTTGCCAGCATGCTAAGCGATTGGTTGGCATATCTAATGTGGGCTCCAGGATAGAAGCATACTATTCTCCAAAAAAGAAACGAGCTGGGGTCAATATCAGTGTCGGAAATCTGGCACAAGGGTCTAGAATTTAAGATGGCTTCTATTTAAGTCAGTGGAGTATAGAACAAATGTCAGAATATCGGAACCTATCACCCGACGAAGATATTGTTTGACAGATTTTACGCCCGCCTCCCACAAACCGCCGAAATGTGGTGCAGAATGGGGAATAAAATGACAGGAAATTCCATCGCATGCAAGGGAGAGAATTATGTTGTTCTGATAAGATAAGCTCATACATTTCCGATAACAAACGAGCTGATCCATGGAAATATTTTCCATTATCGGAATACATGTTTGATGGTGTTGAGGAAACATGAAAATAGTCATCGGCAACACTTTTTAAAACATAGAATCGACACTCGATTCCAACATACTCGTATAACACTTAGTAAACGTAACACACAAAATAAATGTATTAAGAAAAACAGTTTTTGTCTAACATGAATTTTTATAACGAAAAATAAAAACTACACTTGAACGTACAACACAGAACGGCTAAGTTCATTTTTTTATTTTTGCTCTAAACTTAAAAGTTCGGTACAGTCCACTCAATTTGGGGTCGAACATTTTTGGTCCTTCTGAGATATTCGATTTAATTTAATATCATTAAATACAGTTGGTGTGTATAAATTCAAAGAAACAGTATTAATTTGCATCAAATTAAATTTCAATTAAAATTATTAAAATTAAAATCATTAATTATAATAAAAAACGCTGACATTCTAACGAAGCATCGATGGCTACATCATCCGAGCACTCCGGGGAGAGGTCATCACAGGTCAAGGTGTGATGTCATTACAACAGGATTACAGTGAGTTTCTGCATCATCCAAGGATACAGCTGTCATCATCAAAAAGGTCAAAGTGTGTCATCGAAATAGGATCGCAGTAAGTTGCATAGTTACATATATATATATGTGGGAAAAGAAGCAGACAAAGAACGAACGAACGACTACGCCAGAGATGCGATGCAACCGACTTACACATACACGCACATGAACAATGACAAGAACAGACAAGAACGAAAGTAAATTCCTTAATCAGTCTGCAAACTCAACTCAGCGAAGTCGGCGGGGTATTCGTTTACGTATTGTAACAGTGTAAAATATTAATCGTCATATTAACAATAAATCTGAATTATAATATTTAAGCGGTGTGTTTTGTTGCTTGTAGAATCGAGAGCCAGATCCTACAATTGGGGGCTCAACCGGGATAGAGCGCGTCGGAAATTGAAACTAATTCAATCAAAACCGGATCGAACCATTAAGTTCATCCGAGTTAATTCGTTCCCAATTAAAACCTAAATAATAATCATAAAAATTCGTTGTGGGGAAATTGCTACAAAAACACGAAAAAAAATATAACACAGTTACCTAGAGACAAAGGAAAGTGCAAAACAGTAATTTTCGACGGTTGTTTTGTGCTCATGCACAAACGGTGAAATAAAAATAAAAAAATATAATAATAAAACGAACGCTACAGAACAGGCTTCTCGACCACTTTGAGCTGGGTCATGACGGGGAAGATGAAGAGGTGATGAGCGAGGAAAGTGCGTCAAGGGCAAATGTTGTTAGGTTTACTCTGCGCGATATTGAGGATTCCCTGAGCCACTTCGACGGCAATGGCTCAGGAAACATTAAGTTATGGATCCAAGAATTTGAGGAAAATGCTACCGCAGTAGGGTGGGACGCAATTCAAAAATACATTTACTCTAAGCAATTGCTCAGAGCCGCAGCAAAAATGTTCGTCAAGAGTCAAACCTTCGTCAAAAGCTGGGATGCTCTAAAACAAGTTCTCATTAAGGAATGTGGGACAAGACTTTCATCTGCAGAGGTTCATCGAAGGCTTAGAACGAAGCAAAAGAAAGCGTCCGAGTCGCTTTTGGAGTACTTGTACGGTATCTTAGAGCTTGGGAGTCTCATCGAACTTGACGACGAGAGTGCAATCGAATACTTTGTTGAGGGTATTCCAGATGCTAGGCAGAACAAGGCCGGCTTATACCAAGCTACGAATATAGAGGAGCTTAAATTTCAAATCCTCGTATATGAACGGTCAAAGGGATCCGCCTCGCAGTCTTCTAGCTCAAAGGGAAATTTACGTTTTAGTTATACTCCAAGCAGTAGCGCCCCAGTTCGGGAGCAAATTAAGAGTGAAAGGAAAGGCCACTCGTGCTATCGGTGTGGAGAGACAACTCATTTTGCCAGAGATTGTCGTGCTACAATTAAGTGTTTCAGGTGTAATCAACAAGGGCACAGGGCACGCGATTGTAGAGCTGAGTCATCACCAGTTCAATCGAGATTAGTGGCCGGAAGCAAGAACGAATTTGGCGATTGGGTCTAACAGAATTTTTAAAGACATTACGGTTAAGGGTGTTACTATAACTGCGCTCGTTGATACTGGAAGCGATTTGTGTTTGCTGCGTAACGACTGTTTGGTTTTTATAGATTCCGTTGGGCTTGGGAAAGAAAAAAGAAACCTTTTGGGGATAGGCCAAACCAGGGTCACAACATTGGGCAATGTTCGGTTGGAGGCGGAAGTTGATGGCAATATCCTTCCAGTAAACTTCCACGTGGTAAAAGAGAGGGATATGGGTTACTCGGCGGTATTTGGCAACGATATCCTAGAGCTGGTTAACTTGTCGATAGTCGACCAAAGTGTAGAACTGAAATTTAAAGAGAGTTCTCTCGAATCGGAAGTAGAGTCTGAGGTTCTGGGTTGTAATGAAGGGGAACGTGGATTGGGATCTAACGTGATGCGAAAGGACGAGAGGGGCTTAAATGGGAATCTGAACCAAAGACTGGACGAAAAGGAACCAATCTGGGGTCAGAAGTGTTCGAGTTGGCGGCGACGTTTCTTCAAATTTGTTCAGCTGCGGAAGAGGGCATGTTTGCCCGAGATTTAGAGCTCAGTCACCTGGACGTCGACAAACGAAAGGTATGATGCGCATCGTCGAGGAGTATGCTCCTGTAAGTACGGAACTATCACCCGTCGCAATGAAACTGGTCTTAAAAGACGACATACCTGTATTCCACAGACCAAGAAGAATGGCTTACGCCGACCAGGTTTTTGGGCAAACTCAAGTGAAGGCATAGCTGGAGGAAGGGATAATACAGCCAAGTAAATCCGAGTACGCGGCACCCATCGTGCTGGTAACGAAGAAGGATGGGTCAAAGAGATTGTGTTGCGACTACCGCAAATTGAATGAGAAAGTAACCAGGGATAACTTCCCAATGGCACAGATAGACGAGGTACTCGAACGTCTTCAAGGTGCAAAGTGTTCACCACGTTGGACTTAAAGAACGGGTTCTTCCATGTTCCGATGGATCCCGAGTCGAGAAAGTATACAGTCTTTGCCACCCGAGACGAACAATTTGAGTTCCTATTTGTTCCCTTCGGGATATCCAACTCGCCAGCGGTTTTTGCCAGGTATATTCACGCAATCTATAGGATGCTAGTCCAAAAGCGAGTCGTGGAAGTGTACATGGTCGATCTCATCATACCATCGGACGATGAGGAGGAGGGCATAGAGAAATTGAAACTGGTGTTGGAAGTAGCAGAGAAGTTTGGGCTACGATTAAATTGGAAGAAATGTCAATTTTTGAAGCGGAAGATCAACTTCCTGGGATATGTAATCGAGAATAACACTATCAAACCTTCCGCAGAGAAAACAAGGACAGTATCTGTGTACCCGGTTCCAAAAGATCAAAAGGCGCTTCAACGTTTCTTGGGACTGACATCATATTTCAGGAGATTTGTCGAAGGATATGCAACCATCGCTAAACCACTGTCAGATCTGCTGCGGAAGAATGCCAAGTTTGAATTGGGAGTCGAGCAACTTGCTGCCGTTGAGCAACTGAAGTCAGCATTAACCAAAGCGCCGGTACTAAAATTGTTCAACCCACAGGTTGAGACGGAAATCTATACAGACGCATGTAAGTTTGGATACGGTGTGGTTTTGCTCCAGAAAGACAAGGAAGATCAGATGTTACACCCAGTGCAATTCATGAGCCGGAAGACCAAGGAGTCAGAAGAACAGTTCCATTCGTATGAGCTCGAGGTGCTTGCAATTGTTGAGGCATTGAAGAAGTGGCGAGTGTATGTGCTAGGCGTTGATTTCAAAATTATTACTGATTGCAATGCTTTCGCGCAGACAATGAAGACGAAAGATGTTCCGCTAAGAGTAGCCAGATGGGCCATGTTCCTTCAAGAATTTAATTACAAAATCGAACACAGGTCAAGCTCCAAGATGAAACGACGTTTTGAGCAGAGTGTTTTGCCTCATGATCGAAGACTCGCTCAGCCACAGGATAAAGGAAGCGCAACAGAGAGATCCTGGAAAGGGAAGAATATGAAGATTTCTTCATGAAGGGGGGAGTATTATACAAGCATCCCGTTAAGGAACTCGTAGTAATACCAACCGAGATGGCGAAAGAACTGATCGGGATAGCGCATCAGCAGGGACACTTCTCGGTAAAGAAAACGCAGGATATGCTAGAGAAGACATTTTTTATTCCAGATGTGACCAGGAAGGTAACCGAAGTAGTTAGGAGATGTGTGAAATGCCTGATATCAGAGTTCAAAACCGGAAAGAGAGAAGGGCTGCTGACACCAATCGACAAGGAAGATAAGCCGCTAGGGACATACCACATTGACCACCTCGGGCCGATGGAACAGACGCAAAATCAATCACATTTTGGTCGTAGTAGACGGATTTTCTAAATTCGTGTTGCTGTGAACTTTCCACTTGTACCGATCATCAAGGAGGAAACGTATAAAGACGACATTATAAACGGGGGCAACTCTATTGATGAAGCACCGCAGAAGCTGGGATCAGTTCGAAAGATGTAAGTAACGACAGGGTTCCAATTACGAAAACACATGAGCAATTCTATAAAAATTTTAGAAAAAGTTCCCATAGAACATCGAGACTTAGCAATGCCATTCGCTGAGAAGAGTGAATTTAAAACATTGGGGATCAAGTGGTTTCAATTAGCAGATGTCTTCACATTCCAGGTTGAGCAGAAGACCAACAACGAGCCATCGATACGTTCCATATTATCGGCAATAGCGAAGCTATACGATCCTATGGGGTGGCTCGCGCAGTGCATTGTCAAAGCTAAAATTCTTATGCAGCGTTTATGGGCCAGAGGCTTAGACTGGGACAAACCAGTCCCATCAGAGCTCTGTATCGAATGGAAGAGGTTTCGAGAGGACTTGAGAGCCATTGAACGAGTACACATCCCACAGTGGATCCAAACAACACAAGACAACCAGCAGATAGCAATCCATGGACGAAAACGATTAAGCCAACATGCATCTACTGTGCGCTAAAACCAAGGAGGCCCCGTTGAAATCTGTCACCTTGCCAAGATTGGAGTTGTGCGGTGCGGTGCTATTGGCGACTCTCATGGCCGAAACTCGTCGCATCCTCAAGCTAGACGGAGTCAAATCATGGACATAGACGGATTCTGTCATCACCCTCTGCTGCATCAGAGCGTTATCATCCAAATGGAAAGCGTTCATCGGAAACCGAGTCGCTCAGATCCAACGACTCACCAATCCAGAAGAATGGAGGCACATTACATCAGGACATAATCCAGCCGATTTGGCATCGCGAGGTGTTTTTCCATCCTCAATTGTGGGAAACGAGTTATGGTGGCATGGACCGGAATTCCTGAGGCATCAGTGGGATGATGCCCGAATTCCTGTCCAACCAGCATATTGGGACACTGACGAGGAGGTTCGACCTACCAAGGTTCATTTTTCAGCAGAGACAAATACTATCGACGTGATCAAAAATCTCTTAGCCAAGTGTTCGACTCTGAAAAAGGTGACTAGGGTCGTAGCGTGGTGCCTTCGAATGCGTCGAAGTGAGGAAGAAAAGAGGCCAACGTATCTTACTACACACGAGCTTCAAACCGCATTTATGAAATTGATTTTTGGAGCACAGCAGGAGATGTTTCAACAGGGCGACAAGCAGAACCAGCAAAAGGGCTACGCAGCACTAAACCCATTTGCAGACGAAAGCCGAATTTTGCGTGTTGGTGGTAGGCTCGCTAATTCTGCTCTTTCGTATGAAAGGAAACACCCAATACTACTACAACCAAAACATCGATTTACGGAGTTAGTGATCGAGGAGGCTCACATGAAGACCCTACATGGAAACACACAAAAGATGGTAGAATATTTACGGCAAAAGTTCTGGATATTAAGGGTAAAAAATATGGTAAAGAAATATATACATAGCAATATATGTTATAGATTCAGAGCAAAACCACTGGTGCAACTAAGGGGGAATCTGCCTGCAGCAAGGTCAACCGTATTAAGGCCGTTCACTTTTACTGAAGTTGATTATGCAGGCCGCATTGAGATTAAAACCTGGAAAGGACGGAATGCCAAAACCCTAAAAGGATATTTTGCAACCATTTTGTGCATAGCAGTAAAGACAGTTCACATAGAACTGGTCAGTGATATGACAACGCAAGGATTTCTCGCGGCATTTCGACGGTTTGTAGCACGCGAGGGCTATGCAGGGAGCTGTTCAGCGATTGTGGCACGAACTTTAAAGGAAGTGACAACGAATTAAAAAAACAGTTTACTGAGGCCAAGGTGAGTTCGACACACATCGCAGAAGTTTCGGCAAACGATGGAATTTCATTCCCCCGGCTTCTCCTCATGTTGGTGGATTGTGGGAAGCAGGAGTCAAGTCGCTGAAATTCCATTTGAAACGAGTTGCAGGCAATCAAAGACTTACCTTCGAGGAACTGACGACGCTGTTGACGCAAATCGAGGCGTGCCTCAACTCAAGAATCTTGTGCGCTCAGTACGACGACATTAATGACCTTGACCCCCGGTCACTTCCTCATCGAAGAACCTTTGCTAGCCCCTCCACAGCCAGAATATCAACTGGAAAGAATATCTCATCTAGAAAGATGGAAAAGAGTCCAAGCTCTTACTCAATCATTTTGGAGAAAATGGAGCAGTGAGTATCTGTCCAGATTGCAGTAGCGCAGAACAACACTTCGAATGCCAACGTAGAACACATAACGTCCAAATAAGATAACAAAAATCTCAACAACACTTACAATTGAGCGATTTAGAAGCGAACATCAAAGAAACAATCAACAACACCATGAGGATTAAAATCAATAATAATACACAAACTACGCATTACATTAAAAATTAGCAACACTATCTACACTTATCTACACAACAAACTATACAACATATTAAAATTAATCAAACAAATCAAATAACACAACACTTAGCTGGAGTCATTTCAAAAGTCCAAACAACACAACACAATATAGCATTAAATTCACAATTTACTCATACAACACAATACAAAACGACACTAAATCAATGCATTTCTAACTACATTCTATCTTTAATTCTACCACAACCCAACACAAAATAATAATGCCTTCAAATAATAATAATGTCTTTCATAATAATAATATAAACAAAATATAATAAAAAAAAAACAAATAATAATTAAAATAAAAAAAAACAAAAACAAACTTGTGCAAACAAACGGCTTTTGTAATTTTTGTATTGCAAAATATTCCATCAACATCATGCATACAAAAGCACAAACGAAAGCAAAAACAAAAAAGATGCATTGGGTGACACACACACGTACTCACACACATTTGACGCGATCGCCGTAAACTTCGAACCCACACTAAACACAACAACAACTCAAGAATGAAACTTGATAATACTCGTATAATAACACATCATTTATAGTAACTAATTGCAGAATAATATAATAATTGCTAATAGTTAATAAAGACACACTTACCTGTTACACTTACCTAATTACATAATCATAATTACACTAAAAAAGTAAACTTCTCATAAACACAAAAAAAGGAACACGCACATATTATGATGAATGAATTCATGTTGGAGTAATTCATGTTTTGTTACATTTCTTGTTGGTGCTGTCTTTTGTTGTTGTTGGTGGGTGTTCCGAAATGAAATAAGATGACTGATGTTGACCGAAGAAAGAATAGGATCTTGGGAAGGCTAATCACGGTGGGGGAGAATGTTGAGGAAGCATGAAAACAGTCATTGGCAACACTTTTTAAAACATAGAATCGACACTCGATTCCAACATATAACACTTAGTAAACGCAACACACAAAATCAATGTATTACGAAAAACAGTTTTTGTCTAACACGAATTTTTATAACGAAAAATAAAAACTACATTTGAACGTACAACACAGAACGGCTAAGTTAATTTTTTTATTTTTGGTCTAAACTTAAAAGTACGGTACAGTCCACTCAATTTGAGGTCGAACAGATGGTTTCCCACGGCGAGCGACGAATCGTCGAAGCGAAGCAAGAAGCGCGTCCGTTGTCAGATCACTAACTAGCACAAGGTGTATGGCTTTAGTCACCAAGCAAACGAAAAGTGAGATGTAGCCTTTACTAAATTGTGATTTGCGACCTAATTTCGCTTTCAGCATGATCGGGCCGGAGTAATCACATCCACTGTGCGCGAAGGGTCTACTTGTTAGGATCCGTTGTGGGGGTAGATTACCCATTAACTGGGTGGTGGTAACTTTTCTTTGGCGGAAGAAAAGTATGCAGTTAGCTTTGGAAGAAAATTCTGACAGCCAACTATCTAATACTCCTGTCGAATCAAAGCGAATAATGTAGAGGTGCCAGGATGTAAAAACTGAATGTGTGCGACGAAAGCGATGAGTTACAAAGCATGTCCTTTTGGTATTATAATAGGGTGTTTTGTGTTGAATGAGATAGTGGAATGCTGGAGTCTTCTTCCGGCTCTCATAACGTTATCAGTATCTAGAAAGGGAGATGGATTTGTTATTTTCGAATGTTTAGGAAAAGAGCCATATTTCTTGTAGATTGATATGTGATCTCCAAAGTACCAATCTTGCAACCATTGGATGGCTCGAATCTTAGCGTCATAGATTTCGTTCGGTTGCAAATGATGTGAAGATATGAGCGATCTTTTTCTGCATACGGCGATAAAGTGATGTATCCGTGCGATTGTGCGAATTAATATATTCCGCGATCAAATACGGTCAGCGAGTTTATCGTATGGGTGTTCCTTGTTCCGTTGCAAAATATGAAGCTGATACGACCTTTTTCTCGTCATGTTTGCAAGTAAGATCTTTACATTTGATGTGTGGGTTGATGGTAGCTCCATAAATGCTTTAACGTGGAAATTTATGATAAAGCGAGGACGATCGTAAATCGTTTCGAGCCGAGTCCATGCCTGGTCATAGGTAGCATCGCATATTGACAAATGATTTAATAAATTAAGCGCTTCTCTACACGAGTTCTCTACGCGCTCTCACTCGTGACTAACGTGTTCTGAAATATAATTGAAATATCCTCAGTAGAAAAAATAAACGCAATCATTACGAAGCGTGATCGATCTGCGAGTGATGAAGATTTTGAATCTTTTGTGAGCAAATCTAAGAAAGTCCATCTTTCTAACATGTCTCCCTACAAAGGCATCGATATACATCTACGAGTTTGCCTAAAATGTAAATATTGCAGCAAAATGTAAATAAAGTGTCGATTTCCCCAATTAAACTTCTGCAAAAAACTTGTGAATATGTTCACAGTTTATGAAAAAAGTGAATGTTAAAGATTATTCAGTACGAAAAATCTCTATAGGAATTGAAATCTTTTGCGAGTCTGTGAAGTCATATATTCAAGCAGTGCCAATTTTTCACGCATAAATTTAAAAGCGAAAGATCATTCAAAGTTGTTTTATTAGGTTTGGATGAAATAGATATTGAAGTGCTAAAAAAAAGAGCTGGTAGCACTTGGTTAAAATGCAAAGAAATTAAAATGATTAAAAAGAAATATGAAAATTATACTGATGTGTCTTATATCGTTTATATCGATAGTGGAACAGTCAGATTATCCGATTTGCGTAAAAATATCCGATCAGTGTTTCGTACCCAAGTCAGGTGGGAATTTCAACATCGTTCTAAGCATAAATTTACACAATGTCACAATTGTCAGATGTTCGAGCATGGTGAGAGAAACTGCAGTATTAAGACATATTGTGCAAACTCTTCCGGACCTCATAAAACTTCTGACTGTTCCTCTGAAGGAAACTGCAAAGGCAACCACCGATCCACAGACCAATCTTGCTTAAATCGCATTAAGTGTAAAGAAATAAAAAAAAATTATCCAAAAATAATTCTCTTTCACTGCCATTGACTCACAAAAAACAAATTTCTCTTTTTCAATAAAATCCAATAAATCATATGAGCACCGAAGAGTTTCCTTGTCTCCCAAAGCGCTCAACTCATCGTCATCAAACACCGCAAGCAGCAACTGTACCACGATGGTCATCTTTAATTGATGATCAAAAGATCAGGTGATTCAGGCACCAATACCCACACAACAGAAGTCTTCGTCTACAACGCTTTTCTCTCACGAGGAGCTTCTCTAACAACAGAAATGATTTCCAAATTGAGTGAATGTAAAACAAAAGCTCAACAATTCAATGTAATAGCACAGCTTGCTACAAAATATCTTTATTCCAATGTCATATAATGTTAATAATAATTCGTTGAAGATTTTAACTTGGAATGCTAGAAGCATGCGAAATAAGTGTACAGAATTTTTCGGCATTTTTGCATACTAAATGTTGATGTAAGTTTGTATGTGAAACGTGGCTCACTAATGACGTCCGATTCTCCGATTCCAATTTTTTTGTTATAGGTTTGATCGAATAAATAGAACAGGTGGCGGCGTGGCCATTGTTATTAAGAAAACCATCAAACACACTTTATTGACAGTAATTAATACTAAAGTTATTGAGACACTTGGTATTGAAATCTTGTTGGAAGACTTTTCTAGCTTAAAATTATTTTCAGTGCATTTTCCTGGTGGAAATTCAAATAAACATAAAGCAAATTTGTTCAAACATGATCTAAGAAAGATACTTAACTGCAACGAACCAATTCTTCTAGGTGGAGATTTAAAGTGCAGACATCGTGGATGGGGATGTCAGAGGGCAAACTCCTGGGGTAATATTCTTTCAGATATCCAAATGAGACACCCAATTAATATTTAATATCCCAACAGCCCGACTTTCATTCCTGAATCTGTGAGGTCCTCTCCATCGACACTAGACGTGTTTCTTACTAATGTCTCTAATCTTATTACGCAACCTGTAGCAATTAATGCGCTCAGTTCAGACCACCTTCCTGTTTACTGTAATATTAGTCTTAGAGCCAGTTTAAAAAACGTGCAATATTTACATTTTAAGAAGGCAAACTAGGTACACTTTAGACAACACCTTAACTCTAATCTAGAAAATTACATAGTTAATCCACTAGAGTGTGTCGACAATCACCTCCAATTACTTACTTCAAATATCTTGGGAAGTGTAAGGGCATCAGTTCTCCTAAAAAATCTTAACCGAATATCGAATTTACTCCCGCAATATATCCTCAACATTATAAAAGTTCGAAATGGTTTAAGAAGGCAATGGCAACGTTATCGTATCCAAATCATTTATCACCAAATGATTTTTTTTAAATAGATTGATCTCAGATCAAATGAAAAATTTTCGAAACCATGCATGGAACGAAAAGCTTGGTCTCCTCGATAAAGGGTCCAAGCCTTTGTGGAACATTGCCAAAATTCTAAAAAAGAAAAATAAACAAATTCCATTTTTAGAATATGAGGTCAAATCTGCTTTACCCCTGCAAGTAAATCTGAACTCTTGGCCGATACTTTCTTAATTAACCACAGCGCACCAATAGCACTCACTTCACCATTAGGCGCAACAGTTGAAGACACAATAAATGAATTCAACAGAAGTGGTATGAGCACTTTCCTTGATAAACTAATCACATATGAGGATCTTGAATTATGTATAGCTGATTTGCATAGTAATAAATCACCAGGACTTGATAAGATAAATAATCAAATACTTAAGCAACTACCCAAAAATGGTTTTAAATAAAGGGTCCGCCATCTAACGTTTTTTTTTTCATGTCTGATTTGACAGATAATTAGTTTTAACCTTCCGGTTAATAATGGAAAATAATTTCATTCAAATGGCTGCCTCGGCTGGCCATGCAGTAGCCTACACGACCGGTCCAATTTTTAAGCACATTATCGATTGTGTGCAGCTGTATTTCACTAATGGCTTCACGAATATTGTCCTTTAAAGCGTCAATTGTCTCTGGCTTGTCGGCGTAACACTTATTTTTTACGGCACCTAACAAATAATAGTCCAACGGTGTCAAATCGCAGCTCCGAGGTGGCCAAACGACATCAGCTCTGCGGCTGATAATGCGATCTTCAAAAACAGGGCGCAAAACATCGAGTGTAGCTTCGGCTGTGTGGCACGTAGCGCCGTCCTGTTGAAACCAAATGTTGCTAATATCCTCCTCTTCAATTTTTGTGAACAAAAATTCGATCAACATGGCCCGATAACGATCGCCATTGACTGTAACGGCCACTCCTTGCTCATTTTCGAAGAAAAATGGCCCAATTATGCCTCTGGACCAAAATCCGCACCAAACAGTGACCCGTTTTGGGTGTATCGGCTTTTGAATGTATGCGTGCGGGTTTTCTGTGCCCAAAATGCGACAATTTTGCTAGTTTACATACCCGCCAAGATCAAAATGAGCTTCATCTGAAAAGATGATTTTTTTGGCAAAATCGTCATCTTCTCTAAGTCGATCGCAGGCCCACTTAGCGAAGCGTAGTTCAAGCGTATGCACAACCATATTCGTTCAGCGGAAGGATAAAAATAATTACTTGTCAAATCAGACAAAAGCTAGGTGTTACCATTCACGAAATAAGCACTAGCTGAAAAAAAAAACGTTAGATGGCGGACCCTTTATATTGTAAAATGTTTGTGTGGGTACAAATAATAGAACTTATTCTTTTCAATACAAATCCCTTTATTCAGTACAGTTACAATTCACTATTTAATTCTTTCTCTCAGTACAATCCAATTTCTCAACCACTTATACTTTTCTTATCTTTTACTTAAACCACTTAATCACTTCTCCTAATTAACACTTCAAATTACACTTTAGAACTGACTTGCATACCTTTGGGATGCTGGTATTTATACTCGAATGACATACTTCGAGAACAATCCTCGCCACCCAGCGTCCCATACAATTTCCAATTTGCTAGAAAATTCGATTCCACTCTCCAGTCGAGACTTTGCTAATCCAGTATCGAAATCTTCTAGTCTTCGAGTTTCGACATTTTCTGCTAGATGTCGCTGCTCACATTTAAATGGTTATCACATTGCTCCCTCCCTACAGTTGTTCGTCCCGAACAACTTCGTCATTCAGCATCCCGTTGAAATGACACATTCTATCCAAATGGACCACTTTCAATTTTCCTCGATCCCCACGCTGGATCCGGTAGACAACGTCATTAATGCGGGTTATCACCTTGTATGGACCTTCCCAGTCCTGTTGCAATTTTGGTGATTTTCCTTTCTTACGCTGAGGATTATACAGCCAAACCAGATCTCCTTCGTTGAAACCGGAAGATTTCGCCTTGATATCGTACCTAGTTTTCATGCGGCTGCTTGCTAGCTTCATCTTTTCTCTGGTGTCTTCATGCAATTTACGAATCCTGCTGCGTAAGTCATTCACGTACTCGTTCACCTCTTTGGGCTCCGTCGGTGGGGATCCGAATTTTGCTTCACTTGGCAACCGAATTGTTTGACCAAATAAGATCTCGGATGGTGTGTGCCCTGTTGAGCTATGGACCGCGTTTCGGTAGGCCATTAAGAAGAGGGGTATGTGTCGATCCCAATCCCGCTGGCAGTTGCTGACAACCTTAGATAGATGCTCACTCAAGGTCCGATTGAATCGCTCGACCATTCCATCAGATTGAGGGTGTAGTGGCGTTGTCCTTGTCTTTCTTATTCCCAAATATTGGCATATTTCCTAGAAGACTTTTGATTCAAAGTTTCGCCCTTGATCAGAGTGCAGCTCCATTGGGACCCCAAATCTGCTCACCCAGTTGTTGACTATCTGTTCGGCTACGGTCTTAGCCTCTTGATTTGGGATGGCAAATACTTCCGGCCACTTACTGAAGTAATCCATGACTACGAGGGTATATCGGTTTCCATTAAAGGTTTCGGGAAACGGCCCAGCGATGTCGATGGCTATTCGTTCGAAAGGTGCTCCGACATTGTATTGTTGCATTTGTCCATGTGGCTTTACTTTTGGACCCTTGGTAGCTGCACATCTTATGCACTTTTTGCACCAATTCTCGACATCTTGTTTAGCGCTTAGCCAATAGAAACGTTCCCTTACCTTTTCCAACGTCTTGTTTATTCCCAAATGGCCTCCTGAGACTCCGTCATGTATTTCATGGAGCACTTGGTTGACTCTGGACCGTGGCACAATTAGCTGCATACGAGATGTTGTCCCATCTGCACTTTCCCATTTTCTCTTCAGCAATCCATCTTGCACAAAAAGCGAGTCCCACTGTGCCCAGTATGCCTGCAGAGTTTGGCTCCGATCTGATATCTGCTGCCAGCTTGGTCTTTCCTCGTGTTCTTTCCAGGCCAATATTGGTTCGATGTCATTGTCTGCCTGTTGGGAGGAACGGATTTCGTCTATACTCCAACCCTCTATTGGCTCAGTCCTGATCATTTGGATAGTTGCCTGTTCTTTTGCTTCTTTACGATTGCAGTGTTCGCATTTTACTCCGCACGGTCGACGAGAGAGAGCATCAGCATTTGAGTGGAGTGTTCCCTTGCGGTGTTGCACTTCAAAGTCGTAGCCCTGCAACTGCTCGATCCATCTTGCAACTTGGCCTTCAGGGTTCTTAAATTGGAGTAGCCATTTCAGAGCTGCGTGGTCTGTCCGGAGAATGAACTTTTGTCCATAGAGGTACTTATGGAAATGCTTCGTAGCCAGAATTAAAGCCAGAAGCTCGCGCCGGGTTACACAGTAGTTCCGTTCAGGTCTGGAGAGTACTTTGCTGTAATATGCGACCACTTTCTCTTGACCGTCATGAACTTGGGAGATCACAGCTCCGACCCCAACATTTCTAGCGTCTGCGTCCACGATGAACATTTTTCCGGGCGTGGGGTAACCCAAGATGGGGGCATTGCACAGCTGTCGCTTCAGTTCTTGAAATGCTTTTTCGCATTCTCCAGACCACCTGAACTGTCGGCCTTTTTCCGTAAGTTGATGCAGGCTCTTTGCAATGCCAGCAAAATCCTTTACGAACCTTCTGTAATTCGTGGCGAGGCCCAAGAAGCTTCTCAGTTGGTGTTTATCTTTTGGAGAAGGCCAACTTTTCACGGCTTCGATTTTGTCAGGATCCGTCCTTACACCTTCCGCTGATATAATGTGACCCAGATATTTTACTTCCGGACGAAACAAGGCACACTTTTCTGGGTTGAGCTTTAAATGAGCACTTCGTAGCCTCTCAAACACTTCTTTTAGATTTTCGCGGTGCTCCTCGTACGTCTTACCTATGACGATAACGTCGTCCAAATATACTAGACAGGTTTTCCAGGTGAGTCCTTGCAATGTTCGTTCCATTAGTCGCTCGAAGGTGGCCGGAGCGTTGCACAGTCCAAACGGCATCACTGCAAACTGCCAAAGACCGCTTCCTGTAGTGAAGGCAGTTTTCTCACGATCCGCACGATTTATCTCTACCTGCCAGTAACCGCTCTTCAAGTCAAGTGTTGAAAACCATTTCGCTCCAGAAAGCATATCCAAAGTGTCATCGATTCTCGGAAGTGGGTAGCTGTCCTTTTTAGTGACATCATTGAGACGTCGGTAGTCTACACAAAATCTCGTGCTGCCATCTTTCTTCTTCACGAGGACCACTGGAGATGCCCACGGACTTTGCGATTCTTCAATCGCTCCCTCAGCTTTCATCTTCGACATCATTTCGGCAACTTCTGTTTGCTTTGCCAATGCAAGACGCCTTGCAGGTTGACGGATTGGTCGAGCGTCTCCGGTGTCAATGTGGTGTTGAACAATATGCGTACGTCCATATTCTCCGTCTTGTGTAGCAAATATATCAGCGTACTCACCGATTAGTTTTTCTGCCAGGATTCGCTGATCTTCGTCCAGATTACAGAGGCTGAGAATTTTGTTCTTGATTTTTATGCTCTGAACTGTTGTGACTGGTGTGGCACCCTTTTTTTCCGTTGTGGTCGATATAGCCTCAACAGGTACGCATTTTCCCACTATCTCCCCCTTTTTCACCTTTACACTGAATGTTTTTGGATTTAGAATCCTTACAGGGACCATGTTGTTCTTTGGCTTCACTAAGGTCTTTCCCACCATGAAGTCTCTTTTCTTTTCTGGCTCCATCAAATAGAATCGGTGGCTACCAGGACCACCTTCCACTTTTGCCCACAAAATTGCTTCTGACGAAGGCTCTAGACTCTGATTGCTGCAGATGACGACATTTGAGACTGAGGTATTGGCGTTTCCGTATATCATTGGTATCTCCATGTTTCCGTATTTCAGGGTTTGTGCCCCCAAGTCGACTACAAGTCCATGTTCTCTCATGAAGTCTGTACCAATGATGCACTCGTCACATATGTAAGCTACCAGAAACGCGTGAGTGAATGTTATTCCGGCCAATTGGATTTTTATGCGAACTTCACCATATACCTTAATCGTTGCTCCTGTAGCTGTTCGCAAGCTGCAACTGCTAGTGTTATGCAGCCAAGACTTCTGCACAAGATCCCTCCTGATGATTGAGGCCGTGGCACCGGTGTCTACTGTTGCCATCCATTTTTCTTTTCCACTGACTACTTCTACTAGAAGGCTTTCGTTGCATCGTTTTGCCAGCGAGACTTGGATGATGGTCCTGGGGCCGTCGACTCCTGCTACCAACTTCTGCCCCGCGAAGTTGGTGCTTAAGCATTTCCCGACTGATGGCTTCGGGAAGGTTGACCGGCTTCTTGATAGCTGTTTTCTGCTGGTTTCTTCCTCTATTTGCTTGTCACCACAGTGAGGGCAGTCTTTTCGTTGCACCGGTTCTCTACACTGCCTTTGAAGGTGTCCTATTTTATTGCAATTCCAGCAGCGCATTATCCGTCTATCCCGTCGAGTATCTCGTTCCTCGGCACTAGTTCTTGTGCAGGAGCATTCGATAGATGTTACTTCCCTGACGAAATGTGTTCCCCTGGAAGCCTGATTGGCTGCTTCCATCGCCAGAGCGAAGGCAAGTGCTTCAGCAAGGGTTCTTTTCCCGGCCATCCTTACTGCTGACTGTAGCTTCGAATCTGCAATTCCCCTGATAAATGCATCTTTTGCCATTTCGTCGATAATTTCCTGGCCTGCGGTGGGGTATGACAGAAGCGCAAGTCTACTCACGTCTGCTTGGAGCTGCTGCAGTGTTTCTCATCTTTGCTGCGTTCGGCTTTGCAATTGGACCTTGTAGACCTCCTGCATGTGGCTATCCCCAAACCGTTTCTCGATAGCCTGTACGAAAGTCACATAATCTTTATGCTTTTCGATGTCTACTGTTTGCAACAATTCTGCTGCAGGACCGTGCAAGGCCATTGTTAGGGCAAAGCACTTTTCCTCATTGTCCCAGTCGTTTGTACAGGCAGCCATTTCAAACTGCTTCTTATAAGTAGACCATGAGGTCTGGCCATCGAATGAGGGAGGCTTCAAATCTTTTCTCCTTGGACCGCTTAAAGAACATTCTCGCAGTTTCTGTTTTCGCACTGTGTCGAGCTCTTTTGCCAGTTGCTGAACTTTGCTCTCCATTTCTTCGAATTTTTCGCCAACATTCTTCTCTATTGTATCAAATTTGTCATCAACGTTCTTCTCTATTCTATCAAATTTGTCATCAACGTTCTTCTCTATTCTTTCAAATTTGTCATCGATTTCTTCGAATTTTTGCTGGAGAGTGTTATTTTGTTCCTCCAGTTTTTGTTCTAGACTATTCTTTTGTTCATCCAACTTTTGTTCGAGACTATTCTTTTGTTCATCCAGCTTTTGTTCGAGACTATTCTTTTGTTCTTCCAGATTATTCTTTTGTTCATAAATTTTCTGTTGAAGACCGTGCAGATTGTAGGTTTGTTCGTTGAATTTTTGTTCAATGCTGCTCTTCTGCTCGTTTAGATTTTTCTTTTGTCCGTCCATTTTTTGTTCCAGACTGTTCTTCTGTTCGTCCATTTTTTGTTCCAGACTGTTCTTCTGTTCTTCCATATTTTTCTTTTGTTCGTCCATTTTTAATAAGAGGAGTTGCATCATCGCAGCCATGTCATTGCCGGTATTTGTCTGTTCATCCTCGTCAACATCAAAGGAATATGCATCAGGATCATGTCCCTCGTTGTTCAAAGCCTCCTGAAGTCGGAGCACCAGGTCACTTTTTCCTCCACTGGCGCTGAGGCTTCTCTTGTTCAACTCGGATTTGAGTTGGACGAGGGTCAACTGCAATAGTTTTCGACCCATTCTAGCTTTTTCAAATAGTCAGAATACACTTTTTTTTTTTTTTTACACACAATAAGTCCTATCCCACTTCTGACACCAATGTAAAATGTTTGTGTGGGTACAAATAATAGAACTTATTCTTTTCAATACAAATCCCTTTATTCAGTACAGTTACAATTCACTATTTAATTCTTTCTCTCAGTACAATCCAATTTCTCAACAACTTATACTTTTCTTATCTTTTACTTAAACCACTTAATCACTTCTCCTAATTAACACTTCAAATTACACTTTAGAACTGACTTGCATACCTTTGGGATGCTGGTATTTATACTCGAATGACATACTTCGAGAACAATCCTCGCCACCCAGCGTCCCATACAATTTCCAATTTGCTAGAAAATTCGATTCCACTCTCCAGTCGAGACTTTGCTAATCCAGTATCGAAATCTTCTAGTCTTCGAGTTTCGACATTTTCTGCTAGATGTCGCTGCTCACATTTAAATGGTTATCACAATATCAATAAATAATAATACTCGTATAATAAATAAATAAAAGACTGTCTACTTACCATATGATTAAACTTTAAATAAACAAACAAACTTTCAATTATGTGAAATATTTATTAATTAACTAAAAATGTAACCATCCGACTCAAAGGCAAACAGAGCTATGGAAAGTCAAATTGACATTTGTCAACGGTACACCGCGTGCTGTTGACTAGCGCCACATGGGCATAGTACCCCGGCGTGAAAATCCCGGACTTTACAAATTCATTTGTAAAGATCCCTCGAAATAATAATAATAATAATAATAATAATAAGTTAACTAATCGAAAATGAGAACAAGGCGCATTTGCCTTTGAGTCGGAAGCCATTACGGACAAAATATTGAATTGTAATATCTGTTCCCAGAGAATAAACACTACTTGTTAAAAAACTTAAAGAGATTGCGTCCACTGAATCAAACCAAAGCAACAAATTCTTTAATCTTATTTTCTGGCGACCTTCATATCAACTGTTTTCCGCCGCACATGATGCCGAGATAAGAAAAGGAAGAATCGTCTGCTACCAGAAATAGATTTGTCGCCGCCATTAAAATATAAATCGTCTCCTACAACAAAACGCATGTCTGAAAGGAAACTAAGGAAAAGTTCTCGATTAGCGAAAGCATCGCAGTCAGAAATCCAATCTTCTTCATAGCAGTCTGAGAGTAATCCCGGGGGTGACGTCGAGAAAACAATTGTGGAGGGATCTAGTCACACGCCGCCAGTCAATACAACGATGGAAGACATTTTACAACAAGTAAGTGAATTACGATCCCAACTGTAAGTAGCAACTTCGAATGCCGCCGTTGAAAGACAGGAACGCATTCGCAAGAGCTTTTGCTGCAACTGGATAAGTCCGTACCAAACAGTCGCCGCCACAAATGCTCCCATCGTTTCAGCGATAGCCAATGCACCAACTTCAGCTACCTATGCTACGAATTCCTTGGGGTATTCCAATCCAGTGTCAAATGCCAGTACCACCGCCAGCGCCGGATCGACACAAGGTATCCAGAATACGTGGCGTTCGCCTGCGTCTGTGCCACTGCAGCTATCACAGCCCTGGCAAACAGGTTATATGATGACAACGCCAATTAGTTCCACGTGCATCCAAGAAGTACCAACGTTTTTACCACCACTAGTTCAAAACCAACCATATGTTTTTCCGTCGTTGCTATCATCAGCCCATCCGCCAAGTCATTCGGGTACGTTTAAAAATGTACGAAAGCTACAAGACTTACCATAGTTTACTGGTAGGCCAGAAGAATAGCCGGTGTTCGCTGTAGCGTTTCGCTAATCATCAGGGAGGTACGGATATTCAAGAATCGAAAACAACCTTCGTATGCAGAAACCCTTCACAGGAGAATCGCTAGAAGTAGTGAAGTCAGTACTCATTCACCCCAATAATGACGAACAGGTCATGGCCACGTTGGAGTTTCGCTTCGGACGCCCAGATTGTTTGCTGGGAAGTCAGCTACGAAAAGTGAGAGAGTTGTTACAAATCGCCGAAGGAAAACTGGAAATCTTGATTCCCTTCGCAACAAGGGGTGCAAAATCTTTCAACATTTTTGGAAGCAAGTGGCCTGTACCAACATTTAAGTAATCCTACACTCATTGACGAACTTGAGGCAAAGTTGCCAATGAATAAGCGTCTGGAATGGGCTCAACGTAGTCTTAGCATTCAACCGTATCCCATTGTGAAATGGTTTGCAGAATGGGTGACTGAAATCGCCCGACTAGTGTGTTTGGTCACCGCCGCATTCCCAACAAGAGCTGAAGCAAATGATAAGGAATGGTCTTCATGCGACGGAACAGGACTCATCGGCTGTCACTGTCAGTAACACATGTCGTCACTGTAAAGGGAAACAACACATACTAGCTGAATGCAGTAACTATAGCAAGCTGGACATCGCAAGAAGATGGTACTTAGTCAATCGAAATCGACTTTCCTTTTGCTGCCTTAAGTTCAGAAAGAACACTCGAACGTGCAGATCTCGAAAGGTGTGCGGAGTTAATGGCTGTTCGAAAACTCATCATTTGTCACTTCACGAAGAGCAATGGACAACGTTGGGGTCAACGGATGCCAGCACAGACAAAGGAGTTGGCAGACCAGTTCTCAGTTGCAACGTTGAAGCTGACCCAAGAGTTTTGTTTCGCGTATTACCAGTTAGACTTTTTGCCAATGTCCGATTTGTCAAGACATATGCGCTTCTCAACGAGGGATCCTCTGTGACTATCCTGAGCTCGGATGTGGCAAAACACATGATGTTTGGTGTCGCCATTTAGACTCCCCCCTATCTGCGGAGTGTGGAAGCGCGAAACCACAAATTCTCATTGAACTAGATAACATTGTACTCCCGAATCAGAAGAAGTCGGACCGATCCACAGTGCGTTGACCAGTGGACAAAAATATAAAAAGTGAATGTTTTATACACCAATGCAAATATTTCATAATTAATTGACAGATATTTAGCGACCGTACGGTATCATTTTTATTGATTATATTGTTTTTGAAGCGGAAGCAGCCAACGGCTTTTTCGATAAGAGTTTGGTCGATTTTTTGCCTTGGTTGTGTTGTACACCGAGAACATAGCTTTTGACTTTAGTCTGTAAAAAAATTAAGCAAAAAATAATAGTTTTGTTGTTGTTTATTAACAATGAAGAGAAGCGTATACTATTGGTATGTTTAATTGAAAATAATATTATGTGTTTTAAGAAGTTTTAAACTGTTAATTTATAGTGGTCCACTTGTGAGTGTCAATCTGGTCTATCATCGTAACCGATTGGAACGGAATTTCCTCCGATTTCTCAGATTTTTACGAATTTTGTATCATGGTATCCGTTCCGATGACCTAATCGGACAAACCTCCGAAAAAAAATTTTCTTGTGCGATGTATGACTGCAAAGTGTCAAAATAACAGCAACGCGCCTCAAACTCACGCGATGCATTCCGCTGCATGATATGATTAAATTTCCGATTGTCTCCGACGTCAAAACGAATGTGACAAAAGTTCCGTAAGCATGGGTACTCAGGAGAATATTTGTGTAGACGAAAATTTTTTTTTTGAAGCTGTAAGTAAAAATTAATGAAGAATCATCTACGAGTACTTTCACAAAATGAAATACTTTGGCTTACGCTGCATCTGAAAGTTCGAAAATATTTGATACATTTTTCAAAAATCTTCTGTTTCTACTTCCAAAAATATCGCTACGGTATCCATGATTCTTTGTCAAATACATGCGTCGATACACGTTAATATTTTGTTTACGATTCGGATACCATGAAGCAAAAAAATCCTCCGATCGGAGATTTCTCCGATTGGTTACGATGATAGACCCCAATATCAAAGTTTTAATCGAATTTAAAAAAAAATTAACAAAATAGACCTAAAAATTGTTTTGTGTTCAGTTCGTGCTACGTTGTACTTAGTGAGAACGTTAAGTTTTTCTGCTACTTTTTGCGACTTTTGAAAATATTTAACTTTTTATAGGGATATGTTCAGCTATTAAAAATGAGAACATTTTTGAAAAGTGGATCTCAGCAAAACAAAATTCCAAAATTGATGAAATATGTTTTAGATTTCTTAAACATTAAGGATTGTCCAAATTTTTTAAAATATGATTTGACCCAGAAATGCAGCATTTTTAACATGAATGTTAGCAAATGTTGGAAACAATGCTCTCGCAATCATTGTTTATATGCAAGCGGCATAATCTTTGGCTAAATCCTGAATTCAGTATACCAGAAGGTTTACTAAGCTTACTGATCAAATCCAATTCTGAAGAACTTCTTGGAACTAGCCTACAAAGTCATTCGAAGAATCATGGCAGACTAACTTTACAGTTGGTACTGTAGTGTGCACAAACTACTCATTCATGGTTCGCCATGAATTATTTCATATTTTAATTTACCGATAGAGAAACTCTGAGAAGAAGCTTTAGAAGCATGTCACAAAGAATTTAGAAGGCATCGTCTTGCCGCAAATTGCAAGGATGTATACTAATGATGATTTAATGACGGTTCTGTTGCTTCGATCTAACCCTGCACTTTCTTATTTAAGAAATCCCGTTTCCAAAAAGTCCATAGTTCTAGACGATTAACTTAAGAACTATCTAATAGACGCGGAAAATGTTGAATTATCTTCAGCTGATACATCATATTTCGAATTAAATGCCGAGAGTGATGATGGACTGCCCGACTTAGAAGACTCTAATTAAAAGCTACATATTTAATAAATATGCACAGAAATATATTATTTACGCATTTAATGAAAATATTTTAAACATATTTGTTAAATTAGATAAATTGTTTCATTGAAAAAAGTTAAATAAAAAAAAAAATTGCTCGTAGAACTTTTACATTTTAGGCGCGTTAGACTGCGCTCAAAATGCCTTACATGGATTTCCTTCAAAAAATATTTATATATTTAATATGTATGTTCTTTAGGTATGAAATTTCAAAACAAAAATCAGCAGTAGGAACTCATTCAGATTTTTGCCAACCAGCGCCTAGTATTCAACGCACTGTGCGATCGTGGCAGTGACAAGCTTGGGATGGGTTGCGTATGGAAGGACGTCAACTGAAGCAGAAACACAACCCAATTACGACTACGTTCTGCATAGCAGTAGAAGGAGGGCAGAACAGGACGACCATCTTAACCAAGTCGTTGATAAGTTCTTCAGCTTGGAGAATTTTGGGATCAAAAAACCTAAAAAGAAGTTTATCTTCGCTGCCGATAGGCTCAGACGACGATACCAAATAGGTATAATTTGGAAAGAGCAAGTCAGCGATATCCCTGACAGCTACAATATGGCGAAAAAAAGGTTATGGGGTCTAGAGAACAAGATGTCAAGCCATCCGGATTTCGCTAGCACATGCAAAAATATCATCAGCAGCTACGTCGCAAAAGGGGTACGTCAGGAAGCTTACGCAAGATGAGGTGAATGTGAAGACGTCACGAACTTGGTATCTTCATAAACCATCCAAGGTTCGCCTAGGCCTTGATGCTATAGCGGAGGTGGAAGGTAAATATTTCCTTAAACTCGCTCCTCCTCAAAGGACTTGGTTCTTGTTCAATTTTCGGCTGAGACCCACGGCTCTGTCCGATGACATTCGTGAAATGTTTCACCAGGTCTATATTCACCCGTGTAATCGAGACTCGCAGCGCTTCTTTCTGCGAGATGACAAAACAAAACCAATCGATGATGATGGAATCAATGACCTTTGGAGTCAGCTGTTCACCATGCACAGCTAATTTCCTAAAGAATCTCAATGCCAGGAGATTCTCGAGCGTCCATCCCAGGGCTGTCATAATCGACCATCACTATGCCGATGATTACGTCGCCAGCTTTACGAATGTTGCCGAAACTATCGAAGTCCCAAACAACGTTATTAATATTCATATGGATGATTGTTTCGAGTTGCTAAATTTCATGTCGAACTCGGCGGAAGTACTGAGGAACATATCGGACTTCAAAGGAGATAGTAGGCAAGAGAGAATAGTGGACATGAACATCGAAGCTACTTCGGAGAAGATCCTTGGTCTATTTGGGAGCCGAAGGAAAACGTGTTTTCATTCAAATGCATATTTCCTCGAATAAGCCGGGACATCATAGAAGGCGACAGATCTCCTTCCAAACGCGAATTCTTGGGCGTGGTCATGCCCGTATTCGACCCATATGGTGCTATCGCTAATTTCACTGTTCATGTCAAGCTATTACTGCTATCGGTGTAAAGACGTGGAATCGGATGGGACGAGTAAATTCCCCAAGACATTTTCGGGCGATGGGTAATGTGGAAGAGGGAACTGTCGACGCTAACTCAATTTAAGATGCCTAGGTGTCACAATCCCTGTCCGTGGATGGTGGATCATATCGATGCTAGTGAGGAGACCTTTAGCGCGATGTTGTTTATGCGGATTGAGTCCGTCAATGGTGTTCGCGTGTCATTTATCTTTTTTTTTTATGTATTCTTTATTTTCATTTTATAACATAACTTATATGTACATACATTATTATTCAAAACTTAGCTTACAAAAAAAATAAAAGGGAAAAAGTTAGATGCATTTTTATTTTATGAAAGAAAAAAAATAGAGTTAATGCCATTGTGGAGAAACTAAGTGTGCTCCCAAGAAATTGACGTCAATTCCACGCCTGGAGTTATCCGCTGCCGTTCTTGGGATTACACTCTGCAACTCACTGGTGGAGTGCATGAACTGCTCAGCTGGCTTTGTTCGAAGCCCCATCGTCACAAGCAATTTGAGGGGTTTCGAATTGCTGAAATTCTGGAAAGCAGCCATGTCAACCAGTGGCTGTTGAAGCCACAAAAGCATAGCATCCTCCTAAGTTCGGGACAGGAATTAAATGGATAGATGATCCTGCGTTTCTCGGGTTGGCTATTACTACATGCTGCCACAGTAATTGTTATAACTAGAACTGGATGCACCGTTTTGTCGACTCTTATCGAGGAAAGCGTACAGAAGAGGGTGAATTGTCAGCCAGGGAGCTCAATGCAGCCTAACGGTTGCTATGGCGTCAAGCGTAAAACGATGCCTTTGCGAGTGAGTTTGCTCAGTTTTGCCGAAATGTGCCAGTGGAGAAAGGTAGCTATATATACAAGTTGAATGACGCCGGTCTACTACGATTCCATGATGTGTGATTTAATTTGTTCATCAAAAACTATAATTCAGAATTAACATCGGTCCATCGAGCCTTTTAGACTTTTAAAATTAATTAATCTAATCTATTAAACAAGAGACAGTGAGTTTTTTCATATTAAGTGCCAAACGGTTTCCCGCGACGGTTAATATAAATTAAAATATTTCACAAATAAGAAATTGAGTGACAATATTCTACAAGTTATTTAATTTTTAAAACTATTTGATTAAAAGATCGTTCAAACAAAAAAAAAAAAAAACAGAATAAAACAATCATCCACCGTTGAACATCATCGTCCAGAATTACCGCAGCACCAGTTTCAACGACCCCGTTGATTTTGATTTTGTTATTTTTTTTTTTTTTATATGACTCCTAAGTCTTCTTTGCCTCACTGGGAGTATCTGTAAGTACAGTCACAATTAATACATTTTTTTTTTAAATTTTGAAAAAAAAAATTTTTTTTTGTTCTTACGTCTGCGAGTTATTACACATCATGGGTTCGTTTGAGAAGCTGCAGAAGAACATTCTTACACAGATCACAAGAGATCACAGAAACTTTTGTAAGCGGTCGGAGCATCAGAGGACAAAAAATTATTTATCAGGACGGATCACAATTCTTGAAAGCAATTACAAGGCAAGTTCCAGATACAACGCTGAAGGAATCATTTCAACAGAGACCGTCAAGGTAGAAGAACTGGAAGCCATCTATGAAAAAATAAAGGAGATTTATCTGCAGTACAGAGGTGAACTTTTAGATGCAATGGACAAACTAACCGCAACAACGGGAGTACCGGTAAGTTCTGTACAAAATATATCTCAAGCAGGAAAACAAGAACTCAGATTGCCGAAGATTAATATCCCAGTTTTTTCCGAGAACTACCAAAGCTGGAGGACATTCCATGACCCTTTTGTCTCTTTGATTCATAAAAACAAATCCTTATCAGAAATTGAGAAGCTTCATTATCTGAAGTCGAGTTTGACAGACGAAGCAGAACGGCTACTTCAGCATCTCAACATTGAAAAGGGAAATTACGAAAATGGAATGGCAAATCCTCACATCCCGGTACGACCATAAGCGAATACTAGTTAACGCCCAATTTAAGCTCTTTTTCGGTCAGTCAGCTCTTCAACAAGACTCAACGGGACTTAAGAAACTCCTTGATGTGTCCGCTGAATGGCGTCATTCCTTACAGAATTTGGACCTGCCAGTTCAGTATTGGTATTTAATCCTAATTTACTATATGTTGCAGAAGGCTACAGCATCCACACAGCAACTCTGGGAGGAAAAATTAGGCAATCGGAAAGATTTACCTTCGTTCAAAGAGTTCTCTGAGTTCCTAGAATCTAGATTTAGGACACTAGAAGTAGTTGATCAACAAGAACCTCAAACAAAAAAATAATAAAACGGTCTTCAGGAATAAATAAAACAAATTCGTTTCATCTTAAATATATAAAAAATGAACCATTCGCGTGCAAGATAGTAAGACAGTGGATTGACATTTGTCACCAGTCAAAGTTTTCTTTTGTTGGAAAAGCTCCTACACAAAAATTAAATTAAAAGAAGATAGTTGCAATCAAAATACTTTATTTTGGTCCAAAGTGCAATCCAAGATCCTACTCCATCACTCAAAAATTAAATCTGAGTAAGTCCTAGTGGTTAAGACTCTTTAATACCAAGTTCAAAAATCAACCAAGAATAACCTCACTTATGAACAAAAGAGACATCCCCAAACCAATTTGTTAGTGAGAAGTGTCGAACCAAGGAATCATTTATCGTTATGCCGAAGGAGATAATAACTGGTATAAATATTGACCAGCTTAAGGAAATCCTTGATGAAAAAAATGCAGAGTTAAAAAAGGATTTAGTGACTAAGGCCGATCTCCAATTGATATGTGCCGAATTGTCGGATTTAAAAGCGAAACACAATGAAGTTGTTGAAAAAGTTGTACAGCTGGAACATCGCAACAAAACCCTGGAAGCACAAGCTAATGCAAAGAAGCACGGAGGCCAACCTAATCGCTCAACTCCCCGCTGAGGCCAACGTCAATCTGACTGAAAAAGCTAAATCCGTGTGTACCGAATTGCTTGAAAATGGCGAAGTGAAAAGCCACATTATGTCTGCACACAGAATTTTCACTCGCAACCAAAGCACCGCAACTATAATCGTCAAAACAAAATCGCGAGACACTGCCATCAAAGTTCTAAAGAACGAAAAAAAACTGAAAGGCACGAAAATCAGTATTAGTAAAGACCTTCCTCACAATATTCGCCAAAAAAGAGCCAAGTTGATATCACTACTGAAGTTCTTGCGCGACAAACACCCGGAAATTAAAAATATTGCACTAAAGGACGATAAACTACATGTAGGCGACAAAGTATTCACATGGGACGTATCGGATGGATTGAAATGTGGAATTCAGCAGGGAACAAAGGTTCTAAGAGAATTAATTGGAAAAGTACTCGTACCATCTTTTTTGTTTCATTCGACGATCGGTTTGAAAATCATAAACAAAAACAATCTCCCGATCGAAATGTCAGTGCTACCTGTCATTTATCAAAATCAAACCCATGGTGGAAACTGCTGCAAACAAAAAACTATGTGCATCTACAAGTGAGGGTCAACAGGGGGGCTCTTATTGAGAGTTACCAGTCTATCAGATAAAGAACCCAACTACAAACTTAAAGATTTTAAGCTATAACATATCAGGTCTAGGAAACAAAAAATTATTTGTAAATTTCTTTAATTATTTAAATGAATTTGATATATTTGTATTATTTGAAACTCATGTAATAGATTATGATGAAACTAGATATGAACGTATTTTTAAGAATTATGAACTGAAATTTATTGCTGCTGTAAAACCAAACCACTTTGGAAGGGCTAGCGGAGGTGAACTTTTCGGTTATCGCAAACAGCTGAACGGAGCAGCGGTCACAATTAAGAGGATGGATCAAGGTTATGTTTTGGAGATAAAAATTAATAGTACTGTGATGAACTTAGTGCCAATATATTTAAATTGTAGCAATTGGCTATGTGATTTCAATAAGTTAAGAGATTTATTAAACAATCTTAACTTACCTGAACTATTATTAATTGGAGATTTTGATGGAAGGATCGGTATAGCGCAAAACAATTTTGTACTGGATTCATTCAGTATCAGCACTAATCAATATACATCGAAACTCCAAGGACGAATTCAGTGACTCAAAAGTTGACAAAATTCTTGAATTAGCAGACGGTTGGGACTGCAAAGTCTTAAATGGCTGTTGTGGGGAAGATATACATGGGGAATATACTTTTTTACGAGAAACAGCTAACTCAGTACTTGATTATTGCTTTTTATCAGGAAACTGCATATCACATCTTAAAAATTTTCGAGTTGCAATGAAAACCTACTCCGACCATATGCCTTTAGAAGTTACATTTAATGTTTTCGGCGCACAAACTGTCGAAAATATAACACAGATAGGACTTCTCCCTAAGTTGATATGGTAAGATAATTTTCGGGGATCCTATAATCGTATGCTTAACATAGAATTAGGAAAACTGCAAGAGACAAATACTGTAACTAGAATTGAGGAACTAACGGAGTTAATCAAAAAAACTGCACCACTAAAGCCGCTGAAGAGCTCAATCCATACAATCAGCAAACAGAAGTGGTGCGATATCGACTGCATGAGGGCTAGACAAATTTCATTCTTGTTTCTTAAATTTTTACGGAAGAAAAATTGTAACACATTTAAAGTTTTATATGCGGATGCAAATAAAAAATTTAAACAGATGTGCTATGCAAAAAACTATTTTTCGATGAACAAAATATAGCCTTGATAAATAGATCAACATCATCTGGAGAATTTTGGAAAGCCGTTAAGCTTATTAATAGAAAAACAACTCAATTTCGTTAGGGTTACAAGCGGGGCAATTAAGAGTCCATTTTAAAACTCTACTCAATGCACAGCAAATATCTCCGTCCCCTGAGTATGCAGCGCCTATGATCGTGGATAAATCCCTGGACTCACCATTTTCCCTCTCAGAACTAGAAATTGCAATCGAGAACTCGAAGAAAAATAAAGCGCCAGGAATAGACCGTATTCCGTTTGAATTCTACAAAAATTGCTCATCGGAATTCTTATTGGCTCTTACACAAGAATTCAGTAGAATATTCTCAACTGCTGATGTGCCCGAATGCTTTCAGAAAGCGATCATTTTTCCGCTGCACAAGAAAGGTGACTACGATGACCCAGTAAATTACAGAGGAATACCTTTCTTAAACACATCTTCTAAGTTGTTTGCTAGTTTGCTCTTCAACAGAATCACGAAGTGGATGGAAAATAACAAAGTTTTAAAAGAATTTCAAGCTGGTTTTCGAAAAAACTACTCTACAATTGACCAAATATTCACACTGGTTAACATTGCGGAGATATACAAAATAAAACGCAAACAATTGTACGCTTTCTTTGTGTGTTTTCGTGCGGCTATTGATTCCATCCCACGAGAAATGCTTTTCTATAAGCTATATGGGTACGGAATCTCGTCACAAGTCGTTAATGTTTTAAGAGCTATGTACTGCAATAATAAGTCATGTGTCTGGGATAGTGCCCATCTATCGGAGGAATTTGAAGTCTCAATGGGTGTCAAACAAGGTTGCGTGCTTAGCACATTGCTGTTTACCCTGTACATAAATGATATAAGGGATGAAGTTAGGGGTGGAATAGATCTCTGCGGAACCAATATTCCGGCGCTGATGTTTGCAGATGATATCGTTTTTTTAGCCGATACAATAGATACTAATGATCAACAGGCTAGATACCTACTGCAAAACGTGGAATTTAACCGTTAACCTAGATAAATCAAAGATGATGGTCTTTAGAGATGGTGGAGGAAAGTACGCTCGAAGTGAGAAATAGAGGTTTCAAGAAAACCAGATTGATATAGTTAAGCAGTATAAGTATTTTGAAGTGTTAATTACGCCGAACTGTGCTGTTTAGGGAAACTGCATCAAGAACACACACATTTCTCACATCTCGAAAGTGAAAATATTCCGCGCTACAGCCTTTTCCATCCTACTGTATGCAACGCAAGTCTGGGGTTACCGCACTTTCGTAGTCGTGGAAAAGTTTCTCCGCTATTTTCTAAGACGAATTTTTAAGGTCCCGAGTAGTTCGCCCAATTATATGCTGCACTTGGAGACTGAGACTGTTCCTGAATACTCTTAAAATGCACTTGGATTATGTCCTTAAAGTTAATGCAATGAGCCAGGAAAGATTTCCAACGTTGGTACTCGCGCAAATGGTAACATATAAGGTGAAATGTGTTCAAGAGTGGGAAACACTAGAAGCGGAAAGCGGCTATAATTTTATGTTCACACCAAGCGAGCAGCAGGAATCACTAAAACAAAATGTAAACATGCTATTTCAGAAAACTAGTCACAGAATTTACGACAAACTTGTAAATGAAGCTCAGTCATCTCAGTACAGAGCTTACTACAGCAAGATGAATCATTATCTGCAGGAAAGGACGTATTTTTTGAACGGCTACCCGGTGGATAAAATAAGTACCATCTTCAAACTAAGAGGCGAACTTTTAAATCTTAATTTTATACCGCACCGCCCTGAGCTCCCAATTTTATGCGAGTTATGCAATCTCAGGGAACGCGAGTATATGTTGCACTTTATTGCGAAATGTCCCGTACTTAAAGAACTCCGCAGAAACTTCTTCGGTGCTCAAGCACTTGGGATAGAAGAAGAAATCTATATCTTGAATGGTGGCAGAGGTTGGGACCTACTCTATAGCTACACAGTGAGTGCATTGCGCTACAGGAACTGCATATTCGAAGAAAGTTTTTAAGTATTTACAAACGCTATCCCTTTTTTTAATTTATGCATGTACATACGTATTAAGCATAAGTAGCACCAAATTTTGTTATTTTTTTGTTATTGTTATTTTTAATGTCAATCTGGTAGACGGCTTATAAAAGGGCAAAAGTAATTTTGAAACTTTTTTTCTTTCTTCTTTGAAATAAATAATAGTCGTTTAACTAACTAAACTAACTAACTAGTAAGACAGTAAGGGTCCTCATAGTCTACGCAAGTGCAGTAAGTTTCTAAAAATGGGTGTAGGTACGCGAATAGTAATTGTAGGCAAGGAGGAATATGCCTTAATTGTTTAGCTTACAGCTACCCTACGTATCAGTGCCCTAGCAGAGTGCGATGTCACTTCTGTCAGCTACCACATCACTCGCTTCTGCATTCGAATCAACTAACTAATCTGCCACACACAAATCAGAACCCCTATCACACACACACACTTTTCACTAAACACTATTCTAATCAACTCATACACAATAGCATACAGTCCACTCACCCTCCATATAAATCAACCACCTCACACTCTAACAATAATATCAGACACATACAATCATCCCCATCTACAAGTAACCTAACAAATTCTTTTCAAATACCTACTGATGCTCCAGTTTTTCATCCCAGCTCACTCGGAGGGAAAACCAAAGTAAACCAAATGCATTACAATTTCCATGCAACTCACCATAATACACAGGTTCTTTTAGCCACAGCAAACGTTAAGATTAGGACAGCATCGAGACGATCATGCGAATTTCGAGCATTAATAGATCCTGATTCTGAGGCATCATTCATCACCGAATCTGCCTCACAGCTGCTCCATTCGAAGTATCAGGGCTAGGTAAAATTAAAAATGGAACCTGTCACAATTATGTAGACATTACAATCGGTTCACCATACTCACCATTTGAAACAGACACTCGTGCATTCGTTCTTAAATCATTCACAGGTATTATTCCGGCCAACGACTTGCCACTCAACAAGTGGAACCACATTAAGGACTTACTCTTGGCAGATCCTGAGTTCCACAAACCATCAAGAGTCGATTTAGTTTTAGGCAGCGATGTATTCGCTGATCTCGTAATGTCGGAGATACGTCGACGGAACAGTGCGACGTTACCAATTGCTCAAAAGACCCAGCTCGACTGGATCTTACTAGGTAGAGTCCCTTAAAATGCAACAGGAAGTGTGAGGAGCTTTGTTTCGAAACTCGATCTCGACAATCAGCTGAGAAGATTGTGGGAAATCGAAGAAACTCTATTTCGTACACCCCAAACAGATGAAGATGAAGCTTGCGAACAACAGTTCAGCAGAAAAACCAAACGCATGCGAGACGGAAGTAGCACTCCCGTTTAAGGAAGGTAGTTGTCCTGGGCTTGGATCCTCGAAAGGAGGGGTCTTGCGTAGGTTTTTGCAACTGGAGAGACGATTTCAACACAACCCTAAACTACAAGCCGGATATGCAAAATGCGTCAAAGAGTACTCACTGCTCGATCACATGGAGGAAGTCGATGTTTTCTCGGACGAAGTCTTGAAGACACCATTTCACTACTTTGTTACCCATCATGCGGTCTTCAAGGTCTCCTGTTCGACTACCAAGCTTATAGTAGTCTTTGATGCAGCGGCAAAAACTTTGGATGGAACATCCTTGAATGAACATCTTTTAACAGGACCTAAAATACAAAACAACATAGTAGACATTATTCAGAGATGGAGAACACACACATTTACCTTTGTCGCTGATATAGAAAAGATGTACAGACAGATCCCCATGAATCACAAAGACTCTTACTACCAGCTTATATATTGGCGCGACAGGAAGGAGGAGCAACTTAAGGTATTTCGGCTCAAAACAGTCACATTTGGCACAAGTTCCGCACCGTACCCTGCCATAAGGACTTTAAACAAGTGAGCTGAAGATGAACATCACAAGTATCTCCTAGGTTCCAAGATGATTCGAGACAACATGTACGTCGATAACCTAATATCGGGAGCAGATTCGGTTGAGGCAGCTTTACTGAAAAGAGATGAGGTAAAAAATCTTTTATTGTCAGCAGGTTTTCACTTACGAAAATGGATAAGCAACTCGGAGCAGGTTCTAGATCGAATACCACAAAACCAACGGGAAGTTGATTTCGATTTGCTTCTAGGGTCATCCGAATATATCAAGGCCTTAGGTATGAAATGGTATCCCGTAAAGGATTCGTTTTCATTTCAAAACGTTCAGCTGGACGATTCGACAATCACAAAAAGAACAATTTTATCGACAACTGCTAAACTGTTCGATCCCTTAGGTTGGATTGTATCGTCAAAGCGAAGATTATGATGCAGCAGTTATGGAAGCTTGGCATCAACTGGGATAGTCAAATACCACCGGAGTACAAGAAGGCTTGGGACATCTTTCGCCATGAGCTTCCCCTCATCGAGCGCATCAAAATTCCACGCACAACACGCAAAAGGATCTGGAAATACATGGCTTTAACGACGCGTCTCAAAGAGCATACGGAGCGGTTGCATACTTACGGGTGTTAGATGGAAAAGGCAACACTCATATGCACCTATTGATTTCTAAAACCAAAGTAGCCCCTTTGAAAACAATATCTCTGCCGCGACCCGAGTTATGTGGAGCAGTCCTTTTAGCTAAACTGATCGACTATACATGTAAGGCACTCAGCCTCAATAACGTCAAACGAGTAGCATGGATGGACTCGACGATAACATTAACCTGGATTTCTGCACCCCCATCAAAATGGACAACTTTTGTTAGCAACCGCGTTGGTAGCATTTGGAAACACATTCCAACCCAATTCAATCCAGCTGATTTCGCTTCGCGGGGCTTGATGCCATCAGCGGAAGAATTTGATACAGCCATGTCCTTAGCGATAAGGATATCCAAACACGACACGTTCTCTGAAAAAGTCGCAGCAATTAAGACCAGAGCAACGCCAAAAACATTGAAATCCTTAAACCCATATATAGATTCTGAAGGCCTCCTAAGGGTTGGAGGCAGGTTGCAAAATTCCACCCTCACATTTGGACAGCAGCACCAAATTATCCTCCACAGTAACCTTCATCTAACCAAACTCCTGATATATGAGGCGCATGTGAAGATGCTACATGAAGGAATCCAGCAAACCATACCTCACCTACGTAACAAATACTGGATTTTAAAATTCAAAAGTAGCGTTAAGAAGCTCATTCATTCCTGCACGATATGTTATCGATTCAGAGCCAAAACATTCCAACAGTAAATGGGTAATATGCCAGCAGCAAGAGTCCGCTTTGCCCCAGCATTTACAAACACGGGAGTCGATTATGCTGGCCCCATCGATGTAAAGGCGTGGAAGGGCCGATGTTCCAATACATTCAAGGCGTATTTTGCTGTCTTCATATGTTCGGCTACAAAGGCGATACATATCGAGTTGGTAAGCGATATGACTACCCAAGCCTTCATTGCAGCGTTAAGGAGGTTTACATCACGAAGAGTGAATTTATTTGTTATGATTGAGTGATACGTATTATTTGTGTTTGAATGGGATGAATGAACTGGGTGTGTAAGATATGTATAGGATTGGAATGATTTGAGGGGTATGTGTGGATTTATTTTGAGTGGGATAAATGGAGTATGTTGTGTGTTGAGTAAAGTGTAATTGTTTTAAATTGTTATGAATGCGATTTGTGTTTGAGTCATTTTATTTTGAAATGCCGTCGGCATTTGCAATTATTATTATTACTTTTTGAATAATTGATTATTTGTTTTGATGGTAATTAGTTGTGTCGTAGTTAAATAATCGTGTTGTTCTCGTTGGCATTATTCGACGGTAGGTAACAAATCTTTGTTATTGGTCGTTTTAATGCACCATTCGCCGTTTTAAGTGCGACCACACGGATGAGGTTGTCTATTCCGGGATGAGTGTCGATTATTCGAGCGAGTATCCATTGCGCTGGTGGAAGACGTTCATCTTTCACTAGGACTAGATCTCCAATCTTTGGATCGGCCTCTATTTTGCCCATTTCGGACGCGATTGAAGACGTGAAAGATACTGGTTTTTATATTTGCGCCAGAAATGTGCTACTCCGATTTGAACGTGCTTCCACCGGTCTAGATAATTCGTTGTTATCGACAATAAGTCTCCTTGAGGGACCATGTTGGTTGGCTCGCCAATTAAAAAATAACCCGGAGTTAATACGTCTAAGTCTTCCGGATTTTCTCATAGTGGACATAATGGTCGCGAATTGAGGATGCCTTCTACTACTGTAGACGTGGCAAATTCCTCTAAGGAAAGTTTTTTGTTTTCATGATGTTTCACTGATTTTACCCCTGCTTCCCAGAGTCCTCTGGAATGAAGGGAAGCAGGAGGAATAAACTTCCATTCTGTACCCAAATTCGCTAAGCTTTCGGCGTGATTTGCTGCATCGGCTCGACCTTAAACCGGAAACATATGACACAGCGATGAATATGCTTTCTTACGCTCCTCTTCATGTTGAGTATCCAGTATTTAGAGCGGATATAGGCCATTGTTTGTTGGAGACCTCCATGGTTCGTTTGATCGTGTGCCTGCCGTATGAGTAAATTTGTGAATGCGTGGTTCGGTTTGAGAATGATCGGGTGTTTTGTGTGGTATGGAATGAATGCCTTTTGCAAACGACCCCCGACGCGTAGAATGCTTTCGTTGTCATAAAACGCATTTAGTGATTTAAGATCTCTCGTGATAGTGTGTGGACTTCCTTGAAACATTTCCTTCTGTATAGTTTTTATTGCATTTGTGGTGGCTGTTTGGAGTTCTTCGGGATCAAGCGGACCTAACTTCCTTGACTCTTTCTTCGTTTTGATGTTTATCAGGAATCGGAGACAGTATGCCACCTCTCATATAAACCTCGATAATTCGGAGTAGGTTATTAAAAGTTCCCCTATGATATCGTTGGTTGTCTTCAGAATGCGATGCCTTCTGACGGTTCTTTTCACTTCCTCCGTTTCTAATATATGTATGTGGTTGTTTTGGAATCTTGAAGTCCCATTGGTTCCTTAATATCGAAGTAGAAGTTGATATACCTCGAGACGCGAGATCAGCGGGTTGTGTTCTGTGGGGATGTGTCTCCACATACCACAATCATTAGTCTTTGAATTTCTGAAACTCTAACTTACTAACAAAGGTTGACCATCTTGTTGGAGCTGAACGTATCAAAGCTAGGATGATCGTGGAGTCAGACCAGGCGTATAGATTTACCATTGGCACGTTCAATACCTCTGCAACGTAGCGAAGCAAAGAGCACAAATTGACTGTTCCATACAACTCGAGTCGAGGAATACTTACTGTCTTGAGTAGGGCAACCTTTGTTTTCGACAGTAAAAGCTTAATTTATGTTTGGCCTTGGTAGTTTAAGACCCGAATATATACGGTGGCTCTGTAGGCTTTGGTCGAGGCATCACTGAAGCCGTGTAATTGTACAGCTTTTATGGTACGGTCTGTGTTGATCAATCGGTTGATTTTTAAATTTTTAATTAAGGGCAATTCTCTTCGATAGTCCTTCCATTCCTCCTGTAAATCCATTAGTATCGTTTCATTCCAGTCCCATTTTTCCACAGCTCCTGCATTATTATCTTCGCCCTAGTCACGCAGGGTGAGATCCAACCTAGTGGGTCGAAGAGTTTTACGATAGCAGAAAGGACTGCCTGTCTTGTTAGCTGTGTCTCTGGCTTTTGGAAATTTTGGAACGAAAAGGAGTCCGATTTTGGAAACCAACGAATGCCCAAGCTTTTTACTCGCATTGCTGATGATAAAGGTAGCTCAAAGTTGATTTCCTTATTTCCTGCGGATGCAAGCAATCGCCGAATCAACGACCTGCGCCGTCTACTTCAGGGAAATGCAAACTTTGGGATAATCTGTGATGATCCAAAGCAAGTATACTCTCCTAGGCGCTCATAAACGTTATAAACGAGCGTTACTAAATATAGTTGGTACCTTAAGCAAATCATTATTTGGTACTTTAAACGAGGACGATGCTAAATATTATGACAAGCAGATAGAGAAAGTAAAAAGAAACGAAAACCATTTACTAGACCTCATGGAAAATGAAACATTTATCTTAGAAACTACCAAAAACATTTTTAACAAATCGGAGAAAGTAATAAAGAGAAAATACTTGCAGTCAATGCCAAGATAACAAATATGAATAAAATTTTGACCAATTTTTCCAATCATACTCAAAACCTGGACGCATTTTCCGAAATGCAGTCCCTAACACCCCTAATAACATTAATAATAATCAGATATCAGAACACGATCGACGAGATTCTCGATTTAGACACTTATGTCAAACATGGAAACCACACCCGGCTATAGTAACTCCTGATCAACTAAGTTCTGCCCTAAAAACTATCGAACCGCAAATGCCCTACGGTCTGAAAATCGATACCAAGTGTCCGAGTGAATAGAAGTGTCATTTGATCCGTCCGGTAAAACATTAAATTTTAAGTATATTTTTCACTTTTTTGCTCACATAATCTTGCATTAAAATCATTCCTTAATCGTGAAATTCGTTTCTGTTGAAGTGCTTCTTTATTTGATAAAATCAAACATTTTATAATTTGATTTCTCGTCTTAAGTACTGCTACTATTTTTGAGTTACTGTGTTGATCATTGCTCTCTATAAATCTCTCTAAAATTAGTTCAAATTCACCCGCGTACTCAATCCCAGTGACCACTCGTTCGCAAGGAAAGCTTGAGAATGAAACATATGGTGCCGTCTCTATGCCTAAACAAAATACTACCCCCACATCAATGTGTACAGCTCCGATTCTCGGGAAATCTCTTACAGGATCAGTAAAAATGCTCACCTTCGAAAAAACTTTTGAAAAAACACAGAAGCCATCATGTGTCGTTTTGCCGATGAAATGGTGGAGCTCCGTGAAAATCTCATGCAAGAGTTAAGACGAGTAGAAAAGAGTTTGTCAACAAAGTTTCTTGAAATCGAGCAGAGCCGTAAACAATCTTCAGCAGCGTGTTGAAAAACTGGAAGCCAGCTCTCACGAAGGACCCATTACTCACCACACCTTAGAGGAATTAAACAAACGCTGCAACGCTCTAGAGAGAAGAGAAATAGCTGCTGATGCTATTATGTTTGGTGTACCACATTTGGCTGACGAAAACCTAAAGTCTATGTTCCACCACTTATGTCATATTGTTGGAACGCAAACCTCCGACACTAAATGCTGTTTTCCGTACTCAGACAAGAAATAATACGGCTGATCCACTAGTCATTTTAAAATTCAACTCTGCTCAAGAGAGAAATCTCTTTCTGAGAGCAGTGACAGAGTTTCGGAAAAAAAATGGAACTCAACTTTGCCTAAATGACATCGGCCTGGAATCCTCATCAGTGTTTTATGTCAACGAAAGTCTCACCAAAAAAAATCGCGTCTTACTACAACAAGCAATACGAGTAAAAGATCAAAAGCAACTTTTCTCTGTTCCTACCAGGAATGGAAGAATTATGATGAGAAAGGAGAGGAACCAACGAAGCTTCTTAGTCAGCGATGCAGATTCTCTCGCAACCATTACCGCGCGACATCAAGAAGTCACCTTACAACGTCAGCAATGAATTTTTCTTCGACGCGTAAAAAAAACGATGTAATTTTTAATTTTTTTTCTCCTTTCCTTTTCTTTTCGTTTCTTTTTATATCCCTTTTTTAACTCTCTCACTGCAAATCTATTAAGAACTACGAGGGGCGTTCAACATATTCTCGGTATCGGGGTGAAGCTGTGGTTGTATATATAAATTGACTTATTTATCAAGTAATACTATTATTTTAGTGCATTCATGTAAAATTTCATATAAATGTGATTATTAATTCGCGTTTTATCCCTAGTTAAACAGAATCATAATGGCAACTGAGACGATGATGGTGAAAATTGAGCATCGCGCTGTAATTAAATTTCTCACTAAGCAAGGAAAAAGTCAGAAAACTATTCATGAAGAGATGGTGGCTGTTTACCAGGGTTCCGCACCTTCATTATCAACTGTGCAAAAGTGGTCAAGTGAGTTCAAGAGAGGCAATGAGAGCATTGAAGACGACCCCCGCTCCGGCGCCCCGGCTACTGCTTGTACGGGAGAAAGCATCAAAGAAGTCGAAAAACTTGTTCTTGAGGATGTCCGAATAAAGGTGAAAATGATGGCAGAGATCACCAAGCTTTCAATTGGTACCATTCACACCATTCTTCATGACCATCTTAACCTTTCCCTTTCAAAGGTCAGTGCAAGGTGGGTACCACGAATGCTCACAGCGCCTCAGAAAAAAGTGAGAATCGCATGCTGTAGAGAGCTTTTGGAGATGTGTAGTGAGAACGCGGACGGTGTTATGGATCGAATTGTTACTGGGGACGAAACATGGGTCCACCACTATGACCCTGAAAGCAAACAAGGGTCCATGCAGTGGCATAAAAAAGGAACAGACCCCCCGAAGAAGTTCAAAGTCACTCCGTCTGCCGGGAAGTTCATGGCCACAGTTTTGGGACTCAAAGGGAATCTTGCTCATTGAGTACAAAAAAAAGGTGAAACCATCAACGCCACATCCTACGCTTCCACTTTGCATAATTTGCGAGAGGAAATTAAAAAGAAAAGACGGGGTAAACTCGCAGTGGGTGTGTTGCTTCTTCATGACAACGCTCCTGTTCACACGGCGCGAGTTTCCAAGGCTGCTGCGCGAGATTGTGGTTTCGAAGAAATCCAACACCCACCCTATAGTCCAGACCTTGCCCCTAGTGATTATTTTCTGTTTCCGGATTTGAAAAAATGTCTTCGTGGAAAAAGATTTTCGGATGATGAAGAACTCAAGTCGGCAATAAATGGGTATTTTGCAGAGAAAGGGGAAATTTATTTTTTTGAGGGTTTAAAAAAGCTTATGTCAAGATGTAACAAATGCATTGATGTTAAGGGAGATTATATTGAAAAATAAAAACAATTTAAATTGAATTCGCATTTTCCTTCATATCGATACCGAGAATATACTGAACGCCCCTCGTATCTTCAGCAGACACAATTTGCTTCCGCTCTACGACTTCTTCCAGCTCCCAAAATTGTCTGATCTGCTTACCTAAATCGGAGATGTCTTACACCGTCACGAATGTGCTAAAGGAGTTGGCGACGATCGGTATAGGTCCCGATAAAACCCGACCAAAGACTGTCCTCTGTGCCAAAAGGGTGTCGGAAACTCTATGCAATCCATCTAGAACAATTGTTAGATAAAGGTCTGCGCCGATAAGCAGATCAACCGGAGAAGATTTACAAGATTTACAAGGGATCTACAAGCGAGAAGGAAGAGCTCGGTAGGTCATTTGCCAATCTTCGTAATACGATGTCTTGAACAGAAATTGGTTTAGCTAGGTTCTCCTCATCGACAAGTGAGAACGCGCAAAGCTTTTTTGAGGTGGCTGTCTGAGTTGTATTAATGCTAGAAATTGATATATTCATTGGAAAAGTGGGAAGATTTAAAGGCATCTGTACTGATTCTGAAATAAACGAAACGTTAGACCCTGGGTCGATAAGCGCTCGTACCAAATGATTTTATGTTTTTTTTTTATTATTATAGTTCATTAATTCATTAAAAACTTAACAATGGGTAGATATTTCTGCGAAGCCTTGAAGGCTTTTCTGCAGAAGATTGCTTTTCATAGTTTTATGATTAGTTTTTCGTAAGCAAACTTAGATTAATACATAATACAATCTTTTTAATGATAATTAGATCATTAAAGAAAAAACTAATAATAATTGATAAGATAAATTAGGTTTGAAATTTAGCTATTTAACTTCGAAATTCAAGAAAAAATTGTTTTATAATTTTCTTTCTAGTTTTAATATTTTGTATATTTTTTAGTTCATGCGGAATTGTGTTTAGAACTTCCGGTACACTGCATTTCAGCTGTCTTCTCCCGTAGTTATTGTAGAATCGGGGTTCGTGAAGCATACCTTGAGCTCTTATTCTTGTGTTGATTCCATGTTGAATTGGTGTTATGAATCTGTTGTCATCTTAGTACTCCAGTAAAATTGTCATCTTGAAAATATCTTCTACTCGAAGAACTTTAAAACTCCTTTGTTCCGGAATATTGAGCTGGTTATGTACGCCTATTTTCTTCATTGCCGAGTTTTGAAGTTTTTGAATTTTCTGTATATGTGTTGCTGATGCATTGCCCCATGCAAGTATGCCATACCTCAGTTTAGATTCCACAAGGCAAAGTAAGTTTGTCTTAATACGGCCGTTGTGACATGATATTTTAGATGTGTTAATGCATATAAAGCTCTTCTGAGGCTCACTCGCAACTCATCTATGTGCTTATCCCACAAAAAGTTGCTGTCGATCGTAACTCCCAGATATTTGTATCTCTCCACTGTGTCGATATGGCAGTTAACTGAACTATTGCATGATTCATTTTTGAAGTGGATTTGCAATTGTGTAGCCCTGAATTGCGGGTTTCGTATATGCATCATTTTTGTTTTAGAAGCATTGATCGTTAAGCCGTGATCGTGACACCACTTTACCGCGTTGTCGAACTCCTCCTGCATAATTTGTTTTGCCGTATGTAAGGATCTGTGACGCACCACTATCGCCGTATCGTCTGCATATGCAAATGGTATGGCCTTCTTGAAAACTCGTAACATCTCATTGGTGTACAATATGAACAAGATTGGACCCAATTTTGATCCTTGAGGAACTCCATATTGAACGTTTTCATTTTAGCTGTATGCATTGTTTATTTTGACGCAAAATTGTCTGTTCGTCAGATATTCACGTAGCCAATCTGCCATCAGTCCTCGTATACCATTATTTTCCAGTACTTCTACTAGTTTAACATGGTTCAGTGTATCGAAAGCTTTACTGAAGTCCACGAATAGCACTAAAACATGATGGCTTTTATTTAGACTTTCGTTAACGCAATTTGTAAATTCTCCTAACAGCTTACCAGTGCTTTTATTTTTCTGGAAGCCGTACTGACTTGCGTGTATCAGAGAATTCTTTGCTATAAAGTCTTGCAGCCTGTTTGTTATTACCTCTTCCATGCACTTTTCTATTACTGGCAATATTGATATTGGTCGATAATTTTTAAGGTCGCTTTTTGTACCTCCTTTGTATATCGGTCTGATTACAACGGTTTTTAAGCCTGTAGGGATTTTTGCTTGTGCAATACTTAAATTAATTAATTTACACAATAATGGGGTAGATATGTCCGTGTGCCTTTTTATATCAATAGCTCGTATTCCATCAATACCTGGCGACTTGTTTTCACTCAATAAATTAATTATTCTTCGAGTTTCCAAGAAATCTGTTTCTTGAATATAGATTGTGCTGGCTAATCTTGATTTTGAGTGTGTCGATGTAACCGAGTCACAATGATGCACAATAAATTGTGAGAACCACTTAAATGTGAGCAGCGACATCTAGATTCACAGAGCAGAAAATGTCGATACTCGAAGACCAGAAGATTTCGATACTGGAATAACAAAGTCTCGACTGGAGAGTGGAATCGAATTTTCTAGCAAATTGGAAATTGTATGGGACGCTGGGTGGCGAGGATTGTTCTCGAAGTATGTCATTCGAGTATAAATACCAGCATCCCAAAGGTATGCAAGTCAGTTCTAAAGTGTAATTTGAAGTGTTAATTAGGAGAAGTGATTAAGTGGTTTAAGTAAAAGATAAGAAAAGTATAAGTTGTTGAGAAATTGGATTGTACTGAGAGAAAGAATTAAATAGTGAATTGTAACTGTACTGAATAAAGGGATTTGTATTGAAAAGAATAAGTTCTATTATTTGTACCCACACAAACATTTTACATTGGTGTCAGAAGTGGGATAGGACTTATTGTGTGTAAAAAAAAAAAAAAGTGTATTCTGACTATTTGAAAAAGCTAGAATGGGTCGAAAACTATTGCAGTTGACCCTCGTCCAACTCAAATCCGAGTTGAACAAGAGAAGCCTCAGCGCCAGTGGAGGAAAAAGTGACCTGGTGCTCCGACTTCAGGAGGCTTTGAACAACGAGGGACATGATCCTGATGCATATTCCTTTGATGTTGACGAGGATGAACAGACAAGTACCGGCAATGACATGGCTGCAATGATGCAACTCCTCTTATTAAAAATGGACGAACAGAAGAACAGTCTCGACGAACAAAAGAAAAATCTGGAAGAACAAAAGAATAGCCTCGAACAAAAGCTGGACGAACAAAAGAAAAATATGGAAGAACAGAAGAACATTCTCCAGAACAGTCTGGAACAAAAATTGGACGATCAAACCAACAATCTGCACGGTCTTCAACAGAAAATGGATGAACAAAAGAATAATCTGGAAGAACAAAAGAACATTCTCCAGCAAAAATTCGAAGAAATCGATGACAAATTTGAAAGAATAGAGAAGAACGTTGATGACAAATTTGATAGAATAGAGAAGAATATTGGCGAAAAATTCGAGGAAATGGACAGCAAAGTTCAGCAACTGGCAAAAGAGCTCGACACAGTGCGAAAACAGAAACTGCGAGAATGTTCTTTAAGCGGTCCAAGGAGAAAAGATTTGAAGCCTCCCTCATTCGATGGCCAGACCTCATGGTCTACTTATAAGAAGCAGTTTGAAATGGCTGCCTGTGCAAACGACTGGGACAATGAGGAAAAGTGCTTTGCCCTAACAATGGCCTTGCACGGTCCTGCAGCAGAATTGTTGCAAACAGTAGATATCGAAAAGCACAAAGATTATGTGACTTTAGTACAGGCTATCGAGAAACGGTTTGGGGATAGCCACATGCAGGAGGTCTACAAGGTCCAATTGCAAAGCCGAACGCAGCAACGAGGAGAAACACTTCAGCAGCTCCAAGCAGACGTGAGTAGACTGGCACATCTGTCATACCCCACCGCAGGCCAGGAAATTATCGACGAAATGGCAAAAGATGCATTTATCAGGGGAATTGCAGATTCGAAGCTACAGTCAGCAGTAAGGATGGCCGGGAAAAGAACCCTTGCTGAAGCACTTGCCTTCGCTCTGGCGATGGAAGCAGCCAATCAGGCTTCCAGGGGAACACATTTCGTCAGGGAAGTAGCATCTGTCGAATGCTCCTGCACAAGAATTAGTGCCGAGGAACGAGATACTCGACGGGATAGACGAATAATGCGCTGCTGGAATTGCAATAAAATAGGACATCTTCAAAGGCAGTGTAAAGAACCGGTGCGACGAAAAGACTGCCCTCACTGTGGTGACAAGCAAATAGAGGAAGAAACCCGCAGAAACAGCTATCAAGAAGCCGGTCAACCTTCCCGAAATCATCAGTCGGGAAATGCTTAAGCACCAACTTCGCGAGGCAGAAGTTGGTAGCAGGAGTCGACGGCCCCAGGACCATCACCCAAGTCTCGCTGGCAAAACGATGCAGCGAAAGCCTTCTAGTAGAAGTAGTCAGTGGAAAAGAAAAATGGATGGCAACAATAGACACCGGTGCCACGGCCTCAATCATCAGGAGGAATCTTGCGCAGCAGTCTTGGCTGCATAACACTAGCAGCTGCAGCTTGCGAACAGCTACAGGAGCAACGATTAAGGTATATGGTGAAGTCCGCATAAAAATCCAACTGGCCGGAATAACATTCACTCACGCGTTTCTGGTAGCTGACATATGTGACGAGTGCATCATTGGTACAGACTTCATGAGAGAACATGGACTTGTAGTCGACTTGGGGGCACAAACCCTGAAATACGGAAACATGGAGATACCAATGATATACGGAAACGCCAATACCACAGTCTCAAATGTCGTTATCTGCAGCAATCAGAGTCTAGAGCCTTCGTCAGAAGCAATTTTGTGGGCAGAAGTGGAAGGTGGTCCTGGTAGCCACCGATTCTATTTGATGGAGCCAGAAAAGAAAAGAGACTTCATGGTGGGAAAGACCTTAGTGGAGCCAAAGAACAACATGGTCCCTGTAAGGATTCTAAATCCAAAGACATTCAGTGTAAAGGTGAAAAAGGGGGAGATAGTGGGAAAATGTGTACCTGTTGAGGCTATATCGACTACAACGGAAAAAAAGGGTGCAAAACCGGTCACAACAGTTCAGAGCATAAAAATCAAGAACAAAATTCTCAGCCTCTGTAATCTGAACGAAGATCAGCGAATCCTGGCAGAAAAACTAATCGGTGAGTACGCTGATATATTTGCTACACAAGACGGAGAATATGGACGTATGCATATTGTTCAACACCACATTGACACCGGAGCCGCTCGACCAATCCGTCAACGTGCAAGGCGTCTTCCATTGGCAAAGCAAACAGAAGTTGCCGAAATGATGTCGAAGATGAAAGCTGAGGGAGTGATTGAAGAATCGCAAAGTCCGTGGGCATCTCCAGTGGTCCTCGTGAAGAAGAAAGATGGCAGCACGAGATTTTGTGTAGACTACCGACGTCTCAATGATGTCACTAAAAAGGACAGCTACCCACTTCCGAGAATCGATGACACTTTGGATATGCTTTCTGGAGCGAAATGGTTTTCAACACTTGACTTGAAGAGCGGTTACTGGCAGGTAGAGATAAATCGTGCGGATCGTGAGAAAACTGCCTTCACTACAGGAAGCGGTCTTTGGCAGTTTGCAGTGATGCCGTTTGGACTGTGCAACGCTCCGGCCACCTTCGAGCGACTAATGGAACGAACATTGCAAGGAATCACCTGGAAAACCTGCCTAGTATATTTGGACGACGTTATCGTCATAGGTAAGACGTACGAGGAGCACCGCGAAAATCTAAAAGAAGTGTTTGAGAGGCTACGAAGTGCTCATTTAAAGCTCAACCCAGAAAAGTGTGCCTTGTTTCGTCCGGAAGTAAAATATCTGGGTCACATTATATCAGCGGAAGGAGTAAGAACGGATCCTGACAAAATCGAAGCCGTGAAAAGTTGGCCTTCTCCAAAAGATAAACACCAACTGAGAAGCTTCTTGGGCCTCGCCACGTATTACAGAAGGTTCGTAAAGGATTTTGCTGGCATTGCAAATAGCCTGCATCAACTTACGGAAAAAGGCCGACAGTTCAGGTGGTCTGGAGAATGCGAAAAAGCATTTCAAGAACTGAAGCGACAGCTGTGCAATGCCCCCATCTTGGGTTACCCGACGCCCGGAAAAATGTTCATCGTGGACGCAGACGCTAGCAATGTTGGGGTCGGAGCTGTGATCTCCCAAGTTCATGACGGTCAAGAGAAAGTGGTCGCATATTACAGCAAAGTACTCTCCAGACCTGAACGGAACTACTGTGTAACCCGGCGCGAGCTTCTGGCTTTAATTCTGGCTAAGAAGCATTTCCATAAGTACCTCTACGGACAAAAGTTCATTCTCCGGACAGACCACGCAGCTCTGAAATGGCTACTCCAATTTAAGAACCCTGAAGGCCAAGTTGCAAGATGGATCGAGCAGTTGCAGGGTTACGACTTTGAAGTGCAACACCGCAAGGGAACACTCCACTCAAATGCTGATGCTCTCTCTCGTCGACCATGCGGAGTAAAATGCGAACACTGCAATCGTAAAGAAGCAAAAGAACAGGCAGCTATCCAAATGATCAGGACTGAGCCAATAGAGGGTTGGAGTATAGACGAAATCCGTTCCTCCCAACAGGCATACAATGACATCGAACCAATATTGGCCTGGAAAGAGCACGAGGAAAGACCAAGCTGGCAGCAGATATCAGATCGGAGCCAAACTCTGAAGGCATACTGGGCACAGTGGGACCCGCTTTTTGTGCAAGATGGATTGCTGAAGAGAAAATGGGAAAGTGCAGATGGGACAACATCTCGTATGCAGCTAATTGTGCCACGGTCCAGAGTCAACCAAGTGCTCCATGAAATACATGACGGAATCTCAGGAGGCCATTTGGGAATAAATAAGACGTTGGAAAAGGTAAGGGAACGTTTCTATTGGCTAAGCGCTAAACAAGATGTCGAGAATTGGTGCAAAAAGTGCATAAGATGTGCGGCTACCAAGGGCCCAAAAGTAAAGCCACATGGACAAATGCAACAATACAATGTCGGAGCACCTTTCGAACGAATAGCCATCGACATCGCTGGGCCGTTTCCCGAAACCTTTAATGGAAACCGATATACTCTCGTTGTCATGGATTACTTCAGTAAGTGGCCGGAAGTATTTGCCATCCCAAATCAAGAGGCTAAGACCGTAGCCGAACAGATAGTCAACAACTGGGTGAGCAGATTTGGGGTCCCAATGGAGCTGCACTCTGATCAAGGGCGAAACTTTGAATCAAAAGTCTTCCAGGAAATATGCCAATACAAGGACAACGCCACTACACCCTCAATCTGATGGAATGGTCGAGCGATTCAATCGGACCTTGAATGAGCATCTATCTAAGGTTGTCAGCAACTGCCAGCGGGATTGGGATCGACACATACCCCTCTTCTTAATGGCCTACCGAAACGCGGTCCATAGCTCAACAGGGCACACACCATCCGAGATCTTATTTGGTCAAACAATTCGGTTGCCAAGTGAAGCAAAATTCGGATCCCCACCGACGGAGCCCAAAGAGGTGAACGAGTACGTGAATGACTTACGCAGCAGGATTCGTAAATTGCATGAAGACACCAGAGAAAAGATGAAGCTAGCAAGCAGCCGCATGAAAACTAGGTACGATATCAAGGCGAAATCTTCCGGTTTCAACGAAGGAGATCTGGTTTGGCTGTATAATCCTCAGCGTAAGAAAGGCAAATCACCAAAATTGCAACAGGACTGGGAAGGTCCATACAAGGTGATAACCCGCATTAATGACGTTGTCTACCGGATCCAGCGTGGGGATCGAGGAAAATTTAAAGTGGTCCATTTGGATAGAATGTGTCATTTCAACGGGATGCTGAATGACGAAGTTGTTCGGGACGAACAACTGTAGGGAGGGAGCAATGTGATAACCACTCAAATGTGAGCAGCGACATCTAGCAGAAAATGTCGAAACTCGAAGACTAGAAGGTTTCGATACTGGATTAGCAAAGTCTCGACCGGAGAGTAGAATCGAATTTTCTAGCAAATTGGAAATTGTATGGGACGCTGGGTGGCGAGGATTGTTCTCGAAGTATGTCATTCGAGTATAAATACCAGCATCCCAAAAGTATGCAAATGAGTTCCAAAGTTGAATTTGAAGTGTTAATTAGAAGAAGTGATTAAGTGGTTTAAGTAAAAGATAAGAAAAGTATATGTGGTTGAGAAATTGAATTGTACTGAGAGAAAGAATTAAATAGTGAATTGTAACTGTACTGAATAAAGGGATTTGTATTGAAAAGAATAAGTTCTATCATTTGTACCCACACAAACATTTTACAGTATGTAAAAATGAATTTGCACAATCAAGTATACAATGGTCGGAAAAAGTATTTTGACAAAACTGTGTGCAATGTTATCTCGCTTGTTTTGATAGACTGAGAGAACTAACGAGTCTCTGTTGATGCGCAAAATGAAATAGATGATTATAACTGTAAGAGCGCAAAATATTTTCTTTATTACATTACACATTATTTCACCATCAGCTGCAATGTAAGAACTGAACTAAAACTAACTGGAAAAAAGTATTTTGACATCATATTCTTTTCAGTTTTTTTTCCTTTCGCGTGCCATGAAAGCTGGGCTCTGTTAGTTACAAAGTCTTTTTTTTAATATAATTTATTAATTTTAATGACATTCACTAACATTTAATTGATGAATATGGGAAAAACGTCGGAAATAAGCCAGGCTATAATAAATGTACAAAGTGACTCGGCAAACTGTGAATTATCAAATAAATAAGCGGAAGAAAAACAAATAAACAAGTAACTGGCCGCGTTCAGGCAGACCACGCAAGACAACCAAAAGAGAGAACTGTTTAATGCGGGAAAATTTAAAGGCAATGTGCTAAAAACTCCAAAATCTGCAGCAATTGAATTGAGTAATCAGCATCATATTCAAATTTGTGAAAGAACGGTAAGAAAGCGTTTAAAAGATACAGGTTTTGCCACTTATGTAGCCATACCAATACCCCAAATTTCACCGAAAAATAAGCTCAAACGTCTGGAATTTGCCAAAAAATGTGTACACAAGCCTTCATAATTTTTGGCAGCAAGTATTGTGGACTGATGAAAGCTCTTTTTAGTACCATGCATCAAAAAAGAACATTTTCTGCAGATTTCCCAGGAAATTGCGAAAAAAATGGCACCTGTTTTTTTTTTGTCAAAATGCTTTTTCCGACCATTGTACATACACTTTCAGTATACTATTCAACTTTTTTATTTTTTTTTGAATTTGAATAAGCAAAATATGCGTTATTGGTCGGGTGAAAATCCACATATGCTTCATGAATCACCACTTCATCCACAAAAAATAACTGTTTGGTGCGGTTTGCATTCCGGCCGCGTTATTGGGCCATAGTTTTTCGTCGACAATAACGATCGTTACGTTGCTGTGAATGGTCAGCGTTATCGCGCCATGATCACCGATTATTTTTGGCCCGAATTGGAAGATATGGACTTGGACGACATGTGGTTTCAACAGGATGATGCCACAAGCCACACAGCACACGCTACAATCGATTTATTGAAGAGTAAGTATGGTGATGTGTTATCTCAAGAAGTGGGCCAGTCAATTAGCCGCCTCGTTCGTGCGATCTAACGCCGCTTGACTATTTTCTGTGGGGCTACGTTAAGTCATTGGTTTATGCCAACACGCCGACGACGTTGGAAGAGCTCAGAGGCAACATTGAACGCGAAATCGCGGCCGTTTCGGGCCGAAATCTGTGGCCGAGTCGTTGAAAATTGGGTCCAACGAATCGACCGCTGCAAGCGTGCCCGCGGTGGCCATATGAACGAAGTCGAGTTCCATTCATTAATGTTTTGATTGTACTTCAAGCCGATAATAAAGTTTTTGAAATATCTCAAATGGTTTGCGTTTTATTTAAAAAAAAAGTTGTCAAGTCCTTATTGGAAAACCCTATACAAGTTATTGCATGATACATTTTGTATTCTCAATATCGTTTTTATACGTTTACTTAATAAATAATAGATTAATTGAGTTGATCTATATTCTCTATTTACTAACAACAAATTTTATTCCTTATTTTAATCAGAAACATAATGTTAACTAAAATACAAAGTAAATCAAATATTTATTGTAACAATTGAACTTAACGTTAACAAATTATTTTATTGAATTACAGAGATTGTTTCGTATATTTACAGCAACTTCATCATTAATGGTATTATCGTTTGTCTCTATATTAGAACCTGATAGATTTCAATTATTGGGGGTCTGATTGAATATAAGCAAATGTTGTGTAAAGCTGCACAAATATTTGCAATTTGAGTAGCCCTATAAGGAGTGTAATGCAATTGCCTTGCACGAAGAAGGCATTTGAATCGATTTTTTAAAACACCAATTGTTCTTTCTTTCGCCTCTCTCAAAGTTTCGTTTAAGCGTTCTCTTGAATACACTGGAATTCCAAACATGAGAGTCATAACTGGCCTCGGGATGCCTGGCATCAATGAATCTTATGCATATTTTATGATCACAAACCTACAACAATGGCTTAATATAATACACAAAAAAATGATAAAATTTGTTTATTGAAATCATAGCTTTTAAACTGAAAAGTCCTTTCTTATTGTAGTATCTATGTTGTTCCGTTTTTATTGGAGCTAATATTTTTATGTGGGTGCCATCGACACATCCAACGACCCCCGGAGTACTGTACTTTTGGTAAAACTGCGCTTGAGTTTGGTTTTTTTCTTCGTTAGTGTTTTAAAACTTTATCCACTGTGGACGAATAAATTCCTCCATTAGGTTAATCATCTCTCCGATAATTTTCCTTACGGTAGGTTGTGCTAAACCTAAAGCAAAATCGTTGCCAACGCTCGTTTGATAGCCGCCTTCAGCACAAAATCTGTTGTGGCAAGCCTCAAAATTATTGGAACAGCACATGCATGCTTTATATCTGGAAGCTTATCCTCAACTTCGTGCAATAAATAAACGAATGTCTGTTTATTGAATTTAAAGTACATTTTGAATCTGAAAACAGATAGAGTTCGACTGTGGTCAAGAACAGACGTGTTTCTTAAAGTGTCGTGGGGTGCGTACTTTAGTCCCTGTCTAATCTTCCAATCTTCCTGTTTTTTCTTTTAAAATGAACTGCCCGGTATGCCAAGGCAAAATAGATCGCAATGACACAGCGAAAATACAGTGCGGTGATTGTAAAAGTTTGTTCCACGGCTCGTGTGCCAATATTCAACCGGCCGATATTGAATATCTCACAACCAACAATCTCACGCATCGATGCGACAAGTGTTCTGTTTTGCGCCGTAAATTGCTTCAAGAACCTTTACCTGTTTCATCCAACTCACGCCTAATAAATAAACAGCAAAAATCCGCAACGTCAAAGTCTTCAGCAGCCATCAAGTCTGATTCACTTTCATCTCAACGGGAAATAGTACCTACTAAAGTGAACATTACTTCTAAGCCAACGGTTGCCCGAGCCATTCAAGCTGCACTTTCGTCTCAATGCGAAACAGAAACTGCTTGTGGAACATCTGATGACAGTTTGTCGACGGTTCTTTCGCCTTCGACTGAAAATTCAATAACCCTGCAAGTGCTATACAAAGAAATCATCAGCGATTTCCTCAGCACAGTCCAGCAGCTGAAAGAGGAGAACGATACGTTGCGCATGAAAGTGGCCAATTTGGAGAGTCGAATGAATTGGAGAGAGCAGAAGCAGTTGGAGAATGCTATTGAAGTTGTTGGTATACCTGATTTAAATAGCTCAAACGCCAGGAAGAAAGTAAGGCAGATCTTAGACAAAGCTTTAAATATCTCCATATCGACTGAGGATATACAGAAATGTTATGTAAAGCGCATAGATAAATCAAAAAAGAAGAGCATAACCACCACCACCAATAATCGCGGTAATATTTTCTGTGTACATTTCTCTACAAAGAAGGTCAAAGAGGAAGTGATGAAGAGTAAGAAAATTGCAAAGAGGAAACTGAACTCATCGCTATTTATTGACGGTAGCAATAGTAATATTTTTATTAATGACAGCTTAACAAACTATTTAATTATGGCAGCTAAAAAAAACAGAGTTTAAATACAAATACTTGTGGTTCCGTAATTCTCGTATTTTGATGAGAAAATGTGATAATAGTGAGGCTGTTGTCATAAGATTATTTGAGGATATTAATGCTCTTCAAGCACAATAATATGAACGATAGCTGTGATCTTATGTGCGACAGCCCCACTATTAAAACCATACGTAATAATTTAGAAAGCTATTTTAAATGTAAATCAGATGGCAAATCATTTTTCGTTTTACATCAAAACATAAGTAGTTTACGCCAAAACTTCGACTTAATAATATTTGTTTCTGAAATTTGGATCTACTCTTGCGAGAGTGGAGATTACCATATTCCAAACTATAATTTTTTTCCTAATACGAATGATACGTACTCTTCCGGTGGAGTGGGAGTTTTTATATCAAACTTGTATGAGTGTGATGTAAAAACTTTTAATTTAAAAAGCGCGGACGTCATTAAAGTTTGTTGCAATATTCGCAATGAATTCTTCAATTTTATCTGCTTTTAATCTAGATATCTTATGTTCTAACTCCGTTTCTGATTCCTATCAAGCGATCATGGCTGAACACGGTTTTTTATCTTTTATTGCTGATCCATGTTTTTGCTCGGTTTGAGAATATTTCTTTGGATTCCCTTGCTGGTATTAACTTGGATCTACATATACTCGTAAGTGATCATTGTATGACGGGAATCCTTTTTGAAAATATAATATGCAGGAAATCAAACGTATCATCTCAAACCAGCTTTGATAGAATTAACTTTCCTGAATTGAACAATAGGCTACGTTATGAATATTGGGAAAGCGTTTATGTTGAAAGAAGCATATAGTACATTTCTTAGTATTCTGATAAATTACATAAGCGCATCTACTTACACTATATCATACAAAAAATTGGAGTGTCGCCTTAAGCCTTGGATAACTCGTACCCTTATCAAAAAAATAAATATCAAAAACAAATTAAGAAAAAAATGTTGGAAACATCCCTTGAATACCAATTTAAAAAATCGTTTTGATAAATTCTGCACAAAAGTGACAAAAGAAGTTAAAAAAAACTCGGGATGACTATTTTCGTTCGAAAATACAAGCGGCAAGTGGAAATCTTAAGAAAGAGTGGCAAGTAGTTAACAGTATTGTTAGTCGAAAAGTATGTACTAAAGCAGATCCCATTGTACTTAAAAATGGAAGTATTAACATTTCAAATCCTTTGGAAATAGCTAACGAGCTCAGCAATTACTTTGCTTCCATTGGACAAACTTCCTTTCCAAGTAATTCACAAATTTCGTGTAACTGTTGCCCTAAGGTTGGCTTTCAAAACAACTGTTCTAGAAGCAGCTTCATGTTTAAGTTCATTACGGGATTTGAGGTACTAAAAACTATTAATTCCCTTCCTAATTCTAATTCACATGGAAATGATAAAATATCGAATTTGGCACTCAAGTACATTGGACCCAACTTAGTAGATATTTTAACTTACCTTTTTAATTTTAGTGTTATGTCTGGTGCCTTTCCATCTGAACTTAAATGCGCTGTAGTAATTCCTTTATTTAAGAAGGGCAGTAGGACAGATAAATCAAACTACAGACCAATTTCTTTACTGCCATCAATTTCAAAAGTTTTTGAGAAAATAATTAAAACGAGAATATTAAGTTATCTCAATCATTATAATTTTTTCTCTCCTATGCAGTTTGGCTTCAGAACTGGCCTCTCCACTGAAGAGTCTCTATTGGACTTTTGCTCCTTCTTACATAAGGGACTAGATAAAAAAACATTTTTGTGCAGGCCTTTTTGTGGATATAACTAAGGCGTTTGACATGGTTGACCACGTCATACTATTAGATAAACTATATAAGGTCGGATTCAGAGGATTCATACACAATTGGTTTGAGTCTTATCTTAAAGACAGAATGCAATATGTAAAAATTGGAAGCAATATAAGCAGTTCAAAAACCAATAACCTGGGGGTACCTCAAGGTTCTGTACTTGGCCCAATTTTATTCCTAATATACATAAATTCGTTATTTTCTCTCCCATTCATAGGTAAAGTTACAGCTTTTGCCGACGACCTTGGAGTTGCATATTGTTCAGCCAGTCCGCTAGATCTAATCGCTGATATAAACCATGATGTTTTCCTACTTAGATGCTGGTTTGCTAATCACAAACTTATTGTTAGTAGTAAAACTAAGTTGATGTGTCTTACTGAGCAAGAGTACCCCGACTTAGACATAATATTTCATTCTAAAGTCTGCCCGTGTCACAACTTGCTATACAGCCAATGCAGAATCCAAGGTGGTCAAGCCTTCAACAGGAATACTAACTGCAGTATTGATTGCTTCAAAATTGAAGGTGTGGATAATTTCAAGTATCTTGGTGTTACAATAGATCAAAACTTGAACTGGTCCAAGCACATTTCTGCCTTAAAAAAATGTCTTCTTTCTTCTACTCGTTGCCTTTTCCGCCTTAGAAAGTATTGCTCTATTAACACGTTGAAAAGGGTTTATTATGGTGTATTCCAATCAAGATTGCAATATGGGATTTGTAGTTGGGGTGGTGCTTATATTAGTAAACTGCAGCAATTAACTGTCCCTCAAAAATCTGCAATTCGTAGTGTTTGTGGTTTTCACCGTTATGGGCACACAATGGACCTTTTCAGGGCCTTGAACATTCTCCCTTTGCGCCATCTATTCTATTTTAAAGTCCTTAACGTTTTTTTCATGAGAGGCGGGTATCTAGAGAGTCCAATTTCTGACTTTCGCTGCTTACGCAGCCATTCAAACTTTGTTATAAATGTCCCTGCTTTTCGCACTACAAATTACAGAAACTTTTACTCCATTGTTTCATGCAAACTATTTAACACTCTGCCCTTAGAAATTCGATCCATAAGAAATTTGTCCGCATTCACTAAAGTAGTTAAATCATGGCTTCTTAGTTTTAATCATCATGAAATCGAACCTCTACTAAGTTATCCAATTTAAAATATAGTAAAGTAAATAAATAAAAATGAGCAAATCATTTGCTCAACTATATATTTACCTATTTCTGCATTTACATTCGATTTTGTATGTAAGCGCTTTTAATTTGTTAAAGATTATTTTTTTTCTTCTTTCCTCTTTTTCTTGAATTGAACTTCTGTTTTTCTACCTTTGTACACCCCACACAAAGTAAATTTTTTATATTTTTTTTATAATGTGGCATCGTCTCTATTTTTCATAAATAAAGGTGTCACTAACTATTCTATATGTACATATCAAATGTTACATGCATTTAAATTTGTAACTTTTATGTATACATATGAATAAAGATATTTGAAATTTGAATTTTTTTTGAAAATATTTATACTTAGCATCTGGTAAATCCAATGGGTTGCATTTTGATCTAATAGTCCTTCTTACTCGTATTAATTCTCTTTTATTGGATTCCTGTTCATCATCATCATCATTAATCAATGCTATGAACATTCCTATTCTCTCCATATTTATATTACGTATTTTTGTTTTTATTTAATGCACAAGTAATTCCAACTTAAGCTAACAATCTGATTTAAAGATATAAAATCGGATGGACAGACCGTTATTGCGGACGTCGTCGATGAATTACGACTGGCGGCTTTCGTCGAGTCGATGCGCTCCACAATTGGTATTGGCTAATTTAAACGACGCGGCTTTCCTCGCACTTACATTCAAAATAGATTCTCCAACAATGAACAAATGAACCAGGTAATGTGACAGATGTCATATTAAATTATTTTTATTAAATTATTAAATTATTTAGTTTGAAAGAGTTTTCATAGATATCGTTGCAAGACTTTGAAAATTAAAATGAATAGTGTGGCAATGTTTTTTTCAAGTGATGAAGAAGAAGATAAAAAAAAGGATCTCATAAATATAAGGAGATATATAAGGGCAAAATCTAATTCATTAGATTTGCCGGACATAAAGAAAGTACTCGTACTTTCCCAAAAAACTGTTCGGCAGCTTCAAAATGTATTTTCGAATTTCGAAAGTAGCATTTAAATATCTTATGGAAATTAATTGAGCACACAAAGTGCGTGCCTGTGATTTTAAAGCTTGCCAAAAAAGTGTTGGCAATGACTTTATTTTGGGACTTGCGCAGCCAACGTTAAGCATAATTTTGGCGGAAATTCTCACTGCAATTGAAACCCATGTGAGTCCACGATGGGTCAAAATGAAGATGAGAGAAGAAGAAAAGATCAAAGCTAAACTACACTTTTTTTAAATTTCGGGAATTCTGGGTGTGATTGATTGTGTGGACGGTACCCACGTAAAAATATTGGCTCCAGCTAAAGATGTACAGCATTTGTACTTAGTAATAGGAAAGGTTTCTTCAGTGTTAACGCAATGGTTGTAAGCATTTTATTCGGTCTTAAACAAAAATTCCCGAAATTAATAAATTTCATTTTAGATGTGTGATCATCGGATGTTTATTAGATACATTAATGCAAGACATGCCGGAGCAACTCACGACTCTTTTGTATGGAATGGAAGTCAACTTCGTACAGTGCTCAAAGATAGAGGTGAACAAAATACTTGATTGTTAGGTTCTTACAAAATTTCCTACGTTTACTGAACAAAGTTATAATAATTGTATCATTAAGGTGATGCGGGATATCCGTTGGAACCATATCTCATCACACCGTACAAATCCACAGAAGAAGGAAGTGCTGAAAGCCACTTTAATACAAAACATTCCAAAATACGAAATGTGGTCGAAAGAACAATAGGAGTCTTAAAAATCGTTTTAGATGTCTGCTCGGTGCTAGACAATTGCACTATACGCCAGCGAAATCTGAACAAATTATAAATGTTTGTGCAGTATTGCATAACATTTGCCCACATTATAAATTGGACCCACCTGGGGAGATAGATTTGGCTTCTTTTGACTATAAAACAGAATCGCATGAAGAACTTTTACCAAGAACCAACGATGATGAATTAGCGGTTGGCATCCGAAACCACCTGTTAAATAATTATTAGATAATTCATTTTTAAAATTAATTTTTTATTTATTCACTAAGATTTTTAATGAATAAGAAAACTTATTTAACAGTCTTATCTTTTTTCATTTGAAGACTCAGCGAGTTGCAACTTTCTGTCTTAAATGTCTGTTGCCTTTTCTTTATTTCAATTTCCAGCAATTTCATTTTGTTGTCCTCATTTATTTGCTCTTTGTATAGCTTAATTTTTTCTTCTTCGATAAGTAAACGCTTTTTATTGTTTTTGACAATTTCCTCGAACTGTTTTTTGTTGTATCTGGCATTTTATTTTAAATAACTTTCGATTGGATTCAATGCCTCTTTTACCCTTAAATACAGATTTTTTTGTACTTTGGTTTGCTTTTCCAACAAGTATTGCTTATCGTAGGGTTTTTTTTATCTATACGTATCGTGTGATAATGTTGGTGGTGCATTTGAAACGGATGGTGAAGCGTCGTGTTATAGTGTTGGTGGTGCATTTAAAACGGACGGTGAAGAGGGTGATGAAGACATAGAAAATTATTGTTGTCTGTTGCACTGGGAATCGTTACATTTTAATTATTGTTATCGTCTTGTATAAATGCAAACTATGTGGATGTATTTGTTTGTGTTGGAACGGGGCCCAAAACAACAACTTCTGGATTGATTAAAATATCATAGGAAAGAATTTTTGTTATAGCTTCCTCAGTATCACTCAGGATCCTCTGTTTAAATGTTCCTCCGCCTGTGGTTCGACATTCTTTTTTGTTGAACTGAAGCTTCTGCTTAATTTGATATTTTGCATCTCTCCAAAACATTGAAACAAACTTGTTATATACGAGTATGTACATACCCGAAAAGAAAACAATTTCGTCAAACCGTTTGCCATTCTTCTCCATTTCTAGAAGGCGGTCTGATGCCGATAAGTTCGGCTGCTATTTTATTAAACTGGTGCACAACATAATGTTTTGGCATTCCTTTTACAAAAGTCCTTGCCAAAGGAATATTGCCTTCCATTAACCTAACCAGGCTCACAAATTGTTTTTTATTTGTTACTTTCATTCTAAAAATTAAATGAATACATTTGCACACCCTTACGAAAAGAAAAATAATATCTACTCACTTTTTCTACTTTTTCTCTAACAGTCGTTGAAAAAATACTCGTCGACAGATTTCTTTGTTTTTTACGACAAAAGTCATAGCGAGGCGTCATTTGCAATACAGCAAAAATAGGATCCACACAATCTGACATTCGAAGTGACAAGAGTCGTTTCAAACGGCGACGTATGTCGTTCAGGCGACAAGCGCAATACCAAAGAGTCGCAGTCGTATTTTTGTAAGTCGCCGACGACATCGGTATTAAGGGTGACAATTTGGAAATATCGCAACAAAACAATTCAAAATTTCAATCTGACTCTCATTTGTAGTTATGGAATTCATGTCGAACAATTTAACCCTACACTGCGCAGTGTAGACGATCTGATATAACAGAACTCAAACGTCTTAATTAGACTGTAGAATTAAAATTTTTCTCTGTTACACTTTTTAGACGATTTGCTACATCTCATAGTAGGCGATAAGTATATTGAATTTGCGAAGAATAACGGTTAATTTTGACATTTCGTTATTCGAAGTTGTGTGAGCTGACTTTAAAAATTGCAAGTAAGAGCACGTGTATAAGTTATTTTAAATAAAAGTGTTGAAAGGAAAGTATTATTTAAAAATTAATTTACTCACTACAGGTAAGAAAGCGAATGATTATTCGATAGTAAAGATTCAAAATTCAATGTGCTTGATTGAAATAATCGTCTTTTTGTGAGATGAATCACTTCTGATACATTGTGCTTTAACGGGTAAATTATAATATAGGTAGCATGACATTCCGGAAATCGAAAGGGTTGACAGACCTTGATTTAGATGAGATATTGGCACATCTTTTTGTGAGTGAGGATGATTTCGAAGGAGAGGCTTCTGATGGTGATGCAGTTAGTCAGACGAAGTCCTGGTTGCTGCTGACATGCAAACCATGTCCATTGAGTTGGAAGACGAAATGGAAAATACATACAAGTGGTATGGTACCAGGGATTCCAAAAAAGAAGCCAAAGAATTGAAGGAGAAATACAAGGACATTTTGGGGCGAAACAAAATTTTAATTCTCGATGACAACACGTTGGCTTTTCGCGGAAATCAGTGTATTCCGCCTGAAATTGAAAATCTGTCCACCCCATCATCTTTCTTTAAGTACTTTTTCCACAATGAATTGATATCTGTAATAACAGCAGAAACAAATCTGTTTTCGCTGAGCAGGACATCAATCAGTACATTGGAGTCTGCTTGTATATGTCTGTGATACACTTGCCAGATATAAGGAGTTACTGGTCACCTGACCTTCGCTTTAATAAAATCAAAGATGTTATGAGTTATAACAAATTTGTTAAAATTAGGAGGTTTTTGCATTTCAACCAAAACTCCAATATGAAGCCAAGAGAACGCGCTGACCATGACAGATTGTACAAATTACGACCCATAATAGACAGTTTGAATGCCTAGTTTCAATCTGTTCCACTGCAACAATATCTTTGTGTGAACGAACAATTATGTGCTACGAAGGCAAGGCATTTTATCAAACAATACTTACCAGCAAAACCCCATAAATGGGGATACAAGCTTTATGTGCTTTGCGGGACAGATGGATTTTCCTACAAATTTGAAACATATACAGACGATGAAAATAACCCTAAGCATTTATGACTGTGTCTGTTTTTGTTGTTTTTAATACAACAGTTATTTTTCTTATATAGGAAACCAGAAGAGCCATACTTGGGTTCAAGTGCTAATATTGTCATACGGTTATGCAGAAATGTGCCTCGCAATCAAAACTACCAGGAATATTTTGACAATTTTTATTCGTCTATTCCATTGGCTATGTACCTAGCAAAATGTGGTATACACTGCCTTGGAACAATAAGAAGGCCAAGGATTCCCAATTGCGAACTTCCCAGTAACAAGGATTTGCTGAAAGAAAAACGTGAAGTGTCTCGAGAGTTTGTGGCTGATGTGGATAGGGTAGAGGTATCAACTGTAGCTTGGAAAGACAATAAAATAGTCACCCTCATATCAACATTTACTGGAGAGTTGCCATTTTCAAATGTAAAGCGCTATGATAAAAAAGAAAAAAAAAAGCCGTTGAAATTCCTTGCCCAAATCTTGTAAGAGGGTACAATAGACATATGGGAGGAGTTGACCTCCTGGATGGGTTAATTGGGCGCTCTAAAATAAAAATTTGCACCAAAAAATTGTATCTAAGGCTATTTCAGCATTTACTTGATATGACAACAATAAATTCGTGGTCACTCTACCGAAAAGTATGCACGAAAAGGGGAGAAAACTATCTACCTCTGGCAAAATTTCGAGCTAAGGTTGCCTATTGTTTGAGCAACCAAGGAAATTTATTAACAACTAAAAGAGGAAGGCCAAGTGATTTGGAAAAAAATATCCAAGCAAAGAAGAAACTCTCCGCAACGACTGCTTACATGCCACCAAAGACGTGCGCTGGGACTCATGCAGCCATTGTCCTATTTATGATGAATCAAGGCAACGATGTAAAATGCCCAAATGCAAATCATTTTCTTTTATAAAATGCTCAAAATGTGTGTACACTTTTGTCTTAACAAAAATAGCATTTGTGAAATTTCATACAGAATGAAACATATTTTCTAGTGTCCTAATACTGCACAGTGTAACAGATATGATACATTCAGTTTTTTTTATAAATAAATGAGGAAAAGAAAAAATGTAATTTTTCTATTATTCTTCTAGTATTCGGAGGAATAAATTATATAAGTAAACATTTTTTTTAGTAAAAAATAGAAATTTGCGCAGTGTAGGTTTAAACGACTTTCGTAATAGAGGTAATTTATTCTCCCCTGACATCTCTCGAAAACATTCTGTACAATCCAGCGTTGCATACGAATTTCCATTTTGCTAGAAAATTCGACTCCATTCTCCAAGAGTTGAGTGTTCTGCTATTCAAATGACACATTCTATCCAAGTGGACCACCTTCATTTTTTCTCGATCCCCACGCTGGATCCGGTAGACAACGTTTTTAATGCGGGTTATAACCTTGTATGGACCTTTCCAATCCTTTTGCAATTTTGGTGATTTGGCTTTCCTATGCAGAGGACTGTACAGCCATACCAGATCTTCTTAGTTGAAGCCGGAAGATTTCTCTTTGATGTCGTACCTATTCTTCATGCGGTTGGTCGCTAGCTTCATATTTCCTCGGGTGTTTTCATGTAATATACGAATCCTGCTGCTCAAGTCATCCATACAGTCGTTCACTTCTTTGGGCTCCGAATTTTGCTTCACTTGGCAACCGAACTGTTTGACCAAATAAGATCTCGGATGGAGTGTGTCCTGCTGAAATATGGACTGCGTTTCTGTATGCCATTAAAAAAAGGGGTGTGTATCGATCCCAATCCCGCTGGCAGTTGCTGACGCCCTTAGATAGATGCTCATTCGAGGACCGATTGCATTGCTCGACCATTCCATCAGATTGACTGTGTAGTGGCGTTGTGCTTGTCTACCCTATTTCCAAACATTGGCACACTTTTGATTCAAAGCTTCGCCCTTGATTAGAGTGCAGCTCCATTGGGACCGCAAATCTGCTCACCCAGTTATTGATTACCTCTTCTACTACGGCCTTAGCCTCTGTATTTGAGATTGCAAACACTTCCGGCCACTTACTGCAGTAATCCATGACCACGATGGTGTAACGGTTGCTATTAAAGGCTTCGGGAAACGGGCCAGCGATGTATATGGCTATTCTTTCGAATGGTGCTTCAATATTTTATTGTTGAATTCGTCCCTGTGACATAACCTTTTGGCCCTTGGTATCAGCGCACCTTATGTACTTTTTGCACTGATTCTCGACATATTTTTTCGCGCTTAGCCACGCTCTCTGACCTTATCCAACGTATTGTTTATTCCCAAATGGCCTCCTAAGATTTCGTCATGTATTACACGGAACCCTGGATTCACTCTGGACCGTGGCACAATTAGGTGCATAGGAGATGTTATTTTCCCATTTTCTCTTCAGCAAACCATCCTGCACACAAAGCGAGTCCCACTATGACTTCAGAGTTTGGCTCTGGTCCGATATCTCCTGGTAGCTTGGTCTTTCCTCGTGTTCCTTCCAGGCCAATAGTGGTTCGATTTCATTATCTGCTGTTGGGAGGAACGGAATTCGTCTGCATTCCAACCCTCAACAGGCTCAGTGCTAATCATTTGGATAGTGGTCTGGCCCTTCGGTTCCGTTTGGTTGCAGTATTTACATTTGACTCCACACGGTCGACGGAAGAGGGCATCAGCATTTGAGTGTGTTGGGAACTTAAATAACAGATCTTCACTCAATGTTAAATGATAAGTTTATTAGGACAACTGACTTACTATAGGGTCCGCCATCTAACGTTTTTTTTTTCAACTAGTGCTTATTTCGTGAATGGTAACACTTAGCTCATGTCTGATTTGACAGATAATTCCTTCCGCTGAACGAATATGGTTGTGTATACGCTTGAACAACGCTCGGAACGTGGGCCTGCGATCGACTTAGAGAAGATGCCGATTTTGCCAACAAAATCATCTTTTCAGATGAAGCTCATTTTGATCTTGGCGGGTATGTAAACATGTAAACAAGCAAACTTGTCGCATTTGGGGCACAGAAAACCCGCACGCATACATTGAAAAGCCGATACACCCAAAACGACTCACTGTTTGGTGCGGATTTTGGTCCAGAGGCATAATTGGGCCATTTTTATTTTTTTTTGGCCGTTACAGTCAATGGCGATCGTTATCGAGCCATGTTGAACGAATTTTTGTTCACAAAAATTGAAGAGGAGGATATTGGCAACATTTGGTTTCAACAGGACGGCGCTACGTGCCACACAGCCGAAGCTACACTCGATGTTTTGCGCCCTGTTTTTGAAGATCGCAGTATCAGCCGCAGAGCTGATGTCGTTTGGCCACCTCGGAGCTGCGATTTGACACCGTTGGACTATTATTTGTGGGGTGCCGTAAAAGATAAATGTTACGCCGACAAGCCAGAGACAATTGACGCTTTAAAGGACAATATTCGTGAAGCCATTGGTGAAATACAGCTGCACACAATCGATAATGTGCTTAAAAATTGGACCGATCGTGTAGGCTACTGCATGGTCAGCCGAGGCAGCCATTTGAATGAAATTATTTTCCATTATTAACCGGAAGGATTGTACTTTCAAATAAAAAAAGAAATTTGAGAAAATATTTAGTAGTTTTTTTTATAGCATTTTCAAAAAAAAAATTTTTTTGGCGGACCCTATAGTTACCAGGATTTGCCATATTTATACGTTAGTTTATGTAGTTTTGTATCAATGTTTTACTATATACATTAGCAAAACTCCTTACATATCCAACCTGCTTTGATGCTGCAGAAAGTGCCACATATTCGGCCTCGATACTGCTTAGTCATACCGTTTGTTGCTTTTTACTCTCCCACGAAATGGCCCCACCAGCAACAAAAACTACAAAGCCAGTAAACGATTTTCAGTCATCAAAGCCGCCTGCCCAGTCTCCGTCAGATGTTGTCCGTTCTGAAAATATTTAATTTTAAAATTTAGGGTGTTACTAAGATACCTCAGGATGTGTTTTGCTGCATTCAGGTGTTCAGCACGTGGGTGGTTGATAAATTGAGCAAGTTTGTATACCGAGTGCATGATGTCTGGTCTAGAGCCAACTCCCAAATACATCAAGGACTGGTACTGTTTTTAATACACCAATGATCACTTAGATTTGGAACAATCAAAACACTTTTTAAACATGCTTCCTGGTTCTAAAGGCGTCGCACATGATCTGCTTTTCAACATTTTGTATAAATTGTTTTTGTGAAATATGAATTGAACTTTGACTTTTGGTGATTTCCATCTCAAGAAAATAGTCGACAGGACTTTATCAACCACCTCAAATTGCGAACTGATTGCGGTTTTTATTGTGTTTAGGTGTTCGAAATTTGAACATGCCAACAATATATCGTCCACGTATATGGCAATTAAGTTTATACTGTTACCATTGTTAAGTTTATACACACAAGCGTCACCATTGTATTTCGATAATCCCATCCTTCGTAGAGCAGCGTCTAGTTCCTGGTTCTATTCATGACCTGATTGTTTTAGGCGATAAACAATTCTTTAAACGGCACACTTTTTGTAGATTCTTGGAATCGGTAAAACACTGTGACTGCTCCATGAATGCTTCCTCCTTTAGCTCGCCACTCAAATGTGCGGCGTTTGGTGCACACACAAATTAAATTCTGCTGATAAGGCAAGAATTAAACGAACAAATGAGTACCTTACTACGTAAGAAAAAGTCTCCACATAGTCGACACCAGACCGCTGACTGCATCCCTCCGCCACTAGTCTTGCTTTATATCGCTCTATCCCACTATTTTCATTGTACTTTATATTGAATACCCATCTCGATTTAATGGCTTGACGATTTCTATGTAATTCAACCAGCTCCCAAGTTCGGTTTTTCTGTAAGGAATTCTTATCCTCCTGCAACGCCTTTCTCCATTTATCCCCATCTTATCTGTCCAGCGCTTCTTTTATAATTAGCGGGTCTTGCAACATTTTAGCACTAAGAAAATTTGCAGAATTTGATTGTGACGGCTTACGGAAACGCAATGACATTGTTAACCCAACTCCTCTTTGGTGAAATTGTTCCCCACTACACAGAGCAACATCCGCTGCAAGCGTCATCAGCATTATTAACAGCAAAATCCCAATTAACACTATTATCATTTTGTCCAGTACAACCGCTCTCGGCTACTTCGCTAACGCTATTGGGTTCAGCAAGAAGTTCCTCTTCAACAACCGCAATATTACCTTCTTTCACGTTTTCCTCTTCTTTTACAATTTCCTCTTCTTCCACTGAAATATTTTGTTCTTTGGTGTCCGAGGCATGAATGATTTCGTCGGTAACAACATCTCCTCCCTTGACGGAATTACCACCAGGATCAGGTTAGGAAACAATAAAACGTACATCTCGACTCGTGTGAATTTTTCTGCTGTTTGGCTCAAACAATCTATAAGCCTTCGATGGGGTTGAGTATCCCACCATAAAGCATTCAGTGCCTTTGGTTGCGAATTTCGATTTACTTGTGCATTTATCCAAAATAATTGCCTTTCGGCCGAATACTTGCAAATGAGAGAAACTCGGGCTGTAACCAAACCAGGTTCCATGTGGTGTGGTGTTTCGCAAAATCCTTGTATTTATTGCCTCAGCCAGAGAAAATCTGATAAACACGAGTCATCTTGACATTTCCACCAGTGTCCGATTTTGAGGTGTATATTAAACGCGAGGGCGTTTTAGAAAATCATCAAAGACGTGGTTTGTGTACTAACTGCCATTATCGGCAGTGAGTAGTATTTTTATTTTATTATTTGTCTCAAGTTCCACAATGCTTTTAAACGTTTTGAAGCACTCGAATACATCAGATTTATTTTTAATAAAGTACACGAATATTCAACGACTGTAATCTTCAATAAAAGATACAAAGTATTTTGCGCCACCGAGAGAAACTTTACGCATAGGCCGCAAACATCACTGTGGATAGTTTCCAAGATGTCTTTACTGCTCTTGTCAAGGTTCTTAGCAAATAGTTTCGAGCATATTTTGCCCCTCAATCAAATTTCGCACTCCGGAACTCTACTACTAGTATTGAGCCACATTCCACGAACCATCTTATTCGTATTTGAATATTTTAAACTCTGGATATTAAGATGACCTGATTTCTTAGCACGCAGTATCATCGTATATCCGTTCTGATTTGTGGTGTAACAATCACTATCGAGTTCAATTATTAATTTATTTTAAACTGCTATTCTTAACGAAATAAAATTGTATTGGAGCACCGGGACATACGAGGGCGGGTCAATAAGTCCGTGACTTTTGGAATAAAACACAGATTTTTTGATAAAAAAATAATTTTGTTTTTCAACGTAGTCACCCTTGACCTCTATACACTTTGTCCAACGCTTCTCAAATTTTTTTATCCCTTCCAAAAAAAATGATTTGTCGTGGTCCTCAAAATAGGCCTTTGTTTGCGAGATGACTTCATCATTGGAGTCAAATCTTTTTCCACCAAGCCATTTCTTCAGGTTTGGGAACAAGAAGTAGTCGCTCGGAGCCAAATCTGGAGAATAGGGTGGATGGGCGAGCAGTTCATAGCCCAATTCATGGCAACTGCACATGTGTGCACACTTGCATTGTCTTGGTGGAAAAGAACTTTTTTCTTGGCCAAATGAGGTCGGTTTTTTTTCAAATCGTCATTGAATCGGTCCAATAAGTTGGCATAATATTCCCCATTGATTGTTCTTCCCTTTTGAAGGTAGTCAATGTGGATTATCCCGCGTGCATCCCAAAAAACAGTCCCCATAACTTTATTGGCTGACAAACCCACCTTGGCCTTCTTTGGCGCCGATTCACCCTTAGAAACCCACTGTTTTGACTGTTGTTTGTTCTCTGGTGTGTTGTGATGGATCCATGTTTCGTCCACGGTTACAAAACGGCGCAAAAACTCCTCCATATTGCGATTAAACAACGCCAAACCTTCCTGTGAAGTGAAGCACACGAAATTCACTTTTTTCCATTTTCTCCTCAAATTAGTGAGTAGTCTGATAAAAATAGCTGTGAAACACAAACTAACTGACGCAGTAAGTTTAAATTTTGACAGGAGTCAACTGACAGATGCCTGTTGACAGGAGCAGTGTTGCTGTTTCAGCAAAGAGGTCAGAAATTCAAAAAGTCACGGACTTATTGACCCGCCCTCGTACAACACCTCTATCAACGAAATTTCACTTTCTTTTGTTTCAATTCTGGCTGTCCCTATACCTTCAGAGAAAATAAACTGATTTCCCGCTATTTCGATTTTCTCTATGTGCGGATTTCTATTAGCAAACTGTTTCTTGCCACAACACATATGACAAGATGCACCACTATCCCAAACATAATCGTCTTTGCTAATTTGAGTAATACAGTGTGTGCGTCCGCTACATTATTTTGTAGCAAGTAGCTGCAAGGTGACCATTCATGTTACATTTGTAACATTTTCTGTTGTCTTATGTACTACTTCGGTTTTTCTTGTTTTTTTTGCAAAAATGCAGACTCATGCGTTACACCGACTTTGTACGTGTCACCTTCCCTTCGTTTTGCCTCCATTAACTTCACTTTTAAGTTTTTCGATGCCGGCAGAGAGTGTCGTGACTCGATTGCAATGATAAAATTGTCATAAACTTTTGGGCAAACTTGACAACATAATGATGGTGAGTAGATTATCTTCTAATTTTATTTCCATCTCGATTAATTTTCTAAACTGAAAATTTGTTCAGGTGTTCCGTCATCGAACCATTTTCAGCCATTTTTAAACCAAGCAATTGCTTGAAGATTGTAACTTTGCGCGCTGGGCCACTTGGACAGTGAACTTCTTCCAACCTTACACAGGCATCATGGGCAACGTTACAGTACTTTACATGGTGTAGCTGTGAAGACTTTAAGCTGAGAATAATTGTCGCTAATGCCTTGTCGTCTTTAAGTTTCCAACTGGCCAATTCATTATCCCCAGTAGGTCGTTCAATAGTTTGGGAAACATATCCCCACAGCTCACAGTGGATGAGAACAGACTTCATGTACACTTTCCACATGTCATAGTTACTGTCGTAGAGTTTGTCGATTTGGTAGAGTCCTACACTCATTTTAGCCAGCTAATTCACCCGCACAAAAAAGAAATATTTTAATTACCCGTACCTATGATTTAACAACGCGACCTGGGCTCATAACCTTCACTCTTCACTCAATGTTAAATGATGAGTTTATTAGGACAACTTACTTACTAGTTAACAGGGTTTTCCCGGGGGCTTTGCGCAGCTGCCGCTTGAGTGCATGGAATGCTTTTTCGCACTCTCCAGACCACCTGAACTGCCATAAGTTGGTACAGGCTTTTTACAATACCAGCAAAATCCCTTATGAACCTTCTGTAGAAGTCCCAAGAAGCTTCTCAGTTGATGTTTATCTTTGGAGACAGACCAACTTTTCACGGATTCGATTTTGTCAGGATCTGTCCTACTTCTTCCGTTGATATAATGTGACCAAGATATTTTACTTCCGGACGGAACAAGGCACACTTTTCTGGGTTCAGCTTCAAATGAGCACTTTGCAGCCTCTCGAACACTTCTTTTAAATTTTCTCGATGCTACATTAGGCATGTTTGGTACGTGACCCCTTGCAATGTACTTTCCATTTGACAAGTAACCGCTCTTCAGGTCTTCAGGTCATTTCGCTCTAGAAAGCGTGTCAATATTGTCGTCAGTTCTGGCTAGTGGGTAGATGTCCTTTTTGGTGACATCGTTGAGACGTCGGTAGTCCACACAAAACCTCATCCTGCCGTTTTTCTTCCTCACGCGGACCACGGACTGTGCGATTCTTCAATCAACCCCTCAACTTCCATCTTCGACACCATTTCGGAAACTTCTGTTTGCTTTGCAAATGGAAGATGCCTTGCAGGTTAACGGATTGGTAACGCGTCTCCGGTGTCAATATTGTGTTGAACAAGTTGCATACGCCCATATTCTCCGTCTTATGAGGTAAGTATATCAGCGTACCCCCTAGTGCTGTAAAAGTAGAGACAAAATGAATACCCGTATGTATCGGTTACTTCAGGTTCGAGTACCCGTTACAAATATATCGTTACTCGTTACTTTAGTTACACATAAAAAAAAAATAACACAAAGGTTCTTTCTTGCATGAAATCATTTGTGTGCGGATATTTCTGCAAAAGTAACAAAACGATACGAGTAACTAACTTGTTGGGAAATAACTTTTGGGTATTTGGTATGAAATGAAATACTCGTATACATACGGTTTGCAACAGCTCTTGTGCGAACGCATAAAGCGGCACACTCGGCGGACACCGGTATCATCACAGAAGTACCATCACACATAACCATCCCACAACAACCGAGTCAACGACACCAAAAATAAAACCAGTTTGATTTTACTCGCAACGTGTCTGGCACGCATGGACATAGTGCATTCACTATACTTCTTGGATGCGAAATCATTTTTGTGTGGATGCTTTTTTTGGTATGAGTAGGTATATGCTTTGGATATGGTACTTTAGGATAAGTAACCAAATGATGCGAGTAATTATATTGTTTGGGGAGTAACGTTTGGGTACTTGGTATGAAATGAAATACCCGGTACAAAGTAAAGAATACATACGGTTTGTTACAGCCCTAGTACCCACCGATTAGTTTGTCTGCCAGGATACGCTGCTCTCAATCCAAATTACAGAGGCTGAGGATTTTGTTCCTGATTTTCATATTCTGGACTCTTGCGACTGGTACTGCACGACTCGCTGCCGTTGTGGTCAATATAGCCTCAATATGCCTTTAAACTGAGCGTCTTTGGATTCAGAATCCTTACAAAACCATGTTGTTCTTTGGTTCCACTAACGCCTTTCCCATCATGAAGCCTGACTCGATCAAAAAGAACCGGTAGCTACAAGGACCACCTTCCACTATTGCCAAAACTATTGCTTCCGACAAAGGCTCTAGAATCTGATTTCTGCAGATGACGACAAGTCCGCTACTAGTCCATGTTCTCTAATGAAGTCTGTACCAATGATGCACTCGTCACATATGTCAGCCACCAGAAATACGTGAGAGAAAGATATTCCGACCAACTGGATTTTTTTTTCAACCGTTGCTTCCGTAGATGCAACTGCTGGTGTTATGCAACCAAGACTTCTGCATTAGATCTCTCCTCATGATTGAGGCCTTGGCATCGGTGTCTATTGTTGACATCCATTTTTCCTTTCCACTCACTACATCCACGAGAAGACTTTATAGCACCGTTTTGCTAGCGAGACTTATTATAATATTATTATAAGTTATTGTAAGACAAGTAAGTTATTATAAGTTGTGTGATGTAAGTGATAAAATGAAATAATGAAATAAAGTCAGTCTGAATTCAAGAGCCTTTTGATCAACATCCACTTACCATATAACATGGTGTCAGAAGTGCTTAATATGAAAAGTTTTATAAAAAGTTTATGAAAAGTTAAAAATAAAAATACAGCAATAATAACATAAAAGAAATGTGGTAAGAAAAAGAATAATTAAAAAGAAATGAATCAAAATTAATCAAAGGAATGTCAGGCTCAGAAATAAAAATGAATACCGTACCAGCAATAGCTCCGTTAGAATCATTTCACTCTCACCCGGCAGCAGGCTACCCGGTCGTTGGGAATATATTCTTATGGGCGTGTTCACATCTGCAAACAGAACTCCCAGGGGGGAGTTGATCTTTTAGTGGGAATTAGACCAATTTCTTCTTAAAAAGCAATCCTGTTTTTGTTTGTCGACACAAAATCCGCAAACGAACAAAATATTGAGAAGTTATTTAGTTTAGGATGGATTAGAGGATGCTTAGCCGCCATTGCTTATTCACAATATGCTTGAACATAGAATGACCTTTGTGAATATCAATAACTACACGCTTTACCATATGTGTATGAAAAACAAAACAGCAGTACAAAAGTAACCCGTTTGTTCGGTTATATTTTGCATTAGTATTATCGAGTACATTATACATTACGCAAAGTGCAAACATACATACTACGCAAAGTGAATAATTCGATACAACATTTAAACATGTGAATTTTCTATAATTTTGGAATGAGTACTGTAGGTGAAGAGTATTGATGACATAGGCGCTTGTCTGACGTAAAGCACATATCCCGAGCGGAGCAACGAAGTTGCATGAGCGTGACCTGCCGCCTGCGGAAAGAGAGTCGAAATCCTTTAATCCCGCGAAGCGTGCCACCCGTGTACTCTTAATTAAGAAAACTATTGATATAGGCGCCCGCCAGACGTTTAGTTTATTATATTCATTTACTTACCTCAAGGGAAGACCATGTAAATGCCAAAAAAAAGAAAAAAAAAACATAAATAGTAATTTTCAATTTTCTCAAAAACTAGACGACATAAATCCATTAGGTTTTTTGTGTTCAATTCAAAATTGATATAGGCATCGACCACTTCATTTTAGCACTTCATTTCACAATTTTGAAAAAAAAAATTGGTCCAAACTTCATTTTTTTCTTCTTTTTATCAAAATTTTGGGTTTGCATGCGAATTTCTTAAAAACTATTGATACAAATAATATAGCTGGAACTTAGTGTTGAAGAATAGGTTTCTGACTTTCGAAACTAGTACTTTACTGCAACTGCTGATGTAGTTTTTTAATAATTTTTTTTCCATTTTAAGTAATTTTTTAATAAAATTGCCCCTACCTCCTAACGGGGCGAGATAGACCCCAACCTCCCATAGCAAAAAAACCCCTCTATAACAAACCGTTATCAATTTTTGGTGCCAAAGTTATCGTGCTCGTGCCTAGAATATGTATGTATATAAAAGACTACTAGAATCAGAAAAAAAAAGCCAAATTAGCAATTAAAATATTCGCGGCTTATATTGTCCAATAACATACTCGTACATCGCCTAACAGGAAATGTAACTGACCTTCAACAATATTGCGTAGATTCAAATCCCGATTTCTTAACATTAACGAAAATCCATTGATGAGACATACAGGTGATGTGTGTGTTTATATAAAAAATTCCTTTGAAGTAAGCGAAATACAAAAATGTGTCGAAGATAGAATATGGTAGCTTAAGTGTACGGTAACATTTAACAACATTCAGTGTATTTAGTTGCAATTTACCTATCGCATACCTCTTCCAAACGTGAATTCTGTAATAAAATGAAAATCTTAATCGAAGACTTAATAGAGATAAATAAACGTTTTATTATTGCCGGGGATATAAACATGTTGAAAAAATGTTTAAATAGAAAATCGGTGTAAACAAGTCGTGCGCGAACCTACACGAATAACAAACGAATGTCAAAATAAGCGGCCATGAAACGTTCATTATAAAATTACTCTTTCTAGAAAAAAGTATAAAGGAAAATAAAGCTAGCACAATTAAAATCTTAAAATATATAAGACTTTTATTTTTATCGAAACTAACGATCGTCAAGGCAATACACAGTTTACCTAATACTGAAGACCCAAGTATAAAATTGAAAACTATCAATTCACCCGCACAAAAAAGAAATACTTTAATTACCCGTACCTATGATTTAACAACGCGACCTGGGCTCATAACCTTTGTTGGAAACTTAAATAAAAGATCTTCACTCAGTGTTAAATGATGAGTTTATTAGGACAACTTACTTACTAGTTAACAGGGTTTTCCCGTGGGCTTTGCGCAGCTGCCGCTTGAGTGCATGGAATGCTTTTTCACACTCTCCAGACCACCTGAACTGCCGTAAGTTGGTGCAGGCTTTTTACAATACCAGCATAATCCCTTACGAACCTTCTGTTCGTAACATTTGAAAACTATCAAAGGTGTCGATTCTCCACCCATGAAGTATTATGGAAGGATTACTGTGAAACAAGAAACTGGTATAAAATAGAAATAACGAAGTCAAAAATATAAAACGAAAAATTCTAAGTGCCCGTGATCAGAAATCTATTTAGAGAACTATCAAAATGTGTGTATTAAATGTTAAAAAAAGTGCAATAAAAAATTTTATCGTGAAATCATTAAAAAAGATAAAACCTTGGCAAATGAATTCAAGACCTTTCGGGTATTACCCGGGTGCCAAAGTATCGGGTACCCATTCTATTTCCTGCATTGTCCTGCAACAGGATCGGACCATGCCTATTTGCCAGCGCAGGCTGCTTTTCAGCCAATTTCGTATGCATTATGTCGATTTCCTCACAATATTTGACTGCATTTATCGTTTCCCCTGGTTGAAGAAATGAAAAGTGGATTGGTCCTTTCGATGTCCACCAGATTGTCACCATAACCTTTTTTGGGTGAAGATCGGGATTGGGGGTGTGTTTTGGTTTTTCATCTGAATCCAAACACTGCCCAGATTTTTACGATTATCATACAGTATCCACTTTTCATCACAGGTGTCTATCCGGTGCAAAAACGTTTCAATTTGGTTTATTAATGTAAGCGATGTGCAGATTTCCAGGCGCCGTAATTTTTGGGATTCGTTCAGTTCATGGGGTACCCACTTATCGAGTTTCTTTACCTTTCCTACGAGAGAGGTGTCGACTTATTGTTATTGGGGATATTCCCATGCTTTGTGCAATCTCCCGCACCGACTTCGTTGGGTCTGCATACAGCGTTGCTCTTAAAACATTGTCGACAACTAACATTTCCGGCTTCCCACGTGGTTCATTTTCGAGGCTGATATCTCCCGAACGGAACTTTCCAAACCAACGTCGTATAATGCGTTCGTTTACCGCTATATCCTCAAATGCATCATTAATGTTTTTCATTGCCAATGACGCATTGTGTTCTATTTTAAATTCATAAAGGGTTCGAATTTCAACTGCATAATTCCTAGAAAAAAAATAACGGTACTTGTAACGAACCCTAAAATTCTCAGACGGCAAGCAAACGTACCACTTTATTTTATAAAAAACGAAAATTTAACGTTCTGGCACAAATGTTTACTCGAAAACTTCATATTTCTGACTGAGCGAAAATCGGACATTTCATGTACATTGTACAAACCAATACAATGTTTTCTGGAGTGGAGAAACCACGTTCTGACGACACCGATGTCCCTGACACGCATAAATATTTTTTTGGCCAGCAATGCCAGGTTTGGATATTTTTCTGCATTATTTTTCCACCATTTTAATGGTGGAACTACATTTTTAACTCAAAACTTCTCTACTCTCGATGGACACAGAGTTTTCTACCAAGTTCCGCACATGTTTTCTAAAAAGTACTCTCACTTCTTCAACCTCAACTTCAAAATTTTTATGTCTTGGATCCAAAAAAAGGGAAAACTTATTCTGTGAGAACTTCTTCGAATTCCTGCGTATCCATTTTGAACCTGCTCTGCAAGCTTTCTTTCATGATTCCCATGAAGCTGACAATATTTTCATTATCTCAGATGTTTGTTTTTAAGTGTTTATTAATTATTCCACATATAATCGGCCGTAGAATGGAAATTGTTATATTTTCTTCGCACAGTAATGTTGATGCCACTTGGAATGGCTTCAAGATTTTAACAATCGCTTCTGTTTGTGACCATTCCCTTTCACTTACTTCAAGTTTCAGAGCCAATGTTGGAGATGGAATACCTCTATGTGCCAAAACCGCAATAACAGCACTTCCTAAGAGCCTTTCACACATTAAATAAGATGTATTCCATATTGAGGGGCAACTTTGAATTAATTTTAGCTTATGCAAGCCAAGTTGTCTCTGTGGAATATGCTCGCCATCCTCACCAAAGGTGAACATTACAAACTTTATTAAATTAGAGTATTTGTGACCCTTGAGTACCCATTACCCGATATTCTCGGGTAGTCTATAGCTGACATTACTGGGTACCCGCGAAATTTTTTATTACCCGAATTACCTGTTTTCCCGGGTACCCGGTTAATTCTTGAGATGGGTATTACACGGGTAAAATCAAGAGCACTAGTGCGTACATATTTTCCCTTTTCATTTTGCTATATTATCCGAAGTTTCGATCTGTGTAGATCTGTGGTGTTTGAAAAAATTTATAAAATGCTATTTTTTCGAAGTGAAAAATGATATTTTACTGTGTGTTGAGGAGTTAATCTAGGAAAGGTAAAATATATTATTTAAGTTTATTTCATGTTGATTAGGTTCCTTGGTACTTACAAATAAAAAAAAGTTGCGAAAAAAAAAATCAACTTAGAGGAAATGTCGTGGCGAATAAAGTCCGCTATTGTATGCTGTAATGCAACAACTGCCCAATTTCCAGAAAGGAAAATGCTTAGTTTTCCTAAAAAGGGAACTAAGAAATATAATGACTGGCTAGCACAGGCAGAAGAATCCCGTGATAATGTTGAAAATTATAAACGGCCATACTTTTATAGTAACCATTTCGATTTGAATTTTTTTGAAAAAAAAAAAATTAAAACACGACGCTGTTCCTACACTTTTTATTAAAAGAAGTAAATTTTTTTTGGAATCTAATGACAATAAACTTGCTTTTGACCCTAAGAAAGCCAAAATAAACTACTCTAATCGCAAAGGATTAAAAGTGCAAACGAGTACCGATATATCCATTGATGAACTAAATGAAGTTTCAGCACTTATAGACTGCAACAGATGTATAGATTCCATAGAATCTGTATGCAAGAAATGCGAAGCGAACACAAAAAAGCAATTTTTTTATATTTAACAAATAAGTAGACTGAAAAAGAGTAACAAAATCCTCAAAGAGCTAAAAATATCAGAAATATCACGGCAATTAAAGTCCGCAGGCTAAAAAAAGATAAAACACAGCTTAGAGAATATCAAAAGCAAACAATAGAAGAAAAAATAGATTTCTTACATGATATAAATAAAAATTCGATAACATTTTGCATACTCATTTCATCACAAGGCAAACGACAATTTACCCAAGAAGAAAGGTGGATTTGCCAATGTATATTTTTCCGCTCGTCGTCTGGATATAATTTTCTTCACGATCAGCTGCAATTGCACTGGCTGGTAACAAGGTGCCTGCCACCGTCTATAACAATCTAAAAATACTGCAATGTAACATGAATGGTTATTTTAATAACTATCATGAGCTCCAATTGCTTATCAAAGAAATAAAACCATGTATTATCTCTATTCAAGAGACACCTATTAAACATAATTTTCAACCGTTTACACCAACAGGATATTCACCAAGGTTCCACAACTTATCCACATCTCAAATTCCAAACAAGGTACTGGACTTCTAGTACACAAAGCACTACCCCACAAGTTCTTTCCGATTGACTCCAACATATCTGCGCTCGCTCTGGAGATAGAACTATAATTCAAATTTACTAGCATCTGAATTTATATTCCACCAGATCAAATATTTAACTCCAATGATCTCGAGAGCATTGTAAAAAACATTACAACCCCAATTATTTTAACCGGTGATTTTAATTCTTGGTCCCCCGCATGGGGTTCTCCTAGAATCAATAATCGCGGAAAGATAGTTGAAAACTTCATCGCAAATTCCGGACTAGCTATTTTGAATGACGAGCGACCCACCCAGCTATCGATTCACGGTACATACTCCCACATCGATCTTTCGCTCATCTCTCCCCACCTCACCCAAACATCTTCCTGGGAGATCTCCGATGACTTAAATGGTAGTGATCATTTTCCGATTCTTACCAAAATATTTTTAGACACCAGATCATTCCTACAAAAGCCACAACCGAAGTTCCTTATAGACCTAGCCAACTGGGATCTCTTCCAAGCCGAACTCTCCACCCGCATCTCTGCCCAACCATCCCCAACTAACATTAATACGAATAAAGAATGCGCTTTTATTACCAAGATAACTCGCTCTGTGGCAAATTTGGGAATCCCTCAGACCAAAAATAAGACCCACCACAAAACAGTTCCGTGGTGGGACCAAAATCTTAGCACTCTTCAAAAAAAAAAAGAAGATACATTCAAAGAATTCGAAAAGTTTCCAAACGATGTAAATTTAATCCTTTACCGGAAAGCCAAGTCCCAATGTAAAAGAGCAACTAAGACAGCGGAATTATCTTGCTTCACTAAATTTAATGAGGGAATAAATCAAAACTCAACCCCTTAAAAGCCTTACAGGAAATGTTTCCCCTATACAATTAAACTTATGAAAACCGATTCAGAAAACATCACTTGCCCCTTTAAAATCAACGTCATTTTAAACCAGTTACAAGAACGGAAGATTGGTCCAAAAGCTTTCAACTTTACAAAAGCCTTCCTTACCAAGCGGAAATTCCGCATTAAGACTAATAATAAAATTTACTCACAAATTCATAATTTAAAAAATGGCGTTCCCCAAGGTTCGTATTCAAAATAGCGTTCAATAAAATAAGTAAAATAACTCGGGCATATCCTCAAACACATCATGTCCTTTATGCAGACGATCTTATTTTGTTCACTAAATTAAAAGACTTAGCAGAAGTAGCACACCTTTTTTTAAGAATAATTAAAAACTTGGCTGATTGAGGTGAAACCTCAGGGGCGAAGATATCTTTTTCTAAATGTGAGCATAAAACACAAATGTCCAAAATTAATACAAAATGGAACATTTAATAATATAAGTATCAAAAATGTGAACTTTTAAAAAATACTAGGCATTATATTCGAATCAAATTATAGTTTTAAGCAACATTGTATTAGTTTAAGGAAAAGCCTTACTACCAGGTAAATATTATTAAGTTTCATCAGAGAAAAGTAATTGCAACGTAAACACTCTTGTTAAGGCTGTTCAATCTATAATTTTATCAAAAATTTATTACGGTCTACCAATTTATGGGAAAAGCTCGAAAGCATCTCTGCAACTAATTTCTACACCATACCATGCCGCTGTAAGAACTTGCTTAGGCGCCTTCCATTCAACGCCCATCAAGAACGTACTTGCCGAATCTGGACTCCCAAACCTAAAAGAAAGAATCGAGTTCTTAACTAGGAAAATCGTTAAAAAAATAAATGCATCATTCAGAACACCTATACATGATGATACAAAAAAGCTACTAAGGCGGAAAAAAAAGTCGAAATACCCATCCGTTTTGTACAAGTCCCTGAAATTGGCGACAGAGCTTAAAATTCCAATTTATATAGGAAACAAAACTAACCTTAACTGTCCTCCATGGTATCTCCCAAAATAATCCATTTTAACCAACCTTTCGAATTATACGAGTAGTATATCAAACACCAACAATGATATTTACAAGGCATTATTTAAGGAATTGAAGGATAACCATAAAAGTCTCGGATGGAATTTTCTGTTCACAGATGCTTCCAAATCAAACGATGAAACCTCATACGCTGTAGTCACGGAAGACGGCTGCGTTGCCAGTAAAGGGCTACTCTTTTTTACATCTTCAACATTTACAACTGAGGCTTTTGCGATACTCCAAGCTATTAAATCCGCAAAAAAAAAAAAAAAACCATAATATTCACCGATAGCCTCTCATCTTTAGAAACAGTTCAAAATATCAATAACTCTTGTGAAATAATAGCCGACATCCGGGACAAACTAATTACCAAAAAAAAGAATATCAATCTGGCAAGGGTTCCCGGGCATGTAGGGATAGTTGGAAATGAATAAGCCGATTCTGAACCCAAATTAGCTCTCAAACAACCGCTCATCTCTTTCATTCAATATAACAAAAAGGACACATTAAACTATATAAAAACCTGTTTGAAAAACAATATATAATTGTATAACTACTATTCAACTATTAACTCTGGAGCTGTAAAGGCAACTTTTCCTGAACTACCTAGAACTATGGTAATAAAATACATACGACTTAGAATGGGCATATAAATACTACTCACAAACACTTAATGACCAAAGAACCAGCACCTCATTGCTGGTTGAATATTTTACATATCCTTCAATGCACACATATCAACTCAACCTCTTTATCCATCGGTAATAAAACTTCCAAAGAGCTTTTAACCGTAATATCACCAAATAATATAAAATTTGTTAACGAAATAGTTTCAAGACTGAACATAATCATTTAATTTAAGTTATTTCAATGAGCCAAAGGCCCTGGTAGCTAGTGCTTTATTTATTTAACTATCAATACAGTTTTAATAACAATAATAATAAAGACATAAGCGAGGGCTTCGTTGATTATGGAGAAAATCAAAGATTAGATTTGTGTGCGAAATCAGTTTGCATGTCATTATTCGTGGTATATGTGGTAAATATACGAGGGGCGTTCAATATATTCTCGGTATCGATATGAAGGAAAATGTGAATTCAATTTAAATTGTTTTTATTTTCCAATATAATCTCCCCTAACATCAATGCATTTGTTACATCTTGAGATAAGCTTTTTTAAACCCTCAAAAAAATAAATTTCCTCTTTCTCTGCAAAATACCCATTTATTGCCGACTTGAGTTCTTCATCATCCGAAAATCTTTTTCCACGAAGACATTTTTTCAAATCCGGAAACAGAAAATAATCACTAGGGGCAAGGTCTGGACTATAGGGTGGGTGTTGGATTTCTTCGAAACCACAATCTCGCGCAGCAGCCTTGGAAACTCGCGCCGTGTGAACAGGAGCGTTGTCATGAAGAAGCAACACACCCGCTGCGAGTTTACTCCGTCTTTTCTTTTTAATTTCCTCCCGCAAATTATGCAAAGTGGAAGCGTAGGATGTGGCGTTGATGGTTTCACCTTTTTTTTTGTACTCAATGAGCAAGATTCGCTTTGAGTCCCAAAAAACTGTGGCCATGAGCTTCCCGGCAGACGGAGTGACTTTGAACTTCTTCGGGGGGTCTGCTCCTTTCTTATGCCACTGCATGGGCTCTTGTTTGCTTTCAGGGTCATAGTGGTGGACCCATGTTTCGTCCCCAGTAACAATTCGATCCATAACACCGTCCGCGTTCTCACTACACATCTCCAAAAGCTCTCTACAGCATGCGATTCTCACTTTTTTCTGAGGCGCTGTGAGCATTCGTGGCACCCACCTTGCACTGACCTTTGAAAGGGAAAGGTTAAGATGGTCATGAAGAATGGTGTGAATGGTACCAATTGAAAGCTTGGTGATCTCTGCCATCATTTTCACCTTTATTCGGGCATCCTCAAGAACAAGTTTTTCGACTTCTTTGACGCTTTCCCCCGTACAAGCAGTAGCCGGGGCGCCGGAGCGGGGGTCGTCTTCAATGCTCTCTCTGCCTCTCTTGAACTCACTTGACCACTTTTGCACAGTTGATAATGAAGGTGCGGAACCCTGGTAAACAGCCACCATCTCTTCAGGAATAGTCTTTTGCTTTTTCCTTGCTTAGTGAGAAATTTAATTACAGCGCGATGGTCAATTAGCGCGATGGTCAATTTTCACCATCATCGTCTCAGTTGCCATTATGATTCTGTTTAACTAGAGATAAAACGCGAATTAATAATCACATTTATATGAAATTTTACATGAGTGCACTAAAATAATAGTACTACTTGATAAAGAAGTCAATTTATATATACAACCACAGCTTCACCCCGATACCGAGAATATGTTGAACGCCCCTCGTAAACAAGTGCTTTATCATGTGATCTGTCCAAGCAATATACCAACAAAGCAGCTCGAAATTGAAGTATACAACTGTATTGAGTTACATTATATATATGTTAAAAAGTTCAATCAGGACCCACTTTTAAACCTTTTTGGAAAAATAAGAGCAAGAAATTTTAATAAACATAATCCAAACGCGTCTGAATATGGCTCATTACTGGCCAAAATTATAGCTCTAAAATTTTTGTTTAAGTCAAAATTTTCTAATTGTGAAGAAGATTCTGAATATTTACAGTTAGATTTGAATGCTGTGTTGGATACTGAAAATAAAACAAAGATTGTCCAACACAAGAGCAAGAGAAAAATGAAAACATATTCGATCTAGCCAAATATTGTGAATCCGAACTTCTAGCGATAGAATTACCAGATGAAGACAGGATTTCAATAAAAATTACAGAAATGAATGACATAGCCACAAGGTATATTGCAGGTTACTGTTTTTTTCAAAACACTTAAAAAAATTAATGCAGTTCGTGAGAACTGTGTCAAAGAAGTGACAAAGGACAAAAACAATTTCGATCTCGCGGAAATATTGATCAAATTGAAAGAATATGAACACTCGAATGAAAATCCAATACTTTTCTGGCCATCATTCAAAATATGTCAACTTCATATACAAGTATTTACCACTTGCTTTCATAAATGTCCATTTGCATCTAATCTTAGAGCAAATAGCTATAGTTTATCAATGTATCTCAAAAAGCAGAAAGGCTTTTTTTTTTGTTTTTTTTTTTGTATGGGAATGCGACATCTGGGTAAGTCTATTATCTGTGATAGAACCATTCTTTTTGTGTAGTACTCGTATATCCCACTAACAATCTACGCAAGCGTGTCATTCGAATTGAAATGTATTAATATTCAAAATGTGAAAGCAATGAACCAAAACGAAAACTTTATTCGTATAAGCCCTAGAATGCTGGTAGATGCAATGAAGACTATCGGTGATGTTATTGTAAGTATTATAAATCGTTCTTTGTGTATGGATATATGGATATGTTTTCAGAAATATGTAAGTAATCTGTTATTATTATTTTTAAAAAATCCCAGGTACCGTTCTCTTCGTTCATTCCGCCCCGTTAATGCACTTCTTGTACATGAAAAAAATTAGAAAAAGTGGTCAAAACAATCTATTTCTAGAAAATCATTAAATTAATCCGCTGGGTAGATTGCTGTGGATTGGGAATAAACTGATTTTGTCCTCTTTTCCGGGAAATACAAAATTCCAATTATAGACCCTCCTTCAATAAGCGGTACCGGTTTATTATTCTCCGATACAGCAAAATATCTGGGTCTCATATTTGACAGGAAACTAAACTAGAAACCTAACATTCAAGAAAGAGTCAATAAAGCTACAATAGCTTTATTTTCTTGAAAAAAAGCCATTGGGAATAAATAGGGCCTTCAACCTCGCATAACCCACTGGCTATACGTCTCGGTCATAAGACCGATACTTTCTTACGGGGTGGTCGTCTGATGGACGGCCTTAGAAAATGCAGTCAACTGCATTTAACTAAGCAGAGTCCAAATAAAAGCATGTCTATGCATAAGCGGAGCCTTGCAGTCTACCCCCACTGCGGCATTAGACATTCTGTTTCATTTGACACCCCTCGATATTTTCAACAGGCAAGTAGCACATATATAGATATCCGCATCTTTTCGGATAGTCGAGCCGCCATCAAGTACCTGGATACGGTTTCATTATATTCTAAAACCGCCCTTGAATTCGGATCGTCTCATGTGAGACGACAGGGCAGGTCAACGTTCACCTCGGGTCACAGAGACATTCCAGGGAACTGCAGAGCGGATGAATTCGCCAAAATTGCTACCTATTCCATCGGAAAAAGGTAGTATAGGTATACCAATCGCTATGTGCAAGCTACCATTAAAACTAGATGCCAATGAAATAACAGACCTTAGGTGGACTGTTGGGCAAACATGTCTAGCGACCAGCTTCATGTAAGAGCTTTCTTCTACAACGACCTAAACGATCTAGAAAATATAGACGATAACAGTCTCCTACGCTTTATCATAAGCTCAAACTGGTTCCATTAGTAAGAGGATCATAGATCCACGTGGCGTCACAATGGGCCAATAGGCCTTAGTGAGTTGATATTTCCAACAGCCACTTTTACCTACCTATTTTATAGTTTTGGTTTAATAGTATCTTATGAAATACAAAATTGGTCAAAATCATTAAATTTTAGATAACTGCTATTTAATTGAATCCACAGGGGCTGTTTGATAATGAAAGCAACGACAAAACCAGCAAAATTATATTTGTATTTAACTATTTGTTTATGTGCACTTACCCTTTTTCATTACATGAAACTAATTATGTTATTAGTACGCTTACTTAGTTAGTATATACATTTATACATACATACAATTTGTCATTAACTTAATATTCAATTGCTCTACATGTTCTCATCTTTGCGCTCATTAATTTGCTAAAACATATACTCTTATGTATCATATAATGCATAACAGTTATATACTCGTATTTCTCTTTTATTATTATTTTATTAATTCGTTTGTGTATTATTATTTGAACTTTGGAATTATTATTTGAACTTTGGAAGTACATATATTCGTTTTTCATCTCTGTGAAATTATTGGACAGTTGCTGATTTGATTTAGCGCATTTTTTCTACTAACTCGTTTAATGCCATTAGATCGAAAGGATTTTTTTGTAAGAAACTTATAAGGTGATTATTATGCCAAAATTTTCCCACGCGGTTGCTAACGATAATCAAGTTTTTCGGTTGTATCAAAGATATTTGAAGGACATTATAATCTCTGACAAATTTCGTGCATGGCGCTTTGCTAAAGAACATTTCGCAATCGCTTCTAATATTTACCAAGTGCAAACTACCAAATTCTCTTTGTGTGGGAATACTTAGTTTTTTTAACAAATGTGGAAAAGAACACATTTCTAAAACAACCTCGGTTTGTGAAGCTGGCCGCACGTGGATCGGTAGCGCATAAAAGGTTCTTACAATTTCGCTCTAAGAAAGTTTAAAAAATACGTATTATTTCACATCGTTCATTTTGTAACAATCATCCGTTGTGAAATATGACTGAAACAATTTCTTTGCCTGCTCTTCGGTTAATTCGTTGAGTTTAACAAAACTCTCAATATATACAGACTCTATTGATGATTCAGTTACGCTATCGGATCTCAAAGTTCGTCTGAATAAAGCAGAAGAATTGTGGAAGGAATTCAGAAGTTGCAGTTGTAGATCCGATGGCAGACTTCGAAGAGTTCGAGTCCAAATTCTTAACCGTGTTGCCCATTTTATTATCCGTAATCAGGGAACGTGAGAGAATTGAGATGAAAAATGACGTTGTAGGCAGATTAGCTGACTAACAAAAGGCTTTAGTTAGTCACTTAGCAAAGGTAACTCGGGTGAGAAAAATTCCTATCTAAAATTCGAAGATAGATAGATATTATTGAATTGGTAAAGAACATTTTTGGTTTAAATTTTGTGTATAGAGCATAGCTTGAACAGAGAACATCTTACTGCTGGAAAAAGGTTTTTAATAATAAATTTGTGATTGTTGAAAACAAAAGTTTGTTGATTTGAAGGAAAACCATTAACAAAAACCTTCATGTAAAAAGAGATTACAACTTAAGTAGTTCATATAAGATTAGGACTTATTGGGTAATGTCACAGAGAGAAAATGAAAAGGTGATATAAATTAACAGTAATAGCAACATATCTGCAAATTAGATATGCATATGTATAAAAATAAATGAACAATTAAATAAATAAATAAATAAATAAGTGAATAAATAAATAAATAAATAAATATATATATAAGCAATTAAATATATAATTAAATAACAAAATACAAAATAAATAAATAAATAAATAAATAAATAAATAAACAAATAATAAATAAATAGCTATGCAAATATGTATTTTAAAAACAAGATGACGAAAATAACAAATTGACAATACAGTTTCATATCGACAATGACTTAATTAAAGGGTTTTCGGAAGAACGACATTTTTGAAAGAATTTTTTATTGACAATTTCAACTTTTCTTGCAATAGGAAGCACTCTGGAATTTTCATGGAGTTCGAGGGTTGAATAAAACCATGGAAGATTTAACATCATTTTCAGAACTTTATTTTGTGCAATTTGTTTCTTTATATGCATCTGAAAACAATTACCCCACACAGGTGACGCGTATAAAATCATAGCTTGAAATACCACTTTAAATATGATAATTTTGTTTTCGTTACTAAGTAATGATTTCCGATTTATCAGAGGGTATAGCATTTTGGTGGCAATGTTTATTTTATTATTTATGTTAGCAGTATGGATTTTAAACGTTAATGTTTTATCTAAGTTAACTCCAAGATACTTAACTGTATCGACCCAATAGATTTCTGTATTATCAAGCACTAGATTTTTGCTAGGTAAAAAACAATTCTTTCTTTTTCTCGTAAAAAAAATAGATTGAGTTTTGTCAGCATTAATTTTCACTTTTCAGTGCTTGTAGTACTCAAATATAATACCAAGTGCTCTTTGCAGATTTATCTCTATGACCCCCCTTTTTTTCATATTGCTATGTTATCGGCATACATGGCATATTTACATGCGGGCAAGTCAGGGAAATCAGCTGTAAAAATATTATATAATATAGGAGCAAGTACTGATCCTTGGTATCGTTCTTCTTGAAGAAAAAACATTATTTGTGTATACCGTAAAATACCTATTTGTTAGGAAACTTTGGATTAGTTTGATTAGATATGGGGGATACCTTAATCTAATTAATTCATATATTAGCCCATCGTGCCACACTGAATCGAAGGCTTTCTCGATATCAAGGATCACTGGCCCTGTGGATTACTTAGAAGATAAATTGCTTTTAATATGGTTACAAATTCTAAGCACTTGATGAGAGGTGCTGTGATTTTTCCTGAAACCAAATTGTTCCAATGCTAAAATATCATGCATAAAGAGGAAATCTTGTATTTTTGTGTTTATTACTTTTCAAGTAGTTTACTGCAACTACTAAGTAGGCAGAGAGGAGGTCTACTTTCGCTTTGTAGTTGTGTTTACCATATTTAGGATATAAAGTTGACGCGAAATTTGAGGTAATATTATGAATTGCCCATGTGTTTGCTTTGCTTCTACTCGATATGTATAAGCAAGCACTCGTGAAAGCGGTGTTAGCCCTTTTAAACGCTTTTGTTACGCTGGGATTGCTAAATGCCCTTACCTCTGGTCGGGGGAAGCAAATTACCGGGTAAAAAAAATCACGCCGGTTAATAAATAATTTCATTCAAATGGCTGCCTCGGCTGGCCATGCAGTAGCATACACGATCAGTCCAATTTTTAAGCACATTATCGATTGTGTGCAGCTGTATTTCACCAATGGCTTCACGAATATTGTCCTTTAAAGCGTCAATTGTCTCTGGCTTGTCGGCGTAACACTTATCTTTTACGGCACCCCACAAATAATGGTCCAACGGTGTCAAATCGCAGCTCCGAGGTGGCCAAACGACATCAGCTCTGCGGCTGATAATGCGATCTTCAAAAACAGGGCGCAAAACATCGAGTGTAGCTTCGGCTGTGTGGCACGTAGCGCCGTCCTGTTGAAACCAAATGTTGCCAATATCCTCCTCTTCAATTTTTGTGAACAAAAATTCGTTCAACATGGCCCGATAACGATCGCCATTGACTGTAACGGCCACTCCTTGCCCATTTTCGAAGAAAAATGGCCCAATTATGCCTCTGGATGAAAATCCGCACCAAACAGTGACTCGTTTTGGGTGTATCGGCTTTTCAGTGTATGCGTGCGGGTTTTCTGTGCCAAAAATGCGACAATTTTGCTTGTTTACATAACCGCCAAGATCAAAATGAGCTTCATCTGAAAAGATGATTTTTTTGGCAAAATCGGCATCTTCTCTAAGTCGATCGCAGGCCCACTTAGCGAAGCGAATACGCATTGGATGGTCAGTTGGCTTCAACTCCTGAACCAATTGGACTTTGTATGGCGTCATACCAAGGTCTTTATGCAAAATTCGTCTCAATGATGTCTCCGAAATGTTCAATTGTTGAGAATGACGGTGAATTGATGTTGATGGCGCTTCACGCACACTTTCTGCCACATCAGCAATATTCTCGGGTGTACGCACTGTTTTTGGCTTTTCGCGCTTTAGTTTATCGATGAGGATGCCAGTTTCTTTCACTTTTTTCACAAGATAACGAACATACGGAGCTGACGGTGTTTCTCTTCTTCCAAAATCCGTACGCAATTTTCGCACACATTCTGCAACATTACCATGATTTTCAAAGTAATGTCGCAATATTTCCCAGCGTTGTTCAAGCGTATACACAACCATATTCGTTCAGCGGAAGGATAAAACTAATTATCTGTCGAATCAGACATGAGCTAAGTGTTACCATTCACGAAATAAGCACTAGTTGAAAAAAAAAAACGTTAGATGGCGGACCCTTTACATGTGCTTGTTATTTTGTTTGTAACTTGTTATGCAATGTATATTAATGGGGGTAGGAATATAATTTTGAAGATCATGAGATCGATGGTCCATGGTGTGGACGTGCTGGAGGGGGTGGGTATGACGTTGCACCACACTATAAAAGTGGTTGATATTTGAAGCACGAGGTGTTAAGGGACCTTTCACGTTTTCCGCTACTAGCTCCTCCGTTGCGGGATATGCATTTAAAAATAATGATGCTGGCACATTCCAAGTTTCTTCACAGAATTCTTTAAGGATTTTGCCAACCGTACATTTTCCCAAACCAAAAAGACCAGCAATACTTCGGTACTCTGCTGAAGATCCCAAAGCGTTCGTTTTTGAAGCGATATGCTTTTTCTGTAATTTGTGTCTCGTTTTTCGATTCGCTGTAGGTGGGCGCACAATATTTCCAACGTTTCCCGAGACAATCGCAAATTTTCCTTGAAGAATACGTCACTATTTTGAGCCAGGTCAAGTTCCCAGAATTTACCCGTACGTACAAATATTACAAAGTTTTCATTAAGTGATGTATTTTTATAATATTAACAAAAAATTCACTTTTGTCCAGATACTTCTTGTTTTTGTTTGCTTCTTTATTCCATATACTTTTTTCCTCCATTGCAAAAGATTAACAATAATCTGATGCCCTTTTCTCCGGTGGTAGGCAATCCTCCTACCTATATCTATTAACATATGCGCTTGATTTTTTCGCTTCATATTCATTGCCAAAAGCAATTTTAAGTTAATTGAATCCATTTTATAATTATACTGCAAATTCAAGCAACTAAATTACTACTTTTGACATTTTTGACAGCGACCGTCAAAATAAATCCTAAATCCAGGTGGAACCACCGCACATAAATCCAAATCTTTTTTAGCTAAATCTCGGATTTATATTTGGTGGAAACGTGGTATTAAGGACGCGGCTGGTATTAAACCTCGAACCGTTCGATTTGGAAGCCAATACACTGCCACTTCAGATAAGGCCACCCACTTGTTGATTTTGGCGAAGAAATTAATATTGTAAAATGTTTGTGTGGGTACAAATGATAGAACTTATTCTTTTCAATACAAATCCCTTTATTCAGTACAGTTACAATTCACTATTTAATTGTTTCTCTCAATACAATCCAATTTCTCAATCGCTTATACTTTTCTTCTCTTTTACTTAAACCACTTCAAATTCAACTGATCAACTCACTTGCATACCTTGGGGATGCTGGTATTTATACTCGAATGACATACTTCGAGAACAATCCTCGCCATCCAGCGTCCCATACAATTTCCAATTTGCTAGAAAATTCGATTTCACTCTCCAGTAATCAATGGTCGAGACTTTGTTATTCAAGTATCGAAATCTTGTGGTCTTCGAGTATCGACATCTTCTTCTCTGTAAATCTAGATGTCGCTGCTCACATTTAAGTGGTTATCACATTGCTCCCTCCCTACGTCATTCAGCATCCCGTTGAAATGACACATTCTATCCAAATGGACCACTTTCAATTTTCCTCGATCCCCACGCTGGATCCGGTAGACAACGTCATTAATGCGGGTTATCACCTTGTATGGACCTTCCCAGTCCTGTTGCAATTTTGGTGATTTGCCTTTCTTACGCTGAGGATTATACAGCCAAACCAGAACTTCTTCGTTGAAACCGGAAGATTTCGCCTTGATATCGTACCTAGTTTTCATGCGGCTGCTTGCTAGATTCATCTTTTCTCTGGTGTCTTCATGCAATTTACGAATCCTGCTGCGCAAGTCATTCACGTACTCATTCACCTCTTTGGGCTCCGTCGGTGGGGACCCGAATTTTGCTTCACTTGACAACCGAATTGTTTGACCAAATAAGATCTCGGATGGTGTGTGCCCTGTTGAGCTATGGACCGCGTTTCGGTAGGCCATTAAGAAGAGGGGTATGTGTCGATCCTAATCCCGCTGGCAGTTGCTGATAACCTTAGATAGATGCTCATTCAAGGTCCGATTGAATCGCTCGACCATTCCATCAGATTCCTAAATATTGACATATTTCCTGGAACACTTTTGATTCAAAGTTTCGCCCTTGATCAGAGTGCAGCTCCTTTGGGACCCCAAATCTGCTCACCCAGTTGTTGACTATCTGTTCGGCTACGGTCTTAGCCTCTTGATTTGGGATGGCAAACACTTCTGGCCACTTACTGAAGTAGTCCATTACTACGAGGGCATATCGGTTTCCATTAAAGGTTTCGGGAAACGGCCCAGCGATGTCGATGCCTATTCTTTCGAAAGGTGCTCCGACATTGTATTGTTGCATTTGTCCATGTGGCTTTACTTTTGGACCCTTGGTAGCCGCACATCTTATGCACTTTTTGCACCAATTCTCGACATCTTGTTTAGCGCTTAGCCAATAGAAACGTTCCCTTACCTTTTCCAACGTCTTGTTTATTCCCAAATGGCCTCCTGAGATTCCGTCATGTATTTCATGGAGTACTTGGTTGACTCTGGACCGTGGCACTATTAGCTGCATACGATATTTTGTCCCATCTGCACTTTCCCATTTTCTTTTCAGCAATCCATCTTGCACAAAAAGCGAGTCCCACTGTGCCCAGTATGCCTTCAGAGTTTGGCTCCGATCTGATATCTGCTGCCAGCTTGGTCTTTCCAGGCCAATATTGGTTCGATGTCATTGTCTGCCTGTTGGGAGGAACGGATTTCGTCTGTACTCCAACCCTCTATTGGCTCAGTCCTGATCGCTTGGATAGTTGCCTGTTCTTTTGCTTCTTTACGATTGCAGCGTTCGCATTTTACTCCGCACGGTCGAAGAGAGAGAGCATCAGCATTTGAGTGGAGTGTTCCCTTGCGGTGTTGCACTTCAAAGTCGTAGCCCTGCAACTGCTCCATCCATCTTGCAACTTGGCCTTCAGGGTTCTTAAATTGGAGTAGCCATTTCAGAGCTGCGTGGTCTGTCCGGAGAATGAACTTTTGTCCGTAGAGGTACTTATGGAAATGCTTCGTAGCCAGAATTAAAGCCAGAAGCTTGCGCCGGGTTACACAGTAGTTCCGTTCAGGTCTGGAGAGTATTTGCTGTAATATGCGACCACTTTCTCTTGACCGTCATGAACTTGGGAGATCACAGCTCCGACCCCAACATTGCTAGCGTCTGCGTCCACGATGAACATTTTTCCGGGCGTGGGGTAACCCAAGATGGGGGCATTGCACAGCTGTCGCTTCAGTTCTTGAAATGCTTTTTCGCATTCTCCAGCCCACCTGAACTGTCGGCCTTTTTCCGTAAGTTGATGCAGGCTCTTTGCAATGCCAGCAAAATCCTTTACGAAACTTCTGTAATACGTGGCGAGTCCCAAGAAGCTTCTCAGTTGGTGTTTATCTTTTGGAGAAGGCCAACTTTTCACGGCTTCGATTTTGTCAGGATCCGTTACTCCTTCCGTTGATATAATGTGACCCAGATATTTTACTTCCGGACGAAACAAAGCGCACTTTTCTGGGTTGAGCTTTAAATGAGCACTTCGTAGCCTCTCAAACACTTCTTTTAGATTTTCGCGGTGCTCCTCGTACGTCTTACCTATGACAATAACGTCGTCCAAATATACTAGGCAGGTTTTCCAGGTGAGTCCTTGCAATGTTCGTTCCATTATTCGCTCCAAGGTGGCCGGAGCGTTGCACAGTCCAAACGGCATCACTGCAAACTGCCAAAGACCGCTTCCTGTAGTGAAGGCAGTTTTCTCACGATCCGCACGATTTATCTCTACCTGCCAGTAACCGCTCTTCAAGTCAAGCGTTGAAAACCATTTCGCTCCAGAAAGCATATCCAAAGTGTCATCGATTCTCGGAAGTGGGTAGCTGTCCTTTTTAGTGACATCATTGAGACGTCGGTAGTCTACACAAAATCTCGTGCTGCCATCTTTCTTCTTCACGAGGACCACTGGAGATGCCCACGGACTTTGCGATTCTTCAATCGCTCCCTCAGCTTTCATCTTCGACGTCATTTCGGCAACTTCTGTTTGCTTTGCCAATGGAAGACGCCTTGCACGTTGACGGATTGGTCGAGCGGCTCCGGTGTCAATGTGGTGTTGAACAATATGCGTACGTCCATATTCTCCGTCTTGTGTAGCAAATATATCAGCGTACTCACCGATTAGTTTTTCTGCCAGGATTTGCTGATCTTCGTCCAGATTACAGAGGCTGAGAATTTTGTTCTTGATTTTTATGCTCTGAACTGTTGTGACCGGTTTTGCACCCTTTTTTCCGTTGTGGTCGATATAGCCTCAACAGGTACGCATTTTCCCACTATCTCCTCCTTTTTCACCTTTACACTGAATGTCTTTGGATTTAGAATCCTTACAGGGACCATGTTGTTCTTTGGCTCCACTAAGGTCTTTCCCACCATGAAGTCTCTTTTCTTTTCCGGCTCCATCAAATAGAATCGGTGGCTACCAGGACCACCTTCCACTTTTGCCCACAAAATTGCTTCTGACGAAGGCTCTAGACTCTGATTGCTGCAGATAACGACATTTGAGACTGTGGTATTGGCGTTTCCGTATATCATTGGTATCTCCATGTTTCCGTATTTTAGGGTTTGTGCCCCCAAGTCGACTATAAGTCCATGTTCTCTCATGAAGTCTGTACCAATGATGCACTCGTCACATGTGTCAGCTACCAGAAACGCGTGAGTGAATGTTATCCATTTTCTATCCATTCATTTTTCTTTTCCACTGACTACTTCTACTAGAAGGCTTTCGTTGCATCGTTTTGCCAGCGAGACTTGGATGATGGTCATGGGGCCGTCGACTCCTGCTATCAACTTCTGCCCCGCGAACTTGGTGCTTAAGCATTTCCCGACTGATGGCTTCGGGAAGGTTGACCGGCTTCTTGATAGCTGTTTATACGGGTTACTTCCTCTATTCGCTTGTCACCACAGTGAGGGCAGTCTTTTCGGCGCACCGGTTCTTTACACTGCCTTTGAAGGTGTCCTATTTTATTGCAATTCCAGCAGCGCATTATCCGTCTACCCCGTCGAGTATCTCGTTCCTCGGCACTAATTCTTGTGCAGGAGCATTCGATAGATGTTACTTCCCTGACGAAATGTGTTCCCCTGGAAGCCTGATTGGCTGCTTCCATCGCCAGAGCGAAGGCAAGTGCTTCAGCAAGGGATCTTTTCCCGGCCATCCTTACTGCTGACTGTAGCTTCGAATCTGCAATTCCCCTGATAAATGCATCTTTTGCCATTTCGTCGATAATTTCCTGACCTGCGGTGGGGTATGACAGATGTGCAAGTCTACTCACGTCTGCTTGGAGCTGCTGAAGTGTTTCTCATCTTTGCTGCGTTCGGCTTTGCAATTGGACCTTGTAGACCTCCTCCATTGTTAGGGCAAAGCACTTTTCCTCATTGTCCCAGTCGTTTGCACAGGCAGCCATTTCAAACTGCTTCTTATAAGTAGACCATGAGGTCTGGCCATCGAATGAGGGAGGCTTCAAATCTTTTCTCCTTGGACCGCTTAAAGAACATTCTCGCAGTTTCTGTTTTCGCACTGTGTCGAGCTCTTTAGCCAATTGCTGAACTTTGCTGTCCATTTCTTCGATTTTTTCGCCAACATTCTTCTCTATTATATTAAATTTGACATCAACGTTCGTCTCTATTCTTTCAAATTTGTCATCGATTTCTTCGAATTTTTGCTGGAGAATGTCCTTTTGTTCTTCCAGATTATTCTTTTGTTCATCCATTTTCTGTTGAAGACCGTGCAGATTGTTGGTTTGTTCGTTGAATTTTTGTTCAATGCTGCTCTTCTGCTCGTCTAGATTTTTCTTTTGTTCGTCCATTTTTAATAAGATGAGTTGCATCATTGCAGCCATGTCATTGCCGTTACTTGTCTGTTCATCCTCGTCAACATCAAAGGAATATGCATCAGGATCATGTCCCTCGTTGTTCAAAGCCTCCTGAAGTCGGAGCACCAGGTCACTTTTTCCTCCACTGGCGCTGAGGCTTCTTTTGTTCAACTCGGATTTGAGTTGGATTTTCTAAGCAATTTCAGTCATTTCTCGTTTACGATCGCTTGCGTCTATTCTAGGAGATTCGCCCAATGTTTTACGAGGGCTATTCCAAAATCAACCTCCGAAGTGAAAAATATTTTTCAAAAAAACCAAAAACATTAGTTTTTTGCACAAAATAGTTTTATTAACATCTAAATTATTTTTCTACATAGTCTTTGTTTAAATCTATAATTTTTTGGTAACGTGGGACGAGCTTTTGTATACCCTCCTTAGAAAATGGCACCGCCAATGCGTTGAGGCATTGATTCACAGCGTTCATGAGTTCCTCACTTCCAAAATGTTAAGATGCAATGGATGATTTAAATTTTGGGAAAAGGTGATAATCACTTCAAACGCTTCACTGAAGTGCACGTATATGTAATAAATTGTACCACATCGGAGGTTGATTTTGGAATAGCCCTCGTATATTAGCCGGAGTTATTCTAAAAGATCCGTCCAACGTTTAACATTGATCGCTGTCTTTCTATCCTATTTTCTGCGAGGTTTTCATTTTGAAATGCGAACTTTATAATTCGTTGTTGTTTGTTGACAAATCTGTTTTATAAATTTATGATTCATAGAAGACCACCTACGAGTATATTCATACTGATGCTACAACTATAGTCAGATGAAAAGGTACACCTCGTGCTAAAACAAGAGATGCAAAAAGCTGATATTTAAGTTTCGAGTTGAATATACCAGCAAATAAAATATCTTAAATTGAACGAATTTAACAATAAAATACAACATCGGTCATAAGAGAGGATGCAACATGTACATGCAATCAGTAAAAGAAACCTCTGACCAGTTATTTGGATGCAACATATTACTAAATGTCGACGATTGGCTTTTCTGCCCACATCAAAAAGGCAGCCGCGATTGCTTCATTTCGCGTTCTGCTTAATGCTAATTTGCCATTTCAAATGTGCTTGTTGACTACCTGTATTTCGTATTTTTGTTTTACGTGAAATGCCAATATTTAGTTATATTAAATACTAACAATATTACCTCGGGGTTATTAAAATTTTCCATTGGTCTCTTACAACGTTATTGGATGTCAAATCATAGCCTGAAAAATATTGTTTTGAAAGAAAATGCAGCTTTTGAACTAAACCTATATTTTCCTAAACTAAAAACGAAAACATACGAGTATATGCGTGTATTTTATTAAAATTTTTGTTATTGTTATATTGAATCTTAACATTATATAATAATATAATATTTTACATGCCTAAAAATAGAGTCCATTACTTCTAATAGTCATCATTACTATTATGAATCGACAAGAATTGGATAGGAATAGGAAAAAATGCAAATTAAGACTCGGCAAAATAAACATGTTATTCACCATCCTAAGGATTTTATTCCCAATTGTAATGGATGATTGGGTACTGAAACCAATCGAAGAACAATGTCAACCGGTACCTCATTCAAACATTTGATTTTAAAGTTTTTAGTAACCTAAAGAGTCAGAAATATTTACGGATTAAAACTTTATAATATATCAGTGTAATATCTTACCGCTAACAATAAAGAGCTCATTTGGCTTAGTGCAATTTTTCTACCAATACAAGAACGATTTCCTATTGCAAAAGGAAGAGAACCATGAGCTTGTAAGACATCGTTTAATTCTCCAGTTGTAACATTACGAAGCCATCTCTCTGGCTTCATACGAAGTGGTTCAGGAAAATGATTCGGATCACGTCCGGATGTGTAAAGAGAGAGAAGTACCAATGTCTAATGTAAAATAAAAACAAAATGAGTGTTAAGCATATTCGTACATTATGATTACATTTACCTACATTCTTTTTGATTTCATAATCTCCAATTATAGCATCTGAAGCTAGAGATCTTCCAATAAATGGTGCCACGGGAAACAACCTAAATGTTTCTTTAAGAAGACCGCGTAGTGTTTGATCTTTCATTTCGCTTTTTAAATAATCAGCACGAATTTTTTCCTGGATGTCATCGTTTTGTGACAAAAGATAAAGAGCCCATTGACTAGAAAATGCTGTCTGCACACAGTTTTCAATTTGTGAAACATTAATCAAATTTGAATTTAAAAGAATTACCGTATCACCAGCTGCTATAATAAGATCAATAAATATTCGTTTTATTACATCCATTGACATGCCAGCAAACTGCATTTTAGAAAACAATCCGTCGGATTCGCCTGCCTCACTTTGCTTTATACTCATTTCAAAAATGTCGTTCCCCATTTGCAAAACATTCGTGACATTTTTTTCAAATTGTGTCCAAACTTTCATATGCAATAATTGTGCTAATTTTGGTGGGAAATTCATAAGGTGAACGCTATCCTTAAAAATTTTGTGTACACTTTTTGAAAACTCATCTAAAGCAATTTTTATTGAGCCATTTTCTATATCATAACCAAACATCACTGCGCATACAACTGGAAAAAATGGTTTATTTGAATTTTTGTGTTAACTAAAATTAACACTAATATTTATAGCATGTTATCCAAAAAAATTAAAAACAATAATAATGAAAATAAAACATAATATATTTAGTTGTATTTATAGTATGAGAAATTACCTTTTTTAACGAATTATGTTTGCTGGTTTATTAAACATTTAACAGAGCGTTATCATTATTTTCTTATTTCTTAAATCAATATTTAAAAAAAATGTCCTCGTATACGAATTTTATAGTTAAAGTAATATTATAGTTACAAATTTATTATATTATTAGCAAATATCTATAGTAACAACATATGTACTTCAATATATTCTCGGTATCGGCGTGAAAACAAAGTCACAACAATTTTAAATAGTTTTTATTTTCCAACATAATCCCCTTTGACTAATTACACTTTTTTCATTTATTTTATTTACATGAATGATACTTCAGTACATATATAAATTATAAACAAAGTGTTCACAAATAATTTTTTTTGATCTTTTAAGTGTAATAAAAATAGATTTATTTTTCTAATTATGTACTCTAATTTCGTATTATTTATTTCCTCAAAATAGCATACAATACAGTACATATAGTAAATTATTTATAGGAAACTTTCTTTAGCTATACTTAAGGTGAATTTAGAAGCAGTGCCAATTGAAACAAATTTAAATTAATTAATATAAGAAATTATTTGAGAGTGGGAAATATCATTTATAGTATAATAGTATACCTAGTATGTTTTATTTGATTTACAAATAATATTAATTTTGTGGTTTTAAAATATGGCAATTGATTAAATAATGCAGGTGCTGACATAGTATAAAAATTATTAAAATTAACTATTATTTTGCACCGGTATCTTTACTAGTTGCTGAGAGTTTACTACAGCCCGTAAATATTAGAATTTTGAAGTAAGGTAGTGTGTCCGCTGCGCATGACTTTTCAGATCTATATAAACACACAGATGTACAATATTATGAGCAAGATGTGCAGACTGAGAAACAAAGTCCGATTCCTTGTCAGTCTTCTTTTTGCTTTTGCATATATATATTAGCGCACATTGAGAGTTTTTGATATGCACCGGAATCAAAGACACCATTAAAACCATTAACCAGACTTGCTTTTTTAGGGTTGAAAATCATAAGCTTAGTTTTTTCGCTTTCAATAAGTTTATTTATCTTTAATTTAACAATTGTAAGTACGCCTTTAATTCTATTATCCAGTCAAATAAGGAAATGAAAGGCATATCATCGGCAGAAGTGGTAAAATTACTATTTACGGAAAAATACTGAAATACACACATTCTTGGAAAACTGTATACAAATTTATAATGACAAAAATCAATCTGCACTGCATCGCCATCTGCATGATTGACATGAATAAATGTTACCTAATCTCATTAAATATGCAATAACAATAATAATAAGAAAGATCATATTAAATACATTTAGCATACTAATAAAAAAGGCAATACGTTTTATGTGACTACATATCAGAGAAAATGCAAGCGTTTTAATAGATGTTCTTTAAGTATTTTTAAAACAGCACACAAAACCCAGTGTTTAGACCATCCAATGAGGCTTTAAATATAGCGGTGGCTTCGGCAATGAATACCGACAATAAATTTGATAAAAGTCATTTGGAAACGGCATTACCGCGTTCATTTACAATGGGTAAAGATGTGCCAGTGGCAGATTTGGTGCTATCTGTGGACAATGGTTGGGACTTACTAGAGAGGAAATGATGGAGGAAGATTGAATTAGCCAGGGAGGTGGACATGAAGGGGAAGGTTGAATGGGTTGGTAAGGGATGTTCAGTTGTTTGCAGAGAATAGAAGAACGTGAGATACAAGACATTATTTTTTTCTTTTTAACTAATCTATGGAGTGGGGAATCTTTGTAGAATAAAGTGGACTTGTATAACTTTAGAGTGGATTGATATCTAAGGTTTTCAAGAGTTGGCAGTTTTGCTTCGAACAGTAAATTGTTGATTGGAGTGGTACGGAAGGCGTTGAGGGCTTTTCTTATGGCGGAGTTATAAATAGTTTTAATTTTGTTAAGGTGGTATTTGGAGGAGAAACCATAATGAAAAATACCATAGTTAATTTTGCTAACTATTATGGATTTAATAGTGGAAATGAGGGAGACAGGGTTGCAGTTAAATTTGTTGTATGAAAGGGATTTTATTATGTTTAGTTTTTTCCCCAAAGTGGGAAGCATAAATTCGATATGTTCATTCCATCTGTAATTTCTTTGAAATATTAAGCCCAAGATTTTTAGTCTGTCAACTTTCTCTAGATTTAAGATATTTGAAACAATTTTGCATGTGCATTTGTGTTTTCTACAGATATGGAGATGTTTGCATTTAATAGGCGATAATTTAGCTCCAGAATACTCGCACCACGATAGTATGTCTTGAAAGATATTTACCTCTTTGACAAATGTAAAATCATCAGCATAGGTACAGAATTTTAATTCTTTGTGGAGGGATAGGGTGATGGAGAGTTTGTTAAATGCTATAAGAAACAGTGGAACAGACAGGGGGGGGGGGGGGGGGGGAGCCTTGAGGGATGCCGTTGAAGAGGGGCAAAAAGGACGATGATGAGCTTCCAATTCTGGCCGAGATCTTTCTGTTTTTCATAAAATTGAAGATATACCTAATGATGTTCGGGCCTACATTCCAGGCTTTAAGTTGATCGATTATTGTGTGGACTCCGATTTTGTCAAAGGTTCTTATGAAGTCGGGGGAGATAAGGGAAAGATGACTACTTTCGAAAGGGAGTTGGTTATAAGTTGGTCTAGATAAAGAAGGCAATCGGTGATAGATTTTCCCTTCTTGAATCCCATTTGATAACTGCAGAGAAGTTTGTTTTGAGAAACAAACCACCAGAGTCTGTTGTCTATTATCTTATCAAGTACTTTAGCGCAACAAGGGTTAAGGGAGATAGGTCTGTACGATTCCAGAAGTGTTTTATCTGATTTGGGTTTAAGTATGGGAATGACATTACTGTTTTTATAAAGTTGGGGATAAAGTTATGGAAAATGAAATTGTAAAGCTTGACAAGTCTAGCGTTCATATGATATTCTATCATTGGCAGGTGTCTTGCCTTTTAATTTGTTTAATGATGTCTAACTCTAAAAGACTGATATCTTTGTCAATCATTTTTCCATTTTCTGAGGGAGAGTAGGAGACAAAAGGGGTAGAGACAAGTTTATTTTGACAAAAACAATTGGAGAAATTTGAATCGTGAGACTCTTTAGACCAGAATTCGGAAAAGTGCTGGCAATGGAGTGGGGGTTAGTGATATTAATGTTAGGGGAGTTAGTGGGGGAAGTGCAGTGAATGCGAGAGGAAGAATTAATGCCACAGAATATTCTGATATTAGACCAAATTTTGGCAGTGGGAGTAGTAGGATTAATTTTAGAAGTAAATTTATGGATAGATTCTGATTTAGAATTTTTTATTTTCCTTTTGTATAAGGTGTTAATTCTTTTATAGTTGATAACATTTTCCGTGGAAATATTGCGTTTTAGAGAATTAAAAAGTCTGTTCTTTTCTCTTTTTAGCTGCTCAAGTTCGTGATTCCACCAGGGTACTCTTGCGTTCCCTGCTGAGAAAGTAGTTTGAGGAATAGATTGGTTAGCGCTTTGGAGAATGATTTTGTATATATTAGCAGCTTCTTTGTTAATATTATCACTGAAAGGGTGAACACTGTTTATCTAGAAGTCGTTGGCTTCGTCAGTTTTGAATTTAGGTCTTCTTTTCGCGGAAGAAGAATGGAACATAGAAATTATAATAGGGAAGTGGTCACTTCCACAGAGGTCATCAAAAACTGACCATTTGGTATCAACAGTTGGAATTTGGGAACAGAAAGCAAGGTCAATATGGGTTAAGGTTGAGTGGGTGCTAAGATGTGTGGGAGATCCATCATTAAGGAGTTGGTAATCAGACTTAGTTCTGTAATTGGAAAGAGTGTTACCACGATGGTTATTTTTGGGCGAGCCCCAGCTAGAATTCCAGCTATTAAAGTCGCCAAGTACTAGAGTTGGTACATGTTGAGAGTCAAGGACATTCTTTAAATTGGTTATATTAAAATGTTGAACAGGCGGAATGTAGACATTAATGATTGAAAATTTGAGTTTGGATGAGATTGTAACGCCAAAGGCTTCAAAGTCATTGTTAAGGATAAGTTGGTTAAATTGAACTGAAGAATGAATTAAGAAAGCTATTCCGCCATAGGGACTTAGGGAATGGTTTTGAGGGATGCAATGATAGTTGACTGGGATGGGAATACTGATTATGGATGTCAGGTGGGTTTCCTGAAACGCAATAATTTTGGGAGTGATTGATTTAGTAAGTATTAATAAATCGTTATAATTATTTAAATAGCTCTTGATGTTCCATTGAATTATTTTTAATGCCGGGTTTATGTGTGGTAAGTAATTAGTGGTTGGTGATCTGATTTTGATGTTGGTGGGACCCCATCGTCCTTGATTAAGGATTGTTGTTGGAGGCTTTTAATGTTTTTGCAAAAGTGTTAGGAAGCATAGGGGTTGGGTTTTGGGTTTTAAATATTTTCTTTGCTTCCGACAGCGTACATTTGTGTATGGTTTTCATTTTCAAAATTTTTCTTTGCTTGAGATAGGCTTTGCATTGTCTCGAAGAAGCTGGGTGTTCCTCGGATTAGGGCAGCATATTGAGGTGCAGGTCGCAGGGTTGTGAGGAGGAAGGTTGCAGCTAACACATCGAGAAGGATTGTTGCATCTTTTTGTGGTGTGTCCTAAAATTTGGCAGTTTTTGCAAAGCATGGGGGTCGGGAAATATTCCCTCACTCTGACGTTATACCAGCTAATATTTACCGTTGGAGGTGGACGAAAACGGTTAAAAGTAAGCAGTATGACTGCAGTGGGATGTTGAACTCCTTCCTGGTTTCTAGTGAATTTGAGCATTTTAGAGACGCCCTGAGTGTTCATTTCTCTTCCGGAACCTGGATCAAGCAAGGTGCATATACACTACCTTTGGAGCAGTTTAATGTCTTGTGAAGACTGACGTTAATGGGGCAGATATTTGACAGCATTTTTTTTGTTTTAAATAAGTCAGCAACCTTTTGACTATGGCAAAGGATAAGGAGACTTCCGTCTCGAAGTTGGAAGATTGAATTATAACTCGTACTGATGCTGTCGATTCCTTTTTTTTAGGAGAAATACACTATATGAAGTGAGTGGCTTCTTCTCATCACTCGCACTACCGATTTCATCACGATCGGTTGAAATATATGTGGTAGGTTGAGGATTGAATACTTCCATAGGAGCATTATTTTTTTTTTTTTTTTTGAAAATGGCTCAGATGACAACTCGATATCGAGGCTAGTGAACCGATTTCAGGGAGGCACATGGCCCCAGAGAGACATTATACACTCGTAGAAATACTAAGCGTGTGTAATTTTACGAGAAAAGAAAGAAAAAAAGAAAGGTAGATGAGTGTGACAAGGAGATAACGGAACTTTTTGTAACTCGCGCACTTGACCGAGGTCAGCCGATGACTGAGGTAATATTGTTAATTGTTTTATTTTGTGGATAACTATCATTCTTTTGGTAATGGTCTTCTTTTAATTTTTTTGCGAACGAAATTTGGGGTGAGGAAGAATTTGACGGAAAAATTGGGTTGAGTTGACTATACATGCGCCTTGAATCAGCTATTGTGATTTGGCGCGTTGTGGTTGATGATGGATGGGAAAGGGAGCAGTTAGCGCACATGGTAAGCCAAAGGCGAACGGTGCATAAGAAATGCGGTTGCATGAGGCACATTTCGACTCACTGTTACAATGTTTTGTTCTGTAACCCAACAACTGGCAATTAAGACAGCGCATCGGATTAGGAATATATTCGCTCACCTTTACTTTGTACCAACTTAAGCGTTTGAAATACGGCAAAATCATTAATACGGTTGGTTTGTGCACTCCACTGTCAATTCGTGTAAATTTGTACACCTCTGTTACTCCCTGAAGTTTAGTTCATGTAATAATTTCTAACATTTATCAAACAAGGAGCATATGCAATGCTCTTAGTCGGATTTAGGCGGTCGTGCAGTTTAACTGTTACTGGACAAACACTGGCGAGGTTATTTGCGTATAGAAAAATGTCCTCAACTTTTTGCGAATTCACTAGGATTAGAAGATTACCGTCACGGATTAGAGAAACTCGTTTGTATTCTTTACTTATACCGTCAATATCCTTTTTAAACTGATAGTTGGGTTCTTGGGCCCCAGCTCTAGGAGATCTACTAAATTAAATGTATTTGGTTTGACACGTTTTTTCGGTTTGAGATCAGGAGGGTCATCCACCACTAGTTCCCTAAACCGATTACGACTACTGTTTGGCCCGTGGGTCATGCTTCATATTGATTTTTGTAAGTAAATTAATTGCTTTTGCAGAAAAAAGTGAAAAACAAAATCGGGAAAGAACACGAACGAGCAAACATTAAACATGCATTCAAAAGCAAAGAAAAACCTGATGTGTGTCTCATACATATAGAGTGACGTATGTCTCACGGATATGGTGTGATATACAGTTTGTCAAGAAAATGTTTGCAAAACCAAAAGAATACACAAAAAATAGACTTCAAAGTATAAATTTATAAGAAATATATGCATTTTTTTCAAATTTTTCTTTATAATTTTAATTTAAAATTAACTGTTTCTTATAATAAATAAAAAGTAAAAAAAAAATGGGACGAAAATTAAAAGAAATCTAACAAAAAGCTATCAATATTAGCTTTTTTATTGTCAAACAATTCATTGCAAAAACTTTAAACTTAATTTAAAATTTAATTAAAAAAAAACAAAAATAAACATATTTTTTAATTGTTATTAATTTTTTAGTATTTAGTATGACCGCCATTTGCCTTAATGATGGCCTGTAATCTACTCTTCATAGAATTTATGAGCTTTATAGGATCATATTCCTCGGGAATCTTTACCCACTCCTCGTTGATAAATTTAATTAATTCTTTTTTGGACTTTGCACCCCTTTTTGCCACCTTCATTTTTAAATAAGCCCAGAAATTTTCGATCGGGTTTAAGTCGGGGCTTTGGGCAGGGGTGTCAATGACTTTGGTGCAGTTATAAATCAACCACTCTCTACATAAATAGGATTTCTGTTTTGGGTCGTTGTCCTGGTAAAATTTATAAATCAATTTGTTTTCGTTTTCTGGGTCAAGCCGAATTTTTGCACACTTCTTTTCAAATTTTGTCTTAAAATATCCAAATATACTTCCTTAGTCATAGTTTCGTTAATAATTTTTATTTCTCCAACGCCCTTACTTGAAAAACATCCCCATACCATCACCGACAATTTTCCAAATTTGACTGTCGGAATGATATTCTTGTTTTCGAGGGCTGTTAGCGGTTTTCTCCAGACTCTCGGCGGTCCTGCATGGTAGTACAACATTATTTTGGACTCGTCACAAAAAACAACATCATTCCAATAACCTGTCGGAAGATTAATTGCAAAATCTAATCTTTTAGAAATATTAAGTGCTGAGAGTAATGGTTTTTTTCTGGCGACTCTCGATGAATATTTATGTTTAATCATGACTTTTCTGACGGTCTCATGGGAAACTTCAACTCCGCAATCCTTTTTTAAGTCCGTGGCTAACATTCTAGTGCTGATATTGGGGTTTTCATCGATGGTCCTTATTATTTTTCTCTCATTCCGCGGAGTTAGCTTCTTTGGTCTACCTGTTGAGTGCTTCAGTTCTAATCTACCTTCTTTTTCGGCACGGTTTATAATGTTATAAACGGTTCTCAGTTTGACAGAGAACATTTCAGCCAATTCTTTAGCGGATTTACCTCTATGGTAATTATAGTAAACTAACTCTATCACATCGTCACTTAATCGTTTACCTGGCATACTTAATACTGCTTTTTTTAACTGTCTTTAGCCGATTCAAAATTTTAACAAGTAAATAACTACAAGACAACACTAAACAACTACACAACACAACTCGAGAACGGAATTAAATTACAGTTATAGTGTTCTTCTTTATTTTATTATTACTCGTGTGAATCTACTTCCCTTTTGCAAAGAATAATTTGACAATGAAAAAAGTGCCGTTGGATGTGTTTCGTTCAATATCTTCTGGTTTCCGGTTGAATTTTCTATTTTGTTGGTACAGTACGACAAAAAATCATATGAAAATGGAATTATGAAGAAAAAGTAAAACAAAAAAATCGTATATTTCTTAGCAAATATACATTTAAATCTATTTTTTGTGCATTTTTTTGGTTTTGCAAACATTTTCTTGACAAACTGTATGTTTGTAAATACCTTAAAGGACAGCATTAAAGTGAGTCTAAAAAATGTATAAAAGAGAATTATTTATCATGGTAAGATTTATTAAAAATACTTACTACTATTTTATTATTATTTATTAAAAATACTTACTTATCTAATATATTTTACTTAATACCTATTGTACTAATGTTTTCCAGCTTCCTTCGCGAAATGTAACAAAAGAAAAGCTATGCACATACATACATTTTTTCGGAGACTCATAACAAAAAATAATCAGTACATGATGCTTTACTCTATACGACACATTGCGGATAATTGCGGATTGTATATCTAAATACGTGCCGTCTGATCACCAAAATTAAAACGCTTTCAATTTGACATAGTCGACATAGAGAGATTACGGAGAAGGAAAATATTTTTTTTTTTATAAAATAACAAGTAAAATAAGAAAAACAAGAGTAGACAAGAGTGTTAAGGTGTACCCCAAAATTTGCTTTATTGCAGGGGAAGTTTCAAAAGATCGTTGTTCATTATTTTTTTTTTTTTGTTTTTTTTTCATGTATTTAAATGACATATGTATACATATGTATGTATTACATACTTATTGAGAAGAATATACCATATGTAAATGTATTAGTGGGTGAAATTGCCTAATTAAAGCTAAAAGGTAAGATTTCACTCAAACCAACATATACAAGGTGTTCCGGATGACCCTGACCCTTTTTTTGTTTGTAAATACGTTCACGTTTCAAAGTTGTAAAAACAAAATCGATCAAGCATCATCTGAGTTATGCAACGAATACGAGTAGCAACAATTTAGAACCGCGGATACGGTGTTAGATTACGCTCTTTGTACCGTGCTTTCCGTGTATGAATGCAGAGAAAAGTACTCAAGCGGAGAGAAAAGAAAGACTGTTTTAAACTTTGTAATTTATATTTTATTAGAATAGTTAAAGGCCCGTTGTGATGCCGGGGCTGCGACCTTTACTATTCGAGTTCGATTTTTAAGTTATAATACAATTCTGTATTTATTTTATAGTACATTAAGGACCCACTGTGTAACCGAGGGCTGCGACCTTTACTGTCTGGAGGTGTTTATTTTTCTCTCTCTCTGGTTGTTCTTACCAACCACTGTTTTTTATACCAATTTTAATGATAATTCTGCTTTCACACTCACGCAATAGCCTCAGTAAAAAAATAATTCCCACAATGCATTTTTCACTCATCGATTTGGGGAGTAGCATTTTCGACTTAATTGGTTAGGTTGGTATGTCTGCTATTACACGATGAAACTGGATGCATGCATCATTTTCGAATTCTGCTTTGTTATTCCATTCTGTTTCTCCAGCGCTATTACACGTTGAAACAGATTCATGAATCTAGTTTGACAGTTCTCTTTTATTTTCATTTCGGGTACGTAGAAGAAAGTTTTATTTTCTAAGATGAGTTTCTCATTGTTGGAATCCTTATTGGAGTGCACAGAAAAGTGTATCGAGGAAATGGATACCGATAGCAGTGATGACGAAGAAATTGTACGGGAATTACTTTGCCTTTGTAATGATGTTTCAAAAGAGTTGGAAACCAAAAAAAAGGAAAGGATGTGGGTTAAACCATGGAGGAAAGAAAGATCACAACAAGGTTCTTATAGATTTCAAACAAGCGAGCTCAGGCAAAATTATAAGCCATCGTTCTGCAATTATTTAAGAATGAACGAAACATCTTTTGAGTTGTTGTTATCTTTAATACAAAGTAATATTTAAAAAAAGGCATTTAATGAGGGATGCAATTTCACCCGCAGAAAAATTAGCTGCAACATTAAGATACCTAGCAACAGGCGAATCTTTAAAGAGCACAGATTACCAAGCTTACCTTTCATAGCCTTTTTTAGCAAAAGCCGTGCCGCAAGTTTGCCAAGCCATTTGGAAAAATTTGAAAAAATTCATACTTGAAGCTAAGTCTTAATTTATTTTAATTTATTTAATTTATTTTAATTCATCAAAGACACCCTCCATGGACTGCTCTAGAATGTCTGCAGGGAATGGGCTTCTGCATCAGAATTTGCAGATGCTGGTCGTATCATCTTAACACTGGTTATGTGCAACAATTTTTTTTTTTGCGTACATTCTTCAGATGTTGACGTACTTTGTGATCTGATCACAGATGACTCACGCTGCATTTCGAGGTTTTCTTCCCTACTGCTTTGTGATGTAGATGGAAGAGACTCACTTTGGGTGCTTTTTGCCAAATCTTCTTCACCAAAGACCCTAAAAATTTTTTGGATCTCCCAAGCGGCTTTTCTTTTTATTTTGTCGTCTGCCATTTGGTTTATTTCAAACACAACCTGCTTTCCTAGCCAAACGTAGGGAGATTTACTGGTATTTTTTTGCCCAAGGCGGGCAGAAATGATCTTCAAACGTTTGTTCTAATCTCCTAGAGATGATTTTGCCTGAAATAATAACAACAAAAAATAAATGAAATTAGCATCATTTCATATTAATTAAGTTTCGATTAGCCTATTAAATGTTACACTGTCTTCGTTAATCGTTTTATGATTGAAATAACTAATAATTTGTGTTTTTTTTTTAGTTTCCGAGTTCGAAATCAGAATGGGTGAAAATAGCGGATGAATTTGCCATTCGTTAACAGTTTCCAAACTGCCTGGGTGCTCTTGATGGCAAACATATACCATTTAAAAGCCTGCGTAAAGATGGTGCATTCTACCATAATTATAAGGGTTCAAACGGTATAGTTTTGCTGACATTAGTTGATGCAAATTGTGCCTTTATATACGTGGACATAGGATGCAACGGACGGACAAATGATGCAGGTGTTTTGCTTCAAAGTACATTAAAAAAAGTAATTGATGATGCATCGAAAGATTTTCCAGATGATAAAGTAATTGGAAATGAAATAAAACTCCCCTATGTGATAGTGGGAGAATATGCATTTTCATTACAAAAACATTTAATGAAACCCTATCCATACGCATCACCATGTAAGAAAAAGCGGATATTTAACATTCTTTTATCCAGAGCAAGACATGTTATTGAACACGCGTTTGGTATAATATCACAAAGATTTAGGATATTTCAAACAACAATTTATCTTCGTGTTGAAAATGTAGAGATTGTTACGCAAGCTTGTTGTGTTCTACACAACTTTTTACTACACCACAATAATTTCGATCAACTGAGATTCAAAACAACATCTTCAAAGACGGTACAAAAAGTTGATAATCCTAATAAAGGTGCTGCGGAGCGAATTCGCCAGGCCTTCACAGAATATTTTGTTAATGAAGGAAAAGTGGACTGGCAACATATCGACTAAAAATATGAAACATACCTTTCTTTTGGGAGTAAAGCTGTCATCTTCTTCAACTAAACTATCGAATCCGGGTTTTTCAATTTCATTTCCATCAATAATTGGTTGCTCTGTCTATTTAATAAAAAATAAATTAATGAAAATAATATGCAAAATATACCATATGACTTGCCTTTTCTTCGTAACTGGAAATGGAATCCCTTGTTTTACAATGATTTTTTAAAAACATGCATTTCGGTGAAGCACCACAACTTTGACTCAAAAATGTCTTTCACTCCAGCCCCACTTTTTCTTGATTTTTCAACTTCACGTAAATCTCTTGTGAATTGATTCCGCAACGAATGAATTTTCCGTTTTATGGATTCAATTGTAACGTTTGGAGCCAAATGCTTAAGAGAATCCACTATCATTTGAAATGAATCGGCCCTCTTAATCATACTCATATAATCGGGATGTTTAACGACATAAAGGTTCTGGTTCATCTCGTACAAGCATAAAAGCTCAAGAATTAATTCTTTGCTCCAAATTAAATTGTTCTCCATTTTTTTTTATTTAATTCAAACCAAAACGCATCGATGTTTTCTTCTTGCACAACGAAACCATATGAAAGAGAATAGAAAGAAAACGGACAAGAGCAAAGAAAAACGTCAAACAGATCCAGTTTCATCGTGTAATAGCAGACTATGAGAATCACTTATTCTGGACTTTGTGTCTCGATGATGGGTATGATGTACTGTTGCTTTTGGAAGATTCAAGGTTTGCTTGTTGTTATTTGGAAGATGCAAGTGTTGCTTATGGGGTGGGAATATTGCACTATAGCGTAGTGTAGCGGGATACTACACCCTAGTAATAATAAGAAGAAAATTACTACCTTAAAGAGGTTAATTTTCTGAAAAAAATGGCAATGGGTGTGAAGGTTTACATTACAAAAAAAAATTTCTTTGTTTCTAACATTTACATTATTGGATATTTTTATATACTTTAATTACATGATTAGGTTTTTTTCTAATTATACTTTAATTGTTAATTAATTAAATAATTCTTATTATTATTATTATTTTAGTTTTTTATACATTTGATTATCTTATTTTTCTAATACATTAATTATTGGGTATATGTGGTTTAATGGTATGAATAGATTTTCCTTATTTTCTAATTATTATTATTTTTTTTTTTTAATATTTATCTACATTATTGGATGTGATTAGATTACGTTAAATAATATATTACGAAAAAAAACTTTTGAAGAAAATTTGCTTGTTTGATTATACAAGACTTGTGAAGATTGGGATTTCCAATTAAAACCTGGATTTCGCATTAAGGATTCGAGGTGTCAGTGTCGTATAGAGGGTGTGTTATGGGGCATAGAAAGTGGCCGTTCTGGTTCTTACATGTATTGAGTTCGTTTAGGCTCAATGGTGAAAAATGTTCTGTTTTATAAGCTATAATGATGTACTCGTTTGTGGTATATGAAATTGCGTTTCATTGAGAAGGGGATAACTTTGAAAATTGTCTATTAGAGACAGAGGTATCTTGAATTCATAAATTACTTTATCCTGTTTAATGGCGACGTTAGCGTTATAAATATTATAAAGTGACACGATATTTTCCTCATTTACTAGATAGGGTTTAGTTTAGTTTATTATTAATATTAATATTGAATTCATTGCTCACATAAGACTTGTGTACAAAACACATCTTTTAAAAAATAGAATAAGCTTTTGTACATTACTTTAATTTGAGTTTACTTTAAGGAGTTAAGTTTAAATAAAAGAAAGAGATAAGGAAAAGAAAGTATCAAGAAATAGAAACATAAGGAAAAGAAGAGGTAGGAAAGTAGGCAACTCTATTAGGAATTATTAGCATAATGAAGAAACAATTTTTTCATAAAGGCGGTTCTGTTCGTCGTGCGCTTTACATCTACGGGTAAACTATTCCAAAGGCGAATCGAGTTAACAAAAAATTGTCTGGATGTATTAACATATTTGTATCTTGGAATGATCAATTGCAACATTCTAACATTACGTGGAAAATTTATTTTTCCAAATAGATATTCCGGTTGTTTTGTTGTTAAAATTTTGTGTAGTGGTAGTACAGTTCGATATTTCATCAATTCGTCGGTTGACAAACCTACAATCTGATGGGAGTAGAAAGAGATATGTTCATATCTTCCTATGCCGAATATGTACTCGTATATCGCACAGCTATTATAGGCAACATTCGGCATTCGGCGAGATTCATAATCTATGTCGGAGTATATTTCACACCCATATAATAGAATAGGCAGGATGTATGATTTTACAAGCTTTAACTTAACTTTGGTGGGAAGGTAGTTGGAGGTTGGACTAAGTCGTCTAAGGGCTCCGTAAACTTTCGATGCAGTTTTAATAATATGTGTCCTCCAGGTAAATTGTTGGCTCATGTAAACCCCAAGAGTTTTTAATGTTTCAATATATTCAATTGGAGTTCGATTAATATAGGGTCCGCCCAAAAAATTTTTTTTTTTGAAAATACTATAAAAAAAACTACTGAATATTTTCTCAATTTTTTTTTTTTATTTGAAAGTACAATCCTTCCGGTTAATAATGGAAAATAATTTCATTCAAATGGCTGGCTCGGCTGGCCATGCAGTAGCATACACGATCGGTCCAATTTTTAAGCACATTATCGATTGTGTGCAGCTGTATTTCACCAATGGCTTCACGAATATTGTCTTTTAAAGCGTCAATTGTCTCTGGCTTGTCGGCGTAACACTTATCTTTTACGGCACCCCACAAATAATAGCCCAAAGGTGTCAAATCGCAGTTCCGGGGTGGCCAAACGACATCAGCTCTGCGGCTAATAATGCGATTTTCAAAAACAGGGCGCAAAACATCGAGTGTAGCTTCGGCTGTGTGGCACGTAGCGCCGTCCTGTTGAAACAAAATTTTGCCAATATCCTCCTCTTCAATTTTTGTGAACAAAAATTCGTTCAACATGGCCCGATAACGATCGCCATTGACTGTAACGGCCAAAAAAAAAGAAAAATGGCCCAATTATGCCTCTGGACCAAAATCCGCACCAAACAGTGACTCGTTTTGGGTGTATCGGCTTTTCAATGTATGCGTGCGGGTTTTCTGTGCCCCAAATGCGACAATTTTGCTTGTTTACCCTACCCGCCAAGATCAAAATGAGCTTCATCTGAAAAGATGATTTTTTTGGCAAAATCGGCATCTTCTCTAAGTTGATCGCAGGCCCACGTTCCCAGCGTTGTTCAAGCGTATACATAACCATATTCGTTCAGCGGAAGGATAAAACTAATTATCTGTCAAATCAGACATGAGCTAAGTGTTACCATTCACGAAATAAGTACTAGTTGAAAAAAAACGTTAGATGCCGGACCCTATATAAAGAAGAGGAATGTCTACTTTAACTCGGCTAGCATTAATCACCATAGCTTTGTCTTTGTTGGATTAGACTGAGTTTATTTTCAAATGACCACTTACAAATTGTTGCTAATTGGTTGTTTAGATTAATTATCGCTTGCTTAATTTGGGATTTGGGAAAAACGGAATAAATCTGCACATCATCTGCATATATATGACGTTTACAATTCACAAGACACACGGCTAAGTCGTTTACATAACATATAAAGAGTAGGGGTCCTTAAACGGATCCTTGGGGGACACCTGATGGAACAAAAAGACAAGATGAGCGCTTTTTCTCATGACACACATACTGTGACTGATTACTTAGATATGACGACACCAAATTACATAGAGACCGGTCGAACAAGAATTGGGTCCGAAGTTTCATGACTAGTATTTTATGATCAACACAATCAAATGCCTTAGAAAAGTCTAAATGCCTTAAAAAAGTCTAATCACGCCTATCTTCGCAAACCTTAAGTAAAGCTGTGGTGCAATTATGCTTAGCACGGAAACCCGACTGACAGTTTGTAATACGCTGTTTATCGTTTAAATAATGTTTGACTTGTTTACTAACGATAGTCTCAAGGACTTTGCTCTGAAATGGAAGTATGGCAATGGGTCGGTATTCAGTTTCTGGGCGCGATGGAGATTTCCCGAATTGCCACCACTTTAGCAATTTTTCAACTTTCAGGGAAGGTTGAAGTTGTGAGTATTAAATTAAAAATATGGGTTATATGAGTGAGAATGGCTGAAGCAGAATTTTTATGAACTTGGGAACGATATTATCCCATCCAACTGCGTTAGATGTAATGTCAAGGATCGTTTTACCAACACTAATTTCGTCGGTACATTGTAGGGAGAAAGTGTCGTCGCTACTGCATTGCGGTTCAGATATATTTGTCGGATTATGTATATCATATGCAGAAACAAATTTATCATTAAGTTCGTCGAAGTTGATGAGGTTTGGAAGGGCTGGCTTTTCAGAAGTCAAACCGAGTGAGCGCACAGTCTTCCAAAAGTCGGTGTTTAAGCTAACTGCATTGAACTTGTTTGCATAAAATGACCTTTTATTAGATCTGATTAATGAGGTTACTGCATTACGAACAACTTTGAACTCGGTGTGTATTTCAGGACATTTGTACCGTCTCCATCTCCTGTATAGGAAATCCCGGGCTTTCATGAGATCAAAGACTTCTTTTGTAAGCCAAGGTAATGTGCATTTCTTTTTACCACTGCCACATGCTTTTTAAAAAGGTATAAAATGTTCTCATTGAAATATTTAATTTGAAAGCTGGTATCATTTGTAGCACATATCGGCTGCCAATTTATCGTCTGGTAGTCATGAAAGAGTACTACTAGATTAAGTTTTGTATAATCAAATGACTCGATGAAATCATTATTCGTTACTTTTGACAGTATGTTGACCTTTAACAGAATCATTTCGTGATGCGAAAATGCTGGAACAGGGAGATGATCGTACCGAAGCACGAAATTTTCTTCAGACACTAACGCAATATCAATTAAAGAGGGTGTTTTGTTGGGTGCAAAATGAGTAGGATGGATACTATTTACGAAACGTAGACGAAAGGACTCAATCAGTTCTTTAAAAGCATTATTTTCCTTTTCTAAGATGTTTAGGTTTAAGTCACTACATATAACGATTTTGGAATAACATATAAAGGATATAATTCCTCGAGCACATCTCTTATTAGCGTATGGTGTGCAACATCCGGAGCACCGCAGAAGGAAAATTTCGTTAATAGTCCTAACCTCAATGAATACGTACTCCAGTAAGTCGGTTGGTGATGATTTTTTAATAATATGACACTTTTTTAAATAGATACCAACACCACCTCCTCCTTTGCAGCATCAGTGACCTGGAAAAAACTGCATTTTATTTAAATTTATTAGATTTGATTTTAACTCCGAGTCAAACCATGTCTCAGTTACACAAACAGCATCGACTATACTATCACTAAACAAATAACGGAACTCATCAATTTTGTTTTTTAGACTTTGCGCATTTAAACAACATACATATATTAAAACCTTTTTTCGATTTGCAAAGAATATTAAATAAAGTTTTCGATTTGTCAATAGAAGTACCCCATTCCTGTGAATTCATTTTAGAAAGTGCAACAGAAACAAAAATTATAACAACGAGAGACACAAGCGCCCTTAGAGTGTATGCCATGGAAAATAGTAAAAAATATACGAGGGGCGTTCAATATATTCTCGGTATCGATATGAAGGAAAATGCGAATTCAATTTAAATTGTTTTTATTTTTCAATATAATCTCCCTTAACATCAATGCATTTGTTACATCTTGAGATAAGCTTTTTTAAACCCATTTATTGCAAAATACCCATTTATTGCCGACTTGAGTTCTTCATCATCCGAAAATCTTTTTCCACGAAGACATTTTTTCAAATCCGGAAACAGGAAATAATCACTAGGGGCAAGGTCTGGACTATAGGGTGGGTGTTGGATTCCTTCGAAACCACAATCTCGCGCAGCAGCCTTGGAAACTCGCGCCGTCTTTTCTTTTTAATTTCCTCCCGCAAATTATGCAAAGTGGAAGCGTAGGATGTGGCGTTGATGGTTTCGCCTTTTTTTTGTACTCAATGAGCAATATTCCCTTTGAGTCCCAAAAAACTGTGGCCATGAGCTTCCCGGCAGACGGAGTGACTTTGAACTTCTTCGGGGGGTCTGTTCCTTTTGTATGCCACTGCATGGACTCTTGTTTGCTTTCAGGGTCTTTGTGGTGGACCCATGTTTCGTCCCCAGTAACAATTCGATCCATAACACCGTCCGCGTTCTCACTACACATCTCCAAAAGCTCTCTACAGCATGCGATTCTCACTTTTTTCTGAGGCGCTGTGAGCATTCGTGGCACCCACCTTGCACTGACCTTTGAAAGGTTAAGATGGTCATGAAGAATGGTGTGAATGGTACCAATTGAAAGCTTGGTGATCTCTGCCATCATTTTCACCTTTATTCGGACATCCTCAAGAACAAGTTTTTCGACTTCTTTGATGCTTTCTCCCGTACAAGCAGTAGCCGGGGCGCCGGAGCGGGGGTCGTCTTCAATGCTCTCTCTGCCTCTCTTGAACTCACTTGACCACTTTTGCACAGTTGATAATGAAGGTGCGGAACCCTGGTAAACAGCCACCATCTCTTCATGAATAGTTTTCTGACTTTTTCCTTGCTTAGTGAGAAATTTAATTACAGCGCGATGCTCAATTTTCACCATCATCGTCTCAGTTGCCATTATGATTCTGTTTAACTAGGGATAAAACGCGAATTAATAATCACATTTATATGAAATTTTACATGAATGCACTAAAATAATAGTATTACTTGATAAATAAGTCAATTTATATATACAACCACAGCTTCACCCCGATACCGAGAATATGTTGAACGCCCCTCGTAGTTCTTAATAGATTTGCAGTGAGAGAGTTAAAAAAGGGATATAAAAAGAAACGAAAAGAAAAGGAAAGGAGAAAAAAAAATTAAAAATTACATCGTTTTTTTTACGCGTCGAAGAAAAATTCATTGCTGACGTTGTAAGGTGACTTCTTGATGTCGCGCGGTAATGGTTGCGAGAGAATCTGCATCGCTGACTAAGAAGCTTCGTTGGTTCCTCTCCTTTCTCATCATAATTCTTCCATTCCTGGTAGGAACAGAGAAAAGTTGCTTTTGATCTTTTACTCGTGTTGCTTGTTGTAGTAAGACGCGATTTTTTTTGGTGAGACTTTCTTGACTTGACATAAAACACTGATGAGGATTCCAGGCCGATGTCATTTAGGCAAAGTTGAGTTCCATTTTTTTTCCGAAACTCTGTCACTGCTCTCAGAAAGAGATTTCTCTCTTGAGCAGAGTTGAATTTTAAAATGACTAGTGGATCAGCCGTATTATTTCTTGTCTGAGTACGGAAAACAGCATTTAGTGTCGGAGGTTTGCGTTCCAACAATATGACATAAGTGGTGGAACATAGACTTTAGGTTTTCGTCAGCCAAATGTGGTACACCAAACATAATAGCATCAGCAGCTATTTCTCTTCTCTCTAGAGCGTTGCAGCGTTTGTTTAATTCCTCTAAGGTGTGGTGAGTAATGGGTCCTTCGTGAGAGCTGGCTTCCAGTTTTTCAACACGCTGCTGAAGATTGTTTACGGCTCTGCTCGATTTCAAGAAACTTTGTTGACAAACTCTTTTCTACTCGTCTTAACTCTTGCATGAGATTTTCACGGAGCTCCACCATTTCATCGGCAAAACGACACATGATGGCTTCTGTGTGTTTCTTCATGTTTTTTTCAAAAGTTCTTTCGAAGGTATCAACGGTGAGCATTTTTACTGATCCTGTAAGAGATTTCCCGAGAATCGGAGCTGTACACATTGATGTGGGGGTAGTATTTTGTTTAGGCATAGAGACGGCACCATATGTTTCATTCTCAAGCTTTCCTTGCGAACGAGTGGTCACTGGGATTGAGTACGCGGGTGAATTTGAACTAATTTTAGAGAGATTTATAGAGAGCAATGATCAACACAGTAACTCAAAAATAGTAGCAGTACTTAAGACGAGAAATCAAATTATAAAATGTTTGATTTTATCAAATAAAGAAGCACTTCAGCAGAAACGAATTTCACGATTAAGGAATGATTTTAATGAAAGATTATGTGAGCAAAAAAGTGAAAAATATACTTAAAATTTAATGTTTTACCGGACGGATCAAATGACACTTCTATTCACTCGGACACTTGGTATCGATTTTCAGACCGTAGGGCATTTGCGGTTCGATAGTTTTTAGGGCAGAACTTAGTTGATCAGGAGTTACTATAGCCGGGTGTGGTTTCCATGTTTGACATAAGTGTCTAAATCGAGAATCTCGTCGATCGTGTTCTGATATCTGATTATTATTAATGTTATTAGGGGTGTTAAGGACTGCATTTCGGAAAATGCGTCCAGGTTTTGAGTATGATTGGAAAAATTGGTCAAAATGTTATTCATATTTGTTATCTTGGCATTGACTGCAAGTATTTTCTCTTTATTACTTTCTCCGATTTGCTAAAAATGTTTTTGGTAGTTTCTAAGATAAATGTTTCATTTTCCATGAGGTCTAGTAAATGGTTTTCGTTTCTTTTTACTTTCTCTATCTGCTTGTCATAATATTTAGCATCGTCCTCGTTTAAAGTACCAAATAATGATTTGCTTAAGGTACCAACTATATTTAGTAACGCTCGTTTATAACGTTTATGAGCGCCTAGGAGAGTATACTTGCTTTGGATCATCACAGATTATCCCAAAGTTTGCATTTCCCTGAAGTAGACGGCGCAGGTCGTTGATTTCTACCACGTATGTCGTGGCGTGATTCAGAGCGCTCGTAAGTTGAGTCGGATCATAGTAGACAACGAGTTTCCATTCGTTAAAATATAATTCGGCATTGCCAATTTCTTCGAAATATATCCCTGCTTTGTTGTCGACAGGAGTAATCTGAATTTTTCCGAGGGTGAGTGATAGCCCGATTAGACTGATGAAGGCGGTTGGTGACATCTGGAAGAAGGGGTTCTACGACATTTATAAAAGATTGAATTACAAGGAAAAGACGTCTAGTTGTGTTCGTGTGCTTTTTATGTGTTTTGTTTTTATCTTTATTCTTGGAAGAGTTGAAGGTTGTTGTTATGGATCACTTTCGTTTTTGGATAGGATTTCTACTATCTGAAATGGGCCCTCCCATAGTGGAGACAGCTTGCTCTTTTTAGCATTGATTTTTAACAGTACCTTATCTCCGACATTGAAGTTTGTAATATTCGATTTTTTATCAAAATATTGTTTTGAGCTTATCTTTTTCAGCATTTCACTCGCAGCTTGGTATCCGTGTTTCATAATTGTATGAAACTTTCGGCTGCTGTGCGAGCTTACTGGGGACGTTGGCTGGATACCCATAAAGCAGTTCATATGGTGTGTGGCCAGTACTTGAATGCGGTGTTGTGTCATACGCAAACATCGCGTAGGGAGTCCATGTATCCCACGTAAGAGGATATTGATTTGATTCATTGATTTCATCAGCGAACACATTTCCGTAAACATTATGCTTAGGAAATTAGCACCTTGAAATTAGCAAAGAGAATGGGATGCCATATCGGCGCACAATATTCTCGACGAATATTTTTGCGACTGTCGGAGCCTCCGCATTTGGCAAAGCATATAATTCTGAGTATTTACTCAAGTCATCAAGTTAGCAGGTACTTGTGATCCGATTAGCTTGTTGGTAAAGCTAATCTAGTGCTAATCTATATCTAGTGCGGTCCTTTCAAACGGCCTAACTAGTCGTAGTGATATTCATGGGTAATGGTGGGTTTTGCCTGCATTTGTTTATCTGACATGAGGCACATTTTCGGATGTACTCGGCTATGTCAGTCGCCATCGTCGGCCAGTAGTATTTGGATTTCATCCTTTTTAATGTTCGGGTGTCTCCTTGATGTCCCCCGAATGGTAAGTCGTGATATTACTCAATGAGTAGTTCAAGTATACTTGTAGGGTCCGTTACCACTATCCTGTCGTCAGTAAACAGTGATAGTTATATTAAATGTTTTTTCAAGAAGGTCTCTGAATATTAGCTTATGGTCGTTCCCTATTGCGGGAAGAGAAAACCCTATAGTTTTGAAACATTCCTTTGTGCATGTTTCTTTGATGTCGTTCAGACAAGAGGTCACAATCTTTTCATCAGGCTGGCTTCTGATCAGTATTTGGAGAGTGACAACATGAATAGGGGCTTGTTTATGTAGTACTAGCGTAGTGTTTTTCCCTACTTGGGGTTTCTTAAACTGAGGAGATTTGGTTTTCAAGATCTTCTCGTCAGGCGGGATGAGAAATTGTAATACTATGACCTTGTATTTGGACTGTTTGTCCGCCAAAATTGATCCCGTCTGTTCGTGCAGCTAAAGTTGTCCAGGCTGTCCCACTCGATTGATGTCTTCCGTGCTTAGGACTTGTTCCTTGTCTAAGGTATTCATCATTAGGACTTTGATGTTTGCATTGTTGGCTCGAGTCAAGCTCTCGCCGAGATAAATGACTGGAAGTACTTGCTTTTTATGAATTAATGAACATTTTTCGGTTGTATCATCGTAAGGAATTTTTATTATTTGTTGGGGTTTCAACCGTACTGTTCGACACGCGACCCTTTTTTTTTATTTTATTGTTTATTATGGGTTTTCTGTTGGTACTATCATCTGCTAAGCTCTCGCTTGACTTAGTCTTACTGTTGTATGCTGGAAGATTATTATTATTCTCCTCGCTCCTAACTGCTAAGTTCTCTTTAATCTTACTGGCCAACAGTAGTTTCTTCTTATTCTCGTCGGTCCTAACTACTATGTTCTCCTTAGTCTCACTCTTGGCCGGGAGTTTCCTTTTACTTACCTCGGTGCTTGTTCCGTTACAAGCGGCTGATTTAATAGTGGCTAGGTATGAATTGCGTGAATCACCAGATCCGGTCCGTAGACAGTCCGTATCGGGTATCCATTCCAATCGAGACTGCATGTGTTAGACACCGATGTTTGGTTGGCAGTCGGGGTTAATTGTGGAATCAACAAAGTTCGTATGGTCACGCTTTGCACTATTGCTTCTAGTGTTGGTCAAACCCCTGGTATTGGATATACCTCGGGTTCTCAATGTTACTTGTCTTTTGGAGTAATCGATGTGACATTGCAACTTGGTCAGGATATCGTTTCCAAGTATGCCATCGAATAATAAGTTTAGGTGGCTAGGTATCACCTGAAATGACTGCTCTAGCGGGATCGAGTATTCTTCAGTCCTCAGTTCTATAGTTTCAACTATTCCCCCTATAGTTTGGACTGGATCACCCGCTATCGTGGGTAAAATGCATTCATTTAAAAATGAAATGTTGTTTTCCGTTCCGGCTGATTTTACTATGCTGATATCAGCGCCTGCGTCAAGCAGGCTCGTATCACTTGTTCTTTGTATTCAGGACAGAATGATACGATTGTAGTTAAGTTAATGGATGGTGTTAATGGATGTCGGCTTGGGTCTGTACTCGGGATAGATTTTCGACTGCATCTTCCCGAGTCGTCCCGTTTCCCATGTTAGCTCCGTCTAGGAATTGCTGGTTACCATCCTGGCTGGTGACGAATTGCCTAGATTTGTGGTAAGCGGGTGGATTCTTTGATCGGTGTCAAGGAGTGTTTCTCCGAAAAGGGTTTTGTTTGGGTAAAACTCCGATGTCTGCCAAACGTGTCCTACATACGTCTTCGCGATGGTTAGGCTTTTTGCAGCAGCTACATTTTAAGGTCCTCGAAGCCTAGTTTTCACAAACTGAAGAGCTTATGTTCTGGCTCTGTCTTTATTGACGTGAACCAAACGTTTCCGCACGCGATGAACGCTGAACGCCGGGATCAGGTTGTAAATGTCGTTTAGACTTATTTTGTACTCTGACATATTGATGTCAGAGTCTGAATAATCGTCGTCGGAAAAGGATAAGTGTGCAGAATAGCAGCCTGCTTACGAGTAGTAATATTGGAGGGGGAGAAGAACAGCGTTAAAGTGTAATATATATATAAAACATTTTCTTATAATTACTAGTTATTAAAGAAATTCTGTTAATTTTTGTAAAAAAAATTTCTTATCAATGCCAATTATTTGCTTTTGTTTTTTTTTCGCTAATATGTATAGAATAAAAAATTCTTATAATTAATAATAATTTTTTTTTTGATGGAGAAGTTCCTGTTGCTGCTTTTTCTGGTTCTGATTTGTTGTTCTGCTTTTGTTGGTATGCTTTTTGATGGTTTGGCAGGTAGGCTTCACGCCCTAGAGATGGTAATTACGACCTGGTCTTTGACACTGCCCAATTTTTGCCTCCGGCGTCCGATGTGCAATTCGCCAGGTCTTACGTTTTATGGGACTTTCTACACTTTTTCACTTAACACTTTTACTTTGACTCCTGGTGTGTAGTCCCAGTACGGATCGAGTTCAGTTCTGACTTGTAGTTGGTAGCACGATCCGTTCGTTATTAAGGATCCCACCGCTGCCACAAATTGTTAGATTACGCCCTTTGTACCGTTCTTTCCGCGTGTGAATCTCGAGAAGAGTACTCAAGCGGAGAGAAAAGAAAACCTTGTAATTTATATTTTATTAGAATAGGGTCATTCCACGATAAATCGCCGAAGCTATATGGGGAGCTCTGAACGACATCCCTCCGATTTGGCTGAAAATTGGTAGAAATACTCATTGGAGTGGTACGAATCATAAGGTAAAAAAGTTTTGCAGAATTCGATATAGTTTGCGTGTAACGGAACTTCAAAAATTGGCAAAAAATCAAAATGTATGCTCTCTTTTATATTTAAAAAAATCATAACTTTGGCTTTGCTTATCAGAATTTGATAAAATATACCTTGTTGAATTCAGGAAAAGGTGAACTTTCAAAGATTTGGAATAATTTTTATTTTCAAGGACGAAGGATGTTTCAGAATATCCTTTTTACATATATCCTTGAATAAGTCAAAAAATGGTATTTTTTTTATATATTATAGAGAGATTCGTCATCTATCTCCATTTCAAATTTCAAGTTTGGATCTCTATGGGCTCGGCCAAAATAATGTTTTATACCCGAGTGCACATACATAAGTACATAGCTGTACGTCACTGTGCTTGTTTTATTTTTTCAATGACTAGTAACTGCACATTTCCCGTTTTTGAGGATTTTAGAAGTTAGGCTTAATTTATTTGCACTCTGTCGTAAGCTCGGGATTTATTTTAGATTGTATCGTAATAAGAGTTGTGAGTAATATAAATTTATAATGAGTGCTTTTGTGTGGAAAACGTGCTGCAATCCTCTGGATTTACCACCTCATCAACCCACTGCTCGTGATTTGAACAAAAAGTTGGTAATTTGCTCTACGTGTAGGAAAAAATTGAGTCAGATCCGAAATTCTGATACAACGCCATCATTGCTAGAGGTTGAAGATCAAATTGAAGTTGATGAAATGTATTTCGATAAAGACATTGCATTCAATTTGATTAATGAAGAAGATACATTCGACAAGTGAAGACTTAGTGACTTAAAATATGTGCAATCAAAATTGAAAAAGCCTATGTTTAAAATTGCAGATAAAGCTTTCTCTGTTACTATTGATAATGATGAAGATAATTCCAAAAAATAAAATAAAATTTCCATAAAACTACAGGCAAAGACACCAAACTTGTTTTGTTGTCTTTACTTTCAAGAGAATGGAGCGTCAACAAAATTATAGAAGAGTTTCCAGGATCGACAAGCTATATGATCAAGAAATCAAAGCGGTCCACCAACTTATGGGAAAAGCTTAGATGCTGATATCAAGCAATTTTTAGAAAGTTTTTACTGTGAAGACAATATCAGCCGTTTAATTCCAGAAAAAAAAGACTACGTATCTATAAAGGTAACAACAATTTATTTTCGCAGGGTCGTAAGACGTTTTGCTTTTTTTTAGATTGAAAATCAGAAAAAACATATTCAAAAACGCCTGGTCCTGGCTAACCTTCGGGAGATATATTATAAGTTCAAAGAAGTTCATAATAATGTTAAGATTGGATTTTCCAAATTCGCGTCGTTAAGACCAAAGAACTGCATTTTGGCTGGGACATCAGGAACTCATTCCGTGTGTGTTTGCACCATCCATCAAAATATCAAATTCATGTTTGAGGGTAGCAATATATCAAGGCTGATAGAAAACGAAGATAAGCATCTCAATGACAGCAGAGCCTGCTTAGCTTTGGGAATTTGTAACCCTCCTGAAATAAATTGTTACTTGGGCAAGTGCCTTAATTGCCCAAACTATTCTAAATTAAGGAGAATCTTTGACACTGCTTTTAGTAATCACTTCATAGAAGACGTAACATACTATCAGTGGACCCATACAGACCGATCAAAATTGGAAGTGAGAATTGAAAACTCTGAGGATTTTATTCAGAGGTATTTGAAACGGCTTGGTGTTTTCATTCGTCATGTTTTTATAACTGATCAACAAAAAATGTACATAAAGGAAGCCAAAACTCTCTTAACGAAAACGGACATACTTGTTTTAATGGACTTTTCCGAAAATTATGGTTTTGTTGTGCAAGATGTAGTGTAGGAATACCACTGGACTAGCGAACAGGCGACGATTCACCCTTTCGCAATATATTACCTGAACCAGATGGAGATATTAAAAATGAAAGTTTTATTGTAATCAGTGACTGCTTAAAGCATGACACTATCGCAGTACACTTATTTCAGCGCCGTCTCTTAGAGTTCCTGCACAAGAAATGCCAACATTTTAAGAAAATTATTTATTTTTCCGATGAATTTGCTGCGCAGTACAAAAACAAAAAGAATTTGTTTAATTTAACATTGCATGAACAGGATTTTGGAGTGAATGCTGAATGGAACTTCTTTGCGACCTCTCATGGTAAGGGCACATGCGATGGACTTGGTGGTACAATAAAAAGACTGGTTGCCAGCCTAGCCTACAAAGACCGTATAGGGAACACATAACAACTCCCTTACAGTTATATAACTGGGCAACTGAAAATGTAAAGAATATGGATTTCTCCTACGTGACCACACAGGAGTATAATGAAGAAAAATTATTGATGGAATCGGGATTTTCTAATTTAAGAATTGTGTCGGAAACAAGAAAACTTCATAATATTTCATCTGTTTCACAAGGAGTATTTAAAGGAAAATATATATGTAAATACTCTTAAAAGATAATAAATAATGATTTGTTTTAGTTTTTAAGGCCTTGGGATACAAGGCCCCAGTGAGACTTTTTTTTAAATGAAAATATTTATTACAGAATATTTAGCCGCCTATAAAACATTATTTTGGCCGAACCCAGAGATCCCAACTTCAAATTTGAAATGGAAATAGAGGACGAATCTCTCTATAATATATAAAAAATAAAAAACAAACAAAATACCTTTTTTGAGTTATTCAAGGGTATGTGTAGAAAGGATATTCAAGGAACATCCTTCGTCCTTGAAAATAAAAATTATTCCAAATCTTTGAAAGTTCACCTTTTCCTGAATTCAACAAGGTATATTTTATCAAATTTTGATAAGCAGAGCCAAAGTTATGATTTTTTTAAATGTGAAAGAAAGCATCAATTTTTATTTTTTGCCAATTTTTGAAGTTCCGTTACATGCAAACTATATCGAATTCTGCAAAACTTTTTTTGCCTTATGATTCTTACCACTCGAATGAGTATTTCTACCACTTTTCAGCCAAATCGGAGAGATGTCGTTCAGAATGTCGGTCGATCCTTCATGGAATGACCCAATAGTTAAAGGCACGCTCTGAGGCCGGGGCTACGATCTTTACTATTCGAGTTCGATTTTTAAGTTATAATACAATTATATTTATTTTATAGTACATTGAGGGCCCACTGTGTAACCGAGGGCTTCGGCCTTTACTGTCTGGAGGTGGTTATTTTTCTCTCACTCTGGTTGTTCTTCCCAACCACTGCTTTTTAACCCAATTTTATCGATAATTCTGCTTGCACACTCACGCAATAGCCTCAGTACAAAATAATTCCCACAATCCATTTTTCACTCATCGATTTGGAAGTCCGCATTTTTGACTTAATTGTCCTAAGTGTCCCAGTCAGTTAACCCTTCGTGTTGACTTAATTACAGCTGGTCGGCACCAACGATCGTTCGTACGACGACGTGGGTATATAGTACTATAGCGTAGTGTACCGGGGTATTACAACGGTACAACCAACAATTTCGTTGATGCACGTCATACCACACCTGATATTTACTTGTAACAAAACTAAATTATTTTTTCTCAAAATAGAAGAATTGTGGGCTTCATAAAGAGAAATTCATTACTGAAAAAACAGGCTAACGGTTTTTTTTACTGTAAAACCTACAACCATGATCGATAAGCAAGAATAATTACAAATCTTACAATCTTTCATACATTTATTTAATCAAAAGAAGACTGAGTAAAAGTTAAAGGATACAAACCAAATTATTAATTGAAGCTTTTGGCTAAATTCCTGTAACCTTTTCCCATTTCGCTTTAAATATATATTCAACTCTCTTTGCTCAGCCCAAATCCCATAATATAATAAATAATCAACATAATCCCACTTGCCATTCTTCTTTTTCTTAGCGTTACCAAAACCTTTCAAGCTTCAGGCTGAAAACACACCGGATTAGACAAAACGTTTTTTGCTGACTAATAAAACAACAATCCATTGATTCTTATGAGCCAACACACACCAAAGCAGGCGAAACAAAAAACATGTTTTTGACTCGGTGTGTTTCATGACTGGTTGTTGAAAATACATGGCTTTTCATACGACCAACCTACACCGAATGCAACAAAAACGTTGCAAGCCACCGTCGTTGTCGATTATTACCCACTTGCCTATGGCGTAACACACACCGCATACGACGAAGCAAAAAAAACATGATTCGTTGTCGTTAGATGCAAAGTTGTTTTTCAGAAACAAAATTTTGTTGTTGTTGTTTTTTTGCACTGGCGTTTATATATTTGAGAGTCTTCGTTGAGAATGGCCGACGAACTAAGGTTTGCCTTTTCTTAACGTAGAAACAGAAAAACGAAATGATTTAATTTGTTACATTGCGTTTCGGTTGGTGTGTGTTGAAATAAAACATGTCTTCCTGCCTGTGAATCAAAATACGTTTTGACTGCTAAGGTGTGTTTTCAGCCTTAAACACAAACATTATTTGCTAGTGTAAAAGTAAAGCTTGTACATTAAAGAGCTCTTTTGTTTTATCTATTTAATTCACTTTTATTTAATTTAATCGTGATAATTTAATTATAAAATTTTATTTAAATTTTGCTTGTCCGTGGCACTCACTGCTCTACCAAGACCACTGAAGAAAAAGGAAACCGGAAAATCATTTTTGAGCATCGCCGGAAATTTCGTGGTGACAGCTGGTGGGTGCGTTCGTAGTAGTGAGTGCGTTCGCAGCAGCGGGTGCGTTCATAGTACATTGGCTGCATTCAGCTGTGATTTTGTAGTGTTTTAAAGGTGGTCGCTACATGGCTCTCCCCTTTGCGAGAACAAAACGCGAAGGTGGTTTGATTTTCCTCCCAGACCTTTTTATTACCTCTGGGTTCAACGAGCATACTGCTTGACGTAACGGTACTTCATTATAAGAGGTTGGTTTTCCCTCTTGTAGGCTGGTTTGAGACGCTGGATAGAGACATGAACTTCCTTGTTTGGCAAGGCAACCTTGAATGTGTGTTGTTTGCGTTCGAGAACCGCGTAGGGTCCGGAATATGCGGGCTGCATCTTGTATGAAGCTAACTGGTTCTTTTGAAGTGGTGTCTGCTTCAAAGAAATCTCATGGGAGCCGCAATTCGGTGCCGAACATCAGCTGTGCGGGCGTGGTGCCAGATTCGTTAACCATTAACCGAGGAGAACGACTAGTAGCGAAATCACCCAACTGTCAGGGTTGTGTGCGGTCAGTGCTGCCTTAAGTGAGCGGTGCCACCGCTCCACCACCCCGTTTGCTTGAGGATGATATGCCATTGTGTGTATGCGTTTGCAGCCGAGCAGTTGGGAAAGGCGATGAAAGAAAGTAGATTCAAACTGACGAACTTGAGCCGTGTTCAAGCGTTGAGGACAACCGTATCGTTCTACCCAGTTGAAGAGGAAAGCGTCCGCAACAGAGGCAGCAGTGGTGTCGGCAATTGGAATGGCTTCTGGCCAGCGTATCACACGATCGATGCATGTGAGCAGGTAACTGAATCCGTTGCAGGTTGGTAGGGGGCCGACGATGTCAATATGCACATGTTCTAGCCTATCAGCTACTTCAAAAGTTCCCATAAGCGGGTTGGTATGCCTGTGTACCTTGCTTCGCTGACAGTCATGGCAGCTCCGTGCCCACTTCCCGACGTCCACGTTCAGAAGAAACGAAGTGATATAGTTTTACGTGAGGCTCTTACCCCTGGGTGGCTAAGTTTGTGAACGGTTTCGAAAGCGGTCCGCCTGAATGTAAGGGCGAGCTCGCCCGGAAGTTGTTTCGCAGACCACTTCTGTTTCGGTACCAGGAGGAACAAAGTTAGCGAAATTTAGTTTGTCACTTACCGATTTTAACTTTTCTAGCTCTGTGTCTGTCCTTTGCGCTTTGGCTATCGCTTCTTAGTCCATGGTTATTGGGTTGTCGATGGAGAGAGAGCATCTGCTGCAGCGTTCTCTGACCCGCAGATATGTCGGTGGAGAATTGTGAGATGTATTCCAGATATCGTTGTCGTTGCGGTGTCTCTGATTTTGATGGTGGGTTGTGAATGGCGAACTTTAACGGCTTGTGGTCCGTAAATATAGCACAAGGCCGTCCCTCAATGAAACGACGAAAGTACTCGATTGCCAACTTAATTGCTATCAACTCACGATCGAAAGTGCCATACTTCTTTTGCCTATCTGACAAAGCCTTCGAGAAAAATCCCATTTCCCATCGACGACTTGGAGGAGTACTGCCCCGACGGCTGTGTTTGAAGCGTCGGTCATGAGGCGTAACTCGGAGTCTAGAAGGGGATGTGCCAACGTGGCAACTTCTGTAAGTGCTTGGCGACAGCGGATGATGGTGTCCAGTTAAGTGGTGTATTATCCCTTTTCCTTGAGCCATGAAGCATATTGCAGAGGTACTTGATCGGCCGCAGAATGAGGCATCCTAAGCCTGAAGAATATTATTGTTTCTTTTCCAAATTCACACTTTTCCCGGTTCAAGGTGATGCCGTTTTGATCGAGTCGTTTGAAGATCTCCTCCAGATGGAACAGGTGTTCCTTTTGTGATTTTGAAGCTACTAGCATGTCCAAGTCGCCGAAGATAGAGTCGAGGAAACGTTGTTGAGTTTGGGCGGCATTGCGTAGCCCAAATGTCATCCGCTCGAACTCGTATAACCCGAAAGGGGTTATAATGGCGGTTTTTGGTACGTCATCTGGTGCCATGGGGATTTGGTGATACGCGCGGGCCAGGTCGAGGCGAGTTAGAAATACTTTGTCACCTTTGAGCACAGAAGTATTTGGCATTATCCGCTGGACATCCATGAGACGAGGCAGAGGATACCTGTCAGGAAGTGTTATGGCGTGGAGACGTCTGTAGTCACCACAGGGACGAATTGTGCCGTCCTTCTTAGATAGACGTCCACTTGGTTGATGGCATATAACGAGACCTCATCGGATGACGTGAGAAGGCGTGAAGTGCTGCAGTTGGAATCTTGTTCGACGAGTCGGCGACCATGGAAGTCTACAAGTGGCAGAACGAACTCAAAAAATCTGCTCCCAAGATTGAGTGCGGGATTGCGGCACGAGTGAAGCTCTAGCGAAAATTGCGCCCCATGCCAAAATCCAGAACGAGAGTTGTGGTACCGAAAGTTCTTGTGTGGGTGCCATTCACAGCTCGCAGTGTTGTAGGATCTTGGTGTAGTCTTGTTGTGTTCTTGACTGATAGAGCTGATATGGCGGCTCCGCTATCTACAAGAAACCGGTGGCCAGAAATTTTGTCGTGTAAACATAGGCGATTTAACTTACCAGCAACTGTAGAAGCCTCACCTAAAGATGCTGGTGGGCGTTTCCGTGCTTGTAAGTGAATGGTGACGAGTACTTTTTGGCCTTCGAGCCGTATCGTCGGTGGAACCAAGAATGTCCGGAAATGATGCTGTGTTGCCTGCCTTCTGACTTCTGCCGTCCGCTTGCATTGGCAACACTTGCTGTTTGCTGGTGTGTAGCTCTGGCTTGGTCATTCAGCTGATTTTCGATTGCGGTTAAGCTCTGCAGGATTGCTTTGATGTTTTCGTTGCCCGGAAGGTTGAAACTGGAGGTGGCAGCGCGTCAATTGATTTGGGTGAAGAAACGTGGCTTATGATTTTGTCGGCCACCTCAGCCAGTGTGTTGAGGTCACCCAAGACGGATGAGAGCATCGCCCTCACGTGCGAAGGCAAACGAGATAGCCACATAATCTTTATAACAGTGTCCGGAGTGCCTGAAGATCCGGAAAGGTCGCGGATGCGCCGAAGGAGCTGAGATGGCTGCGAGTCGCCCAGGTCTAGACCTTCTATGAGGCGTTGCATGCGCTGCTCCTCGTTTTCTTCATAGACCTTTATAAGCCGTTCTTTTACCTTGTTGTATTTATTGGCAGCTGGCGGAGTCAAAAAGATGTCCGAAATTTGTTCCAGATCCCTTCGATCGAGGTTAGCAATCACGTATTGAAACTTCATGTCGTCGTTTGGCTTCGAAGCTGAAAGGATGGCTTCCATTTGGGCGAACCAGAGGGAAGGTCTCTCGCGCCAAAATTGGGGCAGACGTGCAACCACAGAGAGACCCGAGACAATCGCTGTGGTTGAATCGAAGCTGGTCTGGCTATTGCTAGCATCGTTTGCCGTTTCATCTGGCATGCTTTTTTGGTGTGGATGAATTCACAAATTCTGAATTCTTTAGTGTTTTTTTCTTTTGTGGCAGCCGTAACGAAATTTGCGAAACACTGAATGTTCAACACGATGGCAATGAAAAACACTGAATCACAGAATCCGTGAAATTCCAACTTTATCGATGGGGAAAACCCAACCCAACGTGGTATGTGGATCCAATTAATGTCTGGCAATGCGTTAACAAAGGATTTCCATTTCGCAAGGCTATTACACTGGAGGCTCTCGTCCCACTCCGTCTTTTCGATCCAAATAGATTGCATCAGCAACTTAGCAATGACGACTATTGGAGCCAGCCATCCCGCTGGATCAAATAGTTGAGCGATGTTGGAAAAGACTTCACGCTTGGTTGGATCTTCCGACATTCGGATTGTCGGAGCAACGAAATCTCCTTGGGCATTCCATCGAATGCCCAGTGTCTTTGTGGTGGCTATCCTTGTCGAAATTTAGAAAGGCTTAAAACATGGTTCGCGGGCAGGTGATTCAATAGAGAAGGCGTATTTGAAGTCCACTTACGTATGATTCAAGCATTGTTTGAGCCTTTTGAGCAGTAGGCAAGTCGTGAGCACCAGAAAGCACATCATCGACATAGAATTCTGACTTTAGGATTTTCGAGGCAAGTGGATATTTCAACTTCTCATCCTCAGGTAATCGCAAAAGAGTGCGAAGGGCTAAATAGGGCGCGCAATTGATACCGAAGGTGACCGTTAACAACTCATAATCTACCACGCGGGAATTGGAATCACCTCGAAAAAGAATTAGCTGAAAGGATGTATCATCAGAGTGGACCGCAATTTGTCGATACATTTTCTGTATGTCGGCTTTAAAAACAAATTTGAAAAATCTCCACCGAACAATCAAAGAGGTCAGGTCCCGTTGAAGAACTGGCCCTGGATACAAAATATCGTTTAAGCTTATTCCACTGGAAGATGCTTTCGAAGCGTTAAAAACCACACGAAGTTTCGTTGACGTACTCTCAGGCTTCAATACTGCGTGGTGGGGGAGATAATAAGAAGAAACAGTGCCATCTTCAGTTATCTCACCGCTCCTTATCTCACGCATGTGGCCCAATGTGATGTACTCATTCAATGCCATTGAATACAGTGTACGGAAAACGGGGTCTTGTGTTAACTTCTTTTCGTTTCGTAAAAACTGCTGTAAAGCAATGTTCCTCGATAAGCCCAAATCTCGTGCGGAGTTTGTAGGTTTAAATGGCAGCCTAACAACATATCTTCCATCAACACGTCTATAAGTTGTTTCCTCATATAGGTCCTCACAAAACTTACGAGTATCTTCAGCAGACACAATTTGCTTCCGCTCTACGACTTCTTCCAGCTCCCAAAATTGTCTGATCTGCTTACCTAAATCGGAGATGTCTTACACCGACACGAATGTGCTAAAGGAGTTGGCGACGATCGGTATAGGTCCCGATAAAACCCAACCAAAGACTGTCCTCTGTGCCAAAAGGGTGTCGGAAACTCTATGCAATCCATCTAGAACAATTGTTAGATAAAGGTCTGCGCCGATAAGCAGATCAACCGGAGAAGATTTACAAGATTTACAAGGGATCTACAAGCGAGAAGGAAGAGCTCGGTAGGTCATTTGCCAATCTTCGTAATACGATGTCTTGAACAGAAATTGGTTTAGCTAGGTTCTCCTCATCGACAAGTGAGAACGCGCAAAGCTTTTTTGAGGTGGCTGTCTGAGTTGTATTAATGCTAGAAATTGATATATTCATTGGAAAAGTGGGAAGATTTAAAGGCGTCTGTACTGATTCTGAAATAAACGAAACGTTAGACCCTGGGTCGATAAGCGCTCGTACGAAATGATTTTATGTTTTTTTTTTATTATTATAGTTCATTAATTCATTAAAAACTTAACAATGGGTAGATATTTCTGCGAAGCCTTGAAGGCTTTTCTGCAGAAGATTGCTTTTCATAGTTTTATGATTAGTTTTTCGTAAGCAAACTTAGATTAATACATAATACAATCTTTTTAATGATAATTAGATCATTAAAGAAAAAACTAATAATAATTGATAAGATAAATTAGGTTTGAAATTTAGCTATTTAACTTCGAAATTCAAGAAAAAATTGTTTTATAATTTTCTTTCTAGTTTTAATATTTTGTATATTTTTTAGTTCATGCGGAATTGTGTTTAGAACTTCCGGTACACTGCATTTCAGCTGTCTTCTCCCGTAGTTATTGTAGAATCGGGGTTCGTGAAGCATACCTTGAGCTCTTATTCTTGTGTTGATTCCATGTTGAATTGGTGTTATGAATCTGTTGTCATCTTAGTACTCCAGTAAAATTGTCATCTTGAAAATATCTTCTACTCGAAGAACTTTAAAACTCCTTTGTTCCGAAATATTGAGCTGGTTATGTACGCCTATTTTCTTCATTGCCGAGTTTTGAAGTTTTTGAATTTTCTGTATATGTGTTGCTGATGCATTGCCCCATGCAAGTATGCCATACCTCAGTTTAGATTCCACAAGGCAAAGTAAGTTTGTCTTAATACGGCCGTTGTGACATGATATTTTAGATGTGTTAATGCATATAAAGCTCTTCTGAGGCTCACTCGCAACTCATCTATGTGCTTATCCCACAAAAAGTTGCTGTCGATCGTAACTCCCAGATATTTGTATCTCTCCACTGTGTCGATATGGCAGTTAACTGAACTATTGCATGATTCATTTTTGAAGTGGATTTGCAATTGTGTAGCCCTGAATTGCGGGTTTCGTATATGCATCATTTTTGTTTTAGAAGCATTGATCGTTAAGCCGTGATCGTGACACCACTTTACCGCGTTGTCGAACTCCTCCTGCATAATTTGTTTTGCCGTATGTAAGGATCTGTGACGCACCACTATCGCCGTATCGTCTGCATATGCAAATGGTATGGCCTTCTTGAAAACTCGTAACATCTCATTGGTGTACAATATGAACAAGATTGGACCCAATTTTGATCCTTGAGGAACTCCATATTGAACGTTTTCATTTTAGCTGTATGCATTGTTTATTTTGACGCAAAATTGTCTGTTCGTCAGATATTCACGTAGCCAATCTGCCATCAGTCCTCGTATACCATTATTTTCCAGTACTTCTACTAGTTTAACATGGTTCAGTGTATCGAAAGCTTTACTGAAGTCCACGAATAGCACTAAAACATGATGGCTTTTATTTAGACTTTCGTTAACGCAATTTGTAAATTCTCCTAACAGCTTACCAGTGCTTTTATTTTTCTGGAAGCCGTACTGACTTGCGTGTATCAGAGAATTCTTTGCTATAAAGTCTTGCAGCCTGTTTGTTATTACCTCTTCCATGCACTTTTCTATTACTGGCAATATTGATATTGGTCGATAATTTTTAAGGTCGCTTTTTGTACCTCCTTTGTATATCGGTCTGATTACAACGGTTTTTAAGCCTGTAGGGATTTTTGCTTGTGCAATACTTAAATTAATTAATTTACACAATAATGGGGTAGATATGTCCGTGTGCCTTTTTATATCAATAGCTCGTATTCCATCAATACCTGGCGACTTGTTTTCACTCAATAAATTAATTATTCTTCGAGTTTCCAAGAAATCTGATTCTTGAATATAGATTGTGCTGGCTAATCTTGATTTTGAGTGTGTCGATGTAACCGAGTCACAATGATGCACAATAAATTGTGATAACCACTTAAATGTGAGCAGCGACATCTAGATTCACAGAGCAGAAAATGTCGATACTCGAAGACCAGAAGATTTCGATACTGGAATAACAAAGTCTCGACTGGAGAGTGGAATCGAATTTTCTAGCAAATTGGAAATTGTATGGGACGCTGGATGGCGAGGATTGTTCTCGAAGTATGTCATTCAAGTATAAATACCAGCATCCCCAAGGTATGCAAATCAGTTCTAAAGTGAAATTTTTAAGTGTTAATTAGGAGAAGTGATCAAGTGGTTTAAGTAAAAGATAAGAAAAGTATAAGCGGTTGAGAAATTGGATTGTACTGAGAGAAACAATTAAATAGTGAATTATAACTGTACTGAATAAAGCGATTTCTATTGAAAAGAATAAGTTCTATCATTTGTACCCACTCAAACATTTTACATTGGTGTCAGAAGTGGGATAGGAATTATTGTGTGTACAAAAAAAAAAGTGCTTTCTGACTATTTGAAAAAGCTAGAATGGGTCGAAAACCATTGCAGTTGACCCTCGTCCAACTCAAATCCGAGTTGAACAAGAGAAGCCTCAGCGCCAGTGGAGGAAAAAGTGACCTGGTGCTCCGACTTCAGGAGGCTTTGAACAACGAGGGACATGATCCTGATGCATACTCGTTTGATGTTGACGAGGATGAACAGACAAGTACCGGCAGTGACATGGCTGCGATGATGCAACTCCTCTTATTAAAAATGGACGAACAAAAGAAAAATCTGGAAGAACAAAAGAATAGCCTCGAACAAAAATTCGACGAACAAACCAACAATCTGCACGGTCTTCAACAGAAAATGGATGAACAAAAGAATAATCTGGAAGAACAAAAGAACATTCTCCAGCAAAAATTCGAAGAAATCGATGACAAATTTGAAAGAATAGAGAAGAACGTTGATGACAAATTTGATAGAATAGAGAAGAACGTTGATGACAAATTTGATACAATAGAGAAGAATGTTGGCGAAAAATTCGAAGAAATGGACAGCAAAGTTCAGCAACTGGCTAAAGAGCTCGACACAGTGCGAAAACAGAAACTGCGAGAATGTTCTTTAAGCGGTCCAAGGAGAAAAGAGTTGAAGCCTCCCTCATTCGATGGCCAGACCTCATGGTCTACTTATAAGAAGCAGTTTGAAATGGCTGCCTGTGCAAACGACTGGGACAATGAGGAAAAGTGCTTTGCCCTAACAATTGCCTTGCACGGTCCTGCAGCAGAATTGTTGCAAACAGTAGACATCGAAAAGCGTAAAGATTATGTGACTTTAGTACACACGAAACGGTGTGGCTATCCCCACCACATGCAGGAGGTCTACAAGGTCCAATTGCAAAGCCGAACGCAGCAACGAGGAGAAACACTTCAGCAGCTCCAAGCAGACGTGAGTAGACTGGCACATCTGTCATACCCCACCGCAAGCCAGGAAATTATCGACGAAATGGCAAAAGATGCATTTATCAGGGGAATTGCAGATTCGAAGCTACAGTCAGCAGTAAGGATGGCCGGGAAAAGAACCCTTGCTGAAGCACTTGCCTTCGCTCTGGCGATGGAAGCAGCCAACCAGGCATCCAGGGGAACACATTTCGTCAGGGAAGTAGCATCTATTGAATGCTCCTGCACAAGAATTAGTGCCGAGGAACGAGATACTCGACGGGATAAACGAATAATGCGCTGCTGGAATTGTAATAAAATACGACACCTTCAAAGGCAGTGTAAAGAACCGGTGCGACGAAGAGACTGCCCTCACTGTGGTGACAAGCAAATAGAGGAAGAAACCGCTATCAGAAAAATCAGAAACAGATATCAATAAGCCGGTCAAACTTCCCGAAGCTATCAGTCGGGAAATGCTTAAGCACCAACTTCGCGGGGCAGAAGTTGGTAGCAGGAGTCGACGGCCCCAGGACCATCATCCAAGTCTCGTTGGCAAAACGATGCAGCGAAAGTCTTCTAGTAGAAGTAGTCAGTGGAAAAGAAAAATGGATGGCAACAATAGACACCGGTGCCACGGCCTCAATCATCAGGAGGAATCTTGTGCAGAAGTCTTGGCTGCATAACACTAGCAGTTGCAGCTGGCGAACAGCTACAGGAGCAACGATTAAGGTATATGGTGAAGTCCGCATAAAAATCCAACTGGCCGGAATAACATTCAGTAACGCGTTTCTGGTAGCTGACATATGTGACGTGTGCATCATTGGTATAGACTTCATGAGAGAACATGGACTTGTAGTCGACTTGGGGGCAGAAACCCTGAAATACGGAAACTTGGAGATGCCAATGATATACGGAAACGCCAACACCTCAGTCTCAAATGTCGTCATCTGCAGCAATCAGAGTCTAGAGCCTTCGTCAGAAGCAATTTTGTGGGCAAAAGTGGAAGGTGGTCCTGGTAGACACCGATTCTATCTGATGGAGCCAGAAAAGAGAAGAGCATTCATGGTGGGAAAGACCTTAGTGGAGCCAAAGAACAACATGGTCCCTGTAAGGATTCTAAATCCAAAGACATTCAGTGTAAAGGTTAAAAAGGGGGAGATAGTGGGAAAATGCGTACCTGTTGAGGCTATATCGACCACAACGGAAAAAAAGGGTGCAACACCCGTCACAACAGTTCAGAGCATAAAAATCAAGAACAAAATTCTCAGCCTCTGTAATCTGGACGAAGATCAGCGAATCCTGGCAGAAAAACTAATCGGTGAGTACGCTGATATATTTGCTACACAAGACGGAGAATATGGACGTACGCATATTGTTCAACACCACATTGACACCGGAGACGCTCGACCAATCCGTCAACCTGCAAGGCGTCTTCCATTGGCAAAGCAAACAGAAGTTGCCGAAATGATGTCGAAGATGAAAGCTGAGGGAGTGATTGAAGAATCGCAAAGTCCCTGGGCATCTCCAGTGGTCCTCGTGAAGAAGAAAGATGGCAGCACGAGATTTTGTGTAGACTACCGACGTCTCAATGATGTCACTAAAAAGGACAGCCACCCACTTCCGAGAATCGATGACACTTTGGATATGCTTTCTGGAGCGAAATGGTTTTCAACACCTGACTTGAAGAGCGGTTACTGGCAGGTAGAGATAAATCGTACGGACCGTGAAGAAACAGCCTTCACTACAGGAAGCGGTCTTTGGCAGTTTGCAGTGATGCCGTTTGGACTGTGCAACGCTCCGGCCACCTTCGAGCGAACATTGCAAGGACTCACCTGGAAAACATGTCTAATATATTTGGACGACGTTATCGTCATAGGTAAGACATTCGAGGAGCACCACAAAAATCTAAAAGAAGTGTTTGAGAGGCTGCGAAGTGCTCATTTAAAGCTCAACCCAGAAAAGTGTGCCTTGTTTCGTCCGGAAGTAAAATATCTGGGTCACATTATATCAGCGGAAGGAGTAAGAACGGATCCTAACAAAATTGAAGTCGTGAAAAGTTGGCCTTCTCCAAAAGATAAACACCAACTGAGAAGCTTCTTGGGACTCGCCACGTATTACAGAAGGTTCGTAAAGGATTTTGCTGGCATTGCAAAGAGCCTGCATCAACTTACGGAAAAAGGCCGACAGTTCAGGTGGTCTGGAGAATGCGAAAAAGCATTTCAAGAACTGAAGCGACAGCTGTGCAATGCCGCCATCTTGGGTTACCCCACGCCCGGAAAAATGTTCATCGTGGACGCAGACGCCAGCAATGTTGGGGTCGGAGCTGTGATCTCCAAAGTTAATGACGGTCAAGAGAAAGTGGTCGCATATTACAGCAAATACTCTCCAGACCTAAACGGAACTACTGTGTAACCCGGCGCGAGCTTCTGGCTACGAAGCATTTCCATAAGTACCTCTACGGACAAAAGTTCATTCTCCGGACAGACCACGCAGCTCTGAAATGGCTACTCCAATTTAAGAACCCTGAAGGCCAAGTTGCAAGATGGATGGAGCAGTTGCAGGGCTACGACTTTGAAGTGCAACACCGCAAGGGAACACTCCACTCAAATGCTGATGCCCTCTCTCGTCGACCGTGCGGTGTAAAATGCGAACACTGCAACCGTAAAGAAGCGAAAGAACAGGCTACTATCCAAATGATCAGGACTGAGCCAATAGAGGGTTGGAGTATAGACGAAATCCGTTCCTCCCAACAGGCAGACAATGACATCGAACCAATATTGGCCTGGAAGGAACACGAGGAAAGACCAAGCTGGCAGCAGATATCAGATCGGAGCCAAACTCTGAAGGCATACTGGGCACAGGGGACTCGCTTTTTGTGCAAGATGGATTGCTGAAGAGAAAATGGGAAAGTGCAGATGGGAAAACATCTCGTATGCAGCTAATAGTGCCACGTTCCAGAGTCAGTCAAGTACTCCATGAAATACATGACGGAATCTCAGGAGGCCATTTGGGGGGAATAAACAAGACGTTGGAAAAGGTAAGGGAACGTTTCTATTGGCTAAGCGGTAAAAAAGATGTCGAGAATTGGTGCAAAAAGTGCATAAGGTGTGCGGCTACCAAGGGTCCAAAAGTAAAGCCACGTGGACAAATGCAACAATACAATGTCGGAGCACCTTTCGAACGAATAGCCATCGACATCGCTGGGCCGTTTCCCGAAACTTTTATTGGTAACCGTTATACTCTCGTGGTCATGGATTACTTTAGTAAGTGGCCAGAAGTGTTTGCCATCCCAAATCAAGAGGCTAAGACCGTAGCCGAACAGATAGTCAACAACTGGGTGTGCAGATTTGGGGTCCCAATGGAGCTGCACTCTGATCAAGGGCGAAACTTTGAATCAAAAGTGTTCCAGGAAATATGTCAATATTTAGGAATCTGATGGAATGGTCGAGCGATTCAATCGGACCTTGAATGAGCATCTATCTAAGGTTGTCAGCAACTGCCAGCGGGATTGGGATCGACACATACCCCTCTTCTTAATGGCCTACCGAAACGCGGTCCATAGCTCAACAGGGCACACACCATCCGAGATCTTATTTTGTCAAACAATTCGGTTGCCAAGTGAAGCAAAATTCGGATCCCCACCGACGGAGCCTAAAGAAGTGAACGAGTACGTGAATGACTTACGCAGCAGGATTCGTAAATTGCATGAAGACACCAGAGAAAAGATGAAGCTAGCAAGCAGCCGCATGAAGACTAGATACGATATCAAGGCGAAATCTTCCGGTTTCAACGAAGGAGATCTGGTCTGGCTGTATAATCCTCAGCGTAAGAAAGGCAAATCACCAAAATTGCAACAGGACTGGGAAGGTCCATACAAGGTGATAACCCGCATTAATGACGTTGTCTACCGGATCCAGCGTGGGGATCGAGGAAAATTGAAAGTGGTCCATTTGGACAGAATGTGTCATTTCAACGGGATGCAGAATGACGAAGTTGTTCGGGACGAACAACTCTAGGGAGGGAGCAATGTGATAACCACTTAAATGTGAGCAGCTACATCTAAATTCACAGAGCAGAAAATGTCGATACTCGAAGACCAGAAGATTTCGATACTGGAATAACAAAGTCTCGGCTGGAATCGAATTTTCTAGCAAATTGGAAATTGTATGGGACGCTGGATGGCGAGGATTGTTCTCGAAGTATGTCATTTGAGTATAAATACCAGCATCCCCAAGGTATGCAAATCAATTCTAAAGTGAAATTTGAAGTGTTAATTAGGAGAAGTGATTAAGTGGTTTAAGTAAAAGATAAGAAAAGTATAAGCGGTTGAGAAATTGGATTGTACTGAGAGAAACAATTAAATAGTGAATTGTAACTGTACTGAATAAAGCGATTTCTATTGAAAAGAATAAGTTCTATCATTTGTACCCACACAAACATTTTACAATATTTTATTTGTGTGCTAAAGTTGTTTGCACACGCATTAGTTAAATTGTTCAGACACATTTTACCCGTGAAATTCTTTATTATTGTTTCATCCAAACTAATGGATGATTTTGGATTTTTCTTTACAAAATTATTGTTAGATTGACTCTTTTTTTAAAAAAATTTTTAGCCTAATGGCCCCAATCTTTTCAATAGTAACATTGATAGCTTTTATTTTCATACATGCTGTTATTCTTAAATCAACCTGTTGAACTCTGTCTACCTCCATACCTGCTCGTGCTATCCCTTGTATTGCTTCCCGTCTGCGATCTGCCTCGTACCATATGTCCCACAATACTCTCCCAAATCCCAATCAATACCAACCCGTGTCATTTAAGATCTGTCTACCTTTTCCGTCCGAATAATCACAGGACAACTTATGGTCTCAACGAGCCACTGCGTCGTATGCTACGTGAAACAAATCGGGTACGTCAAGTGTTCGATTTCCACTACAGCAGCCCAGCCCCCCGAAATTCCCTAAGTAACCATTTTTCCCGTCTATAGACCTTAGCTTAAGTAGAAATAGTAGTTATAAGTCATAGTTTTAAGTTTAGTTTGTTAAGTTATATGTTTGTATTAAACATTTCCAATAAACTGTACGGGGTTGACTAGATACTATATTTTGGAAGAGGCCAGTTAGCATTATCAATTAGAAATTTTGGAAGTCTACTTGGTTTATAGAATACAGAGATCCTCGAGTCACTTCTGTGATAGTGAAGTCCCGCATCTTCCAATAATGTACTATAAGAATTGGTCTATCAATAACAAAATTAAAAAAATAGAAACACGCAAGCACATCCGGCGCGTTTTGAGAATATCAATAATTTAACAAATGGTGCTCGTCGCGAGTGATTAAAAAATAAAAAAAGTCGGATCTTCGTCTCTGTTTGTTATGTTGGATTTACCTATAGCAAAAGCAATATTTTAAATCTTATGAATGGCATAATAACCATAAGTGTAGATTTTTATCAATGGACTGATGCGAATTGTAGTAAGAGTATAGCACCTACGTCAATTTGATTAGAAAAGTTGTGCCTAATTTACAGTCATAAAATTGTTTAGAAGTGATGTCGGAGGTTTGTTTAAATGTGCACCGGTATGCCTCTTTCTCCCTTCCCCAGAGCGTTTTGCTCCGTTTTCTAAGGGAATATTAATAATCCCTTAGGCTGAAAACACACCGGAGTACTCAAAACTTTCTTTCTTGCCTTATCGAACAATAATCCATTGATTCTTATGAGCCAACACACACGAAAACAGGGGAAACAGTCGAAAATACATGGCTTTACATAGGACCAAAACACAGAATGCAATAAATATATTTCAAATCAACGTCGTTGTCGATTATGCATACTTGCTTATGGCGATAAGATAAGATAAGGCGAAACAGAAAAACATGTCTCGTGGTCGATAGCTGGAAAGTTGTTTTTCAGAAACAAAATTCTGTTTTTGTGTTTTTTTTTGCACTAGCGTTTATTTATTTTCAGAGTTTTCATTGAGAAATAAATAAGTCACAAACGCAGTTTTGTCTTTTCTTATCGCACACCAAATGAAATAGAAAAACGAAATGATTTGTTTTATTACATTGTTACCAGTTACGGATCAACTTGTCTTAAATTCTAATAGGGTATGCAATATTAAAAACCATTGTTCTAATACAAGTTCTCTTTATCAAAAAGTTATTGGTGTGACCCATGGGTTGCATTAATTTTGGCTAGTTTAAGGTACCTATCAATCTTCTCTGGCGATTCAAGAACTAAGTTTTGACTATGTTCAATGACAATAACATGACAAATAACGTCATCACCGACGAGGGGGAGCAACGCCCGTTTATTCCAAAGGAACTGCTTCAAGTGATCTTCGAATCATTTCGATATTAGAAATTATTAGGGAACCGAATGAATACCACACATTGAGATCTCCTACCGCGCTTAATAATGTAATGATTAACCTCAGTTTGCAGTGCCAGCAGTATTGCACTCTATTCGAAAAAAAAAGTGATAAAGTTGCATCCAATCAGAAGAATCTCCGGTGGATAAGTCTCCTTCTATTCAATAGACTCCTGACTAATTAGGTTGAGGACAAAAATATACAAGTAAGTTGCTCAAAAAGTAAGTTTCATTGGCAGAACAAACGCAGTTTGGTGGGCGGGGCTTAGTGACCATTAGTAGACAAACCTAGTACACATGCTCAATTTTTATTATGATCATAGCACAACTCCACAGTTTAGAACTTGGTTTCTGGGTCGTACCCAGAAATGCAAGACGTAACATTAGTGATCACGCATTGAAAAAATTGGGATCACAGTTTAGTCTCCAGCATGCGATCTTCACACGAAGTTGCTTTAATTGTAAACAACTTTGGCACAAGTTTTGCTGAGATCCTCCTAAGGGCCACATTTTCAGTTAAAGTGGAAGGAATGAATTCAACCTCATCAGCAAGCTCGTCACTTGGTCAATGACAACCTTCTGCATAGGATGCACTGATGGGCCTTTGCACACAGTTGGTAGACCATTGATAAAAAGACAATAAGATTGGTTGCATGAGCAGTAAGTACGGTAATATCCGCTTCTCCCTTTTGTCTCCAACCTTTTTTTTAAAAAAAAAAAAACCTTAACACTCTAGAGGGTATGACTACTCCTATTATGTCTGAGCACGTGGAGGGAGATATAAGCAAAATAAAATATAGAAAAAATTAAAAAAAAAAATTTCCAATTCCCGAAAATCATTAATTTTACGTCTTCTTTTTAATTGTATGATATCTGTACGTTTCTTTTTTTTCTACATTACAAAAATTAAAAAAATAACTCGAATTCAAACATGTTTAAAATACCGTATATATCTACGTATTTTTTTTGTAATTAAGAGGGAATGCTTGATGCACCATCAGGGTCGGCCATGATCCCCTTGTGTATCCACCGACTAAGCCCTCTCCATCTTCAGGCCACCCAAACCTGGGATTGTTTCTTGCATTACTTCGGGGTGTGGTGCCACTTTTGTTTAGCATCTATGATGCTTTCATCTTTATTGCACACTGACTCGTCATCAATTTCATAATAGGCATTGTCGTCATCATTCGTTATATCTTCGTCCTCTACACCGTTGTCACAACCCTGTGGACCAAAAGACGATTGTAATAATTCAAGAGCTTCTTTTTGGAAATCGTTTTTTGCTGCGCCTTAGAATCAACATCTCTAATGGTTTCTACGCGACTGCCTTTTCTAGAGTGGTGTTCCCTAAATCTCTTGAAATCTTTATTTCAGGCATCTTGCACCTCTTCAGTTAACTAGCCTATATGTAACGGTACAGTTGAAATTAATTCATGCCCGTGAATAAAATATTTATGGAGTGTTGGAACATTTTTGTACCATGGATGCTTATGAACAAAGTATCTGGTGGTATCTTCATCATGAAACTTGTTAACATTATTCGTGCACCCACTAGATATAACTGCTAATATTGTTTTCATGTTTTTGATTAATTCTATGTCAATTTTGGTTATTTCCGCTGTGGTTTTAAGATTTTGAAAGAAACGCTTGGCAGTATAAGTATAAGGTAACAAAATTACCAAATCGCTAAATGCAATACCAAATGTAAGTTATATTATGCAAAATAAAAGATATATCTGTCTATATCTATCCAAAATATTCTATTTTCAATTCCCGTTTAAACATTTCGTCAATACCTTTAATATATTGTACTAAGTAATCGTATTCTCTAAGAGAAATTGCCTCTTCTAATTGTAATGTCTTTAAATTGGCAGCAATGGGAGGAATCAGGCTTAGAACTTCTCGCTTCCTTAATATGGTTGTACCACAGATGCTATAGGTTACATAGACATTGCACGCCGAAGGAAAAAATCTAACCATTTTTTCCATTCAATCGAAGCAGAGTGTATCATACTGAGACATGATGTTACTTTTAATTGTTTTGTATTGTCAAGTTGCGTGTTCTGTTTGTTGGATAGAAGTTTTCAGTTTTTCGCAACGTAATTTTTTTAAATCAAATTTGACTGATAATAAACATTATATTTGAGAACCGTAGAACGGTCGAAGCAGAAAGCGCTCTCTATAATGTTGTCTTTATTGAATAGTTGTTTACGTTTTTTTCCAGATAAAATTTGAATTTTTTGATTTTTGGATGCTATGTTTTTTTCTATCTTCCACGAACAATGCTTTCGTAATAGAACGAGGAGAGCAAAGAATAGGTTCTTGCGATTCTCATAGCAAGGACTTTTTTCATCAAACCATTTAAGATCTCTAGTATTTGTTATCCTTATGCATTCCAAGGCCATTGCCTCTCTTATATTTCTTTCTTGCGGACGTTCTCTGAAAATTCTATTAAATACTTTCAAGTGAACTTTACAAACCTTAAAAAATTCATTAGTTGATGCCTTCAGACTTCCAAAGTCACTTCTTTGAGAATAATTTTTTGCAAAGATGAAAAATTCCGAAGGACATTTTATTTTTTCATCAGTTTTTAAAAATAGTTTAGAACAATTTAAACATTTGTTCCTTAAAAGCAGTTTAAAATCAAGATATCCAGTAAAATATCGCATTGCTGTTGTTGATAATGTGATTTTAGTTTTGATTTCCATATCGCAAATGACTTTTTCGTACAGAGTTTCATCGCATACGATTTTCTTACGATCCTTAAGCAATGAAGAAGTTTTTGGAATATTAGTTTGAGTTGGGGATAAGTTTAAAAATTCTATAAGATTTGACAGAGAATTTTCGACATCATAACATTAAATTCGTAAACAGACGGATTTTTGTTGTAACCACCTTTGATGCGAATAATAGAAAATAAATTTTCTAATACGTCTTGATGAATTCTCTTTGCTAGTAAATAACCCACGTTCTCATATAGGCTAAACAATGGCAAAGTAATAAGATCCCGTTTATAGTTTGTTCCATTCCTTTTAAACAAAAGTTTCTTGGAAGGTTAACTGATTTTTGTATATCTTTTAAGTAAGACAAAAATTGTTTCAACTCATTATAAGCTGGATTCTCTAGCTGAACTCCCCGCCTTAAAACATTCTTGTCATAATGTGAACCACTATCCATGCAGTCAAATACACTTTTTTGTTCACTTTTAGTACGAACTCTTTCGTTGCTACAGCTTTATTACAGCTTTCTTTTAAGCAATTAAGTTCAGAAGCAGTTTGAATCGATGCCGCAGTTGTACGGATAAATATTTGCGTTGCAAGGTGAACATGCATTTTTTCGAAGGCATTTGGTGCTCTATGACAACTTCTAAATTTTAAACATGTCTTACTTCCAAATTGTATATTTCTCTGATAACATCAAAAGACACTTTACCATCTGGAGTTTGTAGATCTGATTTCAATAGAACATTACGAAGTGATTTTAACAAATGAGGGAAATCATAAAAACAAAATATTTTTTCATCATTAAAAATTATAAATGGGTTTTCTTCAGAAACACCTAACATTTTATAAGCATTTCTATTATTGGCCCCTTGGTCCCAAACGATAGCACATGCCTTTAGACCAAGTTCTTGATAGATTTTCAAATTGTTTTTCTTAATTTCGCTTAGGTTATCCCCATTTACACCGTTTGCTGACACAAAATACTTTTCCAACTATCAAACAAACCATTTTGCATGAAAACATATATTTCATTAGCAAACAATCAACTTTTTTCTACACCAAGGTCTTCGAAGCTATCTATTAAAACATTTTTTATTTTATATGTGAGGTTTTTACGCATCCTAATTTCATCAGATATCAGGACAACACAACGTTCTCGCTGGTTTAATGAAGCGAACTTTGACTTACGATACGAATGAGTATTGGTTTCATATCCTGGTTGTAATCCTTTTACAGGAGCCCATCTACAGAAAGAGGAAATGTGAGGAAGTTTAAAGCCAAGTCTATCTTATAAATACATATGTTCCTACATCAATCCGTAAAAGTTCTACTCTGGACTTCTTTATTTCAAACATTCTTGACAATTGCACTCAGCAAAAAACCCATATTAATCTAGGATCCGATCACCTTCCGGTTTCTCTTAAGCTAAGCAATACACACACTTTACAAGTACTCAGCTGCAAATTGTAACCTATACAGATCCTATATTAATAACAGGTTTAATCAGTGCGAAACATCGCTGAGTTCCATCTGTAACACTGAGCAGGTAGATGTTATTTGCGAGCATTTCAAGGACGTTATTGTTAGAGCCGCTGAAATTTCAATCCTTAAGGTCCCAATAAAAAGCACAAAAACGTCATTGCCGGAGAATATCTTTTTGTTAATTCGATTAAGAAACTCTGAGCGACGAAAATTTCGATTTCGAATGGATTCCTTCCTTTACAGCATCAAGTTCTTTAACAAAGCTATAAAAGAAACAACTTCAAGTTATAGAAATACACAATGGAATAATGTACTCTCTTCATTTGGGAACCAGAGTAGGCCAGTTTGGAAAGTAGCAAAAATTCTTAAAAATAAGTGTTCTAATATTCCTCCTTTAAAAGAATCCAATCGCCTCTTCATCAGTCCAGAAGAAAAGGCGAATTTACTAGCTGATACTTTCTGTGGGAATCACACAGTAGCAGCACACCAAAGTGATGACCGTACTTCTAATGATGTAATGCGTACTAAAGAACTTGTCCTAAATTTCCCAGTTCTACTAGGTGAATTTGACCTTGTACCAGTGACTATAGTTAAAGAATTAATAAGCACCTTAAAACCAAAGAACTCGCCTGGGTTATATCAAATTAACAATAGGTTGCTAAAATCTATGCCCACCAGCGGCATTAGATATCTTACTTTTATTTTCAACTCCGGCCTAAAGCTATGTTACTTCCCTTTTAAATGGAAAACAGCGCTAATAGTTCCAATTGCAAAATCTGGGAAGCCCAGAGAAACTCCTGCCAGTTATAGACCAATCAGTTTGCTTAATGCTACTAGTAAACTATTCGAAAAAGTCATAAAAGAAAAAATCAATAATCATCTTATAGATAGGAACATTGTACCCGGTTATCAATTTGGTTTTAGAAAGCGGCACAATTCATGCCATCAAGTAGCCAGATTTAAAAAGCATGTTCGCGACAAATTTAATTTAAAACAGTCAACGGGTCTCGTCCTGTTAGACATCGAAAAACTATTTGGCACGGTATGGCACGATGAGTTAGTCCATAAGCTCCATACGTTTAATTTCCCAATTCATATAACAAAGTTGGTTCAAAACTTCCTAACTGGCAGAAGCTTTGTAGTCAAAGTTAACAAACATGAGACAGGCATCAGACAAATTACGGAGTTCCCAAGGGATCTGTTCTGGGACCTGTTCTGTTCAATACATGTGGGAATGCTGACATTAAGTGTAGTAATATCGTGAATCATTTGTGGGAATGCTGACATTAAATATAAGTATCGCAATTAATGAATGATTCACGATCGGCGGCAGTCGATTATGACATAGAATAGAACACCAATATGAATCGTCCGCTTGTTCGTTTGTTATCCCAGAAGACTGGAGTTTGTTTACCTTCGGGGTTGTTTACTCTCATCGTATTACGAGGAGAACATTGTCGCATTAGTCATGAATGGATTTTGTGTTGACCTATATTGAGAAGCATAAAAGCCAGAATGATATGGGCAATGTTGTCTCTTAATACAATGGATCCACTGAAGTCGTTAGTTGTCTTAATTGGGGTCGGCGCTGGATGGGTTTTGCTGATGCTGGCCCTGAAATTGTGGACATGGCACAAAATACTAAGTGTCGTTGGTATCTGGGACTGGATGGATTAATGGGGCAGCGATTGAACGAGTGAAGTATATAAAAGAGGACTGACGATTGGACAAGGCAGCTTAGTGTCAACCTTCCTGGCTCGTGGTCGTGAAATTATTCGTAGAAATTTTGTATTATCCTGTAATTCTTTTTTTTTGAGTTAAATAAAATATTATAGTTCTCTACATGGGGGCTCAACCGGGATCTACCGGAAAATAAATGAATTATAATATTTTCTTTTAAGACAGTTAAGTTGAAGGGTTTAAGTCGAAAAATTAAGACGGTTAAGTCGCAGAGTCAGGACGATTAAGTTGAAAAGTTAAGTCGGTTAAAGTACGGACTTAAGAAGGTTAAGTTGGTGAGGTTCAAAGACCAAGCTAAGCAGAACACTGTGGATGGAAGACTTGACAGTTCGACAGTTGCAGCAGTTCCTGAAGAAACAAGGGTTGTCGTATCGGTACAACGTGAAGACCGATCTACTGGATCGCATCAAAGAAAAGTGTTGCAAAGAAATCACCGTGGATGACATACTAAGCGAAACAAGCAAAGGCATTGAAGAGTTACCAGTAGTTGCAGAAGAAGAAGCAGAACCCGAGTTAGTTAAAGCAGTAGCAAAAGAAGAAGAGGCAGCCATCATGACAAACCATAATAACTTTGTCTTCCGCGACGTGGAGGAATCACTTGAGCTATTTTCAGGGGAAGGAGGTAAAAGCTGTAGCAAGTGGATAGAAGAGTTCGAGGCCATATCTACAGCCTGTGAATGGAATGATATACAAAAGTACCTATACTAAGGAGCGCGGCGAAGTTAGCTGTAGAAGCCACTGAGGGAATCACCAACTGGAATAAGTTAAAAGCCCATTTAACGAAAGAATTCGGGCGAAAAGTAAGTAGCATCGAAATACATCGACAGCTAGAGGCCCGAAAGAAATTACCATCAGAAAGTCTACTGGAATACTTGTACGCGATGGTGCAAATACGAAACCAAGGGAATATCGACGAAGGTTCATTGATAGACTACGTAATAAATGGAATTCCAGACACTGTGGGGAACAAAACCGTCCTGTACGAGGCGTCAACAATAGAAGAACTAAAGTCCAAGCTTGAAACATATAGCAGAATGCAACGACAGATGCCGAAGCCAAAGGGAGAAGTGGACAAAAACAAGGGTAGGAATCAAACAACGTATAAAGGAGCGTCAACAACAAAACGGTGTCACATTTGCGGATCATTATCCCATTTGGCACAGGGCTGTCCAGACAAAGGCAAAGGAATGCGCTGTTTCAAGTGCAACCAGTTCGGCCATATATCACCAAACTGCACGGTGAAGAACGAGGTATCATCCTCACCAAGGGGAATATGTCAAGTGAAACGGATTGAATCCGACAGTTAAATCACGATCAGTATTAACGGTCGATCTCATCATGCATTTGTCGACAACGGCAGCGACGTCTCGATCATTCACGAATCGATTCAGAAAAGTATTGAAGGCGCCAAAATCGAGCAACCTGGAATGATCTTGAAGGGATTCGGGGATCGACTACGGAGAACACTAGGGTCATGCGTCTTGGAGGTGCAGGCAGGAAATGAAAAATAATGGCTGCGTTTCCAAGTGATACCGGAGCAGTGGATGTCTGACCAAATTTTGTTGGGGAGAGATTTTCTGAGGAATGTGGATGTACTTATCAGTCGAAGAAAGGTGGAAATTGTCAAGACCCAAGAAATGACAAAGACATTTGAGTTGGAGGAAAACGATATCTTCAAAATATTGTAAAATGTTTGTGTGGGTACAAATAATAGAACTTATTCTTTTCAATAGAAATCCCTTTATTCAGTACAGTTACAATTCACTATTTAATTCTTTCTCTCAGTACAATCCAATTTCTCAACCACTTATACTTTTCTTATCTTTTACTTAAACCACTTAATCACTTCTCCTAATTAACACTTCAAATTACACTTTAGAACTCATTTGCATACCTATGGGATGCTGCTATTTATACTCGAATGACATACTTCGAGAACAATCCTCGCCATCCAGCGTCCCATACAATTTCCAATTTGCTAGAAAATCCGATTCCACTCTCCAGTCGAGACTTTGTTATTCCAGTATCGACATTTTCTGCTAGATGTCGCTGCTCACATTTAAGTGGTTATCACATTGCTCCCTCCCTACAGTTGTTCGTCCCGAACAACTTCGTCATTCAGCATCCCGTTGAAATGACACATTCTATCCAAATGGACCACTTTCAATTTTCCTCGATCCCCACGCTGGATCCGGTAGACAACGTCATTAATGCGGGTTATCACCTTGTATGGACCTTCCCAGTCCTGTTGCAATTTTGGTGATTTGCCTTTCTTACGCTGAGGATTATACAGCCAAACCAGATCTCCTTCGTTGAAACCGGAAGATTTCGCCTTGATATCGTACCTAGTTTTCATGCGGCTGCTTGCTAGCTTCATCTTTTCTCTGGTGTCTTCATGCAATTTACGAATCCTGCTGCGCAAGTCATTCACGTAGTCGTTCACCTCTTTGGGCTCCGTCGGTGGGGATCCGAATTTTGCTTCACTTGGCAACCGAATTGTTTGACCAAATAAGATCTCGGATGGTGTGTGCCCTGTTGAGCTATGGACCGCGTTTCGATAGGCCATTAAGAAGAGGGGTATATGTCGATCCCAATCCCGCTGGCAGTTGCTGACAACCCTAGATAGATGCTCATTCAAGGTCCGATTGAATCGCTCGACCATTCCATCAGATTGAGGGTGTAGTGGCGTTGTCCTTGTCTTTCTTATTCCCAAATATTGGCATATTTCCTGGAAGACTTTTGATTCAAAGTTTCGCCCTTGATCAGAGTGCAGCTCCATTGGGACCCCAAATCTGCTCACCCAGACTACGGTCTTAGCCTCTTGATTTGGGATGGCAAACACTTCCGGCCACTTACTGAAGTAATCCATGACTACGAGAGTATATCGGTTTCCATTAAAGGTTTCGTTCCCTTACCTTTTCCAACGTCTTATTTATTCCCAAATGGCCTCCTGAGATTCCGTCATGTATTTCATGGAGCACTTGGTTGACTCTGGGCCGTGGCACAATTAGCTGCATACGAGATGTTGTCCCATCTGCACTTTCCCATTTTCTCTTCAGCAATCCATCTTGCACAAAAAGCGAGTCCCACTGTGCCCAGTATGCCTTCAGAGTTTGGCTCCGATCTGATATCTGCTGCCAGCTTGGTCTTTCCTCGTGTTCTTTCCAGGCCAATATTGGTTCGATGTCATTGTCTGCCTGTTGGGAGGAACGAATTTCGTCTATACTCCAACCCTCTATTGGCTCAGTCCTGATCATTTGGATAGTTGCCTGTTCTTTTGCTTCTTTACGATTGCAGTGTTCGCATTTTACTCCGCACGGTCGACGAGAGAGAGCATCAGCATTTGTGTGGAGTGTTCCCTTGCGGTGTTGCACTTCAAAGTCGTAGCCCTGCAACTGCTCGATCCATCTTGCAACTTGGCCTTCAGAGTTCTTAAATTGGAGTAGCCATTTCAGAGCTGCGTGGTCTGTCCGGAGAATGAACTTTTGTCCGTAGAGGTACTTATGGAAATGCTTCGTAGCCAGAATTAAAGCCAGAAGCTCGCGCCGGGTTACACAGTAGTTCCGTTCAGGTCTGGAGAGTACTTTGCTGTAATATGCGACCACTTTCTCTTGACCGTCATGAACTTGGGAGATCACAGCTCCGACCCCAACATTGCTAGCGTCTGCGTCCACGATGAACATTTTTCCGGGCGTCGGGTAACCCAAGATGGGGGCATTGCACAGCTGTCGCTTCAGTTCTTGAAATGCTTTTTCGCATTCTCCAGACCACCTGAACTGTCGGCCTTTTTCTGTAAGTTGATGCAGGCTCTTTGCAATGCCAGCAAAATCCTTTACGAACCTTCTGTAATACGTGGCGAGTCCCAAAAAGCTTCTCAGTTGGTGTTTATCTTTTGGAGAGGGCCAACTTTTCACGGCTTCGATTTTGTCAGGATCCGTTCTTACTCCTTCCGCTGATATAATGCGACCCAGATATTTTACTTCCGGACGGAACAAGGCACACTTTTCTGGGTTGAGCTTTAAATGAGCACTTCGTAGCCTCTCAAACACTTCTTTTAGATTTTCGCGGTGCTCCTCGTACGTCTTACCTATGACAATAACGTCGTCCAAATATACTAGGCAGCTTTTCCAGGTGAGTCCTTACAATGTTCGTTCCATTAGTCGCTCCAAGGTGGCCGGAGCGTTGCACAGTCCAAACGGCATCACTGCAAACTGCCAAAGACCGCTTCCTGTAGTGAAGGCAGTTTTCTCACGATCCGCACGATTTATCTCTACCTGCCAGTAACCGCTCTTCAAGTCAAGCGTTGAAAACCATTTCGCTCCAGAAAGCATATCCAAAGTGTCATCGATTCTCGGAAGTGGGTAGCTGTCCTTTTTAGTGACATCATAAAATCTCGTGCTGCCATCTTTCTTCTTCACGAGGACCACTGGAGATGCCCACGGACTTTGCGCGATTCTTCAATCACTCCCTCAGCTTTCATCTTCGACAACTTCTGTTTGCTTTGCCAATGGAAGACGCCTTGCAGGTTGACGGATTGGTCGAGCGGCTCCGGTGTCAATGTGGTGTTGAACAATATGCGTACGTCCATATTCTCCGTCTTGTGCAGCAAATATATCAGCGTACTCACCGATTAGTTTTTCTGCCAGGATTCGCTGATCTTCGTCCAGATTACAGAGGCTGAGAATTTTGTTCTTGATTTTTATGCTCTGAACTGTTGTGACCGGTGTTGCACCCTGTTTTTCCGTTGTGGTCGATATAGCCTCAACAGGTACGCATTTTCCCACTATCTCCCCCTTTTTCACCTTTACACTGAATGTCTTTGGATTTAGAATCCTTACAGGGACCATGTTGTTCTTTGGCTCCACTAAGGTCTTTCCCACCATGAAGTCTCTTTTCTTTACTGGCTCCATCAAATAGAATCGGTGGCTACCAGGACCACCTTCCACTTTTGCCCACAAAATTGCTTCTGACGAAGGCTCTAGACTCTGATTGCTGCAGATAACGACATTTGAGACTGTGGTATTGGCGTTTCCGTATATCACTGGTATCTCCATGTTTCCGTATTTTAGGGTTTGTGCCCCCAAGTCGACTATAAGTCCATGTTCTCTCATGAAGTCTGTACCAATGATGCACTCGTCACATATGTCAGCTACCAGAAACGCGTGAGTGAATGTTATCCATTTTCTATCCATTCATTTTTCTTTTCCACTGACTACTTCTACTAGAAGGCTTTCGTTGCATCGTTTTGCCAGCGAGACTTGGATGATGGTCATGGGGCCGTCGACTCCTGCTATCAACTTCTGCCCCGCGAAGTTGGTGCTTAAGCATTTCCCGACTGATGGCTTCGGGAAGGTTGACCGGCTTCTTGATAGCTGTTTCTACGGGTTTCTTCCTCTATTCGCTTGTCACCACAGTGAGGGCAGTCTTTTCGGCGCACCGGTTCTTTACACTGCCTTTGAAGGTGTCCTATTTTATTGCAATTCCAGCAGCGCATTATCCGTCTATCCCGTCGAGTATCTCGTTCCTCGGCACTAATTCTTGTGCAGGAGCATTCGATAGATGTTACTTCCCTGACGAAATGTGTTCCCCTGGAAGCCTGATTGGCTGCTTCCATCGCCAGAGCGAAGGCAAGTGCTTTAGCAAGGGTTCTTTTCCCGGCCATCCTTACTGCTGACTGTAGCTTCGAATCTGCAATTCCCCTGATAAATGCATCTTTTGCCATTTCGTCGATAATTTCCAGACCTGCGGTGGGGTATGACAGATGTGCAAGTCTACTCACGTCTGCTTGGAGCTGCTAAAGTGTTTCTCATCTTTGCTGCGTTCGGCTTTGCAATTGGACCTTGTAGACCTCCTGCATGTGGCTATCTGCAAAACGTTTCTCGATAGCCTGTAGTAAAGTCACATAATCTTTATGCTTTTCGATGTCTACTGTTTGCAACAATTCTGCTGCAGGACCGTGCAAGGCCATTGTTAGGGCAAAGCACTTTTCCTCATTGTCCCAGTCGTTTGCACAGGCAGCCATTTCAAACTGCTTCTTATAAGTAGACCATGAGGTCTGGCCATCGAATGAGGGAGGCTTCAAATCTTTTCTCCTTGGACCGCTTAAAGAACATTCTCGCAGTTTCTGTTTTCGCACTGTGTCGAGCTCTTTAGCCAATTGCTGAACTTTGCTGTCCATTTCTTCGATTTTTTCGCCAACATTCTTCTCTATTATATTAAATTTGACATCAACGTTCGTCTCTATTCTTTCAAATTTGTCATCGATTTCTTCGAATTTTTGCTGGAGAATGTCCTTTTGTTCTTCCAGATTATTCTTTTGTTCATCCATTTTCTGTTGAAGACCGTGCAGATTGTTGGTTTGTTCGTTGAATTTTTGTTCAATGCTGCTCTTCTGCTCGTCTAGATTTTTCTTTTGTTCGTCCATTTTTAATAAGATGAGTTGCATCATTGCAGCCATGTCATTGCCGTTACTTGTCTGTTCATCCTCGTCAACATCAAAGGAATATGCATCAGGATCATGTCCCTCGTTGTTCAAAGCCTCCTGAAGTCGGAGCACCAGGTCACTTTTTCCTCCACTGGCGCTGAGGCTTCTTTTGTTCAACTCGGATTTGAGTTGGATTTTCTAAGCAATTTCAGTCATTTCTCGTTTACGATCGCTTGCGTCTATTCTAGGAGATTCGCCCAATGTTTTACGAGGGCTATTCCAAAATCAACCTCCGAAGTGAAAAATATTTTTTAAAAAAACCAAAAACATTAGTTTTTTGCACAAAATAGTTTTATTAACATCTAAATTATTTTTCTACATAGTCTTTGTTTAAATCTATAATTTTTTGGTAACGTGGGACGAGCTTTTGTATACCCTCCTTAGAAAATGGCACCGCCAATGCGTTGAGGCATTGATTCACAGCGTTCATGAGTTCCTCACTTCCAAAATGTTAAGATGCAATGGATGATTTAAATTTTGGGAAAAGGTGATAATCACTTCAAACACTTCACTGAAGTGCACGTATATGTAATAAATTGTACCACATCGGAGGTTGATTTTGGAATAGCCCTCGTATATTGGCCGGAGTTATTCTAAAAGATCTGTCCAACGTTTAACATTGATCGCTGTCTTTCTATCCTATTTTCTGCGAGGTTTTCATTTTGAAATGCGAACTTTATAATTCGTTGTTGTTTGTTGACAAATCTGTTTTATAAATTTATGATTCATAGGAGACCACCTACGAGTATATTCATACTGATGCTACAACTATAGTCAGATGAAAAGGTACACCTCGTGCTAAAACAAGAGATGCAAAAAGCTGATATTTAAGTTTCGAGTTGAATATACCAGCAAATAAAATATCTTAAATTGAACGAATTTAACAATAAAATACAACATCGGTCATAAGAGAGGATGCAACATGTACATGCAATCAGTAAAAGAAACCTCTGACCAGTTATTTGGATGCAACATATTACTAAATGTCGACGATTGGCTTTTCTGCCCACATCAAAAAGGCAGCCGCGATTGCTTCATTTCGCGTTCTGCTTAATGCTAATTTGCCATTTCAAATGTGCTTGTTGACTACCTGTATTTCGTATTTTTGTTTTACGTGAAATGCCAATATTTAGTTATATTAAATACTAACAATATTACCTCGGGGTTATTAAAATTTTCCATTGGTCTCTTACAACGTTATTGGATGTCAAATCATAGCCTGAAAAATATTGTTTTGAAAGAAAATGCAGCTTTTGAACTAAACCTATATTTTCCTAAACTAAAAACGAAAACATACGAGTATATGCGTGTATTTTATTAAAATTTTTGTTATTGTTATATTGAATCTTAACATTATATAATAATATAATATTTTACATGCCTAAAAATAGAGTCCATTACTTCTAATAGTCATCATTACTATTATGAATCGACAAGAATTGGATAGGAATAGGAAAAAATGCAAATTAAGACTCGGCAAAATAAACATGTTATTCACCATCCTAAGGATTTTATTCCCAATTGTAATGGATGATTGGGTACTGAAACCAATCGAAGAACAATGTCAACCGGTACCTCATTCAAACATTTGATTTTAAAGTTTTTAGTAACCTAAAGAGTCAGAAATATTTACGGATTAAAATTTTATAATATATCAGTGTAATATCTTACCGCTAACAATAAAGAGCTCATTTGGCTTAGTGCAATTTTTCTACCAATACAAGAACGATTTCCTATTGCAAAAGGAAGAGAACCATGAGCTTGTAAGACATCGTTTAATTCTCCAGTTGTAACATTACGAAGCCATCTCTCTGGCTTCATACGAAGTGGTTCAGGAAAATGATTCGGATCACGTCCGGATGTGTAAAGAGAGAGAAGTACCAATGTCTAATGTAAAATAAAAACAAAATGAGTGTTAAGCATATTCGTACATTATGATTACATTTACCTACATTCTTTTTGATTTCATAATCTCCAATTATAGCATCTGAAGCTAGAGATCTTCCAATAAATGGTGCCACGGGAAACAACCTAAATGTTTCTTTAAGAAGACCGCGTAGTGTTTGATCTTTCATTTCGCTTTTTAAATAATCAGCACGAATTTTTTCCTGGATGTCATCGTTTTGTGACAAAAGATAAAGAGCCCATTGACTAGAAAATGCTGTCTGCACACAGTTTTCAATTTGTGAAACATTAATCAAATTTGAATTTAAAAGAATTACCGTATCACCAGCTGCTATAATAAGATCAATAAATATTCGTTTTATTACATCCATTGACATGCCAGCAAACTGCATTTTAGAAAACAATCCGTCGGATTCGCCTGCCTCACTTTGCTTTAAACTCATTTCAAAAATGTCGTTCCCCATTTGCAAAACATTCGTGACATTTTTTTCAAATTGTGTCCAAACTTTCATATGCAATAATTGTGCTAATTTTGGTGGGAAATTCATAAGGTGAACGCTATCCTTAAAAATTTTGTGTACACTTTTTGAAAACTCATCTAAAGCAATTTTTATTGAGCCATTTTCTATATCATAACCAAACATCACTGCGCATACAACTGGAAAAAATGGTTTATTTGAATTTTTGTGTTAACTAAAATTAACACTAATATTTATAGCATGTTATCCAAAAAAATTAAAAACAATAATAATGAAAATAAAACATAATATATTGTGATAACCACTCAAATGTGAGCAGCGACATCTAGCAGGAAACTCGAAGACTAGAAGGTTTCGATACTGGATTAGCAACTGGAGAGTATAATCGAATTTTCTAGCAAATTGGAAATTGTATGGGACGCTGGATGGCGAGGATTGTTCTCGAAGTATGTCATTCGAGTATAAATACCAGCATCCCATAGGTATGCAAATGAGTTCTAAAGTGTAATTTGAAGTGTTAATTAGGAGAAGTGATTAACTGGTTTAAGTAAAAGATAAGAAAAGTATAAGTGGTTGAGAAATTGGATTGTACTGAGAGAAAGAATTAAATAGTGAATTGTAACTGTACTGAATAAAGGGATTTGTATTGAAAAGAATAAGTTCTATCATTCGTACCCACACAAACATTTTACAATATTTAGTTGTATTTATAGTATGAGAAATTACCTTTTTTAACGAATTATGTTTGCTGGTTTATTAAACATTTAACAGAGCGTTATCATTATTTTCTTATTTCTTAAATCAATATTTAAAAAAAATGTCCTCGTATACGAATTTTATAGTTAAAGTAATATTATAGTTACAAATTTATTATATTATTAGCAAATATCTATAGTAACAACATATGTACTTCAATATATTCTCGGTATCGGCGTGAAAACAAAGTCACAACAATTTTAAATAGTTTTTATTTTCCAACATAATCCCCTTTGACTAATTACACTTTTTTCATTTATTTTATTTACATGAATGATACTTCAGTACATATATAAATTATAAACAAAGTGTTCACAAATAATTTTTTTTGATCTTTTAAGTGTAATAAAAATAGATTTATTTTTCTAATTATGTATGTACTCTAATTTCGTATTATTTATTTCCTCAAAATAGCATACAATACAGTACATATAGTAAATTATTTATAGGAAACTTTCTTTAGCTATACTTAAGGTGAATTTAGAAGCAGTGCCAATTGAAACAAATTTAAATTAATTAATATAAGAAATTATTTGAGAGTGGGAAATATCATTTATAGTATAATAGTATACCTAGTATGTTTTATTTGATTTACAAATAATATTAATTTTGTGGTTTTAAAATATGGCAATTGATTAAATAATGCAGGTGCTGACATAGTATAAAAATTATTAAAATTAACTATTATTTTGCACCGGTATCTTTACTAGTTGCTGAGAGTTTACTACAGCCCGTAAATATTAGAATTTTGAAGTAAGGTAGTGTGTCCGCTGCGCATGACTTTTCAGATCTATATAAACACACAGATGTACAATATTATGAGCAAGATGTGCAGACTGAGAAACAAAGTCCGATTCCTTGTCAGTCTTCTTTTTGCTTTTGCATATATATATTAGCGCACATTGAGAGTTTTTGATATGCACCGGAATCAAAGACACCATTAAAACCATTAACCAGACTTGCTTTTTTAGGGTTGAAAATCATAAGCTTAGTTTTTTCGCTTTCAATAAGTTTATTTATCTTTAATTTAACAATTGTAAGTACGCCTTTAATTCTATTATCCAGTCAAATAAGGAAATGAAAGGCATATCATCGGCAGAAGTGGTAAAATTACTATTTACGGAAAAATACTGACCGCTTCCTGTAGTGAAGGCTGTTTCCTCACGGTCCGTACGATTTATCTCTACCTGCCAGTAACCGCTCTTCAAGTCAGGTGTTGAAAACCATTTCGCTCCAGAAAGCATATCCAAAGTGTCATCGATTCTCGGAAGTGGGTAGCTGTCCTTTTTAGTGACATCATTGAGACGTCGGTAGTCTACACAAAATCTCGTGCTGCCATCTTTCTTCTTCACGAGGACCACTGGAGATGCCCAGGGACTTTGCGATTCTTCAATCACTCCCTCAGCTTTCATCTTCGACATCATTTCGGCAACTTCTGTTTGCTTTGCCAATGGAAGACGCCTTGCAGGTTGACGGATTGGTCGAGCGTCTCCGGTGTCAATGTGGTGTTGAACAATATGCGTACGTCCATATTCTCCGTCTTGTGCAGCAAATATATCAGCGTACTCACCGATTAGTTTTTCTGCCAGGATTCGCTGATCTTCGTCCAGATTACAGAGGCTGAGAATTTTGTTCTTGATTTTTATGCTCTGAACTGTTGTGACCGGTGTTGCACCCTGTTTTTCCGTTGTGGTCGATATAGCCTCAACAGGTACGCATTTTCCCACTATCTCCCCCTTTTTCACCTTTACACTGAATGTCTTTGGATTTAGAATCCTTACAGGGACCATGTTGTTCTTTGGCTCCACTAAGGTCTTTCCCACCATGAAGTCTCTTCTCTTTTCTGGCTCCATCAAATAGAATCGGTGGCTACCAGGACCACCTTCCACTTTTGCCCACAAAATTGCTTCTGACGAAGGCTCTAGACTCTGATTGCTGCAGATGACGACATTTGAGACTGTGGTATTGGCGTTTCCGTATATCATTGGTATCTCCATGTTTCCGTATTTCAGGGTTTGTGCCCCTAAGTCGACTACAAGTCCATGTTCTCTCATGAAGTCTGTACCAATGATGCACACGTCACGTATGTCAGCTACCAGAAACGCGTTACTGAATGTTATTCCGGCCAGTTGGATTTTTATGCGGACTTCACCATATACCTTAATCGTTGCTCCTGTAGCTGTTCGCAAGCTGCAACTGCTAGTGTTATGCAGCCAAGACTTCTGCACGAGATTCCTCCTGATGATTGAGGCCATGGCACCGGTGTCTATTGTTGCCATCCATTTTTCTTTTCCACTGACTACTTCTACTAGAAGGCTTTCGCTGCGTCGTTTTGCCAGCGAGACTTGGATGATGGTCCTGGCGCCGTCGACTCCTGCTACCAACTTCTGCCCCGCGAAGTTGGTGCTTAAGCATTTCCCGACTGATGGCTTCGGGAAGGTTGACCGGCTTCTTGATAGCTGTTTCTGCGGGTTTCTTCCTCTATTTGCTTGTCACCACAGTGAGGGCAGTCTTTTCGTCGCACCGCTTCTTTACACTGCCTTTGAAGGTGTCCTATTTTATTGCAATTCCAGCAGCGCATTATCCGTCTATCCCGTCGAGTATCTCGTTCCTCGGCACTAATTCTTGTGCAGGAGCATTCGATAGATGTTACTTCCCTGACGAAATGTGTTCCCCTGGAAGCCTGATTGGCTGCTTCCATCGCCAGAGCGAAGGCAAGTGCTTCAGCAAGGGTTCTTTTCCCGGCCATCCTTACTGCTGACTGTAGCTTCGAATCTGCAATTCCCCTGATAAATGCATCTTTTGCCATTTCGTCGATAATTTCCTGGCCTGCTGTGGGGTATGACAGATGTGCAAGTCTACTCACGTCTGCTTGGAGCTGCTGCAGTGTTTCTCCTCTTTGCTGCGTTCGGCTTTGCAATTGGACTTTGTAGACCTCCTGCATGTGGCTGTCCCCAAACCGTTTCTCGATAGCCTGCACTAAAGTCACATAATCTTTATGCTTTTCGATGTCTACTGTTTGCAACAATTCTGCTGCAGGACCGTGCAAGGCCATTGTTAGGGCAAAGCACTTTTCCTCATTGTCCCAGTCGTTTGCACAGGCAGCCATTTCAAACTGCTTCTTATAAGTAGACCATGAGGTCTGACCATCGAATGAGGGAGGTTTCAAATCTTTTCTCCTTGGACCACTTAAAGAACATTCTCGCAGTTTCTGTTTTCGCACTGTGTCGAGCTCTTTTGCCAGTTGCTCAACTTTGTTGTCCATTTGTTCGAATTTTTCGCCAACATTCTTCTCTATTCTTTCAAATTTGTTATCTATTTCTTCGAACTTTTGGTGTAGAACGTTATTTTGTTCTTCCAGTTTTTGTTCTAGACTATTCTTTTGTTCATCCAGCTTTTGTTCGAGACTATTCTTTTGTTCTTCCAGGTTTTTCTTTTGTTCGTCGAGACTGCTCTTCTGTTCGTCCATTTTTTGTTCCAAACTGTTCTTTTGTTCATCCAGCTTTTGTTCGAGACTATTCTTTTGTTCTTCCAGATTTTTCTTTTGTTGGTCGAGACTGTTCTTCTGTTCGTCCATTTTTAACAAGAGGAGTTGCATCAGCGCAGCCATATCACTGCCGGTACTTGTCTGTTCATCCTCGTCAACATCAAAGGAGTATGCATCAGGATCATGTCCCTCGTTGTTCAAAGCCTCCTGAAGTCGGAGCACCAGGTCACTTTTTGCGCTGAGGCTTCTCTTGTTCAACTCGGATTTGAGTTGGACGAGGGTCAACTGCAATAGTTTTCGACCCATTCTAGCTTTTTCAAATAGTCAGAAAACACTGTTTTTTTTTTGTTTTTTTTTTTTCTTTACACACAATAAGTCCTATCCCACTTCTGACACCAATGTAAAATGTTTGTGTGGGTACAAATAATAGAACTTATTCTTTTCAATACAAATCCCTTTATTCAGTACAGTTACAATTCACTATTTAATTCTTTCTCTCAGTACAATCCAATTTCTCAACCACTTATACTTTTCTTATCTTTTACTTAAACCAGTTAATCACTTCTCCTAATTAACACTTCAAATTACACTTTAGAACTCATTTGCATACCTATGGGATGCTGGTATTTATACTCGAATGACATACTTCGAGAACAATCCTCGCCATCCAGCGTCCCATACAATTTCCAATTTGCCAGAAAATCCGATTCCACTCTCCAGTCGAGACTTTGTTATTCCAGTATCGACATTTTCTGCTAGATGTCGCTGCTCACATTTAAGTGGTTATCACAATATCAACAGTGGAGGAAAAGAGCAGTAAGACGATACGCGTGGGTAATGAGAAGTTCAGGGACCATGTAGAAGCCATTGTAGATGCATATGTACCCAGAAAGCCGGCAAAGTCATGCATACAGATGAAAATAGTAATGATGGATGAAATACCAGTGTACCGAAAGGCAAGGAGACTAGCACCTGAGGAACGGAAGGTAGTACAGGATCAGATACAGGAATGGCTAGAGGAGGGAACAATACAATAGAGCCGATCAGAATACGCCAGTCCCATCGTACTCGCTAAGAAAAAGGATTGCAGTTTTAGATTATGCGTGGACTACCGAGAATTAAACGCAAAGATAATTAAAGATAGATACCCAATGAATGTGATGGAAGAAGTGTTGGAGCAGCTACACGATTCAAAAGTCTTCATAACTTTAGACCTTAAGAATGGATTCTTTCATGTTGATGTCGCAGAAGCTAGTAGGAAATATACGTCGTTTATAACACCAGACGGCCAGTATGAATTCTGTAAAGTACCTTTTGGCCTATGTAACTCCCCGGCCGCATTTCAGAGGTTTATCAACCAAATTTTCCGGCACCTGGTGTTGAAACAATACTTGTGGGTATATGTTGTGACATTGTCATCTTCGGAAAAGACGAGGAGGAAGTATTGGAGAAGCTAGTAGTCGTACTAGAGGTAGCTGCGGAGTTCGGGCTGAAAATAAAATGGGAAAAGTGCAACTTCCTAAGCAGGTCCATTGAGTTTCTGGGACACCTAGTGGAGAATGGAAGCATCAAGCCTTCAATGGAAAAGGTAAGAGCTGTGCAGAGATTCCCTACACCAAGCAGTGTGAAGCAGATCCAGAGTTTCCTGGGATTGACGGGATTCTTCCGGAAGTTCATCCCAGCCTACTCGCAAATCGCGAAGCCGCTTACTGATCTATTGTGCAAATCAGTGAAATTTGATATGGGCCAAGAACAAATTGCTGCAGTTGAGACACTGAAGGCGCATCTCTGCGAGGAACCAGTGTTGAAGTTATTTAGCCCAGCGTTGCCATCTGAACTGCATACAGATGCGAGTATGATCGGATATGGTGGCACTTTGCTACAAAGACACGATGACGGTGAGTTCCATCCCACATTCTATTTTAGTTTCAAGACAGCAACATCGGAGAAGAACTATACGAGTTATGAACTGGAGGTGTTGGCAATCATCAAATGTCTGAAGAAGCTGCGTGTAAATCTACTCGGAGTCCAGTTCACGGTGGTAACCGATTGCAAGGCGTTTCAAGCCACCATGTCAAAGAAGGATTTATGCCCGCGGGTGGCCCGATGGGCCATAATGCTACAGGAGTACTCAATGAAAGTTGTGCATCGAGCGGGGACTGCGATGAGGCACGTGGACGCCTTGAGCAGGTATCCAGTCATGAGGATTGAGGATGGTCTCATACACAGGATAAAAGTCTCACAATCAAAAGACGAGTATTGTCAACTAATTTTTAATATAATTGCAGCGACGGGCGCGTACAAAGATTACGAAGTAAGGGCTGGGTTATTATACAAATTTGAAGAGGGTGCACACTTGCTAGTCGTACCAAAATCTATGCAGAAAGAGATCATCAGAAGCGCTCATGAGCAGGGACATATGAGCTCGCAAAAAATCGAAGCAGTAATAAAGCAGGACTACCACATACTTAAGCTTAAGAAATGTATAGAAGACGTCATCACTAACTGTGTACCGTGCATACTGACAGCAAAGAAAAGCGGGCGAATGGAAGGATTTCTGCATCCGATCGAGAAAAGCGACGTTCCACTCCACACGTTACATGTTGACCACTTAGGTCCACTACCATCCACTAATAAATTTTATAATTATCTCTTCGTAGTTGTAGACGCTTTTACGAAATTCACGTGGCTGTATCCGGTCAAGACGACAAAGTGCGAGGAAGTATCAAGAAAATGGAAGCGCAGAGTGAGGTATTTGGGAACCCAACTCGGTTAATTTCGGACAGAGGAGCAGCATTTACAGCAACCGCTTTTAATGACTACTGTGAACAAAGGAACATTCAACATATAATGACGACTACCGGAGTACCCCGTGGCAACGGCCAGGTTGAAAGAATGAATAGAATCATCATCGGTGTACTCTCGAGGCTAACCGTAGAAGACCCAAACAAATGGTATCAGCATGTAAGTCAAGTGCAAAGGGCTATAAATTCGACAGTGTCAAGGAGCACGAAAAGGAGCCCGTTCCAGCTGATGTTCGGAACCATCATACGAGCAAAAGACGATCCGGATATGAAAAGCCTACTGGACGAAGCAATTCTGGATGACTTCGAGAATACTAGAGACGAGATGCGGAAGAGGGCGAGAGAAGAAATATTGAAGGTCCAGATGGAGAATCAACGCAGTTATAACAAAAAGCGGAAGGAGGCCGGTAAATATTAGACTGGCGAACTGGTAGCTATAAAGCGGACACAATTCGGTACCGGGTTAAAGCTATGCGCAGAATATTTAGGTCCCTACGAAGTGACAAAGGTAAAACGGAATGAACGCTACGAAGTAAGAAAAGTGGGTCAGCACAAAGGGCCAAACATTACAAGTACAGCAGCCGACCACATGAAGCCGTGGGTAAGATCCAACAGTGAAGACGAGTGGTGCGATACGGTAGACGAAGACGAAGAAAAATCCGACTGAGGGCAGACGAATACCAGGATGGCCGAGTGTGGGAATGCTGACATTAAGTGTAGTAATATCGTGAATCATTTGTGGGAATGCTGACATTAAATATAAGTATCGCAATTAATGAATGATTCACGATTGGCGGCAGTCGATTATGACATAGAATAGAACACCAATATGAATCGTCCGCTTGTTCGTTTGTTGTCCCAGAAGGCTGGAGTTTGTTTACCTTCGGGGTTGTTTACTCTCATCGTATTACGAGGAGAACATTGTCGCATTAGTCATGAATGGATTTTGTGTTGACCTATATTGAGAAGCATAAAAGCCAGAATGATATGGGCAATGTTGTCTCTTAATACAATGGATCCACTGAAGTCGTTAGTTGTCTTAATTGGGGTCGGCGCTGGATGGGTTTTGCTGATGCTAGCCCTGAAATTGTGGACATGGCACAAAATACTAAGTGTCGTTGGTATCTGGGACTGGCTGGATTAATGGGGCAGCGATTGAACGAGTGAAGTATATAAAAGAGGACTGACGATTGGACAAGGCAGCTTAGTGTCAACCTTCCTGCCTCGTGGTCGTGAAATTATTCGTAGAAATTTTGTATTATCCTGTAATTCTTTTTTTTGAGTTAAATAAAATATTATAGTTCTCTACATATATATATGTGTCAAACATACCAAATCTAGACAGAAATGTCCAAATAGCTATGTTTGCAGATGACACTGCTATTTTTGTATCTGACACAATCTTCTTTGACATCTACAATCATCTCCAAGCTGCCCTCTCTAAATTCGAACAATATTGCTTAAGATGGAATATCAAGCCTAACCCTCAGAAGACACAAGCTATTTGGTTCACTAGGCGCCAGAAAGAGTGTTACCTTCCAAATAATGTTAAGCTGCGATTATGCTCTACGGAAATAGAGTGGGCAGACAAATGCAGATACCTTGGTCTAACATTAGACAAAAAACTCACTTTCCAGGCTCACATTTCTAGTACAATCGACAAAGTTAACATATTAACAAAAGTGTTGTACCCTTTGATTTGCAGAAAATCAAAACTAAGTATAGCTAACAAATTAATAATATACAAATCAATTTTTCAATCCATTATCATGTATGGTGCACCGGTTTGGGGAGACTGTGCGAAAACACACAAATTCAAATTGCAAAGATGTCAAAATAAGCTATTGAAAATGATGCTAAATCTAACATGGCACTTTTCAACTACAAGACTTCATGAGAGAGCCAATGTCAACTTCATAGATTCTCTTACTAGCAGATCAATAAAGCTTTTTAACTTAAATTGTTCCCTCTCTGAAAACGATCTTATAGCTCAACTCACACCAAGTTAAGTATAAAAATTTGAAAGGCAAATCCTTGATAGACCGACGGGAGACTGCAATATTAGGTTAAGTATTACTTAAGGGTTTTTGTTAGTAGTTTTCCCTTATTTATTTATTTAAAATAATCGTCAATAAATCATTATATATTATCATATCATAGCTGTAAAGGACCAAGTGTCATAATTCTCTAAAAATCGTCTTAACATCATGATTGTATCCAAATGTTCCAACTGCTTGAAATAAATAAATTTGAAAATCATTTTTTATATTATATGTGAGGTTTTCACGAATCCTAATTGCATCAAATATCCGAACAACACAACGTTCTCGCTGGTTTAATAAAGCGAACTTTAACTTAAGATACGAATGAGCATTGTTTTCATATCCTGGTTGTAATCCTTTTACAGTAGCCCATCTACAGAAAGAGGAAATGTGAGGAAGTTTAAAGCCAAGTCTATCTCTCAAAAATTTATAGGCGCTTTGTGATCTATAATAAATATTTTGGAAAAGTTCTTTTTCGTGGCTGTTGTATTTTGCAGTCTTTGATTCTTTCAGAAGCATTTTACAAAATGGTTTTTGAATAGTCTGAAATATTGAGCCTTTCGATTTAAGACATCGCAGATATTTTATTTTTATTAAAAATTTTTATGGCAGTATGCGCTGTTTTTTTATAATGTTTTATTTTTAAAATTTCCTAATTAACAATATTTTTTTTAAAGTTGCATTTTTCTCTCCTCTTTTGCATATCTTTCCAATAACTGATCGCACCTTGCACACGAAATGCTGCAACTGCTCGACGTTCTTCTTCATTTAGTTAAAGGAGACTTCAGATCCTTTAAATTAAAGTTTGAATCCAAATCAGAATTTAAATTTGAATTTAATTTCCTTCATCCACAAATTATTTAAAATTTCATTTTTTTTCCCTAGAAGGACGTTTAAAAATTTTCAAGTCAGGGTAATTCCTTTTAGTTTTCCTACAAACAGAACAAGAAACTCCAGATAATCTCTTGTCACCCATTGCTATCGAATGCAAAATATTATATCGCTGAAAAAATTTACTAAGAAAAATTATTCAGTCACATAAATACATACAAGTCGGTCGAGAGTCGACGGCGAATGAGGTAAAGCAACTACACAGCCAGCGAGCTCGCCGCGCAGCTCCATGAACTGTGGTTGTTTTATGTATGAAGATAAGGGTTGAAAACAGAAACCACAGATACATCTGCACAGCGCGGCGCATGCCTGCTCTTCAGCTGTACACACAATACAACACATACGATCCCAAGAATTGACTTCGGTTTTATAATACATTTTGTTAATACAAATTGTTCAGAACTTGAAGTTCGAAGTAAAAACAGGCAATTAAAAATTGGTTAGATTTTTTCCTTCGGCGTGCAATATCTATGTAATATATAGCATCTATGGTTGTACCATATGAAATGGTAACTACGTTCGCAATAAAAAAGGTCTCGAGTAAATATCTTAGCAGAAAGTACAATTTTTTTTTATAAGATAAAGTACGAGGGGCGTTCAATATATTCTCGGTATCGATACGAAGGAAAATGCGAATTCAATTTAAATTGTTTTTATTTTTCAATATAATCTCCCCTAACATCAATACATTTGTTACATCTTGAGATAAGCTTTTTTAAACCCTCAAAAAAATAAATTTCCTCTTTCTCTGCAAAATACCCATTTATTGCCGACTTGAGTTCTTCATTATCCGAAAATCTTTTTCCACGAAGACATTTTTTCAAATCCGGAAACAGAAAATAATCACTAGGGGCAAGGTCTGGACTATAGGGTGGGTGTTGGATTTCTTCGAAACCACAATCTCGCGCAGCAGCCTTGGAAACTCGCGCCGTGTGAACAGGAGCGTTGTCATGAAGAAGCAACACACCCGCTGCGAGTTTACCCCGTCTTTTCTTTTTAATTTCCTCCCGAAAATTATGCAAAGTGGAAGCGTAGGATGTGGCGTTGATGGTTTCACCTTTTTTTTTGTACTCAATGAGCAAGATTTGAGTCCCAAAAAACTGTGGCCATGAGCTTCCCGGCAGACGGAGTGACTTTGAACTTCTTCGGGGGGTCTGCTCCTTTTTTATGCCACTGCATGGACTCTTGTTTGCTTTCAGGGCCATAGTGGTGGACCCATGTTTCGTCCCCAGTAACAATTCGATCCATAACACCGTCCGCGTTCTCACTACATATCTCCAAAAGCTCTCTACAGCATGCGATTCTCACTTTTTTCTGAGGCGCTGTGAGCATTCGTTGCACCCACCTTGCACTGACCTTTGAAAGGTTAAGATGGTCATGAAGAATAGTGTGAATGGTACCAATTGAAAGCTTGGTGATGTCTGCCATCATTTTCACCTTTATTCGGGCATCCTCAAGAACAAGTTTTTCGACTTCTTTGATGCTTTCTCCCGTACAAGCAGTAGCCGGGGCGCCGGAGCGGGGTTCGTCTTCAATGCTCTCTCTGCCTCTCTTGAACTCACTTGACCACTTTTGCACAGTTGATAATGAAGGTGCGGAACCCTGGTAAACAGCCACCATCTCTTCATGAATAGTTTTTTGACTTTTTCCTTGCTTAGTGAGAAATTTAATTACAGCGCGATGCTCAATTTTCACCATCATCGTCTCAGTTGCCATTATGATTCTGTTTAACTAGAGATAAAACGCGAATTAATAATCACATTTATATGAAATTTTACATGAATGCACTAAAATAATAGTATTACTTGATAAATAAGTCAATTTGTATATACAACCACAGCTTCACCCCGATACCGAGAATATGTTGAACGCCCCTCGTAGTACGTATTTTTAACATGTAAGACTTGTTCTCATGTTGAGGTGGATATCTATCAAGTTTTGAAGTTGGACATGAAATGTCCCTAAGTCGGAAATAAGAGTGAACATCTGTGCCAGACCGTTAAATGTTTTTTTTTTTTGTACGTAAAGTGGTACGTGTGCTTGACGTGTGAGAATTTTAGGGTTCGCTACAAGTACCGTTATTGTTTTCTAGGAATTATTTACCATGCTGTAGGCAGTTCAAATTCGAACCCTCTTCCTTTACGAATTTAAAATGGGACATAATGAGTCTCTGGCAGCTAAAACATTAATGACGCATTTAAGGATGTAGCGGTAAACGAACGCCACATTCGACGTTGGTTTGCTAAGTTCCGTTCGGGAGATCTTAGCCTCGAAAACGAACCACGTGGGAAACCAAAAACGAAAATTGACGACAATTTTTTAAAAGCAACGGTAGATGCAGTTCCAACAAAACGATGCGGGACATTGCACAGAACATGGGAGTATCTCCCATGACAATAAGTCGAAACCAATCTCTAACAGGAAAAGTAAAAAGTGGATTTTGTATGAAAACGGTAAAAGATCTGGGCAGTGGTTGGATGTAGAAGAAAAACCAAACCACACGACATGGAAAGGACCAATTCACTTTTCATTTCTTCAACCAAGGGAAACGATAAATGCAGTCAAATATTGTGAGGAAATTGATATAGTGTAAGCAAAATTGGCTGAAAAGCAACCTGCGTTGGCAAGTAGCCATAGTCCGATCCTTTTGGATGAAAATGTTAGACCCCATACAGCACACGTAACAGTGCAAAAACTGCTACAGTCGGGATTTGAAATTCTTCCGCATCCATCGTACTTCTCTAACGGACTATAAACTTTTCCGCAATCTTTGAAGACTTTATAACGTCCAAAAATCAAGCCTTCTATAAAAAAAAAGAATAATTTCATATTTCATATTTTGGTTCATATTTTGATTAAATAATAAATTATAAAAAAACATTGGGTGACGGAAGAGGTCAAATGTAAATAGTATTATGCCTGTCTCCCGTTGATTACCTGCTTCGGGTTTTTGGATTTCGTACGCGTTTGTGACTTCTTAGAAACGTATATTTCCAACTATTTCATTTTGAAATAGGTTAAGAATGATAGGTGCATTGTGTATGCCTTAATCAGACAAATCGGGTTAGATACATGACTAAGAGTTAACTAATAAATCGAAATTAAATGTTAATAAGTCAAAATGTATGATTCTTAAACGTAAAACGTAGAACAAATTAAGTATTTAGCAGTGGCAATTCACTATAAATTATTTATATTTAAAATAAAGTAAAATGCCTTGTGTTTGCAAAGAGAAAGTTGAACGCAGTCAGCCAAAAGTAAAATGTGTGGGTTGCAACGATTTTTTGCTAAAATCGAATAAGCAATTTCGATGTAAGGGTTGCTTTGCTGTACGAAGGGGATCTCTTCGCTAAGTTTACTGGCGCCCGAGCAGCAGGGACAGAATTGTGTTTTAAAGTAACTTCCCGTAAGAACAGTGCGTGAAACTAACACTACCCATAACAACAGTGCGTGGTACAAACACTTCCCGTAAGAACAGTGAGTAACACGAACAGTGCGTGAAACAAACACTTCCCGTAAGAACAGTGCGTGGTACGAACATTTAACATATGAACAGTGCGCAAAGAAGACAGTGATTGAGGATTGTCCCACTAGTAGGCCGACTGCAACTCTAACGCCTTCAGTCAAAAAGGAACAAGACGTCCCATCCTGCAAGGAACAAAACACAATCAAGCCCGGAACCCACACAATGAAGTTTTTAGTAGCATCATTGTAAGTCCTTAATTCTCATTTTTAGATTAAGAAAAACTCTTAAATTTCGTACTTTCCTATTTAATATTGTTTAATATTTCCTATTTAAATAATGCACTATTTTGAAAATCTACTAGAACTCTAAGAACTATCAATTCCAGAAAAATATAATTGCGTTATTTACAAAAACAATCAAACTTTAAAGAAACAACCTTTAATATATTATTCAAATATTAAGTAATTTAAAGTGTAATTTCAAAAATCAATCAAACTTTTAAGGAACAGTTTTATATATATATATATATATTTTATATCCTTATACAATTTTAATTTTCCATATCTACATATATATATTCCATATTCCATATTCCCTATTCCATACTCCATATTCCATACTTCTATAACATTTTTAAAAATAAATAAGATTTAAAGTAAGATTCAAACATGGAAGCTATACAGGACGCCTTAGCGCAATTGACCGGTGCATTGAACGCACAAATTGCTTCGACCAGAAGCATTGAGCAAAGATTCGAAATGAAGTGAATGCTGTCCAACAAATGGCATTACAGTGTCCTAGAAATGAATAAGAGTTAAAGCAGATAAGCAAGCTCCCTGACTATGTAAAGGAACTCCAAACTTTTGATGGAAATCCTGTTCAATATACATCCTGGATACACAACGTAGAGAAGATCCTAAAAGACTACGAAATAGTAAGAGATAAGCCTATATATCGTGCTATATTGCAGAGTATAAGGCAGAAAATCAGAGGAAGCGCAGACACCGCGCTCATTTCATACAATATCTTTAACGAAAATTGGTCAGATATAAAGAAATGGTTGTCCCTCCACTACGCGGACAAACGAGACATAAGGACCCTCGAATACCAATTGGGTATACTTCACCAAGGAAACAAAAGCATTGACGAATTTTATGCTAACGTCATTCACCAATTTTCTTTAATAATAAACAAAATAAAGACAGAAGACTACTCTTTAGAGGCAGTCAATGCTCTGATCGAAAGTTATAGAAATCGAGCACTCGATGTCTTCATTCCTCCTAATACAAAAACCACAAACCCTACCGGAAGCTTATGCTTCCTGCCTAGAAGTTCAAAATTTAAATTTTAGAAACATGACAATGCATAACAGAAACACACAAAATACAATTACAATACCCATTAACCAAACTTCAGCACCTAAACAAAAACATCCAAAACTGTCACTTCCCAAAGATCTATACCACTTCAGCAAAGAAATCAAGCGTACAACATCCAGCACAAAAATCAAAACACAGCCAGCAAGACAACAAACGACAACAAACCTAAGCCAGCATTGCCAATGGAACCGACCACCAACCACTGACATTCGCTTTGAGCAGTAAGAACACCAATGCTAAGCACAAACGCTGGAAGGCACGAATAGAAGAATATAATTACGAGCTGATATACAAGCCGGGTAAAGCAAATAAAGTAGCTGATGCCTTGTCGAGACTTAAACTGGAAGCCAATAGCTTAACATCGCCTAGCTCACACACCATGCATAGCGCCGAAGAGGATAGTCACGATCTGATCCCACACTGCGAGGCCCCCTAAATGTATTCAGAAATCAGCTTATATTTAGTAATAGGGAGATAAGTATTTTTGAACAATCGCATCCGAACTACCACCGACATTACATAGGATTACGGGAATTCAATAAGACAAATTTAGTTCAAGCCCTTAAAGAAAAATTTAATCCGAATATAATTAATAGAATAAAAATTCCAGAGCACTACATCCAACTACTTCAGGAAATCTATAAAGAAAACTTTTGTAAGTTTAAAATCCGAATAACCCAAAAAATAGTGGAAGATATTGCAAACCCAGACAATAAGTTACGAGTAATCATGGAAGAACACAGTAGAGCTCACCGTAACCACAAAGAAAATAAGGAACAGCTTTTGGAAAGATGTTATTTTTCAGGTATGACTAACATGATTAAGAAATTTGTTAAAGATTGTGAAATTTGTAATACCAATAAGTATGATAGACATCCCCACAAACCTGAACTACAGGAAACACCAATCCCTACATACCCATCAGAAATAATTCAATCTCGATTTCTTCGAAATAAACCACGAAAAGTTTATTATATGCATAGATAAATTTTCTAAATATACTAAATTCTTCCATATACGAGTAAAAGAAAAATCAGCTTTATATCTACGAGGTAAAATTATTAAAGTATTACACTTCTTCACAGCCCCCAGAATTCTAGTGACAGATAATGAGCGGAGTTTCATTAGTCCAATCATTTCAAACTACATAAAAACTCTTGGAATCAAGTTGTACTTAACACCACCCCAGAAGAGCGAGGTGAATGGAACTGTGGAAAGAGTCCATTCAACGATTTTAGAACTAACAAGATGTCTTTAAAAAAATACCCTGACCTGAACACCAAAGAAATAATTAACATAGCTACTGACCGATATAATAACTCGATACATTCGGTAACAAAGAAAAAACCAAATGATATTTTCCTTGGTCGAATCCAAAGAATAAATTACCAGAATTTGATTGATTTCCAGAATAAGGTAAACGAGGATTTAACAAACCCCATCAGGAAAAATCAAAGAAATAAGATCAGCCGAGAAAATACCAGTAGGAAAAAGCGAAAAACGTATAAACCCGGAGAAATAGTCTATGCGGCCGTCAAACGAAGAGATGGAAAGCATAAACTTCTTTTTACAAAAGAAATAGTGGCAAAAGATAATCGCGTCACGATTGTCACAGAAAACGGGAAAAAATCCACAAATCACAAATAAAAAATAAATATTTTTCTTTTCATTTTAGGCCAATCCTTAGTTTGGTACTTGGATCAATAAATGTATACGACTATACTCATAACACCCCAATCGTAATGCTGAAACAGGGAAATGGAGAAATCATTAAAGGAAATTTTTAGAATCGTGCATGTTATCAATTTGGCAAGGTATGAAGACATTATAATCGGACTTACACCAACCATAGAAAACCATATAACTAAAGATAGTATACTGCGACCACAACTCATCCATCAATCAAAGCAAATAGAAAACTTATTTGAAAAGCCAAATGCGAGTAAGGCTCGAAGAACTAGATCGATAAACTGGATAGGATCCGCATGGAAGTGGGTCGCCGGTTCACCAGATGCGACGGATTGGGATAATTTACTGAAAACTCAGAATATGGTAATAGAAAATAACAATAACCAATACAAAATAAACGAACATATAACAGCAGTTACACAAGAAATAATAGAAAATTATAACAAAATAATTCAGAGAATAGATAATACAAGCATTGATAAATACGAGCAAATGATGTATAATAAATTATTAATAATTAAAGAAGAACTCAGTGAAATAGTATCAGCAACTAAATTGGCAAAAAGAGGAATCGTGAACACTAATCTAATAGAAACACTTCCATTCGACAACGAAATCGAGGCAATTGAGTATGCCGAACCAATCATCCTACAAAAGAAATCGATTATGCTATACACTATATCTATACCAAAAACTTCCGCTAAAGAATACAATCATCTTACAATCAGAACCATAGTTAAAAATAACAAAAGAATCCATCCCTATATTCATGAACTACTTTCAACCCATAACGTGCTTTATGGCATAAAAGATGTTTGTTCAAAAATCCGAGATACGACAATCTGCGAAGAAAACAAACTTGAAAAGCTTACGTCTGACCATTACATCACCCAGTTATTAAGAGGAAAAAATGCTGGATGCGATCATCAGTTCCACAGTAAACCAATAATCGAACTTCTCACAAGCAAAACTCTTTTTTTGACAAATTTCAAGGGAAATTTAGGACATGGAAATAAAACCCGAACGAAGAATTTAATAATGAAACCTTAACAATTGAGAACAAGATTTTTACCAATAAAGAAATAAAAACCTTCCACGTCATCTCACCTATAATCCAAGCTAATTTAACAATTAAAGATGTAAAATTAGATTTAGAATATCTTCACTTTTTGCACAAGGAAAATATAAAAAAATAGAGACATTTTCATTCGGAAGGAAACATTTCATTCATTTCAGATTTTATACTTTACATTTTAATTATGACAATTGTAATATATTTTCAATATTTGAATTCAATTGTAAAAAAGAAAAAGATTCTGTTAAAATACAAGTACCTCCAACAATACCAATGATCAATGACTTCACCCCCAAACCCATTCAATTAAGATTTTAATTTACGAGACGTAGATTTTGAGGAGGGAGAAGTTAACACACCAATTTTTGCATCATCAACACACGCGCTGCAACTTTATTGTTTGCACCATCAGCACGGCAAAAGAACTTTATTGCTGAATAAGGTATTATTGTAGGTACTGTTTCGCTGCACCGGACACAGGTTCAATATTCCCGTCTGGAATATTTTCTCATGCGGTGTCAGCATTTATAGACTATAAGTAATAGTGTAAGAACAATTTATATTGAGAATTAAGTGACTTGACAATAAAGAGACTTGTGTCTCATACAAAATACTCTTTTTTTAATCTTATTTTTATAAATAAGTTTACTTAAACAATAGCAACGCATTGAGTTTTGCTTTACAAGTTTTTTCTAAGAGTATATGCGCAGAAATTTCTGACGCCGATATTGACAATTATTTTGTGAATTTAACAAGACCAATAATTCATTTAGCAATATTTAAGTGGTTAAATTTGTTTCGAAGTTAAAGAAAAATGTAATTATGAAGAACAAGTTCAGCAAGAAAAATAATTTGACTTCAAGATTTTTAATTGTGAAATAAATTGTAAAACTTATATAAATGAATCTTTAAGTGGTGCGACAAGATATTGTGATAACCACTCAAATGTGCGCAGCGACATCTAGCAGGAAACTCGAAGACTAGAAGGTTTCGATACTGGATTAGCAACTGGAGAGTAGAATCGAATTTTCTAGCAAATTGGAAATTGTATGGGACGCTGGATGGCGAGGATTGTTCTCGAAGTATGTCATTCGAGTATAAATACCAGCATCCCAAAGGTATGCAAATCAGTTCCAAAGTTGAATTTGAAGTGTTAATTAGGAGAAGTGATTAAGTGGTTTAAGTAAAAGATAAGAAAAGTATAAGTGGTTGAGAAATTGAATTGTACTGAGAGAAAGAATTAAATAGTGAATTGTAACTGTACTGAATAAAGGGATTTGTATTGAAAATAATAAGTTCTATTATTTGTATCCACACAAACATTTTACATTGGTGTCAGAAGTGGGATAGGACTTATTGTGTGTAAAAAAAAAAACAAAAAAGAACTGTGTTTTCTGACTATTTGAAAAAGCTAGAATGGGTCGAAAACTATTGCAGTTGACCCTCGTCCAACTCAAATCCGAGTTGAACAAGAGAAGCCTCAGCGCCAGTGGAGGAAAAAGTGACCTGGTGCTCCGTCTTCAGGAGGCTTTGAACAACGAGGGACATGATCCTGATGCATATTCCTTTGATGTTGACGAGGATGAACAGACAAGTACCGGCAATGACATGGCAGCAATGATGCAACTCCTCTTATTAAAAATGGAGGAACAAAACAAAAAAATGGACGAGCAGAAGAGCAGCATTGAACAAAAATTCAACGAACAAACCAACAATCTGCACGGTCTTCAACAGAAAATGGATGAACAAAAGAATAATCTGGAAGAACAAAAGAACATTCTCCAGGAAAAATTCGGAGAAATCGATGACAAATTTGAAAGAATAGAGAAGAACGTTGATGACAAATTTGATAGAATAGAGAAGAACGTTGATGACAAATTTGATACAATAGAAAAGAATGTTGGCGAAAAATTCGAAGAAATGGACAGCAAAGTTCAGCAACTGGCAAAAGAGCTCGACACAGTACGAAAACAGAAACTGCGAGAATGTTCTTTAAGCGGTCCAAGGAGAAAAGATTTGGAACCTCCCTCATTCGATGGCCAGACCTCATGGTCTACTTATAAGAAGCAGTTTGAAATGGCTGCCTGTGCAAACGACTGGGACAATGAGGAAAAGTGCTTTGCCCTAGCGATGGCCTTACGTGGTCCTGCGGCAGAATTGTTACAAACAATCGATATCGAAAAGAATATAGACTATATGGTTTTAGTGCAGGCTATCGAGAAACGGTTTGGGGATAGCCACATGCGGGAAGTTTACAAGGTTCAATTGCAAGGCCGTATGCAGCAACGAGGAGAAACACTGCAGCAGCTCCAAGCAGACGTGAGTAGACTGGCACATTTGTCATATCCCACCGCAGGCCAGGAAATAATCGACGAAATGGCAAAGGACGCATTCATCAGGGGAATTGCAGATTTGAAGCTACAATCAGCAGTAAGGATGGCCGGGAAAAGAACCCTTGCTGAAGCACTTGCCTTCGCTCTGGCGATGGAAGCATCCAATCAGGCTTCCAAAGGAATGCATTTCGTAAGGGAAATAGTATCTGGTGAATGCTCCTGCTCAAGACCAACTACCATGCAACGAAATATCCCACGGGAGAGACGAAGGATGCGCTGCTGGAACTGCGATAAAGTAGGACATTTGCAAGGGCATTGTAAAGAACCGGTACGACGAGAAGGCTGCCTGCACTGGGGCTACAGGCAAATAGAAAGAAAAACCGGCAGAAACGGCTACCAAGAAACCGGTCAAATTTCCAGAAGCCATCAGTTAGGAAATGCTTACTTCGCGGGGCAGAAGTCCGTAGCAGGAGTCGACGACTCCAGGGTAATTATCCCAGTCTCACAGGTAAAACAATGCAATGAAAGCCTCCCAGCAGAAGTAGTCAGTGGTAAAGAAGCGAAACAACAGGCAACTATCCAAACGATCAGGACTGAGCCAATAGAGGGTTGGAGTATAGACGAAATCCGTTCCTCCCAACAGGCAGACAATGACATCGAACCAATATTGGCCTGGAAGGAACACGAGGAAAGACCAAGCTGGCAGCAGATATCAGATCGGAGCCAAACTCTGAAGGCATACTGGGCACAGTGGGACTCGCTTTTTGTGCAAGATGGATTGCTGAAGAGAAAATGGGAAAGTGCAGATGGGACAACATCTCGTATGCAGCTAATTGTGCCACGGTCCAGAGTCAACCAAGTGCTCCATGAAATACATGACGGAATCTCAGGAGGCCATTTGGGAATAAACAAGACGTTGGAAAAGGTAAGGGAACGTTTCTATTGGCTAAGCGCTAAACAAGATGTCGAGAATTGGTGCAAAAAGTGCATAAGATGTGCGGCTACCAAGGGCCCAAAAGTAAAGCCACATGGACAAATGCAACAATACAATGTCGGAGCACCTTTCGAACGAATAGCCATCGACATCGCTGGGCCGTTTCCCGAAACCTTTAATGGAAACCGATATACTCTCGTAGTCATGGATTACTTCAGTAAGTGGCCGGAAGTGTTTGCCATCCCAAATCAAGAGGCTAAGACCGTAGCCGAACAGATAGTCAACAACTGGGTGAGCAGATTTGGGGTACCAATGGAGCTGCACTCTGATCAAGGGCGAAACTTTGAATCAAAAGTCTTCCAGGAAATATGCCAATATTTGGGAATAAGAAAGACAAGGACAACGCCACTACACCCTCAATCTGATGGAATGGTCGAGCGATTCAATCGGACCTTGAATGAGCATCTATCTAAGGTTGTCAGCAACTGCCAGCGGGATTGGGATCGACACATACCCCTCTTCTTAATGGCCTACCGAAACGCGGTCCATAGCTCAACAGGGCACACACCATCCGAGATCTTATTTGGTCAAACAATTCGGTTGCCAAGTGAAGCAAAATTCGGATCCCCACCGACGGAGCCCAAAGAGGTGAACGAGTACGTGAATGACTTACGCAGCAGGATTCGTAAATTGCATGAAGACACCAGAGAAAAGATGAAGCTAGCAAGCAGCCGCATGAAAACTAGGTACGATATCAAGGCGAAATCTTCCGGTTTCAACGAAGGAGATCTGGTTTGGCTGTATAATCCTCAGCGTAAGAAAGGCAAATCACCAAAATTGCAACAGGACTGGGAAGGTCCATACAAGGTGATAACCCGCATTAATGACGTTGTCTACCGGATCCAGCGTGGGGATCGAGGAAAAATGAAAGTGGTCCATTTGGATAGAATGTGTCATTTCAACGGGATGCTGAATGACGAAGTTGTTCGGGACGAACAACTGTAGGGAGGGAGCAATGTGATAACCACTCAAATGTGCGCAGCGACATCTAGCAGGAAACTCGAAGACTAGAAGGTTTCGATACTGGATTAGCAACTGGAGAGTAGAATCGAATTTTCTAGCAAATTGGAAATTGTATGGGACGCTGGATGGCGAGGATTGTTCTCGAAGTATGTCATTCGAGTATAAATACCAGCATCCCAAAGGTATGCAAATCAGTTCCAAAGTTGAATTTGAAGTGTTAATTAGGAGAAGTGATTAAGTGGTTTAAGTAAAAGATAAGAAAAGTATAAGTGGTTGAGAAATTGAATTGTACTGAGAGAAAGAATTAAATAGTGAATTGCAACTGTACTGAATAAAGGGATTTGTATTGAAAATAATAATGTGATAACCAGTCAAATGTGAGCAGCGACATCTAGCAGGAAACTCGAAGACTAGAAGGTTTCGATACTGGATTAGCAACTGGAGAGTAGAATCGAATTTTCCAGCAAATTGGAAATTGTATGGGACGCTGGATGGCGAGGATTGTTCTCGAAGTATGTCATTCGAGTATAAATACCAGCATCCCAAAGGTATGCAAATCAGTTCCAAAGTTGAATTTGAAGTGTTAATTAGAAGAAGTGATTAAGTGGTTTAAGTAAAAGATAAGAAAAGTATAAGTGGTTGAGAAATTGAATTGTACTGAGAGAAAGAATTAAATAGTGAATTGTAACTGTACTGAATAAAGGGATTTGTATTGAAAATAATAAGTTCTATTATTTGTACCCACACAAACATTCTACATTGGTGTCAGAAGTGGGATAGGACTTATTGTGTGTAAAAAAAAAAAAAAAAAAAAAAAAAAAACGTGTTTTCTGACTATTTGAAAAAGCTAGAATGGGTCGAAAACTATTGCAGTTGACCCTCGTCCAACTCAAATCCGAGTTGAACAAGAGAAGCCTCAGCGCCAGTGGAGGAAAAAGTGACCTGGTGCTCCGACTTCAGGAGGCTTTGAACAACGAGGGACATGATCCTGATGTATACTCCTTTGATGTTGACGAGGATGAACAGACAAGTACCGGCAATGACATGGCTGCAATGATGCAACTCCTCTTATTAAAAATGGACGAACAAAACAAAAAAATGGACGAACAGAAGAACAGTCTCGACCAACAAAAGAAAAATCTGGAAGAACAGAAGAACAGTCTGGAACAAAAAATGGACGAACAGAAGAACAGTCTGGAACAAAAACTGGACGAACAGAAGAACAGTCTCGACCAACAAAAGAAAAATCTGGAAGAACAGAAGAACAGTCTGGAACAAAAAATGGACGAACAGAAGAGCAGCATTGAACAAAAATTCGACGACCAAAAGAATAGTCTACAACAAAAACTGGAAGAACAAAATAACGTTCTACACCAAAAGTTCGAAGAAATAGATAACAAATTTGAAAGAATAGAGAAGAATGTTGGCGAAAAATTGGAACAAATGGACAACAAAGTTGAGCAACTGGCAAAAGAGCTCGACACAGTGCGAAAACAGAAACAGCGAGAATGTTCTTTAAGTGGTCCAAGGAGAAAAGATTTGAAACCTCCCTCATTCGATGGTCAGACCTCATGGTCTACTTATAAGAAGCAGTTTGAAATGGCTGCCTGTGCAAACGACTGGGACAATGAGGAAAAGTGCTTTGCCCTAACAATGGCCTTGCACGGTCCTGCAGCAGAATTGTTGCAAACAGTAGACATCGAAAAGCATAAAGATTATGTGACTTTAGTACAGGCTATAGAGAAACGGTTTGGGGATAGCCACATGCAGGAGGTCTACAAGGTCCAATTGCAAAGCCGAACGCAGCAAAGAGGAGAAACACTGCAGCAGCTCCAAGCAGACGTGAGTAGACTTGCACATCTGTCATACCCCACCGCAGGCCAGGAAATTATCGACGAAATGGCAAAAGATGCATTTATCAGGGGAATTGCAGATTCGAAGCTACAGTCAGCAGTAAGGATGGCCGGGAAAAGAACCCTTGCTGAAGCACTTGCCTTCGCTCTGGCGATGGAAGCAGCCAATCAGGCTTCCAGGGGAACACATTTCGTCAGGGAAGTAGCATCTGTCGAATGCTCCTGCACAAGAATTAGTGCCGAGGAACGAGATACTCGACGGGATAGACGAATAATGCGCTGCTGGAATTGCAGTAAAATAGGACACCTTCAAAGGCAGTGTAAAGAACCGGTGCGACGAAAAGACTGCCCTCACTGTGGTGACAAGCAAATAGAGGAAGAAACCCGCAGAAACAGCTATCAAGAAGCCGGTCAACCTTCCCGAAGTCATCAGTCGGGAAATGCTTAAGCACCAACTTCGCGGGGCAGAAGTTGGTAGCAGGAGTCGACGGCCCCAGGACCATCATCCAAGTCTCGCTGGCAAAACGACGCAGCGAAAGCCTTCTAGTAGAAGTAGTCAGTGGAAAAGAAAAATGGATGGCAACAATAGACACCGGTGCCACGGCCTCAATCATCAGGAGGAATCTTGTGCAGAAGTCTTGGCTGCATAACACTAGCAGTTGCAGCTTGCGAACAGCTACAGGAGCAACGATTAAGGTATATGGTGAAGTCCGCATAAAAATCCAACTGGCCGGAATAACATTCACTCACGCGTTTCTGGTAGCTGACATATGTGACGAGTGCATCATTGGTACAGACTTCATGAGAGAACATGGACTTGTAGTCGACTTGGGGGCACAAACCCTGAAATACGGAAACATGGAGATACCAATGATATACGGAAACGCCAATACCACAGTCTCAAATGTCGTCATCTGCAGCAATCAGAGTCTAGAGCCTTCGTCAGAAGCAATTTTGTGGGCAAAAGTGGAAGGTGGTCCTGGTAGCCACCGATTCTATTTGATGGAGCCGGAAAAGAAAAGAGACTTCATGGTGGGAAAGACCTTAGTGGAGCCAAAGAACAACATGGTCCCTGTAAGGATTCTAAATCCAAAGACATTCAGTGTAAAGGTGAAAAAGGGGGAGATAGTGGGAAAATGCGTACCTGTTGAGGCTATATCGACCACAACGGAAAAAAAGTGTGCAAAACCGGTCACAACAGTTCAGAGCATAAAAATCAAGAACAAAATTCTCAGCCTCTGTAATCTGGACGAAGATCAGCGAATCCTGGCAGAAAAACTAATCGGTGAGTACGCTGATATATTTGCTACACAAGACGGAGAATATGGACGTACGCATATTGTTCAACACCACATTGACACCGGAGACGCTCGACCAATCCGTCAACCTGCAAGGCGTCTTCCATTGGCAAAGCAAACAGAAGTTGCCGAAATGATGTCGAAGATGAAAGCTGAGGGAGTGATTGAAGAATCGCAAAGTCCGTGGGCATCTCCAGTGGTCCTCGTGAAGAAGAAAGATGGCAGCACGAGATTTTGTGTAGACTACCGACGTCTCAATGATGTCACTAAAAAGGACAGCTACCCACTTCCGAGAATCGATGACACTTTGGATATGCTTTCTGGAGCGAAATGGTTTTCAACACTTGACTTGAAGAGCGGTTACTGGCAGGTAGAGATAAATCGTGCGGATCGTGAGAAAACTGCCTTCACTACAGGAAGCGGTCTTTGGCAGTTTGCAGTGATGCCGTTTGGACTGTGCAACGCTCCGGCCACCTTCGAGCGACTAATGGAACGAACATTGCAAGGACTCACCTGGAAAACCTGCCTAGTATATTTGGACGACGTTATCGTCATAGGTAAGACGTACGAGGAGCACCGCGAAAATCTAAAAGAAGTGTTTGAGAGGCTACGAAGTGCTCATTTAAAGCTCAACCCAGAAAAGTGTGCCTTGTTTCGTCCGGAAGTAAAATATCTGGGTCACATTATATCAGCGGAAGGTGTAAGAACGGATCCTGACAAAATCGAAGCCGTGAAAAATTGGCCTTCTCCAAAAGATAAACACCAACTGAGAAGCTTCTTGGGCCTCGCCACGTATTACAGAAGGTTCGTAAAGGATTTTGCTGGCATTGCAAAGAGCCTGCATCAACTTACGGAGAAAGGCCGACAGTTCAGGTGGTCTGGAGAATGCGAAAAAGCATTTCAAGAACTGAAGCGACAGCTGTGCAATGCCCCCATCTTGGGTTACCCCACGCCCGGAAAAATGTTCATCGTGGACGCAGACGCTAGCAATGTTGGGGTCGGAGCTGTGATCTCTCAAGTTCATGACGGTCAAGAGAAAGTGGTCGCATATTACAGCAAAGTACTCTCCAGACCTGAACGGAACTACTGTGTAACCCGGCGCGAGCTTCTGGCTTTAATTCTGGCTACGAAGCATTTCCATAAGTACCTCTATGGACAAAAGTTTATTCTCCGAACAGACCACGCAGCTCTGAAATGGCTACTCCAATTTAAGAACCCTGAAGGCCAAGTTGCAAGATGGATCGAGCAGTTGCAGGGCTACGACTTTGAAGTGCAACACCGCAAGGGAACACTCCACTCAAATGCTGATGCTCTCTCTCGTCGACCGTGCGGAGTAAAATGCGAACACTGCAATCGTAAAGAAGCAAAAGAACAGGCAACTATCCAAATGATCAGGACTGAGCCAATAGAGGGTTGGAGTATAGACGAAATCCGTTCCTCCCAACAGGCAGACAATGACCTCGAACCAATATTGGCCTGGAAAGAACACGAGGAAAGACCAAGCTGGCAGCAGATATCAGATCGGAGCCAAACTCTGAAGGCATACTGGGCACAGTGGGACTCGCTTTTTGTGCAAGATGGATTGCTGAAGAGAAAATGGGAAAGTGCAGATGGGACAACATCTCGTATGCAGCTAATTGTGCTACGGTCCAGAGTCAACCAAGTGCTCCATGAAATACATGACGGAATCTCAGGAGGCCATTTGGGAATAAACAAGACGTTGGAAAAGGTAAGGGAACGTTTCTATTGGCTAAGCGCTAAACAAGATGTCGAGAATTGGTGCAAAAAGTGCATAAGATGTGCGGCTACCAAGGGCCCAAAAGTAAAGCCACATGGACAAATGCAACAATACAATGTCGGAGCACCTTTCGAACGAATAGCCATCGACATTGCTGGGCCGTTTCCCGAAACCTTTAATGGAAACCGATATACTCTCGTAGTCATGGATTACTTCAGTAAGTGGCCGGAAGTGTTTGCCATCCCAAATCAAGAGGCTAACACCGTAGCCGAACAGATAGTCAACAACTGGGTGAGCAGATTTGGGGTACCAATGGAGCTGCACTCTGATCAAGGGCGAAACTTTGAATCAAAAGTCTTCCAGGAAATATGCCAATATTTGGGAATAAGAAAGACAAGGACAACGCCACTACACCCTCAATCTGATGGAATGGTCGAGCGATTCAATCGGACCTTGAATGAGCATCTATCTAAGGTTGTCAGCAACTGCCAGCGGGATTGGGATCGACACATACCCCTCTTCTTAATGGCCTACCGAAACGCGGTCCATAGCTCAACAGGGCACACACCATCCGAGATCTTATTTGGTCAAACAATTCGGTTGCCAAGTGAAGCAAAATTCGGATCCCCACCGACGGAGCCCAAAGAGGTGAACGAGTACGTGAATGACTTACGCAGCAGGATTCGTAAATTGCATGAAGACACCAGAGAAAAGATGAAGCTAGCAAGCAGCCGCATGAAAACTAGGTACGATATCAAGGCGAAATCTTCCGGTTTCAACGAAGGAGATCTGGTTTGGCTGTATAATCCTCAGCGTAAGAAAGGCAAATCACCAAAATTGCAACAGGACTGGGAAGGTCCATACAAGGTGATAACCCGCATTAATGACGTTGTCTACCGGATCCAGCGTGGGGATCGAGGAAAATTTAAAGTGGTCCATTTGGATAGAATGTGTCATTTCAACGGGATGCTGAATGACGAAGTTGTTCGGGACGAACAACTGTAGGGAGGGAGCAATGTGATAACCAGTCAAATGTGAGCAGCGACATCTAGCAGGAAACTCGAAGACTAGAAGGTTTCGATACTGGATTAGCAACTGGAGAGTAGAATCGAATTTTCTAGCAAATTGGAAATTGTATGGGACGCTGGATGGCGAGGATTGTTCTCGAAGTATGTCATTCGAGTATAAATACCAGCATCCCAAAGGTATGCAAATCAGTTCCAAAGTTGAATTTGAAGTGTTAATTAGAAGAAGTGATTAAGTGGTTTAAGTAAAAGATAAGAAAAGTATAAGTGGTTGAGAAATTGAATTGTACTGAGAGAAAGAATTAAATAGTGAATTGTAACTGTACTGAATAAAGGGATTTGTATTGAAAATAATAAGTTCTATTATTTGTACCCACACAAACATTCTACAATAAGTTCTATTATTTGTACCCACACAAACATTTTACAATATGTTTTCAAAGCTGCACAGAAAGCTAAAAATAAAAAATGTTCATGTTTGGATTAAAAAACGGGAGAATACTCATGCGCAAGAAGAATAACGACAAGTATGTTATTAGTTCAGAGGTGGACCTTCTAGCACTTAATCAATATTCTAGATCCAGAAGTAAATATTCTAAATATTGCCTCTGTCAACTGTGGTGATGTTGAGTTCCATGATCTCGTTTCTAAACAGAAATACTTGAACAATTTTCTTATCATTCACCAAAATATTAGAAGCATGTGCAAAAATTTTGATAAATTTCTTGTATACTTAAATGCATTTGTTAACAAGCCAGATTGTATTTCTTTGTCGGAAGAAGAAAAGTGCGTTTTTAGTATTGAAGGGTATGAACTTATACCATGTAGTAATGACGAGTATGTAGCTGGCGGTGTTGTAGCTTTTATTAAAAGTGAGATAAGCATTGAAGATTATCGTTATAATTTGCATAGTTGTGACCTTTTAAAAGTGAAGTTAAACGACAAAAGTTAACTTTTTTCTGTGTTTATGGATTTAATTATTCAACTTTGGCCAATAACTTGTTTTATGAGGAATTAGAAAATCTGTTATCAAGCAAATCTTCTAATGATATAATTTTATTGGGTGACATCAATATCGATATTTTACAAAATTCTATTCTGGTGGACAATTATTTTTCTTTATTGCCATTTTATGGTTTAGAGTTTTGCATAAAGAAGCCAACTCGCATTTCAGACTCTATGGGCACTTGCATTGACCATATCATGGTGCAGAAATACCAGCTTGGCAACTCTGTAATTGATTTGCAAATAACTGTTGATTGTATGAGGTGCTTGAGCTTTGCTTATCTTCCTGTTCTACCTACGTTACAACTGATTATGTATCGCTTAATAATCTACTTCGTTCTGAATGCTGGGAAAATATTTTAAATGAAAGTGATCCTTCCAGCAATTATTTCACGTTTATTGAAACTTTAAATAAATACATCAAGCAATGTTCGAGAAAAAGAGAAAAAAATCAGTCAAAATTAAAGAAACTAAAGCCTTAGATTACTGTTGATTTATAATACTTAAATATAAGAACAAACTCTCAAAAAAAAATTAAGTACCCTAATAAAACTATTGCTTGCAAACAATTATGTAAAAATATTTCAAAGGATGTTTTGTTGTGTGAAAACAATTTTTATGTAAATAAGTTTCGTAAGATCAAAGGTGATTGAAAAAAAGAATGGAATTGATAAATGATATTGTGATAACCACTCAAATGTGAGCAGCGACATCTAGCAGAAAATGTCGAAACTCGAAGACTAGAAGGTTTCGATACTGGATTAGCAAAGTCTCGACTGGAGAGTAGAATCGAATTTTCTAGCAAATTGGAAATTGTATGGGACACTGGGTGGCGAGGATTGTTCTCGAAGTATGTCATTCGAGTATAAATACCAGGATCCCAAAGGTATGCAAATCAGTTCCAAAGTTGAATTTGAAGTATTAATTAGAAGAAGTGATTAAGTGGTTTAAGTAAAAGATAAGAAAAGTATAAGTGGTTGAGAAATTGAATTTTACTGAGAGAAAGAATTAAATAGTGAATTGTAACTGTACTGAATAAAGGGATTTGTATTGAAAAGAATAAGTTCTATCATTTGTACCCACACAAACATTCTACATTGGTGTCAGAAGTGGGATAGGACTTATTGTGTGTAAAAAAAAAAAAAAAAAATTTTTCTGACTATTTGAAAAAGCTAGAATGAGTCGAAAACTATTGCAGTTGACCCTCGTCCAACTCAAATCCGAGTTGAACAAGAGAAGCCTCAGCGCCAGTGGAGGAAAAAGTGACTTGGTGCTCCGTCTTCAGGAGGCTTTGAACAACGAGGGACATGATCCTGATGCATATTCCTTTGATGTTGACGAGGATGAACAGACAAGTACCGGCAATGACATGGCTGCGATGATGCAACTCCTCTTGTTAAAAATGGACGAACAGAAAAACAGTCTCGACCAACAAAAGAAAAATCTGGAAGAACAAAAGAATAGCCTCGAACAAAAGCTGGATGAACAAAAGAAAAATCTAGACGAGCAGAAGAGCAGCATTGAACAAAAATTCGACGAACAAAAGAATAGTCTAGAACAAAAACTGGAAGAACAAAATAACGTTCTACACCAAAAGTTCGAAGAAATCGATAACAAATTTGAAAGAATAGAGAAGAACGTTGATGACAAATTTGATAGAATAGAGAAGAATGTTGGCGAAAAATTCGAGGAAATGGACAGCGAAGTTCAGCAACTGGCAAAAGAGCTCGACACAGTGCGAAAACAGAAACTGCGAGAATGTTCTTTAAGCGGTCCAAGGAGAAAAGATTTGAAGCCTCCCTCATTCGATGGTCAGACCTCATGGTCTACTTATAAGAAGCAGTTTGAAATGGCTGCCTGTGCAAACGACTGGGACAATGAGGAAAAGTGCTTTGCCCTAACAATGGCCTTACGTGGTCCTGCGGCAGAATTGTTACAAACAATCGATATCGAAAAGAATAGAGACTATATGGTTTTAATGCAGGCTATCGAGAAACGGTTTGGGGATAGCCACATGCGGGAAGTTTACAAGGTTCAATTGCAAGGCCGTATGCAGCGACGAGGAGAAAAACTGCAACAGCTCCAAGCAGACGTGAGTAGACTGGCACATTTGTCATATCCCACCCCAGGCCAAGAAATAATCGACGAAATGGCAAAGGACGCATTCATCAGGGGAATTGCAGATTTGAAGCTACAATCAGCAGTAAGGATGGCCGGGAAAAGAACCCTTGCTGAAGCACTTGCCTTCGCTCTGGCGATGGAAGCATCCAATCAGGCTTCCAAAGGAATGCATTTCGTAAGGGAAATAGTATCTGGTGAATGCTCCTGCTCAAGACCAACTACTATGCAACGAAATATCCCGCGGGAGAGCCGAAGAATGCGCTGCTGGAACTGCGATAAAGTAGGACATTTGCAAGGGCATTGTAAAGAACCGGTACGACGAGAAGGCTGTCTGCACTGGGGTTACAGGCAAATAGAAAGAAAAACCGGCAGAAACGGCTACCAAGAAACCGGTCAAATTTCCAGAAGCCATCAGTTAGGAAATGTTTACTTCGCGGGGCAGAAGTCTGTAGCAGAAGTTGACTCCAGGGTAATTATCCCAGTCTCACAGGTAAAACAATGCAACGAAAGCCTCCCAGCAGAAGTAGTCAGTGGTAAAGAAGCGAAAGAACAGGCAACTATCCAAACGATCAGGACTGAGCCAATAGAGGGTTGGAGTATAGACGAAATCCGTTCCTCCCAACAGGCAGACAATGACATCGAACCAATATTGGCCTGGAAGGAACACGAGGAAAGACCAAGCTGGCAGCAGATATCAGATCGGAGCCAAATTCTGAAGGCATACTGGGCACAGTGGGACTCGCTTTTTGTGCAAGATGGATTGCTGAAGAGAAAATGGGAAAGTGCAGATGGGACAACATCTCGTATGCAGCTAATTGTGCCACGGTCCAGAGTCAACCAAGTGCTCCATGAAATACATGACGGAATCTCAGGAGGCCATTTGGGAATAAACAAGACGTTGGAAAAGGTAAGGGAACGTTTCTATTGGCTAAGCGCTAAACAAGATGTCGAGAATTGGTACAAAAAGTGCATAAGGTGTGCGGCTACCAAGGGTCCAAAAGTAAAGCCACATGGACAAATGCAACAATACAATGTCGGAGCACCTTTCGAACGAATAGCCATCGACATCGCTGGGCCGTTTCCCGAAACCTTTAATGGAAACCGATATACTCTCGTAGTCATGGATTACTTCAGTAAGTGGCCGGAAGTGTTTGCCATCCCAAATCAAGAGGCTAAGACCGTAGCCGAACAGATAGTCAACAACTGGGTGAGCAGATTTGGGGTCCCAATGGAGCTGCACTCTGATCAAGGGCGAAACTTTGAATCAAAAGTCTTCCAGGAAATATGCCAATATTTGGGAATAAGAAAGACAAGGACAACGCCACTACACCCGCAATCTGATGGAATGGTCGAGCGATTCAATCGGACCTTGAATGAGCATCTAAGGTTGTCAGCAACTGCCAGCGGGATTGGGATCGACACATACCCCTCTTCTTAATGGCCTACCGAAACGCGGTCCATAGCTCAACAGGGCACACACCATCCGAGATCTTATTTGGTCAAACGATTCGGTTGCCAAGTGAAGCAAAATTCGGATCCCCACCGACGGAGCCCAAAGAGGTGAACGAGTACGTGAATGACTTACGCAGCAGGATTCGTAAATTGCATGAAGACACCAGAGAAAAGATGAAGCTAGCAAGCAGCCGCATGAAAACTAGGTACGATATCAAGGCGAAATCTTCCGGTTTCAACGAAGGAGATCTGGTTTGGCTGTATAATCCTCAGCGTAAGAAAGGCAAATCACCAAAATTGCAACAGGACTGGGAAGGTCTATACAAGGTGATAACCCGCATTAATGACGTTGTCTACCGTATCCAGCGTGGGAATCGAGGAAAATTGAAAGTGGTCCATTTGGATAGAATGTGTCATTTCAACGGGATGCTGAATGACGAAGTTGTTCGGGACGAACAACTGTAGGGAGGGAGCAATGTGATAACCACTCAAATGTGAGCAGCGACATCTAGCAGAAAATGTCGAAACTCGAAGACTAGAAGGTTTCGATACTGGATTAGCAAAGTCTCGACTGGAGAGTAGAATCGAATTTTCTAGCAAATTGGAAATTGTATGGGACACTGGGTGGCGAGGATTGTTCTCGAAGTATGTCATTCGAGTATAAATACCAGGATCCCAAAGGTATGCAAATCAGTTCCAAAGTTGAATTTGAAGTGTTAATTAGAAGAAGTGATTAAGTGGTTTAAGTAAAAGATAAGAAAAGTATAAGTGGTTGAGAAATTGAATTGTACTGAGAGAAAGAATTAAATAGTGAATTGTAACTGTACTGAATAAAGGGATTTGTATTGAAAAGAATAAGTTCTATCATTTGTACCCACACAAACATTTTACAATATACTTAGTACATCAACCCAAATTAATAAAATTCTAAGTTTGAAAGATGATGATGCTATCATAATTATTCTTGCGAATTTAGCTGATAAATTCAATGACTATTCAATGACTCCGTCGAATCTTTATCTAATGACGTGTCATCCTCTCAAAGTTTGTTTTTAACCCATAACATCTTTTGAACTACATAAAATCATAAGATCTCTAAAAAAAATCGAATTCTGGTACAACTGATAGTCTATCAAACAACATCGTTAAAAAATTACTTTCATTATTTGCGATATCTTATGCTTTATTTATAATAAGAGCATATCTAATGGTGTTTTCCCAGATGATTTAAAAAACACCGATGTAATACCATTGTTTAAGAAGGGTGATAAAACATTAATAAATAATTATAGACCAATATCCCTACTACCGGTTTTTTCGAAATTTCTTGAAAAAGCAAAAAAAATCGATTGATCAAGTTTTTGGAAAGAAGCAAGTTTTTTAGTGAATGTCAATTTGCGTTCCGTTCTGGCTATTCAACTGAAGGTGCCCTCTTGAATTTCTGCACTAATATATACAATGGTATTAATAACAGGAAATTAACTGCGGCTCTCTTTATCGATATAACAAAAGCTTTTGCTACTGTCGCTCACAATATATTTTTTGACAAATTGTACAATTGTGTTTAGAGGCATAATGCATAAGTGGTTCCGTTCCTACCTATTTGTGAGAGGACAGAGGGTTCAAATTAATGGGCAATTCAGCTCTACAAGTAACATCTCTCTTTTTTTTTTACAAAAATACCGCAGCAAAGCTAATGAATTCGTTGATGACATAGCATGTGCTTTTCACAGTGACTCTGCTTTAGATCTTTCTGAAGCTATTAATCATGACCTGGAAGTCTTGAGCCATAGGTTCAAAATGCATAAAATGGTAAAAAATGATAAAACTAAAATTCTAAAGGAAGTAGAATTTTCATTGTGCAAGTTGTAAAAAATATAATCACAGAAAAGAAATTTGTACTTGGAAGTGAACCCACTGACATTTTTTGAGGAACGTTCATGCTCTGATAAATGTTTTAATATTGAATGTGTCAAGTCATACGAGTACCTTGTAGTTTGCTTGATTGGAAGATGGGTTGGTCACAAGACAAATATTCTTTTTTAAAAAGTTATTGCTCATGAGACCTTCTGAAGTGTATTTATTACGGTTTAGTGCACTCTAAGCTTGCATTGTACAGTAAGCGAAATTCATTTCTACGCACCTTTTTTTCTGATTTTTTACATAAAATTGCTTTGGCAAAACTTTTTTTTTAGAAAAGTGCATATACTAATTCTGTATTTTAAATAAAAAAACCATCATAATAATCAAATCTATTAAACACTATTTATTTAAACAAAATCACATTTTTCGCTTTATTCATTTATACGCATTTTAAGAAACTAGTAAAAAATATAAATAAAACACATTTTAATTAAAAAAAAAATTGTCAGTATTTTGTGTGTCCTTCATTTTGTTGGATAACGGCAAATATCCTATTCGTCATGGAACTTATAAGTTTGTAGATGGTGTCAAAACCTACAAGGTCCCATGTGCGCTTAATTTCTTCCTTAAGAGCCCGGATGTTTCCAAACTGATCACCGTTTTTATAGACCTCTCGTGCCCTTATACCCCACAGATTTTCTATGGGGTTAAGGTCAGGACTGCATGCCGGCCAACGCATAACTGGGATGTTTCACTGTCTCAACCATTCTTGGGAGAATTTGGAAGCGTGAACAGCTGCGTTGTCCTGTTGAAAAATAAAGGCAGGGTCATCAACATTGTCTTTTAAAAACGGAATAAGCGCTGTGTACAACATTTCACAATATGTTTCCGAGTTCATTTTAGTTGGAATAAAACACAATTGCGCTTTTCCGAAAGAAGAAAAAGCTCCCCAAATCATTACACTACCTCCATGGTAGTTCCTGCTCATTCTTGGTTGATTGTTGTGACGTAAGTTATGCCAGTAAAAACTGAAACCATCTGGTCCATCAAGGTTAAACTTCTTTTCGTCAGAGAATATAACTGTATTCCATTTTTCGTCCCAAGTCATATATTCTGGCAAATGCTAATCGAGCTGTTTTGTGATGGATTTTCAGAAGTGGCTTTTTAAGCGGTTTTTTGTATACCACGTTCGGAGTACTCGATAAATTTTGTTGAACTTGACGCTTTGTTATTGGCAAATCGAGATGATTAACAATTTGGCCAGAAGTCATCTTGTTTTGGGTAACTTCGATTACAATTCGGTTCCGTTCTCTTCGAGTTATTTTACTCCAGCCTTTTCGACTACCATTCTTTCCATACGAATCACCTTTTTTAAGGAAATTTCTGATGAGCCCTTCAGAACGATTGATTTCACGTGCAATTGCCCTATTGGAAATGCCGCGCTCTTTTAAGACCGTTATTTTAATCTTTTCTTCCTCTGTTAACTATTTTCCTTTTCCCATTATGGATGTAAATATTTATTTCTCTGAAAATCAGTTCTAAGATATTATTTTTTTATTTAAAAAAATGTGATCTTTAACCTTTTTTAACTTTCACTTAAATTTTTCCACAGGAGTCATTCTATTTCACTAAAATACTAAATGAGTATAAATGAATTTCGTGCTTTAAACAGTTGCCAATATTTTCTTTGTCGTGCATATATAGATTTTTTTTAAAACCCTTAAATGACAACAATTCTATAATTTTTTGATGCAGTGTTGGGTGCGTATAAACTAATTTCGCCCACTGTATATGACATAGTTTCATGGAGTGAAACACACAACAATAAAATTAATCCACTTCTTATATCTCAAAACACATTATTCGTCTTATATGTAATAATAGTCGTCAACATAATAGTTTTAAAGAACTATAAGATAGTATTAAAGATCTTTTTCGCCAGATCTGGCTCTCTATTGACCCGGTGCTCTTCTAGCTATAACCTTAGAGTAAACAATCAACATCTTGCTATAGTACCGCATCAAAATTTCCAAATTTTTCTTAAATTTTTATACGTCAACTCCTTCGAGACTTTTAAATAACCTACCTAGTAATATTAGAGTTATTAGAAATGAGTCTATTTTTCTCAAGTAAGTAAAGTAAAACTTTGGCTCTTCGATTTAAATTATAAAAATATTAAAAAGAACTAGTTTGGGTAACCATTCAATTATTTTGTTGTTTTTCCTTATTTTTGCGCTCAATTTGTATAGTTGTTTGTTTATAAAAAATGATTATACGAGTACTCGTAATAAATGTAATATATATAAGTACAAATCTTGTCGTAATCGCACATTACTACAATACCTTTAAAATATACTGTATTGTTACCTTAATGTTATGCCATCTGATTTCGCCTTTTCTCCAAAATGTACTATAGATTGCAGATTGTGTTAATTTTTGTTATATGTAGCTTTGTATTCTATTTAAATGATATGTATCTACACAATATGTATTAGTAAAGAGAATAAAATTGAAAAATAAAAAAAATATCAAACAGAATAAGGTTTCGTAAATGACTGCAATACACATGCATGTAAAGGGTTTTCCAATAGGGACTTGACAATTTTGAATTTAATTTGTGAACGCACTCTTTCACTAATCATCAAACTGTCACTGTCAATTTATTCAGTCCACATTTTCATCATAGTCCACAATTTCATCATGATAAAGTACACGAACGAGCAACGTCTGCAAATTATAAAAATTTTCTACCGAAATTCGGAGTCGGTGACTGCAACTTTAAGAGCGTTAACTCCAATTTTCGGTCGTAATTCTCGCCCTACTACACAGGCAATAACAAGTTTAGTGCAAAAATTTGAGTCTGCATATTCGTTGTGTGATGATGCCGTGTCAGTGAGACAACGGGTTGGTCGAAGTGTCGAAAATATCGCTGCCGTTCAGGCGTCCGTAGCAAACGATCCAAATCAGTCAATTTCACGACGTTCTCAAGAATTGGGCATCGCTCAGACCACATTATAACGTATTTTACGTAAGGATCTTGGTTTACACCCATACAAGATCAAGCTGACTCAAGAATTGAAGCCGATGGACCATTTGAAGTGACTTACGTTCTCCGATTGGGTTCTGGAGAATATGGGCCAAGATGATGAATTTCATAGCAAAATCATCTTCAGTGACGAAGCTCATTTTTGGCTCAATGGGTTCGCCAATAAGCAAAATATGCGTTATTGGTCGGGTCAATAACATGTGCTTCATGAATCACCACTTCATCCACAATAAAATAATTGTTTGGTGCGGTTTGTATGCCGGCGGCGTTATTGGGCCATATTTTTCGTCGACGATAACGATCGCCACGTTACTGTGAATGGTCAACGTTATCGCGCCATGATCACCGATTATTTTTGGCCGGAATTGGAAGATATGGACTTGGCCGACACATGGGTTCAACAGGATGATGCCACAAGCCACACAGCACACACTACAATCGATTTATTGAAGAGTAAGTATGATGAGCGTGTTATCTCAAGAAATGGGCCAGTCGATTAGCCGCCTCGTTCGTGCGATTTAACGCCGCTTGACTATTTTCTGTGGGGCTACGTTAAGTCATTGGTTTATGCCAACACGCCGACGACGTTGGAAGAGCTCAGAGCCAACATTGAATGCGAAATCGCGGCCGTTTCGGCCGAAATCTGTGGCCGAGTCGTTGAAAATTGGGTCCAACGAATCGACCGCTGCAAATGTGCTCGCGGTGGCCATATGAACGAAGTCGAGTTCCATTCATAAATGTTTTGATTGTACTTCAAGCCGATAATAAAGTTTTTGAAATATCTCAAATGGTTTACGTTTTATTTAAAAAATAAAGTTGTCAAGTCCTTATTGGAAAACCCTATATAATACCATGATTAAACCGCACTTTGGATACTGTTCTTCAATATTATACGAGTATGTCTCACATAATAGTATGATTATTAAATTGCAAGGTTTGCGCATTATAAGGCAATGCGTATAATCTTAAAGTGTATTCGGCTGACCCCAATAAGAATGATGCTCCATGTTTTAATGTAATTAAGTATAAAATTAAAAATACTATTTAATGTTTTAAATTTTATTTTCAAAATCGAATTCAATCTTTTACCTGTTTATTTAAAGAAGTATTTAAGATTTGTAAAGTACACAGAACCCTACTTGAGATATAGTGATGATTTTATGTTGTCAGTTTTATAATACATTACCAGCATATAGAAAAAATTAATGTAATTTAAAAAACATTTAAAGGACTTATAGCTAGCTACATCGGGTTCACGATACCACATATATAACTTTCTTTTCTTGTTTTGTTTTAATAATAATCATTGTTGGATTTATATGTTCATTAGGTTAAGTTTAAATCTGCTCTTTACAACTGTAAATTTAATGGCATTAATTGCTAAATAAATATTGAATATTGCACCCTTGGATTACAGTCCATTCCGATTCCTATGAAACTTCCATGATGGGAAGGAGTATTTCAATTTTGAAAGCGGGGTCTTCTTTCCCAACGGGCTGAATAATCTTCCCAAAGACTGTCAAACAGTTTTCATATTTATATATTTACATTAACATTGTAGACTCATTTTTAAATGAGAATTGAAATAAGAAAAACGAAAATTAAAAAAAAATTGATAATTTTGGCCCACAGCCACCATTAAATTCGAAAAGAAAACATATAATAGTTTTAGGTGATGCTTTTAGCAAGTTACTGGCGCTTTCGAGAAGTACTTTTTATTATAGACGATAAGTCGAATTATATTTGAAAAGGAAGCTTTCTTAACGTCATTTTGTTGAAGTGAGCATATAAAAATTTTACTGATTAAGGCTCATGCTAAGAAAGTGCAATGAATCATTAAATCATGCAAATTGTTCAAGTAAGTTATTTAATGTGGGATCTGCAATCGATATTCAATACCAAAAATTTTCCAAAGTATGCTTCTTTTTGGAGTCAGATACCACAGAATTTACGGGATTATTTAAACGACAAAAATTTGAAAAATTTACAAAACTACAAAGTTTGATATCTTTTTCTCATACAGTGGTAGGATAAGAATAAGAAATTTGCACCGATGCATAGAATACATGGAGAATAGGAACATGGAGAATGAATCGTGGAGTACATATGAATCGGATGACAACCTCATTGAAGACAAAGATATCAATTCCAAAACCTTAGGTTAAGAACTAACTGGATACATAATTTGATTTTGACACGAACATATATGTATGTAAGTTTTATTTTGGGAGCATATTGATCAGTTGTCGGATCGCCCATTATTTTTTATCGCACCCTGTCCTCAAGACTCGAGAAGAATCATATCTAAACTCTCTACAAATACTTCAAATATCTAATTTGAGAGAATGTCTCTGAAAAAAAAAACGAACGAAGTAGTCTTAGAGATTGTTATCCTCGTGGCAACATACATATCTGTTAACTTGCCGACAGAATTAAATTGAGTACTATCACAGATATTATGGTTTACATATTACACACCGATGTCAAAAAAAAAAAATGTTTTTAATTCCCCACTTTTAAATTGAACTTCGAAATTTGAAAGGATTGTATTAACATGCAATACCACAAAAAAGTCAATTACTGCGATCGTATGCTGTTGTCTTTGCGCCGATTGCCATCAAATGTACAGTCAAAACCGTGGAAATATGTATTATTTATGTTTTCAATCCTGTTCTTCTTATCATTCATAAAACAATCACAGCCCACTCAAATGAAGACTCGATTTCGTTTTTTAATTTCATTGTTCATTCGTGGTCGACATTTGAGAGATAGCGTTTGTAAGACAAAATTGTGAAGAAAAAAAGAAAAAATAAATGAAAATATCAGATAATTGGAAGTCCAGAGTTTCTTGTTCATTATGCAAGAAAACGAAGTGAAATTTTCAGAATTTAAAAATTTTGGCTTGCAGTCAAATGAAAAAAATTAAATTTTTAGAAGTGAGTGAAAGTATTTGAAGAAAAATGTTAAAGAGGGATGATACACCTCCATTAAATCTAGATAGCAATGCAAGTCAGGAGGATTTACATTTGGACGATCTTGCTTCCCATAAACGGGTGTGAAGTGAAACGAGACTGCGAAGTGAAACGAGAAGAATCGGGGAGTCGCAACGATACCTTTCATCCGAGTAGTTCGTTTTGCTCTTTATCTGAGATATTAATTATTGTGTTTAGTTTCTGTGTCTGTATATGTATATATTTTTCCTTTTTTGTAATACTGTTAGCGTCAATAAATTTAAATATATGTAACAATTTGCTTGTTTGACATTATCAGAAGTGAGATCGTGATCTACAATGCCCAAATTAAGTGCGCTGAAAGTGGATGTTTTGCGAAAGAAGTGCAAAGGCGCCGGTCTGCCGACTACGGGAAAGAAAAATCACCTTATTCAACGTTTGCAGGACATCGTTAGTGACGACGAATGTGATTTATTACGTGGCAACGATTCAATTCTTGTTAATTGTGTTAAAGAATTTGAAAAAGAGATTTCTCGATTGAAATTTAACGAAAATCACAAAACGCAGTTCAATCCTGTCGCGACAGAATCCGCAAAAGCTGAAACCGTTATTTCAACCCCTATAACAAACGCTGGCAGACACACATCTTCGTCCCCTTCCCATTTCCATGCAGTGTCGACACAACAATCTGATCTTTTTATGCCGACCACTACAAACGTCATAACAAATAACCCATATTTATCATCCACGCAACCGCAACCGCAATCACAAGTTAATATTCATTTTCCTCCCGTTCCGGTATCGTCACAGCTCAATACACACCAATCGTCTACCTCATTTGTATTTTCGCCTAATTCATCATCATCATATCTTCCCGTATATACACAACAAACTACCCCTTCGCAATTAGCTTCGGCGCCGATTCCATCAATTTCATCGTATAATTCTGTTTACTCACATTGTTTACCGAATTCTTCCTTTACATACCCACAGCAGTATCAGAACATTACAACATGTTACCCATCAAACATAGCACAACCGTGTTCGTATGTAAATACAAACTCGATGCAAACACATCTACCCTTCGTTCCTGCAGCAGCACAACCGCCGTTTGCAGTGATGTCATCAGTAAAGCTTGAAGGTTGCTTTGGTAACGTACAAGATGTTGTTGCCCTTTTGCCTGCATTTGACCCATTTCAAGTCATTGAACCCTCAACAATTTATAAATAGAGTAGAAACTCTTAAATCCGCTTATAAATGGGAGGATCAAGTTTTGGTATTTGCAGTTCAACAGAAATTGCAGGGTGCTGCAAAATATTGGATGGATTCAATACAAGAAATTTTCCTTACATGGTCGCAATTTGCCATGCGCTTTTTGTCTGATTTTCCTTGCGCCGAAAACGTAGCCGATGTGCACATAAAAATGGCACGAACTCAGCGACAGTACAGCGAGACACCACAGGAATATTATTTCAAAATGCTTGCTTTAGGCAGAAAAGGAGGTCTTCCGGAATCTGCTATCATTCGACACATTATAAACGGGGTAAGTGAGCCTGATTTAAAAAAAAAAATTTCAAATGAGTATTCCTTTTGTAACAAGCTATTGAGGGATATAAACATTTATTGCAAACACAACGACATTAAACCACCACTTGAAATAAGAAAAAAACCGTATTATCCACCAAGCCCGAATGCGTTTATTAAGCCCGCCAGTCCCTTACCTAAAACAGTCAATAAAACGGAAGAAAAGGGCGTGAAATGTTTTAATTGTTTTAAATTCGGTCATTATTCCGTAAAATGTCCTGAGCCCCAGAGAAAAGAGCGTTGCAAAGTTTGCAGTCGTACTACCCACCAAACAGCGAATTGTCCAGAGAAGAATTCTAAACCTTATCTCCCCAAAGCGGATCCGAACGTAAACAAAATCGAAGAGCAACCTCTTGACGAAAAGAACATCGATGGTCTCATCACGAAAGATGAAATGGCATTCAAACTAAGTCGTTAGTTGACCCGGGAAGTAACCGAACCCTAATCCGAGAATCTTTGGCTGAGAAAATTGGTAACAAAATCGAATGTTGTACCACATTGAATGGTTTCGCTGGTGGCCAATACATCTGTACATCGAAAATCAGTGCAGAATTGGAAAACGACAAAAATGTTATTACTGCGGAGTTACTCATTGTGGGAGACAGCTATATTTCAGAAAATATCCTACTCGGTAAGGATACTTTGTGCCGTGAAGGGAATCGTTTGGTTATCGAAGATAAGGACTGCTGGACCGAGAATGTCGACAAATTACGAACCGGAGATGATCTAACGACAGATCAATTGAATCAACTTAAATCCACACTTTCGAATCATCGCAGAAGTTTTTCGGAAAATATTGACGATTTAGGAAAATGCACTGTTGCTAAAATGGAAATTAAAGTCACTACGGATGTACCCATTGTAACGAAACCGTATAGAGTACCGTTTGCTAAACGAACCGTCGTAGCAGAAATCGTGTCAGAGCTTCTCCAAAGTGGAATCAAACGTTCATCCGATTCACCTTACGCCGCTGGAGTAGTTTTGGTTGAAAAGAAGAATGGGGAACACCGTCTCTGTGTAGACTTTCGAAGTCTTAATCATGTAACCGTCAAAATTCCATATCCAATGCCGAATTTGGAGGATCAGTTTGCATTACTTGCCGAAAGTAAATATTTTTCGACTTTAGATTTACGTATGGGATACCATCCAATCGAGATCCAGGAATCGTCCAAGAAATACACAGCATTTGTTACAACTGAAGGCCATTATGAATATAACCGAATGCCATTTGGTCTCGTTAATGCGCCAGCGATTTTCCAAGCCGTTATGAATAAAATATCGTCCAGAATGCAGCGAGGAGAAGTGCTTGTGTACCTGGATGATGTTGTCATCCTAAGCAAATCGTTCGATGAGGGATTACACCGTCTAGATAGATTTTTGACAATATTAGAAGAAAGTGGTCTTACTCTTCGCCTCGATAAATGTAAATTCTTGGCTACTAAGGTAGTTTATTTGGGTCATGTGGTTGATGCAAACGGTATTCTGCCCGGAGATGAGAAGATAAGCGCAATCAAGAACTTTAAGCGCCCGATATGTGTGACCGAGGTACGTAGGTTTTTAGGTCTTACCGGATTTTTCCGAAAATTTGTTCCTGATTATTCTCTCATATCAAAACCGCTAACTTGTCTTTTACGAAAAACCGAAGAAAAGCATTTTGTTTGGAATGAACCGCAGAAGGAAGCATTTCGTAGGCTGATTGATATTTTGAGTAGCGCGCCCGTGCTGGCCCTCTACGATGTTACTTCAGAACACGAAGTTCATACGGACGCAAGCAGTGTGGGTCTGGCCGGAGTTCTGCTCCAATCGAAAGACAACCGAAACTGGCAGCCTGTATGTTATTACAGTCGTCACTGCACAGACACTGAAAGCCGATATCACAGTTACGAACTCGAGGCGCTTGCTGTCGTTGAGACCTTGGCGCGATTCCGTTTTTATCTTTTGGGAAAACCCTTCCGCCTAGTGGCTGACTGTTCCGCAATCACGAAGATGAAGTCAACAAAGGAACTTGTAAAGAAGATTTCTCGTTGGTGGATGAGACTGTTAGAGTTTGATTTTACGATGATTCATCGCGAAGGAAGCCGTATGTCACATGTCGATGCTCTCAGCAGATCCCCGGATCGTTATGAAGGTAACAGTTGACACAAGCGATTGGATGCTGACTATGCAACTGCAGGATGAAAATATGCGTGAGATTATTTCGGTTTTAAATGGCGAACGTAAATCCGATCAAGAAAAGCAATTGAAAATCGATTATCGATTGAAAAATCACCGGCTTTATCGAAGGGAAGGAAGTGAGTTGAAGTTTGTTGTACCTAAGGCAGTCAGATGGCGGATTGTGAAAATGTACCATGACGATATGGGACCTTTCGGATTGGAAAAAACTATAGAACGCGTCAAGAAATCATTTTGGTTTCCAAGGATACGAAAATACGTAGGGGAATATTTAGCTGCTTTACTCAGTGTTGCTACTTTAAATCACACGGTGAAAAGCGCGAAGGCCGTATGCATTACGATGAAGTTTCACCGATTCCTTTTCGTCTGTTACACATGGATCATCTCGGACCCTTTGTGCGTAGTAAAAGAGGTAATTGTTATGTTTTTGCTGTATCAGATGCTTTTAGCAAAGTTTTGCTGGTGAAACCTGTTCGAAACACGAAAACACAGCCGGTTATACTCGTAAGTGCAATAAACGAGATGACAAGTTATTTCGGTCTCCTTAAACAAATTGTGACCGATAGAGGAACGGCATACTCCTCCAAGAGTTTTGAAGATTTCTGTGGCCATAATTGCATTCAACACATCAAAACAGCTGTACGAACTCCGCGTACCAACGGGCAGATTGAAAGAGCTAATCAAATCATCCTTTCGTATCTTCGATCATCAATAAACGATGCCAAGGACTGGGATTTAGTACTACGTAAGCTTCAATGGACTGTCAACAAAAAAAAAATGCAACAACGGGCTTCACTCCAAATGAGCTCGTTTTCGATTTTAAATTACTTGATATCGTTCAAAATCAACTTATTGCTGCAGTCAACGACGACTCCTCTATTGTTGACGAGGACGGAAAACTTTATTGTTGTACTACGATGGACGAGAAACGAGAGCAATCTGCTTTACGAATTCGAGACGCACGAGCGAAATGGAAAGACCGTTTTGACCGAAAGCACATTGACCCAACATCCTATTGTGTGAACGATCTAGTTGTTATCGAAAATATAGCAACAGCAACCGGCGAGGCGAGGAATCTCGAACCTAAATTCCGTGGGCCATACATTGTCACCAAGGTCTTAGGCAAAGACCGTTATGTAGTAGAGGATATACCGGGTATGCAATTAATCTCACATAAATTTTGTTCAGTTTTCTCTTCAGATAAAATGAAATTCTGGTGTCGAGACTCTCCCGAAATTGACGGTAGTGAGAGTGAAGAATTCGAATCCAACCATGATGAAATCGAGGACGATTCCAAGTCAGGAACGGCCGAACTGTGAAGTGAAACAAGACTGCGAAGTGAAACGAGAGGAATCGGGGAGTCGCAACGAGACCTTTCATTCGAGTAGTTCGTTTTGCTCTTTATCTGAGATATTAATTATTGTGTTTAGTTTCTGTGTCGGTATATGTATATATTTTTTCCTTTTTTGTAATACTGTTACCGTCAATAAATTTAAATATATGTAACAATTTGCTTGTTTGACACGGGTAAGACACTCTTGCGGTTCAGGTATGTCGTGCGTAAATTGCGATAAATTGTTAGAAAAATTTGTAAAATATAAAAAAATTAATTTTGCAGCTCCAAAACACGGTTTCCATTTTCAAACAAAGAGCTAAGAAAATAGGGTCAATTTAACATCCAGAATGCAAATGCTGGAGATGTTGGAAGATTCAAAAGTATTTTATGGCTTGTTAATGGAACCGTCCGAATCAAAAGCATGCAATAGCGCTGAGAGCGAACTTTCTGAAAATATTTTCTCTCGCTCACAGTCCTTTCTTTCGACCTCCACACATATCCACTTTACACCGCCGGGCTCCTGTTAAAATATTGTAGCCAGGGTTCATAAATAATGCTCTGTTATATTGGCATCACCCAAGCTATTAGAACTTAGAATAATCAATAAGATTATAATGTTGGCACCAGTGTAATATCTGTCATTTTTTTGAATAAGCATTCTGAACTATACTTTAAACATGGTACCAGCGGAAAAAAGTAAACGTGGCAAGAAGTAAAGAAAGAAAAAACTTAATTCTCAAATTTTGAAAAAAAAACCAACATTAGACAAACACACAAAAAGGAAACGGCAAAATACGAAAGGTAATACGAGTAAAACAAACTAAACAGGAAGAAAATAAAAATTCATACCACGTGTCACATTATTACATGCAATGTGGGATGACCAAAACCATACCGCAACATTGGAAACAAAAAGAAAGATAACAGCGCCAACAGTATCTTCACAGCGCACAGTGTGTAATTTTCGCATTCTAGCGGAACTTAATTACAAATCTTAATGATTGCAATAATGTTAGTCTAATTTTGACTGGAAAAGTTAATTTTTTATTTTAGTAATACAAATTTTGAGACCAAAGGCTAGGCTATACCATATATGAAATATGTATATATAGATAAAATACAAACAAACAATTTGAACGTTTTGAATTTTCTTTAATACCTTGATTTTTTTTTCTTTTTTGCTTTTGGTAAATTTTTCTTTCCATTTATTTGTTATAAAAGGAACTTTAATCACTATCTGAATAGGAAATAGGAGCAGGAGCAGTTGGTGTTTTGAGTAGAGGTATGGTTTCTTGTGGAAGGTTGTGAGTTTTCATTCGTGAAAAACCGGATTTAATCGAAAGTAGTGGATCCGATGAAATGAGAAACCTGTTAAGGCTCGGTTTGTATCCTTCCTACTGGTTTTTCGGTTGAAATACTCACGATTTCGGCGATATTTTTTGTTATTTGCCTCTTGAACTTCTTCAGCCAACTGATCTGATTATTCTCTCTCTATGAACAAGAATTTTGTGTATGGTTGCTGGCATGGATAAAGCGATATGTATTGGCTCTTAGTTTCTGCAGAATAGTTTTTGAATTTCTCTGCATCAACCTCCAAATCACAGGATAGGGTTTCGAGAATTACTAAAAATCGATTTAGTAACCAATTATCTATGCCTGTGATTGAAGCAGTTAGCTCCCAGTTTCTAAAAAATCTTCTGGCCGAATTACCGTCATTATTGTTGCCCGCTTTTTGTTTTGGCATATCTACCAACAGACCCATTTCTTTTCGGAACCATTCTTGAATTAAACAATTTCGTTTTTGGACAGAAGCTTTTTCTTCGGATGTCCTAGCCTGCCAGTTTTTTTTTTTTTGTAGTTTGCAGGAGATATGCAGCAAACATTCATATGCCCGAATGTAGGAATGCAAAGGATATATTCCAAAGGAATACATATCTTTATCTGCGTTGCGTGTGACAATCAAATCCTGATTCACTTCCTTTGGAGTAGCTCCACATACATACATATGTAGCACTTTTGTGATGAATCGTATTGCGATAAGGTACTGCAAACTTTGTCATCTATCATAGTCATATTTAGATTATGACTTATTTTGATGTTTAAGTCCTTGATTTTAAAATTTTAAAAACAAGATTCTTGATGTTATTCTGCATTATTATAGATTCTGTTCTTATGACATTCTTTGTTTCTTTAGTCATTGAAAAGCGAACAGGTCTGCAAAATCTAATCGAATTGGCCGGGGATTCTGCCAAACAAAACTTTTGGAGCTCTCACAAACAAGCCTTATGGGCACTAAATTAACTGAAAACACATTTTCGTCGCTGAATCCTTCCGCTAAGGTTTGTTTATACTCGTATCTACTCTGCGCAGAACTTCCGTCACATCCCCACTTGTAGGTTAAGAGTAGCCGCGGTCCGCTACCCGCCGGATAATCGAGGTTCTACTGTATGGAGAAATTGGGGCTGATAAAAAAAACTATTTGAAGTTATCTCTTGGAATTGGGTAGAAGAATTAGGGACGTGTTTGAAGGCTTAGGAAAATTTAAGGAAATATACATAATCGAGCTAAAACCGAAAGCGGAGCCATACGCAATATTAACACCAAGAATAGTCCCGGTACATTTGAGGATGAAGTTTCAAGAGGAGCTGAACAGAATGTAGAGTGAAGGGGTTATAGCATCTGTCGAGACGGCTACAGACTGGTGTGCGCCTATGGTCATCGTTCCAAAGAAAGACGGCATTCGGATACGTGTGGATTTGGGACAATTAAATAAGTGGATCAAAAGGCAGGTACACCCAATTCCTGGTATAGACTACTAGTTATCACAGCTAACAGGGGCAGTGATTTACAAAACTGGATGCGAATAGCGGATTTTGGCAAATACCATTATCAAATGAGTCGCAGATATAAGTTTCTACGACTACCTTTCGGTATAACGTCCGCACCAGAGTTCTTTCAAAGGAAAGCTACACAACTACTAGCAGGTATGAGAAACTGCATAGTATACATGGACGATATCCTTATATGGGGAGACACAATTGAGGAACATGATCAATGCATAGAGGAGGTACTGAAGAAAGTACAAGCGGCAGGGATGACTCTCAATATGAGAAAATCAGAGTTTGGGAAAACGAAAATCACATATTTAGGACACACTATTGGCGATGGCGAAATTAGGCTTGTTGGGGAAAAACTAAGTGCTATCTTGGAAATGGAAGCTCCATCAAATCCCACAGACGTTCAAAGATTCCTGGGTACGGTTAATTTTGTCGGAAAATACATCTCCAAAAAATCGGCGATATTGGAGTGTTCTATCAAAAAAATAAAAAATAAAACCAAATTATTTTCAACGACAAACTTTATTTTCTATCACTCGGCATGGGCTTGTTCAAAATTTGTGACCTTTCGATGTTGCTGCTGGATCTCTACTGAATTTGTTGAGTTTTGCAGATAGAAGACGAGTTCTGATTGAACGAAAACTGACCAATCAAAACCCAGCTTCTAATTTTTCTGACTTCTCCTGGTGGCTAATCCACAAACAAATAAGATGGGATTGCGCGACATCTTCCGATCGCTAGTTACATTATCACTGTCATTGAATTGCGATGACATCCCACCTCCCGTGAATTCTCTGCGAAATTCACTACCAATTTGTAATACTGCCAGTTTTGATGCAGGGCGACGAAGTATTCCAGCTGCTGTCTTTACTTCGGCGCTTCTTACTTGTCCGTCTTGGGCGGGATATACTTTGACGATCCTTCCGCGCTGCCATTTACTCCTGGGCTGTCCAGCATCGCAAATTAAGACTAGATCATCAAGCTTAAGTGGTGGAACCATTACATGCCACTTAGTACGCTTTGTTAACACTGGCAGGTATTCGAGAATCCAGCGTCTCCAAAACGTATCTTTCAACTGCTGCGCTATCTTCCACTGCTTACGACAACATATGGCCATCTTCTCAGTATTAGGCGTCTGTGTAGAGTTTACGCAACCGATCAAGAAATGGTTAGGTGTTAGTGGTTCGTCTTCTTCTGTAGTTAATGGTAATTCTGTTAGCGGTCGGGAATTTATGATGTTTTCGGCCTCGATCAATAAACTCTGTAGCGTTTCGACACGTGGAGCAGCTTCTTTTAATGTCACCATCATTACCTTTTTCACAGACTGCACAAGTCGTTCCCAAATGCCGCCTTCGCTAGGATTTACCGGGCAATTAAAAACCCACTCTACGCCTTTCGATGTCATCTCCGCCTGGATCCGATCCGTGTCGAAGTAACGAGACTCGCGCTGCATTTCTCTTTGTGCTCCAATAAAATTTGTGCCGTTATCACTACGTATGCGCACCGGGGTTCCACGACGATTAAAAAAATTTCTAAGACACAATATACACGCGTCAGCTGAAAGGTCGGCAGCCATTTCGATGTGGATGGCTCTTATCGTGAGACACGTAAATAATGCTGCCCATCGTTTCTCACGTCGACGACCGATTGTGACCTGCAGTGGGCCAAAGAAATCCAGCCCAGTATATGAGAATGGCCGGACGAATGGCGTTACTCTATCCGGCGGTAGCTGTCCCATCAAAGGCGTAATTGGCTTGGCACGGCGAAGTTTACATTTATTGCAATCACCCTTTATTACCTTTAGAACTGCCCGAATACGTGGAATCCAGAATCGCTGGCGTACTTCGTTGATTACTAATGCATCATTCTGGTGGTGTAGTGTGTTGTGATAATGACTTACAATTAGTCTGGAAAACGGGTGCTTCTGTGGAAGGATAATCGGTCGCCTGGCTTCCATCGGCAAGCATAGAGCAGCATCCAAGCGTCCACGAGTCCGTATAACCCCATCATTATCCAGGTAAGGCGATAGTTGAAAAATAGTGCTCGACTTAGAAATGGCTGTACCATTTCTTAGTAGTAACAATTCCGAATAAAAAACCTCTCTCTGTATTTGTCGACAGAGTATCTTCTCCGCTGAGATGATTTCCTTCATAAGTAGCTCCGATGGTTTAATAAAACATTCTTCCGTTCGAAATTGAGTATCAACCTCACCTTTTATTGTTCGTCTTGCTCGATAAAGAAGGTTAGAAGTATATCGAAGTACCCAAGCAACGACTCTTTTGAGCTTTAAATATGAAGAGAATTTTGTTATATTTATGCAAAGATTACTTGCCTTATTTATGTGGAACACTTGTCGTTGGACTTCCTCCTCCAGTTTTTCTGGAACCGACAAATCGAAGCATTGTGGCCACTGATGTTCTGGGAGGCGAAGGAATGCGGGCCCAGTTAACCACCTACTGTTTGCACAAAATTTCGGAGTTTTAGATGCTCTGGTAGCATCATCAGCTACATTCATTTCCGATGGAAGCCAACGCCAGTCGTATGGCTTGGACACATCCAGTATTTCGGCAATTCTATAAGCGACAAACGGTCTATATTTACGTTGAGAGGATCGTAACCAGAGGATAGTTGTTTTTGAATCACTCCAATATACGACCTTTGAGATCTGTAATCGATGGTATGATATAATGGTTGTTTGCAGCCGGGTTCCCAATACTGCAGCCTGAAGTTCGAGTCGGGGAACGGAGAGTTGTTTAAGTGGTGCACACCTCGTTTTTGCGGCGATGAAGGCGACGTCTACTTCTCCCTGTAATGCTATTCGAAAGTATCCCACGGCAGCAAATGCGCTTTCACTTGCATCAGTGAAGATATGTAACTGAACACTGTCGGCGGCTGGAATCTTGGTTGAGTAGCAACGGCTCATTCTGAAATTCCCAACTTGGCTTAACTCTGCCCACCATAGTTTCCATTGAGCGTACAATTGTTGCGGCAGGGCTTCGTCCCATCCGGTTTTAGCTTTCCAGGTATTCTGCAAAAGAATTTTTGAAAAAATTAGAAAGTCTGCAAGAAAACCGTACGGATCAAAAATGGACATCACAATGCCCAACATTTCTCTTTTTGTTAATGGCCTAGCAGATATTAAAACCTCTTCGGCTATCCGGTGAAATTTCAGACGAAAACGAAATGTGTCATCCTGGGTGCTCCAGTACATTCCAAGTACCTTTTCACTATCGTTGTCAGAATGGATGTCCACGGTGTGTGAAGGTTGCGGCGACTTTTCATTAAGTTTTTCTTGCAGCAGTCTATTATTACTTACAAAATTGCGTAATGTGAAACCTCCGTGGCTATGAATTCTTTTAACTTCTGTGCTGGTACGTATGGCTGCCTCAACACTGCTAAAGCTGCACACGAAGTCATCAACATAGTGGCTTTCGAGGATTGCTGTGACTGCTTCAGGAAACTCATTATTAAACTCACTGGCATTAAGGTTTTTAATATACTCCGCAGAGCAAGGCGAACATGCTGCCCCAAAAATCATTGACACCATTTTGTAGATTCGTATAGGCTGGTCCTGTTTGCCATCTCTCCACAGAAATCGTTGCGCGTTTTGATCAATTTCACGAATACGCACCTGAGAGAACATTTCTTGTATATCGGCGGCAACTCCAATAACACCTTCACGGAATCGAAACAAAATAGACAACAGTGGCTTGGCTTGCTCTGGCCCCTTCATCAGCATTGTGTTGAGAGATACATCCTGAACCTTTGCGGCTGCATCAAATACAATACGAAGTTTTTCTGACTTAGATGGATGAGTCACTCCGAAATGCGGCAAGTACCAAGTAGGACTGCAGTTGGTTCTTAGTTCTTCTGCTGACATCTCTCGAGCATAAACCTTTGTGAGGTAGTTTGAAATTTGTTGTCTATATTTGGCGGCAAATTCAGGGTCTCTCCTCATCTTGGCCTCTATGTTTAGCAACCTCTTTGTAGCCATTTTTAGACTGTTTGGTAAAACTGGTTCATCTGTTCGCCATAGCAGCCCGGTCTCGAACTGCTTCCCTACTCTTCTAGTTGTCTCATTTAGGATTTTTCTTGCTCTTTTGTCGTCGATCGACTCCAGTAATACATTTGTTTTGCGTACACCAAAATTTTCGGTTGTGAAGTAAGATTCGACCAGCTGGGTAAGTGTCTTCAATGTATCAACTTCTTCGATATGACAAACGAATGGCCTTAACGTGATGTGAGTATTTAATGGACCAAATGCCAACCACCCAAGTTTTGTGCTTACGCCAACAGGTTCGTCTCTCCTTGCTTCGATTACAGCGTTAGGAATGCCTAAATGACAGTTGTCGAGACCAATAAGTAGAGTCGGCTGAGCATCTACATAATTTTCGATCGGTATTTCCTCTAGATGCTTAAAGTTTTCTTTGCTGAACGTTTGTTTAGGCAAGCACAGACTATGCACAGTTCTAATATTCCTCAAAACGTAATTTTGAGCTCCTTTTTGCTTACCTCGAATTTCAAGTGTTACTATTCGTGACGGTTCCGTAATCACCTGTTCTCCATACCACTGTAAAGCTAGAGGTTGAGTCTTTCCGCCGAGTCCCAACCTTTCGGCTACTTCATCTTCCAGAATCGAGATCGAGGAACCTTCATCAAACATGGCAAAAACGCTGAGTGTTCCCTTTGGTCCTGCTAATATAACCGGCAGAATACGGAACAGCAAGTCTTTCTGAGAAGGCGTACGACAATTTTGGAGACGTTCCGGAAGTTGTTCTGTAGTGCTGACATCAGCTATGGTGTTACACTCCTTTTCCTCGTGCAGAAGCTTGTGGTGGAATCTGCGACAGCCATTTACTTCGCACTTTTTTCGACTTCGGCAGGTGGCGGCCCCATGATTCTGCTTGAGACATGAAAAACAAAGGTGCTTGCTCTTGGCGAAACTCCACCGTTCGTTAGTAGATAAGTTTTTAAAGGAAAGGCAATCACTTACCTGGTGGGAGTTTCCACAGCAAACGCATTGCACAGATTTTTCTTGTTTCCTTAGCATGTTGTCTGTCCCTTCGTTGGTGTGAAACATTCTTCGCGGTTGTAATGGTGCTGCCTTAGATGTCGAAGAATTATTGATTTGAGGAAGTAGTTGCACGATTCTGGCCTGACAGTTCAACCAAAGGGCAAAATCTTTAACAGTAGAGTATGGCTTAATCGTTGAAGCGTGCTTAGCCCACTCAAGTCGCCTAGTAACCGGAAGTTTGCAGATTATCTCGTCTAGCAGCATCGGATTGCTTAAGTGTTGTTCGCAGTTAGCCGCTTCAAGGAATGCAACGACGTTTTTTACCTTCGTCGAGAACGGAATTAATTGGTCGATACGGTTGTCACTCATAGCTGGCCACTATTGCACCTTCGAGAGTTGAGTTTTGATTAGCAGCTCCGGTCGTCCAAAACGGAAGGTAAGTTCTTCAATGACATCGTCGACGTTTCTTGGATGGATGAGGAGTGAAGATACGGCTTCCCTTGCGGCACCCTGTAGACAGTTCTGCAAACGAATTGTATTTTCGGTCGCAGAGTAGGCAAAATTAGATGTTGTTTCATTGTAGTTCGCTATGAAAATTGGCCAATCCTCTGGTGCTCCCGAAAATGTTGGCAAATTGTATAATTTCTTGTATACGGTAGAAGTTGTCGACTGGGCAATTGAAGCGGTACCATGAACTGTTACCTGGCTTTCTGTTGACTGAATCCGTTGTTCCGCTTCTAACGGAGAACTAACTTGGCTTTCTACTGACTGAATTCGTTGTTCTACCTCCAGCACGGGATCGAGGCGGCGGTGGTCGATTGTATCCCGCAGACGTTGAACTTCGACTTCGTTCTCTATTTTTTCTCTACGCAGATCTTCCACTGACTGTTGTAGTGCATTTAATTGCGCAACCAGAGTGGCCAAGACCTGCGCTTGAGAGTTTTCCTGCCCAGTAGACGTTGAGGCGGTGGTATCACTGGGGTTGACCATTACTACTGTGTTGTCGAGATCTTCTCCGTCACTGGTGTGGTTTTCCTCTGGCTCCAGGAAATAGTTGTTCCTGTTGGCGTTTGCTTCTGGCTGAAGCGATTCGTGGTTCCTGGCGAGACGCTTACTTCTACGAACTATTGGTGGCGTCATGAACCATAAACGTTTGGCTTGAATAATTTTCAACGATGCAGCAGCGAAAGAGAAAATTTTGAAACTTTGTTCTATCAAAAAAATAAAAAATAAAACCAAATTATTTTCAACGACAAACTTTATTTTCTATCACTCGGCATGGGCTTGTTCAAAATTTGTGACCTTTCGATGTTGCTGCTGGATCTCTACTGAATTTGTTGAGTTTTGCAGATAGAAGACGAGTTCTGATTGAACGAAAACTGACCAATCAAAACCCAGCTTCTAATTTTTCTGACTTCTCCTGGTGGCTAATCCACAAACAAATAAGATGGGATTGCGCGACATCTTCCGATCGCTAGTTACATTATCACTGTCATTGAATTGCGATGACATGGAGCCTATCACAAGCTTGCTGAACCAAAAAAATGCGTACCATTGGAGTGATGCCCAGGAAAGAGCGTTTAATAAAATAAAAAAAATGCTTACATCACCGCCTAATTTAAAAATGTATGAGCCAACAAAGCAAACAATTTTGTCTTGCGATGCTTCCAAGTTGGGTTTGGGAGCCGTTCTTTGCAAAGGCATGGGAAAACTCATACCCGGTTTCATACATCTCAAGGACGTTAACACAAGCAGAGAAAAACTACGCGAATATTGAACGGGAAGTTTTAGCTATCGCATGGGCCTGCGAAAAACTAAAAAACTACCTAATAGGAAGACATTTCCTGATAGAAACGGACCACAAGAATCTCCTTCAGCTCTTGAACACCAAGAACCTAAATGACCTCTCGCCGCGATTACAACGTATCTGTTTGAGGATGATGAGATACGATTATTCAATCACATACATACCTGGAAAAAACTTAGTCATCGCAGATCACTTATTCAGATCACCCATTAAAAATACTTCCTCTTCGGATGAGCTAGAGGAGGAAATAGACGCGTACGACCACCAAATCTCGGTTCAAAATATTCATACCAAAGACGAAAACATTACGGCTATCACAAATGCACAGTTAACAGACGCAGATTACCTGGAGCTAAGAAAATATTGTAAAATGTTTGTGTGGGTACAAATGATAGAACTTATTCTTTTCAATACAAATCCCTTTATTCAGTACAGTTACAATTCACTATTTAATTGTTTCTCTCAGTACAATCCAATTTCTCAACCGCTTATACTTTTGTTATCTTATACTTAAACCACTTAATCACTTCTCCTAATTAACACTTCAAATTTCACTTTAGAACTGATTTGCATACCTTGGGGATGCTGGTATTTATACTCGAATGACATACTTCGAGAACAATCCTCGCCATCCAGCGTCCCATACAATTTCCAATTTGCTAGAAAATTCGATTCCACTCTCCAGTCGAGACTTTGTTATTCCAGTATCGACATTTTCTGCTCTGTGAATCTAGATGTCGCTGCTCACATTTAAGTGGTTATCACATTGCTCCCTCCCTATAGTTGTTCGTCCCGAACAACTTCGTCATTCAGCATCCCGTTGAAGTGACACATTCTATCCAAATGGACCACTTTCAATTTTCCTCGATCCCCACGCTGAATCCGGTAGACAACGTCATTAATGCGGGTTATCACCTTGTATGGACCTTCCCAGTCCTGTTGCAATTTTGGTGATTTGCCTTTCTTACGCTGAGGATTATACAGCCAAACCAGATCTCCTTCGTTGAAACCGGAAGATTTCGCCTTGATATCGTACCTAGTTTTCATGCGGCTGCTTGCTAGCTTCATCTTTTCTCTGGTGTCTTCATGCAATTTACGAATCCTGCTGCGCAAGTCATTCACGTAGTCGTTCACCTCTTTGGGATCCGTCGGTGGGGATCCGAATTTTGCTTCACTTGGCAACCGAATTGTTTGACCAAATAAGATCTCGGATGGTGTGTGCCCTGTTGAGCTATGGACCGCGTTTCGATAGGCCATTAAGAAGAGGGGTATATGTCGATCCCAATCCCGCTGGCAGTTGCTGACAACCTTAGATAGATGCTCATTCAAGGTCCGATTGAATCGCTCGACCATTCAATCAGATTGAGGGTGTAGTGGCGTTGTCCTTGTCTTTCTTATTCCCAAATATTGGCATATTTCCTGGAAGACTTTTGATTCAAAGTTTCGCCCTTGATCAGAGTGCAGCTCCATTGGGACCCCAAATCTGCTCACCCAGTTGTTGACTATCTCTTCGGTTACGGTCTTAGCCTCTTGATTTGGGATGGCAAACACTTCCGGCCACTTACTAAAGTAATCCATGACCACGAGAGTATAACGGTTACCAATAAAAGTTTCGGGAAACGGCCCAGCGATGTCGATGGCTATTCGTTCGAAAGGTGCTCCGACATTGTATTGTTGCATTTGTCCACGTGGCTTTACTTTTGGACCCTTGGTAGCCGCACACCTTATGCAGTTTTTGCACCAATTCTCGACATCTTGTTTAGCGCTTAGCCAATAGAAACGTTCCCTTACCTTTTCCAACGTCTTGTTTATTCCCCCCAAATGGCCTCCTGAGATTCCGTCATGTATTTCATGGAGTACTTGACTGACTCTGGAACGTGGCACTATTAGCTGCATACGAGATGTTGTCCCATCTGCACTTTCCCATTTTCTCTTCAGCAATCCATCTTGCACAAAAAGCGAGTCCCACTGTGCCCAGTATGCCTTCAGAGTTTGGCTCCGATCTGATATCTGCTGCCAGCTTGGCCTTTCCTCGTGTTCCTTCCAGGCCAATATGATGAACATTTTTCCGGGCGTGGGGTAACCCAAGATGGCGGCATTGCACAGCTGTCGCTTCAGTTCTTGAAATGCTTTTTCGCATTCTCCAGACCACCTGAACTGTCGGCCTTTTTCCGTAAGTTGATGCAGGCTCTTTGCAATGCCAGCAAAATCCTTTACGAACCTTCTGTAATACGTGGCGAGTCCCAAGAAGCTTCTCAGTTGGTGTTTATCTTTTGGAGAAGGCCAACTTTTCACGACTTCAATTTTGTTAGGATCCGTTCTTACTCCTTCCGCTGATATAATGTGACCCAGATATTTTACTTCCGGACGGAACAAGGCACACTTTTCTGGGTTGAGCTTTAAATGAGCACTTCGCAGCCTCTCAAACACTTCTTTTAGATTTTTGTGGTGCTCCTCGAATGTCTTACCTATGACGATAACGTCGTCCAAATATACTAGACATGTTTTCCAGGTGAGTCCTTGCAATGTTCGCTCGAAGGTGGCCGGAGCGTTGCACAGTCCAAACGGCATCATTGCAAACTGCCAAAGACCGCTTCCTGTAGTGAAGGCTGTTTCCTCACGGTCCGTACGATTTATCTCTACCTGCCAGTAACCGCTCTTCAAGTCAGGTGTTGAAAACCATTTCGCTCCAGAAAGCATATCCAAAGTGTCATCGATTCTCGGAAGTGGGTAGCTGTCCTTTTTAGTTACATCATTGAGACGTCGGTAGTCTACACAAAATCTCGTGCTGCCATCTTTCTTCTTCACGAGGACCACTGGAGATGCCCAGGGACTTTGCGATTCTTCAATCACTCCCTCAGCTTTCATCTTCGACATCATTTCGGCAACTTCTGTTTGCTTTGCCAATAGAAGACGCCTTGCAGGTTGACGGATTGGTCGAGCGTCTCCGGTGTCAATGTGGTGTTGAACAATATGCGTACGTCCATATTCTCCGTCTTTTGTAGCAAATATATCAGCGTACTCACCGATTAGTTTTTCTGCCAGGATTCGCTGATCTTCGTCCAGATTACAGAGGCTGAGAATTTTGTTCTTGATTTTTATGCTCTGAACTGTTGTGACGGGTGTTGCACCCTTTTTTTCCGTTGTGGTCGATATAGCCTCAACAGGTACGCATTTTCCCACTATCTCCCCCTTTTTCACCTTTACACTGAATGTCTTTGGATTTAGAATCCTTACAGGGACCATGTTGTTCTTTGGCTCCACTAAGGTCTTTCCCACCATGAATGCTCTTCTCTTTTCTGGCTCCATCAAATAGAATCAGTGGCTACCAGGACCACCTTCCACTTTTGCCCACAAAATTGCTTCTGACGAAGGCTCTAGACTCTGATTGCTGCAGATGACGACATTTGAGACTGTGGTATTGGCGTTTCCGTATATCATTGGTATCTCCATGTTTCCGTATTTCAGGGTTTGTGCCCCCAAGTCGACTACAAGTCCATGTTCTCTCATGAAGTCTGTACCAATGATGCACTCGTCACATATGTCAGCTACCAGAAACGCGTGAGTGAATGTTATTCCGGCCAGTTGGATTTTTATGCGGACTTCACCATATACCTTAATCGTTGCTCCTGTAGCTGTTCGCAAGCTGCAGCTGCTAGTGTTATGCAGCCAAGACTTCTGCACAAGATTCCTCCTGATGATTGAGGCCGTGGCACCGGTGTCTATTGTTGCCATCCATTTTTCTTTTCCACTGACTACTTCTACTAGAAGGCTTTCGCTGCGTCGTTTTGCCAGCGAGACTTGGATAATGGTCCTGGGGCCGTCGACTCCTGCTACCAACTTCTGCCCCGCGAAGTTGGTGCTTAAGCATTTCCCGACTGATGGCTTCGGGAAGGTTGACCGGCTTCTTGATAGCTGTTTCTGCGGGTTTCTTCCTCTATTTGCTTGTCACCACAGTGAGGGCAGTCTTTTCGTCGCACCGGTTCTTTACACTGCCTTTGAAGGTGTCCTATTTTATTGCAATTCCAGCAGCGCATTATTCGTCTATCCCGTCGAGTATCTCGTTCCTCGGCACTAATTCTTGTACAGGAGCATTCGACAGATGCTACTTCCCTGACGAAATGTGTTCCCCTGGAAGCCTGATTGGCTGCTTCCATCGCCAGAGCGAAGGCAAGTGCTTCAGCAAGGGTTCTTTTCCCGGCCATCCTTACTGCTGACTGTAGCTTCGAATCTGCAATTCCCCTGATAAATGCATCTTTTGCCATTTCGTCGATAATTTCCTGGCCTGCGGTGGGGTATGACAGATGTGCCAGTCTACTCACGTCTGCTTGGAGCTGCTGAAGTGTTTCTCCTCTTTGCTGCGGTCGGCTTTGCAATTGGACCTTGTAGACCTCCTGCATGTGGCTATCCCCAAACCGTTTCTCTATAGCCTGTACTAAAGTCACATAATCTTTATGCTTTTCGATGTCTACTGTTTGCAACAATTCTGCTGCAGGACCGTGCAAGGCCATTGTTAGGGCAAAGCACTTTTCCTCATTGTCCCAGTCGTTTGCACAGGCAGCCATTTCAAACTGCTTCTTATAAGTAGACCATGAGGTCTGGCCATCGAATGAGGGAGGCTTCAAATCTTTTCTCCTTGGACCGCTTAAAGAACATTCTCGCAGTTTCTGTTTTCGCACTGTGTCGAGCTCTTTTGCCAGTTGCTGAACTTTGCTGTCCATTTCCTCGAATTTTTCGCCAACATTCTTCTCTATTCTATCAAATTTGTCATCAACGTTCTTCTCTATTCTTTCAAATTTGTCATCGATTTCTTCGAATTTTTGCTGGAGAATGTTCTTTTGCTCTTCCAGATTATTCTTTTGTTCATCCATTTTCTGTTGAAGACCGTGCAGTTTGTTGGTTTGTTCGTTGAATTTTTGTTCAATGCTCTCTTCTGCTCGTCTAGATTTTTCTTTTGTTCATCCAGCTTTTGTTCGAGGCTATTCTTTTGTTCTTCCAGATTTTTCTTTTGTTCATCCAGCTTTTTTTCGAGGCTATTCTTTTGTTCTTCCAGATTTTTCTTTTGTTCGTCCATTTTTTGTTTGAGGCTATTCTTTTGTTCTTCCAGATTTTTCTTTTGTTCGTCCATTTTTTTGTTTTGTTCGTCCATTTTTAATAAGAGTAGTTGCATCATTGCAGTCATGTCATTACCGGTACTTGTCTGTTCATCCTCGTCAACATCAAAGGAATATGCATCAGGATCATGTCCCTCGTTCTTCCAAGCCTCCTGAAGACGGAGCACCAGGTCACTTTTTCCTCCACTGGCGCTGAGGCTTCTCTTGTTCAACTCGGATTTGAGTTGGACGAGGGTCAACTGCAATAGTTTTCGACCCATTCTAGCTTTTTCAAATAGTCAGAAAACACTTTTTTTTTACACACAATAAGTCCTATCCCACTTCTGACACCAATGTAAAATGTTTGTGTGGGTACAAATAATAGAACTTTTTCTTTTCAATACAAATCCTGTTTAATATTATGACAAAGTGGCAACTCCAACAGCAGATCACTAGTATAATGATCAAGTGGCAACACCGACTAGATCATGTAAACGCATTTCCGTATAGGAGATGTAAGTTTCTTTTGTCTGTCTTCGTGAACATCTGAATCCGTTTGGTGGTGGTTTTATCTTGTGCTCTTCTTTTTTTTCCTAGTTTGCTTAATTAGTTAAATAAAAGTAATTGCGTGGACTTAAGCAGTGTTTTTCTTTTATTTAAATACTTTACGGACTTACAGCTGATGTCAGTTACCGCGGTAAGCTTTTTTTAGTTTGCGTGATTGGACATTTTTGGTGCCGAAACCCGGGAACGATCGTGTGAGACTTGGAACAATCGTGGTTGTGGCCTACACATTGTGGCAATTGAAGAGAGGATTGTTACCAAAATAATATTCAGTGGCTTCGTGGCGAATAAACAAATAATTCAGTTTTGTGGCAGAATTTTATTCAAATTCATTTCATGTAACGTGATTGGCAGTTACAAACGGGATTTAAAAAAATAACGGGAGAATCTGGTGGCGTGGTTGTTTCGGTCAAACTAATTCCTTTTGTGTTCTTATCTATGCACATATACGTACATATGTGCACATACTACCCCTGATTGCGATATACATAAATACCTACTCTTGCAGTGTGAAAAGTGAATACATTAATTCCGTTGGCTTTAGCATACATATGTACATATTGTCTCTCGAATACCCTTCCGTGGCCCAATAAAACATTCTGCGTCGGTTGTCAATATACTTTCAGTGCGATACTAAAGTAATTGCGTGTGTGCAGAACAAGTAAAACACATACAGTGACAGAAGCAGTGGTGGTTCGAACTTGGCATAGGTGTGCACAACAAGTTGGATTGGCACATCAGGCGATTTTTTACTGTGTGACACATGCACATATAGCTGATTATCACTGGCGTCATCAAGTACCTATACTGCATGATACATAGTAGGTACTCTTGAAAAGGTAATTCTTCTTTTTTTCTATTGTTTAAATTTTGGCACAAACATGCCAGAGATAAACAAGAGAAAGGCAGCTATGACATCATTAAAGCGAGTGGCTCAGAGGATAAGAGAAGAGGATTATGGCATCAACAATGACGAATATTCGATGAGGCAGATGAGATTTCTTTGCAATCGCATTTCGAGAAATTTGCAACAGCTCATGACGAGTTGATTTCCAAGTCGGAGGACGACGAAGTTGCTGTCCATATCGAGTTATGGGATGCCATTGAGGAAGAATACAAAACGGCTATGGCAGCGTTGCAGAGGGAATTGGCGAAGTTTACCCAGAAGGAAGAGGAGGCAGATGGTTTAAATTCTTTACCCAGACCAAATCCAGTAGACATTAAATTAGAGAGACTGTCCGTTCCAAAATTTGATGGCACCTTACGCAATTGGCTGGCATTTACGGATTCATTCGAGACCTTGATTCATTCACAGGTGGCTCCAGAGGCATACAAGTTAGGCAAATTGCGCGAGGCTGTGCAAGGGGATGCAGTGGCGCTAGTGGGTGGCATGTACACCGGCGGTTATGAAGAAGTTTGGAAGGCTCTGAAGGATAGGTATGACAGTCCCAGGCAGTTGGCTGATATACATGTTGCGCGATTCATTGGTATGCAGCCGCTCCTTTCAGAGTCGACCAGTGCATTGTTATCCGTGGTCGATACGGTGCGCGAATCTTTGCGCGCACTGGCGGTAATGAAGTTACCAGTAGACAAGTGGGATGCTTTGGTGGTACCAATCGTGGTATCAAAATTACCAACAACAACACAGCAGGCATGGGGAATGAGTCGTATTACGCAGGAAATTCCCACCGTAGACGAGTTACTTACCTTTGTCGAGCGTAGGGCACACAGTTTGAGTGCTGATGTGTTACAATGGCCTTCAAAGAGCTTGTCTACACATAGGCAACATTTGGCTATACCTTCGACATTTGGCAATCGGGTTAACACCGCACTTCGTTCTGGCAACAGCATTCCTCGACTGGTGAGGACAAATTTGGCAGCAACAGTACCAGGTCATTGCGCGTACTGTAATGACAGTATCCATAGGATAGGACGCTGTCCCAAGCTTTTGGCAATTCCAGTGTCGGAACGGTTCGCGAAATTGAAAGGCTCGAACCTCTGTTTCAACTGTTTAAAACCAGGTCACTCAACAAGCTCTTGTTCATCCACCAATTGCCGAGTATGTAATGGTAGGCATCATACTTTGCTTTGTCGTGGACCGAGGGAATCTATATCGCGATCCCAGGTAATCACTTCAAATACAGGCACAACAAAAACTGGCGTGGCATCACAAGGAACATCACAGGCGACAGCACAATCCGCTCCTACAACTTCAATAGCTTCCGGCAGTGGTCAACCTCCACGTAATCAATATTGACTCACCGACACATTTAAGGCATTCACGGTTACCAGTAACCGAATTATACTTTTGGCAACAGCTCGCGTGGAAATCATTGATATTTTTGGCATAAATCACTCTTGTCGACTACTCTGTGATCCAGAATCACAAGTCAGTTTTATTACTTCCCATCTGTTTAATCAATTGGCTCTTCCTAGGGATAGATGCACAGTTCAAGTTGAAGGCATTGGCAGCAATATTTGCGAATACACTCGAGGCCGGGCAGACGTCCAGATGAGGTCGATTGCTGAACCATCATTCGAGCTACGTGTGAACTTCCACATCATCACATCGATTACATCAAAAACACCAGTGGCAGAAGTAGCAGATCATTGTTGGCAGCATCTTCGCAATATATCATTGGCAGACGACACGTTTGGGAAAACTGGCAAGATCGATGCTCTAATTGGCGCGGATATATGGGGACAACTAATCACGGATGGCATTGTTCGAGGCGAGGCTAACGAACCAGTAGCACAACGTACACATCTTGGCTGGGTGGTCTTTGGCCCAGCTACAGCTACTCAGGCAGGTTCTTTGGCATTTCAGTCAATGACTTTACGGAGGAGTGAGGAGGATCAACATCTTGACGAACTTCTTCGAAAAATCTTTGGTGTGGATGACATTAATCAGAGGGATTCAGATTCAACCGCTATCGACTATTGTGAGCAGATCTTCGTACAGACACACAGGCAATTACAAAGTGGCTTTTATTAGGTGCAGATGCCATTCCGGGCAGACGCACCATCGCTTGGATCATCACATCAACTGGCTCTTAGGCAATTCCACCAACTGGAACGGAAACTTGCTTCTGATCCTGAACTCAAGCAGAAATACATCGCATTTATGAAAGACTACCAACAACTTGGCAATATGCATCCAGTTCGAGACTACCATGGCGATCCATCACAGGTATATTTCATACCGCATCACGCTGTAACCAGTAAGTTTAGGGTGGTCTTTAACGCATCAGCGAAAACAACGAATGGCATCTCACTGAACGACACACAATTGGCTGGTCCACCAATTCAGGAATTGCTGGTGAACATCATTCATCAGTTTAGGCTTTTTGGCATTGCGATAACAGCTGATGTCGAGAAAATGTTTAGGCAGGTACGTGTGGATCCAAGGCATAGACAATGGCAGCAAATATTATGGCGAGAGGCAGCTGATCAACCAATACGACCATACCAATTGGCTACGGTGACATATGGAACAAAAAGTGGCCCATATTTGGCGGTTCGAGCAATGATTCAGTGTGGAATGGATCATTGCCACAAACTTTTGGACGACACCAGAATCTTGGCTGCCCGTCAGAGCATTCTAAATGATTTCTACGTGGATGACTACCTCACTAGTGCTCCTACCGTCCAGCAGGCATCTCAATTGGGACAGGATGTGGCATCGGTCCTACAGGAAGGTCATTTCTACCTACGTAAATGGAGAACAAACAAAGTTGAGGTTTTGGCACAATTCCCACATCCATCTAGCACAGGCGACATGAACTTGCAATTAGCAGAAACAACTGTTCTTGGCTTGCACTGGGATTCATCAATCGATGAACTATTTTATCGAGTGCGCTTGGACGAACATGCATCTAACACCAAGCGGACGATTCTCAGCGATGCAGCTAGGTTATATGACCCAACTGGTATGCTTTCACCTATTGTCATTGTGGCTAAGCTTATCATCCAGAAACTATGGCAGGCTGGCTTGGGCTGGGATGAACCAGTACCACCTAACATTCTCAATGAATGGCTCACATTGCGCAACCAACTGAAAGAAGTGGAGGCAATTCGGATACCTCGTTGGCTTGGCATGTCGCTAGAAACTTCATCACATTTATATGGCTTTTGCGATGCTAGCATTAAGGCATATGCTGCAGTCATATATCTCAGCACCAAGCAGAAGGATGGCACACATGTAACCAGGATAATCACAGCAAAAACGAAGGTGGCTCCAATCAAATCAATAACAATACCAAGGCATGAGCTTTGCGCAGCTCATCTCCTCACTAACCTAATGAAGGATATTCGTATGGCTTTGCATTTGGAAGGACTTCCGTACACCCTTTGGAGCGATTCAAAAATCGTTTTGCATTGGCTTAATAAAAACTCTTCACAGCTCAAACAATACGTAGCGTCCAGAGTGGCATTTATTCAAAAGCATTCAAGTGTGGCTAATTGGAATCATATTCGTACTCAATTCAATCCGGCAGATTGCGCAAGTCGTGGTATCAGTCCCTCAACATTGGTTACACATACTCTTTGGTGGCAAGGCCCATTACCTGAGCATTATCCTATGGCCCTACTTAACGCTCTCACAGCACAGGAGGCAGAATCAATAGAAGCTGAGATGAAGTCACCTAAATCCAAACTGGCTCGGGCAGGATCGACACTTTCATTGCAGACATATTACTGGCAAAATGCCAAGCAGGTTCAAATACCTTTAGTTGAGAGATTCAGTGATCTTGGCAAATTACTTCGTACCACAGCAATTATATTTCGTTGGAAAAAGGCTCATCGAGGCAAAAGACATCAACCTATCTCCGCAGAGGAACAGGAATTGGCATTGCAATGGCACATTAAAGCAGAGCAGCAACGGTTCTTTGGTTCAGAACTATCATTACTTCACAAAGGCCAAACCATTTCACCTTCAAGTAAAATCATTTCATTGGCGATTGGAAAACGCCGACATCAGCGACGAGCAACGACATCCACCTATTTTGGCAAAAGAAGGCACGCTCACCGATCTCATCATATGGCAAATACATCGCGACACACTACATGGTAGCATTCAACTAATGATACACACTCTTAGGCGAAAATATTGGATTCTGCATTTACGCAATCGTGTAAAAAGATGCATTAATTTTTGTGCGATTTGCAAACGACATCGGCATACCATGGCAACGCAACGTATGGCTTCACTTCCTAGAGCACGAGTTACACAGGCACCCCCTTTTTCAGTGGCAGGCGTTGACTACTGTGGCCCATTCCACATACGCATTGGCGCAAAGCGAGTACGCACGGAAAAGAAGACATATGTGGCTATCTTTGTTTGTATGGCAACTAAGGCAGTGCATATTGAGTTAGCAGAGGACTTATCTTCAGAAGCATTTATCAACGTATTTACGAGATTTATAAGTCGACGTGGCCCGTGTCATGAACTCTATAGCGACAATGGCACAACATTCATTGGCGCAAATCGGATACTGGCAGAAGACTTACGACATTGGCATGATAAATATACTCAGTAACAGTTAGCAAACAGAGGAACGCAGTGGCATTTTATTCCGCCGAGGGCACCACATCATGGAGGATTATGGGAGGCGGCAGTGAAATCTGCTAAAAAACACTACGCGTTATTGGCAACAATTCGATCTACTACGATCAACTTCACACGCTATTAGTGCATGTGGAGGCTTGCTTAAATTCTCGACCGCTTGTGGCTTTGCATGACTCCAACGACGATCAACTAGCACTCACACCAGCTGATTTTCTTATTGGCGGACCAATAATTTCAATACCAGACAAACCCGTCGCAGACATACCGAAAAATCGTTTATCTTATTGGCGTCAACTTCGACAAATGCAACAACACTTTTGGCGTAGATGGCACGATGAATATCTCAGCACACTTCAGCAGCGATCCAAATGGCATACAGGCAATGATGATTTAAAACTCAACGATGTTGTACTCATACGCGACGAGAATCTACCATCAACACATTGGCGACTTGGCAGAATTGTTGCGGTTCATCCCGGACAAGATGGTTTGATTCGGGTGGTCACCATCAAGCATGCAACTGGCGAATACACACAACCAATTCAGAAGGTGTGCAAATTACTGGAATAATCCTCAACATACCTGTTCAGCCGGGCAGGATGTTTAATATTATGACAAAGTGGCAACTCCAACAGCAGATCACTAGTATAATGATCAAGTGGCAACACCGACTACATCATGTAAACGCATTTCCGTATAGGAGATGTCAGTTTCTTTTGTCTGTCTTCGTGAACATCTGAATCCGTTTGGTGGTGGTTTTATCTTGTGCTCTTCTTTTTTTTCCTAGTTTGCTTAATTAGTTAAATAAAAGTAATTGCGTGGACTTAAGCAGTGTTTTTCTTTTATTTAAATACTTTACGGACTTACAGCTGATGCCAGTTACCGCGGTAAGCTTTTTTTAGTTTGCGTGATTGGACAAATCCCTTTATTCAGTACAGTTACAATTCACTATTTAATTGTTTCTCTCAGTACAATCCAATTTCTCAACCGCTTATACTTTTCTTATCTTTTACTTAAACCACTTAATCACTTCTCCTAATTAACACTTCAAATTTCACTTTAGAACTGATTTGTATACCTTGGGGATGCTGGTATTTATACTCGAATGACATACTTCGAGAACAATCCTCGCCATCCAGCGTCCCATACAATTTCCAATTTGCTAGAAAATTCGATTCCACTCTCCAGTCGAGACTTTATTATTCCAGTATCGACATTTTCTGCTCTGTGAATCTAGATGTCGCTGCTCACATTTAAGTGGTTATCACAATATATTGGAAATGGATGGCCGCCAAGGAACAAACTTAGCGCGGAAATAAAGGCGTATTACGCAGTCATGCACGAAATGTCAATTGTTGATGGTCTAATCTTACGAGGAAATAGAATGATTATCCCGAAATGCCTAAGGCGAGCTATGTTAGGATAGGTTCATGAGGGACATTTGGGAATAACCAAAACGAGAATGCGAGCCCAAAGGATAATATGGCGGCCTGAGATCTCAAAAGAGATAGAGGAAGCAATAAAAATGTGCCCAGGATGTATTCAACACGCTAAAAATAGGCACGAACCACTAATAGCTTCAGAGTTCCTTGATTATCGTTGGCAAAAGGTTGTCATGGATTTATTCAAATTTGAGAGTAAGTGGTATGTGATCATTATTGATTGCTTCTCGCGATATTTTGAGGTTGATGAGTTGAAACGGATGAGGATGATGGATATCATACGAACCTGTAAATCAACCTTTAGCCGCCATGGTATATACCCAATTTCTTTACACGGACAGTGGAACACAATTCCAAAACTTAAATTCTTCTGAATTTCGAAGGTTTGCAGAAGATTGGTCGTTTCAAATAATAACAAATAGTTCAAATAATAACAAGGGTACATTCGAATTAGCGTTGCTTATATACAGGAATACTCCACTTGCAAATGGGTTCAGTCCAGCAGAACTCAGTTTTGGCAGGAGACTTCGAGATAATATAACCTGTGCAAACCTACGAGAAAAGCCAGACCTCAAACATCTTGGTAGGAGAGTAATCCTGTATAGGCAGCGATACAAAGCGAATTATAATAGAAGGTTTGGCGTAAAAGAGATGAACGAGTTACAGGACTTTGTGTGGATAACAGATCTTAGGCGACACGGAAAAATCATCGCGAAAGCTCAACGCAGATTTTATCAAGTCAAAACTAATAAGCGTATTATCAATAGGAATAGGTTTCACCTCATTCAAGCACCTTATTTAGAAACAGAGACATATACACCGGCGAAACTCTAATGATGCGCCAATGATGAGGTCTGGAAGACACATACCCCGTCCGTAACATAATTTAATAAGACTTACAAATTTACTTGAATTACTAATACACATTGTAAGAATAATATACGAAAGAAGAATTTTGATATACGAAAAAAAAAATATAAAAAAAAAATTTAATACATATTGAATAATGGATAATAGAAATGTTGGGAATTAATAATTAGTCAAGAGAAATTTTAATGTCTAGAAGGGGATGTTATATTGGCATCACCCATGCAATTAGAACTTGGCATAACCAATAAGATTATAATGTTGGCACCAGTGTACTATCTGTAATTTTTTTGAATAAAGCATTCTGAACTATACTTTAAACATGCTCATAAACCATAAAAACTAAAATTGCTACATTAAATCAACGCGAGGAAAACGTGATTTAATCGACGAAATTTGAATTCGACTGAACCTGACCTATATGTCTCAGTTAAGGAGGACAATCCGATAACCAGAAATTCTTGAAGTTCCGGCGAACAGAAAATCGTATGGGAGGGGTGGGGTCTATTTTCACCCCCTCTCAAGTTAAAGGCCGTAGAAGTGAGACACCTTTGATTTCGATATCTAATTTTTTAAAGTACTGTAGCTTTCGTTTTGTCGCGGTGGTTTTTAAAGAATTTTTTAAAAATTAGCCTCAGATAGCATTTAATCTCTAGTGGAATTCTAATGCGCTCATATGATTTGAGTTTTTGCAAGATAACTTACGAGGGGCGTTCAATATATTCTCGGTATCGATATGAAGGAAAATGCGAATTCAATTTAAATTGTTTTTATTTTTCAATATAATCTCCCCTAACATCAATGCATTTGTTACATCTTGACACAAGCTTTTTAAAACCCTCGAAAAAATAAATTTCCCCTTTCTCTGCAAAATACCCATTTATTGCCGACTTGAGTTCTTCATCATCCGAAAATCTTTTTCCACGAAGACATTTTTTCAAATCCGGAAACAGGAAATAATCACTAGGGGCAAGGTCTGGACTATAGGGTGGGTGTTGTATTTCTTCGAAACCACAATCTCGCGCAGCAGCCTTGGAAACTCGCGCCGTGTGAACAGGAGCGTTGTCATGAAGAAGCAACACACCCGCTGCGAGTTTACCCCGTCTTTTCTTTTTAATTTCCTCCCGCAAATTATGCAAAGTGGAAGCGTAGGATGTGGCGTTGATGGTTTCACCTTTTTTTTTTGTACTCAATGAGCAAGATTCCCTTTGAGTCCCAAAAAACTGTGGCCATAAGCTTCCCGGCAGACGGAGTGACTTTGAACTTCTTCGGGGGGTCTGTTCCTTTTTCATGCCACTGCATGGACTCTTGTTTGCTTTCAGGGTCATAGTGGTGGACCCATGTTTCGTCCCCAGTAACAATTCGATCCATAATACCGTCCGGGTTTTCACTACACATCTCCAAAAGCTCTCTACAGCATGCGATTCTCACTTTTTTCTGAGGCGCTGTAAGCATTCGTGGCACCCACCTTGCACTGACCTTTGAAAGGTTAAGATGGTCATGAAGAATGGTGTGAATGGTACCAATTGAAAGCCTGGTGATCTCTGCCATCATTTTCACCTTTATTAGGGCATCCTCAAGAACAAGTTTTTCGACTTCTTTGATGCTTTCTCCCGTACAAGCAGTAGCCGGGGCGCCGGAGCGGGGGTCGTCTTCAATGCTCTCTCGGTCTCTCTTGAACTCACTTGACCACTTTTGCACAGTTGATAATGAAGGTGCGGAACCCTGGTAAACAGCCACCATCTCTTCATGAATAGTTTTTTGACTTTTTCCTTGCTTAGTGAGAAATTTAATTACAGCGCGATGCTCAATTTTCACCATCATCGTCTCAGTTGCCATTATGATTCTGCTTAACTAGAGATAAAACGCGAATTAATAATCACATTTATATGAAATTTTACATGAGTGCACTAAAATAATAGTACTACTTGATAAAGAAGTCAATTTATATATACAACCACAGCTTCACCCCGATACCGAGAATATGTTGAACGCCCCTCGTAAAATCGCTAAATAAAACATAAATAGGTCAAAAATCTATAAATTCTGATAATAAACATAAAAGTGCATATATTACATTGTGATTAAATCGTTATTACGTAGCACTTTTTAATTAATGTTTTGCATTTGTTACTTACTATTTATATTGTCTTTTAAATTTTTTGTAAGACAACTAATATGTTTTTTTAAGATTAAATATACAAAAATAATTTAAATTAAATAAAAAAAATTAATTAGTGAGTTAATGTAAAACAATAAAACAATCTACAGGTCCGTAGAAATTAAATTTAATAAAAATACTTTTCATATAAAGATAAGAAAATCAAATTTGTTTCGCTAACCTTCTATAGACCACCTATAAAGTTGGCCTTCTAAATTATCTATCATTAAATAACTGTCCACTTTTTCCTCTTCTGCTTTCCAATATTCAATGAGCTTATCTGTGCAGAAGTTAATGTGAGTATTTATCCAATCTAAATTACCATTTAACAATATTCGATTCATTATTTTTCTATTTGTGTGCCATTCCTTGCCGTCCCTTTAAAAAAAAAAAAAGTTATTCCTGAAGAAAATATTCAAAAGTCTGAACGTGCATAAAAAACAAACCACGCCTGCAACTATGAAGTTTATTATACAATACCCAAGATTCTGGAAGAGGATGTATGGGGTACTGTCCCTCGTACATGAAAACAGATCTCATAAGATTTGCTGATGATACAAATACTGCCTCCTGTGTTCCTATACGTTCTCGGAATATATGACCGAATTGCTGATGCCGCTTGTCGATATACTTGTGCAAACTGTAATAAGAATAAAATACATATTTTCATTGCAAATAAAATAACTTATTTTTACAAGTAAAAACAGTAAAAACATATTGAAGTATCTCTCATACAAGTTTCGAAAACCCCAGTTATATTAAACTGGCGTGAAAACTTAATCAGAATAGTAACTACTGGAGTTTCCTGCAGTCAGGAATAGTTATCTTTAAAATGCTGTAGAAAAATACGTAATTAAAAATATAGTAACATTCTTTGTTGATGAAAGGTCTAATCCAAGATAGATTAGCGGTGCCGCTAATCTTCCATGTCGCTCGAACAGCTGCGGACAGGCGACTCAACTAAAACAGAGACGTCGCACATGGCAAAGCAGAGCGTATCCGATTCAAAAGGGCAGTAAGAAGTCGCGACATGAGGGATGTTGCTCGGCAGCATCAACAATTTTGGTGGTTTGTTGAATGAGAGGAAGCTTCGTCTAATTCCTCCAATACAGGGTAGCTCAACTGGGAGCAAAGTTGGTCAAACTATTTTTTTTAGCCGAGGCCGGCTTACATAGATTTAGGTAGGATTAGGTTAAATTTAAGCGAAATATAAAAAAAGAGATGGATGACAACTTTCTTAAACAATGGAGTAATCCATACAAGAAAAAAAATTTATTACAATAAGGTATTGTAGTGTAAATAGGTTAAGATTTAGATTTATGTTATTTTTATTTCGTTTAGGTAGTTAGTTTATAAGTTTTAGTATTATTTTATTTATAAAAAAAAAGTCCGTATACCAAGTTTTTTTTGCCTAATAAAAACTGTTTTCTTAGTTTTAATTTTTAAGCGTTTTTAGCATTTAAGAGTTAATTAGACATTAGCTTTTAAGAGTTAATTAATGAAGTCATATAGATGATAAACCGCATGGTACTCGTACCTCGGCACCATTCATTTCATTCATTTTAAATGCATTTTTATTATTTTGAATTCATTAACACTTATACGCTATACGCCTAAAAATTAGCCTCAGTACTTGTTGTAATAATATTAAGTCACATCTAAGTGTTAAATTATAATGCACATCCATAACAAAGCAATCAAAAGTTAACCCCCTCTGGTGAGTTTTTATGATTCTGAAATTCTCAGTAAATTTTTCTTTTCATTAAAAGATATTCCATACAAAAGGTAAAACGTGTCCATTTATTTAAACAAATTTTAATAGGTTATGGGCCCAGGCACCCATCTAAATTGAAAATTAGAAGAATTCATTTGTTTAAAGTCGATTCATTAAAATGGAAACTAAAGTGGATGTTGCTGTCCACAATCGATTAAATGGAAGAAATTGGCCCACGTGGAAATTCCAAATGACGATTGTATTCAGGTCCAAGAAACTCCTAGAAGTTGTAAATGGAACTCTTTCGAAGCCGATCGACCCTGAAAAGCTGAAGGAATGGGAAAGTAAAGACGCATCCGCACAAGAACTACTGGTTACCAGGATAGAAGAAGGAATCCTAACACACTTGTTAGCATGTCAGAGCAGTGCAGAGATGTGGAAAAAGTTAAACACCATTTATGAGCCAAAATCGAAAGTAAGTATTCATTTACTGCAACAGAAGTTCTTTAATCTTAAATTCGAAGAGCCAATGTCAGCCTACATTTCGCAAATTGAAGATATAGTGAACCAACTCAAAAGCATGGGTGAAAACCTCTCTGAAACTATGGTCGTGACGAAATTGCTAATGTCGCTACCAGAAAAGTATAAACATTTCGTGTCTGCTTGGGAATCTATCCCAACAAAGGACCAAAAGTTGAACGAACTCATTTCTAGATTGCTCGTGGAAGAAGAGAGAAGCAGTAGTCAAACTGAAACGTCATCACACGACATAGCTTTTGTGAGCCAATATAAAAACAGATACCAGGGAAGATTCAACAGGCAAAAACAAATCAACAAACAAGAACCAAAAAGATTGTGTCACTTTTGTAAGAAGCCAGGACATTTCATCAAGAACTGCAGATACAGAATACAGAAAGAAAAAGAACAAAATCCGACTGCTTTTATTGGTTCCGCGTTGTTCAGTGGTTTTGATTTGCAACAAGAAACTTGGTATTTGGACAGCGGTGCGGTGACTCGCACCTGACATGCAACAAAGATTGGATAAATAACTATGAATTGGTTGACATGATGATAACCATAGACGATGGTAGAGAAATTAAGGCCATGGGTAGAGGAAGTGTTTCGGCATACAACGGGAGCAGTTGGGAGAGAAGAGACATGTTGGAGGTATTACATGTTCCAGAGCTAAAGACCAATCTATTTTCTCTGGACAAGGTGTTAACAAAAGGTTACAAAATCGAAGGACTTTCAGATGGCAATATTCAAGCAATGGCATTACGAAGAGAAAGTATTTACATCATGGAACTCAAAGTATTACCACCAATCGCATTGCTATCACAGTCACTGACATCATGGCATGAAAGTCTCGCACACCAAAACATTGTGCAGTGTAAGAATGTTTTAGAAAAGCATAATGTAATATGTTTGTGTGGGTACAAATAATAGAACTTATTCTTTTCAATACAAATCCCTTTATTCAGTACAGTTACAATTCACTATTTAATTCTTTCTCTCAGTACAATTCAATTCCTCAACCACTTATACTTTTCTTATCTTTTACTTAAACCACTTAATCACTTCTTCTAATTAACACTTCAAATTCAACTTTGGAACTGATTTGCATACCTTTGGGATGCTGGTATTTATACTCGAATGACATACTTCGAGAACAATCCTCGCCATCCAGCGTCCCATACAATTTCCAATTTGCTAGAAAATTCGATTCTACTCTCCAGTCGAGACTTTGCTAATCCAGTATCGAAACCTTCTAGTCTTCGAGTTTCGACATTTTCTGCTAGATGTCGCTGCTCACATTTGACTGGTTATCACATTGCTCCCTCCCTACAGTTGTTCGTCCCGAACAACTTCGTCATTCAGCATCCCGTTGAAATGACACATTCTATCCAAATGGACCACTTTCAATTTTCCTCGATCCCCACGCTGGATCCGGTAGACAACGTCATTAATGCGGGTTATCACCTTGTATGGACCTTCCCAGTCCTGTTGCAATTTTGGTGATTTGCCTTTCTTACGCTGAGGATTATACAGCCAAACCAGATCTCCTTCGTTGAAACCGGAAGATTTCGCCTTGATATCGTACCTAGTTTTCATGCGGGTGCTTGCTAGCTTCATCTTTTCTCTGGTGTCTTCATGCAATTTACGAATCCTGCTGCGTAAGTCATTCACGTACTCGTTCACCTCTTTGGGCTCCGTCGGTGGGGATCCGAATTTTGCTTCACTTGGCAACCGAATTGTTTGACCAAATAAGATCTCGGATGGTGTGTGCCCTGTTGAGCTATGGACCGCGTTTCGGTAGGCCATTAAGAAGAGGGGTATGTGTCGATCCCAATCCCGCTGGCAGTGGCTGACAACCTTAGATAGATGCTCATTCAAGGTCCGATTGAATCGCTCGACCATTCCATCAGATTGAGGGTGTAGTGGCGTTGTCCTTGTCTTTCTTATTCCCAAATATTGGCATATTTCCTAGAGGACTTTTGATTCAAAGTTTCGCCCTTGATCAGAGTGCAGCTCCATTGGGACCCCAAATCTGCTCACCCAGTTGTTGACTATCAGTTCGGCTACGGTCTTAGCCTCTTGATTTGGGATGGCAAACACTTCCGGCCACTTACTGAAGTAATCCATGACTACGAGAGTATATCGGTTTCCATTAAAGGTTTCGGGAAACGGCCCAGCGATGTCGATGGCTATTCGTTCGAAAGGTGCTCCGACATTGTATTGTTGCTTCAAATCTTTTCTCCTTGGACCGCTTAAAGAACATTCTCGCAGTTTCTGTTTTCGCACTGTGTCGAGCTCTTTTGCCAGTTGGTGAACTTTGCTGTCCATTTCTTCGAATTTTTCGCCAACATTCTTCTCTATTGTATCAAATTTGTCATCAACGTTCTTCTCTATTCTATCAAATTTGTCATCAACGTTCTTCTCTATTCTTTCAAATTTGTCATCGATTTCTTTGAATTTTTGCTGGAGAGTGTTATTTTGTTCTTCCAGTTTTTGTTCTAGACTATTCTTTTGTTCATCCAGCTTTTGCTTGAGACTATTCTTTTGTTCATCCATTTTCTGTTGAAGACCGTCCATTTTTTGTTCGAGGCTATTCTTTTGTTCTTCCAGATTTTTCTTTTGTTCGTCCATTTTTTTGTTTTGTTCGTCCATTTTTAACAAGAGGAGTTGCATCATCGCAGCCATGTCATTGCCGGTACTTGCCTGTTCATCCTCGTCAACATCAAAGGAATATGCATTAGGATCATGTCCCTCGTTGTTCAAAGCCTCCTGAAGTCGGAGCACCAGGTCACTTTTTCCTCCACTGGCGCTGAGGCTTCTCTTGTTCAACTCGGATATGAGTTGGACGAGGGTCAACTGCAATAGTTTTCGACCCATTCTAGCTTTTTCAAATAGTCAGAAAACACTTTTTTTTTTTTTTTTTTTTTACACACAATAAGTCCTATCCCAATTCTGACACCAATGTAATATGTTTGTGTGGGTACAAATAATAGAACTTATTCTTTTCAATACAAATCCCTTTATTCAGTACAGTTACAATTCACTATTTAATTCTTTCTCTCAGTACAATTCAACCACTTATACTTTTCTTATCTTTTACTTAAACCACTTAATCACTTCTTCTAATTAACACTTCAAATTCAACTTTGGAACTGATTTGCATACCTTTGGGATGCTGGTATTTATACTCGAATGACATACTTCGAGAACAATCCTCGCCATCCAGCGTCCCATACAATTTCCAATTTGCTAGAAAATTCGATTCTACTCTCCAGTCGAGACTTTGCTAATCCAGTATCGAAACCTTCTAGTCTTCGAGTTTCGACATTTTCTGCTAGATGTCGCTGCTCACATTTGAGTGGTTATCACAATAATATCCAAGTAAATAAAACCGATTTCGATTGTTGCGACGCTTGTCAAAAGGGCAAGATGCATCGTTTGCCGTTCAAGAGCAGTACCCATTCAACAACAGGCGTTTGTGAAATAGTCCATGTCGACCTCAATGGGCCGATGGAAGTCACAAGCATCGGTGGTAGCAAATACTTTTTAATTTTTAAAGACGATTATTCTAATTTCAGATTTGTTTACTTTTTGAAGAACAAAACAGAAGTCGCAGAAAAATTAAAAGAGTTTATCGAAGTAGCAGAGAATGACACCGGCATGAAAATTAAAGTGTTGAGGTCCGACAACGGGACGGAAATTTCAAATGCTAAGGCAAGAGAAATCTTGAATTTAAAAGGCATTAGACACCAGCGCACAGTACCGTATGCCCCACAACAAAACGGGAAAATTGAGCGAGAAATGAGAACGATCGTAGAACCTGCTCGTGCCATCTTGTTAGGAGCTAGTCTCGACAAAAAGTTTTAGGCTGAATGTGTTAACACAGCAACTTATATAATTAATCGCACTGTCACTAGTTCAATCAAAAATAAATCCCCTTACGAATTGTGGTTTCAGAAAATGCCACAAATAAATTACTTTAAAGTCATAGGTTCGGTTGCTTATGTACATATTCCTGATGCGAAGAGGAAGAAATGGGATGCTAAAGCAAAGGAAGGGATTTTAGTTGGTTACACAGAAAACACAAAAGGTTATAGAATATATCTGAAAGAAGAACAAGAAGTAGTGACAGCAATAAATATAGTATTTAGTTCAAGAAAAACAGACGTAAAAGAGAACAGGAACAAAATAAATACTCGTAGTAAGGAAAGTTGCAAAGCAACGACAGTAACAGAATATGTATATAATACAGACACAGATATACAGAAAGAACAAATTCAAGAAATAGTTGAAGAAAATGAAGGTCTAGAAACAGATGATGAAATAAACAGGGTTGAGTGCAGAGTAGATATTTTTGATGATGACATAGATGGAGGCTTGGGTGCAAACAGCATGGAAATGGAAAGCGAAGTTGGGGTGGAGGATAGAGAAACAGAAAGTTTGACACGAAGTGGACGATCAGTTAAATTACCAACAAAATATAATAATTATGAGATGGGGCGTTTGTTAATGGCAAAAGAATTAAATCAACCAAGTTATGAGGAAGCAGTAACAGGAGCAGACGGACACTCATGGACAGAAGCCATCAAAAACGAGTTAGATTCATTAAAGGAAAATGAGACATGGACAGAAACAGAATTGCCTAATGGAAAGCAAGCTATAGAAACCAAGTGGGTATTTAAAATTAAATCGGGAATGAAAGGCAAAAAAGAATTTAAGGCGCGATTAGTAGCAAAGGGTTTTCAGCAAAGGGAAGAATTTGATCATTCTGAAATTTATGCTCCAGTCGCCAAGTTACCTACACTAAGAATTCTATTAGCCATAGCTTTAAAATATGAAATACCAATATATCAAATGGATGTAAAATGCGCCTTTTTAAATGGTTCCATTGCTGAAGAAGTGTACTTAGTTAAACCAGATGGTATGAAAAACGACTCGAGAGTATTAAAGTTAAACAAATCGTTGTATGGTTTGAAGAAATCACCCAAGTACTGGAACCAAAAATTCAATAGCTTCATGACGAATCTAGGATTTGATCGATGATTTACACCGATTACTGCCTATATTTTAAATCAGCAAGAAAAATGTTCGTGTTGAAAGTGATGTCAAAAAGATAAAAGAACTAAACCAAACTTTTAAAATGAAAGATCTAGGAAAAGTTTCAAACTATCTAGGCATGAATATAGTACAAGACAAAAATAAAAAGACTATTGATCAAAAGGATTACCTAAAGAACCTGCTTGTTAAATTCAATATGGAAAATTGCAAAGCAGTTACGACACCAATCGAGCTTAATACAACTATTACTAAAGAACCGTCTAATGATTCAGAACTAACATCCAGATGCAGACAGTTAATAGGATATTTAATGTATTGTATGTTAACATGTAGACCTGATTTAGCTTTTTCAATTAGCTACCTCAGCAGATATCAATCATCCGGCAACGAGCAGCTTTGGCAAGCACTTAAGAGAGTCCTTCGCTATATCCAAGGTTCCTTGGACTTAAAATTGGTTTTTGAAAAGCGAACTTCTGAAACATTGGTTGGCTATGCAGATTCGGATTGGGCAGGTGACAAAGAAGATCGCAAATCAACATCGGGCTACGTGATGATGGTATATGGTTGCACAGTTTCCTGGTCATCGTCGAAGCAGCAGTGCGTGGCACTATCATCTACAGAGGCCGAGTTTGTGGTACTGGCATTGGGCATATCAGAGGTTTGCTGGATTAGAAATTTATTAATTGAAATTGGACTTAATGATAAAAATGAACCAGTTGTAATTTTTGATGATAATCAATCTGCTATATTTGTTTCGAAAAACCCAGAAAATTATAAACGCCTTAAGCACATTGATATTAAATACCATTTTGTTAGAGATAAAATTTTGAAAAATATTATTGATGTAAAATATATTGAAACTAATAACCAAGTTGCTGACGGACTCACTAAACCGTTAAATAAGAATAATGTAAACAAGTTTTGTAAAATGTTAAATCTAAAATAACTTTTAATTGTATAAACTTTTAATTGAGGAGGGGTGTTGTAATAATATTAAGTCACATCTAAGTGTTAAATTATAATGCACATCCATAACAAAGCAATCAAAAGTTAACCCCCTCTGGTGAGTTTTTATGATTCTGAAATTCTCAGTAAATTTTTCTTTTCATTAAAAGATATTCCATACAAAAGGTAAAACGTGTCCATTTATTTAAACAAATTTTAATAGTACTCTACCCACCGTCAAGTTCGGACGTGTTTCAATTTCGCTCCGTGATAATTTATGAATAATTGTTTCTATGTTTGACTTTTTCCTTTTTGGTTTCGTGTTTGACCCCATTCGAACCATATTACCTGTTCCCAATCACTTTCTCAGTGTCATCAAAACACAGTGACTTTGTATTTTCTCGGTGTCATCAAAACACAGTGTCTTTAAAAAAAAAAAAATAATAATTAATAACCTACTTGCTAATACTTTGATCTAATTTAACCATGTCTTCCTGTGGATTTGCTGACTGCGCTGTACCTACTAACACAGTGGAAATGGTTACAAGCAATGGGATATGTGGAAAGAAATTACATCCTATATGCATTGGTTTGAGCAGAAATGCTAAAACTCATCTCGAAGAGTATAAGCGCATACTCTGCTTGGGCTTGCAGACTCGATTGCAGAGCTGAAATGCGAAGTTCAATTCAGCAGTAAAAATATAACCAAACTCATTTCCGAGAGCCATGACAATCTAAACTGCTCGATCGATAATAGCATAACCACCATAAAATCAGATGTTCAATCCCTGCATTCTAAAATCACTAAATTAGCAGATTCTGATAAGTCTCACTGCTCAAACACATTACCAGCGATTCAGTCTACTTCAACTCAGTTGGGAAAAATTATGTCAACATTGGCTGACCAATCAACTCTTCTACATCTCAAGCATGCTGAACATACCGAAAACATCGGATCCATCCAACATGACCTCAATTTTCTTAGAGAGGAAGCTGCATCCACTAATTAAAGCACATCTCTAGTAAGCCGGATGCACATCTATCTGCAGTAAGCCCGAGTAACAAATCCTTACACGACGAGCTATAAACATCACCCTCAACCACTTCAGCCCCAACTCATTCAATAGCCGCTACCACCGAAGCCCCCGTTCAAACCTTGCAACTTCGATCACCAATCCCGTCCCAAGACCATTGCCAATAATTAGGGCTTTTGGGACATCCTGGACTCTCCCTGAATGGACCAACAGAATTCAAAAATTAAATAAAATGAATCTTGAAGCCACAAAAAAACCGGAACTGTCTACTTTCTTCCTCCAAGCTGCCCCACGTCACGCAAGCCCGTCCTGGATCAAAGCCCTTTTTAGGATTAAATTCGGTATACAAGACGTCAAATGTAAACAAGTTGGTAAAGTCAAGAGCAAAAACGGCCAGTGTTTTGAAATACGTATACCCACTAAATACGATTGGATGTTCAAATCATCGAACGGCATACCAATATCGGAAAAGATGGTCATCACCCAACGGAAGGATATGGTAGATAATAAGTTTAATAATAAAAGAAATGATAGTCCGAACAATTCTGCCCTATCGCATCAACATCCCGACTCAAACTGGTCATTTAAGACCAATATCTTTCCAAGATTCTCCTCACTCCTTCCCCCCTTTGCACCATCTAAAAAGAACACCAAGGTTGCGACACCAAATCCTCTCCCTCCCCTCACCAAACCTTAATGCCGCTTCTAAACAGAGTTTCATTTAACCTTGCTCCTGCGCCTTCTACCCAAGTTCCAACTAACATATCCCATCCGACAAATATCCTAATTTTATTAGCTCCAATATACTAAACCCAACCACCCATTCCTCATCTTCATCTATCAATCCACCTGATCCAACCCCCCTCACTAGTCAAGATTCTAGTACCGGGGTGCTTGATCAACCTGTCCCTTCATCATCCGCTCGTACCCCCGATTCTCACCCGAAATACCTTGACCCACTCCTTCCACCAACTGCCAAACTCACTAAAATATGTTCTAATATGAATGATGACAGACGTTATGTAGTATCTCGTTTGAGAGACCGCCGCATTTATGAAAATGTTCGGCTCTACCTTGCCTACTTGCACGACAAACCCAACTCCGTTTGCATTGATGGCATAACCAAAACCAACATTATGGTTTCGATTCAACGAGAAGGTCTTCCTATTAAGCCGGTCGAATTAATACAAATTTTCTTTTGCTACGATGAGAGTTTCGACATCTGTTCCAACGAAGTTCATAATGATCTTTCTACGCTGTCTTCGCATGTCAGCTCCAAACATCTTTCCCATTTGCAAAGAACTCGTTCAAATTTTAAAAACTATTACAGTTCCTAACAAACTGAATTCTGTATCATCCAGTCCACAATGCCTGTCCATTTACTACCAAAATGTAAGAGGTTTGCGCTCTAAAATCTCCTCGGTATATCTCAATTCTCTAAAGTTTGCCTATGACCTAATTGCTCTTACTGAAACAAATCTAATTCCAGACATTAAAAACCATGAGCTGTTTCCTCCAAATTTCAACGTTTTTCGAAAAGATGGATTTGAAAGAGCTGATAATCTTTATGGGCGAGGTGTTTTATTAGCAATTCGGAACTGCTTTTACTCAAGTCATGCCGATATTCCCCACACTGACAACTTTGAGTTAGTTTTTCGAAAAGATGGATTTGAAAGAGCTGATAATCCTTATGGGCGAGGTGTTTTATTAGCAATCCGGAACTGCTTTCACGCAACTCCTGTCGATATTCCCCACACTGACAACTTTGAGTTAGTATGTGTCAACATTACGCTCCCCAAACGCTGTCTTTACGTACTTTGTTGCTACATTTATCTCAACCAATTGAGTCTTATCAACCTGTAGTTCAAGCAGTTGATTTTTTGATTGATGATGCACAACCTGAAGATTGCATTGTTCTAGTAGGAGATTTCAACCTCCCTCACCTTATATGGGAGCCTTCCGATGATTCATCTCATTTTGTCTTTCTTAATTCGACCTCTGAAATAGAAATATTGATGGTGGACTGCCTAACCAACTCAAGTCTACATCAGATTAGTGGAATACCTAATACAATGAACAGACATTTCGACCTTGTCTTCACATTTCACGATTGAGATAACTGTGTCGTTTATAGGAGTGATCATCTTCTTTCTACCCTAGACCGCCTTCATCACCCCTTGTCAATTATATATTCATATGAAAATGGCAACACATGTGTCTATTCAGAAAATTTATTTTCATTTGTCTTCCGAAGAACCAACTTTAACAAACTTAAAAACCTCATCAGCAACATTCACTTTGACTTTATTGCTGAGACAACTAACATTGAAATTGCCCTATCAACGTTCTATTCGTTAATTTTCTCCTGCTTTGCCCAATCGGTTCCGTATACCTTCCGAAAGGACTGCATATCAGCTCCTCCCTGGTACAACAAGGAGTTGCGCTCTCTCCGTAATAACAGAAACAAGTTGTGGCACAAATTCTTAAGAACTCGATCTGATTCCGACTACAGTAATTATCGATTGGTATACAATCGTTTTTCTGAACTTTGTGAGTCTCTTTGACTTGAGTACCTCTACCGCATGCAATTTAGCTTAGTCTCGGACCCTAACCGCTTCTACCAGTTTATTAATACCAAAAGAAAGTCAGACGGCTACCTACTACTCTTAAATTTACTAAATTAAATTTCTTAGTGAATCTTCTGCAGACCCAAAAATCATTGCAAATGTCTTTGCCTCTCATTTTAACAAATCCTTTTCTAAGAAAACAGCTGAAAATAGCTATATGAAAATAGCTATATATGCACAAATCAGCACGGCTTCATGAAAGGTAAATCAACGACCACTAACCTAACAGAGTTCGTCTCTAGGACGCTTCATGCTTTAGAAGACGATGATGAAGTCGATTCAATTTCCACAGATTTCAGCAAGGCATTCGATAAAATTTCTCACCAACTTACGAGTATCATCTTTAGACTAAAAAAACTTGGCTTTTCCCCTCATTTTGTGGCATGGACCAAATCCTATTTAGAAGACCGAGAATACAGGGTCATCTTCAGATCATCAATATCCGAACCCATTAAAGCAACATCTGGTGTCCCTCAGGGTAGTCACCTTGGTCCAATCATATTTATCCTCACAATTTATGATATAAATCTCATTGTAACGAATTCTAATCTTTATATTTTTGCTGATGACATGAGAATTTCCAAAGTCATCTCATTGCCTTCTGAATCCCATTGCCTGCAAGATGACTTGAATAAGTTTTCGGTATGGTGCAAGCAAAACTTTTTGGAGCTTTATGTCAGCAAATGCTAGTGATTATTTCCTGTTTCCGGATTTGAAAAAATGTCTTCGTGGAAAAAGATTTTCGGATGATGAAGAACTCAAGTCGGCAATAAATGGGTATTTTGCAGAGAAAGAGGAAATTTATTTTTTTGAGGGTTTAAAAAAGCTTATTTCAAGATGTAACAAATGCATTGATGTTAGGGGAGATTATATTGAAAAATAAAAACAATTTAACTTGAATTCGCATTTTCCTTCATATCGATACCGAGAATATATTGAACGCCCATCGTAGGTATAATTTGTGATAGAGAATTGAATTTCGACTCACATATTGACAGCATTATAAATAAAGCTAACTCTTCACTCGGCTTTATCAAACGCTGGTCAAAAGAATTTTCCAACCCTTACGTTACAAAGTCCCTGTACATTACTTTTGTAAGGCCTCTTCTCGAATACTGCAGCCAAGTTTGGTCACCCTATAAACTAACCCACATTCAAAGAATAGAAGCAGTCCAACGCAGGTTTATCCGTTTTGCACTTCGTGGTCTACCTTGGACCGATCCATATGGATTACCCCCCTATGAAAATAGGCTAAAACTAATTAGTATGCATACTCTAAACAAACGGTCTGAAGTCGCTGATTTATCCTCCAGTTACAGACTGGAAATATCGACTCGAGAATAACTCAAAATATTGCATTCACTGCCAATCCCCGTAATCTAAGATCTGTAACACTCTTCCTGATTCAAACTCACCGCACCAACTACGGTCACTTTGAACCCATATCTAGAATGTTGCGTATAACAAAGAACAACGCCGAAGTCTTTGACCTAAATAGCAACAAACAGGAAATAAAAAAGCGCTGCTCTATATGCCACTCCCTTAACATCTCCCCCGTCCACCATTTCTCCTCACTCCATTAGGTTAAGTATATCTTTGTTAGTTTTTAAATCTAGCTTTAAGTTTGGCTTGTTAATAAGCTTAATAAAGTTGTCCGGGGTAGACCCGGGCCAATAATAATAGTAATAATAATAATAAAAAAATGAATTTATAAAAATAACGAACAAATTAGTAGTTGTTAAAAAACAAATCAAACGACTGGTTTAGTGATATATTGTGGAACACGAAACGGTATAAAATTGGTAACTATCAAAGGTGTCGATTATCACCCATGAAGTATTATGGAAGGATTACTGTGAAACAAGAAACAGTTATAAAATAGAAATAACGAAATCAAAAATATAGAATGAAAAATTCTAAGTGCCCGTGATCAGAAATCTATTTAGAGAACTATCAAAATGTGTGTATTAAATGTTAAAAGTGCAATAAAAAATTTTATCGTGAAATCATGTATTGAGTTACATTATATATATTAAACAAGTTGAAAACCTTTTTGGAGAAGTAAGAACAAGAAATTTTAATAAAAATCATCCAAACGCGTCTGAATTTGACTCATTACTGGCTAAAATTATGGCTCTAAAATTTTTGTTTAAGTCAAAATTTTCTAATTGTGAAGAAGATTCTGAATATTTACAGTTAGATTGGAATGTTGTGTTGGATAGTGAAAATAAAACAAAGATTGTCCTAACACAGGAGCAAGAGAAGAATGAAAACATATTCGATCTAGCCAAATATTGTGAATCCGAACTTCTAGCGATAGAATTACCAGATGAAGACACGATTTCAATAAAAAAAGACAGAAATGAATGACATAGCCACAAGGTATTTTGCAGGTTACTGTTCTTTAAAACACTTAAAAAATGAATGCAATTTGTGAGAACTGTGTCAAAGAAATGACAAAGGACAAAAACAATTTCGATCTCATAGAAATATTGATCAAATTTAAAGAATATGAACACTTGAATGAAAATCCAATACTTGTCTGGCCATCATTCAAAATATTTCAACTTCATATATATGTATTTACCACTTGCTTTCGGAAATGTCCATTTGCATCTAATCTTAGAGAAAATATAGTTTATCAATGTATCCCAAAAACAAATGCACACTATCCAGATTGGTTTGAAACGACAAAAAAATGTTTTTTTTTTTTTTGTAGTTAGTTAGTTACATTTTATTTAGCATATCTTGCTATTCAGTATTAATACTACAATATATATATATGTACATATTAAAACTTAACCTAATGTGTAAAATTAATAATTTATATTTACTGCATTCAATATAGGTTTTTTTTATATATGTGGAAGAGTGCATCTTATATAATTAGCTCTTAATTGCTTGAATCTTTTAAATTTAATTTCATTTTTCAATTTCAATGGTAGTGAGTTAAACAGTTGGCGACCTTTCTATACAATTATACACAATTGTTTTGCGTAACAGCTTCCCGATAAGCGGGCAACCTGAAGTCATCACCACTTCTTAAATTATAGGGTTGCGAGTCCCTTACATATCGCCAATATTTTTTTAAATAGTTTGGTAACATATCATGCTTGATTTTGAAAATAAAATTTAAAACATTAAACAATATTCTCTGTTTTACATTTAACCACATTAGTGTATCCAGCATCATTCTAATTGGCGTATAGCGATTGCATTATATATGTGTATTGCACTCGTTAAGGAGATCTTACTTCTAATTCTAGCAAAGAAACCTACTTTTTTTGCTATTTTTTTAACAGTGTACTCTACATGTGGACTTACACAACTCTTTAAAAAACTCTGTGAGGCATTACACTGTGATCCCCCTTCACTTGTCCAAGCGTTTCGTACAAAAGGACGCAACGCTAACAACAAATCTGCACACACAACACCACCTTTGATTATTTTGAAATTTAACTCTTCATATGAAAGAGATGGTATTCTCATTGCTGCTGCTAAATACCGCAGAGAAAAAAGAGTCTTGGGATTAAGTGATGTTGGCATTGCTCTAAATGGCAACTGTTACTTAAACGAGAGTCTCACAAAACACTCTCGTTCTCTTCTGCAATCCGCTCTTCGTCTAAAGAAAAAGAAAAAACTGTCTTCAGTGTATACCAAATCGGGAATCGTATATGCTAAGGAGAGCGTTAACCGTCCAAGTTTTGTCATCAAGGCCTCTGAACATCTACGCTCTTTTACTGTTGATGCTGATACTGCTGTTGTTGCTACTTCTGCATGATAGTTTTTTTTTTTTTGTTATTTGTATTTTCTCACTTTAATATTATTATTCAAATTCTCTTCTCTCTCCTTCTCCTGTTCCTGTCTCCTGTTCCTATACTTCCTATTCTCTGTGGCACTATTTATTTAACTTCTACAGTATGGGTGAACAATTTACGCACACTATGGTAAATAATCTTTATAATGTTCGGGATGGCCTTAGGGTATGTTTTATCAATGCAAATTAGATTACTTGATATATATTTTTTCTAATTCTTGTGTAGATATAATTCTTGTTTGTGAAACTTGGTTTAAGAGGAATATTTCTGATGAGCTATACAAAATAAATAATTTTAGAATTTTTAGAAATGACAGAATAACCCTTACCAGAGGTGGTGGTATTTCTCTCTATTATAAGTCTTCTCTTAAATGTAATATCATTTGCAAATCGACTGATTCAGATTGTGAATTTTTAATTGCTGAGTTACATGATGGTTCAACCAAATGTGTAGTTGCTTGTGCTAACACCCCAGACCGCGGTTGTTCCATCCAACCCTTCTTTATTAGCCTTGCTGTATGTGCCGGTCAGTATGAACACGTTATTGTTTGTGGTGACTTTAATGCTGATTTACTTAAAAACGATGCACGGGCTTTTCATATAAAAGTTTGTGCTCATTCCCTTGGGCTCCAAATCTACAAAACTACGTACCCCTTGCGTTTTGATAAAAGTGATAATCCAAGCCTTCTTGATTTGGCTTTAGTGTCAAACCCATCATTTGTTCTTCTTTTCGATCAGATTTCTATAGATTATATTTCCGATCCTGATCTCATTTTCTGCACTTCTAACATAAAGCTTGACCACTTAGCTGTTCCTTTAACTTTCACTTACAGGTATTATAAGTCTGTTAACATTGATGCCTTTCAATCAGCTGCCCTCCACGCCCCTTGGATGTATTGTCGTTCGCGTTCAGACTTAGATGAAAAGCACAACAGTTTTCAAAATATTGTGATAACCACTTAAATGTGAGCAGCGACATCTAGAATTACAGAGCAGAAGATGTCGATACTCGAAGACCAGAAGGTTTCGATACTTGAATAACAAATTTTCGACCATTGTTGACTGGAGTGTGGAATCGAATTTTCTAGCAAATTGAAAATTGTATGGGATACTGGATGACGAGGATTGTTCTCGAAGTATGTCATTCGTATAAATACCAGCATCCCCAAGGTATGAAAGTGAGTTCATCAATTGAATTTTAAATGTTAATTAGGGGAAGTGATTAAGTGGTTTAAGTAAAAGATAAGAAAAGTATAAGCTGTTGAGAAATTGGATTGTATTGAGAGAAACAATTAAATAGTGAATTGTAACTATACTGAATAAAGGGATTCGTATTGAAAAGAATAAGTTCTATCATTTGTACCCACACAAACATTTTACATTGGAGTCAGAAGTGGAATAGGACTTATTGTGTGTAAAAAACAGTGTTTTCTGACTATTTGAAAAAGCAAGAATGGGTCGAAAACTATTACAGTTGCCCTCGTCCAACACAAATCCGAGTTGAACAAGAGAAGCCTCATCGCCAGGGGAGGAAAAAGTGACCTGGTGCTCCGACTTCAGGAGTCTTTGAACAACGAGGGACGTGATCCTGATGCATACTCCTTTAATGTTGAGGAGGACGCACAGACAAGTACCGGCAGTGGCATGGCTGCGATGATGCAACTCCTCTTGTTAAAAATGGATGAACAAAAGAAAAATCTAGACGAGCAGAAGAGCAGCTTTGAGCAAAAATTCGACGAACAAACCAACAATCTGCACGGTCTTCAACAGAAAAGGATGAACAAAAGAATAATCTTGAAGAACAAAAGAACATTCTCCAGCAAAAGTTCGAAGAAATCGATGAGAAATTCAAAAGAATAGAGAAGAACGTTGATGACAAATTTGATAGAATAGAGAAGAATGTTGGCGAAAAATTCGAAGAAATGGACAGCAAAGTTGAGCAACTGGCAAAAGAGCTCGACACAGTGCGAAAACAGAAACTGCGTTGATTATTGATTGCCATCTTTTTCACGCTATAACTAATTAGTTCACTCTGCTCCTGGAATGATTCCGCGAATTCTCTCAGTTTTTGCTCTTCTTTCACACTTTTTTTGCATGTTTCTTGGGTTTTTTAATATAACTATCAGTCGCTCGTTGTACCTTCGATCGCTTCCAGCAATATTTTTATTTCTGTTTTTTTTTTAAGCGATTGTTCGGATTCCCTCCTTTAAGTGTATTACATTCGATTTTACTTGCTCTTGTATGTCTTTTAGTACTAGGTTTACGTTATGTATATATGTAATGCAATCGTCACACATGTATTTCACAAAAGTGTTTGTATTGACAATGTTGCTGCTGTATGTGTCCAACCCGCTACAATTTACTGCGTTGTGAAAGACCTTACCACATACTCCCGCACAGCTGATCCCAGTCTCACCGCTAATTGCACTTTTGCATTTAGCGCAGTCCTGCATAATGTTGAAAATATTTGACAAATCGATGCACAACCACACTCGACGTCCTATCGGCTTGCGACAGCAATAAATTAAAGCTAGTTTGCTTCCTTTTTGTTTGCTTTAGTTAAGTTTAAAATTTAAACTATCAGTATGCCGACTATCTCGTCACAGTCACTCACACTTATTCACACAAAATTGATACTGTCAATTTCCTTGTGGTAGTTCTGCTTTGGAAAAATTGTAAGTGGTTTATTGACAAGAGCATAAACAAGAAAAGGAATCCAAAGCGAAAGATAACAAAATCTAATGAATATGTAAACTAAAATAAATATTTACATATGTACATAATGTATGAATATTTGAAAAAAAAAAAACGAAGGCGGTGGTGATGTAATGGAGGTGGTGGGGGTCAATATTCTGCCATGTCTGCGTTCGTGTCCCCTGGAAACCACTTTGGTTAAAGCACTGTGAATAGCTAAAAACCATACTTCTAATATGTATTATTTAAATGTCTAAAGACAAAAATATTTTGCAAATGCATTTTCACATACATAAATGCCTTTAACCTTTGGTGAGCCTGGTGGGGTCTCAGAGGCCCGACCCATTTTCAAATTAAAACCAAAAAAAGTTTATGTTTTTATATTTTGTAATCATTTTAATTAATGTCAAACGGAAATTAATAATTTTTTTTATTTAAATTATACGTTTGCAGTTTAACTTCATGCATATATAAATAAAACGAGAATCCTTTTTCTCATAAGCCATTAAATATATAGGCCCACGGCGTTATTCTGTTCACCAGGCTTACGGAAGGTTAACTAAAGTGGGCTAAGAGCAAAGTTGATTTTGTTTCCTATTGTTTAACGTGCATGAACAAAAAAATAATAAAAGAGTGACTATGGCTGCCTATCAGACCTCTTCTTTTATGTAAAATGTAAGGACCTTAGAGTATGTTTGATGTTTGGTCCTTACATTTTACATAAAAGAAGAGAGTAGGAGGAGTACCACAAGGATTTGTAAAAGACAGATGTATTCAAACAATTAGGAAATAAATAAACATAATTATTTGTCTCAGCTCAATACGTACGAGTACATAACTAACTACATACATATGAATAAAGTAAAGTAAAATAAAGTTAGCCTACAATACATACAAATCATCGCAGATCGCATTAAAATTATTCCTGATCTTAACCTACTCTAATTTAATGTACATATGTAGGTATATTTCTGCTCTTTCTGTTCCTCACAAAATTACAGAAACCTCTAAGGCATCGCGGCTAAAAATCCTATGATGCCTAGCTGTTTGAAAAAAGCCGATGGCTCTTGGACAACCCCAAGTGGTAAATCATTCAACCTGCTACTGGACACTCACTTTGCAGGTAGCTCCCTATTCGCAGCCAGTATCAACCCCAACAGGACTACTGAAACCGTGACCAAAATTCATGGTCTGATTACAAGAGACAAACTGCTTTTAGCGCTGCATGGCTTCAAACCATACAAGTCGGCTGGTCCGAACGGTATAATACCTGCCGAGCTACAAAGGTCCTCAAATATTATCCTGTCTACGCTAGATAATATCATGAGGAGCTTTGTAGAAATGATCCACATTGCACTGTCATGGAGAGAAGTCAATGTAGTTTTTATTCTTTCATGTTGTCACAAAGAGTCTCAGACCTATAAGTCTATCATCTTTTCTTCTGAAAACTCTAGAACGACTCATTGATATCCACATACGAGCTAAAATTGATCTACGACTTTTGTCAACGGCTCAACATGCCTACTGTAAAGGGAAGTCGGTGGAAACGGTTCTGCATTCACGGACTAGCCACGTCAAACGATCTCTACAATATAGGGTGTACACAATGGTCGCTTTCCTGGACTTAGACGGTACCAGATTAGCCTTCCGATACAGCAAAATATTTGGGTCTCATTTTGGCAAGGAAACTAAACTGATAACCTAACTTTCAAGAAAGAGTCAAGAAACCTACAGTAGCTTTATTCTCTTGCAAAAAGCCATTGGGAAAAAATGGGGCCTTTAACCTCGCATAAAGCACTAGCTATACATCTCGGTCATAAGACCGATACTCAACTACGGGGTTGTTGTCCGGTGGACGGCCTTAGACAATGCAGTCAACTGCAGCAAACTAAGCAAAGTCAAAAGAACAGCATGTCTATGCATAAGTGGAACCCTACGCTCTACTTCCTCTGCGGCACTGGATATTCTGTTTGTGTTTGACACCTCTCTATTCAGCAGGCAAAAATAATTGGAAAACAGTGGAAAAGTAATTTATTTGGCGGGGCTAATATTCGTATTGTACTAGGAATCCTCACAGAGAAAAACGATTACACTATATCCGAACTTTGGTTTGACAAGGACTTTCACGTAAGCTTCCCCTCTAGATACTTCTGGGAGGAAGATCCTTTCATAGCGGAGAAGTCAATCCACATTTACACAAATGGATCTAAAACGGATAGCGGTGACGGTTTTTTCTCATATATGCTAAATTTAAGCCTCTGCTTCTGTCTTCCAAATCACTGTAGCGTGTTTCAGGCAGAAATTTTGGCGATTAAAGAAGCTCTGTCCTGGCTGAAGAAAATCGTGATTACTGCAGAGGATATCCGCATCTTTTCAGATAGTCAGGCCGCTATCAAGTCTCTGGGCTCGGTCTAATTAAATTCCAGAACCGCCCTTGAGTGCGGATATCTTACAGATATGGCAGAGCAGTTCAACCTTCACCTTTGTTGGGTGGCGGGTCAGAAACACATTCCAGGGGATTTTAGGGCTGAGGAATTCGCCAAAATTGGTACTAATCTACCTATTCTACTGGAAAATTGTAGTGTCGGTATACCAATCGCTACGTGCAAAGCTGGATACTAACGAAAGAACACACCTTAGGTGGACCGTTGGACAAACATGTCTAGCGACCAAATAGATCTGGCCAAAGCTGGATCTAAATCGCTCTAAGAGTTTGATCCTGCTAAATAGGAAAGATCTCAGCGCCATCATAGGTGTCATCACTGGACACTGCCTCTATAGGCAAGCATGCAAGAAGGCTTGGCGCCTTTACAGACGATTTAAGTGGAAGCTGCATGGACGAGGAGGAAGAGGGGGACAATCCTCCACCTTTTCTGTACATGTCCAGCTCTCTCCCAAAGAAAAAAACTTCTACTTTCATCTACAATGACTTAAGCGATCTAAAGAAGAAAGACGTTAACAGTCTCCTACGCTTCTTCATAAACTCAAGTTGGTTCAATGAGTAGGGGGAACACAGATCCACGTGCCATCTCAATGAGCCAATAGTCCTAAGTGAGTTGGTATTTCCAACAGCCACTTTTACCTACCTACCTAAATGAATATAACATTTAAAAACAAAATCGGCCAATTGGCCCGACAGAATCTGCTATCTTACTACAAACTTCATTCGAAAAATAAACGCACCACGTCCATCACCCATCTATATTGATGTCAATAATGTTTTGATCCGGAAGAGAAACCAGACGCCTATGGCGTTTTCGATTGGTTTCTCTCCGGAGATAAGGTTTATACACATTTATATGTGTTAGTAAACTTTGACGTATAATCCAGAAGAGAAATTTTGCTTCTGAAATGAAAACCAGAAGCAAAATATCGATTCTGAAAAAGTGACAGTATAACAGTTTTATGGCTTCTGTCCGGCAAATCGATAACCCCATAAAACTAATAGCCACACGTCATTTTCAGTTGTTAATGATGTGAAAATGAACCATTTTAAATATTGACTGCAGAAGCATCTGCTACACTAAGAGCATTCAAATATTCTAAAAAAAAAACTGTTATTCGTATGTAGTCCATTTGCAATACCTGCTATGAAAAACATCTCTTACTCTATAGGAATTGTTAAAATGTACGGAACTCACAGACGAGGAGACAGCTCGGATAAAAAAAATACTTTGGTAATTTATTTGCATTTTAATATAATTATAATAATACTGACCGGTCGTAAAACCTCTGGAAGGACGTACAAAAACCTTCTTTCGGAATAACTCGCAGCACCTCCGTCACATTCCGTTGAACATCCCCCGCTATTCTTCTCTGGCAACCTGCAGCTTACCAGAAACTGATTTTAGTAGATATACCAATAACGACGAATGCACCTTTTTACAAAGTTTGTCGTGTAAAATACTGTGAAAGCTTCCTTCATTAATTATTCAGTTGCTCTGACATCTTAACCATGTCACGTGGAGTTGAAACCACATTCGTTCAACATTCTCGTCTATAATTGGAGAAATGGCTCCACTCTTTTAGATCGTCTTCCAACGACTGACAACCGTTTTTAGACCAGGAACACCATTCGATACTTTGAGTGAATTACCAGCACTCGTCCAAGCCTGTAAACTTTAGAATTTATTAAAATGACAGCAATTCATTTATAACTGTAAAAAAAAAATTCGGGTAATTTTCAGTGCGTTGAAGTGATTTTTTGTGCATTAGTTTGATGGTGCGTTTCATTTGAAGTGATTTTTATTTTGCAGTGAAAAATTATTATTAATCAGTTTTTTTTTTGAGAATGGCAAGTAAGAAAAGTGCGTAGATACAAGAATTTGTTATATTGTTGTCATAAAAAATATAGTTGGTAGCAATTTATGAAGTGCGACCCATTCAGCAAGGTTTTTCGATGTGGTTTCGCTGTGAAACCAGTGGGGAATAAACTTTTTTTTTTTAATTTTAGACAATGATCGTTTTCGTAAATTTGACCTAGAGGCGATTGGTTCGCAAGAATTTCAGATTAACGAAATCCCATCGGATATCGAATCTGAAAGTGGTGGCGTAGAACCAGAAGATCCTGAAGCATATGTTGAAGATCTATTCGACATAAATGCGACGAAAATCGTTTTTGTTGACGAACCTCACGAAGAACATGTCGAGGGATGGATTAGCAAAGATGATCTTCCCCTGTCTGTTCTTCAACAAAAAGAGAGGGCTAAGCGAACCATCTGGACGACGTAAAGAAATTATTTGCAAGGTAAGAAAAGAGTTTGAAGAAACAGGTTCCGCTATTCCTGAAGACTTAGAAACACCTCACAGGCTCAACGTACAAGGTGGTTCTGTTCTTGCTGCGAGGTTGGACTTTGCTTGAATGACAAAAAAAATTGTTTTGTATCATGTCATAACGTTTAATAAAAATTATTAAAAAAATATTGTAATCTTTTTTCCTTGTTTTTTTTTCTTAGTTTCCTACTGGTTACGGGGCGAAACCACTTCTAAAAACATTAATAAAAGATTTTAAAAAGTTAAACAAGTTTTTTTGACATAAAACACTTCACTGGGCAACTTAGGGTTTATACAAGCGAGTTAAACTAGCAGGGTTTACCTGTGTTGTGAGACTGTACACAAGAGAGCGAACTGGTAGACAACTAACTAGTAGCTTTAATAGCAGACGAATTTTGCTTGCGAGTTAAGCCGCTAGTAAGTTAAGGTTTGTGTGTTTGTGTGGGGGAAAGTCACGTTCCACAACCGAAATGTACGATCCTTATTCCATTTTGACATTATTAATTCGATCGATGAGTAGTGAACTTCGCGAATAATAATGAACATTTAGACGAAAGATGCGATATCCAATACAGAAGTGTTTCAATTCTCCTATATTCCCTTAAATTTTATCAAAATAGTGCAGAGTTAGCACAACGGTGAGTAAACACGGCTTGACTGCCCACTATGTGGCTATAATCACCATCTAAACAGGGTCCTAGGTAGCGCTAGGTTAGTCATGGCCCTTTTAATACACAAGTGCAAAATATGATAGCAAAATAGAAACCCGATGAGTCGTGGGTAGAATTTCGGTACACCTTTTTGACATTTCTCTTTTTCCTTAGTTGTTAGTTTTCTATGTGCCTGTTCACATTGGCGCGGGCAGGAAGATTGACCGAAAGAGAGGAAACACTTTTTCATGAAGTGGGAAGTAGAAGGGTTACTTCCACTGAGAATCCATTTCTAAAGTGGATTCTCGGGTGCAACACATAGTTTTTTTTACATATCGTTCCATTTCATTTTAGTTTTGATCGTTGATGTGAAAGGAAGTGTGAAGAATAGGAAAAAAGAGGTCAACTGCTCAAATTTAAAAATGCTCCGATTCAAGTGTTCCACTTATCAAAAAGTCTTTCAACCCCATGACTTTCATCCCGTCGCCAATGTGCCTGTTTACATTGACGACTGGATGAAAGTCTTCACCGTGAACGTCGTGTTCACATTGTCATGGGGTTGAAAGACTTTTTGACAAGTGGAACACTTGAATCGGAGCATTTTTAATTTTTAAATCTGAGCAGTTGGCCTGAAATATACCTTTTTTCCTATTCTTCACACTTCCTTTCTCATCGGCGATCAAAACTAAAATGAAAAAATATGTCAGAAATCGAACGATATGGAAAAAAACGATGTGTTGCACTTTAGAAATGGATTCTCGGTTTAAGTAACCCTTCTTCTTCCCACTTCAATAAAAAGCGTTCCCTCTCTTTCGGACAATCTTCCTGCCCGCGCCAATGTGAACAGGCACAATGTAAACAGGCACTATATCTCTTCATTTATTTTCGTTCCCCATGAAGGGCAGTTGGCAAACAAATTACAGAAGAAATTTATTGTTCGAAGGATAAATTAAAATGTTTGGGAAGAAAGCCGTATAGCGTATTCGTTTGGGCTTTTTTCCTTACTTCGGAAAAGAAACGTGACGTGCAACAGAAATTTGCTTCTCGTTTTCATTTGAGAACCAAAATTTCTCTCTTGGATTTTATGTCAAAATGTATAAACGTCAAATAGTATTGTGTGTCAAACTACTCGTATGCTAGATTTCGGTTTTCGTGCAATCGGTTGTAATTGGCTAATTTATTATTCTGAGTGTTCAAATTGATTTGCAAGCAAATATATTTAAAAAATAAAAATTCAAAGAAGTTTGAGTGTTCCAGTTGAAATAAAATCGGAGTACACAAAAAAATGGTTTCTGACAGCCCAAACGAAAACGCCATTAAACGCTTCACAACCGAAAGAAAAAAATAAAAGAGAACTACCGAATTAGAAGTATGGAAACGTGTAACAGCACGAGCCCCACAGAATGAAAGTTCAAAATAGAATAGAGAAGAGTTATAACACAAGATTCACCGTGTAATAGCAGTCAGTTGAATTTGAAACGTCAAAGCGAAGGCGAAGCAGAAGCGCAAGTGTGTTTTAGGGCATAGAGCGAAGCAAAATCTGGAACAGGCTAAACAGCCAGCCGCTTTGGAAAAAAAAGAAAAAAAAATGTAAACAAAAAAAAACGTTTCGTTCAATATTTGGTGGTTGGTTTTGAAAATTTTAAATAATTAATTTAGAATAAAGGTATGAAAAAATCTTCAGCTTGCAAAAACAAAAATTTCTTTTTAATTGTGTAATTGTTTATAACATTTCTGAAATGTCTTTTCAAAGCGAATAAAACGTAACGGTACCAAAGCCGAAGCGCTATTAGTTTTAGGCATTACCTTTTTTTTCCAAATTATCTTAATTGAATCATAATATATTGGTACGAACATCGCTGCCAGGCTGAGCGCAGAAGGATCAACCTAGCAAAAGGGCTTTGTAAAACTTAGCAAAATATAACCAATTTGAACAAAACTAATTTCCTTTAACTTTCTTTATAAATATAAAGGAAATTACTAGAAAGAGATGCATTTCTCAAGCACATAACTTACTTCGGAGAAGAGCCTGCTGCAATAAAATCAAATATCGTGCCTATTAGCGGCCAACCCTTTGACATCGGAATGTCCTCATGTTTTCTTATACTTTTTTTTTGCGAGCGCGAAACAATACGAGACATCCTGTGCGTTTTTCCGGCTGTAAGAATCTGTCTTATATGCATTGGTATCACTGTTAACCAAATGAATCGTAAATAATAATGCACTTGACGACGTAAATCACGTAAACAATTTTGCAAAATATCCATTTCCACGCACCACAATCCTAAATGAACAATGTACTAAGCCATAGACTAACTATAACTAGATATCATAGACTAACTATACCTAGATATCAAACTCTACTAATCCTTTTGCAAACGTTTAACTTTCGCCCAGACGCACTGAAAGTGAATCACCAACACATTCTCAATCTCTATAACCTGTCAGAATGGCTAAAATGACAACAAATTTCACGTAATGTTCGCTAAGTATATATAATAAAGGCAAAAATAAAAGGAAAATATTTTTCGCTGGTGAATATTTAATTCAACGTGGTGAAAAAGTGAAGATAATAGAATTTATTTAAAAAAAACCCTTTTTTTTGTTTCAATAGAACAAAAAGGGGATCGTTTCAGAATAAAATTAAAAAAGGACATAAGGATTATATTTTGAAAGTTTCATTTGAAGATATAAATGAATTGAAACTATTACAATTCTGAAATCAAGCTTAAGCTTGTATTGAGAGTCAATTGTATACGCATTTTTTATGTTTAGGCACAAACTCTGTACTCTGGACATCAATGAAAAGGATTATTATTATTTCCTTGCTGTTCTTTTATTTTGAATGTGTTGAGTAAATAAATTAATTAAATAATACTGATAAGTACAATTAACATTTTTGATCATTTTTTAGTTTTTTAAGGAAAATATTTGGTTTTCTATTTGAATTTAAAGCTTTTCCAAAATATTTCGAGAATCTTTTTTTTCACACATTATAAAGTACAAAAGCGGTGGTATTTTAATTGTTTATTTTTTAAAAATAATTTCCAGAATTTAACAAACAATGTGAAATGATATCCCAACTTAATTTGGTTTTGTCGAAGGGAATTTTTGTTTATAATTGTTTTCAACAGATTTTGCTACTACTTTGTTGAGTATTCTTTAATGCTGTTAACATCTTTAAGCCGGTCTGGCATAGAATGCGTCAACTTTTCCATATATTCACATATTATTTCTTGCCATTCCGCTAAAAATTAAAATTTTTAACTGAGGCTTCGATGTGATGACATGTTTTCGTAACCTCATCATTTAATGATTCCAAAGGCGTTCCAAAGAGAACGGGTTAAGATCGGGGCTATGTGGTGGCGTTACTAGCAAGTGAGGGACTTTATGTGGATATGGACTTATGCTTGAAATCGTTGTCCTGTTGGGAGTAAAAAATGTTTCGCAATAAGCATTGTTTATGTCCTTTGAAGCAAATTTTCGCTGTAAATATTTTAGTATACTTCTTTTTCTGAATTACTGTGACTAAATTATCGATCTCAACAATGGATATTTAGCTCCATATTACACAACCACCATTTCCGTGCTTTACTTTTTGCCTTGTGTATTTGGACTGTAAGTTTCATTTGGTTGTCTTCATGCTTTCGAAGGCCTATTTGATTCATAAATGCTAAATTTTGACTCTTCTGAAAAAATCCTAGAAGACAAATCCTTTGTTTTTTTATTTATTAGTAAAGTCCTTTTGTTTTTTTTTTATTTGCTTCGCTGACGGAAGGTTTCTTTCTAACGGTATAAAATTTATACGCCGATTTGATGTCGTTGACATTCACGAAAATCCAGCCAAATTTTAGAATTACAACGTGATATTTGTCAAACGTACAGCGTTGTGTTTACATCGATTTTCTTCTTCTCGGAAATTTTTTGATGCAAAAATTGAGCAAAGTATATGGAAATGTTGCGTTAGTAATGGAATTAGTAATACAAAAGCATTAAATATGAGCTAAATTGTCCAGTCACATCCATATTTTTTCAAAAAATAATTGGTCAATTCGCTGTTGTACTAAATGGACCAATAAAGCACTAATTTTCTATTTATTGTTCTATTTTCACAAATAAAAACAGTCAAAATAATCATTAATTATTATTTATTACTTCATATGAAAAGTTAATACAATATTTTCCATTTAATCTAATAATCCAATTTATTTATGAATTGTAATTTACATTTTTTCGGAACATGCTCTCCTGATGAAAACATTCATGGTGAAGCGAAAAACTTACCCACACCGTGGTGAAATGAACAAATGTCAATAATTTATTGAAGAAGCAGCAAATGCAAGAAAGAAAAAACAATTTCTTTAAATTTATTGTATTTATTGGATAAACAAAGCAAAACAAAACAAAAATCGAAAAAATGCTTTAAGTTTATTTGATCAGCTCACGATGGTTCCACACTGGGAACGCTTTTCTTGAAACCATTGCACTTCAAATGTTGGATCTGCAAGGAAAAAGGCATTATATGTATAGCTATACGAAAATGTATTCTTTTTACTTACATGTAATTAGTTAGATCACTCATCCACATTTCTTAAAGCTCTTGAATGGTGCATTTAGATTCATTGTTCTTACTGTAAAAAAGAAGTAAAATAAATTATTTTGAAATTAAAATGTTTGTAGTTACTCACAAGAAAATGTAAACAAACTTTTCCAACTGCTTTTGCCACCTCCAATCCAAGGCAATCTGTTCGTGGCCGCAGTATTCTGTTGAAAATGTTTTCTTTTTGTTCCAAATGTGTAAATTTTTCTTCTTTTGTTGTCCTAGAAAATATAACAAACAAAATTATTGTTCAACATAAAAGTTTTTTGCAACTTACACGAAATTAGATTTGTAAATATGAGAAATGTCAAAATCGAAATTCACCGCGTCATTTTTATATGGGTGACGTCACTCGTAAAACTTTTCGAATTTTGACATTGTTGACAATTCTCACGTATTCACGGACAGGTTCACACGGATAGGGACGATCAGTACAAAACCGGTTTTGATTTTCCAATATCTGGAAAGTTTGATATCTAGGTATAGTTAGTCTATGCTAGATATCAAACTCTACTAATACTTTAGCAAACTCTTAACTTTCGCCCAGACGCACTGTAAGTGAATTACCAACCCATTCTCCATCTCTATAACCTGTCAGAATGGCTAAAGTGACAATAAATTTCACGTAATGTTCATTAGGTATATATAATAAAGGCAAAAATAAAAAGAAAAATATTTTTCGCTGGTGAATATTTAATTCAACGTGGTGAAAAGGCGAAGATATAGAATATATGAAAAAAAAATCTGGTTTTGTTTCAAGTTTGCATAAAGGGGATAGTTTCAGAATAAAATTAAAAAAGGATCTAAGGATCATATTTTGAATGTTTCGTTTGAAGATATAAATGAGTTGAAACTATTACAATTCTGAAATCAAGGTTGAGTTTGTATTGCAAGTCAATTGTAAATATAAGCATGTTGCATGTTTAGGCACGAACTCTGTGCTTTGGACGTCGATGAAAGGGATTAATTTTAGTTTGACATGTGTTAAGTAAATAAATTATCTAATTAAATTTTGTTTATAATTGTTTTCAACAGATCTGTTGGTTTGCAAGTAATAAATGTTTATTTGTATTTTCTTAGAAATAAAAATGTTCCTTTGCATGTAAAATGAGCGCAGCTAAAGTATTGATACCCTTAAAGAAAATTATATTTTGTTGAGTACCCTTTAAGCCTTTTAACTTCTTTAAGCCGGTCTGGCATGAATTAGTTATTTCTTACCATTCCGCTAAAAACAAGGCTTTTAACGGAGAATGATTTCAAAGACGTTCTGTTGGGTTAAGATCGGGGCTTCGTTGTGGTGTTACTAGCAACCGAGGGACTTTATCATCATCAGCCTCACCATTTGTGCGATACGCTTGGTATCATGGTCCTTTTGGAAATAAAAATCTTTTGCGATAACCAATTTTTGCGTATTTTGAAGCAAATTTTTGATTATACTTCTTTTGTCATGATCTCAATGACTATGACTAAATTACCGATCCCAAAAGCGGACATTTAGCCTCACATCATAAAACCACCATCTCCGTTCTTTCCTTTTTTCCTTGTGTTTTTGGATTCAGAGCTTCATTTGGTTGTCTTCATGCTTTCGAAAGCTTATTCGATCCATAAATGTTAAATTTGGCTCTTCTAAAAAAAAATCGTAGAAGTCAAATCCTTTGTTTTTGTTTTCATCAGCAAAGTCTTCTCTTTTTTTTTATTTGCTTCGCTGACGAAATCTTTCCTTCGAGCTGTATAGGATTTATACTCAGTTCGTTGTATCTATGTACATACTATATACGCTGCTTTCGAGAGGCCGCTGCTTTTGTTGACATTCACAACAATCCCGCCAAATTTTAGCATTACAACGTGATATTTGTGAAAGGTACAGAGTTGTGTTTACATTGACATTTTTCTGCTCAGAAATTTTTGGATGCAAAAACTGAGCAACGAATTTGGAAAGTATGTATTTTACAATGCCCATGTGCTACTTTTCTCTGTAGGAAATTCAAATCCCTCGACACCAGCTTCGCAGTTCAGATCTTTTTTTTCTATTGTAGTCTAAATGTGTCCAGTCACACCCATATTTTTTTTTAAATATTGTGATAACCACTCAAATGTGAGCAGCGACATCTAGCAGAAAATGTCGAAACTCGAAGACTAGAAGGTTTCGATACTGGATTAGCAAAGTCAGTCGAGGAGAGTAGAATCGAATTTTCTAGCAAATTGGAAATTGTATGGAACGCTGGATGACGTGGATTGTTCTCGAAGTATGTCATTCGAGTATAAATACCAGCATCCCAAAGGTATGCAAATGAGTTCTAAAGTGTAATTTGAAGTGTTAATTAGGAGAAGTGATTAAGTGGTTTAAGTAAAAGATAAGAAAAGTATAAGTGGTTGAGAAATTGAATTGTACTGAGAGAAAGAATTAAAAAGTGAATTGTAACTGTACTGAATAAAGGGATTTGTATTGAAAAGAATAAGTTCTATCATTTGTACCCACACAAACATTTTACATTGGTGTCAGCAGTGGGATAGGACTTATTTGTGTGTAAAAAAAAAAAAAAAAAAAAAAGGGTTTTCTGACTATTTGAAAAAGCTAGAATGGGTCGAAAACTATTGCAGTTGACCCTCGTCCAACTCAAATCCGAGTTGAACAAGAGAAGCCTCAGCGCCAGTGGAGGAAAAAGTGACCTGGTGCTCCGACTTCAGGAGGCTTTGAACAACGAGGGACATGATCCTGATGCATACTCCTTCGATGTTGACGAGGATGAACAGACAAGTACCGGCAGTGATATGGCTGCGATGATGCAACTCCTCTTGTTAAAAATGGACGAACAAAAGAAAAATCTGGAAGAACAGAAGAACAGTCTGGAACAAAAAATGGACGAGCAGAAGAAAAATTTGGACGGTCTTCAACAGAAAATGGATGAACAAAAGAATAGTCTCGAGCAAAAGTTGGATGAACAAAAGAAAAATCTAAACGAGCAGAAGAGCAGCATTGAACAAAAATTCAACGAACAAAAGAATAGTCTAGAACAAAAACTGGAAGAACAAAAGAACATTCTTCAGCAAAAATTCGAAGAAATCGATGACAAATTTGAAAGAATAGAGAAGAACGTTGATGACAAATTTGATAGAATAGAGAAGAACGTTGATGACAAATTTGATACAATAGAGAAGAATGTTGGCGAAAAATTCGAAGAAATGGACAGCAAAGTTCAGCAACTGGCAAAAGAGCTCGACACAGTGCGAAAACAGAAACTGCGAGAATGTTCTTTAAGCGGTCTAAGGAGAAAAGATTTGAAGCCTCCTTCATTCGATGGCCAGACCTCATGGTCTACTTATAAGAAGCAGTTTGAAATGGCTGCCTGAGCAAACGACTAGGACAATAAGGAGAAGTGCTTTGCCCTAGCGATGGCCTTACGTGGTCCTGCGGGAGAATTGTTACAAACAATCGATATCGAAAAGAATAGAGACTATATGGTTTTAGTGCAGGCTATCGAGAAACGGTTTGGGGATAGCCACATGCGGGAAGTTTACAAGGTTCAATGGCAAGGCCGTATGCAGCAACGAGGAGAAACACTGCAACAGCTCCAAGCAGACGTGAGTAGACTGGCACATTTGTCATATCCCACCGCAGGCCAAGAAATAATCGACGAAATGGCAAAGGACGCATTCATCAGGGGAATTGCAGATTTGAAGCTACAATCAGCAGTAAGGATGGCCGGGAAAAGAACCCTTGCTGAAGCACTTGCCTTCGCTCTGGCGATGGAAGCATCCAATCAGGCTTCCAAAGGAATGCATTTCGTAGGGGAAATAGTATCTGGTGAATGCTCCTGCTCAAGACCAACTACTATGCAACGAAATATCCCGCGGGAGAGCCGAAGAATGCGCTGCTGGAACTGCGATAAAGTAGGACATTTGCAAGGGCATTGTAAAGAACCGGTACGACGAGAAGGCTGTCTGCACTGGGGTTACAGGCAAATAGAAAGAAAAACCGGCAGAAACGGCTACCAAGAAACCGGTCAAATTTCCAGAAGCCATCAGTTAGGAAATGTTTACTTCGCGGGGCAGAAGTCTGTAGCAGAAGTTGACTCCAGGGTAATTATCCCAGTCTCACAGGTAAAACAATGCAACGAAAGCCTCCCAGCAGAAGTAGTCAGTGGTAAAGAAGCGAAAGAACAGGCAACTATCCAAACGATCAGGACTGAGCCAATAGAGGGTTGGAGTATAGACGAAATCCGTTCCTCCCAACAGGCAGACAATGACATCGAACCAATATTGGCCTGGAAGGAACACGAGGAAAGACCAAGCTGGCAGCAGATATCAGATCGGAGCCAAATTCTGAAGGCATACTGGGCACAGTGGGACTCGCTTTTTGTGCAAGATGGATTGCTGAAGAGAAAATGGGAAAGTGCAGATGGGACAACATCTCGTATGCAGCTAATTGTGCCACGGTCCAGAGTCAACCAAGTGCTCCATTAAATACATGACGGAATCTCAGGAGGCCATTTGGGAATAAACAAGACGTTGGAAAAGGTAAGGGAACGTTTCTATTGGCTAAGCGCTAAACAAGATGTCGAGAATTGGTGCAAAAAGTGCATAAGTTGTGCGGCTACCAAGGGTCCAAAAGTAAAGCCACATGGACAAATGCAACAATACAATGTCGGAGCACCTTTCGAACGAATAGCCATCGACATCGCTGGGCCGTTTCCCGAAACCTTTAATGGAAACCGATATACTCTCGTAGTCATGGATTACTTCAGTAAGTGGCCGGAAGTGTTTGCCATCCCAAATCAAGAGGCTAAGACCGTAGCCGAACAGATAGTCAACAACTGGGTGAGCAGATTTGGGGTCCCAATGGAGCTGCACTCTGATCAAGGGCGAAACTTTGAATCAAAAGTCTTCCAGGAAATATGCCAATATTTGGGAATAAGAAAGACAAGGACAACGCCACTACACCCTCAATCTGATGGAATGGTCGAGCGATTCAATCGGACCTTGAATGAGCATCTATCTAAGGTTGTCAGCAACTGCCAGCGGGATTGGGATCGACACATACCCCTCTTCTTAATGGCCTACCGAAACGCGGTCCATAGCTCAACAGGGCACACACCATCCGAGATCTTATTTGGTCAAACGATTCGGTTGCCAAGTGAAGCAAAATTCGGATCCCCACCGACGGAGCCCAAAGAGGTGAACGAGTACGTGAATGACTTACGCAGCAGGATTCGTAAATTGCATGAAGACACCAGAGAAAATATGAAGCTAGCAAGCAGCCGCATGAAAACTAGGTACGATATCAAGGCGAAATCTTCCGGTTTCAACGAAGGAGATCTGGTTTGGCTGTATAATCCTCAGCGTAAGAAAGGCAAATCACCAAAATTGCAACAGGACTGGGAAGGTCCATACAAGGTGATAACCCGCATTAATGACGTTGTCTACCGGATCCATCGTGGGGATCGAGGAAAATTTAAAGTGGTCCATTTGGATAGAATGTGTCATTTCAACGGGATGCTGAATGACGAAGTTGTTCGGGACGAACAACTGTAGGGAGGGAGCAATGTGATAACCACTCAAATGTGAGCAGCGACATCTAGCAGAAAATGTCGAAACTCGAAGACTAGAAGGTTTCGATACTGGATTAGCAAAGTCAGTCGAGGAGAGTAGAATCGAATTTTCTAGCAAATTGGAAATTGTATGGGACGCTGGATGGCGAGGATTGTTCTCGAAGTATGTCATTCGAGTATAAATACCAGCATCCCAAAGGTATACAAATGAGTTCTAAAGTGTAATTTGAAGTGTTAATTAGGAGAAGTGATTAAGTGGTTTAAGTAAAAGATAAGAAAAGTATAAGTGGTTGAGAAATTGAATTGTACTGAGAGAAAGAATTAAAAAGTGAATTGTAACTGTACTGAATAAAGGGATTTGTATTGAAAAGAATAAGTTCTATCATTTGTACCCACACAAACATTTTACAATATGGTCAATTCTCTGTTGTACCAAATCGACTTATAAAGCACAAATTTAGTTTATTATGCTTGTTGCTATTACCAATATTTTAAATTAAATTTTGCAAAAAGTTTATGTAAAGTTATATTTTCACAAATAAAAACAGTCAAAATAATCATTACTCCTTTTTTATTATTTCTTATGAAAAGTTAATACAGTAATTGAATTACATGTACGTATTTTCCATCTAATCTAATAATCGAATGTATTCATGAATTGTTATTTACATTTTTAGAACATACTCTCCTGATAAAAGCATTCATGGTGAAGCGAAAAATTTGCCCACACCGTGGTGAAAGGAACAAATGTCAATATTTGTTTGAAGAATGAGCAAAAATGTAAGTGCAAAATTTTTTATTGTTTTAATTCAATAATACTAATCTGTTTTTATTTTATAGAGCAATAATTAAGGGGAAAAAACAGAAATGCAGTTTAGGATGTCGGGACCCACATCCATTTGTACCGCCCAAGATGCGTGTAGCCAGGTATGTTTGTATTATGCATAGTAAGAATCTTTTTTAGAAAATCAAATTCTACTTTGGATATTTACTTTCAATTCTTACCTCAAACCTAATGAATTGCTTTTAGATAGATAACTAATTCATAGTATTAAAAAGATAAAAGAGAATAAAATTATAAAATTGGCGACATAGATGATGAAATAATATAATGCAAGTAAAATTATGCGAATACTTGTGTTGCGAAAGTGAAACCCTATATTTAACTTAAAAGTTAATTATGCTTTTCGTTGCAACGATCCTTCAATCTTATAAAATTCGCGTTGTGAAAAAAAGGTTTCGTCTCCTTAAATGGAGACTGGCTGGTCCCTAGAATTCTGAATACGCTCAATGTCAATGCGTGGTCGATGTCAGAATTGGAAGTTGAGGTTTGTATTTGGAAATCCCGATTCATTGGTACTACTCTGTCTTTCCTGGGCATTTCCTAAAATTATTGTTAAAAAGGGTGAGAAGTGGATGGAAATGTGAAATATGGATGGTCCACAATTTTCTATCCAGTTCTTGCGTTCTCTTTTGTGGTTCTTTCGCTATTTTGTGCGTTTATTCTTGTGCATAGATGAACTAACATGGCGTTCTCGTTTGGGCCGACAGAAGGCTTTTTTGTGTACTTCGATTTTTATTTAAATGGTACACTAAAAACTTCTTCGGACTGTTATATTTTAAATATATTTGCTGGTGAATCAATTTGATCATTCAGAATAATAAATTGACCAAACACAGCCGATTGCACGAAAGCAGAAATCTATGCCCCTATTCTGATTGCCTGAATGTCTGAATGCCATGGCAATAGTAAAAGGGTCTCATAACCCCTTAGGCGCTCGAAAATTATAAAAAAAAAGTACGAAATCTCTTCTTTTTTTTTATCGAATTTCGTACATCCATTTAATACAACGAGGTTCCAACTACTTGTTTCATACAAACAGAGATCCCAAGTTGGCGTTAAGAAAACGCTCTGTGGAAAAAAACTTAATCAAAAACCTTGAAATAAATTCATAAACATTTCGAAAAGACTATGGAGTGAATCGCGTTTAGGTTATAGTTTTCGGGTGTGCAAGTGCTAATACGAGTGTACGGACATACATATATAGATAAATCCATTAAAACAAAACCGAAAAAGTTCAAATTTAAGGCTAAGCTAGGAGGACAAATATATGTGAGTAAATAAATATCTTCTCCCACCCAGGTATGTCACAAATTGTGTTTCAATCGAATATGCGGTAAATTACATAACTGCCAAAGTCCTAAGATAAAGTTGATGAATAAACGCACCTTTGAAGGAATCGCGATATGCATTCAGATAATTAATATGCACATAACTTATCAGTAGTAAAAAAATAAATAAAAAAACAGGAAGACATATTGCGATATCTAAAATTTTATTTGGGAGATTCTTTACGTATACGTACGGTCAGTGGGTAACCACAATTAGTGCTATTAGCGTGCTATACGTTCCACATCGCCGTTTCGTTTCGTTTTCGCCGTTCGTTCTTTCGCTCATTCATATAGCAGCAAAGCTTTTCTGTAGAACAAAGTTCACAATCAACTATACGTTTATTGCATAGATCTTCATTTCGCCCACACCTACACAGCACCTACACGCTCTCGTTGTCGCCGGAGTGGATGCTACATTGATCGTATATATTGAAGTAAAGTTTTCGATTGCAGATTTTTCGTCGAGATCCGCTATTGTGTGAATTCTATTGTCGCCGTTAGACACATAGCACTGTCGTAACATAATCGCTTTGCAACATATCCAATTTAATAAACAAGAATATTTTTCATTTTTCAATTTTTTATTCTTGACTACGACTGACATTTTCTAAACTTAATCGTTAGTTCAGTTAATCAGTAACACAAACATTCTCAATAACATACATTTTATTATTTTTCTATTAAAATCATTTTGATCGACAAGTGTTGTTGATAAATTTAACTATTAAAATGGCAAATGAGCCAACTATTGAAAAATTGAAACAAATGCGTGCATCTACAAAGGGCAGAATTACCAGAATTAAGAATCTGGTAGAAACCTAATCGAACACTTTATCCGCAACAGAATTGAAATGCCGGTTTGGGATATTAGAGTCTTATTTTAAACAAGTTCTTTCATATCAAACTCATATTGAGCGGTAAGTACCTGGTGATCCTAATCGTAGCGAGTTAGAAGATTTATATATAGCTGCCAATACAAAAATCCAATCGCCGTTAGGTCCCCATAGAAATCTAAGCGCCGTGGAAACAAGTTTCGCAACATTGCCGGCAACACACAATAATTTACCAAATCTTAAGCTAAAGTTTAGCGGAAAATACTCGGATTATAAGAATTTTATCAATTCACTTAGAAAGCTTGTGGATTATGAACCAACTTTAAGTAAAATTCAAAAATGTAACCATATACTATCCTGTTTGAGTGAACAAGCCTTAAGCACGGTAAAGGCCTTCCAAGTATCGGAAGACAATTACCCAAAGGCTCTTGTAAGGCTCCAAGAGCGATATGACAATGATTGTCTCATATTTGCCCAATACATTTTGAAGTTGTTTAAGTTACCAAAAATCACAAAGGTTTTGGCCATTGATCTACGATCTCTCGTCGATAATATTTCTACTATTTTTTATTTGCTTCAATCAATTGGATCATTTGAAAATATTTGCAATGCGATGGATTCGACTAGAAGTTTTCAGATAGGAACGGCGTTGTTAGACTCAGGTTCTCAAGACAACATAATCAATGAACGATTTGGAAATAGGAAGTACAAGGCTTTAAAAGCTTGGATGACTTTTAGCCTGTTACAAAAAATTTAAAAAAAGAGGAGGTTTTCTTTAAAGTATAAAAAATATCAAAATAACTTAAGGCTAAAAAAATACTATGACAGGTTATGTAAAGACATTGATAAAGAAGTAATTGATTCGCGCAATAATTATTATAACCAAAAAATGCTTAATGTGAAAGTTGATAGTAAAGAAGAATGGTGAATTGTTGATGAAATTTTAGGTAAAGATCGAAAGTCGAAATCAATAGATCTTTTGAAAGTCAATGAATTTACTTTATTTGACTCTGGTAGTACAGCTAACACTTTTAATGAGTACTTCATTGAAATCTCTGATAGCCTAAAATCTTCCACAAAATGGAATAATACCTGTTACTGTAGTGCATATTCAGTGCTTGCGAATAAAGTATAATAAAACAGCTTCATTTTACTATTAATAAAAGCTCATGCACAAGTTATGGTATTACTAACATACTTTTAAAGTAAATTGTATTTAATATAACTGCCATTCTATGCTACCTATTTATTCAAAGTGTATTTGACTGTTTTCCAAAATAATTAAAGTGTGCAGAAGTTATACCTCTTTTCAAAAAAGGAAATCACAGAGATATTAATAATTATCGTACCATATCTCTACTTCCGACCTTTTCCAAACTGTTTGACAAACTTTTGAAATCACGCATGATTTCATTCTTAGAACATCAAAAATTTTTCTCAAACAATCAGTTTGGTTTTAGATCAAAAAAATCAAGATGCGATTCTTATGTTGTGTTCTAAATTGGATGAGGGTTTCAATTGTTCGAAACCTTCTATGGCGCTGTTTATCGATATGTCTAAAGCTTTCGATTTAGTAGATCACAGTTTGCTTTTAGATTAATTGTATGCGTAAGGTTTTAGAGGAGTTGTTCTAGAATTGTTTCAATGTTATCTCAATGATAGGAAGCAAAGAGTAAAAATAAATGAGGTTTCTAGCAATTCTCTTACTATTAAGAATGGTGTCCCTCAGGGTTCTGTACTTGATCCTCTGCTGTTTTTAGTTTTTATAAATTCACTCTTTCAACAATCTTTTAATGGCCAACCCACTGCATTTGCAGAAGATATAGCTTTTACGTATGCAGAACTGAATTCTTTTAATTGCATTGCCAGTATAAATGAAGATGTCCATAAGTTAAGGCACTGGTTTACTTTGCACAAGCTGGAGGTCAGCGATAAGCCCGAACTAATGACATTTAAAATGATAGCCGATGATCATTTTGATCTTAAGATGATATTTCACTCACATGACTGCAAAAGGTTGAATTATCAGTTCATAGTTGTGTTCTGATAATGATGCACTACCATGTTCAGATGTGTGTTTTAAAATTGAATCCGATAGTGAATATAAGTATTTGGGCATTTTAATTGATTCAAACTTGAATTGGAAAGCTACAAAATCGAATATGATGCAGGTAATACGAATATTGTATCTCCTAAAACCATACTATTTTAAGTCAATGCTAACTATGATATATTATGCACTGGCTAACTCTAAACTGCAATATGGTATTACAAGTTGGGAAGCGGCTTATGATAACACTTTTGATCCCTCATCTAAAACTCAAAAATGTTTAATTAGAATAATTTGCGGTGAAAATCATTTAACTCATTGTTAGCCGCTATTTAAAGACTTACATATTCTTCCTTTAAGACATCCTTACATTTTCAAAGTTCTTAGAGAATTTTTCAAGCGCAGTGGTAACATTGTGAATAGGACGTCAAATTATTACAGCTTACATGTTAATAATCAAGCTTTCTTAAATATTCATGTCACACATAAAACCAAATTTGCTCACTCTTTTACTGTTACTAGAATTGAAACAAATGTGTGCATCTACAAGGGGCAGAATTACCAGATTTAAGAATCTGGTAAGAACCAAATCGAACACTTTATCCCCAATAGAATTGAAATGCCGGTTGGTGATATTAGAGTCTTATTTTAAACAAGTTCTTTCATATCAAACTCACATTGAGCGGTAAGTACCTGGTGATCCTAATCGTAGCGAATTAGAAGATTTGCATATAGCTGCCAAAACAAAAATCCAATCGCTGTTAGGTCCCAATAGAAATCTAAGCGCCGTGGAAACAAGTTTCGCAACACTGCCGGCAACACACAATAATTTCCCAAATCTTAAGCTAAAGTTTAACGGAAAATACTCGGATTACTCGTGGATGATGAACCAACTTTAATTAAAATTAAAAAATTTAATCATATACTATCCTGTTAGAGTGAGCAAGCCTTAAGCATGGTAAAGGCCTTCCAAGTATCGGAAGACAATTACCCAAAGGCTCCAAGAACGATATAACAATGATTGTCTCATATTTGCCCAATACATTTCGGAGTTACCAAAAATCACAAAGGTTTCAACCATTGATATGATTATACATATCGCAATGTCAAAAGCGGATCCGGAAACCTTAGAAAAATGGGACGGACACCGGGATTACAAAACACTTCCGCATTAGACAGATTCTTCACCTGTTCTAAATAAGCCATGTCAATACCTTGAGACTCGCGACAGCAAGCAGCTAAGAGCTGACTATGGACGAAAGACGCTGAACAAGGCAAAGTCATCGTATACTGCTCATCGCCCTCAGACTCCTCTCGCAATCACTAAGCGATCCTGTCTGTTTTGTGGAGACACTAATCTCTCGATTTCGAATTGTTCAAATTTTCGTAGGATAAATGTCATGCAACGGTTTTCGAATGCGAAGATACTAGGCATTTGTTTGAATTGCTTAGGAAAAGGCCATAATGTCGCAAAATGTCCATCGCCTTTTAAATGCAAAGTTTGTAAGCATCATCACCACAGCCTACTAAACCAACAAATGTTTAGTAATTTTGCTATTGCAAATGGCTTGAAAAAAAGAGACGAAAAACAACGAAGGATTCATACGACGAACAAATTTTATTTTTGGTGTTACCCTCTTTGCGATTGCGATCCAAATGACCGAGCCACTCTTTCGAATATTAACAAATCAGGTGAAAAAATACGGTATCATACTCAATATTTACATTTGAATCATCAGATGAGAGAAAGCACGAGAGAGAAAGAATTTACAGTGCGATTAAACATAATCAATTAAAATTTGTTTTTATAACTGAAGTTAAACGTACGTACCACAGGGTACATTCGATTTGCATGTTACTTTTTATTGTAGAATAAGCAAAAGGACATAGAAAATATGTGTAATACAATAAATTTAAGAGAAAAAATTTAATAATCTTAAATATTCCCCCGCACCTGAAACCAAGTTTCAGGACACTGGGAGGATGGCCAATTTATGAATGGGACGAATTAAATTTCCGTTTGTTGTTCTTATTTTTGTCCGTCTGTTCTATGACTCGGCCCGTGGCCCACTTTCCAGGCGGTAAGTTGTTTTTTCTTATAACTACCAGATCATTGATTTTGATGTTAGGTCGAATCTGCTGTCAGTGGGGACGTTTCTGCAGTGAAGTCAAGTACTCCATTTGCCAGCGTTTCCGAAAGCCTTGCATCTTGGTTTGTAATTGATACCAGCATGACAATCGATTGGCTGGTATCTCAGTTGTTGGCACCGGAACGGCTGCATACGATTCTCCTAAAAAGAAGTGAGCAGGTGTTAATGGATTAATTTCGGTGTCCGATATTTGACACAGCGGCCGGGAATTAACAATATCCTCGATTTGCGTCAGAAGAGTATAGAGTTGTTCGAATGTTAAAATATCGGTAACAACCACACGCCGAAGATGTTGTTTCACCGATTTTACTCCAGCCTCCCACAAACCGTCGAAGTGAGGCGCTGAAAGGGGAACGAAAAGCCACGAAATACCATCACTAGCCAACGAATCTGCTACGAGCGAGTTGTGGTTTTGCGATAAAAGAAGTTCATGCATCTGCGATAATGAACGAGCAGATCCGCAAAAGTTTGTTCAATTGTCAGAATACATATGCGATGGTTGTCCACGTCGGGAGACAAAACGACGAAGAACTGCAAGGAAAGGTTTCTGTAGTCAAATCACTCACTAACTCCAAATGAATCGGTTTCGTCACTAGGCACACAAAAAGCGCTATGTAGCCTTTACCAAACCCACAAACCATCGAAGTGAGGCGCTGAAGGGAGAACTAAAAGCCACGAAATACCATCACGAGCCAACGAATCTGCTACGAGCGAGTTGTGGTTTTGCGATAAAAGAAGTTCATGCATCTGCGATAACGAACGAGGATGGTTTTCCACGTCGGGAGACAAAACGGCGAAGAACTGCAGGGAAAGGTTTCTGTAGTCAAATCACTAACTAACTCTAAATGAATCGGTTTCGTCACTAGGCACACAAAAAGCGCTATGTAGCCTTTACCAAACCTCGATTGTCTACCCGATTTGACTTTTAAAGTTATTGGACCCGCGTAATCACAACCGCAATGCGCGAACGGTCTGCTAGCTTGAATTCGTTCCGGAGGCAGATTTCCCATTAGCTGAATAGTGGTTTCTTTTCGTTGACGAAAGCAGGGTATACAGGCATGAGTTATTTTTCGAAGTAAACTGCGACAACCAATAACCCAATATTCTTGTCGAATAAGCGCGAAAAGTGTTGTTGTTCCTGGATGCAAAAAAACGTGTATGGGCATCGAGTAAAATTAGTTTTGTAATGACGTGTCCCGTTGGTATGATGATAGGGTGTTTCGTAGAAAATGAAATGTTGGCTTGTCGAATTCTTAGTCCAAATCTCAGTGTTGTCAAACCTGGCAGCACTTGACATAAAAAATACGGCGTATAGGTGGCAGCAGCATTTTGCCCGGAAAATAGACGGCCATATTGGTTTGAAAGAAAGGAGTTCTTTTTGGGCAAGACCACGCGTGGCAACAGTTGTCATATTTCCACCAAGAAAAAGACTTAAGAAAAAAATAAAAATAAAATAAAAGAAATTAATAAAAATACCAAGTTAAAACTAAATGTAAGAATTCACATTTGTAGAATTATTGTAAATACATATTAAGATAACATAAAATAATTTCAGGAAATTAAAGTCCTCAAAGAAATAGTTGTGTTTTTAACTAAGAGGGCTTTCGTGACATTTTATAGATTTAACAATCTTTATTTTCATTTAAACAACGATTGCAAACGTTTCTGCTGCAAGGAATATTTCACCGCAGCGAAAAGTAAATCGTCACCGTCGCAAGAAGACGACTGGCCGTCAAGGTGCTGCAAAGAGTAATTCACCGCAGCTAAAACGCAGACATTGTCATCCACTGGTGCAAGGAGTAATTCACCGCACCAAAAAACCCAGACATTGCCAGCTATTACCACAAGGAACAACTCGTTACAACGGCACAGCAATTAACATCGTTGTTGCTACAAAGTGAACTACGTCCAGCCAAAGAAGCACCGCCGTCAAAGGAACGTAAGGTAAGTCAAGTTTTAGTATTTATATTCTCTCTGCCTCCGTCTTTCGCGTCAAAAACCCTAATCCGTTATGCCCACTAATTGCAAAGCGTGCAAAAATGAAGATAACGATGCCATGGTACAATGCGACGTATGCGACGATTGGTATCATTACTCCTGTGTCGGTGTCGATGACGATATTCAAAATCATGATTGGAATTGCGTAAAATGCCGAACTTTACTTATTGAGAAGGTTCCAGGCGACTCCAACCTTGAAGACAGCAACCAATCACCAATGAAAATTCCAAACGAAACTGTTCCTTCGCAACCTTCGAGCGCACCGCAGACGTCGGCAGATTAGAACAACGGTGCTACTCGTTTAGATCAGTCGACGAACGCCTCACCGAAGAAACACCAATCTGACGTAACTGCTCCAAAACAGGATATGAAAGCATTATCAGCGACAAAACGTGCGCTGTTCCTTCAACAACTGGACGAAGAAAGGCTACTGCAAGAGAAGCGCGACAAAGAATATTTGCAGAAGAAGTACGCTATGCTCAGAGAGCTAAATTCGAGCTCCGACAGTGAAGATGATGGTACCATTCCGACAGAAATACGCGATGTGCAACATGATAATCACCTTCAAAAGATTTCAGCAGTGTCCTTCGCACATGGAACCAACCCAGTTGCCAATCTTAAGGCAGCAACAACAAAAATTCGAGGTGATGGCCGTGACACAAATAAATCGATATGGAATAGCACATTCAGCTTTAACCAGGAGAACCCAACATTTTCAACAGTGCAGCGACAAAACATACATCAGCCAGTAGCGCATCCTTCCATTGCTAACACGTCCAGCTACAACGGACATCTAGGCGAAAGACCAGCAGCATCTCTGCTTAACACGAGCCTGTCAGCAGAAGCACATATCCCAAACAAACAGCAATTAGCAGCCAGACAAATCATGTCAAAAGAGCATGTGACCTTTAGTGGGCGGATCGAAGAGTGGCCACGTTTCATAAGCTGGTTTAACAGCACAACGATCACATGCGGATACACAAACAGTGATAACCTGCGTCGACTGCAAAGTTCGTTAAAAGGTGATGCACTTAAAACAGTTTTCCCGAACAAGTTCTAGGCGCATTGAAAACACTCCATCAACTCTACGGCCATCCCGAAGATATAATCGACGACATCATAGAAAAATAAGAAAAGAACCATTACCACGGATGAAGAAGCTGCAATCGATAATCCAATTCTCATTGTCTGTTGAGAACGCATGCGCCGTTATGGCAGCGACTGGGCTACAGTAACATTTAGCAAACCCATCTCTGCTTCGAGAATTTGGCGACAGGTCACCACCCTAAATCCGTCTAGAATGGGATAGCTACCGCAAGAGCATGGGCGTCGTAAATCTCGCCGTATTTAGTGAATGGTTAGCTGAAATTGCAAGTTCTGCCTCTCAGGTAACACGCATGAACACCTCAAGCTTGTCAGCATCGAAAACCGAAAGATATCCAACCCGAGCTCTAGTTAACGTTCACCATAGTTCGCATTCACAATCGACTAAAACTAAAGTCTGTCCACTTTGCACGTCATGTTGTTCCACGGTTGAAAAGTGCCAAACGTTTTTAAACCTAAACCTAAACGATTGATGGGAAGTTGTCAAGCGGTACACAATTGCCGTACATGCCTTCGACAACACGGAAGGAATCGGTGCCGTTTAGAAAAAACATGCGGTGTTGATGGGTGTAGTTATAAACACCACAAACTACTTCACAAAGCACGAGAGTTGCAAACAATATCCACTTGCAGTACAAATGATCAAATCAATTGCCATCATCAAATGGATAAAGGTTGTGTTTTATTTAGGATAATTCCGGTGACACTCTACAACGGGGACAATAAATTAAATACATTCGCCTTCCTCGATGATGGCTCCTCAGTTTCGCTTATAGACGAAGCTCTTGTCACGGAATTAAGGGCTTCTGGTGAAACCCAACCATTATGCCTTAGATGGACAGCAAATACCCATCGCACAGAGAGCACATCTAAAAAGGTGAACATACAAATTTCACAAATTCATTCAAATAAAAGATACAATATTTTAAACATACGAACTGTTTAATCACTTGGTCTTCCAAAACAAAATATAAATGCTGAAGAGCTGTCTCGCCGATATGAACATCTGAAGCAAATTCCTTTCAAATCATACGCAAATGCAAGACCGCGAATTCTGCTGGGTCTAGACCAGTGGAAACTTACAATTCCACTTCGTTCACGCGAAGGATATGAGGATCAGCCAGTGGCTTCAAAAACGCGTCTCGGCTGGACAGAAACTAAATCGCCGACAAGAGTACAATAATGTAAATTTCCACATTTGCGACTGTCAAAAAAATGAAAATGAAAATCTAAGTACGATGTTTAAAAATTATATTTCGATCGAGTCAATTGGCACAAGTAATAAAACGCTGTTACGTTCTTCTACAGATGAAAGGGCTATAGCTTTAATGGAAAACAACATAAGAAGAAGCGGAAAACATTTCGTTGTTCCTTTGTTGTGGAAGAGCGACCAAAACAGAATGCCTGATAGCCGTCCGATGGCTGAGCGACGTCTTATCACCTTGGAGAAGAGATTGGAAAAAGATAGCCATCTGTACAAAAATCTACAAACACAGATAGAGGAATATTTACACAAGCAGTACGCAAGAAAGTTAACGCTTCAGGAATTGCAAAAAAAATTTGAACATGTATGGTATCTTCTTATTTTTCCAGTGGTAAACAATAATAAACCAAATAATGTGAGAATTGTTTGGGATGCAGCTGCAGTTGTAAACGGTATTTCTCTTAATTCTATGTTGCTTTCTGGCCCAGATATCGTTCCATCACTGGTGTCTGTTCTCTTTTGATTTAGAGAACGCAGGGTTGCCATCTGTGCTGATATAAGAGAAATGTTTCACCAGGTTTGGGTAAACAAGTCGGATCAACATGCTCAACGTTTTCTGTGGCGTAGCAAAAAAACACAACAAATAGAAGAATATGTAATGCAGGTTATGACCTTCGGTTCAACTTGTTCTCGATTCTGCGCACAATTCGTGAAAAATAAAAATGCAAGGCAATTCGAGAAAACGTTTCCACGGGCAGTACGAGCAATCATTGAGAATCATTATGTCGATGATTATCTTGACAGTGTTGATACTGAAGAGGAGGCTCTGCAGTTGGCAAGTGATTTCATATTTATCCATGGGGAAGCCGGTTTAGACATTCGAAATTGTTTATCAAATTCTAAAAAGGTACTACATGCACTAAAAGAGAAAGCTGCCAACTACGAAAAAAGCATTAGCACCAGGAGTATTATGTCCGGTCGCGAGAAAGTTCTCGGTATGTGGTGGTCACCTTTGATTGATTCCTTTTTATTTGCGATCAAAGCAAACACTGTTCAACCCGATGTTCTGGCTGAAGATTCGTGGCCAACAAAGAGGGAACTCTTAAAAGTTTTAATGACAATTTTTGATCCTTTGGGCTTGATTGCTAACCTTTTAGTACTGCTAAAAATATTATTGCAGGAAGTGTGGAGCTCTGCAATTGAGTGGGATGAAAAGATCCAACCCAAACATTTTGAAAAATGGAGTAGATTGAAAAGGTTTATACCAGAAATAAAGAACATCATCATCGAAAGGCCGTATGCCAAGCAGCTTTCTTTAAAGGGGGACAGTTCTGTTCAAATGCATATATTTGTCGATGCCAGTGAAATGGCTTACGCTGCTGTGGGATATTTTCGGATTGACGGTGGGAATATGGTTCAAAATGTTTTGGTAGCTGCCAAAACAAAGGTAGCTCCGCTGAAGGTAATGTCAATACCTAGGTTAGAACTAGAAGCAGCACTATTAGGAGTAAGACTAGCAAAAATGATAACAGCCGGCCATTCAATAAAAATATCACAGAAGTATTTTTGGACGGACTCGAGAACTGTGTTGAGTTGGATTAACTCCGACCACAGGAAATATAAACAGTTCGTTGCCTTCCATGTAGGTGAAATCCTCGAAGAGACCGACGCAAGAAACTGGAGGTGGATTTCGAGTAAAGCTAACGTCGCCGATGAAGCGACTAAGTGGCAAAGTAGTAAAGAGTTCCGATCCGATAGCCGATGGTACAAAGGACCAATGTTTCTATATGAACCAAGCGACAAGTGGCCCAAAGAATTTAATCAGATAGGACCATCAACTGAAGAAGTAAGATATGTTCACATGCATCACGACATGAAGTTTGAAGCTATTATTGATGTCTCACGGTGTAGCGAGTGGAAACGACTTTTGCGAAGCATGGCACATGTGTTTCGTTTCATCCGAAATATCTCAAAAGGGAAGACAAACTCAAAAACTGCAAAATGTCTGATCTGGATTGACTTCATGAAAGCCGAAAATTATTGCGTCAAGATGTGTTAATACGAAAGTTTTGCCGACGAAGTCGCAGCTCTTAATGGTAGAAATAATAGTATGAACGAACGAAGGCTCGAGGTTGATAGGACGAGTAGGTTGTACAAGCTTTCACCCTATTTAGATGAAAATTCAATACTAAGAGTAAAAGGTCATATTGATGCAGCTTATGGCATATCTCTTAGCACAAAACGGCCAATAATTTTACCAAATGAACACTACATTACCGAGTTGATCATAAAGGCGTATCATGAACGATTCTGTCACCAAAACGACGAAACAGTTATCAACGAATTACGCCAAAAGTTTTTTATACCAAGACTTAGATCTTTGCTTAAAAAAATAAAGAAAACAAAATGTCAATTTTGCAAAAACATCCGATGTCGTCCAGAGCCACCGATAATTGGGGACCTTCCACCAGCGAGACTGCAGCCGTTCACTAGGCCGTTTTCCTACATAGGCATTGAATACTTTGGGCCGCTGCTCGTTGCTGTAGGGAGACATTCAGAGAAGAGATGGGGAGTTCTAATGACATGCATGACTGTACGCGCTGTGCATGTTGAGGTTGCATGTACGCTGTCTACCGACTCATGTATAATGGCGTTGAAGCGATTTATTGCACGAAGGGGATGGCCCTTAGAAATTTTCAGCGACAATGGTACCAATTTTCGGGGAGCGAGCAACGAACTGAAGGAGGCTGCAGAATATCGACGCAGAAAAATTGGCGGAAAATTTCGTCGCACCAAATCTAAAGTGGAACTTTATTCCACCCGCCTCACCCCACATGGGTGGAAGTTGGGAGAGGCTAATTAGATCCGTGAAGAAAACCTTAAGTCACATTATACCAACAAGAAAGCCTACGAACGAATTATTACTGACTATGTTAGTTGAGGTAGAGAGAATTGTAAATGCTAGACCCCTTACTTATGTTCCCATAGATAATGCAAATGATGAGGTTTTGACACCCAACCACTTTTTACTTGGGTCGTCAAATGGTGAGAAAACTTCAGGCGAGTTCAGCGATGATGGTGTCGTCCTTAAAAAACATTGGCTTATCAGCGAGCAATTTGCAAATCGTTTTTGGAAGCGATGGGTAAATGAATATCTTCCTGACTTAACTAGAAGAACAAAATGGTACGCGTTCACGAAGCAAATCAAGGAAGGAGACATCGTCGTCATCACAGATCCGGACAGTCCGCGGAACTGTTGGCCAAAGGGAACAATCCTCAAAACCATTCCAGGCAAAGATGGTGAAACCAGAAGCGCTGTGGTCAAAACGATGAAAGGTATTTTTACGAGACCCACAGCTAAACTAGCTGTGTTAGATGTTGGCCAGGTTGGCGAAAGTGGAAAACCAATTCGAGAAATCGCTTTACCAGGGGGGAGTGTTGCCAAACCTGGCAGCACTTGACATAAAAAATACGGCGTATAGGTGGCAGCAGCATTTTGCCCGGAAAATAGACGGCCATATTGGTTTGAAAGAAAGGAGTTCTTTTTGGGCAAGACCACGCGTGGCAACAGTTGTCATATTTCCACCAAGAAAAAGACTTAAGAAAAAAATAAAAATAAAATAAAAGAAATTAATAAAAATAACCAAGTTAAAACTAAACGTAAGAATTCACATTTGTAGAATTATTGTAAATACATATTAAGATAACATAAAATAATTTCAGGAAATTAAAGTCCTCAAAGAAATAGTTGTGTTTTTAACTAAGAGGGCTTTCGTGACATTTTATAGATTTCACACTCAGGATACCTTTATCTTCTAAGAAAGGAGAAAGATTAATTATTTTGCATTTATTAGGGAAGAAACCATGTTTATGAAAAACATGAAACCACCTATTTCTAGGAATAGCATCTAGGATTTCCGAAGTACGATTACCTACAAAAACATTCCAGCGACGTGGAGGAGAAAAAAGCCATGATAGTCCTACCTTTGAGTCTTTGAGTATTACGCAACAAGTAATCGTACAAGTAAAACGGCCGCACAAAGTTCTAACCGCGGAATGCTTAGTTGCTTTAATGGAGATACCCCAGATTTTGCGGCGATAATGTTTGTTTTGATGGCTCCACTGGGTAATTCATAGCGCAAATAGATAACGGCCGTGTATGCTGATGCCGATGCATCTGAAAATGCATGCAACTGAAATGATGCGTTTAGAAGATCGATAACTCTAGGTATTTCGATTTTTGTGAGTATTGGAAGTTCGCCACGATATTTTTCCCATTGGCATGTAATTGAGTATGGAAGACTATCATCCCAGCCCTCATTTCGGTGCCATAATTTTTGAAGAAGTATTTTAAATTGGATAACGGAAGGGGCAAGGAAACCGAGGGGATCAAAGATGCGCGCTACGTCTTTAAGAAACTCGCGTTTTGTTATGGGTTCAGAAGTTCTGTTATTCAATCGAAAACTAAACACATTGCTATTTGAGTTCCAATATAAACCGATAACTTTAGTCCACGGATCCGCATCCGTATCAATCGCAATATTTTGTGGGGAGACATTTTCTTGGCGGAGCTCGTCACAATTGCTTTGCCATTTGCTCAATTGCATACCGCACTTCTGAAGGAGTTCAATTACGGAATTTCGTTTTCCAATGGCTTGGGCCAAAGTATCTCCACCCGAGACGACGTCATCTACATAAAAGTCATTTAACACAATGTCGGAAGCGATCGGATAGTCCCGTGCTAGTTGCTCCAAGACCGAACCGACAAAAATGGAGCGCAAGAAGTTCCGTAGGTAACAGTGCGTAGCCGAAAATGTTGTAAGGGTTCCGAAGGTGATTTTCGCCATACGATGCGTTGAAAATCAGCATCTTTTTCCGAAACCCAGATTTGGCGAAACATTTTAACTATATCTGCTGTAAACACGAATTGATGTCGACGGAATCGTAAGCAGACAGAGAAAAGATTTCGTTGAATAGGCGGACCAATCATTAGCGAGTCGTTTAAGCTATTCCCATTAGAGTCTCTGTGAGATCCATCAAACACGACACGCAACTTGGTTGTACTACTGTCTGGCTTCAACACGACATGATGGGGCGGATAAAAAACATTTTATTTTGGGATTTCTGAGGAAGTAATCATGGACATATGGCCCAATTTCAAATATTCGTCAAGAAATTGTGAGAACTTTGGAATAAGACTGAGACTCGTTCAAACTTATTCTCCATCCATTTTAGACGCGAAACAGCTCCGCAGAAGGTGTATGAAAACCGTGATGGTGATTTAAATGGTAAATCGATGATGTATTTTCCAGACAAATCTCGTCGGTGAGTTTGGAGAAAATGTTCCTCGATTTGCAAATCAACAAAGTTTATTATTTTTGACAAACTCTCTACGTGTCGAAAAATATTTGGCATTGTGAAAGTCCGTGGTTCGCCTTGCATTTAGCACATGTTAAATTGGACGAGACATGTTTACTCTTTACAACAGGTTTTCTGAATCGATTGGATTCACGTATGTTTGACCTACAACTTTCTAATGCTTCGCACCGACGATCCAAAAAGTCTAATAACTGGTATATAGTAGGATAGTCCTCGGAGAAGCTTTCTTCAGACCATGCTTGACGCGTTTCAGCGTCCAGTTTGCTTACTAAAATGTTAATAAGCCACAGATCCCTATTATGAGATTTAATAGCACTTAGACCTCTGACTATTTCATCAGCTCCGTCTTTTTCACAGAAGGCTAATGTTTGAAGTCTGCATAGAAGGAAGCTCCATAAAGGTTTTCAAAGAATTATTTATTATGTGACGTGGCCTATAGAAGCGTTTCCCAAGTTTCTCCTACGCTTGATCGTATGTATCGTCGCATACGGAGAAATTGCTTAAAATACCTGGCGCATCACCACGTAGACACGATATCAAAAATTGAAATTTCCGAATTGGAGATAAATTGGATTTACTTTTAACAACACTTTGAAACATGTCCCTAAACGTTGGCCACTCTTTATAATTGCTCGAGAATGGTTCAATTCTTAACGAGGGAAGGAAGTTATCATCATTTTTTCCTGTAAAAGACTGATTGAAGGTCTCCACTAAAGTTTTCTGCTGAGCAGCTAACTGTCCTATAAGATCATTCGATTTTTCGATTTTTTCACGATCATTAACCGCCGAGAGTAGACTCGATTTAACAGATAAAACTTTTGCCTCCTCCAACTCCGGAGTAGGGTCGATATAACTTTCCTCATTAGCAAAGGCATACAGGAGTTTTTGAGAAGACGCGAATTCTTCCATAAATCTTCCACTTTATAATAGCGTACTTTGAGATCAGTTAGCGAAGTCGTATCCAAAATAGCTTCCACGTAGGTAACCAATTTTGTTAAGGAACCTTTTAAATGACCACGAGTAGCACGAAGTAATATGTGTAATAATAATAATATGTGTAATACAATAAATTTAAGAGGAAAAATGCAATAATCTTAAACACGATTCTTATGTTGTGCTCTAAATTGTATGAGGGTTTCAATTGTTCGAAACCTTCTATGGCGCTGTTTATCGATATGTCTAAAGCTTTCGATTTAGTAGATCACAGTTTGCTTTTAGATTAATTGTATGCGTAAGGTTTTAGAGGAGTTGTTCTAGAATTGTTTCAATGTTATCTCAATGATAGGAAGCAAAGAGTAAAAATAAATGAGGTTTCTAGCAATTCTCTTACTATTAAGAATGGTGTCCCTCAGGGTTCTGTACTTGATCCTCTGCTGTTTTTAGTTTTTATAAATTCACTCTTTCAACAATCTTTTAATGGCCAACCCACTGCATTTGCAGAAGATATAGCTTTTACGTATGCAGAACTGAATTCTTTTAATTGCATTGCCAGTATAAATGAAGATGTCCATAAGTTAAGGCACTGGTTTACTTTGCACAAGCTGGAGGTCAGCGATAAGCCCGAACTAATGACATTTAAAATGATAGCCGATGATCATTTTGATCTTAAGATGATATTTCACTCACATGACTGCAAAAGGTTGAATTATCAGTTCATAGTTGTGTTCTGATAATGATGCACTACCATGTTCAGATGTGTGTTTTAAAATTGAATCCGATAGTGAATATAAGTATTTGGGCATTTTAATTGATTCAAACTTGAATTGGAAAGCTACAAAATCGAATATGATGCAGGTAATACGAATATTGTATCTCCTAAAACCATACTATTTTAAGTCAATGCTAACTATGATATATTATGCACTGGCTAACTCTAAACTGCAATATGGTATTACAAGTTGGGAAGCGGCTTATGATAACACTTTTGATCCCTTATTTAAAACTCAAAAATGTTTAATTAGAATAATTTGCTGTAAAAATCGTTTAACTCATTGTTAGCCGCTATTTAAAGACTTACATATTCTTCCTTATATTGTCACAGTTCTTAGAGAATTTTTCAAACGCAGTAGTAACATTGTGAATAGGACGTCAAATTATTACAGCTTACGTGTTAATAATCAGGCTTTGTTAAATATTCCTGTCGCACATAAAACCAAATTTGCTCACTCTTTTACTGTTACTGCTCATAGATGTTTTAATATTGTGATAAGACAAACTAAAATTGTTTATACATTTCTAAACAAATTAAAGGATTGGGTATTCAATATTGGTAATTTGAACATTGGAGCTATCTTTCGATGTGTGCATTGAAATCTAACTACGCTTATCTGTCAACATTTGCAGTCTAAATAGTTGCTTTGAAATTTTGCTATGTATATCCTTTTCATCATTATGTAGTAGATACTCCACATTATATTATTTTTTATTGTATAATTATTAAATCATTCGACACTTACTAGTTTTAGAATGATTATCTTCTTTCTTAATAAACTTCCATTTTGTATTGAATTAATTATAAAATAGATTAAGTTGGAATGAATTAAAATATATAAATAAATAACGATAATATAGCTTTTCGTCGGTTTTTAGCACTTGAGCGTAGGTTGTCAAAAAATCAGTCCTTGAAGCAACAGTATACAGCATTCCTTGCAGAATATAAGAAATTAGCGCATATGTCGCTCGTCAAGGAACCTAACTTAAACGAACCGCACTATTACTTTCCTCATTATTGTGTTATTAAACCAGGTAGCGTATCAAGAAAAGTACAGGTGGTGCTTAATGCTTCATCCTACCCATCCTCTCAAATTTCGCTGAATGATACTTGTTAGGAAACTTTTCGACCGATGGAAAATTAAAGTCCAACGTTGAGAAGATAATAAAATCCGAGAGCTAAACGTTATAATATACAATAATTTTATTGAATGCTACCAATCTCGGTTCTGGTCCAATCGCAAGTGAACGAGAGCACATATAAATTTCCATGAATAGCTCAAAGAATATAGCACAAAAGAAAATCAAAACATAGAATTTACAACAATTGAAATCATAGAAAACTTGTTTTGAGAGATGTACATAGAGCAAATGAGAGAATAACTAGATATCGCATTTTAGTGAATTAAATGATAATGAAGTAATTAACATACATATATACAATTGAATTATTTCTAAACATTTACCCCCCCTGGAACAGTTTCAGCATAAGGGTAAGCGGGTCAGCTTATGAATTGGACGTAGAAAGTTTCCATTGGGAGTCCTTAATGAGACTATCCTTACTTGTGCGTCTTTTCTAGGATGAATCTTGGTAACACGTCCCATCAGCCATTTACCAGGTTGAAGATTTGGTTCCTTGATAAGAACGAGGTCGTCAACCTTGAAGTCTTGTTGCGGTTGTTGCCATTTGGGTCGATTTTGAAGCGAGGTGATATACTCCATGCTCCATTTTTTCCAGTAGCCTTGAACCTTGGCTTGAATAGATTGCCATGATGAGAGCCGATTTGTTGGTATATCCAACGATGGTTCTTTAATGGTGGACAATGGTTCATCTAGACAAAAGTGAGCAGGAGTTAAAACATCAATATCATTGTCAGACATCTGTCACAAGGGTCTAGAGTTAAGTATCGCTTCTATTTGAGTTAAAAGAGTATATAACTCTTCAAACGATAAAATATCTTCGCCAATTACCCTCCGGAGTGCTAAGTGTGCCAAGTGATACCATCTTTCGCTGATGGTGGTGTTCCGATAGAAGAAGATTATGCATCTCGGATAATTCGCGAGCAGCGCCTCGAAAATTAGTGGCATTGTTACTGTACATGTACAAGGTTTTCCCCTTCGTGCAATGAATCGACGAAGTGCTGCTAAAAAGGCGTCTGTGCTTAAGACGCTAACGAGCTCCAGATGGATAGCCTTCGTGGATAAACAAACAAACAACGAGATGTATCCTTCGGTGATAAACGATTTTCGTCCGGTTTTAGTTTTGATGGTGATCGGACCAGCGTAATCGCATCCACTATGGGAAAATGGTCTGGATTGGGTTATCCTTGGCGGTGGTAAATTTCCCATCAATTGGTTTGCGGTTACCTTTCTTTGTTTAAAACAAGTTATACATGAGATCTTTCTTAACAAGTTTCTGCAGTCAATGATCCAATATTCTTGTCGAATTATTGCAAAGAGTGTAGAAACACCTGGATGGAGATATTTGTGATGTGCGTCGAGTAATATTACCTTTGTGATACGATGTTCTTTGGGAATGATGATGGGATGTTTGGCATTGTAGGCTACGTTTGCTTGCTCTATTCGTCCTCCAACCCGCAGTATATTGTCATTATCTAGAATTGGATTGGGACTTAAAATGTTGCATTTATTAGGAAAATTACCAAATCTTTTGTGGTGTTGTATTGATTTTCCGAAATCTTCAGCTTGTAGGTATTATATGAGCTTCAGTTTTGCCACTCGAATTTCCTGTATCTTCAGATGACGCGAATAAATTTGAGTTTGATGACGGCTATTTGAAATAAATCTGAAAACGAATGCGACGCTCTTGATGAGTTTGTTCCAGGACGAACAAGAAGTTGCAAGTGCTTCAAAAGGATGATTAGATGTTACGACCAGAAGAGATTGTTTGATTTTCGAGTTTTCTTCCTTTAAGCACTCAAGGTCCTCTCCCGCTTCAATTACTACAGGCCTGTTATCTTCGGTTCCTTGTAGCCAATTTGGTCCAGAACACCAAATAGGATGTTCCATCAGACATGATGCATCACGGGATGCGCAGTCCGCAGGGTTTGACATCGATTTAACGTGATACCAGCGATTTCTTGAAATCGTATTCAAAATCTCCGCTGTACGATTTCCAACGAAGGTATTCCAACGACGAAATGGAGAATACAACCAAGACAATACGACTATTGAGTGAGTCCAGGCATATATATTATCAAATATAACCATTAGGGACCTTTGCACTGCTTCAAGAAGACGAGCGAGGAGAAGTGCTGCACATAACTCAAGGCGAGGAATGCTGACTTGTTTAAGAGGCGACACACGTGTCTTAGATGCTACAATCTGCGTCTCGAACTGGCCATTTGGAGCTGATAACGAAAATAAATTAAAGCCGCATATGCTGCTGTTGAAGCGTCCGAAAAACCATGCAGTTGAAGTGAATTATTTGACAGTCCAATGTAACGAGGAATTGCGAGTTCAGTGAGCAACGAGAGATCTTCTCGATATTTAAGCCACTGAGATGAAATTGAATGAGGAACTTCATCATCCCAATCCAATTTCTTGTGCCAGAGATCCTGAAAGATAATTTTGAACAGAATAACGCAGGGTCCAAGAAACCCGAGGGGGTCGAAAATATTCGCAATGTCTCTTAAAATGTGACGTTTTGTAACACGTTCTAGAGTTCCTAAATTCAACCGAAAACTGAATATGTCTGCCAACAAATTCCAATTTAGTCCTAATACCTTTGTCCAGAGTTCACCGTTGCTTTCTAAAAACACATACTCGTTTTGCTCTGCATGAGGGTGCTGCAAAAGTTCTTTGCAGTTACTTTGCCATTTGCTGAGTTCAAATCCTCCCTTTGAAAGAAGTTCTATTAACGACTTCTTCTTAAATATCGCGTCCTCCAAAGAATAAGCGCCTGTCACAACATCATCTACATAGAAATCGTTCTCGATAATCATATGTCCTAGTGAATAATATTCATCGAGGAATCGGCTGTATTCCTTACGAAGGTCTTCGTTTTTCTGAAATTTCCTTTCCATGGAATTTAGACGAATAATCGCACCACTTATGGTGCCTGAAATCTGTGGCTGTGCCTTAAATGGAAGATGGACAATATACTCGTACTTCCCTGATGAGTAACGAGAATATGTTTTAAGAAAATGGTCTTCCGTAAGAAGAGATTTTGGATTAACTTCGTCAATATTCCAAAAAGCTTGTAGAATTTCATCAATATTAAGAATACAATTATGGGACCGAACTATTTGCGACTTTGTATCTATAGACCTTCCTGCCAAAAGCCAACCAAAAATTGTTTTTCGAGCAGTGCGGTATACTCCTCCACCATATCTTAACTCTCCTCGAAGCAATTCCCACACCATATCAGCTCCTAACAGGATATCAATCGAACCCGATTTGTTAAAGCAATGGTCCGCGAGGTCTAGATCCTTAAGATTGTGTAAAGTGTTTACATTAAACGAAGTCGTCGGTAAGTTGGATGTTACTTGAGGCAATACATAGGCATCCACAGAAATGCTTTCTGATTCCAAACAAGAGTTGATGCGCATCGAAATTAAGCAACTGGTCCTTCCGGCACTAGTAGAACCAATTCAATTTATTAATACACGTGCATTCTGCCGTTTCAACCCTAACCGCTGGACACAGGATTCCGACACAAATGGTACTTCAGATCCGGAGTCAAAAAGAAGGCGAACACGCTGATAATTACCATGGCTTAGGAATAAGATTTGTGGTGGACAATGCAATTCCCTTATTGAATGATGCGTCGAAACGTGATGGTCCGAGGATAACTTAGATAACATTTGAAAGCTATTGCTGGTGCTAGAATGTGCCTCTTGTTTTTCTAGTAAGGCATTTTCAGGAATCGTGTATGGTTGCGATGAAGTTGTTGTATCGAGATGAACGAGATTATGCTGGCGGGTATTACAAGTTCGATAGCGATGCTTTGCAGGACAACGGGCTGAAGTATGACACAAGCGAAGACAATTGAAGCACAATTTATTTGATTTTACAAAATCTCTTCTTCCTTGGATAGTGAGCGCTAAAAACTCGGTGCATTGGGGCAGAACATGCGAGCCCCACATTTGGGGCAGTTAGAAGAAGAAAGAGACTACGTATGGCTGCTCCGTACAACAGTATTTCTAGACTTAATTGGTTGACGAGCAGGTGAACCGTTTTCTAATGCCTCACATCTACGTTCCAAAAAGGTAAGAAATTTGTCTATCGCAGGATAATCTTCTTCAACACTGAATTCAGACCATCGTTTCTCCATCGACCTTATTCAGCAGTAGGTAAATGAGCCAAGGATCTCTATTCAATGAGTTTATGGACGAAAGACCTCTCACTACTTCATCCGCTCCATTGGATATTTTGCAAAGAACAGAGACATTCGATGAATTAGTTGTTGGCAGATCAAAAAAGATTTTTATAAAGTTACTGATAATATAACGTGGTCTGTCGTACCGACTTTTAAGACGTTCCCAAGCCTGGGTGTATGTAGCATCTAAAATTGTGATGTGACTCAGCAAACTTCGAGCCTCTCCGCGAAGATAAGATTTAAAAAAATAGAATTTCTGAGTTGGAGTGAGATGTGCTCGATTATGCACGGCTCCTACGAACATATGACGAAATGTTGGCCAATCTCGGTAAGAGCCAGAAAATGGTTCGATTCAAATTTGAGGCAGGAATGTGTCGACTGCATGTGACGACGCTGACTCTGACGGATTATTTCGGCGGTCTGCTAACACTGATTGTGGTTGAGCTAAGCGATACGCTGAAGAACATTCCCTAAAATTATTGACTTAACTGTAAGGTATTTTGACCCAAAATCTTCGAATTCGGGGTCAGAATCAACGTAGCCCTCCTGATCATGAAATTCATACATAGAATTTTGAGATGTTTTGAATTCTTCCTATAACTCATTAACCTTCTCCATGTGTACCTCCAATATTTCCATTGATACCGTATCCACTATTGACACCGTAAAAGATGCTTCCTTAGTCAATGAACACTTTAGACGTCCACGTGTACAACATAAAACATACAATTTAGCTTTAGAATACATTTCAATTTAATGGATTTATGCAATTATCTAGAAAATCAGGTGAATATGAAGATTTCCAACCCACGTGCTCTATTTGCAATAATTTCAATATAGAGAAATTTCACCAAATCTACGTACGAAAAAATCTCCCCACTTCTTGCGACGAAAATCTCCAAAAATCACTGTCTAATTCGCAAAACACAAGCTCTACTACACCAAAACCGGGGACAAAACGATGGATTCAATAATCCAAGATAAATTGATTCACCTCACACCTGCAATAAATTGTAGTGAAGTAGTGAACGTTTAGCATTACTTAGCCATAATATGTGTCTAAGAAAATCCAACTGCAACTACATGTGCTTTACAAATTCCGAAAGAATCCAAAAAATAAGCGAGCGAAACAATATGAGGATTTAATCAAAAATTTGCTGGTTTTATAATCGAAATGATTTTTTATTACGACGAATTCAGACGAATAAACATTACAGGATCTATCGAAGAAAAATCCGGCTCGAAGGACCAAAAAATGTTAGGCAACCTTTCGACCGATGAAAAATTAAAGTCCAACGTTGAGAAGATAATAAAATTCGAGAGCTAAACGTTATAATATATAATAATTTTATTGAATGCTACCAATCTCGGTTCTGGTCCAATCGCAAGTGAACGAGAGCAAATATAAATTTCCATGAATAACTCAAAGAATATAGCACAAAAGAAAATCAAAACATAGAATTTACAACAATTGAAATCATAGAAAACTTGTTTTGAGAGATGTACATAGAGCAAATGAGAGAATAATTAGATATCACATTTTAGTGAATTAAATTTTAATGAAGTAGTTAACATACATATGCACAATTGAATTATTTCTAAACAATACTCTTATGATCGGCCGAACAATCCAGCCTGAGGTATTCAATATTCTCCTTCGTTTTCGCTTGCTTAGGTTTGTGCTGACAGCTGACATAGCTAAAATGTATCGACAAGCTATGGTACATCCTGCTCATCGAAAGTTCCAGTACATTCTATGGAGGACAGATGAATCAATACAAACATATGAACTCAACAGAGTCACATATGGCGCCACTTCGGCTCCATCTTTAGGGATTCGTTGCCTTAAATATTTAGCGGATAAATACAAAACATCATTGTCATTAGTTTTCTGCGCTCTAGAGGGAGATTTTTATGTAGACGATTTTATCACAAAAGACGACAAGATTGATACGTTAGTTCGAAAACTTGAAGAAGCCACATCCATTTTAAGATCAGCTGGGTTAGAGTTGTCTAAATGGAATAGCAATCTCCCAAACATCGACATGGCTGTATAGAACACAAACATAAAGTTGAGTGAATCAGGTCTCACTAGCACTTTGGGGATATCGTTTAACTCGGTTTTGTGATCAGTTTATCTTTTCATATAAACAGAATAAAACATACTCTAAGAATACAAAACTATCTATTCTTTCACTTTCGTCGTTGATCTTCGATCCATTACGCCTCCTTAGTCCAATCATTATTAAAGCAAAGATAATCCTCCAACGATTGTGGATCGAAAAAATTGACTGGGATGCATATCTTCCACAAAGCATCGAAACCGAATGGGAGCAATTTATGGTCGATTTACACTCTGTACAGATTCTATCGGGTCCTATATTTGCCTTAATCGCAAGTAGGCATAGTTATCAAATCCATGGGTTCGCTGATGCATCTATGCACGCATATGGTTGCTGCATATATCTCAGAGCAGTTGATAGTACATGGTCTACACAAGTAAGGCTTTTGGTATCACAGTCTCGTTTGTCACCTATAAATAGAAGACAACTTCCTCGGTTGGAGCTGTTGCAGCTCACCTGTTATCAAAATTGTGGGAAAAAATTGAAGGCATTTTTAAAGGTGGCCAGTTAGAGGTTTACTTTTGTTGGCAACCTAGTTACTGAAATCCATGAAAAAACACGAGGAGTCATTTAGCGCCACGTTTCTGCACAGAAGAATCTGTCTGAAAATGTATCAAGAGCATGCAATATTCAGGAGTTGAAAGGCTCGATCTGATTCGATGGCCCACAATTTTTATTGCAGAGTGAGGGAAATTGGAAGTCAAGAATAGAGATCTCGCTTTCTTCTGAGAAAACCTCATTAGAAAAAAGAAAAACAGTACTCATCTGTAAAAAATCAGAACGCAATTTTGTATGCGGGATAGTCGAGCGTTATATAATAGTTCCTATTCCAAAATCCTTCGAACATTAACCTATGTAATAACATTTTGTCATCCTTTGAAAAAGTAGATGACTGCAATTGATCCATTTTTAACGGTTGGAGATAGACAATGCTTTATTGCAATGAGACTCGTTTACTGAAGAAATTGATGCAATCCAAAACAATTGTTCTATTAAAGGATCTATTAACTGGTTGAATCTCTTCGTGCAGGAGACAAATGGTCTCGTTTTACTGAAAGTAGGAGGACGGCTAAAACATGCGGGGATTAGTGAGGAGTGTAAACACTCCATTGTTTCCAAAAAAATTATCCATTCACAAAAACCTTAGTCCGATATCTACACTTATCTAATTACTATGCTGGACCAAGAGCTCTGGTTGCCTTGCTGAGACAACGGTTTGTAATCAATGCTCGAGAAGTCGCAGACGTACCCTAAGGCAGTGTATTCACTGTGTTAAATATCGACCCTGTTGGAGCAAATCATGGGCGATTTGCGGAAAGCGAGGGTGACTCCATCACGTTCTTTTTTGTGCTGTTTAGTAGATTTTTGCGGACCTATCTACACGTATCTAAAGATCAGGGGCAAGGTGCCCTACAGATGCTATGTTGCAGTGCTTGTCTGTTTCTCGTCAAAAGCTGTTCATTTAGAAGTTGTTTTTGATTTGCCGGCCAAGGCATTTATTGCAACTTTGAAAAGGATGATTGGTCGTGGACATACATTGCGACAACGCAACCAATTTTGTGGGATCACAATCCAAATTAAAAGATTTTCGCAATATGTTCTTTAAAAAATGTTCCCAAGATATCTTGAAAATTTTTTGTACTAATGTTGGCATAAATTTTTATTTTATACCCCCAGGGCACCTCACTTTGGCGGAATCTGGGAAACGGCCGTTAAGGTCGCAAAGGGTCATCTCCACCGAAGTTTTCGTTGAGCAAGGCTGACGTTCGAGCAGCTTTCTACGGTACTTGTCAAGATTAAAGCCGTGATGAACTCTAGACCAATCTCCCCCATGTCATCCGACCCTACTGACCTGGAAGCTCTTACGCACGCACATCCATTGATAGGGTTATTTTTCTTTTCGCTCAGCGCTAGTTTGTACAGTACGAAATCTCTTTTTTTTATCGAATTTCGTACATCCTTCTAATATAAAGAGGATCCAACTACTTGTTTCATACAAGCAGATATTCCAAGTTGGCGTTAAGAAAACGCTCTTAACGTATAGTAAATTTTGAGATAAATTCCAGCAGAGAAATTTTGATTCTGAAATGAAAACGAGAAGCAAAATTTTGTTTAAAAAAAAAATTAGGGGAAGTGGTTTTACGTCACTTTTGTGATTCGGAGCACGAAAAAAAGCCCCAACGAAAACCCCAATAGATCGTCACTAACTGTGTGACCCTGTCTGTGAATACGTGTGAATTGTCATCAATATCATTTTCTCCCCCATTTTACACAAAACCCGCCCATTTTACGCAAAAAACGTCATTCACATTACGCACATAGTGAACTTCATGTGCAAATCGCTCTCATTGTAGCAATTTTACTTTTAAATTCTGGCAGGTCATCGCTTGCGCTCATCAAAGATTTATCGATCTTTATAGAAAAGATTAGTAGAGGTTTGGCCGAGTGCGAGGCTTGAAGTTATGGCTAAGGAGGATATCCTAGTGGACCTAAAACCCGCAACTGGATCCCAGCTGAACGCTCCTTCCAAGAAAATATTCTGGGGATCATTAGGCTCAGTAACCCAATCCTTCCAACTCATGACTGGAAAGTCGCGAAACCGAAGGAATTCAGGGGCCCTTATAGGTGGGCGTTAATTTTGATTAATAAGGATTCCCTTAACCCATTACCACAAACAAAAGATTTGATTGGGTTCACATTCGAGTCTACAACCTGAAGAGTTTACAAGAAGTATGAGTTGGATGCTGATAATCAACCTCCTCCTCCTTTAAGCGAAGCAGGAAACACAGCCTCATATCTTGGAACATCGATATCCTTTCCTGAAATGGAGAGTGGCAACCCAAATCTTTTTGAGGTGACATCCAAGCCGGCGGTCTCCACCTACGACACCCTGTCAGAAATGGAATCCGACGACAGATAAAAAAGAGACTCTTCACGATCAGAGGATGAAGATGAGCTTCTGGGCACATTTTCAGAATCGGAGCACTCAAATGACACCATGGTGGAAGATTCTCTGTTTGAATGTACCAATGATACGGTTCCATCAGATTAACCTCCATTATTACAAAAAGGCCTCGGCAGCACTCATTCCGCATTCTATCTAAAGACGCAGAAGATATCATCCAAAACAAGGAACCATGGATTGTAGGGCAGAAGGCGTGTTTCATGGACCTGGGACACATGAATACTCTATACAAAAGGCAAATGTAAGATCAGAACATGTATATTAGCGAAACATAGCCTTAATGTACCCTTACTTCCTAATCTCAGCGACCTCGACATAACCCTTGCCAAACTGGAGACTGCCAAAGGTATCTACTGGTTGATATCGGCATATCTTGGCCACGATCATGTGGGCCCTCTCTCTGGTGATAACCAACAAAGGCTGGTACTGGAAACTGGAAGGCCAAAATCTGCAATATTGGCAATGAGCCCACTTTCATAACTAAAAACTTCAAAGAAGTGCTATACATATATATATTTCTCTTTTATTTTTTTAAATTAGCGTGCTCAAGGGGTTAAGGTACCCCTAAGATGTTTGCACACAACGCAGGCGAAGGAAAGTTAGGGAGGAAAGAAAAAGAGGTACCAGTATTCCATAATGGCATTCCATAAGCGAGATGCACGGCTTAAGGGTAAACTGATGAGCATTCATAGCAAAACGGGTATTCAGTGGAGCACTTGTGAAAATATATTTTCTATAAGAGAGCCTGATGCCTAACTCTGTCAAATGCCTTAAAAATAACTATCTAGCTTTCGGGAGATTGATGTACGCTTTGGTTACACTCTTCAGTGAGACATGCCATGAAATCACCAGTGGACCTCTTGCTGCGAAAACCATATTGCAAATCATTGAGAAGTTTTCGCGTTTTGGAATATTTCCATGACCTTGGAAAGAAGGGATGGAGGAGGAGAGAGAAAAGGATTCGCCGTTTTTATTGACGAGCTGGAAAAATTTCCATCTGCTCGGAAATAGTGCTAAAGAGTAGGATCGATGGAAAAGCTTGCACAGTGGTTTTGCCAGCGTGGAAGAACACCTCTTTGGAAGAACAAGAGATATACCATTTGGACCAGCGGATTTGCGTATGTTAAGTTCTTTAAGTACTCTTTGCTACTACACAAGTGCGAAAGTGGATTCGTTTCATTGAAGATTCGACGCACGCAAATATAGGCGGAGACAAGAAACAATCTGGAAGTGTGGAGCTGGCCTTGTTTAAGGAGCTGAAGGCTGGAATGTCATTGTAAATGAGTATTGGGATGGAGCGGAATTTCTGATGTTTTTGACGAACAACTAAAAATTGTTACTACCGTTGTGACATTGTACAAGTAGTAGTTTTTGCCTCTGTTTTTGATCGTATTGGAATTTCACACGCTTAATAAAGGCCTTGCAGTCATCCCCGGCTTGTTTGAACTTTTTTCGGTTTTCTTCTGTTGGGTTGGTCTTGTAGGATGGGAAAAACATTTCCCTAACCCTGACTGATCGAATCGTACCACGCCTTTTCTTTTGGTTTAATACTCTTGATCCGATGAGGGATAAAGAGTCTTATTCCAAAGAGAATGGTGTCTGTGATCATATCAGCAACAGTATCCACGTTGTTATCGAGGAAACATAACGACCAGTTAAAATTCCTGAAGAAGCTGTTAAGTCCGCTCCAATTTACTTTCTCGTATTGTCATACGGTTCCTTTAGGAATATTTTCTCTAATTGTGTGGTGGGTGTACGAGAAATTAGCTGATATGACATCATGGCTCGACGAGCCTTGAGGGGAAAGCACATCAACAGTGTACTTATGAGGGAGAGAAATTAAAAACAAGTACTGGATGTTGAGAGTATGACCATCAACGTCTGGTATTGGTCAATACGCATATTAAACAAATAAATTCTTTTTTTTTCTGTTGAGTTTTTGTACTATTGTATATCTAGGATTCAGTCGCGGCGGTTTTTCTGTTGTTCGCTGATATAAAATTTGCTAGTATCCTGGCGATTTGTGAATCCTAGAAATCGAGTTAGAAGCTGATTATCAAGCATATTTGATAAGCTAACCAAGTCCATTCATGTTAATGATGCGCGTTTAAAGAATTTAGAGCAATCCTTTTAATAAGCTCGAGAGTTGTATCAAATAATTATTGCAGCTCCTAGTGATGATGTAAAAATTCAGTATATAAAAACGTTAACTTTTCATAATCTGAAGGAACAATATTGTAGGTAAGTACACTTCCGAATTAAAAACACAATTACAAAGTACAGATACCCAAACTCAAAGACAAGGTTCACTCAATAACTCAATGGGAGGAGCAAAAACTGCATCAAGAATCCGCTGAGGGGATTAAATCACTTATCGATACCACTAACGAAGCCAAGCAGTCCTTAGAAAGTGCCTGTCACCTAATGGAAAGATGTTCTTATTTACAATACCGTCTAGAAACGTCCTAGTAACTCGCGTGGTCTTTGGGAAGCACACATTTCATCGTACGTAGATTATCTAAAATACAGCATCCTGGAATACTTCTTGTTAATGAGAGCAAGAACATTAAGTATAGGCAAGTCCAGAGGAACTGCGACTACAGTACGGCTGCATAATTCAACGGTTCGTAGTTGTTCACTGTTTCTTCACTTATATTCGACCCATAGTTGTTTTAAATTGAAGGCAATCAATCCGACAAGATATTGTAAGAAAACACAAGTTATGTTAGAACTGTCTCTCAAGCGTGCACAAAACCCAAAAGTGCACCAGTACGTTTACTTGTTCTTATTGTAAAAAATTGCTCTCCAGGAACTTCCTTTTCCACTCAACTCCTTCAGACACAGTCTACTGATGGTCTATCTTCCTCCACCAGAACAGTAAAGTCCAAAATGTTTTTCTGGCTACAGTGCTCGTCAGTGTTTATACAAGCACAGGCCAACCTATGATGCTGTGAGCTTTACTAGATCCTAGATCGGAGGCATACTTCATAACTGAATCTGCTGCACATATTTTGAACCTTAAGCGGGCAAGGGCCGTGGTTTCCATAATTGGCGTGGGCGAAACTAAAATGAGTTTATCAAAGCTCAAGGTTACGCTAACGATTCACTCCAATTTCAATGTAACATTCAAATTGCAACTTCAGGCTTTGGACCTACCCAAGTCACTGCCAAAATCTGGAACTCGCTGATTGCAATTTTGATAAGCCAAGTAAATTTGGCATTGTACTCGGCAGTGATATTTATTCATCAAATCTTCTCCACGGAACAGTGAAAGGAATACTTGGTATCCCCATGGCACAAAGAACTGAACTGGGATGGGTACTTTGCGGTGTTATCTGCAAGAACCAATCGTCGGTCCTTTCACACGCGAAATTCATTTCTACGGAACGCATCGCCGACTAGCTGACGGAAAATATATGGTTCAGCTTCCATTGTGTGTTTGAAGAATATAAAAGGTTAGGGCATATGTCAAAAGTGCATTTTCTGTCTATAATGAATGCTCATTACTGCATTCCGCACCACGCTATAATCAAAGAAGCAAGTTCTTCAACAAAACTTTGTATTGTTTTTGACGTGTCATGTAAACCTTCGGACGGCACCTCACTAAATGATCGTCTGTTAGTAGGCCCGCGGTTACAAGATGATATTGTCGATCACGTCACCCGCTTCCGACAACGTAAAATAGGATTTGTAGTAGATATTTACAAAATGTTTAAGCAAATTTGGATCACTCTACAGAATTCGGTTCACTGGCTTGTTTTATGAGAAAGTTGGGGAAGAAATCAAAACGTTTCGCCTTAACATGGTAACTTTTTTTACTACCTCGGCGCCATATCTAGCAATTCGCACCCTTCATCAACTAGCATCAGATGAAAGAGAAGACGTAGATGACGTGATTCACGGAGCAGACTCAATAGAGAAATGCAACGCGCGCTTACTACAATGCTGGGGCGTGGCGGCTTTCAATTAAAGACGTGGGCAAGCAATAGCGAGATATTGCTAACAGCTATACCAGAAGATGAGAGAGAGATATAACTACCCTTTATATTCGACAACCGATCATCAAAATCAAATAATCAACACCTTCGGAATACTATAGGATCCTGGAAAAGACAGCTTTGCTTTTAAGGTAAATCTTACAGATCAGAAGAGGACTACGAAGAGATCAATCCTATCTGACATCGCGCGTCTATATTATCCAATGGGATGGATTTCTTCTCGTGTGATTACTAGCAAAACCCTAATGCATGAAATTTGGAAACAGCATCAGATTTGGGACAGCGAAATTTCAGAGTCAATAATTTTGCCATGCACAATCTCAAGGTTGAACTCAATGTCATCATCGTACTCGACATTCACCGGTGGTTGAGCACCACATGCGACTCCTGTCTGGATTTTTGTGGTGCCCTACAGCTGGCACAATTGTTAACCCATATTTTAGAAACAATGGATTTTGAAAGGAAAAAACTATGCTTGGTGCGATTCGCTAATAACATTTGCATGGATAAAATCAGCACCGTATACGCTAACAACGTTTTTAACTAATAGAGTTGCTGAGATCCAAGAGCTTATACCACAGATAATAAATCTATACAGATGTCTCATCCCTGTAAAAACTCATCGTCCAGCCGACACGAGCTTTCGGAGTAATTTAAAGTTTTTTTATTTTCGCTATTTCTTGCTTTGTTTACTGAGAGATATTTTTTTCTCTCACGACAAGTTGATGGCAGTGGCACAAGGAATACGAAAAACAAGTGCAAGGGGCTTGCGGGAAGGTGTTGAAGACTTGGCTGTTTGTTTTCATTGGACTGTAATAGGAAATTATATAATTTTTCATGAATTGGTATTTTGTTTGAGCGTATGGGTATGAATGTAAGAAAGAACAATTCAAAGGCGGGAAAAGTGGAATATTTCATTACATTTTGTAATTAGAAGTTTGGCAAGCAAAATATTATTTATAAATATATTTTACCCATATATGTATTACTTGATATATACGAGTATATGTACATATATCTGCTAAATTTTTATATAAAACAAATAGCGTTTAGTTGCAGGTATTACATTACATATATTTATATATATGTATTATATATAAATTGACCCGCCCTCGTATATTTATACATATTATGTATATGTGTATTGATTTCCGTAACACAATTAGAGCTGTTTTGCTCCTAGTATAACTAATAAGATTTTTAGGTTAATCACAAACTACCTACATATCTACATATTTCTAAAAGCTGAAAAGTAGGTACACATTTATGTATATCTGAACAACAATCTGCAAATAAAAATGTCCTGGAGGAGAACAAAGTGCACAATACTACATTGCTGTGCAACCGGAAATGAATTTTCGGATATGAAATTATTTCGTTGCCCTAAAAAAAGGCACTGTTAAATATGATGAATGGTTAGCTTTGACGGAGGAGTCTCGTGAACATATAAAATGCCTTAAAAAACCTTACATTTGCAGCAAACATTTCGAAAATCCCTTTTTGGGAAAAAAATATTTAAAAACAAACGCTTATCCCTCTCTCTTTTTAAAACGAAGCGAAAGTGTTCCGAACTCTGAAGACGGTTCTGTTTGCTTTGATCCAGTCAAAGCTAAGATTACTTATGAAAATTATAAAGATTTAAAACTGAGTTCGAGTGAACCGACAATAGGGGAACTAAACTTGGCTTCTAAAAATATATTAAGGACAAAATTCAATGATCACATTGAATTTGCTTGGGCCAATTGTGAGGCTCATGCAATCTTTTTACATTAGGAGAATTGAAAAGCTCAAGAAATTGAACAATGTCTTGAGAATAACTATTAAATAAAATCGAAATCAAATTTATTAAATCAAATTCGTCGTTTAAAAGAGGACAAGAAAAGGCTACAAGCGCGTGAAAAGCAAAACATTCAAGGGAAAATCGATTCATTGCTTGGTATTCATCAAAATGCTATGACATTTTCGAAGCTCATCTTATCACAGGGTAAAAATGAATACGAAGAGGAGAAATGGATTTCGCAGTGCATCTTTTTTCGTTCAGCTGCCGGATACAACTTTTTGCGAGATCAACTTGAGATACACTTGCCGCATCCATCTTCATTGCACAGGTGGATTAAAATTAAAAGTCTGTCACCTGGCTTAAATAGAAATGTTATGCAGGAAATTAAGGAAATAACTTCGAAATTACCACCAAAAGAAAATGAAGTTGTGGTTATATTTGACGAGATGAGCCTTCAGACGGAACTAACCTACAATAAATTTAAAGATGAAGTTGAAGGTTTTGATGATTACGGAAGAAATCAAAGATATAATTCGTACGCTAAGTCTGCATGCGTCTTTATGATTCGGAGCATATGTGGAAATTTTAAGCAAGTTTTACATCACGTGCTACTTCAGTCTGGTTTAACAAATTGGATCCAAAGTCCCTACTCCAAGGAACAAAATCATACTCTATATTATTGATTTTGCTAGTTAAAATATGGTTCATTCATGTCTTTCGGAAAAATATTTCCAATATCTTCCTTACTTAGGAGACACTGCAGTCAGACACTACAGGAGCTCAACCAACAAGGATTTCCACCTGGCGCGATCTTTCACCAGCTGTTTCCAGCGGTGCTGCACTCCAAATTGGTTGAGATCCCATTCCACTTGTTCGAACTACCATATATTCGGTCGAACATTACTGCGTTGTCCTCGAGTCACGGAATTAAAGATTTTCGATCTTTACATACAAATATTTTGCGTACAGTTTTAAAAACTCCCTTTAACATAACTTGAAATAAAAGGGAGCAAATATGTACTCGTAAATATACATTTTCTGAATAAGTTCGATGTTGCTCAATGCTTGGAAATTTGTCAAATTTTGTAGGTACTTAATATCCTGAGCACAAAATTGACAAAAATTCAAATCGGGAAATTGCTATAGCGCTCATGTACATACATATGTATATATTTGTCCCCATAACATGTATTAGCCTTTAACACTTCGTGCTTCAAATATAAAACCACTTTTATAGTCTGGTGCAACGTCATACCCACCCCCTCCAGCACGTCCACATCGCGGACCATCGATCTCATGATCTTCAAAATTATATTCCTACCCCCATTTAATTTACATTGCATAACAAGTTACAAACAAAATAACAAGCACACGTACATAAACCCAAGCAAACCGGTTATGCTGGGCAACGTCAACGTATGTTTTTTTTATTTATTTCTTTCGTTCACGTATTGTTTTTGCATAGGAGCGCGATAGGAGATAAACGACTTTGCATGTGTGAGTGACAAGTGGCAAGAGCAAAAAGCGAAAAGAAATAAAACGAAAAAATCGATTTTTATGCTCTTTGTAAGAACTTGCAGATTTAGTTCGATTTCATTTTCATAGTACAAAACTTCCCATATGAATGAGACATCTGTATAGATTTATTATCTGTGCTTATACTATAGATCCCAAACCGCTGGAACTATATCCAGCAGACGTCGCTTCTAGAGGAATCTCACCTAGGGATCTTCTCTCTCATATACTATTGTGGGATGGGCCAGCATTTTTATAGATGTTTGATGAGAGCAACTATCCATCGATTATCATACCGACAACAGATTTCGAAAAGAAAATTGTAATAACTCCCAACCCAAAGAATGACTTCATCGAAGTAATATTTGAAATTGAAAAATATTTTTCACACCTGCGATCATTTGGCAACATATAAAACCAATTAACTCTTAAATATATATTCTAACTTACAGCGAGTTCACAACAATTGCAAAAAACATCTTCGCCCTGTACTGGATCGGTAATTTCGGAAGAAATTTCATCAGTTTGAATGGGACTAATAGCTATAGCTCAAAAAGAATCGCGGAAGATATTACAAGGATATTTGATAAGGAACTTGTCTCCAAAGGCAGTAAATTGGCAAGGCTCTCGCCTTTCATCGACAAAAACTGTGTGTTGCGGTCATATGAGAACACTTCATGGCGGTCAGCAGCTTATGATGGTCAGCAGCCAATGATGGCTATATACACCACTGCCGCACATATTGCAGGCATAAACCACCTCAAATGCAGCACAAGATGGGAGACTTACCTTCGCTCACAGTTAACGGAGTCGATTACGGCGCCTCTGTACAGCTAAAAGTGTGAAAAGGTCCGGGCAATAAAATTACTAAAGCGTACTTCGCGTTATTTATATGCTTTTGCATAAAGGCAGTTCACATACAGCTTGTAACCGATTAAAGCACAGCCGCGTTTCTTAGGGCCTTTAGGAGATTTACTGCACTAATCTCTATAGTGGCTGCGTAACTAATTTTCAAGGAGCAGCCAGAATCATTGAACTGGGGTGTTTATACCATACCAAAAAAGAAGAGATCACTGCCCAGCTTCAGGTGAATGGAACGACTTGGCGCGGACTTGGCTGTCCCGCACTTCGGTGCGCTTTGGGGGGCAAGAGTCAAATCAATGAAATATCACTTAAAGAGATTTATCGGCCAGTACACTCTGACGTTCGAAGAATATGTGACAGTGCTGGCGCAAGTCGGGACTTGTGTTTGAAATAAGCACGCACAATTGAAAGGCTGTCTACAAATCATCAAATTTAGGCGGAGAAAGTGGAGCAAAAACAATAAAGCGAAAATAACTACACAGACAAAAAAAAATCTATGTTTTCTGTCACCTCCCATTGCACAAGTCGAACCCAAGGTGAGCCAACGTAACAACTGCAGGAGGCCAATGAACTGTTGCATAACGATGATGGCGTTTATGCATAGCAGTTTCTCTACCAGAACAAGATGAGAAACTCGAAGGTCAACGAACGATACGGAGCGCCAAGGTCGATACAAATTTGCTTTCGTGGAAATCAGCTGTGGGAGTGATAATCACTCTTCAAGCTGCCTGCATCACAATAACTTGTGCTATACGTTCATATGTACAATGTACATAAATACTAATATAAATCAATACACATATTAAACGAAGAAATTATTTTAGACATGGATATGTCTTGTTTTTTTCTGAAAAATGTGTCCCATTTTTGCCTTCTTTCTACAGTTCAGTAATCGTACTCTGTGTGCGGATAAGTTTGTCTTTTATTGTTGGAAACAGGGGTTGATAGGAAGGAAGCATCCAATTGTGGGTAAATGTGTAGTATGATGCGCTGTTTATGTGTAATGCAGGTGGTTTAAGGGTTGTCTGTAGTTGACTCATAAAAGTCAATACATAGATTTTTTGCTTTTCTTCTTTTAGTTGATCGATCGTACATTCCTTCCTTGTATTGTGTTTACAATGGGTTACCGGAACAGGGGTGGATAGAAAAAAAAATAATTGTAAGAAAGTATGTGGTAGTCTTTATTTTTATTCTGATTTTGCTCGCCTATAGTCTGATTCTTAGGGGTTTGTTAGAATATCTAGAACAGCATCATTATTACAATATGCCGATAATTCTCAGTGGTGATCTCAATTTAGATCTACGTAGCCCTGATGGTGCCAAGTTTGTAGAATTGATGCACAACGATGCACAACATGGTTTAGAAATAGACTACAATCTAGCCATCTCAACAACTCGTAATTCAACCTGTATTGATGCCATCTTCTCCCGACACATCGATAATCTTGAGACACGCCACTATATTTCCTACTTTAGCACACACCGCCCATTATTGTCTATAACATCGAGTTATACAATTTGAGTACAACAGGTGATGTCTATACTGGAACTAAACTAATTTTTTCATGAAGGTAATACCATAACATAACTTAAAAAAACTTGTGTTTTTTTGTTTTACACCGTAGTAAAACTTTAAACAACCTCTTTTTTTGCACAACCACCCTATATTCTATTTATCTTCACTCGTAAAACAATTAAGGTTTTTTCGTCGTATGCCTATAAGACATATCCATGCACCAATGTATTTGCATGTCGTATAGATACTTTCAGCAGTTTACTGCGTTTTTAGATAATTTTTTCTATTGAGTTTTTGTACTATATATAGAATTCAGTGGCGACGGTTTTTTTTTTTGTTCACTGATATAAAGTTTGCTAGTATCCTGGCGAAAACGATAATTGCCTTTCGGAGATAGAATTTTAACCACATGAGGTTGAATTCCGTATTGGAACAGGGATTACATTGTGGTGTAGTTTGGTAAGCAGCATCACTAGGGATGTAAATGGCGAGACCGCGATGAGAAGCGAATGATCGTAGAAACGACATCGTAGCCAAGCAGCTTCAGATCAGCGTGATCTGAGAGGTGTGGGCGGGGATCTACCTGTGTTTCACTAATTTCTAAAACAGCTGGTCTGTATTTACAGACGTGGACATTCGCAGAAAAGTGATTAATTTTTACCCCGTGTATGTTTACTACATCCACCTTAAATTCCCGAGTCACTATAAAAATATAGAAAAGAAAAACAAATAGAAAACATAAACACCGACGATGCTAAGCAAATCTGGGAAGTGAAAATTCTGACGTTGGTTTACCGAATCAAATTGTTGTAGGTGTTATGCCCAAATGAACAATAGAAAACAGGTCACCAAAAAAATTCTCACTCACAACCCGCATTCCATCACTTATTACCTACACTAAGGCATTGCTACATTATATGACAAATACACAGTACTTATGACCAGGAGCGGGAGAAGTGGGATACAGGCACCTTGTAATTTTTTTTCCTTCTTCACTGCACTGTACTACTTGTTTTTTTTTTGTCCCCATGCGCGAGTTAATGACGTAATCTCACTCTCCGCCTATTCCGTCATTCTTATCAAGTAATATACACCAGATTATTTCATTATTTAGGAATGTAAACAACATTACCACCAACATCACCTAAAATGCATTATCAAAACAAACAATTAACTACCCAAGTAATAGTAAACAACAAACAACGGAATATTCCATGGTGATAACAGACGTGGCATCAATAGTATAAATAGCATTAAGATCTCATATATTGGTTAGCCTTAAGAATATGAATAAAGAGCATGCATTTCGGCGTAGCATACCATAAATAATCTTTTTACTCAACTACCAACATTAACTGGGAACTCAAGCCGGTCTAACTCTTAACAGGGTAATGAAATACAAATTCCACGGCTTTGAAGAAAAGTACAAAACCAATCTCTGAAAAAGTGGGATATAATAATTTAAATCCAGTCTCGTTAAAAAAGGCAGAGCTTGAAATAGTAGGCAGCCAAAACGGATAAATTCGTGAAAGATAAAAGTGAAACAAAAGCTTCCAGAATACAAAGAGACCCGCTCACACTGCACATCGCACAGATGTGCGATCACAGTACACCGTTGATGTCCTCTTCCCTCTAGGCTCGTCGGACCATTGTGTCATATCAGCTAAATTCCTAAAAGAAACGTATGGCAATACGAGAAAGCCGACTGGAGCGGTCTTAACAGCTTCAATAGGAATTATAACTGATCTGATATGATCACAGACACCATTCTCTTTGGAATGAGATCCTTTATCCCTCATCTGATGAAGAATATCAAACCAAAAGAAAAGGCATGGTTCAAGCTGTAAAGGGGTTATCAGGGTTAGAGAAATGTTTTTTTGGTCCTTCAAGACCATCCCGACAGAGGAAAACCGAAAAAAGTTTAAACGAGCCAGGAATGACTTTAATGTCTTTCTTAAGCGTATGAAATTTCAGTACAACCAAAAGTTGAGGCAAAATATACAACAATGTCCCAAAGGTAGTAAAAGCTTTTGGTCGTTTATCAAAAACATCAGAAATGCTGCCTCATCCTCCATCCCAACGTTCATTCACAATGACATTCCAGCTATCAGCTCTTTAGGCAAGGCCAATTTGCTTGCTGCACACTTTGCGACCAGTTCAACACTCCCAGATTGAGCTTTGTCCCCGCCTATATTTGAGTGCTTCGCAATCGTGTAGTAGCAACAGTACTTAAAGATCGCAAATTACATAAATCCGCTGGTCCAGATGGTATATCTCCTCTTCTTCTGAAGAGGTGTTCTTCCACGCAGGAAAAACCACTGCGTAAGCTTTTTCATCATTCCTACCCTTTAGGACTCTTCCCGAGCAGATGGAAAACAGCATTTGTCCAGCCCGTCACTAAAAATGTGAATCATCTTCTCTCTACTCCTGCAGACCTATTGCACTGACGTCCCTTCTTTCCAGGGGTGGACGTGGTGTAGTGGTACTAGCAATCGCTTCTCACTCGGAGGGTCTAGGTTCGAGTCCTGCCCGTGGCAAGTCAGTTTTTCATTTTTAATTGGAACTCAGACAGAAAAATTCTGCGTGTGAAGGCATAACACTGACACGTAGATTTGACTGTTGTAGAGTTTCAAGCACAGAAAAAAATACTGTGAATTATAACTCGAATCACTCTGAGTGAAGCAAAAACTCTCCGTCCTATTCGGAATGAAATGAGGTCGAAGTACATTGGACTAAACCAAACAGCCATACAGGTAATTCAGATGTAGAACGACTACATTCTACAATTTTAGAAAAAATAACCGTTATCGAAGAACAAGACCTATCTATTGAAATGAAAATACAATTAGTCCTAGACAACTACAATAACCGTCATCATTCAACAATCAGAACGACACCTAGGAAGGCTAAAGAAGAAATAGATGAGGGAATTTTGTATAAATTAGTTCAAGACACAAAAAATAAAAGAATAGAAAAACTTAATGAAAGACGCGAAAACTATATTGAAAAAAGACAGGAAGGACCAATAAAAAATTAGAAGCACTTTAGACATAAGGAACAGCCTAGATATAAAATTAAAAAGTTAGAAAACGTACATTTAACAAATATTAAACGACCGCTTAAATTTACAGATCATATTCCTAACAATGATTTTCTTAATACCAACGATACACGGAGCATTGCAGATAACATCAATCAATGAACAGTCAGGATATCTAAAAATAAAGATCTGTACAGTTCAAATTACTAATCAAACCAATATAATCTTACATATTATTAATCCAAAGGAAATCCTCAATACCATTACACAAATTAGAACCAACATAAAGCACATACAATTAGAAAATAAAGAAGTAGTTTATCATAGAATAGAAACATTAATAGCAAAAATGAATTCCATAATGCCGAATAAAGCAGAGAGACAGAAATGGCTTTTTTGAACTATGGACGATACAGACAGACAGTCTATACTGAATCATTTGGATATTGTGAAACAAAATACACATAACACAATTAACACTATTAACAACCAAATTAGAATTAACAAACATTTCAATGAAACCATACAATATTTACAAACAGTCATACTCAATGATATAAAAACTATTTTAGACACCTACAATGGAGTAGATAGTGTTATGAATAAACTCTTAAAACAACAACTATACTTAGACCAAATTACCAAACTAGATTTCTTGGAAAATAAAATCAACCAAATACAAGACAACATTGTATCCCCGAAATATAACATTATTCACCCAAGTATCCTTACAATGGAAGAAATTAATGAATACGAAATTGATTTTTATAAGCTAAAATTGTTAAAAATAGGCATTTCCGAATATCAAAATAATCTTATTATAATCGCAATAAGAATTCTAAAAAATTACATCTCAGTCAAAAAAAAAAAATTAGTAACCCCATTGCCAAATAAGGAAATCTTTGAAATAGATAGTAAGGATGAATATATTATAGAGATAAAAAATAAGATATATATGTACATATCAGTCAGATATCACTGTAAGTGAATTAAAATTAAGTAAACATTGCACTTTAACAAAAAATTGTAAATTAAGTTATAACAATGAAACCCAAATAAAACCAATAGATGAGACCACTATTGTAATTAAAAATGCTAACAAAGATATACTTAAACAAAATTGTGATGTACGAAATATTACACTAAACAAAAATTATCTCATTAACTTCTTTAATTGTCAAATCAGTTTGTTAAATGAATCTTTTTACAATCAGCAAGAAACTTTCGAAGACATATATTTCTACCCCGATAATAATATATGCTCCACATTTACCAAAACCCTTACATTTGATGATATTGTTTCTAGTAACATTAAAAACATTAAAGAAATAAAAGAATTACGATTACACAAAAATATAGCATATGGATTAAACTTTAGCATGATAGTAATTATAATAATTATTGTATTAGCCTTTACACATTTTTGTACTAAATCATATATGTTAATCCAAACTAGAATTCAGGAGAATTCTTACTCAAACCGAGGAGGAGTTACATATACAAAGTCTACTTCCGAAACGACAGTCAATCCCCCAAACCACCGAGGAGTAGGTCATTCGACAACAACCTAAATACAGCGGGCATTCACCAAGGAATATATGCAACACCAGCAGTAACCAACATTACCCCAATTACGCCACCACTATACGATGACACAGCGAAGGCAAGCTACAACCAACCTGTAAATATGGATTAACAAAATACAGCAGTATCATCAATATCAGGCTATATAATGCCAAGCAGAGACATCGATCGTCGTCCAGTAATACGATTGTAATAAGGTCCAAAGAGTGACCAAAAATAAAAATAAAAGAAATTAAAAAGTGTTTTTTTTTATTTATTTGGCCACACCCAAATTATACCTCGCGCGATACTTTATAACAAAAATAAAATCGCTTTGTTCATAGTCATATGTGTCGAAGCACCAGAGTCCACATACCATGTATTTTGTAAAATGTTCCCATCTGCTGAATTTGGGGCCCAAGTTCACCAAGTGTGGCAGCGAAATTTATTATTTTTTAGGTTTTTGTGTAAAAGACTCGCTCACCATCGCCTTTGGAGCTCCACTACTACCATTGTATTGGATATTTTGTAAGAGCAACTTTTTAACTAAATCTGACGCGTGTTTTGACGATGAGTTCTCAACTGCCATTACAAACGGTTTGTAATCCTCAGGCAGACCAGCCAGCATCAAGCACGCGCTGATTTCATCGTCAATTTTTAAGCTAGCTTTCTGTCGCGTCAGCAATGTACGAGTAATTTTGAGTTTCTAGCAACAAAATTAATTCAGACTTCGCTCTTAAGACCTTTTTGCCGACCAGCAGCAGCTGATGAAATGCTTAATTGAATATGAGCGAAGAACAGATGAAGAACAAAGAATAAAACGCACGCCTTGAGCTTAGTACACGAACTAACTTTATTGTTTATTGTTACGCTTTATATATAGTATGTGATTGTATTTACATGGCTTTGCTTGAGAGTATATGTATAAAATAATTAGATTTATTTTAACAGTCACCATCCAAAGGATTTAGAAACGGCATATACCACGATAACTCAAACATGCAGTTTGACGCACAAATTACACCATAACGATACAATCAACCACCAAATCCTCGACCACAGAGATATGAGGATAGAAGGAGATAAAATCCAAATATATAAGTATAATGTAATTATCAACCGCGCCAAGAATGGATGGAAGTCTATAACTCTCGTCAATAAATGCGACAAACACAATATAACACGCAACCAACTCCAAGGAACAACTTCCAACAGTCTATACACCATTTAGATTAGATCAACGAGCAGCAAAACGTGAAAGAATCCCGTCATCAAGAAACTACAACACAAACAAGGTAAAACAAGTAAACCAGACCAGAGAAAAAGATCTACAATCACTCGTTCCACATGCTGATACCACCTATGAAAAAGGAAGTACTTTTTAATGAAAATAAACGGATTACCATATCTCCAAAGACACAGCCAAAAAACAGGTAAATCTGTTACCATTTTAATTGATGCAGGCGCGACAAATAATTATGTTAGTTATAAGTGCAAAATAGGAGAATCTATACCTATAAAACCAGCTAAGGTTAAAAGGCTTCATGGATACTCTTTGACTAAAGCTAAGAAAATTATTGCACTATTTAATCATAATTTAGTATTTTTTGAAACTGAAGCTTTTAGGCGAACATGACCTTACTGTCATGAAAGCACAAATTGATTTTTTCAAGTATAAATATATATATTTATGTTATATATATATATAACATATAAATATAAAACGAAAGAAATTAGTGAAAAAACAGTAAATTATACAATTAATAACGATAAATATAAAACTAAAATTGAAATTATCATGCGAACAAATGCTGAAACTAACGAAATTATGCGGCTTACAACTACGATACAAGCCACAATGAGGACAAAATCAGAAGATCCTATTTGGGTGAAACAATACTCGTATCATTGCAGACAACGAATTTATAAATAAATAAATAGAAAGATTATTAAATAATCAAATTATAGAACCTAGTAAAAGTCCATACAACTATCTAATCTGAACCGTCGCAAAAAAAGGTACCGATAACGAAGGGAAACCTAAAAGACGTATGGCAGTAGATTTTCAGAAGCTTAATGCTCAGACTATCGCTAATAGATACCCTATCCCAAATGTTACAATGACTATCCAAAACCTAGGCAAGTCAAAAGTTTTACGACATTAGATTTAGAGTCAGGCTTTCACCAAATCTTGATCATGGAATTAGATAGAGGAAAAACCGCATTCAGTGTGAATGGCGCAAAATATGATTTCATTAGAATGCCGTTAGGTTTAAAAAAACGCACTCTCTATATTTCAACGATGCGTAGATGATATCCTACATCCATATATTGTCAAGTTCGAATACGTTTATACTGACGATGTACACATATTTCCTCCTCATCCAAAAAACATATGGACCATATCCACACAATAGTAAACGCACTTTGTTGCAGCAGTTTCATAAATTATCATCAACATTATTACTTATATTGTTTAAAATTTAAAATAATAAATTGAGCAAATACTCGACATGTAAACAAACAAAAACTTGTGCTAAAAATGTCAAAGTAAACACAAATTATTGGAATATGTGAATATGTTATATTGTGCAATAAATATCATAACCAAAAAAGGTCAGATAATTGATATTTAAGCAAAACATTCAAGAATAAAAAAAACAAATTTTATAATGTTGCAAAAGGCAGTTGTTTTATGTTACCCAGTTTGGACTGTATTTTAAAATAGACTGTATTTTTCTCAACACAGTTTTTAAATAGTTTATTTCTTTTAAAAGCAAAATTTAACTTTTTTTTACCGAATTAACGACTTACATTTTGGTCCTTCGAGCCGGATATGAACCAGCGACCTATGGATACATTATTTAAAATCATGCTGTAAAGAAAGTGCTGGCACATTATTTGATCACGTCAATGTGGACGACGTTAATTACGACCAAGCGTGAGAACTTTTAAAATCCCGCTATGATTTCAAACGGATTTTAGTGAACCAGGAATTGAAGTTGTTTTATGATTTGCCAGTCGGCCGCGAGGAATCTGTCATCGGAATCCGTGAACTTTTGGGTAACTCGACAAAAGTTTTACATTCGCTGAAGAATCATGACTTGCCAGTGCAGCACTGGTATGTAATTATCTTTTATTTGCTTTTAAAGAAACTTCCTAAATCCATTCAGTCATCGTGGGAATCTCATCTGGGGACAAACAAGGAAATTCCTATTTTCAAAGAATTTCAGAGTTTTTAGAAACAAAATTTCGAACATTAGAGATGGTGGATCAGCAATAAAACACAAAGCCCCCAACACGAAAAAGGTCTCACAAGAATGTTTTCCATGCCAATAAATATAAAACAGAGTACAGACGTGATTCGGCTTGTGAGTGCATATTAGTAAAATAAGAAACAAAGAGACATTTGAGGAGATTCCTATAGGATCCAATTAGCAGAGTGTCAGCGTGTTCGACCGACATAGTTTATGGGTTCAAATCTCCGAGTACTGTTACTTTTTTTTCATTTAAAAGAAATACTTAATTTAAAGTGGTATTAAGTGTTGTTGCATCACGTGATGAATTGTGGGAGCGGTCCGCTATGCGGACCAGCCGAAAAATCAGGCGAGGCTCCGAGTGGTTCAGGCCAAACAGCCGTGTTAGCTGAACCAAAGATGAAGAGAGGAAGGAGGTTAAGGCCAACCAGCAATCTGCTGAAGCGCCCCTCTCATTCAAAATCTCATGCCAGGTGGATTAAGGGAAACGGCGCCTTCAACTTCTACAACGGCAGCAATTAATTAAACGGGTCATGAGTCAGACAATGAGGAATACCCACACAATTCCGATAGGGGCGAAGGGCGTTACATCTGAGGGCGAACAGCTTCGCAGCTCTGGCTGCGGACGACGGGGAAGATGAAGTTGTAGCTATTCATAGCACCATCAGGCAGCTTCAGGAAAGGGTGCTTGCCATTAAGGCAAAGCAAACAGTCAGGAGGGAAAAAGAGAAAAAATTGAACTCCCTACAACAAGAGCAACAACAACACCAAAAGGTTGCAAGACAGCAACAGCTACAACTCCCAACGGACACCATAAAACACAAAAAGAAAAAACAAACACAAGGGGGAAAAAAAAATACTCAACCGCCACAGCAACAACAGAAGCTGAAATTGCAGTAACAACAACGAAAACATCCTCAACCGTCACAACAACAACAAAAACTGAAACAGCAGCAACAACACCAACAGCATCAACAAAAGCAACAGCTACTGAGACAACCACTGTAACACAGTGGAGGGCTATTATAAAATAAAAAATTTACTGAAGGATTCGACGACGGAGTTCTTCTCCTACACCTCGAAGGGGGACAAGCTGCAAACAATGCTGCTGAGGGGATTAGAGCCGTCGACTGATCCGGAGGAGCTCCGTGAACTGCTGAAAGAGAAAAAGTGCTAAGGGCTCCAATTCGTAGGGGTCAAGCCTTTCACCACAACCTGGTCCACTAAGTCCCACCAGCAATCTGGATGGTCTAAGGAGTATTAAAGTCCTAGACTACCACGTTGTACACTGGGAAAAATTAAAGAGGAGCGAAAAAATTTTACAATGTGTTCGCTGCCAAAGGTTCGGGCACGCCGCGTCGAACTGCGAAATGCAGCCTCGATGCGTGAAATGCGGAAAGAACCACAAGTCCGAGGAATGCGCTCTGGATAAGGACGGAGCGTCTGAAAAAAGCCAACTCTCTTGTGCTTTATGTAGGAACACGGGACACACCGCAAATTATCGGGGTTGTCCCATCAAAAGAATAAATCTGGCCCGGCAGCAGCAAGTAGAATTTAAATGTCCGCCTGTGCATTTACAAACTCCAGCCGTTACTCCTCATGTTATCTACGCCCAAATGGCAGCAGGTAGTGGAAATACGGTACAGCAAGCGAAGGTGGCTTCTCAGGCCCCAGCGCCCGGCGCCCAGAGCACCGGAACCAGTACCTGACATGCATCCAGGGGCAGATTGCTCAGCTACAACATCATATAACTGAACAGACCGCGCGGGTGGATCAAGTATACGCGCTGCTGCTTGGCCTAAGGCACCATTTGCCGTAATGGGTACGTACGTGGCGGAGCAAACCCTGAAGGTAATAGCTGTGAATGTGAATTCACTGATAAGGTTCGAACGACGAGCCGCACTATTTAAGTTACTTAAAGACCAAGCCTCCGATGTGCTTTTGGTTAGCGAAACTAAGCTTATCAAAAGACACAAAATGAGGCACAGAAGATACAAAATAGTACGGAGAAACCGACCCAACTCCATTCAGGGAGGTGGCGTTGCGATTTTCGTACTAAAAGGTATACGTTTTAAAAGAGTATACAGTCGTTTAGTACGTAGGTTCCAGGTGCTGGAAGCATGCATCGTGTATATCCCCATCCGTAGTGGAAAGCGGTTGTACATGGTGTCTGTCTATGCGCCTGAGGCTACTTAACCCACCTTATTCATCTCAGAGCTCGAGATACTTTTTCGATTCCTGAGGCTGGAATTGGAAGACAACTATATTATTATCAGCGGAGATTTCAACGCCAAACATAGTGATTGGGGAAATAATACACCAAATACTAGAGGGAACCTACTACTCAATTGGGGTCAGTACCGTGTGATGCATCGACTCGGGCTTAAGGCGACGGATAGTTCGTCGTTTCCCAGACACGGGTCCTATTTGGATCTTCTGCTGTTCGACTCACGAATACAACTGACATGTACTAACCAACAAACTACAAACTGCCTACGCACTTTCGTATATGACAGTGACCATTGCGGTCTCATCACCGAAATAACTGTTTCCAACGAAAATGCGCAATTGGATGAGTTTATTCAAAGGCATACCTACAATTATAGTAGGGTGCGTTGGACACACTTCACCAGAACACTGACTAGAGCACTCTCCTCGAATTCGCTCTACCCACCGTCCAACAGAAATCTGTCAAACGAGGAGATCGACAGGTATCTATGACTAATGGACGAAACAATCAAACGAGCAATGGACAACACGATACCTCGGTACCAGCACACTGACGAAGAAGACTTATTCCGCAACGCAACTATTAAGGCACTGCACCGATATAAAAGTAGACTGCTGTCAAGACTAAAAATCTTGTACAGACAGTTTACTGATAGACATAACCCGGAGATCATTAAAAACCTCCAAACATTAATAAAGGAAAATTACAGAGCATCTGTAAGTTTTTATTGGAACAATAAAATTCGGCCTGTAAACACCAGCAATCCGAATATGTTCCCGCAAATAAATAAAATATTTCGGAGAAATATCAGAACGACCTTCCATGTTTTAAAATCGCCCGAACGACGAACAAATACTGGTAGCAGCAGGCATAGGTCCAAATGAGGCTGTTGATGATGACAACTTCTTTGTGATCGAGGATCCGCAGGAGCAGGTGGAGGCTATAGGAGTGACTTTGCAGGAAGTGTACAAGGCCAATGTTATCATTGGCCCGAACCACGATCTGGAGAATCGAGTCCTTGTGCACAATTTCTACCTTCGAAATGAAATAGTGAATTGGCGATTCGAGAGCTCGGGTCTCACCCAGTTGAGTGACGAAAATATGGCAAATAATGCCGTCACCAACGATAGGGTACTACCCCCGTTCATTTCGAAGGAGGAGCTCCAAATGATCTTCGATTCACTTAGAAGTAAGAAATCAGCGGGAACCGATGAAATACCGAACATTGTGCTTCGACATCTCCCTCTAGAAGCCGTGAACATTTATACCATCCTGTTTAATAATGCAATGAATAATGCACATTATCCATCGCATTGGAAAACTGCGGTGGAACATCCGATCCCCAAAAGGGATAAAGATACTTCCAATCCGGCGAATCTCCGCTCGATTAGTCTTCTTCCAAACATCAGTAAGGTTTTCGAGAAAGTGATCAATAGAGTCCTGACTAAGTGGGTTGAGGACAAACATATAGTTCCGGATAATCAGTTCGGTTTCAAGGCGGGACATGATATCATTCATGCTGCGTCTAAACTGGTTTCTGATATCCAATGGAACAAAGGCAAGAAACAGTGTACTGGTGCCTGCCTGATTGACTTGGAGAAAGCCTTCGATACCGTATGGTTAGAGGGACTCTTTTTCAAGCTGGACAGGTTGGGCATTAGTAAACCACTGCTGTATATTCTTTTTGATATGCTCTCCAGTAGACAGTTCATCGTGAAGAATGGCGATGTGACTTCTGCTGGAACATTTAACATTAAAAACGGTCTGCAACAGGGTGCGGTGAATTCGCCGATCCTGTTCAACATTTACACGAGTGATCTGATAGGTTCACTTCACCATGCCTTAGCCTATGCAGACGACATAATCGCGTACAGATCAGGTCCAAAGATTGATGTCATTAATATACTTTTGCAGCGTGACTTCGACAAAATTAAGCGATATTGCTATGACTGGAAGTTGAAAATCAACTTTCAGAAGTCGGAAACTATTCTGTTCAGGACGCTTTTGTCTGGGGCCTCTAGGGATACTAGAAAGAATTACCGAAAGTTCTCGACCGTGGGGCAGCACGGGCAGCTACTTGCTTGTCGAAATGTAGTCAGATACCTTGGGATCTGGCTAGATCAATTTCTGCATTTTAGCAAACATATATATAGATGTTGCTCTGGCCAGAGCTAAAGGTGCTTTTACCCTTACAAAGAGACTGTTTTATAACAACCAACTCGATGCGAGGGTGAAAATGGCCCTTATCAGGCCCATACTTGTATTTGGATGTCCCGTGTGGTTCTACGTGAAAGCAAGTTTATTGGAAAAGATTCGGGTGTTTGAGAGGGCTTGTCTTAGGACTTGTCTTCGCTTATACAGAACACCAGAGTCTGAGTACATAAAATTCTATCCTAATGAGGTCTTGTACAATAGGACGAACCTAATAAGAGTGGACAATTTCGTCATTAAGTTGACTCGAATGCACGTTGCAAGAGCAATCGAACAACCTGATATCCGCGGCTTACTACCCCAATTATATGTATCACGAGAGAGTTCGCTTTGACGGCTTTATTCCTCCAGAAGCGTTCCTCTATTTAGATAGCAAAGGCTTGATCTATGACAGATTAGCGGTGCCGCTAATCTTCCACGTCGCTCGAACAACTGCGGACAGGCGACTCAACTACGACAGAGATGTCGCACACGGCAGTGCGGAGCGTCTCCGGTTCAGTAGGGCGGTAGGGAGTCGCGACATGAGGGATGTTGCTCAGCAGCACCAGAAATTTTGGTGGCTAGTTGAAGGGGAATATGCTTAGTCGTCGAATGCCTCCAGTAATAGATAGCTTCATCTGAGGCAAAGTGGGTCAGCCTAATTTTTTTAGCCATGGCCGGCTTACATAATTTTAGGTAGGATTAAGTTAGTTTTAAGAAAAAAAAAAAAATATAAAAACAAAAAATAAAAATAAAAAATTAAAAAATTATATATGTACATATATTTATATATTTCGTATATATATATTATGTATATGTATATTTAGAATAGTTAAGATAAGTACAAATAGGTATTCAATTATTTTAAGTATTAACGTTTCATTTTTCCAGACTGCCGACGCGTCACTTTAGCGTGATATCATTTATCGTTATGCAGTTCGTTAACCATCCTCACTTTGCCACATTCCAAGAGGATCACATGACTGCATCGAGTGGGTGACTAAGAGCACACACACGCCAAATTGTACTGAGGTGCATTGCACTGCTGACTGCGGTGCAGATGACCCAGTTACAAGGGGAAATAAAAAGCGAAGGCGAATAGTATCGGCAGCGATTCTAGGAAAATGGCAAACTGGAGAAAGATAAGCGTACTCGTAGCGGCGGCATGTGGAGTCGGTGTCGTATGGTCGTGCGTCGCCAGAGCATGGGCCTGGTACGAACTGCTGAGTCGACTGAACGTTTGGTGGATGTGGTGAGACAAGCTGATGGATGGGCGAACGAGCTGAAGACAGTCCCGTTTTGAACGTCGAGAAAGGTCGGTCGGCAGTCCGGATAAATTAAAGTAATATAAATTGTCACTTTTTTTTGATAAATTAAAGTAATATAAATTGTCACGTTTTTTTTGATAAATTAAAGTAATATAGGTTGTATTGTCACGTTTCTGTAACGTCTATAATAAAATATTCGCTTTTAAACATTAAAACTTTCCACATACATATGTATTTATTAGATGTAAATAGGTTAAGTAGATTAAGATTTATTTGTAGGCTTTTAGTTTTAAATTTTATAAAAAATTAAAAAGGTCCATTTACTAAGTTTTTAGTTAAAATTTATTTTCTTAGTTTTAGTATCAAGTAATGTTAAAATAAAAATAAATTAGACTGTAAGATACGTCGAAAGACGTAGTCTAAGTGTTAGGTTTAGCTTAGAGTGCCCGCATGGGGCCAATAAGTCAGAATAAGATTATTTGTAAGTAATTTAAGATAATTTTAAGCATTTATTGTCTAGCAAGTAAGAGTAATTTAAGTGTTAAAAACAAAAATGCATAAAAACTGAAAAGAGAAACTGACTTCTAATCAGTTACCACTCAATTACAATGCACAGCAAACATTATCGCACTCTAATGTATATGTGTGTGTATGTGTGTATTGTGCATTTAGGTTAGGTAGGCTAAGGTTTATTTTAAGTTAGATATTAAGTTTTTATAAAAAATAAAAAATTGCATCCATAGGCTAAGTTTTTTGTTATCAATTTTTTCTTAGCCCTAAGTACACAAAATAAACATTTATAAATAAAATGTAAATGAAGTCGAAAGACATAGATATAAGAATTTAGATTAGCTTAGAGTGCCTGTGTGGGGCCAGTAAGTTAGCATAAGATTGTTAAGTAATTGTAAGCTAGCATTTAAGCATTTTTTGTTAGAATGTAAGAGTTAGTGTTAAGATAATAAAATGCATTAAAACTGAACTGAACTGCACTCTAATCAAATACACAACACACAATTAAGGAAATTTGGGGAAATTGAGGAATCACCATTCGAAAAGGCCCTAACTGAAGATAAAAATGCTTGCGAGGAACATTTTTCCCAAAATGTCAAGCGGTTGCCGGGAGGACGTTTTGAAGATGCACTCCCTATCAAAGGAGGTCAGGGTCCAGCACTCATTTGAACCCAAAAGAATAACCGAAGTATGTTCTATAGGCAGGAAAAAAGACTGCTTACCAACCCAACACTTTACAAGGACTACAATAAGTGTATACGGGAATACTTACAGCTCAACAAGGTGAAGGAAGGGAACATTACCCAGGACAACACACTTAAATCGCCTTTCCATTATGTTGTGCCACATAATGCCGTGTTCAAGGAATCGAGCACAACCACTAAGCTGCGAGTGGTCTTTAAAACTGCATTCAAGACTGCGGAACTGCCCTTCCTTAAATGATCATCTAATGACGGAACTTAAAACACAGATGGATTTTATATCAACTGTTTTAAGATGGAGAACAAACAAAATTACCTTTATAGCAAACATCAAGAAGATGTATCGGCAGATCCAGATTCATCCAGAGGATGCATACTACCAATTCGTATATTGGCTATATAGGATCCAACAACTCCAATCAAACTTTTTAAAGTAAAGATCTTAATGTTTGGCACATCTCCTGCTCCATATCTAGCGAATCGTACGCTGAAGAAGCTAGCTGATGACGAAAAGGATACGTATCCACCAGCAGCTTAATTGATACGGAAAGATATGTGCATTGATGATCTCGTGTCTGGTGCAGATTCCATCCAAGCAGCTAAGGAAAAATTTGAACAAATTTCGAACCTACTTCTTTCAGTTGGCTTTCATCTCACGATATCGATGAGCAACAGTCAACAGTTCCTGAATGTAATACCGAAGGAAGACCGGGATACCAGTGTTTCCCTTAGTTTTGGAACAACACAACACACGAAAACGTTAGGAATCAATTGGCATCCTAGTTCAGATGTGTTTTCATTTCAGAAGCTCCCCGTCGAGGAAGTGGTTTCAAAACGGACCATCCTATCAACGATCGCACGTCTCTTTGACCCGAAAATTATCATGCAACAATTGTGGCTACATGGTCTATCATAGGATGACCCAATTCCGGTGGAAGTACGTCGAGAGTGGTCGTCTCTTCAACAAGAATTGGCCATGATTGAAGACATCCAGATTCCCAGGTGGGTAAACACGGAAGGACAGAATGAGCAATTGGAACTCCACAGATTCAGAGATGCATCCATCAAGCAGTATGGAGCTGTGGTCAATCTCAGAGTTTTGGACATCACACATACACAGTTACTCATATCCAAAACCACAGTAGCGCCATTCAATACGGTTTCATTGCCAAGATTCATTGTCGGTTTCATTGTCGAGCTTTGTGGTGTAGTAGTCCTGGCAAAGCTTCTGAGCTACACCCTATCTATGCTCCCAGTTTAAAATATCAAAACATATGCGTGGACTGAATCCACAATCACCTTCTGTTGGATATCTGCACCACCGACTCGATGGATAACGTTTATCGCAAATCGAGTAGCTGAAATTCAGAGACTGCGGAATTCTCCATTCAACGCGCCGTACCACGGAAGAGTACCCGACCACCACGAAGAGTGGCCGTGGTTTAAGGTATTAAAATGGGCGCCACACGATTGCACTTCGGTCCTACTACCCACATCCAGAATCGCTACTAAATGGGGGATTCGCGTTTTCTTTTTCCCCGTGCCGCCGAACCGATTTCAACCAAGAAGAATAAATTATAAATGACTATTTGCCACAACGTTATGATTTTTTTTTCTTTAATTCACCCAAATTGACAATCTTAAACACTAACTTACAAATAGGTCTCAACTAAACAATTCTACTCCTTAAACATATATTAAATACAAAATCTTAAAGAAGGAAAAAAATACAAAACCCGTATTTGAACCGTTTTCCAAGTCAAGCGTTGCTTTCACCAAATCTAATTAAACCACGTCTCGTTCAGCACGTCTACAGCTGCTTCCTTGTCCCTGCTTTGCACACACTTCTACAGCGCCACTAGTTGCCTTGTATCTTTTAGGTCACAGTTCATTTTGCGAATTCGTTTAGGCCCTCGACAAATATAAAAGTTCGATTTATTTATTTTGACACTAACGACAAAATTTGTTTGGATCTTCATATATCCTCTGTGCTACCGAACTAGTTTGTCACTTTTGTCTTTTAGGCTGTTGCCTGGCACTATTAAATTCGCGGTTCCTTTTTTTATGCGTATGTTGTTTTTTTTTTGTTTTTGTTCTAAACACTTTTTTTTCTTTTTAACTTGAGAGGCTTCCTATCACTCGCACTGCCAAACTCCTCCCTTAGTCGTTTTTTTTTATATTCCTTTTTTGTTTTTTTTCTTGTTCAACCATATATTGCAATTTAAATTTTAATAAATTTCTAATCGGCCTCCGAACTACTTCATGATCTATTCCTTACTCCGAACTTCTTGCGTAACTCCTTCCAACTGACTCTCACAATCAATCGCAGCCTACCAGTCGCCTGTTTTCTCCCAACTCGTACCACCTGCTAGATCCGTTTTTTTTTTCTTGTTCAACTGGTTCAACAGATCAGATCACATCTCCTGATTTTCCACATCCGCTAATCCTTAAGATCATACGATACCATGACGTCGGATCGCGTACAACAATTGAAACGAGGAAAAAAAAAACATGTTCCTACACGGAGATTTGAACCTGGGAACCGAAAATTGCTTGCCGAGTTGACTAACCGCTGACCCAAGTTATTGTTGCCATCAGTGGTGCCAAGATACGAACAGGTAGGGATAGTGCTAATGATGGCTGGAATATTATTTTTAATTACTAGCGAACGAAAACCTGCTTACTACAACCCATAACAACGAATGTCAGAATTTCATGATACATCCTAACCAAAATCAATCCAGCGGATCTTGTGTCACGTGGTGTATTGCCCTCAATACTTTAAAATAACGCACTCTGGTGGAAGGTACCAGCCTTTCTTCAAGAACGATGGGAATTTTCCATTCCAACACAGCCCTCACAACTCGACACAGAAGAAGAGAAAAGAGAAATCAAAACTCTTTAGATTTAAGGGCTGGCCAGAATGTGAATCTGAAACTTGAATTTGTATCTGATATCGAACTGTCAAAAGTTGAATACATGTATAGTCGTAAGCGCCAACAGAAATCGGAAGGTTCGGTGTTCGAATCCCAGCCTCGTCCGAAAGACATTCTTTTTCTCAGGCAACTTAATTCACGTAAGACGAATGGTTGCCTCTAATACAACAACAAGTCCAATTACACTAATAATTTAGTCTCCCCATTAAATGTTGGATGCCACCCATGGAGCGAAATAACCACTGAGCCCAAAAATCTTTCTTTCTCTCTCTCTGTCCCATTTTCCTTAAAAACTTAACACGTGCTCAGGCATTTTAAGTGTATTAATACCCACTTGAGTGTTAAGTTCTTTTAAAAAAAAAAAAAAAAAATGCGTATCTGTGTGAATCTGTATCTCGAATCTATATCTCGATGTTGAAAAGTACCCAACTTCGAGATACAGATTCACGATTGACGTCTATCTGCGTTTGACAGCGATTCAAGTTTCAAGCTTCAGATTCACATTCTGGTCAGCCCTTCATCGTCAACAATGCACATCAACAAACGTTTCATGGTGGCCTACAACAAATAACCGCGTACTTGCAAAATCAATTTTGGATTTTTAATGCAAAGGGAATGGTGAAAAAACACATCCACTAATCCACCATATGCTTTCGATACAAACCCAAACCCATGCAACAACTCCAAGAGTAACCATATCGAGGCCATTTACACATACAGGTGTTGACTATGCTGAACCCATGGAAGTAAAAGCCTGGAAGCGAAGATGATTGAAAACGCTAAAGGGATATTTTGCAATATTCATTTGCTTAGCAACAAAAGCTATTCACCTGGAAGCCGTAACAGACATGACTAGCCTGGGTAGGAAATCATATCCTGGCATCATGGCATTCCGACGATTAACAGCACGACGCGGAATTTCACAGCGACTGCGGTAGCAATTTCAAAGGAGCCAATACGGAGCTACTGAAAATGCTTAAGTCTGCTCAGCACAACTACAATTAAATCGCCGATTCAATTAGCAAATTAGGAACTACATGGAATTTCAATTCTCCTCCATGAGGAGAACATTTCGGGGGACTATGGGAAGCAGGCGTGAAATTGGTCAAATTCCATTTGAAACGAGTTGCCCGGAACGAAGCGTTAACCTTCGAAGAGCTCAGCACGCTTCTATCTCAAATAGAAGCATGCCTAAACTCGAGACCCCTCTGCCCGTTAAGCGAAAACTTCAACGATTTTACCGCACTTACACCAGCGCATTTTTGATCGGGACTTCATACAACGTTGTACCAGAAGTAGACCTAGCAGGGGAAAAATCGGATACATTCACCAAAGGAAGCGATTGCAAGCCTCACTACAATAGTTTTGGAAGGAGTGGATGTACCTTTCCTAAAACAGTCAACAAAACGGGAGAAAAGAGCGTGAAATGTTTTAATTGTTTTAAATTTGGTCATTACTCCGCAGAGAAAAGAGCGTTGCAAAGTTTGCAGTTGTACTACCCACCAAACAGCGAAATGTGCAGAAAAGAATTCTAAACCTTATCTCCCCAAAGCGGATCCGAACATAGACAAAATCGAAGAGCAACCCCTTGACGAAAAGAACATCGATGGTCTCATCACGAAACATGTCAAAATAAATGGCATTAAAACTAAGTCGTTAGTTCTCCGGAAGCAACCGAACCCTAATCCGAGAATGGCTGAGAAAATTGGTAACAAAATCGAATGTTGTATCATACTGAATGGTACATCGAAAATCAGTGCAGAATTGGAAATCGACAAAAATGCTATTACTACGGAGTTACTCATTGTGGGAGACAGCTATATTTCAAAAAATATTCTACTCGGTAAGGATATTTTGTGCCGTGAAGGGAATCGTTTGGTTATCGAAGGACTGCTGGATCGAGAATGTTGGCAAATTACGAACCGGAGAGGATCTTACGACAGATCAATTGAATCAACTTAAATCCACACTTTCCAATCATCGCAGAAGTTTTGCGGAAAATATTGACGATTTAGGAAAATGCACTTAGCAACAATGGAAATTAAAGTCACTACAAATGTACCCATTGTAACGAAACCGTATAGAGTACCGTTTACTAAAGGACCGTCAGAATTCTAATGGGTCCGCCATCTAACGTTTTTTTTTTCAACTAGTGCTTATTTCGTGAATGGTAACACTTAGCTGATTTGACAGATAATTAGTTTTATCCTTCCGCTGAACGAATATGGTTGTGTATACGCTTGAACAACGCTGGGAAATATTGCCTGCGATCGACTTAGAGAAGATGCCGATTTTGCCAAAAAAATCATCTTTTCAGATGAAGCTCATTTTGATCTTGGCGGGTATGTAAACAAGCAAAATTGTCGCATTTGGGGCACAGAAAACCCGCACGCATACATTGAAAAGCCGATACACCCAAAACGAGTCACTGTTTGGTGCGGATTTTGGTCCAGAGGCATAATTGGGCCATTTTTCTTCGAAAATGGGCAAGGAGTGGCCGTTACAGTCAATGGCGATCGTTATCGGGCCATGTTGAACGAATTTTTGTTCACAAAAATTGAAGAGGAGGATATAGGCAACATTTGGTTTCAACAGGACGGCGCTACGTGCCACACAGCCGAAGCTACACTCGATGTTTTGCGCCCTGTTTTTGAAGATCGCAGAGCTGATGTCGTTTGGTCACCTCGGAGCTGCGATTTGACACCGTTGGACTATTATTTGTGGGGTGCCGTAAAAGATAAGTATTACGCCGACAAGCCAGAGACAATTGACGCTTTAAAGGACAATATTCGTGAAGTCATTGGTGAAATACAGCTACACACAATCGATAATGTGCTTAAAAATTGGACCGATCGTGTAGGGTACTGTATGGCCAGCCGAGGCAGCCATTTGAATGAAGTTATTTTCCATTATTAACCGGAAGGATAAAACTAATTATCTGTCGAATTAGACATGAGCTAAGTGTTACCATTCACGAAATAAGCACTAGTTGAAAAAAAAACGTTAGATGGCGGATCCTTTATATCCAATACCAAATGTGGAGGATCAGTTTGCATTACTCGTAAATATTTTTCGACTTTAGATTTACGTATGGGATACCATCAAATCGAAATCCAGGAATCGTCCAAGAAATACATAGCATTTGTTACAACTAAGGACTATTATGAATATAATCCAATGTCATTTGATCTTGTTAATGCGCCAGCGATTTTCCAAGCCATTATGAATAAAATATCATCTAAAATGCAGCGAGGAGAAGTGCTTGTGTACCTGGATGATGATATCATCCCAAGCTAATCGTTCGATGAGGGATTACATCGTCTAAATAGATTTTTGACAATATTAGAAGATAGTGGTCTCACTCTTCGCCCGGATAAATGTAAATTCTTGGCTATTAAGATAGTTTATTTGGGTCATGTGGTTGATGCAAACGGTATTCTGCCTGGAGATGAGAAGACAAGCGCAATCAAGAACTTTAAGCGCCTGATATGTGTGACCGAGGTAGGTACGTAGGTTTTTAGGTCTTACCGGATTTTTCCGAAAATTTTTTCGTGACTATCCTCTCGTATCAAAACCGCTAACTTGTCTTTTACGAAAAACTGAAGAAAAACATTTTGTTTGGAATGAACCACAGGAGGAAGCATTTCGTTAACTTATTGATATTTTGAGTAGCTCGCCCGTGCTGGCCCTCTACGATGTTACTTCAGAACACGAAGTTCATACAGACGCAAGCAGTGTGAGTCTGGCCGGAGTTCTTTTCCAATTGAAAGACAACCGAAACTGGCAACCTGTATTTTATTACAGTCATCACTGCACAGACACTGAAAGCCGATATCACAGTTACGAACTCGAGGTGCTTGCCGTAGTTGACACCTTGGGTCGAATCTGTTTTTATCTTTTGGGAAAACCCTTCCGCCTAGTGACTGACTGTTCCGCAATCAACTTGTAAAGAAGATTTCTCGTTGGTGGATGAGACTGTTAGAGTTTGATTTTACGATGATTCATCGCGAAGGAAGCCGTATGTCACACGTCGATGCTTTTAGCAGATCCCCGGATCAACCGTCGAGAGAAGTTGAACCATGAGGGTATCAGTTGACACAAGCGATTGGATGCTGACTATGCAACTGCAGGATGAAAATATGCGTGAGATTATTTCGGTTTTAAATGGCGAACGTAAATCCCATCAAGAATGCAATTGGAAAACGATTACCGATTGAAAAATCACCGGCTTTATCTAAAGGAAGGAAATAAGTTGAAGTTGGTTGTACCTAATGCAGTCAGATGGCGGATTGTGAAAATGTACCATGACGATATGGGATATTTTGGATTGGAAAAGACTATAGAAGGCATCAAGAAATTATTTTTGTTTCCAAGGATACGAAAATACTTAAAGAAATATTTAGCTACTTGTACTCAGTGTTGCTACTTTAAATCACACGCAAAGGCCGCAAAGGCCAAAGGCTACTTGTACTCAGTGTTGCTACTTTAAATCACACGCAAAGGCCATATGCATTACGATGAAGTTTCACCGATTCCTTTTCGTTTGTTACATTTGGATCATCTCGAAACCTCGTAGTAAAAGAGGTAATTGTTAAGGTTTTGATGTATCAGATGCTTTTAGCAAATTTTTGCTGGTGAAACCTGTTCGAAACACGAAAACATAGCCGGTTATAAATGCAATTAACGAGATGACAAGTTATTTCGGTCTCCCTAAATAAATTAGGGATAGAGGAACGGCATTCTCCTTCAAGAGTTTTGATGATTTCGGTGGCCATAATTGCATTCAAAACATCAAAACAGCTGTACGCACCCCGCGTGCTAGATTAAAAGAGCTAATCAAATCATTCTTTCGTAACTTCGATCTTCAATAAACTATACCAAGGACTGGGATTTAGTACTACGTGAGCTTCAATGGACTGTCAACAAAAAAAAATGCAACAACGGGCTTCACTCCAAATGAGTTAGTCTTCGATTTTAAGTTAGTTGATATCGTTCAAGAACAATTAATTGCTGCATCAATGGCGACTCCTCTATTATTGACGAGGACGTAAAACTTAGTTGTTGTACAACGATGGAGAGAAACGAGAGCAAGCTGCTTTACGAATCCGAGACGAACGAGCGAAACGGAAAGACCGTTTTGATCGAAAGCACACAGAGCCAACATTCTATTGTGTGAACGATCTAGTTGTTATCGAAAATATAGCAACAGCAACCGGCGAGTCGAGGAAACTCGAACCTAAATTCCGTGGGCCATGCATTGTCACCAAGGTCTTAGGCAAAGGCCGTTATGTAGTAGAGGATATACCGGGTATGCAATTAACCTCATATAAATTTTGTTCAGTTTTCTCTTCAGATAAAATGAAATTCTGGTGTCGAGACTCTCCCGAACTTGACGGTAGTGAGAGAGAAGAATTCGAATCCAACCATGATGAAATCGAGGACGATTCCAAGTCAGGAACGGCCGAACTGCGAAGTGAAACGGGAGGAATCGGCTCTTTATCTGAGATATTAATTATTGTGTTTAGTTTCTGTGTCTGTATATGTATACATTTTTTCCTTTTTTGTAATACTGTTAGTGTCAATAAATTTAAATATATGTAACAATTTGCTTGTTTGACACGGGTAAGACACTCTTGCGGTTCAGGTATGTCGTGCGTAAATTGCGATAAATTGTTAGAAAAATCTGTAAAATATAAAAAATTAGTTTTGCAGCTCCAAAACACGGTTTCCATTTTCAAACAAAGAGCTAAGAAAATAGGGTCAATTTAACATCCAGAATGCAAATGCTGGAGATGTTGGAAGATTCAAAAGTATTTCATGGCTTGTTAATGCAATAGCGCTGAGAAAGAACTTTCAGAAAATATTTTCTCTCGCTCACAGTCCTTTCTTTCGACCTCCACACATATCCACTTTACACCGCCGGGCTCCTGTTAAAATATTGTAGTCAGGGTTCATAAATAATGCTCTGTTATATTGGCAACACCCAAGCTATTAGAACTTAGAATAATCAATAAGATTATAATGTTGGCACCAGTGTAATATCTGTCATTTTTTTGAATAAAGCATTCTGAACTATACTTTAAACATGGTACCAGCGTAAAAAAGTAAACGTGGCAAGAAGTAAAGAAAGAAAAAACTTAATTCTCAAATTTTGAAAAAAAAACCAACATTAGACAAACACACAAAAAGGAAACGGCAAAATACGAAAGGTAATAAAACAAACTAAACAGGAAGAAAATAAAAATTCATACCACGTGTCACATTATTGACACCCGGAACGAAAATTCTTGCGGAAATTTTTTGTACTATATCGACTATATAAATTTCTGACAGATCGTTGGCTCGAGCAAATTCGTATGAAAAGTGAAAATTCGGTACGGAATAATATTATTAATTTTGTTAAAGAAATTTTTGTTTTCAAATACGTGTTGGCTTAAAATGTTGAGAAAAGATACGCGAGTTTCAAAATAAGTGCTTGTGAAGTGTTTAGATGGGATAGTTTAAATAGAATCGTGCTTTAAAAAATGTAATCAAAGCATTTGTTAAACGTTATTTCTTTATTCAATATTAAGTTCGTAGTGAATAATATAAAGTGTTTATTTAATATATTATTAAACAAGTCAATAAAGACAATGAAATGAAACTTAAAATTTTTATAGATGGAATCCTATTAATGTTTCTGCTGGTGAAACTGAAAAGTTGGTGCAAATTGGTTTGGTTTTTAAGTTATAATTGAAGCAGGATCAAGTGCAAGAGAGTAATTACAACCAGCTTTCAGTATTCTTTCACTTTCACCAAACGAAATAGTCCTTTTAAAATATTCTGCTATGAGTATATGCATATACATACACATGTGTAGTATTCCAACTATGCGAATTTTCAGCAGCATTTCACTATTTTATTGATTTGTTTAACCATATATTTAACAAAAAGACACTATATTACACAGTATTCACTAAATATTTAATAGAAAAGTAATAACACAACAATTTGTTCGTGTTTAACAAGTGCTTTGTTTACATTTTATTAAGCACGATTCTATTTAAATCAACCCGTCTAAACAATTCACAAGCACTTATTTCGAAACTCGCGTATTTTTTCTCGATATTTCAACTTTATGCTTATCAGACAAAAATAAATTCTTTAACTAATTTATTTATTTTGTCCCACACCGAAATTAAACTTTACATATGATTTTTCACCCGGCCAAAATCTGTCCAGCCGTGGAGGTAAAAAAAATGCCACCAAGGGGCGCTGAAAGCACTTTACCGGGTGTCAATTACATGCAATGTGGGATGACCAAAACCCAACCGCAACATTGGAAACAAAAAGCAAGATAACAGCGCCAACAGTGTGTAATTTTCGCATTCTAGCGGAACTTAATTACAAATCTTAATGATTGCAATAATGTTAGTCTAATTTGACTGGAAAAGTTAATTTTTTATTTTAGTAATGCAAATTTTGAGACCAAAAGCTAGGGTATACCATATATGAAATATGTATATATAGATAAAATACAAACAAACAATTTGAACGTTTTGAATTTTCTTTAATACCTTGATTTTTTTTTCTTTTTTGCTTTTGGTAAATTTTTCTTTCCATTTATTTGTTATAAAAGGAACTTTAATCACTATCTGAATAGGAAATAGGAGCAAGAGCAGTTGGTGTTTTGAGTAGAGATATGGTTTCTTGTGGAAGGTTGTGAGTTTTCATTCGTGAAAAACCGGATTTAATAGAAAGTAGTGGATCCGATGAAATGAGAAGCCTGTTAAGTCTCGGTTTGTATCCTTCCTACTGGTTTTTCGGTTGAAATACTCACGATTTCGGCGATATTTTTTGTTATTTGCCTCTTGAACTTCTTCAGCCAACTAACCAAGTGGCAAAACGCATGATCTGATTATTCTCTCTCTATGAACAAGAATTTTGTGTATGGTTGCTGGCATGGATAAAGCGATAGGTATTGGCTCTTAGTTTCTGCAGAATAGTTTTTGAATTTCTCTGCATCAACCTCCAAATCACAGGAAAGGGTTTCGAGAATTACTAAAAATCGATTTAGTAACCAATTATCTATGCCTGTGATTGAAGCAGTTAGCTCCCAGTTTCTAAAAAATTATTCAAAATTTTGTGGATTATTTTCGTAGATATGTATAGATATTAGCTTATTAGTAAATTAGGATCTATTTGTATATGTTGCTGTTTTGCGTGCCGTTTTTATAATTTAAATTTTTTTTCAAAGTATCGTGAAGATTATGGTACTCGTATTTTTAATAAAATGCCAATTGGTCTTATTTCAAACCAATAGGAGTAGGGTAATTGTTTTTACCATATGGCGTCTCATTTTTTGGATGTCAACAGGAACCACAAAAACAATGTTTAGTTATTTTAAGTACATAACGTATGTATTTAATAAAAAAAAATATTTCGGTAAATAATAAAGTCGCTGGGGAAAAAAACTATGCTTTTTGGCCCAACAACGAGAACAGCCCTTTAACAAAACGTCACTCAAAGGTCTTCTTTTTCTTCTTTACTGCAGAGATGAACTAACACAGATGGAAAGATCTCCAGATTTTGGCCGTTCTAAAAACCACTCTCCGCTGATTGCCCCTAACCGTGTGAACCAGGCTGTGAATTCGCCAGAATTGTCAACAATGTTAAAATGTGTCAAAATGAAAGGTTGACGTCATCCATATAAAGATGGCGACGTGAATTCCTGTTTTGGTTTTTCTTCTGTTTACAACTCTAATTGTTGTGAAAAAATTTTAACATTGAATAATATTTTTTTTTATATAATTTCTAGGACTATATGTGGCAAGCAGAAATTGTAAAATTTTGTACAAAAACCTGTTGCCGTCATAAAGATATTGTAAAAGAGAACGCTTTTCAGAGACAGTTATTCATTTCCCCACCCTGGCAATTGTTACAATTTTCTTCTGGCAGGACATTTTAAAAACGCTAAATCAATTAAATTTTTAAAAAACTGTCAAACTCGTAAAAGTTTAAATTTGTGTGAATTGCGACAATTTTACACGGAAATGAACCCAAAACAGAACTTGGACATTGACAAAGAAGAGAATAAAGATCCTTATATTTAAGCTGTTGCTGCACGCCGTAGAAATTTCCACTCGTCCCTGCTCCAAATAAAGATCGACTATCTTTAACTAAGTGATTTTATTTTCTGCGAGTAAAAAGTTAAGGTTAACAAATCGTACAATTTATATTTACTTTATAAACTTACATATATACGTATCGGGAAAATGTACCCTTGAAATTCCACCAGTGGCACCAGCAACTTCTTTTGTTACAATTTTAAATTTAATTTCAAACTGAATTGCCGTATGACAGTACAAAAACCAAGTGTCCTACCAAAGTATAAATTCACTCTGTCCCCAACACCGGTACCCGGTAAATTTCTAATGCACCATGAAACCTGTGTGAGCAAATTGGTATGACAATTAAACAAAAAACAGCAGTCTAAACTGTACTTGCAAATTCTCTGAAGAGATAGGCAAAGCTATTTGAATTTTAGATTCGAAACTTGATTTAAAAGTGAAAATGCCAGCAGTGTAGAAGAAACATTTATGTTTACAGTGGACGCACCTTCCCGAATTGATGGGTGCTTTAATTCAATTAAATTAAACTTAAAATATTTTACAATTGAATTCATAGATTTAGAAAAAACACACCAAAAACTATATTTAAGCCTTATGGTTCGTTGACAGAAGTGAATTGGTCGCCTAATATAATAAAACTCATTAAACGCATATTACATCAATAAAGCAGTTATAATTTTCCCCCAGCTTTATAATTCATTTTTTCTTTTGTTTCTAATTATCACTTTTGACGTTTTTCACAAATTTTGCAAAAAGCATTGCCGAGAGATTTTGGGTTCAAGCAAAAAATTCTCTTTTACATTTTGTTACAAAAATCTCGCGGGTACAAAACATTTGGAATTATTTGTGAGTAAGTAAATCAATTTTAATTTCAAAATAATTAATGTCTCTTCTTTTTTACATTAACAATAAGGAATTTGTACTATTTAATAGCTTGAAGAAATGTGGATAAGCGATGTTAACTAAAAGCACGTGAGTAAAAAGTATACATTTTAGTTTATCTGTATAGCTAGTTACGAGTAGATGACTATTTATTAAAAAATTATTATTCATTATTTATTAAAAACAAAAATTTCTTAGCCTATATGGTTTGGCCTTTTATAAGCCGTATACCAGATTGACACTAACAAAAGAATTTGGTGCTACTTATGCTTAATACGTATGTACATACATAAATTAAAAAAAGATAGCGTTTGTAAATACTTAAAAACTTCTTTGAATTATGCAGTTCCTGAGATTGCACAACTCGCATAAAATTGGAAGCTCAGGGCGGTGCGGTATAAAATTAATATGTAAAAGTTCGCCTCTTAGATTGAAGATGGTACTTATTTTATCCACCGGGTAGCTGTTCAAAAAATACGTCCTTTCCTGTAGATAATGATTTATTTTGCTATAGTAAGCTCTGTATTGAGATGAATGAGCTTCATTTACAAGTTTGTCGTAAATTCTGTGACTAGTTTTCTGAAATAGCATGTTTATATTTTGTTTTAGTAATTCCTGCTACTCGCTTGGTGTGAAAATAAAGTTATAACCGCTTTCTGCTCCTAGTATTTCCTACTCTTGAACATATTTCACCGTATATGTTACCGTTTGCGCGACTACCGACCTCGGAATTCTTTCCTGGCTAATTGCATTAACTTTAAGTACATAATCCAAGTGTGTTTTAAGAGTATTCAGGAGCAGAGGTGCCACTCCAGTCTCCAAGTGCAGCATATAATTGGGTGAACTACTCGGGGGTCTAAAAATCCGTCTTAGAAAGTAGCGGGGAAAATTTTCCATGACTTCGAACGCGCGGTAACCCCAGACTTGCGTTGCAAACAGTAGGATGAAAGAGGTTGTATCGCGGAATATTTTCACTTCCGAGATGTGAGATATGTGTGTGTTCTTGATGCAGTTTCTCCAAACAGCACAGATCGCCCTTTTAGCTTCTGCAAGCTTAACTTTAAAATGCTTGTTCATGTTTAGGTTCAGCGTAATTAACACTCTAAGATACCTATACTGCTTAACTAAGTCAATCTGGTTGTCTTGAAACCTCCATTTCTCACTTCGAGCGTACCTTCCTCCACCATCTCTAAAGATCTTCATCTTTGATTTATCTAGATTAACGGTTAAATTCCACGTTTTGCAGCGTTTTTTTTCTAGTCTGTTGATCATTAACTACATAGTATCTATATCCACGAAGAAAGCTTACAATTTTTTGCGTTTTATTTTGTATATCTCCGCAATGTTAACCGGTGTGAATATTTGGACAATATTTTTGAAAACCAGCTTGAAATTCTTTCAAAACTTTGTTATTTTCCACCCACTTTGTGATTCTATTAAAGAGCAAACTAGCCAACAACTTAGCAGATTTGCTTAAGTAAGATATTCCTCTGTAGTTTCCTGGGTCATACGAGGGCGGGTCAATAAGTCCGTGACTTTTTGAATTTCTGACCTCTTTACTGAAACAGCAACACTGCTCCTGTCAACAAGCATCTGTCAGTTGATTCCTGTCAAAATTTAAACTTGCTGCATCAGTTAGTTTGTGTTTGACAGCTATTTTTATCAGACTACTCACTAATTTCTTGCGAAAAAAAACCAAAGAACCAAGAGAATGCAAGGGTGCACACATGTGCAGTTGCCATGGCAAAAATCCATGAATTGGGCTATGAATTGCTCCCTCATCCACCCTATTCTCCAGATTTGGCTCCGAGCGACTACTTCTTGTTCCCAAACCTGAAGAAATGGCTTGGTGGAAAAAGATTTGACTCCAATGATGAAGTCATCTCGCAAACAAAGGCCTATTTTGAGGACCTCGACAAATCATTTTTTTTGGAAGGGATAAAAAAATTGGAGAAGCGTTGGACAAAGTGTATAGAGCTCAAGGGAGACTACGTTGAAAAATAAAATTATTTTTTTATCAAAAAATCTGTGTTTTATTCCAATAAGTCACGGACTTATTGACCCGCCCTCGTAGTAGTCACCTTTCTTGCCGCTCTTCAGCGGCTTTAGTGGAGCAACTGTATTAGCTGTTCCTAGTATAAAAGTATATTCCCCTTGTATATCGCCGCCACAACAGCCATTTAAGACTTTGCAGTCCCAACCGTCTGCTAATTCAAAATTTTGTCACCTTTTGAGTCACAAAATTCGTCCTTGAAATTTCGATTTATATTGATTAGTGCTGACACTGGATTCGTTCCACTTACAAAATTGTTATGCGCTATACCGATCCTTCCATTAAAATCTCCAAATAAAAACAGTTCAGTTAAGTTAAGATTGTTTTATGAATCTTTTAACTTATTGAAATCGCATAGTCAATTGCTACAATTTAAATATATTGGCACTAAGTTCATCACGGTACTAATAATTTGTATCTCCAAAACATAACCTTGATCCATCCTCTTAATTGTGACCGCTGCTCAGTTCAGCTGTTTGCGATAACCGACAAGTTCACCTCCGCTAGCCCTTCCAAAGCAGTTTGGTTTTACAGCAAGAATAAATTTCAGTTTATGTTTCTTAAAAATTCGTTTATATCTAGTTTGATCATAATTTATTACATGAGTTTCAAATAGTACAAATAAAGGGTCCGCCATCTAACGTTTTTTTTTCAACTAGTGCTTATTTCGTGAATGGTAATACTTAGCTCATGTTTGATTTGACAGATAATTAGTTTTATCCTTCCGCTAAACGAATATGGTTGTGTATACGCTTGAACAACGCTTCGCTAAGTGGGCCTGCAATCGACTTAGAGAAGATACCGATTTTGCCAAAAAAATCATCTTTTCAGATGAAGCTCATTTTGATCTTGGCGGGTATGTAAACAAGCAAAATTGTCGCATTTGGGGCACAGAAAACCCGCACGCATACATTGAAAAGCCGATACACCCAAAACGAGTCACTGTTTGGTGCGGATTTTGGTCCAGAGGCATAATTGAGCCATTTTTCTTCGAAAATGAGCAAGGAGTGGCCGTTACAGTCAATGGCGATCGTTATCGGGCCATGTTGAACGAATTTTTGTTCACAAAAATTGAAGAGGAGGATATTGGCAACATTTGGTTTCAACAGGACGGCGCTACGTGCCACACAGCCGAAGCTACACTCGATGTTTTGCGCCCTGTTTTTGAAGATCGCATTATCAGCCTCAGAGCTGATGTCGTTTGGCCACCTCGGAGCTGCGATTTGACACCGTTGGACTATTATTTGTGGGGTGCCGTAAAAGATAAATGTTACGCCGACAAGCCAGAGACAATTGACGCTTTAAATGACAATATTCGTGAAGCCATTGGTGAAATACAGCTGCACACAATCAATAATGTGCTTACAAATTGGACCGATCGTGTAGCTACTGCATGGCCAGCCGAGGCAGCCATTTGAATGAAATTATTTTCCATTATTAACCGGAAGGATAAAATTAATTATCTGTCAAATCAGACATGAGCTAAGTGTTACCATTCACGAAATAAGCATTAGTTGAAAAAAAACGTTAGATGGCGGACCCTTTATATCAAATTCATTTAAATAATTAAAGAAATTTACAAATAATTTTTTGTTTTTTTAGGCCTGATATGTTATAGCTTAAAATCTTTAAGTTTGTTTTAGGAGCGTTTATCTGGTAGACTGCTAATTCTCAATAAAAGCCACCCTGTTGAACTCCACTTAGTGCCTCTTCACATTGGCGCGGGCAGGAAGATTTTCCGAGAGAGAGAGTACGTTTTTTATTGAAGTGGGAAGTAGAAGGGTTACTTCCACCGAGAATCCATTTCTAAAGTGGATTCTCGGGTGCAACACATCGTTTTTTTCCATATCGTTCTATTTCTGACATATTTTTTCAGTTTAGTTTTGATCGTTGATGAGAAAGGAAGTGTGAAAAATAGGAAAAAAGATATGTTTCAGGCCAACTGCTCAAATTTAAAAATTAAAAATGCTCCGATTCAAGTGTTCCACTTGTCAAAAAGTCTTTCAACCCCATGACAATGTGAACACCACGTTCATGGTGAGGACGTTCATTCCGTCGCCAATGTAAGGCAGGCACTAATAGATGCAGATAGTTTTTTGTTTACAGCGGTTTCTCTCCTTGTGTTTCCATCATGGGTTTGATTTTGAAGGTTTTTGTTTATGATTTCCAAACCGATCGTCGAATAAAACCAAAAATATGGTATTTCTCCAATTAATTCTTTTAGAAACTTTGCTCCTTGCTGAAGTCCACATTTCAATTCATCCGATACGTCCCATGTAAATACTTCGTCACCTACATGTAGCTTATCTTTGTCCTTTAATGTAATATTTTTAATTTCCGAGTACTTATCGCGCAGGAACTTCAGTAGTGGTATCAACTTGGGTCTTCTTTGTGAGGCAAATATTGTGAGGAAAGTCTTTATTAATCAGTATTAGATTTTCGAGCCTTTCAGTTTTTTGCGTTCTTTAGAACGTTCATAGCAGTACCTCGCGATTTTATTTTGACGATTATAGTTGCAGTACTTTGGTTGCTAGTGAAAATTCTGTGTGCAGACAAAATGTCGCTGTTTACTTTGCCGTTGTCAAGCAATTCGGTACACAAGGACTTAGCTTTTTCAGCCAGATTGGCGTTAGCCTCAGAGGGGAGATGAACGATTATGTTGGCCTCCGTGCTTATTTGCAGTTGCTACAACTTTTTCAAAAACTTCATTGTGTTCCGCTTTTAAATTCGACACATATCAATTGGAGATAGGCCTTAGTCGCTAGATCCTTTTTTACTCTGAATTTTTTTCTTCGAGGATTTCCTTTAGCTGGTCAATACTTATACCGGTTATCGTCTTCTTCGGCATAACAATAAAAGATTCCTTGGATCGACGCTTCTCACTAATAAATTGGACTGGGGACGTCTTGCAGTGCTCTTTTGTTCATAAGTGAGGTCATTTTTAGTTGATTTTTGAACTTAGTACTAAAATGTCTTAACCACTAAGACTTACTCAGATTTAATTTTTGAGTGATGAAATAGGACTTTGGATTGAACTTTAGATCAAAATAGTATTTTGATTGCGACTATCTTTTTTTAAATTAATTTTTGTGTAGGAGCTTTTCAAACAAAAGAACACTTTCACAGCTGACAAATGTTAATCCCAGTTTAGCTATATATTTAATGCCGTTTTCTTTGCAGATCTAATATTTAGAGTACAGTCCAAACCACTCGAACAATAGAATGAGAATCAAACACTACGATGAAGAAATTGCAGAATTAAATCAAATAAATTATATGCCTGTTTACATTGGCATAGGCATGAAAGTTCTCCCCATGAACGTCGTGTTGACATTTTCATGTCGATGAAAGACTTCTTACAAGCAGAACACTTAAACCGAAATATTTCTAATTTTCAAATTTGAGCAGATGGCCTGATACACACCCTTTTTCCTCTTCTTTACATTTTCTTCCTCATCAACGATCAAAATTAGAATGAAAAAACATGTCAGAAATGGAACGATAAGGGGAAAAACGTCATGCTTCATCCGAAAATCCAGTTCAGAAATGGATTTTCGGAGCAACTAACTCTTCTACGAGTACTTTCCACTTAAGTAAAAAACGTACGCTCTCTATCGATCTTCCTGCCCACGCTAATGCGAACAGGCATTTTGTATATTACAAGAATGTGTTTTTTTTTCTTGTGTTTCTAAGTCAAGTGGTATTATGTTTAATATAATATATCTGTGCATGTATTTAGCCGATAAAACTTTAATAAATTCCTAGCATACAGACAACATTATAATATTGTAAAATATTTGTGTGGGTACAAATGATAGAACTTATTCCTTTCAACACAATCACTTTATTCACAATCACAATCTAATCGCTCATCTCAACCACTTTTACCTTTCTTTATCTTTTATTTTATTACTACCTGAAATTCACATTTCAAATTCCAGTTTAGAACTACCTTGTATAGCTTGGGGGATGCTGACATTTATACCCCCTGACATCTTTCGAAAATATTCTGCTATAATATTAATAAGATTCCATCTATGAAAATCTAAAGTTAGCATTTCACTGGCTTTATTGACTTGTCAAATAACCACTTTATATTATCCACTATGGACTTAATATTCAATAGAAAAATAACAACCAAAACAGTTTCTTTGTGTTACATAAGTGGTTTGTTTACATTTTTAAAGCACGATTCTATTAAAACTAAGACATCGAAACACTTCACAAGCACTTATTTCAAAACTTTGAAAACAAAAATTTCTTTAACAAATTTATTAATCTTATGCCGCACCGAATTTTAACTTCCCTTTTGAATTTGTTCCAGCCAGTCAGAAATTAGTATGGGATTTTGAGCACAAAAAATATCCGCCAGAATTTTCGTGCCGAGTCTCAATATATGGACGCTTATATGATTAAATATAATTAATATGTCTAATTAAGTGAAGCTTTACACATTATAAAATTAACAGATAGAATTTTCGCACATAATTTGGCCAAATTAAAGCTATTCTAACTCCTTCCATATCTTTCATTTAACTTGATTTAAATATGAAATTACTCACCCTTCAGATTTTTTAAATGGTGTTTTTAAAACTTTCGGGTTCAAAGACATATAAGGAATCCTACGTTCAATTTAAACGATTCATATTCGAGTAGTAGTATGTATAGTATATGTACCTATATGTAAATTTTCTAGACGGGCTCATTCTAACCAATTACATACATATATACATAGCTATGTGCAAACATTTTAAGGGTACCGTACTCCCTTGAGCAATGTATTGACGTAATCTCACTCTCTGCCAATTCCGTCATTCTTACCAAGTCTCGTACACCAGATTACATTATCATTTAAGAATGTATTATCGCGAAATGTATTATCAACACAAACAATTAACTACCCAAAAAATAGTAAACAGCCGTCGCATCAATAGTATCAATAACATTAAGATCTTATATACACCCCTATCGATCGTGGAATCCGTCGGAATTGAGCTTAAATTCAACTATTCGATTCCTTTCTACTGCTATCGTGGAATCCGCCGAGAACGTCTTCTTATCGACAGGCTTTTGTGAAAGGTAGTTTCACTGTCAAACAGCTGTCTTTTATTTGTCAATAAAAATTTGTGTAGCTACATTCGTTCGAGGTTTTCCCAGAGAAGAGTACGAGAGGGGTTAAGAGTTTTTAGAAACTTTTTTATTATTTTTGATTTTAATAAAGTTCAATATTGCATAGGTTTATTCAAAATTTTCGGCTTAATAAACCAGCCTTTTTATACGTGTTGGAACAAATAGAAATGGTTCCAAATATAAAATACTTTTCAATTTCACCAAAAGTGAAGTTAGCAGCCTGCCTACGTTTCTTTGTCGAAGGAAACTATCAGCATGATGTGGGAAAGGACTTTAATATTTGCATAGCCCAATCAACGTTTTCCGAGATGTTAACAGAAGTACTTAACATCCTTGAAAGAAAATTATGTCCGAAGTGGATTAGCCTGATAATGACTAATGAAGAAAAACACGAAGCTAAGCGTTATTTTTACGAAAAATGTGGAATCCCAGGAGTGATAATGTGGATTGATGGGATTCACATTTCTATGAACACCCCATCGGAAATTCATCATCTTTACTACAAAACGAAAGGCTTTTATAGCTTAAATGCCATGATAGTAAACCATTTCAAATACCTATGCTTTGTGACAGTAACACTTATTTTTCTATAAAACTACAATTTCAGATGTGTGACCGTGAACTTAGGATTAGATGTGTGAATGCAAAATATCCGGGTTCTAAATACTATTCCTTTATTTGGAATAATTGCGAAGTAAGTACATACTTTCAGTAAGTACATATTTCATGTATCAAAATGGAGATACTAATTCCAGATCAATTGATAAGCGTTTTTCCTTTACTTATTTACGTGTATCACTGATGTATACTTAATTTTTGTAGGTGATGCAGGAGTTCATGCAGAGGAGTTCTACCAAATTCCCCTTAGAGTAAATTTAACGAGCATCACAGTAAAGGACGAAATATTGTGGAGGGTAATCGGGGTGTTAAAAAAATAGATTTCGCTGCTTAATGAGAACAAGGGCAATGCACTACATACCCAAAAAGGCAGTGCAAATTACTAATGCATGTTGTGATTTTCAATCATCGCAATATGGAAATATTTGTTGGAAAATAAAACGATTATTAAAATTAAGTTGTAATTGTAACTTATTTAATCATTAAAAAAAGGAGCACAGGTAGATACACTTCTTTATTAATTTTCTTACATGGTAATATCACATATAGTGGTAAGTATGACGAAAAAAAACAGTTATTTGTTTTCCACATTATATCGCCAATGATCTCTTTTCCAGACATATTTCCAAAATTCTCTGCTTCACTTTAAGGTTTTCCTTCGCTATATATCGCATTTCTGTGAAGTTGAATTTTATCAAGACTTCGGTAGATCCTCCTCACGTTGCAGTTTAATTCTCCTAGGTTTTCCTTTGTTTCATTTATAGAGCGCGTTACGTTAATATCCAGTTTCTCTTGAATATTTAATTGTTTTTCCAGAAGAACCATTGATGGTTTCTTTTTATCCTGGAATTTGGATGAACAATGTTTGGGAGCTTGTAGAATTAACTCGTCAGCGTCTAAATGTGTTGCAAAGAAAAGGGCATTAAATATATAGCTAAACTAAAATGTATACTTTTTACTCACATGTAGTTGGTCAGAACACGATGGTTCCACCCTGGGAACGCTTTTGTCGCAACCGTGTACCCCAAATGTTGAATCTGCAAAGAAAAAGGTATTAAATGTATGGGTAAACTAAAATGTATACCTTTTCCTCACATGTATTTAGTCAGAACACGATGATTCCTCTCTAGGAACTCTTTTGTTGGAACCATTGCACTACAAATGTTGAATCTGCAAAGAAAAAGGCATTCAATGTATAGCTAAAAGAAAATGTATTCTTTCTGCTCTCTTGTATTTGGGAAGCACACGATGGTTCCACTCTGGGAACACTTTTGTTGGAACCATTGCACTCCAAATGTTGAATCTGCAAAGAAAAAGGCATACAATATACGACTAAACTAAAATGTATATTTTTTACTTACATGTAATTAGTTAGCATCACTTATCCACAATTCTTCAAGCTCTTGAAGGTGCATTTATTATTCATTATTCTTACCGTAAAAAATAAGTAAAATAAATTATTTTGAAATTAAAATGTTTTTACTTACTCACAAGTAATGTAAATAAACTTTTCCAACTGCTTTTGCCACATCCAATCCAAAGCAAACTATTGATGGCAGCAGTATTCTGTAGAAAATGATTTCTTCTTGGTCCAGATGTGTAGATTTTTCTTCTTTTGTTGTCCTAGAAAATATAATAAGGAAAATTATTGTCCAATATAAATTTTTTTTGCAACTTACATGAAATTTTAAACATGAGAAATGTCAAAATCGAAATTCACGGCGTCATTTTTATATGGGTGACGTCCCTCCTAAAACTTTTCGAATTTTGACATTGTTGACAATTCTCACGCATTCATGGACAGGTTCACACGGTTTTGATTTTGATGCGAATGAGAAATGTCATTTTGATCGGGAAAAATCCGATTCGATAGTTTTCCTTGATATTGTGGAACTTATTCACATTACCGACATGGAGAATTGTTCACTTTACGGATTTGACAATGCCGAAATATTCTTTCCGGTGTATAATTTCCCTCGGCGGATTCCACGATAAGGGTGATAGTATTTAGTTAGTCTTAAGAATATCAATAAAGATCACGCATTTCGACGTACCATAAAATAAATAATCTTTTTACTCAACCAACAATATTAACTAGAGCGGGCTATAAAAAAAAAACATGGATTTTTTATTTCAATAAATATAATACAAATCTACCACTTTCTTTAAAAAACTGGCTCGAATACGGTATCGAAATTTTTAAAATTGTAACTTCAAATGAGTGAAACTTTTAAATATTTTTTTTATGGTCGGTATCTAGAAAGAATTGTAAATAGTAGAACAAAATTAATGAAATAATTTTTAGCTAATGGCTCATATCAATTAAATGATAATTGTTTTTCATGCATTATCATTTGAATATCTTATAATTTTGGAATGCTTACTAAAATATATGTATGAATGTATACACCCATTGATGGAATACCCCTCACAATTTTTCAATAAGATTCATTGTAATAGCATCCAAAGTTTATGGGCAAAATTTCGTTTCTTTTTTCTTCAGACAATTCATCGTACATATGTACATATTATACTCGTATATCATTAGGTGAAGCAAGTGACCGCATTTATGTGTTACTTAAAGGGTTGCATATATATGTACCTAGCGGTATATTCTAAATTAGGTTATATATTTCGGCTGCATGTATTATGCCTTCTCACAAAAAAGATCCCTTACCTTCTTAACACAAAAATAAAAGTCATATTGTTAGGAACTGGTATTAACAAAGTCATACACAGTTAACGTTTGCTGAAAACTTTCTATTTTTTCTATTTTCAAGATTAAATATTATTTTGGTTAACACAGTAATGTCTCGTTAATCCGACTCCATTATTGCAAAGGTGCATTCGGACCATAGACTACCATAGTATACCTAGATATCAAACTCTACTAATACTTTTGCAAACCCTTAACTTTCGCACAGATACACTGTAAGTGAATTACCAACACATTCTCCATCTCTATAACCTGTCAGAATGGCTAAAATGACAACAAATTTCACTAGGTATATATAATAAAGGCAAAAATAAAAGTGAAGATAAGTAGAATATATGAAAAAAATCAATGTTTTTGTGTCAAGTGCACAAAAAGGGGATAGTTTCAGAATAAAATTAAAAAAGCACCTAAGGATCATATTTTGAATGTTTCGTTTGAAGATATAAATGCGTTGAAACTATTACAATTCTTAAATCAAGGTTAAGCTGGTATTGTAAGTCAATTGTATAAGCATTCTGCATGTTTAGGCACAAACTCTGTACTCTGGACGTCGATGAAAGTGATTTTTAATTAATGGCATCTTTTAAAATCAATTTCCTTGTTGCTCTTTTAGTTTGACATGTGTTAAGTAAATAAATTAATTAAATTTTGTTTATAATTGTTTTCAACAGATCTGTTTGTTTGCAAGTAATAAATGTTTATTTGAATTTTCTTAGAGGAAAAACAATAACATTTCGTTTAGAAAAAATATAGAAAGAAAATTGTTCCTCTGCATGTAAAATGAGCACAGCTAAAGTGTTGCTATCCTTGAAGAAAATTATTAGTTTATATCTTAGTTTTGAGGAAATTACCTAATATTTTGTTGAGTACCCTTTAAGCCTTTTAACTTCTTTAAGCCGGTCTGGCATGAACTAGTTATTTCTTACCATTCCGCTAAAAACAAGGCTTTTAACGGAGAATGATTTCAAAGACGTTCTGTTGGGTTAAGATCGGGGCTTTGTGGTGGTGTTACTAGCAAGCGAGGGACTTTATGTATCATCCTCACCATTTGTGCGATACGCTTGGTATCACGGTCCTTTTAGAAATAAAAATCTTTTGCGATAACCATTTTTTGCGTATTTTGAAGCAAAATTGTCCTGCCAAATTTTTGAGTATACTTCTTTTGTCATGCTCTCAATGACTATGACTAAATTACCGATCCCAAAAGTGGACATTTAGCCCCACATCATAAAACCACCATCTCCGTTTTTTACTTTTTTCCTTGTATTTTTGGATTCAAAGCTTCATTTGGTTGTCTTTATGCTTTCGAAAGCCTATTCGATTCATAAATTTAAAATTTTGACTCTTCTAAAAAAATCCTAGAAGTCAAATCCTTTGTATTCATCAGCAAAGTCTTCTCTTTTTTTATTTGCTTCACTGACGAAAAGATTCCTTCTAGCTGTATAGGATTTATACTCAGTTCGTTGTGTCCATCTACATACTATGTACGCTGCTTTCGAGAGGCCGCTGTTTTGTTGACATTCACGACAATCCCGCCGAATTTTAGCATTACAACGTGATATTTGTGAAAGGTATAGCATTGTGTTTACATTGATATTTTTCTTCTCAGAAATTTTTGGATGCAAAAACTGAGGAACGAATTTAGAAAGTATGTCTTCTGCAATGCCCATGTACTACTTTTCTCTGTAGAAAATTCAAGTCCCTCGACACATGCTTCGCAGGGACACGTTTTTTATGTAGATGGACTGCCATACAGCATTATTTATTTTAAAATCGGTCAAACGATAGCGTCACACAAATAGGTATTTTAAAATTGAAATTGTTGACCGTAGATAATTTTTTTTAAATTCAGAAATTCATATAAGTTAATTACCGTTCGCCGTGTAGTTCAGATATTTTTTCTCTGTTGTAGTCTAAATGTCTCCAGTCACACCCATATTTTTTTTTTAAATATGGTCAATTCTCTGTTGTACCAAATCGACTTATAAAGCGCAAAATTTAGTTTATTATGTTTGTTGCTATTACCAATATTTTAAATTCAATTTCGCAAAAGGTTTATGTAAAGTTATACGAGTATTTTCACAAATAAAAACAGTCAAAATAATCATTAATCATTTTCTATTACTTCTTAAGTTAATACAATAATTGAATTACATGTACGTATTTTCCATCTAATCTAATAATCCAATGTATTCATGAATTGTTATTTACATTTTTTCGGAACACACTCTCCTGATAAAAGCATTTATGGTGAAGCGAAAAATTTGCCCACACCGGGGTGAAAGAAACAAATTTGTTTGAAGAAGGAGCAAAAATGTAAGTGAAAAAATTTATATTGTTTTAATTCAATAACACTAATCCCTTTTTATTTTGTAGAGCAATAATAAAGGGGAAAACAAGAAATGCAGTTTAGGATGTCGAGACCCACATCCATTTGTACCGCCCAAGATGCTTGTAAGCCAGGTAAGTTTGTATTATGCATAGTAAGAATCTCTTTTAGAAAATAAAATTCTACTTCCGTAAAAATCACCGCCTAGCGTTTTACGGGACATGGAGATACTGTGCATGCATGCACTGTGATCACACTAAGAAGGCTGTTTGCTACATAAGGTTTGTTCTTTTTATTTATATTTTCCACTAATATGTATGCCCTCATCATCGGTTCTTTATTTTTAATAGAAATTTTTCGATTACGAAGCTATTTCGAATTATGAGTGGAAGGAAGAGGAACCAGGCAAATCACTTAAGTGAAAATGAAAATGACAAATCAGGTTATGATGATTAAGAAGTTGATAACGAATGGTTTGCAATACATTTATACTTGAGCGATGAAGAGCTCCAAATCGAAGACGAAATTTACCCCAATATGTCTCATGAAGAAAAGAAAAAATCAACCCCGATTAATCAGTGCAATCTGGGAGCATGAAAACGACAATCAACCATATCACTGTCCTACAATCATCTAGAATAGTGTGTGTTTACGTGCAATGATGTTTTGTGAACCACTGCTTGTTGAACAGCTGCCTGGAAGCACGATCCGGAACCTAAAACACCACCACCAGAGCAACAAAAGAAGAAATTTGCTAAAGCGTTTTTTAAGTGATTTGGTGCGTCTAATTCATGGCAATAGACACAAAAGTTGTTCTCATCAAAGAATAGAAGTCCTTCCGAATTTTCACAGGTTTTTTTTATTTGCATTATAGTGTTATCTTTAGAATAGTGTAATATGTTTGTGTGCTTACAAATGATAGAACTTATTCTTTTCAATACAAATCCCTTTATTCAGTACAGTTACAATTCACTATTTAATTCTTTCTCTCAGTACAATTCAATTTCTCAACCACTTATACTTTTCTTATCTTTTACTTAAACCACTTAATCACTTCTTCTAATTAACACTTCAAATTCAACTTTGGAACTGATTTGCATACCTTTGGGATGCTGGTATTTATACTCGAATGACATACTTCGAGAACAATCCTCGCCATCCAGCGTCCCATAGAATTTCCAATTTGCTAGAAAATTCGATTCTACTCTCCCGTCGAGACTTTGCTAATCCAGTATCGAAACCTTCTAGTCTTCGAGTTTCGACATTTTCTGCTAGATGTCGCTGCTCACATTTGACTGGTTATCACATTGCTCCCTCCCTACAGTTGTTCGTCCCGAACAACTTCGTCATTCAGCATCCCGTTGAAATGACACATTCTATCCAAATGGACCACTTTAAATTTTCCTCGATCCCCACGCTGGATCCGGTAGACAACGTCATTAATGCGGGTTATCACCTTGTATGGACCTTCCCAGTCCTGTTGCAATTTTGGTGATTTGCCTTTCTTACGCTGAGGATTATACAGCCAAACCAGATCTCCTTCGTTGAAACCGGAAGATTTCGCCTTGATATCGTACCTAGTTTTCATGCGGCTGCTTGCTAGCTTCATCTTTTCTCTGGTGTCTTCATGCAATTTACGAATCCTGCTGCGTAAGTCATTCACGTACTCGTTCACCTCTTTGGGCTCCGTCGGTGGGGATCCGAATTTTGCTTCACTTGGCAACCGAATTGTTTGACCAAATAAGATCTCGGATGGTGTGTGCCCTGTTGAGCTATGGACCGCGTTTCGGTAGGCCATTAAGAAGAGGGGTATGTGTCTATCCCAATCCCGCTGGCAGTTGCTGACAACCTTAGATAGATGCTCATTCAAGGTCCGATTGAATCGCTCGACCATTCCATCAGATTGAGGGTGTAGTGGCGTTGTCCTTGTCTTTCTTATTCCCAAATATTGGCATATTTCCTGGAAGACTTTTGATTCAAAGTTTCGCCCTTGATCAGAGTGCAGCTCCATTGGGACCCCAAATCTGCTCACCCAGTTGTCGACTATCTGTTCGGCTACGGTCTTAGCCTCTTGATTTGGGATGGCAAACACTTCCGGCCACTTACTGAAGTAATCCATGACTACGAGAGTATATCGGTTTCCATTAAAGGTTTCGGGAAACGGCCCAGCGATGTCGATGGCTATTCGTTCGAAAGGTGCTCCGACATTGTATTGTTGCATTTGTCCATGTGGCTTTACTTTTGGGCCCTTAGTAGCCGCACATCTTATGCACTTTTTGCACCAATTCTCGACATCTTGTTTAGCGCTTAGCCAATAGAAACGTTCCCTTACCTTTTCCAACGTCTTATTTATTCCCAAATGGCCTCCTGAGATTCCGTCATGTATTTCATGGAGCACTTGGTTGACTCTGGACCGTGGCACAATTAGCTGCATACGAGATGTTGTCCCATCTGCACTTTCCCATTTTCTCTTCAGCAATCCATCTTGCACAAAAAGCGAGTCCCACTGTGCCCAGTATGCCTTCAGAGTTTGGCTCCGATCTGATATCTGCTGCCAGCTTGGTCTTTCCTCGTGCTCTTTCCAGGCCAATATTGGTTCGATGTCATTATCTGCCTGTTGGGAGGAACGGATTTCGTCTATACTCCAACCCTCTATTGGCTCAGTCCTGATCATTTGGATAGCTGCCTGTTCTTTTGCTTCTTTACGATTGCAGTGTTCGCATTTTACTCCGCATGGTCGACGAGAGAGAGCATCAGCATTTGAGTGGAGTGTTCCCTTGCGGTGTTGCACTTCAAAGTCGTAACCCTGCAACTGCTCGATCCATCTTGCAACTTGGCCTTCAGGGTTCTTAAATTGGAGTAGCCATTTCAGAGCTGCGTGGTCTGTCCGGAGAATGAACTTTTGTCCGTAGAGGTACTTATGGAAATGCTTCGTAGCCAGAATTAAAGCCAGAAGCTCGCGCCGGGTTACACAGTAGTTCCGTTCAGGTCTGGAGAGTACTTTGCTGTAATATGCGACCACTTTCTCTTGACCGTCATGAACTTGGGAGATCACAGCTCCGACCCCAACATTGCTAGCGTCTGCGTCCACGATGAACATTTTTCCGGGCGTCGGGTAACCCAAGATGGGGGCATTGCACAGCTGTCGCTTCAGTTCTTGAAATGCTTTTTCGCATTCTCCAGACCACCTGAACTGTCGGCCTTTTTCCGTAAGTTGATGCAGGCTCTTTGCAATGCCAGCAAAATCCTTTACGAACCTTCTGTAATACGTGGCGAGGCCCAAGAAGCTTCTCAGTTGGTGTTTATCTTTTGGAGAAGGCCAACTTTTCACGGCTTCGATTTTGTCAGGATCCGTTCTTACTCCTTCCGCTGATATAATGTGACCCAGATATTTTACTTCCGGACGAAACAAGGCGTACTTTTCCGGGTTGAGCTTTAAATGAGCACTTCGTAGCCTCTCAAACACTTCTTTTAGATTTTCGCGGTGCTCCTCGTACGTCTTACCTATGACGATAACGTCGTCCAAATATACTAGGCAGGTTTTCCAGGTGAGTCCTTGCAATGTTCGTTCCATTAGTCGCTCGAAGGTGGCCGGAGCGTTGCACAGTCCAAACGGCATCACTGCAAACTGCCAAAGACCGCTTCCTGTAGTGAAGGCAGTTTTCTCACGATCCGCACGATTTATCTCTACCTGCCAGTAACCGCTCTTCAAGTCAAGTGTTGAAAACCATTTCGCTCCAGAAAGCATATCCAAAGTGTCATCGATTCTCGGAAGTGGGTAGCTGTCCTTTTTAGTGACATCATTGAGACGTCGGTAGTCTACACAAAATCTCGTGCTGCCATCTTTCTTCTTCACGAGGACCACTGGAGATGCCCACGGACTTTGCGATTCTTCAATCACTCCCTCAGCTTTCATCTTCGACATCATTTCGGCAACTTCTGTTTGCTTTGCCAATGGAAGACGCCTTGCAGGTTGACGGATTGGTCGAGCGTCTCCGGTGTCAATGTGGTGTTGAACAATATGCGTACGTCCATATTCTCCGTCTTGTGTAGCAAATATATCAGCGTACTCACCGATTAGTTTTTCTGCCAGGATTCGCTGATCTTCGTCCAGATTACAGAGGCTGAGAATTTTGTTCTTGATTTTTATGCTCTGAACTGTTGTGACCGGTTTTGCACCCTTTTTTTCCGTTGTAGTCGATATAGCCTCAACAGGTACACATTTTCCCACTATCTCCCCCTTTTTCACCTTTACACTGAATGTCTTTGGATTTAGAATCCTTACAGGGACCATGTTGTTCTTTGGCTCCACTAAGGTCTTTCCCACCATGAAGTCTCTTTTCTTTTCTGGCTCCATCAAATAGAATCGGTGGCTACCAGGACCACCTTCCACTTCTGCCCACAAAATTGCTTCTGACGAAGGCTCTAGACTCTGATTGCTGCAGATAACGACATTTGAGGCTGTGGTATTGGCGTTTCCGTATATCATTGGTATCTCCATGTTTCCGTATTTCAGGGTTTGTGCCCCCAAGTCGACTACAAGTCCATGTTCTCTCATGAAGTCTGTACCAATGATGCACTCGTCACATATGTCAGCTACCAGAAACGCGTGAGTGAATGTTATTCCGGCCAGTTGGATTTTTATGCGGACTTCACCATATACCTTAATCGTTGCTCCTGTAGCTGTTCGCAAGCTGCAACTGCTAGTGTTATGCAGCCAAGACTTCTGCACAAGATTCCTCCTGATGATTGAGGCCGTGGCACCGGTGTCTATTGTTGCCATCCATTTTTCTTTTCCACTGACTACTTCTACTAGAAGGCTTTCGCTGCATCGTTTTGCCAGCTAGACTTGGGTGATGGTCCTGGGGCCGTCGACTCCTGCTACCAACTTCTGCCCCGCGAAGTTGGTGCTTAAGCATTTCCCGACTGATGATTTCGGGAAGGTTGACCGGCTTCTTGATAGCTGTTTCTGCTGGTTTCTTCCTCTATTTGCTTGTCACCACAGTGAGGGCAGTCTTTTCGTCGCACCGGTTCTTTACACTGCCTTTGAAGGTGTCCTATTTTATTGCAATTCCAGCAGCGCATTATTCGTCTATCCCGTCGAGTATCTCGTTCCTCGGCACTAATTCTTGTGCAGGAGCATTCGAGAGATGCTACTTCCCTGACGAAATGTGTTCCCCTGGAAGCCTGATTGGCTGCTTCCATTTCCAGAGCGAAGGCAAGTGCTTCAGCAAGGGTTCTTTTCCCGGCCATCCTTACTGCTGACTGTAGCTTCGAATCTGCAATTCCCCTGATAAATGCATCTTTTGCCATTTCGTCGATAATTTCCTGGCCTGCGGTGGGGTATGACAGATGTGCCAGTCTACTCACGTCTGCTTGGAGCTGCTGAAGTGTTTCTCCTCGTTGCTGCGTTCGGCTTTGCAATTGGACCTTGTAGACCTCCTGCATGTGGCTATCCCCAAACCGTTTCTCCATAGCCTGTACTAAAGTCACATAATCTTTGTGCTTTTCGATATCTACTGTTTGCAACAATTCTGCTGCAGGACCGTGCAAGGCCATTGTTAGGGCAAAGCACTTTTCCTCATTGTCCCAGTCGTTTGCACAGGCAGCCATTTCAAACTGCTTCTTATAAGTAGACCATGAGGTCTGGCCATCGAATGAGGGAGGCTTCAAATCTTTTCTCCTTGGACCGCTTAAAGAACATTCTCGCAGTTTCTGTTTTCGCACTGTGTCGAGCTCTTTTGCCAGTTGCTGAACTTTGCTGTCCATTTCCTCGAATTTTTCGCCAACATTCTTCTCTATTCTATCAAATTTGTCATCAACGTTCTTCTCTATTCTTTCAAATTTGTCATCGATTTCTTCGAATTTTTGCTGGAGAATGTTCTTTTGTTCTTCCAGATTATTCTTTTGTTCATCCATTTTCTGTTCAAGACCGTGCAGATTGTTGGTTTGTTCGTTGAATTTTTGTTCCAGACTGTTCTGGAGAATGTTCTTCTGTTCTTCCATATTTTTCTTTTGTTCGTCCAGCTTTTGTTCGAGGCTGTTCTTCTGTTCGTCCATTTTTTTGTTTTGTTCGTCCATTTTTAATAAGAGGAGTTGCATCATTGCAGCCATGTCATTGCCGGTACTTGTCTGTTCATCCTCGTCAACATCAAAGGAATATGCATCAGGATCATGTCCCTCGTTGTTCAAAGCCTCCTGAAGTCGGAGCACCAGGTCACTTTTTCCTCCACTGGCGCTGAGGCTTCTCTTGTTCAACTCGGATTTGAGTTGGACGAGGGTCAACTGCAATAGTTTTCGACCCATTCTAGCCTTTTCAAATAGTTAGAAAACACTTTTTTTTTTTTTTTTTTTTTTTTTTTTACACACACAATAAGTCCTATCCCACTTCTGACACCAATGTAAAATGTTTGTGTGGGTACAAATAATAGAACTTATTATTTTCATTATTTTCAATACAAATCCCTTTATTCAGTACAGTTACAATTCACTATTTAATTCTTTCTCTCAGTACAATTCAATTTCTCAACCACTTATACTTTTCTTATCTTTTACTTAAACCACTTAATCACTTCTTCTAATTAACACTTCAAATTCAACTTTGGAACTGATTTGCATACCTTTGGGATGCTGGTATTTATACTCGAATGACATACTTCGAGAACAATCCTCGCCACCCAGCGTCCCATACAATTTCCAATTTGCTAGAAAATTCGATTCTACTCTCCGGTCGAGACTTTGCTAATCCAGTATCGAAACCTTCTAGTCTTCGAGTTTCGACATTTTCTGCTAGATGTCGCTGCTCACATTTGAGTGGTTATCACAGTTATTTTGTTCTTCCAGTTTTTGTTCTAGACTATTCTTTTGTTCGTCGAATTTTTGTTCAATGCTGCTCTTCTGCTCGTCTAGATTTTTCTTTTGTTCATCCAGCTTTTGTTCGAGGCTATTCTTTTGTTCTTCCAGATTTTTCTTTTGTTGGTCGAGACTGTTCTTCTATTGTCCATTTTTTGTTCGAGGCTATTCTTTTGTTCTTCCAGATTTTTCTTTTGTTCGTCCATTTTTTTGTTTTGTTCGTCCATTTTTTTGTTTTGTTCGTCCATTTTTAACAAGAGGAGTTGCATCATCGCAGCCATGTCATTGCCGGTACTTGCCTGTTCATCCTCGTCAACATCAAAGGAATATGCATCAGGATCATGTCCCTCGTTGTTCAAAGCCTCCTGAAGTCGGAGCACCAGGTCACTTTTTCCTCCACTGGCGCTGAGGCTTCGCTTGTTCAACTCGGATTTGAGTTGGACGAGGGTCAACTGCAATAGTTTTCGACCCATTCTAGCTTTTTCAAATAGTCAGAAAACACTTTTTTTTTTTTTTTTTTTTTTACACACAATAAGTCCTATCCCACTTCTGACACCAATGTAATATGTTTGTGTGGGTACAAATGATAGAACTTATTCTTTTCAATACAAATCCCTTTATTCAGTACAGTTACAATTCACTATTTAATTCTTTCTCTCAGTACAATTCAATTTCTCAACCACTTATACTTTTCTTATCTTTTACTTAAACCACTTAATCACTTCTTCTAATTAACACTTCAAATTCAACTTTGGAACTGATTTGCATACCTTTGGGATGCTGGTATTTATACTCGAATGACATACTTCGAGAACAATCCTCGCCATCCAGCGTCCCATAGAATTTCCAATTTGCTAGAAAATTCGATTCTACTCTCCCGTCGAGACTTTGCTAATCCAGTATCGAAACCTTCTAGTCTTCGAGTTTCGACATTTTCTGCTAGATGTCGCTGCTCACATTTGAGTGGTTATCACAATAGGAATGTAGTTTTATCGGCTAAACACAGGCATATGTATTGTGATAACCAGTCAAATGTGAGCAGCGACATCTAGCAGAAAATGTCGAAACTCGAAGACTAGAAGGTTTCGATACTGGATTAGCAAAGTCTCGACCGGAGAGCAGAATCGAATTTTCTAGCAAATTGGAATTTGTATGGGACGCTGGGTGGCGAGGATTGTTCTCGAAGTATGTCATTCGAGTATAAATACCAGCATCCCAAAGGTATGCAAATCAGTTCCAAAGTTGAATTTGAAGTGTTAATTAGAAGAAGTGATTAAGTGGTTTAAGTAAAAGATAAGAAAAGTATATGTGGTTGAGAAATTGAATTGTACTGAGAGAAAGAATTAAATAGTGAATTGTAACTGTACTGAATAAAGGGATTTGTATTGAAAAGAATAAGTTCTATCATTTGTACCCACACAAACATTTTACATTGGTGTCAGAAGTGGGATAGGTCTTATTGTGCGTAAAAAAAAAAAAAAAAAAAAAAAGTGTTTTTTTTGACTATTTGAAAAAGCTAGAATGGGTCGAAAACTATTGCAGTTGACCCTCGTCCAACTCAAATCCGAGTTGAACAAGAGAAGCCTCAGCGCCAGTGGAGGAAAAAGTGACCTGGTGCTCCGTCTTCAGGAGGCTTTGAACAACGAGGGACATGATCCTGATGCATATTCCTTTGATGTTGACGAGGATGAACAGACAAGTACCGGCAATGACATGGCTGCGATGATGCAACTCCTCTTATTAAAAATGGACGAACAAAAGAAAAATATGGAAGAACAGAAGAACAGTCTGGAACAAAAAATGGACGAACAGAAGAACATTCTCCAGAACAGTCTGGAACAAAAAATGCACGAACAGAAGAGCAGCATTGAACAAAAATTCGACGACCAAAAGAATAGTCTAGAACAAAAACTGGAAGAACAAAATAACGTTCTACACCAAAAGTTCGAAGAAATAGATAACAAATTTGAAAGAATAGAGAAGAATGTTGGCGAAAAATTCGAACAAATGGACAACAAAGTTGAGCAACTGGCGAAAGAGCTCGACACAGTGCGAAAACAGAAACTGCGAGAATGTTCTTTAAGCGGTCCAAGGAGAAAAGATTTGAAACCTCCCTCATTCGATGGCCAGACCTCATGGTCTACTTATAAGAAGCAGTTTGAAATGGCTGCCTGTGCAAACGACTGGGACAATGAGGAAAAGTGCTTTGCCCTAACAATTGCCTTGCACGGTCCTGCAGCAGTATTGTTGCAAACAGTAGACATCGAAAAGCATAAAGATTATGTGACTTTAGTACACACGAAACGGTTTGGGGACAGCCACATGCAGGAGGTCTACAAGGTCCAATTGCAAAGCCGAACGCAGCAAAGAGGAGAAACACTGCAGCAGCTCCAAGCAGACGTGAGTAGACTTGCACATCTGTCATACCCCACCGCAGGCCAGGAAATTATCGACGAAATGGCAAAAGATGCATTTATCAGGGGGATTGCAGATTCGAAGCTACAGTCAGCAGTAAGGATGGCCGGGAAAAGAACCCTTGCTGAAGCACTTGCCTTCGCTCTGGAAATGGAAGCAGCCAATCAGGCTTCCAGGGGAACACATTTCGTCAGGGAAGTAGCATCTGTCGAATGTTCCTGCACAAGAATTAGTGCCGAGGAACGAGATACTCGACGGGATAGACGAATAATGCGCTGCTGGAATTGCAATAAAATAGGACACCTTCAAAGGCAGTGTAAAGAACCGGTGCGACGAAAAGACTGCCCTCACTGTGGTGACAAGCAAATAGGGGAAGAAACCCGCAGAAACAGCTATCAAGAAGCCGGTCAACCTTCCCGAAATCATCAGTCGGGAAATGCTTAAGCACCAACTTCGCGGGGCAGAAGTTGGTAGCAGGAGTCGACGGCCCCAGGACCATCGTCCAAGTCTCGCTGGCAAAACGACGCAGCGAAAGCCTTCTAGTAGAAGTAGTCAGTGGAAAAGAAAAATGGATGGCAACAATAGACACCGGTGCCACGGCCTCAATCATCAGGAGGAATCTTGTGCAGAAGTCTTGGCTGCATAACACTAGCAGCTGCAGCTTGCGAACAGCTACAGGAGCAACGTTTAAGGTATATGGTGAAGTCCGCATAAAAATCCAACTGGCCGGAATAACATTCACTCACGCGTTTCTGGTAGCTGACATATGTGACGAGTGCATCATTGGTACAGACTTCATGAGAGAACATGGACTTGTAGTCGACTTGGGGGCACAAACCCTGAAATACGGAAACATGGAGATACCAATGATATACGGAAACGCCAATACCTCAGTCTCAAATGTCGTCATCTGCAGCAATCAGAGTCTAGAGCCTTCGTCAGAAGCAATTTTGTGGGCAAAAGTGGAAGGTGGTCCTGGTAGCCACCGATTCTATTTGATGGAGCCAGAAAAGAAAAGAGACTTCATGGTGGGAAAGACCTTAGTGGAGCCAAAGAACAACATGGTCTCTGTAAGGATTCTAAATCCAAAGACATTCAGTGTAAAGGTGGAAAAGGGGGAGATAGTGGGAAAATGTGTACCTGTTGAGGCTATATCGACCACAACGGATAAAAAGGGTGCAACACCGGTCACAACAGTTCAGAGCATAAAAATCAAGAACAAAATTCTCAGCCTCTGTAATCTGGACGAAGATCAGCGAATCCTGGCAGAAAAACTAATCGGTGAGTACGCTGATATATTTGCTACACAAGACGGAGAATATGGACGTACGCATATTGTTCAACACCACATTGACACCGGAGACGCTCGACCAATCCGTCAACCTGCAAGGCGTCTTCCATTGGCAAAGCAAACAGAAGTTGCCAAAATGATGTCGAAGATGAAAGCTGAGGGAGTGATTGAAGAATCGCAAAGTCTGTGGGCATCTCCAGTGGTCCTCGTGAAGAAGAAAGATGGCAGCACGAGATTTTGTGTAGACTACCGACGTCTCAATGATGTCACTAAAAAGGACAGCTACCCACTTCCGAGAATCGATGACACTTTGGATATGCTTTCTGGAGCGAAATGGTTTTCAACACTTGACTTGAAGAGCGGTTACTGGCAGGTAGAGATAAATCGTACGGACCGTGAGAAAACTGCCTTCACTACAGGAAGCGGTCTTTGGTAGTTTGCAGTGATGCCGTTTGGACTGTGCAACGCTCCGGCCACCTTCGAGCGACTAATGGAACGAACAGTGCAAGGACTCACCTGGAAAACATGCCTAGTATATTTGGACGACGTTATCGTCATAGGTAAGACGTACGAGGAGCACCGCGAAAATCTAAAAGAAGTGTTTGAGAGGCTACGAAGTGCTCATTTAAAGCTCAACCCGGAAAAGTGCGCCTTGTTTCGTCCGGAAGTAAAATATCTGGGTCACATTATATCAGCGGAAGGAGTAAGAACGGATCCTGACAAAATCGAAGCCGTGAAAAGTTGGCCTTCTCCAAAAGATAAACACCAACTGAGAAGCTTCTTGGGACTCGCCACGTATTACAGAAGGTTCGTAAAGGATTTTGCTGGCATTGCAAAGAGCCTGCATCAACTTACAGAGAAAGGCCGACAGTTCAGGTGGTCTGGAGAATGCGAAAAAGCATTTCAAGAACTGAAGCGACAGCTGTGCAATGCCCCCATCTTGGGTTACCCGACGCCCGGAAAAATGTTCATCGTGGACGCAGACGCTAGCAATGTTGGGGTCGGAGCTGTGATTTCCCAGGTTCATGATGGTCAAGAGAAAGTGGTCGCATATTACAGTAAAGTACTCTCCAGACCTGAAAGGAACTACTGTGTAACCCGGCGCGAGCTTCTGGCTTTAATTCTGGCTACGAAGCATTTCCATAAGTACCTCTACGGACAAAAGTTCATTCTCCGGACAGACCACGCAGCTCTGAAATGGCTACTCCAATTTAAGAACCCTGAAGGCCAAGTTGCAAGATGGATCGAGCAGTTGCAGGGCTACGACTTTGAAGTGCAACACCGCAAGGGAACACTCCACTCAAATGCTGATGCTCTCTCTCGTCGACCGTGCGGGGTAAAATGCGAACACTGTAACCGTAAAGAAGCGAAAGAACAGGCAACTATCCAAATGATCAGGACTGAGCCAATAGAGGGTTGGAGTATAGACGAAATCCGTTCCTCCCAACAGGCAGACAATGACATCGAACCAATATTGGCTTGGAAGGAACACGAGGAAAGACCAAGCTGGCAGCAGATATCAGATCGGAGCCAAACTCTGAAAGCATACTGGGCACAGTGGGACTCGCTTTTTGTGCAAGATGGATTGCTGAAGAGAAAATGGGAAAGTGCAGATGGGACAACATCTCGTATGCAGCTAATTGTGCCAGGATCCAGGGTCAACCAAGTGCTCCATGAAATACATGACGGAATCTCAGGAGGCCATTTGGGAATAAACAAGACGTTGGAAAAGGTAAGGGAACGTTTCTATTGGCTAAGCGCTAAACAAGATGTCGAGAATTGGTGCAAAAAGTGCATAAGGTGTGCGGCTACCAAGGGTCCAAAAGTAAAGCCACATGGACAAATGCAACAATACAATGTCGGAGCACCTTTCGAACGAATAGCCATCGACATCGCTGGGCCGTTTCCCGAAACCTTTAATGGAAACCGATATACTCTCGTAGTCATGGATTACTTCAGTAAGTGGCCGGAAGTGTTTGCCATCCCAAATCAAGAGGCTAAGACCGTAGCCGAACAGATAGTCAACAACTGGGTGAGCAGATTTGGGGTCCCAATGGAGCTGCACTCTGATCAAGATCGAAACTTTGAATCAAAAGTCTTCCAGGAAATGTGCCAATATTTGGGAATAAGAAAGACAAGGACAACGCCACTACACCCTCAATCTGATGGAATGGTCGAGCGATTCAATCGGACCTTGAATGAGCATCTATCTAAGGTTGTCAGCAACTGCCAGCGGGATTGGGATCGACACATACCCCTCTTCTTAATGGCCTACCGAAACGCGGTCCATAGCTCAACAGGGCACACACCATCCGAGATCTTATTTGGTCAAACAATTCGGTTGCCAAGTGAAGCAAAATTCGGATCCCCACCGACGGAGCCCAAAGAGGTGAACGAGTACGTGAATGACTTACGCAGCAGGATTCGTAAATTGCATGAAGACACCAGAGAAAAGATGAAGCTAGCAAGCAGCCGCATGAAAACTAGGTACGATATCAAGGCGAAATCTTCCGGTTTCAACGAAGGAGATCTGGTTTGGCTGTATAATCCTCAGCGTAAGAAAGGCAAATCACCAAAATTGCAACAGGACTGGGAAGGTCCATACAAGGTGATAACCCGCATTAATGACGTTGTCTACCGGATCCAGCGTGGGGATCGAGGAAAATTTAAAGTGGTCCATTTGGATAGAATGTGTCATTTCAACGGGATGCTGAATGACGAAGTTGTTCGGGACGAACAACTGTAGGGAGGGAGCAATGTGATAACCAGTCAAATGTGAGCAGCGACATCTAGCAGAAAATGTCGAAACTCGAATGCTAGAAGGTTTCGATACTGGATTAGCAAAGTCTCGACCGGAGAGTAGAATCGAATTTTCTAGCAAATTGGAAATTGTATGGGACGCTGGGTGGCGAGGATTGTTCTCGAAGTATGTCATTCGAGTATAAATACCAGCATCCCAAAGGTATGCAAATCAGTTCCAAAGTTGAATTTGAAGTGTTAATTAGAAGAAGTGATTAAGTGGTTTAAGTAAAAGATAAGAAAAGTATATGTGGTTGAGAAATTGAATTGTACTGAGAGAAAGAATTAAATAGTGAATTGTAACTGTACTGAATAAAGGGATTTGTATTGAAAAGAATAAGTTCTATCATTTGTACTCACACAAACATTTTACAGTATATTACATCTAATACCCTTGGTCGAGAAAAAAAAATAAAACATTCTTTTTTATGTAAATGAGATAATCTTTTTAATTTAAATCTTATTTTATTTTTCACTTTTCAGAATGCATTATGGGAAACAGGGGAAACCGAACATCCAGTAAACAAAATCATCGGTTAACGCACCGCTATGCATGCCTCAAAGGTGGTGTGGAATTGCATAATCCAAGAAAAAAAAACAATTTCATTAAATTTATTTTATTTATTAAATAAAATAATCAAAACAAAAATCGAGGAAAAGACATTTTTACATATTTACATATATTAAACATATAGTTAATATGTAGTAAGGAGAACTAATTCTGTCGTTGCAACGCAAACTTTGAATCTGCAAAGGTAAAGGCATTAAATGTATACATAGCTAAGCGAAAATGTATTCTTTCCACTCATATGTATTTGGTCAGCACATGATGGTTCCACGCTGTGAACACTTTTGTTGAAACCATTGCACTTCAAATGTTGAATCTGCAAAGAAAAAAGCATTAAATGTATAGCTAAACGAAAATGTATTCTTTCTACTCACATGTATTTGGTCAGCACACGATGGGTCCACACTGGGAACACTTTTGTTGGAACCATTGCACTCTAAATATTGAATCTGCAAAGAAAAAGTCATTAAATGTATAGCTAAACTTAATGCATATTTTTTAATTACATGTAATTAGTTAGCATCATTTATCCACATTTCTTCAAGCTCTTGAATGGTGCATTTAGATTCATTATTCTTACTGCAAAAAAGAAGTAAAATAAATTATTTTGAAATTAAAATGTTTTTACTTACTCACAAGAAAATGTAAACAAATTTTCCAACTGCTTTTGCCACATCCAATCCAAAGCAATCTGTTCGTGGCAGCAGTATTCTGTAGAAAATGATTTCTACTTGCTCCAGATGTGTAGATTTTCTTCTTTTGTTGTCCTAGAAAATATTGTAAAATGTTTGTGTGGGTACAAATGATAGAACTTATTCTTTTCAATACAAATCGCTTTATTCAGTACAGTTAAAATTCACTATTTAATTGTTTCTCTCAATCCAATTTCTCAACTGCTTATACTTTTCTTATCTTTTACTTAAACCACTTTTTTTTTTTTATATAATTTACGCGCGCCTAAGGGGTTAGATACCCTTTTACTGTGGGCGGAAAGGTAGAAGAAAGAGAAAGGAAAATTGTTTTTGTAGTGGTTTGAAACTCAGGTGCGTTTGGTTTCGATATTCGCTCTCCAGGGGGTGGGAGTCCGAATAGGACGGAAAGTTTTTTTGCTTCACTCAGAGTGATTCGAGTTATAATTCACAGTATTTTTTTTTCTGTGCTTGAAACTCTACAACAGCCAAATCTACGTGTCAGTGTTATGCCTTCACACGCAGAATTTTTCTGTCTGAGTTCCAATTACAAATGAAAAACTGACTTGCCATGGGCAGGACTCGAACCTAGATCCTCCGAGTGAGAAGCGATTGCTAGTACCACTACACCACGTCCACCCCACTTCTTCTCCTAATTAACACTTCAAATTTCACTTTAGAACTAATTTGCATACCTTCGGGATGCTGGTATTTATACTCGAATGACATACTTCGAGAAGAATCCTCGCCATCCAGCGTCCCATACAATTTCCAATTTGATAGAAAATTCGATTCCACTCTAGTTGAGACTTTGTTATTCAAGTATCGAAATCTTCTGGTCTTCGAGTATCGACATCTTCTGCGCTGTAAATCTAGATGTCGCTGCTCACATTTAAGTGGTTATCACATTGCTCCCTCCCTACAGTTGTTCGTCCCGAACAACTTCGTCATTCAGCATCCCGTTGAAATGACACATTCTATCCAAATGGACCACTTTCAATTTTCGTCGATCCCCACGCTGGATCCGGTAGGCAACGTCATTAATGCGGGTTATCACCTTGTATGGACCTTCCCAGTCCTGTTGCAATTTTGGTGACTTGCCTTTCTTACGCTGAGGATTATACAGCCGGACCAGATCTCCTTCGTTGAAACCGGAAGATTTCGCCTTGATATCGTACCTAGTCTTCATGCGGCTGCTTGCTAGCTTCATCTTTTCTCTGGTGTCTTCATGCAATTTATGAATCCTTTTTTTTTTTTTTTTTGAATGCATTTTATTTACTTAATCACTAACTCTTACATACTAACAAAAAATGCTTAAATGCTAGCTTACAATTACTTAACAATCTTATACTAACTTACTGGCCCCACACAGGCACTCTAAGCTAATCTAAATTCTTATATCTATGTCTTTCGACTATCTATCCACTTGGATAGAATGTGTCATTTCAACGGGATGCTGAATGACGAAGTTGTTCGGGACGAACAACTGTAGGGAGGGAGCAATGTGATAACCGCTTAAGTGTGAGCATCGACATCTAGCAGAAAATGTCGAAGACCAGAAGATTTCGATATTGGAATAACAAAGTCTCGACTGGAGAGTGGAATCGAATTTTCTAGCAAATTGGAAATTGTATGGGACGCTGGATGGCGAGGATTGTTCTCGAAGTATGTCGTTCGAGTATAAATACCAGCATCCCAAAGGTATGCAAATGAGTTCTAAAGTGTAATTTGAAGTGTTAATTAGGAGAAGGGATTAAGTGGTTTAAGTAAAGGATAAGAAATGTATAAGTGGTTGAGAAATTGGATTGTACTGAGAGAAACAATTAAATAGTGAATTGTAACTGTACTGAATAAAAGGGATTTGTATGGAAAAGAATAAGTTCTATTATTTGTACCCACACAAACATTTTACAATACTGTGATAACCATTTAAAGGTGAGCAGCGTCATCTAGATTTACATAGCAGAAAACTTCGATACTTGAATAACGAAGACCCAAATATTGGTAAATGAAGAATGGAATCGAATTTTCTAGCAAAATGTAAATTGTATGGGACGCTGGATGGCGAGTTCTCGAACTATGTCATTCGAGTATAAATATCAGCATCCAAAAGGTATGCAAGTTAGTTCATCAGTTGAATTTGAAATGTGAATTAAGAGAAGTGATTAAGTGGTTTAAGTAGAAGATAAGAAAAGTACGAGTATATGCGGTTGAGAAATTGGATTGTATTGAGATAAGCGATTAAATTGTGAATTTAACTGTATTGAATAAAGCAATTTGGATTGAATAAGTAAGAATAAGTTCTATCATTTGTACCTACACAAACATTTTACAATACGCAGCAGGCATCAGCAAAAAAGAAAACACTTTTTGGAAATTGTCGATGTCGTCAATGCACTTGGACCGCAATCTATAGGTAAATTCGCTGCACCAAAAGAACGTAGCTTCTTTGATTTACCAAAAAAAATATTAGCCTGCTTTATACAGTCCAGGAAAGTGTTATTTATTTGCTTTTCGACCAAGATATGTTTCTTTTCTGATGAGTTATAAAGGCTTTTTCCGGCAGAAGCTTCCAATATAGACCGCTTTCATCAGCGTTTTCAGAAGTTCGCAATTCACCCTCGGTTTGCACTGAAGGCACGTTTGAAACCGCTTAGGTCTTTAAAAACTAACAAAAAGTAAGCCTTAGGAAATAAGGGAATGGTGGAGAAGATCAAGTTTAAGGTGAGAAGTACTAAGGTTGAAATAAAAAAGGGGGAGGCTTGAGCCTGCGGCAGATTGGTTTGTTAGAAGCATAAGAGGTGTGATAGGTTCGATTTTAGAAGAAATGAGGACAGCGTGTGAGCTACGTGTCTGTGTTTTTCGAGGTAAGACAAAAGGATCATCACAAAGTAGTCCTCGAAGGGCAAATCGAAGGAAGCGACGTTAAATGTTCTCGATTCGGGATATATGAACTCCCAGAAAGCGGGACCGGACTTGGCTGGCATATTCGAGAAGCGGCCGGGCAAGGGTAATGTAAAGTGACCTTGTCACATAGGCATTGCCAAATTCTTTAGACCATCATGGTTGGCCATGCTTACATGACAAAGTCATAGATTAACATTTAGAGACATAAAGCTCTAAGCAACTTTTTAGACACTAAGTGAAAAACCTATAGAGGTCTTTTTGAAGGAGAATAGAGTCTTGGGGTGAAGAGATAGTTTTGGAGAACGTAGTGTCGTCGGCGTAAATGGATAGGGACAGTGTTTAATAATACTCTCAAAATCGTTTATAGTTAAATTGAAAAAGGGGGGGGGAGGGCCGAGATGGCTGCCCAGAAGTGGCAGCCTGATGCCTGACACCAGAAGTGGCTAAAAACGGGGTTGAGAAGGCTGAGCTAAAACGTACGCTATAGTAACGGTTCTCCATATAAGAACATATCCATTTTAATAATATGGGGTCAAAACTGAGTGAAGACAATTTGAAAAGGATCAATTAATATGATATTATCGAAGGCCTTAGCTAAATCTGTAGCAATAACATCGATTTCGTTGCCCTTTTCTGGGGCTGAAAATGCAAGGGATACGAATTCTCTACCTTTCAGAAATCCATGCTGACTGGGTGATATAAGACTTGCACTAAAAGCTTAGTGTTTCATATAAAAAACTATCGAACATTTTAGGTACCTGGGAAAGGTCACGGTATTCAAAACTTGGGGGAATTCCCCTTGTGTGAAAGATAGGTGAAATATGGAGGAAAGTGACTGCGAAAGATTGGAGGCACACCTTTTGAAAAATATTGCGGGGAGCTCGTCTAACCCGGGTAAAAATTCATTATTGAGATTTTGTAACTTTTCTTATGTAGGGGTAGAATCAAAAGATTGATAGAGAGAGAGGGGGCAATGGAGAAATTGGAAAGGTACTCGAAATATATGTAGTCAGGTACGAAGAAGTTATCTGCAAATATATTACCGAACGAGAGAGGGGGAATCCGTCTGATTTTCTTTTGTAGTTGACGAATTGATAAAATGTCTTAGAATCGTTTATAAGGTTGGTCTGCGCTGTGTTGAAAAAGCGCTGATAGAAGCAGTTATAGGACTGGGTGAATTATAGGTAGGTTCCAAAATAGTTAGAGTAGTTATAATAAGAATTGGTGCGAAAAAAACGCCCATAATTGGTTTTTTTATGTTTCGTAAAGAGCAAAGTCTTCTATTATACCAGGGAGAGGATGTGGATGATGTTTTACGCCAAGAAAGGGGGACGTAAAGAGAAATGATATTATATATTTCGCTGTAAAAAATGGAGAAAGCATCAGTAAAGGAAGATTTGCTGAGATGGATATTAATTTTACGAAAATTATTTTTATGGAATTTGTAAGAAGAGAAAGTGGGGAAAGAAGTGAAATGGGGTGGAGATTTATGGAAAAATGAGAGCTGAAGAAGTCACGCCTTCGATAGTTGATAGCGTTAAGGGACAAAATATTACTATGGAGTTAATGGGATCGCTAGTGAAAATAAGGTCTAGTTGCCTACCGATGGAGTTAATGACACTACCTACTTGGCATAGGCTTGAGTCTGTTATACAATCAATGAGTAAACATTCCTTCAATGAACTAGCGTTTGGCGCGGTAAAACAGAAGTGATCATCCGATGGAATCCACTTCTGCAGAGGCAAGTTAAAGTCACCAAATATAAAGATATCATCTATGTATTCACTTTTTTTTTTCTGTCGGAACAGAGCATTCAGACAAAGAAGAACTAGTCCATTGTACTCTTTGTGAGTTCCTTTTAATGAAATCGTTCAGTTTTACGAAGAAAGCTTTAGCTATAAGATGCCTACAGTACCAGCACCCACCACGTCAGCGACTAGTGCCTGCAGCCTGATGCGAATTTCACTGAATTTCTGGATGCATTCAGTGATCTCTTGCATTCTTGAAATGTGGGTTGATAACCTTTTTTATAATGGTGCCAAAAATAAAAGTAGATTTTCGGACTTATGAAATTAAATTTTTGTTGTAAAAAGAGATTGGAAAGAAAGAACACGTTTTCAGCAGTTAAATCCATTTATTACCGAAAAAAAACTTCAAGATTATAATCTGATCACTTTCAGAATAAAGGATTGATTTCCTTACAGACGATGTAAAAAAGTTAATGAATATAAAGGGTCCGCCATCTAGCGTTTTTTTAATCAACTAGTTCTTATTTCGTGAATGGTAATACTTAGCTCATGTCTGATTTGACAGATAATTAGTTTTATCCTTCCGGTTAATAATGGAAAATAATTTCATTCAAATGGCTGCCTCGGCTGGCCATGCAGTAGCCTACACGATCGGTCCAATTTTTAAGCACGTTATCGATTGTGTGCAGCTGTATTTCACCAATGGCTTCACGAATATTGTCCTTTAAAGCGTCAATTGTCTCTGGCTTGTCGGCGTAACACTTATCTCTTACGGCACCCCCCAAATAATAGTCCAACGGTGTCAAATCGCAGCTCCGAGGTGGCCAAACGACATCAGCTCTGCGGCTGATAATGCGATCTTCAAAAACAGGGCGCAAAACATCGAGTGTAGCTTCGGCTGTGTGGCACGTAGCGCCGTCCTGTTGAAACCAAATGTTGCCAATATCCTCCTCTTCAATTTTTGTGAACAAAAATTCGTTCAACATGGCCCGATAACGATCGCCATTGACTGTAACGGCCACTCCTTGCTCATTTTCGAAGAAAAATGGCCCAATTATGCCTCTGGACGAAAATCCGCACCAAACAGTGACTCGTTTTGGGTGTATCGACTTTTCAATGTATGCGTGCGGGTTTTCTGTGCCCCAAATGCTACAATTTTGCTTGTTTACATACCCGCCAAGATCAAAATGAGCTTCATCTGAAAAGATGATTTTTTTGGCAAAATCGGCATCTTCTCTAAGTCGATCGCAGGCCCACTTAGCGAAGCAAAAACGCATTGGATGGTCAGTTGGCTTCAAATCCTGAACCAATTGGACTTTGTATGGCGTCATACCAAGGTCTTTATGCAAAATTCGTCTCAATGATGTCTCCGAAATGTTCAATTGTTGAGAATGACAGTGAATTGATGTTGATGGCGCTTCACGCACACTTTCTGCCACAGCAGCAATATTCTCGGGTGTATGCACTGTTTTTGGCTTTTCACGCTTTGGTTTATCGATGAGGATGCCAGTTTCTTTCACTTTTTTCACAAGATAACGAACATACGGAGCTGACGGTGCTTCTCTTCTTCCAAAATCCGTACGCAATTTTCGCACACATTCTGTAACATTACCATGATTTTCAAAGTAATGTCGCAATATTTCCCAGCATTGTTCAAGCGTATACACAACCATATTCGTTCAGCGGAAGGATAAACCTAATTATCTGTCAAATCAGACATAAGCTAAGTGTTACCATTCACGAAATAAGCACTAGTTGAAAGAAAAAACGTTAGAGGGCGGACCCTTTAGTACATATTTTCTTACAGAAGTAACGAAGATGACAATTAAATTATGGTAGCTTAAACATCCTCCCCACGTTGAATGACTGCAGGGTCTTCAATCTTAGGAAAAGGGCACAATTTCACTACAGCCCTCTTCGTGACTCCGCTAGAAGTCCGAATAGTGGCAACGCGGGCAATGCCATCCACGTCCTTAAGCAGCTCCAGTACACGGACCAAACACCATTTTAAGGGAGGAAGATTGTCGTCACTTACGATTAATAATTTGTACCGGATTGCTTTCCTTTTGCCACTTATTACGAAGCTGTAGACATTGAAGATATTCACTCTTCCATCTCTTACCAAATTGTTACATTATACACTGAATTCGCTGCCATCTGTTTAGATACGTTAGTTTCTTCTCGTTAAAATCAGGATCAGGTACTACCTGATAAGAAATGACCAGGTATCAATGGTTGGAAATCCGAAGGATCTTCGGAAAGTGGAGAAAGGGGACGGGAGATAAGGATGGCTTCAATTTGTGTTATTACCGTATTAAGTTCTTCATATGTGAGCGAAGACAAGTGCAGAAGGGGGTGGGGGGGGGGGAATTCCATCTTCGCTTGAAAAATTTCCAGTAGTAGTCTTCCATTTGTTTGAATTAAACATATTATACAGCTCATGCCATTAAGTTGAGTTCAAACCTCCACTGTATTCAGTCGCCCTCTTACTTTACTCCATAATTTGTGAATTTCCTTTATCGCTTATTCCAGTTCAATAAATGTAATAACCTAATTTCTTCCCCAAAAATTGTTATAGCTGACGCGCCTTTTTTTATTGTTGACCTACTAGTCTGTTCATTTCGGGACAGTGCGTTTAGTGCATTTTTTATTTATTTTCTCCGCAATTTGCATTTTGTTTTCCTGGTCTTCATCATGTCTTCTTGTGGATTAACCAACTGCTCTATTAACGACAACAATGCTGACTTTGTTGCCTGTAAAGGGATCTGCGGTAAAATATTCCTTGCTATTTTTGTTGGCCTAAATAAAAGAAACACGGTCTTCGTTAAAGAGTTTTCTGAAAATCTGCTGTTCTTCTGCGATTAGTGTATTAGAATTTCAATGACTAAATATGAATGGCTATTTGTTAACCCATCCAATACCAACCTCAACCTCAGAAAGATGCGGGTCTCCAAATGGACGGATCAACCAACCAATAAAAACATAGAAAAAAAACGAAGCAACGTCTTATATAAAGTTAATTATAAATCGCCAAAATCCATTCCCCATACACATCCTAAACCTGACCCCAACTGGAGCCTTAAAACCAAAATATTTCCCAGCACCAAGTGCTTCTCTTCCATCCAAGCCCCAATGCGTTGCTTCTAATTTAACCCCTGATCAACTGCCACTGCTCAACTACCCACACCCCCTTCCAAGAACAACTAACTAACAACTGCTTTCCCAATTTCAACCTTACAACAGGAGCCAATTAACCAAAAATTTATCAACTCCCATATCTTAAATCCCGCTTTTACCTTGCCTTCAACCTCGGTTTCACGGGCCCCTGCCCCTATTTTTTATACCCTTTCGTCACCTAACGTTAAATTGACCCAAAAGTATATAGACACCACGGAATGCCGTTACGCGCTCTCTAAGGAATAAGGCTAAGGAATAAAAAGATATAGGAAAATATATGTATACCAACAGGAAGGCTTTCCTACGGATATAACTAGTCTCAGGAAACTTTGCAATAGGTACCACGAAATCTTCGACATATCCCCAAAAGGTTGCGAATGACCTCACTGCTTTCCGCAGCTATGTATACTCTAAAAGAGTTTCTCACCTTCAGCGCAGTCGAGCTGACCATGATAAATTTGTTCGTTCCTAACTTGCCTTCTATACATGCATCTCATCTACACTCATCTACTCCTCCACGCAACAAACTACCTCTTACATTTTACAACCAAAACGTAAGAGGCTTGAGCTCTAAAACTCGTGCTGTCTAGTCTAAATCACATGGGCTCTCTTTCGACGTCTATGGTCTTACAGAAACCAATCTGATCGCCGACATAAAGAGCCAGGAGCTATTCCTATCTTCTTATAAGGTCAAGCAATTGACTTAAGTGATTCCATCGACGATGACTTTAATCTGCCCCTGCTAAAGTGGATTCCATCGGATGATCACTTCTGTTTTACCGCGTCAAACGCTAGTTCATCCAAGGAATGTTTATTCATTGATAACATAACTGACTCAAGCCTATGTCAATTAAGTGTCGTCCCTAACTCCATCGGTAGGCAACTAGACCTTATTTTCACTAGCGATCCCATTAACTCCACAATAACGTTCTGTCCCTTGACCCTATCAACTGTCGACAACTTTCACCCCCTCTTCTTCTCTCATTTTTCCATAACTCTCAACCCCAGCTCACTTCATCCCCTACTATTTCTTCTTACAACTTCCATAAAGCTAATGTTCGCAAAATCAATATCTAACTTAGCAAATCTTCTTTTGGTTTTACCAACCTATCCTTATCGGATGCGGTCTCAAATTTCTACAGTGAAATATTTAATTCCATTTCTATTTACATCCCCTTTTCACGGCATAAAACATCATCTATTTCCAATCCATGGTACAACACAAGACTTCGTTCTTTACGAAACAAAAGAAACAAATTATGGGCAGTTATTCTTCGTACCAATTCTTATTATGACTACTCTAACTATCTTGGAACTTACCTGCAATTCACCTAGCTCTATAACTGCCAATATCAGCGCTTTCTCGACAAAGCGCAGAGCAACCATATCAACGATCCTAAGGCATTTTATCAATTCGTCAACTAGAAAAGAAAATCTGACGACCAACTATTTTGCAAACTTTTTTAAATAGTCATTTGCAGACAACCTCTACGTACCCGACCGCATATATTTCAAGTAAATTCCAATTTCTCCATTGGCCTCTCTCTCTCTCTCTCTCTCGACCTTTTGATAACACCCCTATCGAAGAATAGTAACAAAATCTCAATGATGAATTTTTACCCGGGCTAGATGGGCTCTCAGCAATATTCCTCAAAAAATGTGCCTCCAATCTTTCACACCCACTTTCCTCCCTATTTCATCTGTCCCTCACAAAAGGGGAATTCCCCAAGTTTCGAAGACCTCTTTAATAACCCCGGTTCACAAAAAGGGATCAAAGAATGAAGTAACCAACTACCTATTGCTAAGCTTTCTTACATACCTAAAATGTTCGAAAGTTTTTGATATGAAGTTCTAAGCTTTCAGTGCAAGTCACTTATATAACCCAGTCAGCATGGATTTCTAAAAGGTAGATCAACTACTACAGTTGAATTCGTATCCTATGCACTTTCAGCCCTAGAAAATGGCAACGAAATCGATGTTATTACTACAGATTTCGTAAGGCCTGTGATAAAATATCACATCAATTGATCTTTTTCAAATTGTCTTCACTCGGTTTTGAAATGGATATCTTCTTCAAACTATAAACGGTCTTGAGAGGATTATTAAACACTGCTCCATATCCATTTACGCCGATGAAACTAAATTCTCCAAAACTATTTCTTCACCCCAAGACTCTGTTCTCCTTCAAGAAGACGTCGATAGGTTTTCCACTTGTATAAAAAATTGCTTTGAACTTAATGTCTCCAAATGCCAATCTATGACTTTGTCTCGTAAGTCCAATCAATCTCCCTCTCGACTTTATTTTCTGCATGACCAACCTGTATCCAGGTTCAATCCCATCGCGACCTTGGAATATTATACGTTAGAGAGTTAAACTTCCGTTCGCATATTAATGAGATAATCTTTAAAGCCAACTCATCGCTCGCTTTTATCAAACGATGGTCTACCCTTGTCCGGCCCCTTCTCGAATATGCCAGCCAAGTGTGGTCTCCCTTTCAGCGAATTCATATATCCCGAATCGAGAACATTCAACGTCGTTTTCTTCGATTTGCCCTTCGTGGCCTACCCTGGAATGACCCATTTATCTTACCTCCCTATGATGACCGCCCCACACTTTTTAACCTGAATACCCTCGAAAAACGCAGAGACGTAGTTGACATTCTCTTCATTCATCGACTGCCTCTGATTTTGAGGATTACACTTCCCTTTTGCAATTCTATTTCCTTCAACACTAACCATCATAATTTACACTGTCCTCGTCTCTTCTATATTCCAACTCATCGCACCTCTTATGGCTCTAACGAACCAATCCTCCGCATGCTTCGTAAGGTCAACTGAAACCTCCCCTTTTCTGATTTTAACCTGAGCACTTCTCGTCTTAAGCCTGATCTCCTCCACCATTCCCTTACTTCTTAACCCCTAACTGTTGTTAGTTTTTATGTCCTAGTTTTTAATTTAGTTTAAGCTTGCATCAAGCAAAATAAATGGGGGCGTGAGCCCCCACACCAAAACACCAAATTCATTCCTTGCATTCCTATAATATGTTGCGTTATCGCTATAAATTTTTACTTTGCACCAAAAAATCTACGAAGAGATCCCAAGAAAGCAGCCTTAGTTAAGACTCCAACTAATTCCATATGAAGTGCCTTAGTGCTAAAATACACAAAAATAGCCATGTAGGTTTTAACTGGCGACGTACCTCTTCTTTTAGAGTGGACAAAAAATGAACCAGAGAAATCGGTGACTACGGCGACGGATTGACTCGATCTGATGGAAGGTCTGCCATGATTAGAAGTTCGGTTTTAGATTAGCTTTAAAGCAAGGAAAGCATTATTTGACCATATGTCTCGCTAGTATCCTTCCACGAACAGGCCAGTATTTTTGTCTAACAAGAGCAATCAACCCTTTGCGCTTCCAGATGGTGATGTTTCTGATGGTAATAACGAAGAAGTGCGGTAGTAAAGCCGTTCTTATTGCGCCACAGTATGGGATGTTTGTGTTCGTATGCGATATCTGCGTGCTTCAAACAATCTCCAACGCGTACTATTCCCGCGTTATCTCGATAACGAATTCATTTCTCGAAATGAATTCAGCGAGCATACAGACGATTTCACCTTAATTTGTTGACACTTTCTTAGAGACTCAATATCCGGGTGGTAATTTCGTTCATGCACAGTTCGTATGATAATGCACTTGATCGTTTCGAATTCCTCTAATTAGAAAGCAACTGTTATTATTAATTTTATTAAGTTATTCCTCTATTTTGAGGTTTCAATGATGTCCTCTTCTTCTAATACTACCATCACGGATTCTTTAACCTTTTTTTCCGTAAGCTCCTCTGAGGGTGAAGAGTCATATTTTCACATTGTCCATTTTTCTTCATTGTCGTGTAAAAATGTTTGTACTATGAACCAAAATGTTGACTCACAAAGCTCACCAAGGCTGCATCCCCTAGATAATATATCTGATGGATTATATTTTCTACTGACATGGTTCCACAGACTATCTTTTGTCAATCTTTGGATAACTGCTACCCGATTAGCAACAAAGGTGCTCTACTAAGGTAATCCAATAAAGAACTATACTGGAGTCCGTCCAGTAATCACACTTTGTGTACTTACGGGTGGAAATAGATGTTACTCGTATTTTATCGACTAACTGTGTCATCATTGTAGCGGCACATAGCTCCAGACGTGGCAATGTCAATCGATGATTGTTTATGGGTGCTACCTTTGATTTAGCGCAGGAGAGTCTAAGTGACACTGAACCGTCTGCATCACAAGACTTTACATAGATACACGAGCTGTAAGCCTTTTCCGAGCTGTCAGAGAAAACATTTAATTCTGATTTTCCTGAAAAACTTCCAACCATCACATGACGCTTGATGGCTATTCGTTCCAGATTTGGTAAGCCTTCTCGAGACCTCTCCCTTGCATGATGGAACTCCTGAGGGTACCCTCATCCTAGTTTAACTTACTGCTCCACAACAACTGCATAAAAATGTTTGCCCTAGCGATTACTGGATTAATTAACCCTAAAAGGTCACAGAACTTCGCTATATCAGATAGAACTGACCTTTTGGTTATTCGCTGTGACGTTTATAAATTCACCTTAACTTGTAACGTGTCATTTATTGGCTAGCATATTACCATATTACTCCGAGAGTTTTAATGACGTTATCTTGCTTTAATTCAAAAATGGTTAGAACACCATTTTCTCAGTTGGAAGCCTCCACAGTTCACAATTGTTTATAGTTCCTGTTTCACACGCAACAGAGTATCTAATTGATCAGCTCCCGTGAGCATATCATCGACGTAAAAGTCGTTCTGTAATACATATGCGCCTAGCGGATTCTACATGCGTTATTCTTCAGCAAGTTATCATGACGCCCTTGTAGCTAAGTATGAGGCCGCAGTCGTGCCGTAAGTAATAGTACACAGTCTTTATATGCTTAATTCATCCAGGAGTGATTCCCTCCACAAGATAAATTGAGAACGCCGATCGTCTGGACGCATTACTATCTGTCGGTACATTTTTGTTAAGTATATCTTCTGTGAGCACGTATTTGTGATATCGAAATATTAATGCTATGGAAAATAAATCCAGTTGCAGTAGAGGACCAACATACATAATATCATTGAGAGAAAGACCGATATCAGTTTTGCACGAGGCATCAAACACCACACGAAACTCTACCTTCTCTATACAGTGGTGTGGCATAAAAAAATGTGGTTGGTTAACGTCCACCCTTTCCACTAATTCCATATGTTTCAGGCATTCGTACTCACGCTTAAACTCAACGTAGTTCTCGGCAGTGGTCTTGTCCCTGTGAATTTTCTTAAACATACATATAAATCTCCTTAAAGCGGTGTTGTAAGACCTACCTAATGCACTCGGATCGCGAGTGGAAAGGGAAGCGAACTTGAAAACGACCACCTGAAAGCCGTGTATAATTGTTTTGAAATAGTATTTCACATGGATGTTCTCTGTCACTACCTCTGTTGGTTTCACTAATCTTTTCCACTTCTGAAAACGATATTAAAACTTCCTCAAGACCTTCACTTTCACGAATATAAATATTGTTTACTATCGGATGACTTTCCTTGGATTTGGCAATCATGACACCGGACACAATCCAGCCAAATATTGTGTTTTGAAATGAAGGTAATGTTTTACGAAGCCTATTTGCTCAACTGATAAAATTGTAAAGAAGTGGCTAGCTCCCACCAACATATCAATATGAGCTGGATAGGCCATAAAGTGGTGTCGATATGGTTTTCCGGTAGGTGCTGAGTGATTTTATTTAAAACAATCGAAATTTCAGTATATATATGTATCTACTAGCAAGAACAAAAGAGAATAGCAGTGACATTTTATATTTAAGGAAAAATAGAAATAAATGTCACATCAAAATTAAAGATAAATACTTCAAATATAGTGGGGTGTACAAAATTTATATCAAGCAAATTTTTTATAAATCTAAATAATAGAGCGTAACAAAACTTCGATTTCGTTGTGATCAAATATAAGAAGCCATGACCTAACACTTTTTAAAAATGAGAACAAATTCCTTATGATTCGAATTCCTTCAGGGAGTATATTAAAAAGCTTACAAGAGACAATCGTATAAAAATTTTTGAAACATGTAGTGCGAAACGTAGGGATACTAACAACATGACTAGTTTGGCTACGCAAGTAATGCATATCAGAGGTAGGACTTTGAAGATATCCTCCTCTTATAAAAAAGATTTTTAAAACTTTGAAAAAATATAATTGCCTCACTGGCAGTATTTTCATGGTCTTAAACAAATCCATAGAATGTGTTAATCGATTAACTTTGCACATGTTTCTTACAGCACATTTTTGGAGGACAACTAGCTGCTGAAGTTTGGTCCGATAGGCACTTCCCCAGCAGCCAATGCCATACTGCAATTTCGAGTGAAATAGACCATAGTAAACCATTTTCAATGTATTGATAGAAAAGAAATTCTTGAGACGATACAAACAACGAATAGATGATAGAAGGCACTGTCTTAAATTGGTAATGTGTTTAGACCAACTCATATTTTGGTCAATAATAACTCCTCTCAATTTTAAAACAATCTCCACTACAGCCAACTTCGGAATTGTAGTGTGTAAGCCTTTGCTCAGATAACGTATCATTAATTAACGAAAACCTAGCGCAATCAGGTGCATGAAATATCACATCCAGGTCAGGGGGTACTTGCGTACCTATGCTAAAGTACATTAACCTAGTTTTATTGCTAATCACTAATTTATGTGTAGCAAACCAATACCTCAATAAGTGGACATCATTGTTTATGTTTGCAATTAAATTCAATGGGCTGGCCGAGATGTAAGCAATTCCAAGGTCATCTGCAAATGCTGTGATTTTACCCTTAAACGGTTGCGCAAATAAAGAATTAACATAAACTAAAAACAGTAATGGGCCAAGCACAGATCCTTGAGGCACACCTAGATTAGTTACACTGGAACTGCTTACACAGTTTCCAATTTTGACTATTTGAGTTCTATCCTTTAAATAGGACTCAAACCATTTAAACATGAAACTGCGAAAACCCACTTTAAAAAGTTTGTGAAGGAGGATGCTGTGGTTTACCATGTCGAAAGCTTTTTTAATATCAACAAAAATCCCGGCACAACTTTTTTATGATCCAGCGCCTCGAGAATTACGGAACAGTAATTTAACAATGCCTCCTCAGTAGAATGACCTGCTCTAAATCCATACTGCATTGGGCTAAAGAATTTAATTCTGTTAAGGTATGACAAAATACGTACCTTAATTGTTTTCTCAAATACTTTAGAGATAGAAGATAGTATGATTGGGCCTATAATTCGCTTTGTCACTCCTATCGCCTTTTTTGAATAAAGGTATCACTATTGCACATTTTAATTGATCAGGGAATATCCCAGAAATGATACTTAAGTTAAATAGATGAGCTAAAATATCTACAATATTTAACGCAGTTCTTTTAAGCACTAAATTGGATATTTCATCGCTGCCACAGGAACCCGTATTCCTTAAGGAGTTTATTATTTTGAGAAGTTCACAGCCCGATATTGCCTCAAAAAAGAAGCTATTTCTGACAAAATTCTCCAGAACATCGGACTCTGTGCAGGAGGAACAAGAAGAGGACAAGTAACACGGAGAAGATGACTGACCAACTGTGGCAAAATAAGAACTAAAAACATTAGCTACGGCTGTAGGATCCGAAATAGTTGAACTTCCGCTTTTTAACGTGATCGATTTACATGTATCAAGAGTATTACGACCGGTAATGTTATTAATTACTTGCCATTCTTTATTCCGATTTCCGTTCGCCATCCTTATCCTGTTCTGAAAGTAGATATCACGGCAACTGCGAATTTCTCTATTAACTTGTTTGAATATACGAACGAGACGAGTTTTTAGATTTGAATTTTGTGGATTTTTAGCACATTTCTTTTGAAGTTTGTGGCTCAGCCTTATTTTCTTGAGTAGCGAGTAATTGATCCAAGGTTTAAGTCTAGTATTCGATTTTTTGTGCACATCAGTAAAGCTAGAAGAACTAATATGTTTTTGGAATTATCTTAGAAATGCGTCATATGCTAAAGAAGCATTGTCTATACTATAAACTTCAGCCCAATCTTCAAAACGCAGTTTATTATTCAAATCAAGGAAATCGATTCTAGGCACTTTTAGACGAGAAGTACCTTCTTTTTTTTTGATTGAGATTCCTTCAAGAAGAAGGCCAGTCATGCAATGGTCGGTTATGCCAAGATCAAGGTTAATACTGTGATAACAACTTAAATGTGAGCAGCGACATCTAGCAGAAAATGTCGATACTCGAAGACCAGAAGACTTCGATACTGGAATAACAAAGTCTCGACTGGAGAGTGGAATCGAATTTTCTAGCAAATTGGAAATTGTATGGGACGCTGGATGGCGAGGATTGTTCTCGAAGTATGTCATTCGAGTATAAATACCAGCATCCCAAAGGTATGCAAATGAGTTCTAAAGTGAAATTTGAAGTGTTAATTAGGAGAAGTACTTCTACCGCGAGCATCGAACTTGTCGAGTTGTAGAGGCTGAGTAGAGTCAATGAATCTCGAGAAGAAATTCTCCAGACGAGTCCTGAAACCAAAGGATGCTCCCCCCCCTCCCCAACTCCCAAAGCACTCTATCATTCCCCTGGGCTGGATCAAGGTGTTATACGACCCGTGCCGAAGATCAACCTGGCTGAGGGCCCAGTATCTCCAAAAATAGCTCAGTCGCAAACGGAGTATCCGGATACCTCCGCTACTCGTGGGACCATTAATGGATAACAACCAAAAAACAAAAACCGAGGCCGGTACTCCTTCATTACCGGGCGGTGGAACGGTGACTACACCGACTACCGGCAAGGCTCCTGCATTGCCGAGAGGAGGCAAAACTGTGGCAGGCCATGGTGCGCCATCCTCTAAAGGCAAAAGGAACGAGCTAAAAAATAAGAATTCAGGAAGTGTTAGGACTGTGGCAAGCCATGGTCCTATCACCTCCTCCACCCCCAGCAGCAGCAGGTTTGTGGCAGGCCACGGACTTGTCGCGGCTACCAAAACTCCTTCAGGGAGTATTAAGACTGTGGCAAGCCATGGTACTATAACTTCCCCCGCCCCCAGCAGCAGCAAGTTTGTGGCAGGCCACGGACTTGTTGCTGCTACCAAAACTCCTCCCTCCAAGGAGGAATCTGGAGCTCAGCCGCATCGGCAAGCTCCATCTAAGGCGCTCTACATAAGACGCCGAAATGCTTCACGCATCATCAAAACCTTTGGATCCATTCCGGAGGTTGAGAGAAGTGCGGAAATAAAGAGCAAGGTTGAGTGGGCTAAAAACATCCTAAAAGACGGATTTCCCACTGCTTCCACTGCTCCCAAAACGTCAAAAGACTCCTCTAAGCGTCAGAGATCGTTGGAGGAAACCGTACCGGTTTCCAAGAGGCCCAAAACACACAGTTCTACAACCCCTGGGCCATCCAACAGCAGATCTCTGAGGTCTTATAATGAAGTCCTAAAAGACGCATTGGTGATCGCGGTGATCGACAGGAGCGATATACACCAGAACGGTGGCAATTGGTCAAGTTGAAGCTCTCGAGCAACTTCTTGGCCATCATGCGGGAAAACCCAGGACCACCTCCTATCACAAGCGACGCTGGCTGGCACTAAGGCCATGTCAAGCTCATCGCTTGCTCCAACCAGAGATCTCTCGATCTCTTCACCAAGGCCATCGATGGTTTAGGAGAGGTTTGGCCAGGTGCAAAACTCGAGGTCGTATCTAAGGAAAACATTCCTAGTAGACCTCGAACTCGTACCTGGATTCCAGCCGAACCCTCCTCTCCAGAAAGTATCCTGGAAATCATCCGGCTCAGCAACCCGACTCTTCTGACTCATGACTGGAAAGTCGCGAAACTGGAGGAACTAAGGGGTTCTTATAGATGCGCGTTAATTGTGATCAATAAGGAATCCCTTAATCCTCTGGCGCAGACAAAAGGCATGATTCGGTTCGGATTCGAGTCCATTCATTTAAGGGTGTACAAAAAGGATGAGCTGGATGCTGATAAGCAACCTCCTCCTCCTTTAACACCTGACATCACAACCTTGGATCTTGGAGCGTCGATATCCTTTCCAGAATTGGATAGCGACGACTCCAATCTGTCCGAGGTGACCAAGCCGTCGATCTCCTCTTCTGGCACACTGTCGGAAATGGAAACCGATGACGAAGAAATTAGAGGTTCTACACGATCAGAGATAGAAGATGAGCTCTTGGGCACATCTTCAGAATCGGAGGACCTCAACAACACCGTGGTGGAGGCGACTCTGGAAGACTGTAGCAATGATACGGTTTCTCCAGATTAATCTCCACCACTCAAAAAAGGCTTCGGCCGCACTCATTCTGCGTCTTTCCAAAAACGCAGAAGACATAATTCTAATCCAGGAACCATGGATTGCAGAAGGCGTGGTTCGTGGACTTAGGACACCCACATACGTTCCGCTCTATACAAGAGACAAAGGTAAGATTAGAACTTGTATATTAGTGAAACGTAGCCTTAATGTATTTCTACTTCCCAACCTCAGTGACCCCGACCTGACCGTTGCCAGATTAGAAACTGCCACAGGCTCTTACTGGCTGGAGGGCCCTCTCCCTGGTGATAACCTAGAAAGGGTGGTACTGAAAGCGGGAAGGCAAAAAACTGGCCTCATAATCGGATGCGACGCTAACGCACATCATACGGTATGGGGCAGTACCGACATCAATGATAGAGGTGAGTCACTTTTAGACTATATTTTAAGTACTAACCTCTTAATTTGCAATATTGGCAATGAGCCCACTTTTATAACAAAAAACCGACAAGAAGTATTAGATATTACTCTTGTCTCCGACAGCATCACCCAAAGGCTAACAAACTGGATGGTATCGTCTGAACACTCCTTTTCAGACCATAGATACATCCAATTCAGTCTGAGTGATGCTCCCCCCCGCCAACCAGCTTTCCGGAACTACCGGAAAACTGATTGGACAAAATATAGAGGAATACTGTCGGAAACGATATCCTCTAAACTATCAAGTCCCCCGCGTGACACCAATGAGCTCGACATGAAAGTCAGGGAATTTACTCTGACTCTCAATAAGGCTATGGCCGCTTCCTGCCCTCTTATTCAACCAAGAGGCAAGAAAAAGCCACATTGGTGGACATCGGCACTGAGACTGCTCAGAAACACCTGCAGAAAACTTTTCAACGCAGCAGAAAACACAAGAAAAGTGACCGACTGGGACTCATATAAAGAATCCCTCAAATTATACAAAAAAGAACTGAGGAAGGCAAAGCGACAATCCTGGAGGTCATTCTGCGACAAAATTACAGAAACCTCTGAGGCATCGCGGCTAAGAAAAATCCTCTCCACAAATCCTATGATGCCCAGTTGTTTGAAAAAAACCGATGGCTCTTGGACAACCTCAAGTGATGAATCACTCAACCTGCTTCTGGACACCCACTTTCCAGGTAGCTCCCAACTCGCGGCCAGTAGCAGCACAAACAAGCCTACTGCAACCGTGACCAAAATTCATGGTCTGATTACGAGAGACAAACTGCTCTGGGCGCTGCATAGCTTCAAACCATACAAGTCTGCTGGTCCGGACGGTATTATACCTGCCGAGCTACAGAGATCCTCAGATATTATTCTACCAGTGTTGGAAAATATTATAAGGAGCTGTGTAGAACTTATCCACATTCCACTGTTATGGAGAGAAGTCAATGTAGTATTCATTCCCAAAACTGAAAAATGTTCTCATGTAGTCCCAAAGGACCTCAGACCTATAAGTCTATCATCATTCCTTCTGAAAACTTTAGAACGACTGATTGATATCCATATTCGAGCTAAAGTTGATCCAAGACTTCTGTCTACGGCTCAACATGCCTACTGTAAAGGAAAGTCGGTGGAAACGGCTTTGCACTCTCTGACTAGCCACATCGAACGATCCCTACAATATAAGGAGTACACAATGGTTGCTTTCCTAGACATAGAGGGCGCCTTTAGCAACGTCAACACATCCGCAATCACGACTGCGCTGTCAACTCTGCAGGTAGACGGCTCACTTGGGGAGCTGATTAATCTAATGCTAACAAGCAGGATAATCAACTCCAAACTGGGTGAGACTTCTGCTAAAAGATATGTCAGTAGAGGTACGCCGCAAGGCGGTGTCCTCTCTCCGCTTCTCTGGAACTTAGTAGTTAACGAACTACTGATATACCTGGAAGCGGGTGGTAGCAGAGTAATTGCCTATGCGGATGACGTTGCCATAGCCGTCTCAGGAAAACATCTAAATACCATTAAAGAACTCCTCCAAGTAAATCTTAACAGATTAACCTGCTGGGCAGATCGCTGTGGATTGGGAATAAACCCCCATAAAACTGATCTTGTCCTCTTTTCTAGGAAATATAAAATTCCAATCATAGACCCTCCTTCAATAAACGGTACCAGTTTAGCTTTCTCCGATACAGCAAAACATCTGGGTCTCATTTTTGACAGGAAACTAAACTGGAAACCTAACATTCAAGAAAGAGTTAATAAAGCTACAATAGCTTTATTCTCTTGCAAGAAAGCCATTGGGAACAAATGGGGCCTTCAACCTCTCATAACCCACTGGCTATACATCTCGGTCATAAGACCGATACTTACTTACGGGGTGGTTGTCTGGTGGACGGCCTTGGAAAATGCAGTCAACCGCATTAAATTAAGCAGAGTCCAAAGAACAGCATGTCTATGCACAAGCGGAGCCTTGCGGTCTACCCCCTCTGCGGCATTAGATATTCTGCTTCACTTGACACCCCTCGACATTTTTAGCAAGCAAGTAGCTGCGACTGCAGCTATTCGCCTTAAAGCGACTAAACAATGGACAAATAATTCATTTGGCCACGCCAACATTCTTAATACATTAGGAATCCTCACAGAGAACACCGATTACACCATACCTGAACTTTGGTTTGACAAAAACTTCCATGTAAGCTTCCCCTCTAGATCATTCTGGGAGGAGGATGCTTTCATGGAGGACAAGTCAATCCATCTCTACACAGATAGATCTAAAACCGACAGCGGAGTTGGTGGCGGTGTTTTCTCAGATAAGCTAAATCTAAGCCTCTCTTTCCGCCTTCCAAATCACTGTAGCGTGTTCCAGGCGGAAATTTTGGCGATTAAAGAAGCTCTGTCCTGGCTGAAGAAAAACGTGATATCTGCAAAGGATATCCGCATATTTTCGGATAGTCAGGCCGCCATCAAGTCCCTGGACTCGGTCTCATTGTGTTCTAAAACTGCCCTTGAATGCCGATCATCTCTCATGGAGATGGCAGAGCAGTTCAACATTCACCTCTGTTGGGTGCCGGGCCACAGAGACATTCCAGGGAACTGCAGAGCCGATGAACTCGCCAAAATTGGAACCACTCTACCTATCCTACCGGACAAAGGTAGTATAGGTATACCAATCGCTACGTGCAAACTAACACTAAAGCTAGATGCCAATAAAAGAACGGGCCTTAGGTGGACTGCTGGACAAACATGTCTAGCGACCAAACAGATCTGGCCAAGGCTGGATCTGAGTCGATCTAAGTATCTGATCCTTTTAGATAGGAAACATCTCAGCGCCATAATAGGTGTCATTACCGGACACTGCCTCATAGGCAAGCACGCAAGAAGGCTTGGCGCTTTTACTAACGATTTCTGTAGAAGCTGCATGAACGAGGAAGAGGAGGAGACAATCCCCCACCTACTCTGCACATGCCCAGCTCTCTCTCGGAGAAGGAAGCTTCATCTAGGAGCTTTCTTTTACAACGACCTAAACGATCTAGAAAAAATAGACGTTAACAGTCTCCTACGCTTTATTATAAGCTCAAACTGGTTCCGGTAGTAAGAAGATCATAGATCCACGTGGGTTGGTATTTCCAACAGCCACTCTTACCTAACCTAACCTAGGAGAAGTAATTAAGTGGTTTAAGTAAAAGATAAGAAAAGTATAAGCGGTTGCGAAATTGGATTGTATTGAGAGAAACAATTAAATAGTGAATTGTAACTGTAGTGAATAAAGGGATTTGTATTGAAAAGAATAAGTTCTATCATTTGTAAACACACAAACATTTTGTTCTAGACTATTCTTGATGTCAGAATTGGGATAGGACTTATTGTGTGTAAAAAAAAAAAAAAAAAAAACCAAAAAAAAAAAACCTGTGTTTTCTGACTATTTGAAAAAGCTAGAATGGGTCGAAAACTATTGCAGTTGACCCTCGTCCAACTCAAATCCGAGTTGAACAAGAGAAGCCTCAGCGCCAGTGGAGGAAAAAGTGACCTGGTGCTCCGACTTCAGGAAGCTTTGAACAGCGAGGGACATGATCCTGATGCATATTCCTTTGATGTTGACGAGGATGAACAGACAAGTACCGGCAATGACATGGCTGCAATGATGCAACTCCTCTTATTAAAAATGGACGAACAGAAGAACAGTCTCTACCAACAAAAGAAAAATCTGGAAGAACAGAAGAACAGTCTGGAACAAAAAATGGACGAACAGAAGAGTAGAATTGAACAAAAATTCGACGACCAAAAGAATAGTCTAGAACAAAAACTGGAAGAACAAAATAACGTTCTACACCAAAAGTTCGAAGAAATAGATAACAAATTTGAAAGAATAGAGAAGAATGTTGGCGAAAAATTCGAACAAATGGACAACAAAGTTGAGCAACTGGCAAAAGAGCTCGACACAGTGCGAAAACAGAAACTGCGAGAATGTTCTTTAAGTGGTCCAAGGAGAAAAGATATGAAACCTCTCTCATTCGATGGTCAGACCTCATGGTCTACTTATAAGAAGCAGTTTGAAATGGCTGCCTGTGCAAACGACTGGGACAATGAGGAAAAGTGCTTTGCCCTAACAATGGCCTTGCACGGTCCTGCAGCAGAATTGTTGCAAACAGTAGACATCGAAAAGCATAAAGATTATGTGACTTTAGTGCAGGCTATCGAGAAACGGTTTGAGGACAGCCACATGCAGGAGGTCTACAAGGTCCAATTGCAAAGCCGAACGCAGCAAAGAGGAGAAACACTGCAGCAGCTCCAAGCAGACGTGAGTAGACTTGAACATTTGTCATACCCCACCGCAGGCCAAGAAATTATCGACGAAATGGAAAAAGATGCATTTATTAGGGGAATTGCAGATTCGAAGCTACAGTCAGCAGTAAGGATGGCCGGGAAAAGAACCCTTGCTGAAGCACTTGCCTTCGCTCTGGCGATGGAAGCAGCCAATCAGGCTTCCAGGGGAACACATTTCGTCAGGGAAGTAACATCTATCGAATGCTCCTGCACAAGAATTAGTGCCGAGGAACGAGATACTCGACGGGATAGACGGATAATGCGCTGCTGGAATTGCAATAAAATAGGACACCTTCAAAGGCAGTGTAAAGAAGCGGTGCGACGAAAAGACTGCCCTCACTGTGGTGACAAGCAAATAGAGGAAGAAACCCGCAGAAACAGCTATCAAGAAGCCGGTCAACCTTCCCGAAGCCATCAGTCGGGAAATGCTTAAGCACCAAGTTCGCGGGGCAGAAGTTGGTAGCAGGAGTCGACGGCCCCAGGACCATCATCCAAGTCTCGCTGGCAAAACGATGCAACGAAAGCCTTCTAGTAGAAGTAGTCAGCGGAAAAGAAAAATGGATGGCAACAATAGACACCGGTGCCACGGCCTCAATCATCAGAAGGAATCTTGTGCAGAAGTCTTGGCTGCATAACACTAGCAGTTGCAGCTTGCGAACAGCTACAGGAGCAACGATTAAGGTATATGGTGAAGTCCGCATAAAAATCCAACTGGCCGGAATAACATTCAGTAACGCGTTTCTGGTAGCTGACATATGTGACGTGTGCATCATTGGTACAGACTTCATGAGAGAACATGGACTTGTAGTCGACTTGGGGGCACAAACCCTGAAATACGGAAACATGGAGATACCAATGATATACGAAAACACAAATACCTCAGACTCAAATGTCGTCATCTGCAGCAATCAGAGTCTAGAGCCTTCGTCAGTAGCAATTTTGTGGGCAAAAGTGGAAGGTGGTCCTGGTAGCCACCGATTCTATTTTATGGAGCCGGAAAAGAAAAGAGAATTCATGGTGGGAAAGACCTTAGTGGAGCCAAAGAACAACATGGTCCCTGTAAGGATTCTAAATCCAAAGACATTCAGTGTAAAGGTGAAAAAGGGGGAGATAGTGGGAAAATGCGTACCTGTTGAGGCTATATCGACCACAACGGAAAAAAAGTGTGCAACACCGGTCACAACAATTCAGAGTATAAAAATCAAGAACAAAATTCTCAGCCTCTGTAATCTGGACGAAGATCAGCGAATCCTGGCAGAAAAACTAATCGGTGAGTACGCTGATATATTTGCTGCACAAGACGGAGAATATGGACGGAGAACACCACATTGACACCGGAGACGCTCGACCAATCCGTCAACCTGCAAGGCGTCTTCCATTGGCAAAGCAAACAGAAGTTGCCGAAATGATGTCGAAGATGAAAGCTGAGGCAGTGATTGAAGAATCGCAAAGTCCGTGGGCATCTCCAGTGGTCCTCGTGAAGAAGAAAGATGGCAGCACGAGATTTTGTGTAGACTACCGACGTCTCAATGATTTCACTAAAAAGGACAGCTACCCACTTCCGAGAATCGATGACACTTTGGATATGCTTTCTGGAGCGAAATGGTTTTCAACACTTGACTTGAAGAGCGGTTACTGGCAGGTAGAGATAAATCGTGCGGATCGTGAGAAAACTGCCTTCACTACAGGAAGCGGTCTTTGGCAGTTTGCAGTGATGCCGTTTGGACTGTGCAACGCTCCGGCCACCTTCGAGCGACTAATGGAACGAACATTGCAAGGACTCACCTGGAAAACCTGCATAGTATATTTGGACGACGTTATCGTCATAGGTAAGACGTACAAGGAGCACCGCGAAAATCTAAAAGAAGTGTTTGAGAGGCTACGAAGTGCTCATTTAAAGCTCAACCCAGAAAAGTATGCCTTGTTCCGTCCGGAAGTAAAATATCTGGGTCACATTATGCCAGCGGAAGGAGTAAGAACGGATACTGACAAAATCGAAGCCGTGAAAAGTTGGCCTTCTCCAAAAGATAAACACCAACGGAGAATTTCTTGGGACTCGCCACGTATTACAAAAGGTTCGTAAAGGATTTTTCTGGCATTGCAAAGAGCCTGCATCAACTTACAGAGAAAGGCCGACAGTTCAGGTGGTCTGGAGAATGCGAAAAAGCATTTCAAGAACTGAAGCGACAGCTGTGCAAAGCCCCCATCTTGGGTTACCCCACGCCCGGAAAAATGTTCATCGTGGACGCAGACGCTAGCAATGTTGGGGTCGGAGCTGTGATATCCCAAGTTCATGACGGTCAAGAGAAAGTGTTCGCATATTAAGAAATTAAAGAACAGGCAACTATCCAAATAATCAGGACTGAGCCAATAGAGGGTTGGAGTATAGACGAAATCCGATCCTCCCAACAGGCAGACAATGACATCGAACCAATATTGGCCTGGAAAGAACACGAGGAAAGACCAAGCTGGCAGCAGATATCAGATCGGAGCCAAACTCTGAAGACATACTGGGCACAGTGGGACTCGCTTTTTGTGCAAGATGGTTTGCTGAAGAGAAAATGGGAAAGTGCAGATGGGACAACATCTCGTATGCAGCTAATAGTGCCACGGTCCAGAGTCAGCCAAGTACTCCATGAAATACATGACGGAATCTCAGGAGGCCATTTGGGAATAAACAAGACGTTGGAAAAGGTAAGGGAACGTTTCTATTGGCTAAGCGCTAAACAAGATGTCGAGAATTGGTGCAAAAAGTGCATAAGATGTGCGGCTACCAAGGGTCCAAAAGTAAAGCCACATGGACAAATGCAACAATACAATGTCGGAGCACCTTTCGAACGAATAACCATCGACATCGCTGGGCCGTTTCCAGAAACCTTTAATGGTAACCGATATACCCTCGTAGTCATGGATTACTTCAGTAAGTGGCCGGAAGTGTTTGCCATCCCAAATCAAGAGGCTAAGACCGTAGCCGAACAGATAGTCAACAACTGGGTGAGCAGATTTGGGGTCCCAATGGAGCTACACTCTGATCAAGGGCGAAACTTTGAATCAAAAGTCTTCCAGGAAATATGTCAATATTTGGGAATAAGAAAGACAAGGACAACGCCACGACACCCTCAATCTGATGGAATGGTCGAGCGATTCAATCGGACCTTGAATGAGCATCTATCTAAGGTTGTCAGCAACTGCCAGCGGGATTGGGATCGACACATACCCCTCTTCTTAATGGACTACCGAAACGCGGTCCATAGTTCAACAGGGCACACACCATCCGAGATCTTATTTGGTCAAACAATTCGGTTGCCAAGTGAAGCAAAATTCGGATCCCCACCGACGGAGCCCAAAGAGGTGAACGACTACGTGAATGACTTGCGCAGCAGGATTCGTAAATTGCATCAAGACACCAGAGAAAAGATGAAGCTAGCAAGCAGCCGCATGAAGACTAGGTACGATATCAAGGCGAAATCTTCCGGTTTCAACGAAGGAGATCTGGTTTGGCTGTATAATCCTCAGCGTAAGAAAGGAAAATCACCAAAATTGCAACAGGACTGGGAAAGTCCATACAAGGTGATAACCCGCATTAATAACGTTGTCTACCGGATCCAGCGTGGGGATCGAGGAAAATTGAAAGTGGTCCATTTGGATAGAATGTGTCATTTCAACGGGATATTGAATGACGAAGTTGTTCGGGACGAACAACTGTAGGGAGGGAGCAATGTGATAACCACTTAAATGTGAGCAGCGACATCTAGATTTACAGCGCAGAAGATGTCGATACTCGAAGACCGGAAGATTTCGATACCTGAATAACAAAGTCTCAACTAGAGTGGAATCGAATTTTCTATCAAATTGGAAATTGTATGGGACGCTGGATGGCGAGGATTCTTCTCGAAGTATGTCATTCGAGTATAAATACCAGCATCCCCAAGGTATGCAAATCAGTTCTAAAGTGAAATTTGAAGTGTTAATTAGGAGAAGTGATTAAGTGGTTTAAGTATAAGATAAGAAAAGTATAAGCGGTTGAGAAATTGGATTGTACTGAGAGAAAGAATTAAATAGTGAAATGTAACTGTACTGAATAAAGGGATTTGTATTGAAAAGAATAAGTTCTATCATTTGTACCCACACAAACATTTTACAATACCAAAAACATTATTAGAAGGAATAAAATTAAATCGACCAAATACATGGTCGAGACATGTGCCCGAAGATGGTCTAGTGATACCATTTATAAAAGAAATAAGACCATGCTCTGCAATCATTGCAAGGTAAAAATCTGAAAAAGGGTTGGAAACTAAAATATCTAAGTTAAAATCACCTAGAATGAATAGATTACCCGCTCGTTGAGTGCGCAGAAAATCAGAAATTTCATCGATAAATAAGTTTACAGGTTGAGAATGAAGTCTATACACACAGAAAAAATTTATATTATAATTAAATATGGTGTAAGAAACTTGTATGATGTCTACACTTAAAAGTTTAATATATTGTGATAACCACTTAAATGTGAGCAGCGACATCTAGATTCAGAGACCAGAAGATTTCGAAACTGGAATAACAAAGTCTCGACTGGAGAGTGGAATCGAATTTTCTAGCAAATTGGAAATTGTATGGGACGCTGGATGGCGAGGATTGTTATCGAAGTATGTCATTCGAGTATAAATGCCAGCATCCCCAAGGTATGCAAATCAGTTCTAAAGTGAAATCTGAAGTGTTAATTAGGAGAAGTGATTAAGTGGTTTAAGTAAAAGATAAGAAAAGTATAAGCGGTTGAGAAATTGGATTGTACTGAGAGAAACAATTAAATAGTGAATTGTAACTGTACTGAATAAAGGGATTTGTATTGAAAAGAATAAGTTCTATCATTTGTACCCACACAAACATTTTACAATATTTAATATCGCCATAAAATGAATCTCTTACATAAACTCCCACTCCACCTGCAGAATAGGAATCATTAGGATTCGCAAAAAAGTTATAACTAGGAATTTTATATTCATCAATTTCATTGGAATAAATCCAAATTTCGGAAACAAATATGATTTCAGGCAAAAATTTAAAGGCTTCAAGATTTGCAACAAGTAAATCAAAGTTTGCACGCAAACTACGAATATTCTGATGCACAACGAAAAAAGAGTGATTATTTGAAATACTTTGGAAAACTCTACAACAAATGGAACTAAAGGTTTCAGTAGTGAGGTTGTTATTTGTGATATCAAAAACATCATCCATGTTGTTGATATTAGATTGCTGGTAGATCATCAAACGATTTAATAACAACAACCTCACCATTATCGACTTTTCTCAACAATATTTGAGAATTTTGAAACCACAAGTACTTAAATTTATTCTCTATTTTGCATTTTTTCGCTGCAATGAAGAGTGCCCTAGTATATTTAGTAAAACGATGGTTAATGTAAATATTATTCGTAGTACCTTCGGCAAGAATAGATGCATTAAGTTTCTTCTTAGCAACTCTTTTAGATTGCATTATTTTCTGCTTAGCTTCAAGTGAAGTGAAATGAACACATATGACGTCATTGTGTGATGCACTGGTATTGGGAGACGAAGAATTTTTTGTCTTAATTCGTTTCACGTAGCAATTTCTGATCTCCTCTGAAGGTAGGGGAACATTCAAAGCATCATTAAAAATTTTTTGTACACTCTCCTTTGCGTTGGAATTATTCACGCCTGGCACACCTACAATCTCGACGAAGTTCTCCAGCTGTTTCTGCTCTCTCCAATTTAGCTTACTTTCCAGGCTCACAACCTTCGATCGCAGAGAGTTGTTCTCCTCTTTCAACTGCCTGACTAAGTCTAGAAGTTCACTATCAATTTTGTTCTTTAAACTAATAAATTCGTCATATAACAGCTGAAGGGTTATTGAACTGCTGGGCGTCTGGGACAGCGAGTTAGTATGTTGTTGTTGGTGTAACGGAGATGTTGTACGCTGGTTCTCGCTGATGCACGGTTTTGCTTGCTGTTTTGTTGTTGTTGTAGACTCTTGCTGCTTTTCGCCAGGCTGTTGATGTTTTGCTGCTGCTGCAGCTGATGTCGATGGTTTAACTACAGGTTGTTGTTGTAGAGACAAACGGCGCAAAGCACTGCACTTTTCACAACGATATTTAAAATTGTTTGTGAACATATAGTCAATGTCGGCTAGTTGGATATTCACACAGGGACCGTGAAAAAAGAGTTTGCAGTCGCTACAATCGACTTTAATTGCGTCACCGCGATCTATTTTGTCTTGGCAAACTGAACACTTCATTTTAGTGATTTAATAATGAATTACTTGATATAAACTCTTAGGTTGAGAAAACGATACGCACCCCACGACACTCGATTCCACAATTTTTTTTTTATAATGTTGGCATCGATCGTGTATGTAAAATTATTGAAACGAGATTTTCTAACTACGAGTATATTTGCTTTTAAATTGCAAAATTATGTCACTCTGTCCTATGCCGCTGTTATTGTTTTATGTCTTTTAATTCCAAGGAATTGTGCAAAACGATTTGTAATTAGATTAAGTTGAGAGTTAAGCAGAAATCGACAAGGGACTTCAATGTTATGCTTGTCCAACGCATAGACTATAGCAGTAGCTAATACGGTAGTTTTGTTTTCGATGTCTACAATACAATCCTCACATGCATTTTCTAATACTTGCAACACATTGGCTTGGTTCTGCTTAACTTCACACTCGTACACATACTGGACACAACTTGTGAGATGTTGATGAAAGAGTTTCCTTTTTGTCAGTGTGGAGAATAGAATGATGCGGAGCATTGCATTTACGGCAGAGGGAAGAGTGACAATTGTTTATACTATGGTCAATTTTCAAACAATTTATGCATAATTTATTGCTATTTACGAAAATAATTTTGTCATGATTGTTTAAATTTAGAAATTTGTAACATTTTGTGATAGTATGGCCCGGCCCATGCAGTATGAATATTTAATTTTATATTGCTCTTGAATTTTTGTTACGGCTAGAGTTTTAGGAGAACTTTTTTTACCAAAATAAGTGATAAAATTCGTACTTGCCTTTCCAGCGGACGTGGCTGTGCACTCAAGAACCTAGCAACGTCTTACGATGAACTGTGCAAATTCCTTAAAACTGGGAAGACTTTTAGCTGTATAATCCTCTTGCCACTTGCCGCGTGTTGAAGCATCTAGTTTCGATAAAATAAGGTGTATAATAACGTCATCCCAGTTGTCAACCGGGGGTCCAGGTGCAGCTAGGGCTCGCAAGTGGCTGTTGGTTCCATCCAAAAGTTATCGCAGGTTTAAAGCAGAGGGTTTGTGGAGCGGCAGAGCATTAAATATGTTCTTTAGATGTTCGGTGCAAATAAACTTCTTTGTTTCAAAACGCTTGACCAGAATCCTGATGGCTGCATAGTAGTTTTTTTCATTTGCTTCCAATGATTGAATGGCTCTTAGTGCAGTCCCACTGAGCGATGTTTTTAAATACGATATTTTAATACTGCAGTTTGGTGGTTTTAGGCAAGGAAGGGTTTGAATGGATGAGGATTTCATAGAAATCCAACCATTGTGTGATATCACCTGAAAAGATAGGCAGATTAATTTGCGGTAGTTTAAGTTGTTCTGAAGATCGGAATGATTCAACCTGACTTGGCTTTCGCACTTGGAGGGCTACTGTTATTTTGGGGCGAATATCATAGTAAAGCTCTTCATACTGTGCGCGCAGATCTACACCATCCTTTTTTTCATCTATCTCCAGCTCGTCTACTTCACCTTCAAGCTCTTCGAAGAATTTGAAACTTTTGTCGAGAGCAGAGATACGAAGTTTAACTTCTTCAACTGTAATTTGATCGTTTGCAAAATACTTTGCACGACCAAGTTGTCCACAAGTTGTCTTCTAGAATCTCTGGCAGATTTTTCGCCCGATGGCATGTCGGATGAGAAATTTAATTTTGCTGAACCTTACAAAAATAATCGAAACCTGTTGCGTGAGAAATCACGTCGGGGTCTCCATAAAAATGGGTTTTTAATTTGTCGTTCGCAACAGTTCGCTACTAATCTTCGGTGTTGGTTCCAAAGCATAAAATATATTTCGTCGTCCAACATATGTATTGTACATACTCGTAAGTTAGAACATCTCGCATTTTTTCGCAACCATTGCCAATAGGTCGACGCATCAACCAGGACCTTCCTATACTGATAAACAGGAGTTAATAGAGATCCTCCGGTTGACTGGCATCAACTCGGTTAAATAAATACCTTTCTCATGTAATAGCAGTGTAAAAGACCCAGTGTACTATAGTGACTTTATAGACTGAAACTAATAAAATTATACAGACCAAAACAGTCTCACTTATCAATAAATCGTGTCGCGCTTTCGATTTCGTGTAGGCAAAGTGTAGGTGAAGAAAACCAACCTCAAGAAATTCCGAGAATTATAATCCGTGGAGACCTGGAAAAATTCGCAAGAGTATATCCAAGAGGAAGGCAACGCTGCTGATCAACAAGGAAATAACGTGGGAGATAAGTATAACATCACCCACCCAGGTACGTTCGACTAAGAGTCTAATTTATCAAATGTACATTAATCAATCTCGCCAAACAAAAATTGAAAATCAATTACGTAGTAAAAACGCACATTCGACATAACTTAGACCTGCATGCTGCATGAAATTTAATTACAAAATTTTCATTGGGCGACATTTGATTTTCGCAAATCCAAGAGACTTATTTAAATCTCCGATCTACAGATGTAAAATTTAGCTGTAGTCTGTTATACGAGTAGCCATTCTGTGAAGTCAATATTGATGCTATCAGTGGTAACAATAATTCGCTATACTCCACAAGTGAGAGCAATTAAGATCCACTATTTTGCTGTTAAACATACATAATTTCGTAAAGCTTTCGCCCGAATTTCGATTACACCCACCACACTGTTACATTTATTGGTAGTTCCTTTTGCGCCTCATTCGATCGCCCGTATGCTGGCAAGCTGCACGGTCCACAATCCACAAATCACCACCATCATTTCATCATAGTCGCTTATCGGAATTTTCGTCGTCGTCGCGGGAGAGATTGTTGCATGATCATTGCACTGAAGAAAAGCTTTTTAGGATTAGATTTCTTATGCCGTTTTCGCCATTGCATGATAAATAATAATCAACTCGCATGTAGATTTATAGCATCACTTTTTGGATTAAATTTTTATTTCAAAATTGGAATGTATGCATGTTATCCACAATTTGTTAAAATAATTGCGGATTTAGATATTTTGGCCATCTTAATTGCATATCGCCTGGGTTTCGCCGTGGGAGTAACCATTGTTCGCTTTGAATAAAATAAAATAGTACTTTTCGATTAGGTGTTGCCAACCTTACTTTTTATCACGTCTGTTTTTAAAAGGACAATTTAAATAAATAAAGTAGTTTATTGTAATTTATTTCTACTGTTTGGGAATATTTCCTTTATTTATATTTCGCGTTTGCTAGTTAAGATGACAAGTGAACAGACCATTGAGGAATTGAAACAGCAACGGGCGTCTACTAAATGAAGGAATGCAAATACATTAAGATCAATTGAGTGTCGTCTAGGAATTTTGGAGTCCTACTTCAAACAAATGTTAGTGCACCAGACTAAAAGAGAAGGTTTAGTATCTTCTGATACCTGTCACGGTGAATTAGAAGAGTTTTTGCACAGCAAAAACAAAAATGCTCACACTTTTATGAACTGGTAAGCGAAGTAGTGTTGCAGATATGACATTAACTATTCCGGATTTAAATAGTCATCTTCCTAAACAACGTTTGCCCAGGTTTAGTGGAAGGTACTCAAACTACAAGAATTTCATAAATTCGTTCGATAATCTTGTGAACAATGATTCGAGTTTCACCAAAATTGAAAAATTTAATTATCTGCTGGCATGTCTGAGTGATCAAGCTCTTGGGACATTTAAGGTCTTTCAAGTCACAAAGGAAAACTACCCAAAGGCACTCCTAAGCCTAAAGGAACGTTATGACAATTACTGCCTTATATTTTTAGAATATATCTAAGAGCTAATCGAATTACCAAAGTTTCAAAAAGCTTTATTGTTTAGGAAAGGGGCATAGCGTTTCCAAATGTCCTTCGACGCATAGGTGTAAGAATTTTAGGCAATCGCACCATAGTCTTTTGCATAAATCTCAAACAACAGACCTATCCAGAAGTGGTATTGAACCATCCACATCCTGTCAAACAGTTCGACAGTGCCCACACTGTTTCAGACATCGACCAAAATTATTTGAGCAGGTAATGGGAGAACTGCCTGCTGCAAGACTGACTGCATCATGTCCCTTCATCTGCAGTGAAGTAGATTTCTGTGGACCTATATACACTCATTTCAAAATTCGTGGCAAAGTGCAAAGTGTTTGTTTCTCATCGAAAGTACTCCACTTGGAAGCCATTTCAGATCTCTCCGCAGACGCTTTCATAGCTGCTTTAAAAAGGATGATAGGTCGTAGAGGCCTCCCTAGAAAGATCCATTGCGATAACGCAACCAATTTCGTTGGTGCACATTCAAAACTCTTAGATCTGCAGAATATGTTGTTTAAAAAAGCTAATCAACAAACGATTGTAAACTTTCATACTAATGCTACAATAAATTTTCAGTTTATACCCCCAGGGCACCCCACTTCGGTGGGATTTGGGAAGCAGCCGTAAAAGTAGCAAATCGTTGGTGGAGATCGAAGCTATAATGAACTCAAGACCAATTACCCCGATGTCAACAAATCCTCAACCACTATGAAGCACTTACACCAGCACATCTGCTTCTTGAGTCATCATTGAAGGCAATCCCAGAACCAGCAATGGAGACAGTGAAAATAGATCATATCAGCTATATTCAACGCTGGCGTCGAATAAATGCCGTGAAAACCCACTTTTGGAAACGATGGTCATCAGAGTATATCCAGGAACTTCAAGGTCGTTCAAAATGGACATCAACCAGCCCAAATATTGATGGTGGTAGCCTTGTGATACACGAGGACAACTTACCTCCCAAAAATGGCTTATGGGGAGAATCACACAAGTCGTCAAGGGTCCAGATCGTTGAGTCAGAGTCGCCGATGTAAAAACGTCACAAGGAGAATTTAGAGAGCCTATTCGCAAATTGGCACCGATTTCCTCTTGAAAGGAAGTTCTTTTAAAGGGGGCGAAATGTTGGGGCTGCGAAGTTACCCATCGTCATGATCATCACCACCATCATTTTAATCATTAGTTGGCACATATATACGAGTATGTACATACAAAACATTATACATAAATGAATTATTCCAAAAATGTATTAACTAATATGTTGGTCAGATTCAAATATGGCGCTTTTTGTATACCAGTCGCTATATTTGTATAATTGTTGAATTCGCTGTAAATTTCAAACGTTAACAAATAACATACTATGTGAAAAAACCATCACATATGGTTTTTTTACAAACCATCAAATGTATAAATACCATCACAACAATAAAATGAAAAGCTCTTTTGTATTCATAGCCGTTAGGGGAAACTTTGCTCATTTTTAGTTTGTCGTTCGCAATAGTTCGCTACTAATTCGGTGTTGGTTCCAAGGCATAAAATATATTTCGTCGTGCAACATATGAATTGTACATACTCGTCAGTTAGAACATTTCGCATTTTTTCGAAACCGCTGACAATCGGTCAAGGTATCAACCAGAACATCCTATCCTGTTAAACAGGAGTTAATAGAGATCCTCTACCGTTCATGTTCTGAACAGCTTCCTTAAGCTTTTGTTTTGTCCTGAGCTTAGGGGGAGCATTATTGTACTTGTTGAGCTACTCCTTAAATCGTGTCCAGTTGATTTTATGTGAATTCCCCTTCTTCAACAAGGTCGAGCCCTCGCATCCGATTCTGAATTCGATGTATCTATGGTCTGATATGGAGGTCTCCGACCGTAATTCCCAAACAGTAATCTCCTTAGCATACCTGTCGGATAAAGTTAAGTCGATTACTTTCTGTTTTCTCACTTAAAAAAAGTTGGCAGTCAGGTCAGACGATAGTATGAAGCCCAGGAGATGATTACCTCTCACGTTGCATTTGCTACATAATGTACTGAGCATTAACATCGCAGCATATGATTAGTCTCATCTTCTGGAGTCACAATATTCAATGAGCTCCGCTACCGCCTCCGGTGGTGGCACCCATTGTTTCTGTATGGATATTATGTGGGGTTCTGTATTCACCTTGGAAATCCTCCTACATAGGGATGCAGCAGCAGACTTGGAATCTTGAAAGGTGATTTGAATACACGGAATGGGTACGGGGTGGTCGTCTACTATCCGCACTCATTTGGAAACAAAGCAGAAATTAACCCTTTTGAGGAACAGATAGGGACGCGGGTCTTAATGGTCTCGATAGAAGCTTTGTCTAAGCTACCAACAGGAGAAGATCCGTCCTTTTTCCCGATTCTTTCTCTCCTTATGAGAGTAGATTTTCCACTTTTCAGTGTCAAGTCCAGGATTCTGGGTATGAAGGCGCATCAAAACATCTCCCATTCCTCTGAGTTCCCCCGGAACCCAGAAGATGATGCGTGTCAGTTTTGGCTCTCTGAAAACCTCGAAGATCTTGGTTTCCAGTATTGGAATTTTCGGTACAGATTTATTTAGTCCTCTACTTGAATGCAAACATTCTCTGCTTTGGCTAGCTCCCACAGTTGATGGACACAGTGTTTGCACTCAGCATCGTTCAGACTGTCGTCATTGCCAGACTTCCCAATTCCAAACGCTCGCCCTCTTTGGCGTTTCGGATTTTTTTTGGAAGTTACTTTTCCAGCGACGACCAAGTTCCGTCCGCCAGAGCTGCAACTTGTTGTGGTTGCAGCTCCGGTTTAAGCCAGATCTTGTACGCTGAGAAAGCCACCACCAGAGTTGTTTCTTAGCGGGGACTTCACCAGTTTGACCGACTTCCGCCGATCAGAACTACGACCTTTGCTGGTTGTAGCACTGGTCTCGTCCAGACCAATGGTTTTGCTTTTAGCAACTGGTTTGACCATTTCATGCGATTTCCGTCTACCGGTTGCAGAACCGGTTTCATCCGAGCATCGTGCGCGGAGGACCCATCGACAGGAGTGCCGGAAACTTTCTTCCCCTTTGCCCTGTTCCGGACAGAAGAAGAAGGCACAGCTGCAGATCCGAAAAGTTGATCGGTTTCAATGGGTGTCACTTCCACCGACCTGCTTCTCTTCTTCGTCGCCGCTGAGGGAGAGAAACTTTTGGCACTCGCGCTTTCGAAGGCACTTGCTATCTCTTTGCGCCGTGCGTTTGCCTCACGTCTCCATTGCCTCTTCAGTTGCCCCTTAGTCGGTAGTCCTTCAGTGCGTATCTCTTCTGGAGCCCGTTCCACCTTTTCGGTTTTCCGAGACAAGCTGTCAGAAACAGTACTCCGACCAACCACTCTGACTAATCACTTTAATAGCAAGGATGTAGATTTCGATAGGTTGAGGTTAGAGAATGTAGCAATACATAACGTACGGGGACCTATTGGGAAGTGTTATATTAATTGAAACAAAGTCAAAGTTTGACGGAAAAAGAGATAGCGATGAGAGAAGAGTTGAGGCTATTGTGAATGGCAAGTAGGACACCACGACATTGAGCAACAGTATCATTAACCATAGGGAGAGATTAATCGTCGTCTCGGAAAACATTATAAGAAGATTGGAATAGCTCCTGACCCTTTATGTCGTTGATCAGATTGGTTTATTTAAGAGCATAGACGTCGGAAGAGGGCATGAGATTTAGGCAAAACAGTACGAGTTTTAAAACGATACTACTACCACCATTTTGTAGTAAAATAAAAGAGCAACTTTGTTGGTTGGAGGAGTAGGGCAGTGTAGATGAGATGCAGACAAAGAAGGCAAATTAGGAACGGAAAAATTTATCATGTCCAGATCGGATATGCTGAAGGTGAGAGCCTCTTTTAGGGTGTACATAGCTACGGAATGCAGCTAGATCATCCGCAACCTTTTGGGGTGGTGTGTTGAAAATTTCGTGGTATATGTTGTAAAGATTCCTGAGACAAGTTATATCTGTAGCAAGGCCTTCATGTTGGATGGAGGCCATGTCACTTGTTTCGGTTTTTCCCTCAAAGCAAACAGAGTAGGATTTATCGTGAAGATAACCTAGAGAGCGCATAACGGCATTCCGTGGTATTTATATTCTTTTGCGTCAATTTGACGCTCGGAGGCGAAAAGGATGAGTAAGAAGCGGGATTTAAGGTCTGCGAGCTAATAAAGTTTGGATATTTGGCTCCAGTTGTTAGTTTTCTTAGGAGGGGTGTGTTCGGTTAGAGGAGGAGGAGACTGACGGTGGAGCATGATATAACTGCTGAGATGAGAATTTTGGATCGAAGGATTTGTAGGTTGGGTTGTCGGCACTGGATGTGGCAATGATTCGGCTTCGGTTTGCATCAATTCAGCCAAAATATAAGGTTTGTATTTGTTGTGCGGCGGGGGATTGGTTGGAAGACCACCGATTTTGTGACATACTGTGTCAATGAGGATTTCCAAACCATTCAACACTGTTCTATTCGTAGTGAGCTCATCAATAAACTCATTGATTTGACTCATTGAATATAACGTCAAACATGAACTCATCCTGCTTTGAGAGTGAGTGATTGCATGTTGCAGATTAGAGACGAAGATTGGATGTGGATGGCCGGACATGAATATCTATGTCTTCCCGGAGATAGTTGATGAAACTACATGTTTTTTTGTTGGAATCCTCCATTGCGGAACCGATAGATCTAATTCCACTTAACACTGTGGCGCTTGGATGTTGAATAAAAATCAGAGATACCATCGCAGAGCCAACCTCGATGTGAAGAGAAGCCACAAATTGTTTTCATTTCCTCAGACCGTGAAAGTTGTGGAAACAATCATGTCCAGTCAAATAAAATTTGCCTTCGTCCAGCTGTGGTAAGACTAATAATAATCTTACCTTGCTAAGACTAATAATAATGGGCCGTTTGATATGCATTCGGTCGCTGCTATATAATGCTGTACTATTGGGAAAGTTGGGACTTTAGTCCTGATTTTTGTGACTAGAGTTGCAGAATTAGATTCTTTCCGCAAAAATTGTCCCCCTTTTTATTGGTGTAACTCATGTTGTATGTGCTTTCTGATTTTTACTATATATACTCGTATTATATTATTTTTTTTACAATTAGGTGATTTTCTAATAATCCTGATCAATTTTTGGTGCAATATCGTGCTAAGAATAATTAATAGGAGTCCATAAGCTAACTGACTATAGCTCCTGCATAATCATAATTTTTTTTTTGAATTGAGCCTCAAGGTATGCAAGTCAGTTCATCAGTTGAATTTCAAATGTGAATAAAGAGAAGTGATTAAGTGGTTTAAGTGGTTTAAGTAAAAGATTAAGCGGTTGACAAACTGGATTGTATTGAAATAAGCGATTAAATTGTGAATTGTAACTGTATTAAATAAAGTAATTTGTATTGAAAAGAATAAGTTCTATCATTTGTACCCACACAAACATTTTATATTGGTGTCAGAAGTGGGATAGGACTTATTGTGTGTAAAAAACAAATAAAAAATGTTTGTTTCAAAAAGCTAGAATGGGTCGAAAACCTCGTTGACCCTCGTCCAACTCAAATCCGAGGTGAAAAATAGAGACCTCAGCGCCAGTGGAGGAGTGACTTGGTGCTCCGACTTCAGGAGGCCGTAAACAACTAGGGACATGATCCTGATACATACTCATTTGACGTTGACGAGGAAGAACAGATAAATACCGATAATGATATGGTTGCAATGATGCAACTCCAAATATCGAAAATAGACGAACAATAGCTGCGAAAAAAATCTGATGAACACATTCGAAGAACAAAAGAAAATTCTAAACAAACAAAAGAACAGCCTCGAACAAAAGCTGGACGAGGAGAAGAAAAATCTACTCAAACAGAAGAACAGCTTCGAACAAAAGCTGGATGAATAAAAGAATAGTCTAGAAGAAAAACTGGAAAAACAGAACAACGTTCTCCAGAAAAACTTCGAAAAAATCGATGACAAATTGGATAGGATAGAGAATAATGTTGGTGAAAAATTCGAAGAAATGACAGCAAAGTTGAGCAACTAGCAAAAGAGCTCGACAGAGTGGAAAAGAGTGGAAGCCTCCCTCATTCGATGGCCAGACCTCATGGTCTACTTATAAGAAGCAGTTTGTAATGGCTGCCTGTGCGAACAACTGGGACAATCAGGAGAAGTGCTTTGACTTAACAATGGCCTAGCACGATCCTGTAACAGAATTTTTACATACAATAGACATCGAAAAGCACATAGATTATGTGGTTTTAGTACAGGCTATCCAGAAACGATTTGGGGATAGTCATATGCAGGAGGTTCATAAGGTTCAATTGCAAAGCCGAATGCAGCAACGAGGAGAAACACTGCAGTAGCACTAAGAAGACGTGAGTAGACTGACACATTTGTCATACCCCACCGCAGGCCAGGAAATTATAGACGAAGTGGCAAAGGACGCGTTCATCAGGGGAATTGCAAATTCAAATCTATGGTAAGCAGTTAGGAAGGTCGGGAAAATAAATCTTGCCGAAACACTTGCCTTCGCTCTGGCGATGGAAACAGCCAATCAGGTTTCCAAATGATCACATATTGTCAGAGAAGAAGCATCTGTTGAATGCTTCTGCGAAAGACTTAGTGCCGATGAACGAGACACTCGGCGGGATAGACGAAGAATGCACTGATGGGACAGCAATAAAAAGGACATCTTCAAAGGCAGTGCAAAGAACCAGTGCGACGAAAGGACTACCCGCATTGTGAAAACAAGAAAATAGAGGGAGAAACCGGGCAGAAACACATATCAAGAAACCGGTCAACCTTCCCGACGCCATCAGTCGTTGGAAGCACGAGTTGACGACCTCAGGACCACCGTCCAAATCTCGCTGGCAAAACGATGCAATAATAGTCTTCTGGTGGAAGTAGTCAGCCATTGATATACTAACTTGCATGTCAAAGTTTCCAGGTATTGAAAAATCAAAAACCGGTTTTCTACTGATCGCCCCTATCTACGTGACCCTATCTGTGAATACATACGAATTGTCATCAATGGCAATTTCCCTCTCATTTTATACAAACCACTCCCATTTCAATCAAAAAAACGTCAACCACATTACACACACAGGGGTGGCCGTGGTGTAGTGGTACTAGCAATCGGTTCTCACTCGGAGGGTCAAAGTTCAAATCTTAACCATGACAAGTTTTTCAACTTTTTCATTTGTGTAATTGGAACTCAGTCAGAGAAATTCTGCGTGTGAAGGCATAACACTGACACGTAGATTTGGCTGTTGTAGAGTTTCAAGCACAAAAAAATACTGGGAATTATAAAATTTCGAATCACTCTGAGTGACGAAAAATCTCTCCGTCCTATTCGGACTCCCACCATTGCAGAGCGAATTTCGAAACCAAACACACCTGTTTCAAACCACTACAAAAACAATTTTTCCTTTCTCCTCCTTCTACCTTTCCGCCCGCGCCCTTGCAACAGTAAAAGGGTATCTAACCCCTTAGGCGCGCGTAAATTATAAAAAAAAACAGGGCTCAATCTGGTAGTGATAGTGATTGATCAAAAAAAATTCTAATAAAAATGGTGTTAGATGAGACTGACGTGTAGATCATCGTAGCTAGACAAAAATCTCTAGCAAAGGATCTGGAGAAAACTAGCAGAAATTTTGCCAAGCACAGTCCGGTACGAAAAACTGCAAAATATTTAGAAGAAAAATTAAAACAGGTAGAGGATATCTGGGCGGAGTTCCTCAAGAGCCACAAACAAATTAAGGAAGCTATAAAGCATGGCACCCCGTGCATGCAAAGACGGTAGAAAAAGTTCAGCAACTGTATGAAGAGTTAAAGGCAAAAATAACGAAAACAAGCCAAAACGTTAGCGAACCAGCACCCTCAGAAGATAAAATAGGACGTGAGCAATCTCAGAGGTTACTCCAACCAAAAATAAAGATGAACGCCATTATTAGTAATGTAATGGAATTTTAAGAAGCTATTCTGATAGGCTATTCAACTGAAATCCATGATTTCCAAAAAGGAATATTGCTCTAGATATAAATATGAGCTCTAGAAGCTTCACTGAGTTGCATGAAGACTTCATGATTATTGCATCAGAGGATGATCTAAAAACGAGCTATGGAATAAAAGATGAGTAGAAGGAGGTAAAAAAGGAAGTACATCGATGTCTTCATAAGATGGCTTTCAAACTCAGGGAAACCAACCGATTCAAGGTTGAAGAAAGACACCATCATTTGAGGTGCGATTGGTGCTATATTTAAAGGAAACTATTTGGAATAGCAAACGTTTTGTAATATATTCACAACAATTATACACAATAAAGTCACACTCAGTACTACAGAAAAGATGGAGTACCTAAAAACGCATGTGAAAGAAGAACCAATATAACTTATCCAGAATTTAACCATTTCAAGTGCAAACTGTACATTGACCTGGGAAACGTTAAAGGCCAGATATGATAACGAAAGGAAAATATTTGGAGTGCATATTGAAAAAATGCTCAAATCTGGTCATCAAGGAAACCAGTCACCATCAAAATCCATTAAGGCTATCCTGAATGCAACAAAAGAGGGCCTATCAGCAATAACCACAATGGGCTTTGACTCATCATCTTGGGGACCTCTTATTATTCATTTAATTACAAAAGCTTTAGACCAGGAAAGCAGTTACCTATTTGATCAAGGCGTAGAAAAACTAAATAAGATGCCCTCCCTGCAAATCTTGTACAACTTTCTACAAAGAAGTATCAAGCATTGGAAGTGATGGGATCCTCACGACAAAGGCAATGCAAAGAGGAATCAAAGGTCTCTATTCGCAATTATCATTTAGCAACTTGATCTATATCCATATTTTGCAAGAGTGACCACAACCTTTATTCATGCAGTAAGTTTTTAAACTAGACTCCTAGGGAAAGGTGGGAGCAAGTTAAACTTGCTAGGCTATGTATAAACTGCCTAAGGCATGATAAAAAGGGTGCACGCACTAGCTTGCGAACATGTAAGCAGTGTAATAGGTAACACCACACACTATTGTATCAGGAGAACTATACATCAAGACGGCAAGCTGATTATCATTCACCAAATAATGGACATACATAATGGAAATACCATACCATATTGCTGGCCACAGCATTAATAACGGCGCCAAACGTTGACGGCCATCAGAAAAAGCTGAGAGTTATTATCGATCCATTATCCCAGGCAGCACTGATAACTGAAGAAACAGCCCAGTCATTACGCCTGCCAAAACATAAGATACATACTGAAATTAGCAGCTTAGGAGGAACTATTGCCGGTACAGCTTGCAGTAAAGTAGAATTGGTATTGGTCCTGCTAAGACTGACGCCTGCCAAAAACGAGCCGATGTTTACGGGAACCGATGTTTACGGGGACATCATCATTAATGGCATAAAGAAGGGCCCTAAGGGCTTTCCCATTGCACAAAGATCTCAATTTGGATGGTTTTTCACAGGACGTACGTCATCCAAATGCGCCGCTAGTGTGATAATTATGGGAATGGTTGCCCAAAGAACACTAAAAAATCTACTCAAGTAATTGTGGGAACAAGAGGAGGTACCCGTACAAATTCAATTGACGCATCGGGACATGTATGGCAGATATATAGTGGACATTCCATTTAATAAGCAATTGGAACAGAAATACAGTCTAAGAGCTTCACGAGACCGAGCAGTTCGAAGACTACTCCAACTGGAGAGAAAATTTAAAAGGATTCTAAATCCAAAGACGTTTAGAGTAACGGTGGAAAAGGGGGAGATAGTGGAAAAATGTGTACCTGTTGAAGCTATATAATGGAAACAAATGATGCAACACCGGTCGCCACAGTTCAGAGCATAAAAATCAAGAACAAAATTCTCAGACTCTGTAATCTTGATGAAGATCAGCGAATCCTGACAGAAAAACTAATCGGTGGGTACGCTGATATTTTTGCTACACAAGACGGAGAATATGGACGTACGTATATTGTTCAACACCACATTGACACCAAAGACGCTCGACCAATCCGTGAAGAAGAAAGACGGCAGCACAAGATTTTGTGCAGACTACCGACGTCTCAACGATATCACCAGCTACCCACTTGCTACAATCGACAACACTTTAGATATGCTTTTCGAAGCGAAATGGTTTTCAACTCTTAACTTGAAGAGCGTTTTTTTTTTTTTTTTTAAGAACTTAACACTCAAGAGGGTATGACTACTTTTAAAATGTCGGATCACGTGTTATGCTTTTTGGAAAATCGGGTAGAGAGCGAGAGAGATATATATATAGATGTTTGGGCACAGAGGTAGATCGCTGAATGGGTTACATTCAATATTTAATGGGGAGACTAAATTATTACTGTAAATTCACTTGATGTTGTATTTAGGCAACCATTTAGTCAAAAGTCTAGAGCACGGCTGTCATTGAACCCCAAACCATCCGAATACACTACCACTTGTGCCACGACCACCGACCCCGCGGGAACAAGCAAAACTACCTTCACTACAGGAAGCGGTCTCTGGGAGTCTACAGTGATGATATTTGGACTGTGCAACGCTCCGGCCACCTTCGAGCGACTAATGGAACGAACGTTAGAAGGACTCACGTTAAAAACCTGTATAGTGTATTTGGACGACGTTATTATCATAGGTAAGACGTTCGAAGAAGTGTTAAAAAGGCTGCGATGTGCTTATTTAAAGCTGAACCCAGAAAATTGTGCCTTGTTCTGTCCGGAAGTGAAATATCTGGGTCACATTATATCATCAGAAGGTATAAGGATGGATCCTGATAAAATCGAAGTCGTGACAAGTTGGCCTGTCCCAAAAGATAAAGATAATACAAAGAATATTGCATGGATTCACGTGGAAAATCTGCCTAGTGTATTTGCACGACGTTATCGTCATGGGTAAGACGTTCGAGGAACATCGCGAAAATCTAAAAGAAGTGTTTGAGAGGCTGCGAAGTGCTCATTTAAAGCTCAATCTAGAAAAGTGCGCCTTTTTCCGTCCGCAAGTAAAATATCCGGGTCACATTATATCGGCGGAAGGAGTAAGTAAGGATCCTGACAAAATCGTAGCCCTGAAAAGTTAGAATGTTCACGTTTTATTTAAAAATGGAAAACACAATGCTGTACTACTCATTTTCAAAATACTTCTTTAAATATTAAAATCAATTAGATTACTGTTTACCAACAATGTCTCAAAACAATGGCTTGAAGTGAAATTTCATAGAACAGCGTTTTCGAAATGATTTCGAATTAGTACCGACAAGGTAGTGTTCCCCGGTTTAGCGGAATAGGAAGTTGAGTTAAAGTGAGTTAAAGTTAAAGTGAAAGGCTGTATGTTATATGCGCAAAAAAAAAGAAGAACAAAAGAAACTTGTTACTTCGCAATTTTACTTTTAAGCATATGATTAAATTCGATTATATCTGAAATGAAATCAATAATTTCGTATTAAATTGTAATGTAATGTAGCCTTAAGAACACGAAACTGTAATCTGTAATGTAATGTGGCCTTAAGAACTTGAAATATAATCGTTCCTTAAGAATCCTCACAGGGCCTCGCAGGGCGCTCCACAGTAAGAACCGCTTAACAGAGGGCGACCATTTTAGAAAAAAGAATGTACAATGCTCGTGACGCAGTCAGTCGCAGCCGTCATCGTAGAAGGGGAGAAAATAAAATAAAGAAAATTGAAAATTAAACAAAAATTAAGCTCAGCTAAAAATCGCTCTCATCGAAACGTTTGGACGACAAGCGACTCACCGAAGTTTCCTGTCACTACCACTATAATCAAGCCGAAGTCAGCTATTCATGTTGGTGCTGCTGCTAGACCGAAAGAGCTTTCCGAGGTGCGGTGCTACAACTGCTCGAAATTTGGCCACTACAAGAACAGCTGCATAAAACCAACGAGAATAGTCAGCGCATGTTTCATTTGCAATAAAACCGGCCACTGTCACCACAGCTGTCAAAAGGCGAATCGCAAACATCAAAGGATTGTTTCTGCAGTTATAAAGGCTAAAAGATGATCCGGATAGTAACGAAGAATTAGCTGGTGCCATCAGCGCCATGCAAACGGTAAGTGTTGTTTTTTTTATGATCGGTACAGGTATACCAGAGTCATGAATTATTTTTCTGTTTTCGATACGGGCAGCGCAATTTACCTTATTAAACGCTCCGTAGTCCCTAATGGAGTCGAAGAATCCGAAGAGTTAAAACCGATGAAGTTTTCTAGAATTGGAAAGAACAAATTTTACTCATACAGTATGATTAACTGTTATATTAAATTCCACTGTGAAGTTAGAAATGTGTTTCTTTCGCTTCTTCCAGATAACTTGATGACATTGGCACTGATTTTGGGACGAAGTTTCTTAAATATTTTAATTATTCACCTGAAATGAATAAGACTTTGGTGTGTCTGAATTTATTAAAATTCAAAATTTGTTTAATAATGATTGGCCGGAGTTTCATTTGCTTAACGCGAGTTTAATTTTAAATTCCGTTGTAGCTGATGTATTCGACCTGCAGACTAGTGTTAGTGTAATTAGAATCGATGTCCCAAACCTGCCAACTGTTTTACTTCCATTGCCGATCCGCTGTGTAGATGAATTCGTGTCTGGCAGTTTTAATATTGATTAAACAAGTGCCAAAGCGAGGCTCTTAAAGCAGTTATTGCCAAACATGACTATAAAATGAAGATTCATTTGACTGACAATACGCCTTTTCACTGTTCTCCAAGAGCACTGTCAGTGTCCGAACAAAAATAAATTCGTAAAAAGATAAAAGAGAAAGAAAGATAATCCAACAAAGTAAATCTCCTTACGCGTTCGCGGTTGTACTCGTTAAGAAAAAGAATGGTGAACTACGCATGTGCATCGACTATCGTGCACTGAATAAGAAAACGATTAGAGATAACTTTCCTCTACCTTAATCGAATATTGTGTTGAATTTCTTGGGGATAAGCGTTGGTTTTCGCTATTAAGAAATCAGGTTAGCATGCAAAAGGGCTCTGTACGATTCACCTCTTTTGTGAATGTTAAATATATCAAGGCACTTATTGGCAACTGCTTTATCACTTGATTATTTATGCTGTCAAGACCAGGGGACTTACGATATTTTAGGTCCGAAACTATGAATTTTATATCCTCAATAGTGGTGAATTCATTAGAGGGTAGGGAAATAGTGCAGTTGTTCAAAACAGTTTCAACCTCCGGTTCAAGAGGAGATAACAAACTATTTGTCGTCGTATGGTTTTTAAGGAATGTATTTGCTAGGATTTCCACTTTGTCTTCATTAGTTGATACTAGTGACCCGTTAACTTCGAAGTTAGGACAGTAATAGTTTTTCTTGCGCAATATCTCAGTCACATTCCAGAAAGGTCTAGAGTTGGAATCGAGTGAACTTAATTTATTGTTCCATAAAGAATTTCTGTACTCATTTATTCGAATTTTAATTAAACGATTGAATACATTCATTTCATAGAAATCGTTAGGAGATCTGTACCTCTGCCAGAGCCTTCTGTAACTATTTTTAATCTTTATTAAATTGAGTATTTCTCGAGGTAGCATAAATGCTCTTTTAGGAGACTTTTTAATGGAACAGAAGCACGAATGCTTTCGGATATTTTGCTTTAAAATGTTTCTATATGATCGTCAATATCTTGACTGCTATTCACAGCAGAAAGATTTTTCGAACAACTTCGTATATTGCGAGTGAGATGGTATCTAAACACGTCCCACTTCGCGTTTCTATAATCTAAATATTGCACATTATTTATATTAGGACTAAGTAAAATATTACAGCTGACAGGAAAATGATCAGAACTAAGCGCATTGTGCACAACAGGAGTGGTAAGCGAATTAGGAGTGGTTGTAAGAAATAGATCTAGTGTTGATGGAGAGTACCTACTGCAAGCAGGGAGGTAGGTAGAACTAGATGGGTGCATTATTGTAAAGTTATGTCTTAAGCATAAGTCATATAATGTGTTTCCCCAAACATTTGCCCTTAAACAACCCCAGCTACGATGTCTACAATTAAGATCGCCTCCTATGGCAGCATTCCCAAAACTTAACAATCTTCTAAGTTCACATTTCAAGCACTGAATTTTATATGCATTACGAATTCCTCCAGGAAAATAGACGGAAAAAATTTTTAGACTAGTATTATTACTTAATTTAATTTCAATTCCAACGTTTTCTAGTACTAAAGTGTGCACCATTGGCAGCATAGAATGATTAATACTTATTTTGACGAGGATGGCAACACCACCACCCCTACTGTTACGTTCACAACGATAACACAAATATTTACCACATGGAAAAGAAATATTACGTTGTAAACCTGTTTCACTTATTAGACAAACATCAATATCCAAATTGGAAAGAAAGTTAAAGAACTCAAAGCTCTTATTGCGGATGCCTCTTGCATTCCATCATAAAAGTTTAAGATGAGACTGAGTATTATTTGACATTATTACAAAGTTATTTACTTGCAAGCTGAGCAATTACTTTGAACTGTTGAGCTTTTGTTTTAAAATTTTCAAGTTCAGAGACCATATCAAACATAAGACGAGTTAGTTCATCGACAGAAAATAAATCATGCTTTGCTGGTGGAGAGGAATAGTATGAAGATCTCTCCTGTGCACGATGCTGAGCTGGCATTTGTTGGTTACTCCAGTGATGTTGTTGCTGCTCCGACTGACGTGATGATCGAGGTAGAGGTGGGAAGTCATCCACACTGTTGAATTTAAATCTTCTCGCTGCCACTGTTGGCTGTACGAGACATTTTTTGATAATTTTTTCCAATAATTTCTAAATAATCTGCACGACACTTGCAATTTTCGTCCGTAGATTTGTGGTTGCCTCCACAGTTTGCACATTTGAAATTTCCGGAAGAAGTGCAGGAATTAGTTGTGTGATTACCTGAACAATTGGCACAAAAGGTTTTCACATTGCAGTGCCTTTCACCGTGCCCCCACATTTGACAGTTGTGGCATTGAGTGATGCTATGCTTAGTACGCCGTTGGAATTCCCATCTTACTTGCGTACGGAAGATGGATTTAATGTTTTTTCGAAGATCGGGGAAGCGAATTGAGCCCTTCTCAAAATAAACAATGTAAAGGAAATCCACATATTTTTCATATATTTTTTTATCATTTTGATTTCTTTTATTGATTACGTTCTTTATTGATTACGTTGGATATTCATCGAGGCCAAAACGAACCACTTTAAATGATTTTTCGCATTTAAAATCGTGCGAGAAAAATTGACATTTTTTTACCTTTAAAGCATTTAAGGCAGTTTTATAGGAATCAATTGATTCGCAAAACACTTTAATGCCGATCGACAACTTTTTGACACTATAGTCACTAATTTTTAGGTCTTTAAAGAACTTATGCACAAAGAAGGATGTGAATATGTGGAGGATTTTTAATGGAGGTATCGAGATTTTTCGCTAGTGCACATGTCTCCCCCAAGATCGGTGTCTTTAAGTGATTGGAGAGATAGAAATGCGTTACCACGACGCAACATTTTACTGGTTGAGGATACAGAATCCTCGAGAGAAAAGGCGCGACGCTTCAGTGTTTCGGTTGTTTGAAAAATCTCCGTGCGGTAAACGAAAGCTCGACTGATCGCTTTAACGGATCGCGGGAGACTGAGGAGCTTGATAGTAATTTTCTAGTGGAAGGTTTTGCCAAAATAAAGGCCCATAAGATCATTTTCAGGGCACCATAGGCAACACTATTTTTAATTTTAAACTTTCTTGCCTATGGAAATGCCTAACTTTAGTCCTTTAGTTTATATTTTTTTTGACTTCTTTCTTTAAAGAAAGATTATTCTTGTAAAATGTACGTAATTTAATTTTAGCTTTAAACTTTTTCATCCTTTTTCTTTTACTGGACAATAACTTTTTACCAAAAAAACACGCAAGTGGAATAATAAGTTGGTATGGTTTATTATTTATTCAATAGTTGTGTGAACATATTTAATATTTAATTTATATTTATTAGTTCCTAAAAAAAATTGTTGCTGTTGATTTTTTTGGTTATTTTTAATGCATGAAATGTTCAACAAGTAAACCTTATCTGAACTTTTTTAATTTGTATTTACTAGTATACTCGTATGTATAGAATCCCCTACTGGGGAAACCTCAAAAAAAAACGTATTGGTATTCTATCTCCTTAGGTGATGTGGAAATGTATAAATACATAATTAAATTTTTCGATTTTGCGATCGTTTTAAAATTTACTCATATTGTTTGAATCTACATTTTTAAGGAGCGCTATTATTATTCTTCGCCGGGCTCCAAAATTCATCAAACCGGCACTGCAGGGAATCCAAGTTGAAGTGCATCAGTGAGATTCTTCTTGAATTTTTCAGGCAGACACTGCATCGCTGGCCCAAGACACCAGGTGTTTTTTTTGTTTTTGGTTGCATTGGGAATTAAATTAATCAATTATACATTATACATCTCTTATGACGAAGTATCCAAGATAAATAACTTTTGGCTGAACGAAAATGCATTTATTGACTCTTGTCACTTATCACTTGTTATGGATATATTATTGGTAAATTGTTTTATTGCAGGAAGAAAATAAGAGACCAATAAGCAGGCAGCCAATTTTTTGTTTTGACGTGATTGAATCCGCCCAAACAACCGCGGGAGATCGGACTCAAAAATACCCAAAGCATATAGAAATGCCCTTTTAATATTTTTTTTTGTTTTTAATAAATCTTCAAAAAACAACACATTTGTATTCACATTTTTAAAATTTTTCTAAATTTTCCTTAGGTTTCATCAGCCATATCCTGTACTTTTTACATATATTACTTCGTACCTTTCTGTTTGTATAGCTCCGCGTTTGATTTAAAAACGGAAAATACCGTACCCGTTTTGAAAATAAGTACTCAAAATATTAAAATCAATTTAATTTACTGTTTATAAAAAAAATATTCTCAAAAAATCAAAACAAAGGTTTGAAGTGAAATTTCATAGAACAGCGTTTTCGAAATGATTTCGAATTAGTACCGGCAGGGTGTTCGCCCGTTTAGCAGAATAGGAAAATTGTGCGAAAGTGAATCGAACGTTCGATTCCCCGTCTAGCAGAATAGAGCTGTTAGTCCCTTAATTACACATGTCCGTGGGTGGCCGTGGCTCAAGTGGTATTGTATTAACTTCCCAATCGGACGGGGCGGGGTTCAATACCAGCCGTGACCGAAAGACTTTTATTCAGGTAATTAAAATCTCGTCAGATGAATGGGTGCCTAAATAAAACATCAAGTCAATATTTACACTAATAATTTAGTCTCCCCATAACATGTTGGATGCCACCCATAGAGCGAAATAGCCACTGAACCCAAACATTTTTCTTTATCTTTCTGTCAGATTTTCCGAAAAACTTAACACATGCTTTGGCATCATAAGTGTAGTCATACCCATTTGAGTGTTAAGTTCTTTAAAAAAAACATTTCTTCGTGTATGTTCTCATGTTGTCCCCAAGGACCTCAGACCTATAAGTCTATCATCTTTCTTTCTGAAAACTCTAGAACGACTGATTGATATCCATATATGAGTTGATCCAAAACTTCTGTCAACGGATCAACATGCCTACTGTAAAGAAAAGTCGGTGGAAACGGCTCCTACAATATAAGGAGTACACAATTTGCTTTCCTGAGCAGAGAGGGTGTCGACACATCCGCAATCACGACTGCGCTGTCAACTCTGCAGGTAGACGACTCACTTGGGGAGTTGATCGGTCTAATGCTAAAAAGCAGGATAATCAACTCCAAACTGGGTGAGACTTCTGCTAAAAGATATGTCAGCAGAGGTACGCCGCAAGACAGTGTCCTCTCTCCTCTTCTCTGGAACTTAGTAGTTAACGAACTACTGATATACCTGGAAGCGGGTGGTAGCAGAGTGATTGCCTATGCGGATGACGTTGCGATAGTCGTCTCAGGTAAGCATTTCAATACCATTAAATCTCAATAGATTAACCCGCAGGGCAGATTGCTGTGGATTTGGCTGATCTTGTTCTCTTTTCCAGGAAATACAAAATTCCAACTATAGACCCTCCTTCCAGCAAAATATCTGGGTCTCATTTTTGACAGGAAACCTAATATTCAAGAAAGAGTCAATAAAGCTACAATAGCTTTATTCTCTTGAAAAAAACCATTGGGAATAAATGGGGCCTTCAACCTCGCATAACCAACTGGCTATACATCTCGGCCATAAGACCGATACTTACTTACGGGGTGGTCGTCTGGTGGACGGGCTTAGAATATACAATCAACTGCATTAAACTAATCAAAGTCCAAATAACAGTATATCTATGCATAAGCGGAGCCTTGCGGTCTACCCCCTCTGCGGCTTTAGACATTCTGTTTCATTTGACACCCCTAGATACATTCAGCAAGCAAGTAGCTTCGACTGCAGCTATTCGCCTTAAAGTGACTAAACAGTGGACAAATAATTCATTTGGCCACGCCAACATTCTTAACACCTTAGGAATCCTCACAGAGAACATCGATTACACCATACCTGAACTTTGGTTTGACAAAAACTTCAATGTAAGCTTCCCCTCCAGATCACTCCGTGAGGAAGATGCTTTCATGGAGGACAAGTCAATCCATCTCTACACAGATGGATCTAAAAGCGATAGCGGAGATGGTGGCGGTGTTTTCTCAGATAAGCTAAATCTGAGCCTCTCTTTCCGTCTTCCAAATGACTGTAGCGTGTTCCAGGCGGAAATTTTGGCGATTAAGGAAGCTCTGTCCTGGCTGAAGAAAAACGTGATATCTGCAGAGGATATCCGCATCTTTTCGGATGGTCAGGCCGCTATCAAGTCTCTGGACTCGGTCTAATTAAATTCCAGAACCACCCTTGAATTCCGATCGTCTCTTTTGAGATGGCAGAGCAGTACAACATTCACCTTTATTGGGTGTCATGCCACAGAAACATTCCAAGGAACTGCAGAGCCGATGACCACGACAAAATTGGAACCACTCTACCTATTCTACCGGAAAAGGGTAGTATAGGTGCAGCAACTAGCATTAAAGCTGGATGCCAATAAAAGAACAAACCTTAGGTGGACTGCTGGGCAAACATGTCTAGCGACCAATGAAATCTGGCCAAAGCTGGATCTGAATTGCTCTAAGTGTCTGATTCTTTTAAATAGGAAACATCTCAGCGCCATAATAGGTGTCATCACTGGACACTGCCTCATAGGCAAGCACATAAGAAGGCTTGGCGCTTTTACAAACGACTTCTGTAGAAGCTGCATGGACGAGCAGACAATCCTCCACCTACTCTGTACATGGCCAGCTCTCTCCCAGAGAAGAAAGCTTCATGTAGATCGTTTAGGAGCAACGACCTAAACGATCTAGAAAATATAGACGTTAACAGTCTCCTACGCTTTATCACAAGCTCAAACTGGTTCCATTAATAAGAGGATCATTGATCCACGTGGCATCACAATGGGCCAAAAGGCCTAAGTGGGTTGGTACAGCCACTCTTACCTACCCACCTACCTACCTTCGTGTATGTATGTGCTTATTGTTTTTTGTGCGGAGCGAAACTGAAATGAAACAAAATATCATACGCCGTACTGCAATTTTGAAAACCTGTATAACAATAATTCTTTCAGCAGCTTCCTCAGGTATCCACATAAATAATAATAGTCTTTCACTTTCCTAGTAACTTTTAGAAAAAATAAGATCGTAGCTTCTGTTGAAGTGAGAATGTGGGTGAGTTCATAAACGTTAGCATTTCTACCTTAGTACAATGACAAATTTTTCCGCTTGTGTTTAAGAAAAGCACCCAACTTCGAGATACAGATTCTCTGTATCTGTATCAACTTCTGTATCTCGAAGTTGAAAAGCACCCAACTTCGAGATACAGATTCTCGATTGACGTATATCTGCGTTTGACACACCCATTTGAGTGTCATATAGTCATATAGCGGAAAGACTATAACCAACATCGCCGGGGCGGATGGCAACAACAATAGTGGCATCAAGAACAACCAAGCGAAAACCCAGGATATGGTAACCAAAATAGTTTTTGTATTCAAGTAAAAAATATTGTTAAAGAAAATCTAAATATTGAAGTTAATAATTGCGAAAATAGCGTCGAATGGTTGTTATACAATGGATGCTTAGATCATAAATATAATAAACAACGATAGCTATTATGATGAGTGTGTTCAATTAAAAGTCCCGGTCAATTTTAAAGTAGGAGATGATAGATATTTGAAAGCAACCAAGGTAGTACATGTTTTAATAACTTTTAGTAACCCAATTCAATAAGTTAAACTGATAAACGTTTTTTTATAAAGGAAATGGATAGAAATTTGATTAGCTATGGGAAAGACACAAAATAAAAATAAAATTATTTAAGAAGGTGAAACTTCTAAAATTTACAATAGTTTTGGGGATTTGCTTGCAGTAGTATGTACGAAAAATTATATTTATTTTATGAATGGAGAAATAAAAAATCTGCATAGAAAGCTAGGTCATGCAAATCTAAAATATTTAAACACTATGTGTAACAAAAAAATATTAGACGGATTACCGGATGAAATAGAATCGGATTATTTTAAATGTACAATTTGTATAGAAAATAAAAAGCACAATCTACCTTTTGAAGATAACAGAAAACCAACGAAATTTTGGAAATAATTTTAGAAATAAATAATAACTTACATGGTTCACATAACATTTACCATAATGTAGCCAACGTTTTTATGATAAGATCTACAATACTTAAATAAAGATGTATATCAATTTGCTAGAGAAAAAAAGGAATTTTTATCGAACCGTGTTCACCGTACATCCATGAGTTAAATGGGACGGCAGGAAAGTACAATAAAGATGTAATAAATATGTCAAGATGTTTATTGGCAGAAGCTAGAGAGTCTAGGAAGTATTGACCTGAAGTAGTTAAGGAGCAGCTTATTTGAAAAATAGAATGATTACAAATTCAGTTGAGAAATATAAAACACCGTATGAGATAATGTTAAAAATGTTTAAAACATACGTTTATCCGGAAGTAAGGTTTTTGTGAAAATACCCGAACAGAAGACACAGTCAAAGTGGGATAAAAAATCAGAAATGGGAATTTTATTAGGTTATGGAAAGGTAGGTTTTAGAGTTTTGTTGAATAATAAGATAGTAGTGGCAAAACATGTAGATATTGTATAAATAAAACAAAAAAGGGACAAAATGGTAATGATGATGATGAGCTAAGGATGAGATCGATCAATTCCATCACGATAAGCTAAATTTTATTACCAAAAGTCCAAGAAGTTATAAGACCTGTTTGTGAAGATTTGTCGGTAGATGAACTGTTGACTCGTTGTTTAGGGGCAGAGACGCAAACCAGTAACGAATCTCTAAATTCATTGATTCGGACTTTCGCTCCAACATATCTTCACTCCAGCCCCAAAATCGTTGAGATTGCTACGTATATGTCTATCATTATTGAGCAGTTGAGCATTCTGTTGAGCAGAATATTTATGCGGAAAAGAGAAACACGTCCGCACAGTTCGACAGTTTATTCAAGAATAAATAAAAAAATACAAAGTAACTTAGCATATGAGTACAGAAACAAAAGAATGCATAAGTAGTAGTGAACATATTCAAAAGTGCAATGATATACCTATATATATAGTCAAAAACGGTTTAACGCTTCCCCTATCATCGTACATTGATCAAAACCTTAAAACATTTCAATCCCAAAATTCATTTCATAATTCTTAACTTATTAAACCTAATGATTTTAAAATTTCAAGTAATTAAATTGATACTTTAGAAGACACACTTAACACAATTCATATGTTTTGCTTTGCCTAATGGCTTTGTTAGAACTTCCGCAATCATATTTGTAGTGGCAGTATATTCAACATTTATTTCATTATTGTTTTGTGCTTCACGAGAAAAATGCGGATGCCCCTTGATTGTCACAATATACTAAAGTTGGTTTATCAATTACTCCAGAAAGACTCATTTGAGATAAAAGTCTTCTAACATGGATTACTTCTCTGGTGACTTCACTAAGTGCCATGTATTCAGCCTACATAATTGAAAGTGCGACTAACTTTTGCCTTTTTGATTTCCAACAGATAGGACTTCCTGCCAAAATAAGCATATATCCTGAATACGATCTGCGGACTTCGGGGTCATTAGCCCAATCAGCGTCAACGTAACGCATAAGGTCTCTGTTTGCCTTATCAAAAGAAAGCTTGAAATCGATGTTAACTTTTAAGTACGAGTATCTCAGGACTCTCTTTGCTGCTACCCAGTGTAGTTCTGTATGATTCGAACAGAATCTGCTCAAGAAGCTCACTGCGAATGCAATATCTGAACGAGTGGCATTAGCAAGACTTATTAAGGATCCAACAATCTCTCTGTATGGAACCATCTTTCCACCATCAGTAACTGCTGCTTGACTGAAAAAGTTATTCATTTGACTGTTGTCTAAAGGCGTGGCAGCTTCCTTTGCATTTGTCATTCCAAATTTCTCCAGCAAATTTTCGATGTAATTTCTTTGATTAATTTTTATTTTTCCGGTATTTCCATCTCTTGTTACCCTTATTTCCAAAATATTTCAGGATCGTTACTTTTCATAGCTTCCGCGAAAGATAAAGGCTCTATTAATTTATTTCAAGTTAACAAATTTATCCCATTTTGAAAAATCTTCTTCCCTGATCGCAAAGTCATCACAGGTTTTTGTTTTTCCTTTTCGTCATCAAATGTGTTTTGAGAAATCTTCTTACTAGTTTCAGGAGATATGGCAAGTAATTTCTGCTTCTCTTCATCGTCTTCCCCGTTACTACTTCTGCCAGATACATTCAAATTCGAATCATCATCATCAGTTTCGATTGTTTCACAGATTCTCTGAATTCCTTTAGTTTGTCTCGTTCCCCTTCATTTGATGTTATTCTACCGCAGGGCAATCTGCTATTGTCCAATGCATAGTTGTTTGGGTTTACATCTTCGAAGAACTTAACGTCTCTGCTCTTAATCACCTTGTTTCTTTCAGCATCCCAAATTAATTCTTTAGAATATCGCACTAAACGAAATTCCTTTTCTTTCGGATCAAGCTTTGTTTTTCCTGGTCCCTTTTGAAATGCGAAAACTCTTCCAAACGATCGAAGAAAACTTACATTCGGCTTTTTCAAAATTTCAAAGGTGTTTTATTCCCTAGGACGCTGGTAGGGCATCTGTTTCGTATGAACGCTGTAGTAAATATTAATAGCTTCAGCCCGTAGTTCAGCCTCGATTAACATACATCTGGTCATGTCTAAGAGAGTGCGATTAAAAAGCTCGCCGATTCCATTTTGCTGTGGTGTATATGGTACTATTAACTGCTGACTTATCCCTTCTTTCTTTAAAAACTCTTTAAATTCCTTTGACAAAAATTCCACCCATTATCACTCCTCAATCATTTTATCTTCTTTCCGGGTTGGTTTTTAGCACGGGACTTGAACTCTTTGAACGCACTAAATACTTCCCCTTTTGATCTTAAAAAAATATTTCAATGTTTTGTGACTTTTCGTCAATAAAACTTACGAAATGTCTAGCGTCTCCAATTGATTTTATGCTCATGGGTCCACATATGTATGTCCGTGTGCACAGTTCCAAGTTTTTCACTGTCGATTTTGTTTGAAGTATTAAACGACTTTTGGCACATTTTTCCTTTTTCGCACATTGCACAATTTATTTTCACATTTGAAAACGTTTCCTTAATTCCGTTAACAAAATTATCAACTTTTAATATTTCAATATTTTTAATTGTTTAAAATTTAAATGCGAAAATCGTTGATGCCACCTTATCAAATTTGTGCAATTACTTGAGACACACGGCAGCGCTTTACTAATTTTTTCACTCCACTTAACTTCGTCTATGATGTACAGCTATCCTGCCTTCTTTCCCAGATTCTTCCAATTGGTCCACACGGCTCTGGAAATCTCGCAAATGTTGCTGCATATTATTATGCTGGTGATTTTTCATCTGGAAAAGTTGCCTGTACAGCATGATTTTCTTTGTTGGTCCTTTTTACTTATGGATCTTTTCCAATGTATTCCAAGTTTCGTGTGCAGTGGTTGTTCCCTTTATGTATCCCATTTGATTTTCTTTTACGCTAAGAAAAATCATCGCTTGTGCTTTTGCGCCTTTGTTGATCCAAACATGGCCATGGCCGGCTTACATAGTTTTAGGTAGGATTAAGATAGTTTTAAGAAAAAAAAATATAAAAACCAAAAAAATGAAAAAAAATATAGGGTCCGCCATCTAACGTTTTTTTTCAACTAGTGCTTATTTCGTGAATGGCAACACTTAGCTCATGTCTGATTTGACAGATATTTATCCTTCCGCTGAACGAATATGGTTGTGTATACGCTTGAACAACGCTGGGAACGTGGGCCTGCGATCGACTTAGAGAAGATGCCGATTTTGCCAAAAAAATCATCTTTTCAGATGAAGCTCATTTTGATCTTGGCGGGTATGTACACAAGCAAAATTGTCGCATTTAGGGCACAGAAAACCCGCACGCATATATTGAAAAGCCGATACACCCAAAACGAGTCACTGTTTGGTGCGGATTTTGGTCCAGAGGCATAATTGGGCCATTTTTCTTTTTTTTTGCCGTTACAGTCAATGGCGATCGTTATCGGGCCATGTTGAACGAATTTTTGTTCACAAAAATTGAAGAGGAGGATATTGGCAACATTTGGTTTCAACAGGACGGCGCTACGTGCCACACAGCCGAAGCTACACGCCCTGTTTTTGAAAATCGCATTATCAGCCGCAGAGCTGATGTCGTTTGGCCACCTCGGAGCTGCGATTTGACACCGTTGGACTATTATTTGTGGGGTGCCGTAAAAGATAAGTGTTACGCCGACAAGCCAGAGACAAAGGACAATATTCGTGAAGCCATTGGTGAAATACAGCTGCACACAATCGATAATGTGCTTAAAAATTGGACCGATCGTGTAGGCTACTGCATGGCCAGCCGAGGCAGCCATTTGAATGAAATTATTTTCCATTATTAACCTGAAGGATTGTAATTTAAAATAAAAAAAGAAATTTGAGCAAATATTCAGTAGATTTTTTTTATAGCATTTTCAAAAAAAAAAATTTTTTTGGCGGACCCTATATATACATGTATTTAAATATTATGTTTATACATATTATGTATATATGTATATATTGTAAAATGTTTGTGTGGGTACAAATGATAGAACTTATTCTTTTCAATACAAATCCCTTTATTCAGTACAGTTACAATTCACTATTTAATTCTTTCTCTCAGTACAATTCAATTTCTCAACCACTTATACTTATCTTTTACTTAAACCACTTAATCACTTCTCCTAATTAACACTTCAAATTACACTTTAGAACTGACTTGCATACCTTTGGGATGCTGGTATTTATACTCGAATGACATACTTCGAGAACAATCCTCGCCACCCAGCGTCCCATACAATTTCCAATTTGCTAGAAAATTCGATTCCACTCTCCAGTCGAGACTTTGTTATTCCAATATCGAAATCTTCTGGTCTTCGACATTTTCTGCTAGATGTCGCTGCTCACATTTAAGTGGTTATCACACTGCTCCCTCCCTACAGTTGTTCGTCCCGAACAACTTCGTCATTCAGCATCCCTTTGAAATCACACATTCTATCCAAATGGACCACTTTCAATTTTCCTCGATCCCCACGCTGGATCCGGTAGACAACGTCATTAATGCGGGTTATCACCTTGTATGGACCTTCCCAGTCCTGTTGCAATTTTGGTGATTTGCCTTTCTTACGCTGAGGTTTATACAGCTAAACCAGATCTCCTTCGTTGAAACCGGAAGATTTCGCCTTGATATCGTACCTAGTCTTCATGCGGCTGCTTGCTAGCTTCATCTTTTCTCTGGTGTCTTCATGCAATTTACGAATCCTGCTGCGCAACTCATTCACGTAGTCGTTCACCTCTTTGGGCTCCGTCGGTGGGGATCCGAATTTTGCTTCACTTGGCAACCGAATTGTTTGACCAAATAAGATCTCGGATGGTGTGTGCCCTGTTGAGCTATGGACCGCGTTTCGGTAGGCCATTAAGAAGAGGGGTATGTGTCGATCCCAATCCCGCTGGCAGTTGCTGACAACCTTAGATAGATGCTCATTCAAGGTCCGATTGAATCGCTCGACCATTCCATCAGATTGAGGGTGTAGTGGCGTTGTCCTTGTCTTTCTTATTCCCAAATATTGGCATATTTCCTGGAAGACTTTTGATTCAAAGTTTCGCCCTTGATCAGAGTGCAGTTCCATTGGGACCCCAAATCTGCTCACCCAGTTGTTGACTATCTGTTCGGCTACGGTCTTAGCCTCTTGATTTGGTATGGCAAACACTTCCGGCCACTTACTGAAGTAATCCATGACTACGAGCGTATATCGGTTTCCATTAAAGGTTTCGGGAAACGGCCCAGCGATGTCGATGGCTATTCGTTCGAAAGGTGCTCCGACATTGTATTGTTGCATTTGTCCATGTGGCTTTACTTTTGGACCCTTGGTAGCCGCACACCTTATGCACTTTTTGCACCAATTCTCGACATCTTGTTTAGCGCTTAGCCAATAGAAACGTTCCCTTACCTTTTCCAACGTCTTGTTTATTCCCAAATGGCCTCCTGAGATTCCGTCATGTATTTCATGGAGCACTTGGTTGACTCTGGACCGTGGCACAATTAGCTGCATACGAGATGTTGTCCCATCCGCACTTTCCCATTTTCTCTTCAGCAATCCATCTTGCACAAAAAGCGAGTCCCACTGTGCCCAGTATGCCTTCAGAGTTTGGCTCCGATCTGATATCTGCTGCCAGCTTGGTCTTTCCTCGTGTTCCTTCCAGGCCAATATTGGTTCGATGTCATTGTCTGCCTGTTGGGAGGAACGGATTTCGTCTATACTCCAACCCTCTATTGGCTCAGTCCTGATCATTTGGATAGTTGCCTGTTCTTTCGCTTCTTTACCACTGACTACTTCTGCTGGGAGGCTTTCGTTGCATTGTTTTACCTGTGAGACTGGGATAATTACCCTGGAGTCAACTTCTGCTACAGACTTCTGCCCCGCGAAGTAAACATTTCCTAACTGATGGCTTCTGGAAATTTGACCGGTTTCTTGGTAGCCGTTTCTGCCGGTTTTTCTTTCTATTTGCCTGTAACCCCAGTGCAGACAGCCTTCTCGTCGTACCGGTTCTTTACAATGCCCTTGCAAATGTCCTACTTTATCGCAGTTCCAGCAGCGCATTCTTCGGCTCTCCCGCGGGATATTTCGTTGCATTTCATTTTTTCATTTTTAAAGCATTTTATTTTCTTAATCATTAACTCTTACTTACTAACAAAAAATGCTTAAATGCTAGCTTAAAATTACTTAACAATCTTATACTAACTTACTGGCCCCACACAGGCACTCTAAGCTACTCTAAATTCTTATAACTATGTCTTTCGACTTTATTTACATTTGCTTTACTATATTTATTTTCTGTAATTAAGGCTAAGAAAAAAAATTTGTTTACAAAAAACTTAGCATATGGAGTTTTTTTTTTTATTTTTATATAAAAACTTAATATCTAACTTAAAATAAACCTTAGCCTACTTAACCTACATACACAATACTCACATACAAACACATAGACATTATACACAATTATATACATATATTAGTATATACCTTTATATATACTAACACATGTATATATTTCTTAAATGCTAACCTAAACCTATGTAAGCTGGCCATCGCTATGCGCAGAGAAAACAGATTGGTCAGCTCTGCCTCATTATTGAGGCTGGTCCGTAATTGACGGAAACGACGATGGAACATCTTCTCCATCATTCAACCACCAGAAATGCTGGTGCTGCCGAACGACATCCCTCTTATCGCGATTCCCCACCGCCCTACTGAACCTGAGACGATCCACACTGCCGTGTGCGACGTCTCTATTGTAGTTGAGTCGCCTGTCCCCAGCTGTCCGAGCGACATGGAAGATTAACGGGACCGCTGATCTATCCTGGATCAACCCTATCTGATCAAGGTAGAGGAATGCTTCCGGTGGAACGAAGCCGTCAGAGCGCACACTCTCGTGGTAAAGGTAATTGGGGTAGTAAGCCCCAGATATCAGGTTATTCGTCGAGGTCATTGCTCTTGCAATGTGCCTTCGAGTCAGCTTAACCACGAAATTGTCCACTCGTATTAGGTTCGCCCTGTTGTAAAGGACCTCATTAGGATAAAATTTTTTGTACTCCGACTCTGGTGTTATGTACAAGCGAAGGCAAGCCCTAAGGCAAGCCCTCTAAAACACCCGAATCTTTTCCATTAAGCTTGCTCGTACATTGAACCACACGGGACAACCAAATACCAGCATGGGCCTAATAAGGGCCATGTAGCAGATTACCTTTACCCTCGCATCGAGTTGGCTGCTATAAAACAGTCTCTTTGTAAGGGCAAAAGCGCCTTTAGCTCTGGCCAGAGCAGCATCTACATTTTTGCCAAAATACAGAAACTGATCTAGCCAGATCCCAAGGTATCTGACTACATTTCGACAGGCAAGAGGCTGTCCGTGCTGTCCAATGATTGAGAACTTTCGCCAATTTTTTCTGGTATCCCTAGAGGCTCCAGACAACGGCGTCCTAAAGAGAATGGTTTCCGACTTCTGAAAGTTGATTTTCAACTTCCAGTCATCGCAAAATCGTCTTATCTTATCGAAGTCACTCTGCAAGAGAGTATTAATGACCTCGATTTTTGGACCTGTTCTGTACGCTACCAAATCGTCTGCGTACGCAATAGTATGGGGAAGTGAACCTATCAAGTCGCTTGTATAAATGTTAAATAGGATCGGCGAATTCACCGCGCCTTGCTGAAGACCATTTTTAATTTGAAATATTCCAACAGAAGTCACATCACCATTTTTCACGATGAACTGTCTGTTGTGTAGCATATTATAAAGAATGTACAAGAGTGGTTTACTGATCCCCAGCCTAGTCAGCTTATAGAAAAGACCCTCTAGCCATACGGTGTCGAAGGCCTTCTCCAAGTCAACAAGGCAGGCACCAGTGCATTGTTTTTTGCCTTTATTCCATTGGATATCGGACACCAGTTTAGACGCGGCATGTGAGATATCATGTCCCGCCTTAAAACCGAATTGGTTATCCGGAACTATATGTTTGTCCTCAACCCACCTAGACAGAGCTCTATTGATTACCCTTTCAAAAACCTTACTGATATTCGAAAGGAGACTTATCGACCGGAGATTCGCCGGATTGGATATATCCTTTCCCTTTTCGGGGATAGGTTGAACCACCGCCGTTTTCCAATGCGCTGGATAATGTGCATTATTCATTGCATTATTAAACAGGGTGGTGTAAATGTCCACCGCTTCTAGAGGAAGATGTCGAAGCACGATGTTCGGAATACCATCGGTCCCCACTGATTTCTTAGCCCTGATTGTGTCGAAGATCTCATGGAGTTCTTCCTTCGAAATGAATGGGGGTAGGTCACCCTCTCTGGCAATGACATTATTGGCCATATTTTCGTCGCTAAACCGGGTGAAACCAGAGCCCTCGGATCGCCAGTTCCCCATTTCATTTCGAATGCAGAAGTCGTGCACCAAGACGCGACCTTCCAGGTCATAATTAGGGCCAATGTTGTCAATGGCCTTGTATACTTCCTGGAAAGTCGCCCCTATGGCCTCAACCGTCTCCTGTGGATCCTCGATCACAAAAAAGTCGTCATCATCAGCGGCCTCACTTGGATCAATGCCTGCTATTGTCAGTAACCGTTCGTTGTCTGTTGTCCGGGCTATTTTAAGACACTAAAGGTCGTTTTGATTTTTTCTCCGAAATAGTTTATTTATTTGCGGAAACATATTCGGGTTGCTGGTGTTTACAGCCCGAACCTTATTGTTCCAATACAAACTTACAGAAATTCTGTAATTTTCTTTTATCAGCGTTTGAATATTTTTAATCGACGACTTCAGTGTCCTAATCTCCGGGTCTCGTCGGTCAGTTAACTGTCTGTACAAGTTTTTAAGTCTTGTCAGAAGTCTACTTTTCTGTCGGTGCAGTGCGTCAATAGTAGGATTGCGGAACAGGTCTTCGTTAGTCGTACGTCGATACCGCGGTATTGTAGTGTCCATAGTTTGTTTAATTGTCTCGTCCATTTGTTTTAGGTAATTGTCGATCTCCTCGTTTGACAAATTCCTATTGGACGGTGGGTGGAGCGTGTTCGAGGAGAGCGCTCTTGTCAAGGTTGCGGAGAAGCGTGTCCATCGAGTCTTACTGTAGTTGTAAGAATATCTTTGGACAAACTCCTCCAATTCCGCAATTTCGTTGGGAACCGTAATTTCGGTGCTAAAACCGCAATGGTCGCTGTCATACACGAATGTGCGCAGACAGTTTAATGTTTGTAAATTCGTACCTGTCAGTCGTATACGTTCGTCGTACAGCAGTAGATCCAAATAAGACCCGCCTCTGGGAAACGACGGGTTATCCGTCGCTTTAAGACCGAGTCTGTACATGACATCGTGCTGACCCCACCAATCGAGTAGTAGGTTCCCTCTAGTATTTGGCAAATTATTTCCCCAATCTCTGTGTCTAGCGTTGAAATCCCCGCCGATTATAAAATAATTCTCCCCCGATTCCAGCCTCAGAAGTCGAAAAAGCGTGTCGAGCTCTGTAATGAATAGGGTGGATTGTGAAGTATCAGGTGCGTAAACAGAGGCCAAGTACAGCCGCTTTCCACTGCGGAGCGGGATGTACACGACGACTGCCTCCAACACCCGGAACCTGCGCAACACGTCCTTGTACACTCTGTGAAATTTTATACCCTCTTTAATGAAGATCGCGACACCGCCTCCACGTTTGGATCTGGGCCGATTTCTTCTTCTAACAATATAATTATTGAACTCCAGTTTGTGATTATCGGTTAGCTTGGTTTCGCTAGCGAAAAGCACATCAGGAGTTTGGTCTTGTAGCAATTTAAACATCGCGGCTCTTCGTTCGATCCTAATCAATGAATTCACATTCACCGCAAGGACCTTCAAAGTTTGCTCCACCATGTGCGTACCCATTACGACATGTGTTGCGTTAGGCCCGGCAGCAACGCGTAGATCTGGTCCACCCGCTTGGCCTGTTCTTGAACCTGCTTTTGCAGCTGAGCCATCTGCCCTTGGATTGCGAGCAAGATGGCTAGCATGTTGGGTGCAGCTTCCGTTGTTCTCGTCATCGGAGCCGGAGAAGCAACAGTCGCTTGCTGTACCGTAGCCCCCCTACCTGACGCCATTTGGGCGTAGGAAATTTGGGGCGTGACGGCTGGTGTTTGAAACCTCACAGGTGAACGTTTGACCTCCACCTTCTGCTGCCGAGCCAATTTTGCTTTTTTAATTTCGGTGAACTTAGGACAACCCCGATAGTTTGCGGTGTGTCCTACGTTCCCACATAATACGCACGAGAGCTGCGACCTATCGGATGCTCCGTCAACACCCAGAGCACACTCCTCGGAACTGTGGTTCTTTGCGCACTTCACGCATCGAGGCTGCATTTGGCAGTTCGACGCGGCGTGCCCGAACCTCTGGCAGCGAACGCATTGTATAACGCCTTCGCTCCTTTTTAGTTTTTCCCAGTGAACCACCTGGTAGTCTAGGACATTGATACTCCTTAGACTATCCAGACGGCTTTCGGGACTGAGTTGCACCAGGAAGAACGGCAGACTCCGTTTCTCCCGCCTGGCTCTAGCTGTGGTAAACGGCTTTACCCCCACAAACTTGAGTCCTTCGCACTCCTTCTCTTTGAGCAGTGCCAAGATCCCCTCAGGATCAGAAGACGGTTCCAACCCCTTTAGCAGCATCGATTGCCGCTTTTCACACTTCGGTGTGTATGAGTAGTGCTCCGTCGTCGTTTCCTTTAGGAGCTCTTTCACTTTCGCATAGCCCTCCACTGTATTACAGTGGATGGCATGGCGATCGTTCCCCAATCGCTTAATATTAAAATTACTTCCAATGACCAACTTACACAGGTCCTTGGTTGCATTTACCTCCAATTTATAGGTGTTGATAGGAGGCACCTTCTCCTTCTTCTTCGTCTGCTGCTGCTGCTGCTGCTGCTGCTGCTGCTGTTGTTGTTGTTTTTGTTGTTGTTGTTGTTGTCGCTGCTGCTGCTGTTTTTGTGGCTGCTGTTGTTTTTGCTGATGCCGTTGTTGTGGCATGTGATCTTTTTGTTGTTCTTGGTGTTTTTTATGTTTTTGTTGGTGTTGTTGTTGGCTCTGCTTTGGAGCAAGCAGCGTCTGCTGTTGTTGCTGGGATTTTTCTTCCTCATCCCTCTTCCTTCTAAGCATTTGCCTTTCTTTGATGGCCCGTACCCTTTCTTGTAGCATTTTTATGCTGCTACTTATGGCCATCATCTCTTCCTCTTCATCTTCTGACTCGCTCGGTGCCAATGAAGCGAAGCTATTCTCTTCCCTCGCTCCACCAAGCAGTTTTACAGAGGAAGTTGGTTGGGAGGGACGTTGGACTAAGTTGGAAGTTGGCGTTAGCTTCCTCCTTCGCTTAGCTGTTGGTGTTTGGCTTGCACTGCTTGAAGCCTCACCTGACAATTCAGCAGGTCCCGCTATTGGCATAGCGGACCGCTCTCCACAATCCATCGTGTGCTGTTTACTACAACACTTAGTAACACTTTCACTGTTTTTATTATATATCTTCTAATTTCAAATAAAAAGAAGAGAAAAAAAAAAGTTTTTCCACGACGCGGAGTCGAACCCACAACCTTTGCTGTCTCAAGCGAACACACTATCACTCAGCTAATTGGAGCCTAAATCAAATTCGTTAAATGTCTAAATTAAGGGAATCAACTTCTCACTTTCTAGCCGAACACGTTTAAACTCCGCGGAGGTGTATGAACGACTGATATTTCGTTGCATAGTAGTTGGTCTTGAGCAGGAGCATTCACCAGATACTATTTCCCTTACGAAATGCATTCCTTTGGAAGCCTGATTGGATGCTTCCATCGCCAGAGCGAAGGCAAGTGCTTCAGCAAGGGTTCTTTTCCCGGCCATCCTTACTGCTGATTGTAGCTTCAAATCTGCAATTCCCCTGATGAATGCGTCCTTTGCCATTTCGTCGATTATTTCTTGGCCTGCGGTGGGATATGACAAATGTGCCAGTCTACTCACGTCTGCTTGGAGCTGTTGCAGTGTTTCTCCTCGTTGCTGCATACGGCCTTGCAATTGAGCCTTGTAAACTTCCCGCATGTGGCTATCCCCAAACCGTTTCTCGATAGCCTGCACTAAAACCATATAGTCTCTATTCTTTTCGATATCGATTGTTTGTAACAATTCTGCCGCAGGACCACGTAAGGCCATCGCTAGGGCAAAGCACTTCTCCTTATTGTCCCAGTCGTTTGCACAGGCAGCCATTTCAAACTGCTTCTTATAAGTAGACCATGAGGTCTGGCCATCGAATGAAGGAGGCTTCAAATCTTTTCTCCTTAGACCGCTTAAAGAACATTCTCGCAGTTTCTGTTTTCGCACTGTGTCGAGCTCTTTTGCCAGTTGCCGAATTTTTCGCCAACATTCTTCTCTATTCTATCAAATTTGTCATCAACGTTCTTCTCTATTCTTTCAAATTTGTTATCGATTTCTTCGAACTTTTGGTGTAGAACGTTATTTTGTTCTTCCAGTTTTTGTTCTAGACTATTCTTTTGTTCGTCGAATTTTTGTTCAATGCTGCTCTTCTGCTCGTCCAATTTTTGTTCCAGACTGTTCTGGAGAATGTTCTTCTGTTCTTCCATATTTTTCTTTTGTTCGTCCAGCTTTTGTTCGAGGCTATTCTTTTGTTCTTCCATTTTTAATAAGAGGAGTTGCATCATTGCAGCCATGTCATTGCCGGTACTTGTCTGTTCATCCTCGTCAACATCAAAGGAATATGCATCAGGATCATGTCCCTCGTTGTTCAAAGCCTCCTGAAGTCGGAGCACCAGGTCACTTTTTCCTCCACTGGCGCTGAGGCTTCTCTTGTTCAACTCGGATTTGAGTTGGACGAGGGTCAACTGCAATAGTTTTCGACCCATTCTAGCCTTTTCAAATAGTCAGAAAACACTTTTTTTTTTTTTTTTTTTTTACACACACACAATAAGTCCTATCCCACTTCTGACACCAATGTAAAATGTTTGTGTGGGTACAAATGATAGAACTTATTCTTTCAATGCAAATCCCTTTATTCAGTACGGTTACAATTCACTATTTAATTCTTTCTCTCAGTACAATTCAATTTCTCAACCACTTATACTTTTCTTATCATTTACTTAAACCACTTAATCACTTCTCCTAATTAACACTTCAAATTACACTTTAGAACTGACTTGCATACCTTTGGGATGCTGGTATTTATACTCGAATGACATACTTCGAGAACAATCCTCGCCATCCAGCGTCCCATACAATTTCCAATTTGCTAGAAAATTCGATTCCACTCTCCAGTCGAGACTTTGTTATTCCAGTATCTACATTTTCTGCTCTGTGAATCTACATGTCGCTGCTCACATTTAAGTGGTTATCACATTGCTCCCTTCCTACAGTTGTTCGTCCCGAACAACTTCGTCATTCAGCATCCCGTTGAAGTGAAACATTCTATCCAAATGGACCACTTTCAATTTTCCTCGATCCCCACGCTGGATCCGGTAGACAACGTCATTAATGCGGGTTATCACCTTGTATTGTTATCACCTTTCTTACGCTGAGGATTATACAGCCAAACCAGATCTCCTTCGTTGAAACCGGAAAATTTCGCTTTGATATCGTACCTAGTTTTCATGTGGCTGCTTGCTAGCTTCATTTTTTCTCTGGTGTCTTCATGCAATTTACGAATCCTGCTGCGTAAGTCATTCACGTACTCGTTCACCTCTTTGGGCTCCGTCTGTGGGGATCCGAATTTTGCTTCACTTGGCAACCGATTTGTTTGACCAAATAAGATCTCGGATGGTGTGTGCCCTGTTGAGCTATGGACCGCGTTTCGGTAGGCCATTAAGAAGAGGGGTATGTGTCGATCCCAATCCCGCTGGCAGTTGCTGACAACCTTAGATAGATGCTCATTCAAGGTCCGATTGAATCGCTCGACCATTCCATCAGATGGAGGGTGTAGTGGCGTTGTCCTTGTCTTTCTTATTCCCAAATATTGGCATATTTCCTGGAAGACTTTTGATTCAAAGTTTCGCCCTTGATCAGAGTGCAGCTCCATTGGGACCCCAAATCTGCTCACCCAGTTGTTGACTATCTGTTCGGCTATGGTCTTAGCCTCTTGATTTGGGATGGTAAACACTTCCGGCCACTTACTGAAGTAATCCATGACTACGAGGGTATATCGGTTTCCATTAAGGGTTTCGGGAAACCGCCCAGCGATGTCGATGGCTATTCGTTCGAAAGGTGCTCCGACATTGTATTGTTGCATTTGTCCATGTGGCTTTACTTTTGGGCCCTTGGTAGCCGCACATCTTATGCACTTTTTGCACCAATTCTCGACATCTTGTTTAGCGCTTAGCCAATAGAAACGTTCCCTTACCTTTTCCAACGTCTTGTTTATTCCCAAATGGCCTCCTGAGATTCCGTCATGAATTTCATGGAGTACTTGGCTGAGTCTGGACCGTGGCACAATTAGCTGCATACGAGATGTTGTCCCATCTGCACTTTCCCATTTTCTTTTCAGCAATCCATCTTGAACAAAAAGCGAGTCCCACTGTGCCCAGTATGCCTTTAGAGTTTGGCGCCGATCTGATATCTGCTGCCAGCTTGGTCTTTCCTCGTGTTCTTTCTAGGCCAATATTGGTTCGATGTCATTGTCTGCCTGTTGTGGATTTCGTCTATACTCCAACCCTCTATTGGCTCAGTCCTGATCACTTGGATAGTTGCCTGTTCTTTTGCTACTTTACGATTGCAGTGTTCGCATTTTACTCCGCACGGTCGACGAGAGAGAGCATCAGCATTTGAGTGGAGTGTTCCCTTGCGGTGTTGCACTTCAAAGTCGTAGCCCTGCAGCTGCTCGATCCATCTTGCAACTTGGCCTTCAGGGTTCTTAAATTGGAGTAGCCATTTCAGAGCTGCGTGATCTGTCCGGAGAATGAACTTTTGTCCGTAGAGGTACTTATGGAAATGCTTCGTAGCCAGAATTAAAGCCAGAAGCTCGCGCCGGGTTACACAGTAGTTCCGTTCAGGTCTGGAGAGTACTTTGCTGTAATATGCGACCACTTTCTCTTGACCGTCATGAACTTGGGAGATCACAATTCCGACCCCAACATTGCTAGCGTCTGCGTCCACGATGAACATTTTTCCGGGCGTGGTGGCAAGATGGGGGCTGCTTTTTCACATTCTCCAGACCACCTGAACTGTCGGCCTTTTTTCGTAAGTTGATGCAGGCTCTTTGCAATGCCAGAAAAATCCTTTACGAACCTTCTGTAATACGTGGCGAGTCCCAAGAAGCTTCTCAGTTGGTATTTATCTTTTGGAGAAGGTCAAGTTTTCACGGCTTCGATTTTGTCAGGATCCGTTCTTACACCTTCCGCTGATATAATGTGACCCAGATATTTTACTTCCGGACGAAACAAGGCACACTTTTCTGGGTTGAGCTTTAAATGAGCACTTCGTAGCCTCTCAAACACTTCTTTTAGATTTTCGCGGTGCTCCTCGAACGTCTTACCTATGACGATAACGTCGTCCAAATATACTAGGCAGGTTTTCCAGGTGAGTCCTTGCAATGTTCGTTCCATTAGTCGCTCGAAGGTGGCCGGAGCGTTGCACAGTCCAAACGGCATCACTGCAAACTGCCAAAGACCGCTTCCTGTAGTGAAGGCAGTTTTCTCACGGTCCGTACGATTTATCTCTACCTGCCAGTAACCGCTCTTCAAGTCAAGTGTTGAAAACCATTTCGCTCCAGAAAGCATATCCAAAGTGTCATCGATTCTCGGAAGTGGGTAGCTGTCCTTTTTAGTGACATCATTTAAACGTCGGTAGTCTACACAAAATCTCGGGCTGCCATCTTTCTTCTTCACGAGGACCACTGGAGATGCCCACGGACTTTGCGATTCTTCAATCACTCCCTCAGCTTTCATCTTCGACATCATTTCGGCAACTTCTGTTTGCTTTGCCAATGGAAGACGCCTTGCAGGTTGACGGATTAGTCGAGCGTCTCCGGTATCAATGTGGTGTTGAACAATATGCGTACGTCCATATTCTCCGTCTTGTGTAGTAAATATACCAGCGTACTCACCGATTAGTTTTTCTGCCAGGATTCGCTGATCTTCGTCCAGATTACAGAGGCTGAGAATTTTGTTCTTGATTTTTATGCTCTGAACTGTTGTGACCGGTTTTGCACACTTTTTTTCCGTTGTGGTCGATATAGCCTCAACAGGTACGCATTTTCCCACTATCTCCCCCTTTTTCACCTTTACACTGAATGTCTTTGGATTTAGAATCCTTACAGGGACCATGTTGTTCTTTGGCTCCACTAAGGTCTTTCCCACTATGAAGTCTCTTTTCTTTTCTGGCTCCATCAAATAGAATCGGTGGCTACCAGGACCACCTTCCACTTTTGCCCACAAAATTGCTTCTGACGAAGGCTCTAGACTCTGATTGCTGTAGATGACGACATTTGAGACTGAGGTATTGGCGTTTCCGTATATCATTGGTATCTCCATGTTTCCGTATTTCAGTATTTGTGCCCCCAAGTCGACTACAAGTCCATGTTCTCTCATGAAGTCTGTACCAATGATGCACTCGTCACATATGTCAGCTACCAGAAACGCGTGAGTGAATGTTATTCCGGCCAGTTGGATTTGTATGCGGACTTCACCATATACCTTAATCGTTGCTCCTGTAGCTGTTCGCAAGCTGCAGCTGCTAGTGTTATGCAGCCAAGACTTCTGCACAAGATTCCTCCTGATGATTGAGACCGTGGCACCGGTGTCTATTGTTGCCATCCATTTTTCTTTTCCACTGACTACTTCTACTAGAAGGCTTTCGCTGCGTCGTTTTGTCAGCGAGACTTGGATGATGGTCCTGGGGCCGTCGACTCCTGCTACCAACTTCTGCCCCGCGAACTTGGTGCTTAAGCATTTCCCGACTGATGGCTTCGGGAAGGTTGACCGGCTTCTTGATAGCTGTTTCTGCGGGTTTCTTCCTCTATTTGCTTGTCACCACAGTGAGGGCAGTCTTTTCGTCGCACCGGTTCTTTACACTGCCTTTGAAGGTGTCCTATTTTATTGCAATTCCAGCAGCGCATTATTCGTCTATCCCGTCGAGTATCTCGTTCCTCGGCACTAATTCTTGTGCAGGAACATTCGACAGATGCTACTTCCCTGACGAAATGTGTTCCCCTGGAAGCCTGATTGGCTGCTTCCATCGCCAGAGCGAAGGCAAGTGCTTCAGCAAGGGTTCTTTTCCCGGCCATCCTTACTGCCGACTGTAGCTTCGAATCTGCAATTCCCCTGATAAATGCATCTTTTGCCATTTCGTCGATAATTTCCTGGCTTGCGGTGGGGTATGACAGATGTGCAAGTCTACTCACGTCTGCTTGGAGCTGCTGCAGTGTTTCTCCTCTTTGCTGCGTTCGGCTTTGCAATTGGACCTTGTTGACCTCCTGCATGTGGCTGTCCCCAAACCGTTTCTCGATAGCCTGCACTAAAGTCACATAATCTTTATGCTTTTCGATGTCTACTGTTTGCAACAATTCTGCTGCAGGACCGTGCAAGGCCATTGTTAGGGCAAAGCACTTTTCCTCATTGTCCCAGTCGTTTGCACAGGCAGCTATTTCAAACTGCTTCTTATAGGTAGACCATGAGGTCTGGCCATCGAATGAGGGAGGCTTCAACTCTTTTCTCCTTGGACCGCTTAAAGAACATTTTCGCAGTTTCTGTTTTCGCACTGTGTCGAGCTCTTTTGCCAGTTGCTAAACTTTGCTGTCCATTTCCTCGAATTTTTCGCCAACATTCTTCTCTATTGTATCAAATTTGTCATCAACGTTCTTCTCTATTCTATCAAATTTGTCATCAACGTTCTTCTCTATTCTTTCAAATTTGTCATCGATTTGTTCGAATTTTTGCTGGAGAATGTTCTTTTGTTCTTCCAGATTATTCTTTTGTTCATCCATTTTCTGTTGAAGACCGTGCAGATTGTTGGTTTGTTCGTTGGTTTGGTTTGGCGCTGAGGCTTCTCTTGTTCAACTCGGATTTGAGTTGGACGAGGGTCAACTGCAATAGTTTTCGACCCATTCTAGCTTTTTCAAATAGTCAAAAAAAAACACTTTTTTTGTTTTTTACACACAATAAGTCCTATCCCACTTCTGACACCAATGTAGAATGTTTGTGTGGGTACAAATAATAGAACTTATTATTTTCAATACAAATCCCTTTATTCAATACAGTTACAATTCACTATTTAATTCTTTCTCTCAGTACAATTCAATTTCTCAACCACTTATACTTTTCTTATCATTTACTTAAACCACTTAATCACTTCTCCTAATTAACACTTCAAATTACACATTAGAACTGACTTGCATACCTTTGGGATGCTGGTATTTATACTCGAATGACATACTTCGAGAACAATCCTCGCCATCCAGCGTCCCATACAATTTCCAATTTGCTAGAAAATTCGATTCCACTCTCCAGTCGAGACTTTGTTATTCCAATATCGAAATCTTCTGGTCTTCGACATTTTCTGTTAGATGTCGCTGCTCACATTTAAGTGGTTATCACAATAGTGTAAAATGTTTGTGTACACAATGATAGAACTTATTCTTTCAATGCAAATCCCTTTATTCAGTACGGTTACAATTCACTATTTAATTCTTTCTCTCAGTACAATTCAATTTCTCAACCACATATACTTTTCTTATCTTTTACTTAAACGACTTAATCACTTCTTCTAATTAACACTTCAAATTCTACTTTGGAACTGATTTGCATACCTTTGGGATGCTGGTATTTATACTCGAATGACATACTTCGAGAACAATCCTCGCCACCCAGCGTCCCATACAATTTCCAATTTGCTAGAAAATTCGATTCTACTCTCCAGTCGAGACTGCTAATCCAGTATCGAAACCTTCTAGTCTTCGAGTTTCGACATTTTCTGCTAGATGTCGCTGCTCACATTTGACTGGTTATCACATTGCTCCCTCCCTACAGTTGTTCGTCCCGAACAACTTCGTCATTCAGCATCCCGTTGAAATGACACATTCTATCCAAATGGACCACTTTAAATTTTCCTCGATCACCACGCTGGATCCGGTAGACAACGTCATTAATGCGGGTTATCACCTTGTATGGACCTTCCCAGTCCTGTTGCAATTTTGGTGATTTGCCTTTCTTACGCTGAGGATTATACAGCCAAACCAGATCTCCTTCGTTGAAACCGGAAGATTTCGCCTTGATATCGTACCTAGTTTTCATGCGGCTGCTTGCTAGCTTCATCTTTTCTCTGGTGTCTTCATGCAATTTACGAATCCTGCTGCGTAAGTCATTCACGTACTCGTTCACCTCTTTGGGCTCCGTCGGTGGGGATCCGAATTTTGCTTCACTTGGCAACCGAATTGTTTGACCAAATAAGATCTCGGATGGTGTGTGCCCTGTTGAGCTATGGACCGCGTTTCGGTAGGCCATTAAGAAGAGGGGTATGTGTCGATCCCAATCCCGCTGGCAGTTGCTGACAACCTTAGATAGATGCTCATTCAAGGTCCGATTGAATCGCTCGACCATTCCATCAGATTGAGGGTGTAGTGGCGTTGTCCTTGTCTTTCTTATTCCCAAATATTGGCATATTTCCTGGAAGACTTTTGATTCAAAGTTTCGCCCTTGATCAGAGTGCAGCTCCATTGGTACCCCAAATCTGCTCACCCAGTTGTTGACTATCTGTTCGGCTACGGTCTTAGCCTCTTGATTTGGTATGGCAAACACTTCCGGCCACTTACTGAAGTAATCCATGACTACGAGCGTATATCGGTTTCCATTAAAGGTTTCGGGAAACGGCCCAGCGATGTCGATGGCTATTCGTTCGAAAGGTGCTCCGACATTGTATTGTTGCATTTGTCCATGTGGCTTTACTTTTGGACCCTTGGTAGCCGCACACCTTATGCACTTTTTGCACCAATTCTCGACATCTTGTTTAGCGCTTAGCCAATAGAAACGTTCCCTTACCTTTTCCAACGTCTTGTTTATTCCCAAATGGCCTCCTGAGATTCCGTCATGTATTTCATGGAGCACTTGGTTGACTCTGGACCGTGGCACAATTAGCTGCATACGAGATGTTGTCCCATCTGCACTTTCCCATTTTCTCTTCAGCAATCCATCTTGCACAAAAAGCGAGTCCCACTGTGCCCAGTATGCCTTCAGAGTTTGGCTCCGATCTGATATCTGCTGCCAGCTTGGTCTTTCCTCGTGTTCCTTCCAGGCCAATATTGGTTCGATGTCATTGTCTGCCTGTTGGGAGGAACGGATTTCGTCTATACTCCAACCCTCTATTGGCTCAGTCCTGATCATTTGGATAGTTGCCTGTTCTTTCGCTTCTTTACCACTGACTACTTCTGCTGGGAGGCTTTCGTTGCATTGTTTTACCTGTGAGACTGGGATAATTACCCTGGAGTCAACTTCTGCTACAGACTTCTGCCCCGCGAAGTAAACATTTCCTAACTGATGGCTTCTGGAAATTTGACCGGTTTCTTGGTAGCCGTTTCTGCCGGTTTTTCTTTCTATTTGCCTGTAACCCCAGTGCAGACAGCCTTCTCGTCGTACCGGTTCTTTACAATGCCCTTGCAAATGTCCTACTTTATCGCAGTTCCAGCAGCGCATTCTTCGGCTCTCCCGCGGGATATTTCGTTGCATTTCATTTTTTCATTTTTAAAGCATTTTATTTTCTTAATCATTAACTCTTACTTACTAACAAAAAATGCTTAAATGCTAGCTTAAAATTACTTAACAATCTTATACTAACTTACTGGCCCCACACAGGCACTCTAAGCTACTCTAAATTCTTATAACTATGTCTTTCGACTTTATTTACATTTGCTTTACTATATTTATTTTCTGTAATTAAGGCTAAGAAAAAAAATTTGTTTACAAAAAACTTAGCATATGGAGTTTTTTTTTTTATTTTTATATAAAAACTTAATATCTAACTTAAAATAAACCTTAGCCTACTTAACCTACATACACAATACTCACATACAAACACATAGACATTATACACAATTATATACATATATTAGTATATACCTTTATATATACTAACACATGTATATATTTCTTAAATGCTAACCTAAACCTATGTAAGCTGGCCATCGCTATGCGCAGAGAAAACAGATTGGTCAGCTCTGCCTCATTATTGAGGCTGGTCCGTAATTGACGGAAACGACGATGGAACATCTTCTCCATCATTCAACCACCAGAAATGCTGGTGCTGCCGAACGACATCCCTCTTATCGCGATTCCCCACCGCCCTACTGAACCTGAGACGATCCACACTGCCGTGTGCGACGTCTCTATTGTAGTTGAGTCGCCTGTCCCCAGCTGTCCGAGCGACATGGAAGATTAACGGGACCGCTGATCTATCCTGGATCAACCCTATCTGATCAAGGTAGAGGAATGCTTCCGGTGGAACGAAGCCGTCAGAGCGCACACTCTCGTGGTAAAGGTAATTGGGGTAGTAAGCCCCAGATATCAGGTTATTCGTCGAGGTCATTGCTCTTGCAATGTGCCTTCGAGTCAGCTTAACCACGAAATTGTCCACTCGTATTAGGTTCGCCCTGTTGTAAAGGACCTCATTAGGATAAAATTTTTTGTACTCCGACTCTGGTGTTATGTACAAGCGAAGGCAAGCCCTAAGGCAAGCCCTCTAAAACACCCGAATCTTTTCCATTAAGCTTGCTCGTACATTGAACCACACGGGACAACCAAATACCAGCATGGGCCTAATAAGGGCCATGTAGCAGATTACCTTTACCCTCGCATCGAGTTGGCTGCTATAAAACAGTCTCTTTGTAAGGGCAAAAGCGCCTTTAGCTCTGGCCAGAGCAGCATCTACATTTTTGCCAAAATACAGAAACTGATCTAGCCAGATCCCAAGGTATCTGACTACATTTCGACAGGCAAGAGGCTGTCCGTGCTGTCCAATGATTGAGAACTTTCGCCAATTTTTTCTGGTATCCCTAGAGGCTCCAGACAACGGCGTCCTAAAGAGAATGGTTTCCGACTTCTGAAAGTTGATTTTCAACTTCCAGTCATCGCAAAATCGTCTTATCTTATCGAAGTCACTCTGCAAGAGAGTATTAATGACCTCGATTTTTGGACCTGTTCTGTACGCTACCAAATCGTCTGCGTACGCAATAGTATGGGGAAGTGAACCTATCAAGTCGCTTGTATAAATGTTAAATAGGATCGGCGAATTCACCGCGCCTTGCTGAAGACCATTTTTAATTTGAAATATTCCAACAGAAGTCACATCACCATTTTTCACGATGAACTGTCTGTTGTGTAGCATATTATAAAGAATGTACAAGAGTGGTTTACTGATCCCCAGCCTAGTCAGCTTATAGAAAAGACCCTCTAGCCATACGGTGTCGAAGGCCTTCTCCAAGTCAACAAGGCAGGCACCAGTGCATTGTTTTTTGCCTTTATTCCATTGGATATCGGACACCAGTTTAGACGCGGCATGTGAGATATCATGTCCCGCCTTAAAACCGAATTGGTTATCCGGAACTATATGTTTGTCCTCAACCCACCTAGACAGAGCTCTATTGATTACCCTTTCAAAAACCTTACTGATATTCGAAAGGAGACTTATCGACCGGAGATTCGCCGGATTGGATATATCCTTTCCCTTTTCGGGGATAGGTTGAACCACCGCCGTTTTCCAATGCGCTGGATAATGTGCATTATTTATTGCATTATTAAACAGGGTGGTGTAAATGTCCACCGCTTCTAGAGGAAGATGTCGAAGCACGATGTTCGGAATACCATCGGTCCCCACTGATTTCTTAGCCCTGATTGTGTCGAAGATCTCATGGAGTTCTTCCTTCGAAATGAATGGGGGTAGGTCACCCTCTCTGGCAATGACATTATTGGCCATATTTTCGTCGCTAAACCGGGTGAAACCAGAGCCCTCGGATCGCCAGTTCCCCATTTCATTTCGAATGCAGAAGTCGTGCACCAAGACGCGACCTTCCAGGTCATAATTAGGGCCAATGTTGTCAATGGCCTTGTATACTTCCTGGAAAGTCGCCCCTATGGCCTCAACCGTCTCCTGTGGATCCTCGATCACAAAAAAGTCGTTATCATCAGCGGCCTCACTTGGATCAATGCCTGCTATTGTCAGTAACCGTTCGTTGTCTGTTGTCCGGGCTATTTTAAGACACTAAAGGTCGTTTTGATTTTTTCTCCGAAATAGTTTATTTATTTGCGGAAACATATTCGGGTTGCTGGTGTTTACAGCCCGAACCTTATTGTTCCAATACAAACTTACAGAAATTCTGTAATTTTCTTTTATCAGCGTTTGAATATTTTTAATCGACGACTTCAGTGTCCTAATCTCCGGGTCTCGTCGGTCAGTTAACTGTCTGTACAAGTTTTTAAGTCTTGTCAGAAGTCTACTTTTCTGTCGGTGCAGTGCGTCAATAGTAGGATTGCGGAACAGGTCTTCGTTAGTCGTACGTCGATACCGCGGTATTGTAGTGTCCATAGTTTGTTTAATTGTCTCGTCCATTTGTTTTAGGTAATTGTCGATCTCCTCGTTTGACAAATTCCTATTGGACGGTGGGTGGAGCGTGTTCGAGGAGAGCGCTCTTGTCAAGGTTGCGGAGAAGCGTGTCCATCGAGTCTTACTGTAGTTGTAAGAATATCTTTGGACAAACTCCTCCAATTCCGCAATTTCGTTGGGAACCGTAATTTCGGTGCTAAAACCGCAATGGTCGCTGTCATACACGAATGTGCGCAGACAGTTTAATGTTTGTAAATTCGTACCTGTCAGTCGTATACGTTCGTCGTACAGCAGTAGATCCAAATAAGACCCGCCTCTGGGAAACGACGGGTTATCCGTCGCTTTAAGACCGAGTCTGTACATGACATCGTGCTGACCCCACCAATCGAGTAGTAGGTTCCCTCTAGTATTTGGCAAATTATTTCCCCAATCTCTGTGTCTAGCGTTGAAATCCCCGCCGATTATAAAATAATTCTCCCCCGATTCCAGCCTCAGAAGTCGAAAAAGCGTGTCGAGCTCTGTAATGAATAGGGTGGATTGTGAAGTATCAGGTGCGTAAACAGAGGCCAAGTACAGCCGCTTTCCACTGCGGAGCGGGATGTACACGACGACTGCCTCCAACACCCGGAACCTGCGCAACACGTCCTTGTACACTCTGTGAAATTTTATACCCTCTTTAATGAAGATCGCGACACCGCCTCCACGTTTGGATCTGGGCCGATTTCTTCTTCTAACAATATAATTATTGAACTCCAGTTTGTGATTATCGGTTAGCTTGGTTTCGCTAGCGAAAAGCACATCAGGAGTTTGGTCTTGTAGCAATTTAAACATCGCGGCTCTTCGTTCGATCCTAATCAATGAATTCACATTCACCGCAAGGACCTTCAAAGTTTGCTCCACCATGTGCGTACCCATTACGACATGTGTTGCGTTAGGCCCGGCAGCAACGCGTAGATCTGGTCCACCCGCTTGGCCTGTTCTTGAACCTGCTTTTGCAGCTGAGCCATCTGCCCTTGGATTGCGAGCAAGATGGCTAGCATGTTGGGTGCAGCTTCCGTTGTTCTCGTCATCGGAGCCGGAGAAGCAACAGTCGCTTGCTGTACCGTAGCCCCCCTACCTGACGCCATTTGGGCGTAGGAAATTTGGGGCGTGACGGCTGGTGTTTGAAACCTCACAGGTGAACGTTTGACCTCCACCTTCTGCTGCCGAGCCAATTTTGCTTTTTTAATTTCGGTGAACTTAGGACAACCCCGATAGTTTGCGGTGTGTCCTACGTTCCCACATAATACGCACGAGAGCTGCGACCTATCGGATGCTCCGTCAACACCCAGAGCACACTCCTCGGAACTGTGGTTCTTTGCGCACTTCACGCATCGAGGCTGCATTTGGCAGTTCGACGCGGCGTGCCCGAACCTCTGGCAGCGAACGCATTGTATAACGCCTTCGCTCCTTTTTAGTTTTTCCCAGTGAACCACCTGGTAGTCTAGGACATTGATACTCCTTAGACTATCCAGACGGCTTTCGGGACTGAGTTGCACCAGGAAGAACGGCAGACTCCGTTTCTCCCGCCTGGCTCTAGCTGTGGTAAACGGCTTTACCCCCACAAACTTGAGTCCTTCGCACTCCTTCTCTTTGAGCAGTGCCAAGATCCCCTCAGGATCAGAAGACGGTTCCAACCCCTTTAGCAGCATCGATTGCCGCTTTTCACACTTCGGTGTGTATGAGTAGTGCTCCGTCGTCGTTTCCTTTAGGAGCTCTTTCACTTTCGCATAGCCCTCCACTGTATTACAGTGGATGGCATGGCGATCGTTCCCCAATCGCTTAATATTAAAATTACTTCCAATGACCAACTTACACAGGTCCTTGGTTGCATTTACCTCCAATTTATAGGTGTTGATAGGAGGCACCTTCTCCTTCTTCTTCGTCTGCTGCTGCTGCTGCTGCTGCTGCTGCTGCTGTTGTTGTTGTTTTTGTTGTTGTTGTTGTTGTCGCTGCTGCTGCTGTTTTTGTGGCTGCTGTTGTTTTTGCTGATGCCGTTGTTGTGGCATGTGATCTTTTTGTTGTTCTTGGTATTTTTTATGTTTTTGTTGGTGTTGTTGTTGGCTCTGCTTTGGAGCAAGCAGCGTCTGCTGTTGTTGCTGGGATTTTTCTTCCTCATCCCTCTTCCTTCTAAGCATTTGCCTTTCTTTGATGGCCCGTACCCTTTCTTGTAGCATTTTTATGCTGCTACTTATGGCCATCATCTCTTCCTCTTCATCTTCTGACTCGCTCGGTGCCAATGAAGCGAAGCTATTCTCTTCCCTCGCTCCACCAAGCAGTTTTACAGAGGAAGTTGGTTGGGAGGGACGTTGGACTAAGTTGGAAGTTGGCGTTAGCTTCCTCCTTCGCTTAGCTGTTGGTGTTTGGCTTGCACTGCTTGAAGCCTCACCTGACAATTCAGCAGGTCCCGCTATTGGCATAGCGGACCGCTCTCCACAATCCATCGTGTGCTGTTTACTACAACACTTAGTAACACTTTCACTGTTTTTATTATATATCTTCTAATTTCAAATAAAAAGAAGAGAAAAAAAAAAGTTTTTCCACGACGCGGAGTCGAACCCACAACCTTTGCTGTCTCAAGCGAACACACTATCACTCAGCTAATTGGAGCCTAAATCAAATTCGTTAAATGTCTAAATTAAGGGAATCAACTTCTCACTTTCTAGCCGAACACGTTTAAACTCCGCGGAGGTGTATGAACGACTGATATTTCGTTGCATAGTAGTTGGTCTTGAGCAGGAGCATTCACCAGATACTATTTCCCTTACGAAATGCATTCCTTTGGAAGCCTGATTGGATGCTTCCATCGCCAGAGCGAAGGCAAGTGCTTCAGCAAGGGTTCTTTTCCCGGCCATCCTTACTGCTGATTGTAGCTTCAAATCTGCAATTCCCCTGATGAATGCGTCCTTTGCCATTTCGTCGATTATTTCTTGGCCTGCGGTGGGATATGACAAATGTGCCAGTCTACTCACGTCTGCTTGGAGCTGTTGCAGTGTTTCTCCTCGTTGCTGCATACGGCCTTGCAATTGAGCCTTGTAAACTTCCCGCATGTGGCTATCCCCAAACCGTTTCTCGATAGCCTGCACTAAAACCATATAGTCTCTATTCTTTTCGATATCGATTGTTTGTAACAATTCTGCCGCAGGACCACGTAAGGCCATCGCTAGGGCAAAGCACTTCTCCTTATTGTCCCAGTCGTTTGCACAGGCAGCCATTTCAAACTGCTTCTTATAAGTAGACCATGAGGTCTGGCCATCGAATGAAGGAGGCTTCAAATCTTTTCTCCTTAGACCGCTTAAAGAACATTCTCGCAGTTTCTGTTTTCGCACTGTGTCGAGCTCTTTTGCCAGTTGCCGAATTTTTCGCCAACATTCTTCTCTATTCTATCAAATTTGTCATCAACGTTCTTCTCTATTCTTTCAAATTTGTTATCGATTTCTTCGAACTTTTGGTGTAGAACGTTATTTTGTTCTTCCAGTTTTTGTTCTAGACTATTCTTTTGTTCGTCGAATTTTTGTTCAATGCTGCTCTTCTGCTCGTCCAATTTTTGTTCCAGACTGTTCTGGAGAATGTTCTTCTGTTCTTCCATATTTTTCTTTTGTTCGTCCAGCTTTTGTTCGAGGCTATTCTTTTGTTCTTCCATTTTTAATAAGAGGAGTTGCATCATTGCAGCCATGTCATTGCCGGTACTTGTCTGTTCATCCTCGTCAACATCAAAGGAATATGCATCAGGATCATGTCCCTCGTTGTTCAAAGCCTCCTGAAGTCGGAGCACCAGGTCACTTTTTCCTCCACTGGCGCTGAGGCTTCTCTTGTTCAACTCGGATTTGAGTTGGACGAGGGTCAACTGCAATAGTTTTCGACCCATTCTAGCCTTTTCAAATAGTCAGAAAACACTTTTTTTTTTTTTTTTTTACACACACACAATAAGTCCTATCCCACTTCTGACACCAATGTAAAATGTTTGTGTGGGTACAAATGATAGAACTTATTCTTTCAATGCAAATCCCTTTATTCAGTACGGTTACAATTCACTATTTAATTCTTTCTCTCAGTACAATTCAATTTCTCAACCACTTATACTTTTCTTATCATTTACTTAAACCACTTAATCACTTCTCCTAATTAACACTTCAAATTACACTTTAGAACTGACTTGCATACCTTTGGGATGCTGGTATTTATACTCGAATGACATACTTCGAGAACAATCCTCGCCATCCAGCGTCCCATACAATTTCCAATTTGCTAGAAAATTCGATTCCACTCTCCAGTCGAGACTTTGTTATTCCAGTATCTACATTTTCTGCTCTGTGAATCTACATGTCGCTGCTCACATTTAAGTGGTTATCACATTGCTCCCTTCCTACAGTTGTTCGTCCCGAACAACTTCGTCATTCAGCATCCCGTTGAAGTGAAACATTCTATCCAAATGGACCACTTTCAATTTTCCTCGATCCCCACGCTGGATCCGGTAGACAACGTCATTAATGCGGGTTATCACCTTGTATTGTTATCACCTTTCTTACGCTGAGGATTATACAGCCAAACCAGATCTCCTTCGTTGAAACCGGAAAATTTCGCTTTGATATCGTACCTAGTTTTCATGTGGCTGCTTGCTAGCTTCATTTTTTCTCTGGTGTCTTCATGCAATTTACGAATCCTGCTGCGTAAGTCATTCACGTACTCGTTCACCTCTTTGGGCTCCGTCTGTGGGGATCCGAATTTTGCTTCACTTGGCAACCGATTTGTTTGACCAAATAAGATCTCGGATGGTGTGTGCCCTGTTGAGCTATGGACCGCGTTTCGGTAGGCCATTAAGAAGAGGGGTATGTGTCGATCCCAATCCCGCTGGCAGTTGCTGACAACCTTAGATAGATGCTCATTCAAGGTCCGATTGAATCGCTCGACCATTCCATCAGATGGAGGGTGTAGTGGCGTTGTCCTTGTCTTTCTTATTCCCAAATATTGGCATATTTCCTGGAAGACTTTTGATTCAAAGTTTCGCCCTTGATCAGAGTGCAGCTCCATTGGGACCCCAAATCTGCTCACCCAGTTGTTGACTATCTGTTCGGCTATGGTCTTAGCCTCTTGATTTGGGATGGTAAACACTTCCGGCCACTTACTGAAGTAATCCATGACTACGAGGGTATATCGGTTTCCATTAAGGGTTTCGGGAAACCGCCCAGCGATGTCGATGGCTATTCGTTCGAAAGGTGCTCCGACATTGTATTGTTGCATTTGTCCATGTGGCTTTACTTTTGGGCCCTTGGTAGCCGCACATCTTATGCACTTTTTGCACCAATTCTCGACATCTTGTTTAGCGCTTAGCCAATAGAAACGTTCCCTTACCTTTTCCAACGTCTTGTTTATTCCCAAATGGCCTCCTGAGATTCCGTCATGAATTTCATGGAGTACTTGGCTGAGTCTGGACCGTGGCACAATTAGCTGCATACGAGATGTTGTCCCATCTGCACTTTCCCATTTTCTTTTCAGCAATCCATCTTGAACAAAAAGCGAGTCCCACTGTGCCCAGTATGCCTTTAGAGTTTGGCGCCGATCTGATATCTGCTGCCAGCTTGGTCTTTCCTCGTGTTCTTTCTAGGCCAATATTGGTTCGATGTCATTGTCTGCCTGTTGTGGATTTCGTCTATACTCCAACCCTCTATTGGCTCAGTCCTGATCACTTGGATAGTTGCCTGTTCTTTTGCTACTTTACGATTGCAGTGTTCGCATTTTACTCCGCACGGTCGACGAGAGAGAGCATCAGCATTTGAGTGGAGTGTTCCCTTGCGGTGTTGCACTTCAAAGTCGTAGCCCTGCAGCTGCTCGATCCATCTTGCAACTTGGCCTTCAGGGTTCTTAAATTGGAGTAGCCATTTCAGAGCTGCGTGATCTGTCCGGAGAATGAACTTTTGTCCGTAGAGGTACTTATGGAAATGCTTCGTAGCCAGAATTAAAGCCAGAAGCTCGCGCCGGGTTACACAGTAGTTCCGTTCAGGTCTGGAGAGTACTTTGCTGTAATATGCGACCACTTTCTCTTGACCGTCATGAACTTGGGAGATCACAATTCCGACCCCAACATTGCTAGCGTCTGCGTCCACGATGAACATTTTTCCGGGCGTGGTGGCAAGATGGGGGCTGCTTTTTCACATTCTCCAGACCACCTGAACTGTCGGCCTTTTTTCGTAAGTTGATGCAGGCTCTTTGCAATGCCAGAAAAATCCTTTACGAACCTTCTGTAATACGTGGCGAGTCCCAAGAAGCTTCTCAGTTGGTATTTATCTTTTGGAGAAGGTCAAGTTTTCACGGCTTCGATTTTGTCAGGATCCGTTCTTACACCTTCCGCTGATATAATGTGACCCAGATATTTTACTTCCGGACGAAACAAGGCACACTTTTCTGGGTTGAGCTTTAAATGAGCACTTCGTAGCCTCTCAAACACTTCTTTTAGATTTTCGCGGTGCTCCTCGAACGTCTTACCTATGACGATAACGTCGTCCAAATATACTAGGCAGGTTTTCCAGGTGAGTCCTTGCAATGTTCGTTCCATTAGTCGCTCGAAGGTGGCCGGAGCGTTGCACAGTCCAAACGGCATCACTGCAAACTGCCAAAGACCGCTTCCTGTAGTGAAGGCAGTTTTCTCACGGTCCGTACGATTTATCTCTACCTGCCAGTAACCGCTCTTCAAGTCAAGTGTTGAAAACCATTTCGCTCCAGAAAGCATATCCAAAGTGTCATCGATTCTCGGAAGTGGGTAGCTGTCCTTTTTAGTGACATCATTTAAACGTCGGTAGTCTACACAAAATCTCGGGCTGCCATCTTTCTTCTTCACGAGGACCACTGGAGATGCCCACGGACTTTGCGATTCTTCAATCACTCCCTCAGCTTTCATCTTCGACATCATTTCGGCAACTTCTGTTTGCTTTGCCAATGGAAGACGCCTTGCAGGTTGACGGATTAGTCGAGCGTCTCCGGTATCAATGTGGTGTTGAACAATATGCGTACGTCCATATTCTCCGTCTTGTGTAGTAAATATACCAGCGTACTCACCGATTAGTTTTTCTGCCAGGATTCGCTGATCTTCGTCCAGATTACAGAGGCTGAGAATTTTGTTCTTGATTTTTATGCTCTGAACTGTTGTGACCGGTTTTGCACACTTTTTTTCCGTTGTGGTCGATATAGCCTCAACAGGTACGCATTTTCCCACTATCTCCCCCTTTTTCACCTTTACACTGAATGTCTTTGGATTTAGAATCCTTACAGGGACCATGTTGTTCTTTGGCTCCACTAAGGTCTTTCCCACTATGAAGTCTCTTTTCTTTTCTGGCTCCATCAAATAGAATCGGTGGCTACCAGGACCACCTTCCACTTTTGCCCACAAAATTGCTTCTGACGAAGGCTCTAGACTCTGATTGCTGTAGATGACGACATTTGAGACTGAGGTATTGGCGTTTCCGTATATCATTGGTATCTCCATGTTTCCGTATTTCAGTATTTGTGCCCCCAAGTCGACTACAAGTCCATGTTCTCTCATGAAGTCTGTACCAATGATGCACTCGTCACATATGTCAGCTACCAGAAACGCGTGAGTGAATGTTATTCCGGCCAGTTGGATTTGTATGCGGACTTCACCATATACCTTAATCGTTGCTCCTGTAGCTGTTCGCAAGCTGCAGCTGCTAGTGTTATGCAGCCAAGACTTCTGCACAAGATTCCTCCTGATGATTGAGACCGTGGCACCGGTGTCTATTGTTGCCATCCATTTTTCTTTTCCACTGACTACTTCTACTAGAAGGCTTTCGCTGCGTCGTTTTGTCAGCGAGACTTGGATGATGGTCCTGGGGCCGTCGACTCCTGCTACCAACTTCTGCCCCGCGAACTTGGTGCTTAAGCATTTCCCGACTGATGGCTTCGGGAAGGTTGACCGGCTTCTTGATAGCTGTTTCTGCGGGTTTCTTCCTCTATTTGCTTGTCACCACAGTGAGGGCAGTCTTTTCGTCGCACCGGTTCTTTACACTGCCTTTGAAGGTGTCCTATTTTATTGCAATTCCAGCAGCGCATTATTCGTCTATCCCGTCGAGTATCTCGTTCCTCGGCACTAATTCTTGTGCAGGAACATTCGACAGATGCTACTTCCCTGACGAAATGTGTTCCCCTGGAAGCCTGATTGGCTGCTTCCATCGCCAGAGCGAAGGCAAGTGCTTCAGCAAGGGTTCTTTTCCCGGCCATCCTTACTGGCGACTGTAGCTTCGAATCTGCAATTCCCCTGATAAATGCATCTTTTGCCATTTCGTCGATAATTTCCTGGCTTGCGGTGGGGTATGACAGATGTGCAAGTCTACTCACGTCTGCTTGGAGCTGCTGCAGTGTTTCTCCTCTTTGCTGCGTTCGGCTTTGCAATTGGACCTTGTTGACCTCCTGCATGTGGCTGTCCCCAAACCGTTTCTCGATAGCCTGCACTAAAGTCACATAATCTTTATGCTTTTCGATGTCTACTGTTTGCAACAATTCTGCTGCAGGACCGTGCAAGGCCATTGTTAGGGCAAAAGCACTTTTCCTCATTGTCCCAGTCGTTTGCACAGGCAGCTATTTCAAACTGCTTCTTATAGGTAGACCATGAGGTCTGGCCATCGAATGAGGGAGGCTTCAACTCTTTTCTCCTTGGACCGCTTAAAGAACATTTTCGCAGTTTCTGTTTTCGCACTGTGTCGAGCTCTTTTGCCAGTTGCTAAACTTTGCTGTCCATTTCCTCGAATTTTTCGCCAACATTCTTCTCTATTGTATCAAATTTGTCATCAACGTTCTTCTCTATTCTATCAAATTTGTCATCAACGTTCTTCTCTATTCTTTCAAATTTGTCATCGATTTCTTCGAATTTTTGCTGGAGAATGTTCTTTTGTTCTTCCAGATTATTCTTTTGTTCATCCATTTTCTGTTGAAGACCGTGCAGATTGTTGGTTAGTTCGTTGGTTTGGTTTGGCGCTGAGGCTTCTCTTGTTCAACTCGGATTTGAGTTGGACGAGGGTCAACTGCAATAGTTTTCGACCCATTCTAGCTTTTTCAAATAGTCAAAAAAAAACACTTTTTTTGTTTTTTACACACAATAAGTCCTATCCCACTTCTGACACCAATGTAGAATGTTTGTGTGGGTACAAATAATAGAACTTATTATTTTCAATACAAATCCCTTTATTCAGTACAGTTACAATTCACTATTTAATTCTTTCTCTCAGTACAATTCAATTTCTCAACCACTTATACTTTTCTTATACTTATACTATACTTAAACCACTTAATCACTTCTCCTAATTAACACTTCAAATTACACTTTAGAACTGACTTGCATACCTTTGGGATGCTGGTATTTATACTCGAATGACATACTTCGAGAACAATCCTCGCCATCCAGCGTCCCATACAATTTCCAATTTGCTAGAAAATTCGATTCCACTCTCCAGTCGAGACTTTGTTATTCCAATATCGAAATCTTCTGGTCTTCGACATTTTCTGTTAGATGTCGCTGCTCACATTTAAGTGGTTATCACAATAGTGTAAAATGTTTGTGTGGGTACAAATGATAGAACTTATTCTTTCAATGCAAATCCCTTTATTCAGTACGGTTACAATTCACTATTTAATTCTTTCTCTCAGTACAATTCAATTTCTCAACCACATATACTTTTCTTATCTTTTACTTAAACCACTTAATCACTTCTTCTAATTAACACTTCAAATTCTACTTTGGAACTGATTTGCATACCTTTGGGATGCTGGTATTTATACTCGAATGACATACTTCAAGAACAATCCTCGCCACCCAGCGTCCCATACAATTTCCAATTTGCTAGAAAATTCGATTCTACTCTCCAGTCGAGACTGCTAATCCAGTATCGAAACCTTCTAGTCTTCGAGTTTCGACATTTTCTGCTAGATGTCGCTGCTCACATTTGACTGGTTATCACATTGCTCCCTCCCTACAGTTGTTCGTCCCGAACAACTTCGTCATTCAGCATCCCGTTGAAATGACACATTCTATCCAAATGGACCACTTTAAATTTTCCTCGATCCCCACGCTGGATCCGGTAGACAACGTCATTAATGCGGGTTATCACCTTGTATGGACCTTCCCAGTCCTGTTGCAATTTTGGTGATTTGCCTTTCTTACGCTGAGGATTATACAGCCAAACCAGATCTCCTTCGTTGAAACCGGAAGATTTCGCCTTGATATCGTACCTAGTTTTCATGCGGCTGCTTGCTAGCTTCATCTTTTCTCTGGTGTCTTCATGCAATTTACGAATCCTGCTGCGTAAGTCATTCACGTACTCGTTCACCTCTTTGGGCTCCGTCGGTGGGGATCCGAATTTTGCTTCACTTGGCAACCGAATTGTTTGACCAAATAAGATCTCGGATGGTGTGTGCCCTGTTGAGCTATGGACCGCGTTTCGGTAGGCCATTAAGAAGAGGGGTATGTGTCGATCCCAATCCCGCTGGCAGTTGCTGACAACCTTAGATAGATGCTCATTCAAGGTCCGATTGAATCGCTCGACCATTCCATCAGATTGAGGGTGTAGTGGCGTTGTCCTTGTCTTTCTTATTCCCAAATATTGGCATATTTCCTGGAAGACTTTTGATTCAAAGTTTCGCCCTTGATCAGAGTGCAGCTCCATTGGTACCCCAAATCTGCTCACCCAGTTGTTGACTATCTGTTCGGCTACGGTCTTAGCCTCTTGATTTGGTATGGCAAACACTTCCGGCCACTTACTGAAGTAATCCATGACTACGAGCGTATATCGGTTTCCATTAAAGGTTTCGGGAAACGGCCCAGCGATGTCGATGGCTATTCGTTCGAAAGGTGCTCCGACATTGTATTGTTGCATTTGTCCATGTGGCTTTACTTTTGGACCCTTGGTAGCCGCACATCTTATGCACTTTTTGCACCAATTCTCGACATCTTGTTTAGCGCTTAGCCAATAGAAACGTTCCCTTACCTTTTCCAACGTCTTGTTTATTCCCAAATGGCCTCCTGAGATTCCGTCATGTATTTCATGGAGCACTTGGTTGACTCTGGACCGTGGCACAATTAGCTGCATACGAGATGTTGTCCCATCCGCACTTTCCCATTTTCTCTTCAGCAATCCATCTTGCACAAAAAGCGAGTCCCACTGTGCCCAGTATGCCTTCAGAGTTTGGCTCCGATCTGATATCTGCTGCCAGCTTGGTCTTTCCTCGTGTTCCTTCCAGGCCAATATTGGTTCGATGTCATTGTCTGCCTGTTGGGAGGAACGGATTTCGTCTATACTCCAACCCTCTATTGGCTCAGTCCTGATCATTTGGATAGTTGCCTGTTCTTTCGCTTCTTTACCACTGACTACTTCTGCTGGGAGGCTTTCGTTGCATTGTTTTACCTGTGAGACTGGGATAATTACCCTGGAGTCAACTTCTGCTACAGACTTCTGCCCCGCGAAGTAAACATTTCCTAACTGATGGCTTCTGGAAATTTGACCGGTTTCTTGGTAGCCGTTTCTGCCGGTTTTTCTTTCTATTTGCCTGTAACCCCAGTGCAGACAGCCTTCTCGTCGTACCGGTTCTTTACAATGCCCTTGCAAATGTCCTACTTTATCGCAGTTCCAGCAGCGCATTCTTCGGCTCTCCCGCGGGATATTTCGTTGCATTTCATTTTTTCATTTTTAAAGCATTTTATTTTCTTAATCATTAACTCTTACTTACTAACAAAAAATGCTTAAATGCTAGCTTAAAATTACTTAACAATCTTATACTAACTTACTGGCCCCACACAGGCACTCTAAGCTACTCTAAATTCTTATAACTATGTCTTTCGACTTTATTTACATTTGCTTTACTATATTTATTTTCTGTAATTAAGGCTAAGAAAAAAAATTTGTTTACAAAAAACTTAGCATATGGAGTTTTTTTTTTTATTTTTATATAAAAACTTAATATCTAACTTAAAATAAACCTTAGCCTACTTAACCTACATACACAATACTCACATACAAACACATAGACATTATACACAATTATATACATATATTAGTATATACCTTTATATATACTAACACATGTATATATTTCTTAAATGCTAACCTAAACCTATGTAAGCTGGCCATCGCTATGCGCAGAGAAAACAGATTGGTCAGCTCTGCCTCATTATTGAGGCTGGTCCGTAATTGACGGAAACGACGATGGAACATCTTCTCCATCATTCAACCACCAGAAATGCTGGTGCTGCCGAACGACATCCCTCTTATCGCGATTCCCCACCGCCCTACTGAACCTGAGACGATCCACACTGCCGTGTGCGACGTCTCTATTGTAGTTGAGTCGCCTGTCCCCAGCTGTCCGAGCGACATGGAAGATTAACGGGACCGCTGATCTATCCTGGATCAACCCTATCTGATCAAGGTAGAGGAATGCTTCCGGTGGAACGAAGCCGTCAGAGCGCACACTCTCGTGGTAAAGGTAATTGGGGTAGTAAGCCCCAGATATCAGGTTATTCGTCGAGGTCATTGCTCTTGCAATGTGCCTTCGAGTCAGCTTAACCACGAAATTGTCCACTCGTATTAGGTTCGCCCTGTTGTAAAGGACCTCATTAGGATAAAATTTTTTGTACTCCGACTCTGGTGTTATGTACAAGCGAAGGCAAGCCCTAAGGCAAGCCCTCTAAAACACCCGAATCTTTTCCATTAAGCTTGCTCGTACATTGAACCACACGGGACAACCAAATACCAGCATGGGCCTAATAAGGGCCATGTAGCAGATTACCTTTACCCTCGCATCGAGTTGGCTGCTATAAAACAGTCTCTTTGTAAGGGCAAAAGCGCCTTTAGCTCTGGCCAGAGCAGCATCTACATTTTTGCCAAAATACAGAAACTGATCTAGCCAGATCCCAAGGTATCTGACTACATTTCGACAGGCAAGAGGCTGTCCGTGCTGTCCAATGATTGAGAACTTTCGCCAATTTTTTCTGGTATCCCTAGAGGCTCCAGACAACGGCGTCCTAAAGAGAATGGTTTCCGACTTCTGAAAGTTGATTTTCAACTTCCAGTCATCGCAAAATCGTCTTATCTTATCGAAGTCACTCTGCAAGAGAGTATTAATGACCTCGATTTTTGGACCTGTTCTGTACGCTACCAAATCGTCTGCGTACGCAATAGTATGGGGAAGTGAACCTATCAAGTCGCTTGTATAAATGTTAAATAGGATCGGCGAATTCACCGCGCCTTGCTGAAGACCATTTTTAATTTGAAATATTCCAACAGAAGTCACATCACCATTTTTCACGATGAACTGTCTGTTGTGTAGCATATTATAAAGAATGTACAAGAGTGGTTTACTGATCCCCAGCCTAGTCAGCTTATAGAAAAGACCCTCTAGCCATACGGTGTCGAAGGCCTTCTCCAAGTCAACAAGGCAGGCACCAGTGCATTGTTTTTTGCCTTTATTCCATTGGATATCGGACACCAGTTTAGACGCGGCATGTGAGATATCATGTCCCGCCTTAAAACCGAATTGGTTATCCGGAACTATATGTTTGTCCTCAACCCACCTAGACAGAGCTCTATTGATTACCCTTTCAAAAACCTTACTGATATTCGAAAGGAGACTTATCGACCGGAGATTCGCCGGATTGGATATATCCTTTCCCTTTTCGGGGATAGGTTGAACCACCGCCGTTTTCCAATGCGCTGGATAATGTGCATTATTCATTGCATTATTAAACAGGGTGGTGTAAATGTCCACCGCTTCTAGAGGAAGATGTCGAAGCACGATGTTCGGAATACCATCGGTCCCCACTGATTTCTTAGCCCTGATTGTGTCGAAGATCTCATGGAGTTCTTCCTTCGAAATGAATGGGGGTAGGTCACCCTCTCTGGCAATGACATTATTGGCCATATTTTCGTCGCTAAACCGGGTGAAACCAGAGCCCTCGGATCGCCAGTTCCCCATTTCATTTCGAATGCAGAAGTCGTGCACCAAGACGCGACCTTCCAGGTCATAATTAGGGCCAATGTTGTCAATGGCCTTGTATACTTCCTGGAAAGTCGCCCCTATGGCCTCAACCGTCTCCTGTGGATCCTCGATCACAAAAAAGTCGTCATCATCAGCGGCCTCACTTGGATCAATGCCTGCTATTGTCAGTAACCGTTCGTTGTCTGTTGTCCGGGCTATTTTAAGACACTAAAGGTCGTTTTGATTTTTTCTCCGAAATAGTTTATTTATTTGCGGAAACATATTCGGGTTGCTGGTGTTTACAGCCCGAACCTTATTGTTCCAATACAAACTTACAGAAATTCTGTAATTTTCTTTTATCAGCGTTTGAATATTTTTAATCGACGACTTCAGTGTCCTAATCTCCGGGTCTCGTCGGTCAGTTAACTGTCTGTACAAGTTTTTAAGTCTTGTCAGAAGTCTACTTTTCTGTCGGTGCAGTGCGTCAATAGTAGGATTGCGGAACAGGTCTTCGTTAGTCGTACGTCGATACCGCGGTATTGTAGTGTCCATAGTTTGTTTAATTGTCTCGTCCATTTGTTTTAGGTAATTGTCGATCTCCTCGTTTGACAAATTCCTATTGGACGGTGGGTGGAGCGTGTTCGAGGAGAGCGCTCTTGTCAAGGTTCCGGAGAAGCGTGTCCATCGAGTCTTACTGTAGTTGTAAGAATATCTTTGGACAAACTCCTCCAATTCCGCAATTTCGTTGGGAACCGTAATTTCGGTGCTAAAACCGCAATGGTCGCTGTCATACACGAATGTGCGCAGACAGTTTAATGTTTGTAAATTCGTACCTGTCAGTCGTATACGTTCGTCGTACAGCAGTAGATCCAAATAAGACCCGCCTCTGGGAAACGACGGGTTATCCGTCGCTTTAAGACCGAGTCTGTACATGACATCGTGCTGACCCCACCAATCGAGTAGTAGGTTCCCTCTAGTATTTGGCAAATTATTTCCCCAATCTCTGTGTCTAGCGTTGAAATCCCCGCCGATTATAAAATAATTCTCCCCCGATTCCAGCCTCAGAAGTCGAAAAAGCGTGTCGAGCTCTGTAATGAATAGGGTGGATTGTGAAGTATCAGGTGCGCAAACAGAGGCCAAGTACAGCCGCTTTCCACTGCGGAGCGGGATGTACACGACGACTGCCTCCAACACCCGGAACCTGCGCAACACGCCCTTGTACACTCTGTGAAATTTTATACCCTCTTTAATGAAGATCGCGACACCGCCTCCACGTTTGGATCTGGGCCGATTTCTTCTTCTAACAATATAATTATTGTACTCCAGTTTGTGATTATCGGTTAGCTTGGTTTCGCTAGCGAAAAGCACATCAGGAGTTTGGTCTTGTAGCAATTTAAACATCGCGGCTCTTCGTTCGATCCTAATCAATGAATTCACATTCACCGCAAGGACCTTCAAAGTTTGCTCCACCATGTGCGTACCCATTACGACATGTGTTGCGTTAGGCCCGGCAGCAACGCGTAGATCTGGTCCACCCGCTTGGCCTGTTCTTGAACCTGCTTTTGCAGCTGAGCCATCTGCCCTTGGATTGCGAGCAAGATGGCTAGCATGTTGGGTGCAGCTTCCGTTGTTCTCGTCATCGGAGCCGGAGAAGCAACAGTCGCTTGCTGTACCGTAGCCCCCCTACCTGACGCCATTTGGGCGTAGGAAATTTGGGGCGTGACGGCTGGTGTTTGAAACCTCACAGGTGAACGTTTGACCTCCACCTTCTGCTGCCGAGCCAATTTTGCTTTTTTAATTTCGGTGAACTTAGGACAACCCCGATAGTTTGCGGTGTGTCCTACGTTCCCACATAATACGCACGAGAGCTGCGACCTATCGGATGCTCCGTCAACACCCAGAGCACACTCCTCGGAACTGTGGTTCTTTGCGCACTTCACGCATCGAGGCTGCATTTGGCAGTTCGACGCGGCGTGCCCGAACCTCTGGCAGCGAACGCATTGTATAACGCCTTCGCTCCTTTTTAGTTTTTCCCAGTGAACCACCTGGTAGTCTAGGACATTGATACTCATTAGACTATCCAGACGGCTTTCGGGACTGAGTTGCACCAGGAAGAACGGCAGACTCCGTTTCTCCCGCCTGGCTCTAGCTGTGGTAAACGGCTTTACCCCCACAAACTTGAGTCCTTCGCACTCCTTCTCTTTGAGCAGTGCCAAGATCCCCTCAGGATCAGAAGACGGTTCCAACCCCTTTAGCAGCATCGATTGCCGCTTTTCACACTTCGGTGTGTATGAGTAGTGCTCCGTCGTCGTTTCCTTTAGGAGCTCTTTCACTTTCGCATAGCCCTCCACTGTATTACAGTGGATGGCATGGCGATCGTTCCCCAATCGCTTAATATTAAAATTACTTCCAATGACCAACTTACACAGGTCCTTGGTTGCATTTACCTCCAATTTATAGGTGTTGATAGGAGGCACCTTCTCCTTCTTCTTCGTCTGCTGCTGCTGCTGCTGCTGCTGCTGCTGCTGTTGTTGTTGTTTTTGTTGTTGTTGTTGTTGTCGCTGCTGCTGCTGTTTTTGTGGCTGCTGTTGTTTTTGCTGATGCCGTTGTTGTGGCATGTGATCTTTTTGTTGTTCTTGGTGTTTTTTATGTTTTTGTTGGTGTTGTTGTTGGCTCTGCTTTGGAGCAAGCAGCGTCTGCTGTTGTTGCTGGGATTTTTCTTCCTCATCCCTCTTCCTTCTAAGCATTTGCCTTTCTTTGATGGCCCGTACCCTTTCTTGTAGCATTTTTATGCTGCTACTTATGGCCATCATCTCTTCCTCTTCATCTTCTGACTCGCTCGGTGCCAATGAAGCGAAGCTATTCTCTTCCCTCGCTCCACCAAGCAGTTTTACAGAGGAAGTTGGTTGGGAGGGACGTTGGACTAAGTTGGAAGTTGGCGTTAGCTTCCTCCTTCGCTTAGCTGTTGGTGTTTGGCTTGCACTGCTTGAAGCCTCACCTGACAATTCAGCAGGTCCCGCTATTGGCATAGCGGACCGCTCTCCACAATCCATCGTGTGCTGTTTACTACAACACTTAGTAACACTTTCACTGTTTTTATTATATATCTTCTAATTTCAAATAAAAAGAAGAGAAAAAAAAAAGTTTTTCCACGACGCGGAGTCGAACCCACAACCTTTGCTGTCTCAAGCGAACACACTATCACTCAGCTAATTGGAGCCTAAATCAAATTCGTTAAATGTCTAAATTAAGGGAATCAACTTCTCACTTTCTAGCCGAACACGTTTAAACTCCGCGGAGGTGTATGAACGACTGATATTTCGTTGCATAGTAGTTGGTCTTGAGCAGGAGCATTCACCAGATACTATTTCCCTTACGAAATGCATTCCTTTGGAAGCCTGATTGGATGCTTCCATCGCCAGAGCGAAGGCAAGTGCTTCAGCAAGGGTTCTTTTCCCGGCCATCCTTACTGCTGATTGTAGCTTCAAATCTGCAATTCCCCTGATGAATGCGTCCTTTGCCATTTCGTCGATTATTTCTTGGCCTGCGGTGGGATATGACAAATGTGCCAGTCTACTCACGTCTGCTTGGAGCTGTTGCAGTGTTTCTCCTCGTTGCTGCATACGGCCTTGCAATTGAGCCTTGTAAACTTCCCGCATGTGGCTATCCCCAAACCGTTTCTCGATAGCCTGCACTAAAACCATATAGTCTCTATTCTTTTCGATATCGATTGTTTGTAACAATTCTGCCGCAGGACCACGTAAGGCCATCGCTAGGGCAAAGCACTTCTCCTTATTGTCCCAGTCGTTTGCACAGGCAGCCATTTCAAACTGCTTCTTATAAGTAGACCATGAGGTCTGGCCATCGAATGAAGGAGGCTTCAAATCTTTTCTCCTTAGACCGCTTAAAGAACATTCTCGCAGTTTCTGTTTTCGCACTGTGTCGAGCTCTTTTGCCAGTTGCCGAATTTTTCGCCAACATTCTTCTCTATTCTATCAAATTTGTCATCAACGTTCTTCTCTATTCTTTCAAATTTGTTATCGATTTCTTCGAACTTTTGGTGTAGAACGTTATTTTGTTCTTCCAGTTTTTGTTCTAGACTATTCTTTTGTTCGTCGAATTTTTGTTCAATGCTGCTCTTCTGCTCGTCCAATTTTTGTTCCAGACTGTTCTGGAGAATGTTCTTCTGTTCTTCCATATTTTTCTTTTGTTCGTCCAGCTTTTGTTCGAGGCTATTCTTTTGTTCTTCCATTTTTAATAAGAGGAGTTGCATCATTGCAGCCATGTCATTGCCGGTACTTGTCTGTTCATCCTCGTCAACATCAAAGGAATATGCATCAGGATCATGTCCCTCGTTGTTCAAAGCCTCCTGAAGTCGGACCACCAGGTCACTTTTTCCTCCACTGGCGCTGAGGCTTCTCTTGTTCAACTCGGATTTGAGTTGGACGAGGGTCAACTGCAATAGTTTTCGACCCATTCTAGCCTTTTCAAATAGTCAGAAAACACTTTTTTTTTTTTTTTTTTTTACACACACACAATAAGTCCTATCCCACTTCTGACACCAATGTAAAATGTTTGTGTGGGTACAAATGATAGAACTTATTCTTTCAATGCAAATCCCTTTATTCAGTACGGTTACAATTCACTATTTAATTCTTTCTCTCAGTACAATTCAATTTCTCAACCACATATACTTTTCTTATCTTTTACTTAAACCACTTAATCACTTCTTCTAATTAACACTTCAAATTCTACTTTGGAACTGATTTGCATACCTTTGGGATGCTGGTATTTATACTCGAATGACATACTTCGAGAACAATCCTCGCCACCCAGCGTCCCATACAATTTCCAATTTGCTAGAAAATTCGATTCTACTCTCCAGTCGAGACTGCTAATCCAGTATCGAAACCTTCTAGTCTTCGAGTTTCGACATTTTCTGCTAGATGTCGCTGCTCACATTTGACTGGTTATCACAATAGTTTATGTGTTAAGTTTAACTTAGATTGCCCGCATGGGGCCAGTAAGTTAGTATAAGATAATTTTAACTTATTTAAGCTAATTTTTAAGCATTTCTTGTCTAGTATATAAGACCAATTTAAGGTGTATAAATAAAAATGCATATAAACTGAAAAAAAAACTGAACTGTCTTCTGTGTTGCTCCAGACAAACATTTGCGTATCCCCACAGATCTCTGCAAATTAGTACACTACGCATCTGTAGTTTCCAGGACTCATAATTGTCCTCATCGAGTTTCTCTATTTGTAACACATTCATTTTGCAATGCACAAACACTTTATTTCACAAAGAAATAATTCATTTCAATATTTCAACCACTGGGCCTATAACCTGCGGAGCAGAATATTTATGCGTAAAAGAGAAACACGTCCGCGCAGTTCGACAGTTTATTCAAGAGGAAATAAAAAAATGCAAAGTAACTTAGCATATGAGTACAGATATAAAAGAATGCATTAAAAATATCTGTGTTAGTACCATCTAAAAATAACGATGAGTTCAGCTTCCTCTTTGCATATTTTTTTGCTCTCCATGATTTTCTGTTTGAAGTTATGTGAAGTGAAATACACACAAAGAATATCACCACAATTATTAGGGGTGGGGGTTATACTCGTGTGTCTTGCTTTATTTATGTGCTTTATATAACATTTCTGTATCGCCTCAGTCGATATGGAGATATTTCAAGTTTTGAAGCGCAAAACACTGCACTTTTTTTTTTTTTTTTTATAATTTACGCGCGCCTAAGGGGTTGATACCCTTTTACTGTTGCCAGGGCGCGGGCGGAAGATAGAAGGAGGAGAAAGGAAAATTGTTTTTGTAGTGATTTGAAACTCAGGTGTGTTTGGTTTCTATGTTTACTCTCCAGGGGTGGGAGTCCGAATAGGACGGAGAGTTTTTCTTCACTCAGAGTGATTCGAGATATAATTCCCAGTATTTTTTTCATTGCTTGAAACTCTTATAACAGCCAAATCTACGTGTCAGTGTTATGCCTTCACACGCAGAATTTTTTTGTCTGAGTTCCAATTATACAATGAAAAATTGATTTTGCCATGGGCAGGATTCGAACCTGGACCCTCCGAGTGAGAAACGTTTGCTACTACCACTACACCACGGCCACCCCACTTGTCGCACGATGTGTGACATTGTTGGCTGTTAGATATTCAATCTCGCCGGGATGAATATTGGCACGCGAGCGTCGGAACAAACTTTTGTAATCCCCGCACAGTATTTTCGCTGTATCATTGCGATCTATTTTACCTTTGCCAATTGGGCGGTTCATTTCAAAAGAGTTAATTACTATTTGGGACATACTGCATACTCTGTTCAGTGTTGTAAACACTACAAGATGTTCTATTTTATCGCAGTTCGAGAAGCGCATTCTTCTTCTCTCCCGCTGTGTATCTCGTTCCTCGGCACTTAACAATTCGTAGGAGCATTCAACAGATGCTACATTCCTGACGAAACGCGTTTCTTTGGAATTTTTGACTGACTGCTTTCATTGCCAAAGCGAAAGGAATTGCTCCAGCAAAGGTTCTTTTCCCGACCATCCTTACTGCTGACTGTAGTTTCGAATCTGAAATTCCTCTACTGAATGCGTCCCTTGTCATCTTGTCAACTACTTCCTGGCTTGCGGTGGAGTGTGTGCCAGTCTACTGACGTCTGCTTGGAGCTGTTACTGTGTTTCTCCTCGTTGCTGCATTCGACTCTGCAATTGCAAACCTCCTACATGCGGCTATCTCCAAACCGTTTTTCGATACTCTGTGCTTTATGCCTTTATAGTCTCTATTCTTTTCGATATCGATTGTTTGTAACAATTCTGCCGCAGGACCGGATAAGGCGATCGCTAGGGCAAAGCACTTGTCCTTATTGTCCCAGTGGTTCGCAAAAGCAGCCATTTCGAATTGCTTCTTATACGCAGACCATGAGGTCTGACCATCGAATGAAGGAGGCTTCAACTCTCTTCTCTTTGGACCGCTTGAAGAAAATTCTCGCAGTTTCTTTTTTCGCACTGTGTCGAACTCCTTTGCCAGTTGCTCAACTTTGTTGTCCATTAATTCGGAATTATTGCCAAAATTCTTCTCTATTCCTTCAGATTTATCATCAATTTCTTCGAACTCTTCCTGTAGAATGTTTTTTTGTCTCTTCAGATTTTTCTTTTGTTCGTCCATCTTTTGTTCCATGCTATTCCTTTGTTCGTCTAGATTTTTCTTTTGTTCGTTGAATTTTTGTTCAACGTTGTACTCCAGATTTTGTTCGAGGCTATTCTTTAGTTCGTCCATTTTCGACAAGGGGAGATGCATCATCTCACTCATGTTGTTGCCGGTACTCATTCTGAAGTCGGAGCACCATGACGCTTTTTCCGCCACTGGTGCTAGGGTTTCTCTTGCTCAACTCTGATTTGAGTTGTACGGGGGTTAACAGCAATAGTGTTCGACCAATGATAGCTTTATAAGCACAATCACAAAAACATTGTTTTATTTCTTTATTTTTATTTTAACACATAATAAGTCCTATTCCACTTCTGATCCCAATGTAAAAGGTTTGTGTGGCTTCAAATGAAAGAACCTATTCCTCTCAACGCAATCGCTTTATTCAATGCAATTACAATTTATAATTCAACCACTTTTACTTTTCTTTATTTTTTACAACACTTAAACCATTTTATCACTACTCGTAATTCACATTTCAAGTTCAATTTTAGAACTGAGGGATGCTGATATTTATACTCCCCTGACATCTTTCGAGAATGTTTTGTACTATTCAGAGTTCCATACAAGTTTCTATTTTGACAGAATATTGTCTAAAAGTTTCCACTCTTCATTCCTTTATTCCCTAATGACCGAGTCTACTGCTATTCAAATTTGGAAATCTTCTGCTATTCAAACGTGGTAATTTTTTGCTATTCAAATATAGATGGCGTTGTTCGCATTTTCAGTGGTTATAACAATAATATCCCATTTCTCTTCACAACTTTTGGCACCCGAATTTTGGTTACAGCTCTCAACAACTGTTTACTGCTTTTTGGGCCAAGAACCCTCAGACAACCTTTCTACTTTCAAACTCAGTAACGTCGAACTGCTGTAGCCATTGCATCTGTAGCGGTTTCATTAAAAATGCCAACCTGGTTTCAGACTTTTATTCCAGTCGACGTTGTTGGTTTAGATAGACAATGGCACCTTAGATTGTTCGGCCTCCGTAACCTCACTTTCTCTGAGATCGCAAGTCATTTTCTTCACAGAATCACCATTTGATGTATGTGTGTGATGAATAGTGCCGCCAACGTCTACACTAATCACAGATCACCATCGATTCGTCGTCTGCCTAAACTGGCGGACCCCATATAATTGATGTACTTTTCTAATCCTAATATATTTCCCAGCGTTGTTCAAGCATATACACAACCATATTCGTTCAGCGATCGCCATTGACTGTAACGGCCACTCCTTGCTCATTTTCGAAGAAAAATGGCCCAATTATGCCTCTGGACCAAAATCCGCACCAAAAAGTGACTCGTTTTGGGTGTATCGGCTTTTCAATGTATGCGTGCGGGTTTTCTGTGCGCCAAATGCGACAATTTTGCTTGTTTACATACCCGCCAAGATCAAAATGAGCTTCATCTGAAAAGATGATTTTTTTGGCAAAATCGGCATCTTCTCTAAGTCGATCGCAGGCGATACATACATACATATACGTACGTATGCGCAACCATATTCGTTCAGCGGAAGGATAAAACTAATTATCTGTCAAATCAGATATGAGCTAAGTGTTACCATTCACGAAATAAGCACTAGTTGAAAAAAAAAACGTTAGATGGCGGACCCTTTATAATTAGACGCACTGGTCGAGGTTTGATCCTAGTATAGAGTTGATGAGAAATTAAAAATCCCATGCAAAAATAACAAAATGAAGTCGTAAACGAAAAATTCCATTGTACTTTCCGTTATGCAGTACGCTGTTTCGCATCGAAATGAGCCTTAATGGGGCAGTAAGTTAGTAAGGCTCTAGTCTTCACTATTTTTTGGACACAATTTATTGTTCGGGACATTAATTGCTTCTCAAATTTCGACATTTCGCTTTTTATTTTTGTTCAGCACAGCTACTGAAAAAAAATTTAATTTATAATGGATGCAGATTAAAATATAGAATTTCTGGGTAAAAATTTATGACGACGAGCCCATATCATATAATCAAGCCTAGTATGCGCTGATGCGAAACGAAAATTTTCCGTGTAATTTACACGTAAATTAGAACTAAGCGCTGATACCGATGCCAAAAAAACAAATCCGGAAAAATGTATCCATTTTAATTTGAAAAAATGTCCTGTTGCTGAGCAAAAAACAGCGAAATGTTAAAATATGGCAACTAAGGTCCTGAAATATAAATCACGTGCGAAAAAGGAGTGCCAACAGGGTACTGCAAAACGGAAAGAACAACGAAATTTTTCATTTGCGATTTCATCGTTTTATATTTCGTTTCGCATCAAATGCAACAAAAATCTAAAAAGAAAGAAAAAAATAAGACTTCAGCTCAGTATAATAAAATTATTAAATCTTCCACAATTTCTTCGTAATTTTGGCAATACATTTTATACGATTGACTCCTGTCACTTAGTTACTTGGATTTTTCGCCGTTGATTATACTCTTATTTAAATAATTTTCCGTTCACATTTCGTAAATATTTCGGTGTTGTTTTGGAGACCACGGTAAAATTTCCTTTTGCATTAACATACGACTATTGGACATTATTCACCTGAATTTATCATCTAGCGCATGTTCACGTATTATAAATTTAGGCTTTATGTAGCTCACACAAATCTGAGCGCCATCTGGGGCTGAACATATTGACGCTGTTAGATCCATTTCCTTTCATTTTGGGAGAAACTCCATTTTCTGATTTGTGAAACCATTGTTTCAGAGATATTTACACCGGTTGGGCGTGGGTTTTTAGTGACATTTTAGAAGTGTTTTGACAAAAAGTTATTGTATAATGGATGCAAAAGCTGAATCGATGAATGGTGGAGGACCACTACCACAGAGAACTAAAGTTGGTCCTCAAAAAATGCAGAATCAGAAATCTCAACAGCAAGAGCAAAATCAGCAAACACACAACGAAGTAATAGACGAAGCCCCCGCTGAAAAGAAACCACGCTATGGAAATACCCAGCAGGGTAGTGCGAATTTCCAAGGAAAATTCAATCAAGGTGGTAATAATACTGGAGCCAATAATAATTTTGGTAACGGCGGCCGTCGGAGTCGTGATCGCCGTAGAAATATAAGGAATGAGGTAAGTAATTTATTTTTACAAAATGGCTACCAGCATCACTTTATGTATATATATACAGATTTATTTTACTATTAGTTACTAATTATGAATGTACATACATATGCATTAAGAGAATTCAGTGCTTAGCGAAAAAAACAATTTGAATTTAATTTTTATGTGAAGTGAACCATCGTAAGTTTTACACACCAATGTGAGTAGTGTTTTTAGGTTCAACATTTTAACACAAATCGTAAGCCAAATTACCCGAAAAATCAGTACTGTCCACGGCATGTTCTCAAAAGGATTCATTTATGCGCCAGTGGTGGTTGATGAACAGTAAGCAATAGTAAATAGTATTTGCACACTGCGCTGGCAAACTAATAAATAAATAAGGGAGAAAAGAAAAATACCAATGTGCCTTGGCATAGAACATTTGAAGGCTATAATGACTGGGAAATGGAGTTCAACAAAACATCCCATAAAAAAGTTACTGATGATCATTCACAGCACGACCGGTCTTACGATTGTTTGTACATATTTGCAGTATCGTGCAGAAAATTGAAATTAGTTTAGGCTCAATAAATTTGTTAATATAAAATAAATTAATTTACATTAATATTAATATTCGTTACCAAATTGCTATTCAGCATTCGGCCAATATATTCTTCTACCAAAGATTTAAACTTTTTTGGGAAATGGAATCAATAAGTGAATTGTTAGAACGACGAATTGTTGAGAAGTAATACAGTTATTTATTAGGTTTCAACTCAAACATATAACTGAAAAATATTTATAGGTTTATAATTGTCATGCATTGCTGGAGCACGGAAATTCAACTGCGTTTCTGGCAATTTGAGTTATCTTGATCCGCCTAGGGGGACGCGTGTCATTTATGGCGTTTTAGTTTGAGCAGGTAGAAGGCTTTTTTTACTTCGGTTTTGATTAATAACAATGGAACACTAAAAACTTCTTCGAACTATTTTTGTTTTCTTAATATATTTGCGAATCAATTTAGAATAATAAATTGCTCAAACACAGCCGATTGCCAAAAAAAAAAAACTAGTTTAACACACAATACTATTTCACGTTTATACATATTTATATGTGTACAATTTGACCTAAAATCCAGGTGAGAAATTTCGATTCTGAAATCAAAATTTTGTTTTTGAAAGGGAAAAGGTTTTATGTTACCTTTGTGCTCCCGAGCACAAAAAAAAGGCCAAAGGAAAACGTCATTAGTAATGCATTTTAGAGTTAAACACTCATCTCCATTATTAATATTTCCTGGTTTAGTATTCTTGCAAAATGCCTTTTAAATAAAAACTGGTCCAGCGCTTATATCTGCTGCTAGTAAATTATTTTTGTAATGCATCATTTACTCCTACATGGCAATTTTTTTTGCAAATGCGTATGTTTTTAATTTCGGGTTGCACGTTTTGAGATTGTTCTATGGTTGCACACTGTCACGAAATTAGTTAAAGTTTGTTCTTTTGTAGTTTTCGCTTCTTACCTCTATTTCAGCATTTCCATCTTTTGTTTTACAGACAACCATGTATAAGTATACGTTTTAGATTTTTTTTTCAACTGTTAATCTCTTGAAATGAAATAAAATACCACCAATTTTGTTTTTGATATGTTGTACCATTGTTTTACGTTGCTGTTGTGATTTACAAATTTTAGTTATGCATGTAAAATGAACTCTCATAAGATGGTAGTAAAGCCTTTATTATGTAGATTACTTTGGAAGGTATGTAGGTGAAACTAATCTTTTCTAAACTACATATATTTTAATTGTACGTATAACTTAATAAATTTGCCTATGAACTATGGTTTGGACTTCCATAATTGTATTTTGCAGTAAATTTTAACAAAGCGGATTTGTCTTATATTTTTTGCAATATACTGGGATGAGAAGCGATTAGATCGAGGACATGTTAACAGAGACTCTAGAAGAGACAAGAGATGACAATGTTGGTGATTACACTGGCATCCACCCAAATTCTCGTATAGAGTGTATGCAAAGGATCCAAGTAAAATAAAACTTGTTCTCTTCAGGAAAAATAGAATTAAATTCATAGCTTCACTTTTACCTGAATCCAACTTGGATTCGCAAGAGAGTAAATGTGCTAGTAAAAATTAAAAATAGGATACTGAGTTGAAAGCCAAATAGTATGTACATATGAACATAAAAATGGTAAATTATTCTCAAAAGCAAAAAAAACTGCTTATATTGCATTTTTTTTACTGAATTCTGTAATGAAATTTGGATTTAAAAAAAAGAAAAGATGTTTCCTTTTTGCAAATAATGAAAAGATGTTTTATCTGTGTACAAAATGAAAAATGCTATGTAATATATATTTTTTTCAATTTTGTTTAACCCATTTGGGCCCAAATAAAACTTTGCGGTGGAAATAACAAAATGTCTTTAATAGTAAAAACTATTAATGTTATAAAAAAATAATAAAAAAACAAAAGAAAAATATATCCTTCGTTGGAAAAAAGCCGTCCTCAAATGGGGGCACTGGGCTTAAGCAGTATGAACAATTTCAAAGCATTCTCTTTCAACGCATAAAGTTTGCACACACTTTGCATTGCCAACGTGTTTTCTTATGACATACGGTACATCTTAGTTGCTGGGATGTGTGTTTTTTTTTTTTTTTTTTTTTTTGATAGTGACAACCCAAAATACTGCAAACTTTGCACCACCACAGAAGCTCTTTGCGCAAATTTTCATTTCACTTGTGTGTCTCAAATAGTGACGAGCATGGTAGTGACGAAATTGAAGCTGATCTAACTTGTCATCATTCGTTAGAATATGAAAGCGCCATGCGTTTGGCATGTACCTGAACAAAACCCACCCCAATTTTTAGCCACGTATTGCGGTACAATGAAATTGGATGATCAGCTTGATCTACATCACCCATATCCTTGTTGTAGCTTTGAAAAACATGCGGAATGCCAACGTCTACTTTTTTTTCTCCACAGCGCTCCATGTCTTTACTTTCCCCAGTGGGAGGAAGCTATCATAGTTTGACCCCATGGTGCAGATAAAATTTGGTTGACTTGGTCGAAACGATGATCAAACTCAGCACGGTTTTTCTTTTTCATGTCCATCACTCCAACTAGATGGCACTTCTTGGTTCTACCTCCGCGAACGGTACTAGCTTTTCGTAAATTTCAGAGCAATTCGAAACTGGTGAAGAAGTTTTATTTATTTATTTAGTGGATAATCCACCATTTAAATTCATTAAAATTAAGAAAAATTACATAAAACTAGATGTAAATCTAGTCGTATACTTAAGAAAAGAACAATCAAAGAAAAAAAACTTATATTTATCTATAAGGAAAATTGTATTTTGCAAAATGAAGCACTTTTCTTTTGAATGTGGCAAAATTCATTTCATTTTTTAATTCATTCGTCATTGAGTTAAAAAGCTTAAAGCCTACACTCTACGAAATAATGATAAGGACAAAACAAAATAACTTTCTTTAAACATTTATTCTTAGAAATTTAAGAAATACATTTAATTTTTAGTAACTGCATAATAAAACAACTCGAATATAAATTAGTTATGAAAATTACCTCTTATTTTATACTTCTAATTATTTTTTTAAATTCTATACGAACGAAATAATGATAAGGGACAATGTCTTTTTACTTTAGTATTTGTATAGGGTCCGCCAAAATTTTTATTTTTTTTTTTAAATGCTATAAAAAAAACTACTGAATATTTTCTCAAATTTCTTTTTTTATTTGAAAGTACAATAATGGAAAATAATTTCATTCAAATGGCTGCCTCGGCTGGCCATGCAGTAGCTTACACGATCGGTCCTATTTTATGCACATTATCGATTGTGTGCAGCTGTATTTCACCAATGGCTTCACGAATATTGTCCTTTAAAGCGTCAATTGTCTCTGGCTTGTCGGCGTAACACTTATCTTTTACGGCACCCCACAAATAATAGTCCAATGGTGTCAAATCGCAGCTCCGAGGTGGCCAAACGACATCAGCTCTGGGGCTGATAATGCCATTTTCAAAAACAGGGCGCAAAACATCGAGTGTAGCTTCGGCTGTGTGGCACGTAGCGCCGTCCTGTTGAAACCAAATGTTGCCAATATCCTCCTCTTCAATTTTTGTGAACAAAAATTCGTTCAACATGGCCCGATAACGATCGCCATTGACTGTAACGGCCAAAAAAAAGAAAAATGGCCCAATTATGCCTCTGGACCAAAATCCGCACCAAACAGTGACTAGTTTTGGGTGTATCGGCTTTTCAATGTATGCGTGCGGGTTTTCTGTGCCCCAAATGCGACAATTTTGCTTGTTTACATACCCGCCAAGATCAAAATGAGCTTCATCTGAAAAGATGTTTTTTTTGCCAAAATCGGCATCTTCTCTAAGTCGATCGCAGGCCCACGTTCCCACCGTTGTTCAAGCGTATACACAACCATATTCGTTCAGCGGAAGAATAAAACTAATTATCTGTCAAATCAGACATTAACTAAGTGTTACCATTCACGAAATAAGCACTAGTTGAAAAAAAAAACGTTAGATGGCGGACCCTTTATTTGAAATATTTTTGATTCGAAATCAAAACAAATCTTAGTACTTAGTGTTTGATCCTTTGTTTCTAATTACATCTCGGAGACGTCGTGGCATCGAATTAATCAGTGATTATATCTGATCTATGTCGATTTTTTCCCATTCTTCCTTGATGGCCCTTTTGAGATTGTTCAAATTATCAAACTGACACCCATTTTTAAAAACATTGCGCGATAAAACCGCCTACACGTTCTCAATGGGGTTTAAGTCAAGGCTGCAAGCGGGTCATTTCAATAGAGAAATATTTCGGGTTTTTAGAAACTCCTTTGTAAACTTGGATGCATGAATAACCGCGTTGTCGTGTTGAAATATAAACTCGCTACCGAATAATTGATCCCCAAGGTCAACCAAAACATCATCTAAGAGCTCAGTGTATTTTTGGCTATTGATTTTAGTTGATATAAAAGATAAAGGTGACTTTCCAGAGCAGCTTATAGCCCCCCAAACCATTAACGTGCCTCCTCCGAAATTGCGAGCATGAATGAGCTGCCTTTCGACCCTTTTATCATGCCAATATTTTTGGTAACCATCTGGCCCATCTAAATTAAATTTTTTTCGTCAGAAAATACCACTTTACACCACGCTTCGTCCCAAAATTGAAAATTTTCAGCAAAAGTCAACCTGTTCGCTTTGTGTCGTTCTGTAAGCGTCGGTTTCGGCGTGCGTTTAACATATTCAATGGTATTATCTGACTTTAAAATTTGTTGCACCCGCCTTGTTGACACATTTAGCTTCAGAATGCTTACAATTTCAGGACTGATGGTTTTATTTACAGCAAGACGTCTTATTTCTCGAATATCTCTTGGTGTTAATGTTGGTTTTCTTCCTGTACTTCGCTTAACTCCATAATTTTCGCCAAGATTTATATAATTTGCTATAACAGTTTTACTTCTTTTTAGAATAGCTCCGAGTTGCCTTGTTGTTTTCCTCTGTTCTCTGTGCTCCTCTTCGGTCAATGGCTTTCCATGAGGCATTGTAATTGATATTTGCGAAAATCTAAAGCATTCCAATTTTTTCTAACAAATAAATAAATATTTAAGACTAACAAACCCTTTCATCAGATCATTCATCAGTGTAAAACATACGTGTTAGCAAAAACCAAAAAAAGGTTATCGCTATGATGCGATAAGAGACGAAGCAATAATGCTGCTGCGTTCAATTAATTAAACTTGGATACACCATTATACGCCCGAAACAAAAATTCTGTCAAAACAGTGGACTGCAAAGGGCGAGCCGGTTCCAAAAAAAGCAAAAACTGTTTTTTCGGCTGGGAAAGTGATGGCGACTGTTTTTTGGGGTAGTAAAGAAGTTATCTTAATCGATTATCTTCAAAAAGGAAAAACCATTACTGGAGCATACTACGCATCATTACTTGCCAAGCTGAAGGCAGAAATTGCGGAAAAACGGCTACATTTGCGGAAAAAGGAAATCCTGTTTCACCCAGACTCAGCGGTTTCCATGGCGAAAATCCATGAATTACGGTTTGAACTGCTTGCCCATCCGCCTTATTCACCAGATCTAGCTCCAAGCGACTTCTTTTTGTTCCCTCATCTAAAAACTGCGCTCGGAGGACAGTAATTTTCGTCAAATGAGGAGGCAATCACCTTCGTGAACAATTATTTTGCAGAGAAAAACGCCAAGTACTATTTGGACGGGTGTAGAGTTACAAGGAGACTATGTAGAAAAATAAAAAAAAATTTGAGAAAAAATGACTTGTATAATTGTTTGGCCGGAAACATCATCGTTACTGTCCCATTCGTCTTCACCTCGATTCGTGAATAATTCGACTCTACCTGGTATGTCTCGCGGATTGGCATTGCTCTGAATAGGGTCCTCATCATCTTCATCGGTTAACACACTTGGTTCTGGGGGAAGTGCAACTAAATCTATCTCTGTAACATCGTCTTCCTCAAGCATTACAGCATCAAGTGCTTCTTGAAGCACAAGGTAGTCGTTATGACTGCTGAATGTTCGTTTAACCATTGTTTATACAACAATTACCTTTGAAAAATAAGAATAATTTTTACTTCTGATGTTCCCACTGGCACCAATTGGGGACACCGTTATAAAACTGTACCTTCTATAAACGATGTTCAACTTTCCTCGGATAATAAAATTTTATTTTATAGTCTACAATATATTTATGTATTTTTTGTAAGAAAACTAACAGACTTAGTGATAAAACTTACAAACAAGAATTACTTAGTAAATACATAAATACTGATCACTGAAACAACACCACAAAATGCGCGGCAAAATTACTTGTTGTTGTTGTTTAGGTGTCCTCGTTTGAGCACGGCTGGCGTATCTGGGTTAAGGGTATTTCCTTGAAGAAACCTGTTATAACTCAAAACAATTAATTTTTTTTGTCACGAGTTGTAACCTTTCAAAAATTCAGAGCAATGGGAAAAATATGGATCATTAGATGTACCAAATCCTTGGGGTCTTTTGTTATATTATTTGGGTCGAGAAATTGTTTTTGTTAACTCTTTGCTAAGAAAATCGTCCCATGCGTCGCTAGAAAAACAAAAATTTAGATTTTTTAAAAAAAAGTACTCAAATTTATTGATATAGACAAAAAACTAAAAAAAAAAAAGAATTATTTCCATATTTTTTACATCTATTTTCTTAGTGCAGTGCACCGCAAGGGTCAGTTTATTTTTTGTGGTGATCCTGAAAACATGATTTATTTTTCTCAAACACAGAAAATCTTTACGAATGGTACAAATCCAATTTGTCCTTACTTCGTTCTGAAGCGTATTGCAGATGGAACATCTTCGACGGGTACTGCGTTCCGGCTGATGAGCGGCAGACAATGTACCAACTTCATATGGAACGAGAGACTTACAAATTTTTTTGGCCATAATGGGCGATGATCTCTCCAACGGGCATTTATTTTCAACTAGATTTTTCGCCAATAAACCATTTATAACTGAGCGCCTGAATGTCTTCATGTCCGTATGCGGAAGATTGACCATTTTGTACAAGCAAAAGGAATTTCCGACTGTTGCATCTAGAAAAAAGAAAAATATAAAGTTCCACCATTTCATGCTTTTTCTGTCCAATTTGTCTACTTGTCTACGTAGTTCATGTGTTTATTGTAGTCAATAACTGCAGTTGGACACAATACTTTTGATACAGTCCCATTCTTGTTCTTACCTGAAACCTCAGTGGATTTTTCATCGGTTTGAAAATTTGAGAGGATATGTACAGACCAGAGAGCTGCAACGGGTACTTTGTATTTGTGTATACCTCAGATTTGGTTTGAAGCAATCAATTTCGTTGAGCAGCAAGGAATAATCGTTTGCTCATGAACTTAAAAAATACATGTTGGTTGAAGCATTTGAGTCATGCAGATACATGCATTCGAGTGTTCGGGTATTTTGTGCAGTATTAACAAATAATAATCGTTTGTTCGGGTGGTTGAACACACTCGACACAATCGAGATACTGCAGACACTCGAATATACCCTTACCCATGTCCATACACAAAACAATATTACTTTTCATATGTTGTGTTTTTTGTTTTTGTTGTATGTTGTAATTTTGAAAATTTTTCCGTATCAGTAATGAATGAAAGTTAACGCATTTGCGTTTGTTCGGGTGGTTGAACACACTCGAGATAATAGAGATACTCGAAACACTCGAATATGAATATACGAGGGGCGTTCAATATTATTATTATTATTAAAATTTTATTAAATTGTAAGTAAATTACAAACTTAATAATTACTTAAACTAGAGTTAGCTGCCAGGGCCTACAACTAGATAATTAGAATAAAGAGGAGAAAAAAAAATTAGATACAGTTTTCGAGTTTAAGAGAGGTAATAATCTTATAGATATAGACAATATTTTTAGTATTTACATTGGATAGCAGAAAACTTAAACTATGGTTGGAAATAGATTTGCTGACTGATGAAGCTTTGCTGCAGGAGAGTAGGTGGGTCATCGTAAGAGTAGTTCTTTCTTCGCAAAGATGGCATAGTGGGGGTAGTTCTTTATTGAAAATATGTTGGTGTGTGAGATATGTGTGTCCAAGTCTGAGTCTCGTATATATTTTTTATTTTCTTTTGTGAGACATTATTGGGATAAATCGGTTTGACACCGTTAGGATTAAAGTTTTTGTAGGTATGGTTATAACCTTCCCATGTAATTTTCCTTCTGTATTTAAAATTAATGAGGATGAAGTCTTTAATGTCTTTTTTGCTATACTGGTAGAACATTAATAAGGGTTCATTAACTGCAGATTTCGCTGCCTTGTCAGCAGCCTCGTTGCCTTTGATCCCTATATGGCTGGGAATCCAAACAATTTTTAATGTTGAACTATTGTAATGGAGGAGGAAATGTTTTTAATAGCAGATAAGCTGTCGGAGAATATAATCGTCTTTTTCTTTTTTGAATATTCTATTGCTTTAATATAGCAAAAGCTTCTGCAGTGAAAACGGAGTAAAAATTTGGAAGAAGACCTTTGGATAGAATTGAACCATTTTGGTCGACAACTGCAAATGACACATGGTTTTTTGTTTTAGAAGCATCAGTAAAAATCAGGTTCCAGCCAAGGGATTTGTAGTTGTTTGCGATGCTAAGGAATAAGGCTTTGTATGTGTTGTCATTAGTACTTGATTTACTATAACTGCTTAGATCCGTAATTATAGTGTGCTCAGAAAGGTTCCATGGGGGTTGAGTGTACCTTATTTGTTTATTTATATGGATCGGAATATTTAAATCCTTAGCGGAAGTAATAGCATTGTATAGACTTGATTGGCGTTTTTGCGTTCTTCTACGAATTAATGACCTTTTCACATCATTGTGGATAGGTGATGTATGTGGGGAGTTGATTTTTTGAATGATGTGGGAAGTAAGGTGGTCGAATCTCTCAGTCAAATGGGGAAGTCCTGCTTCAGTAAGTAAATTCTTGATGGGAGTAGAGCTTTCATACTTGTCCTGATGGCAGCGTGGTAGTGTGTTGAAATTAATTGAAAAGAAGATTTAGAGCATCTACCATATATTGGAAGACCATAGTCAATTTTTGAAAGAATAAATGATTTTATAATATTTACAAGGGTATTTATATTGGCTCTACTATTTTTGGAAGATAGATACTTAATTAGATTTACCCTGGCAGTAAGATTTTTTTTAATGTACGAGGGCGGGTCAATTAGTCCGTGACTTTTTGAATTTCTGACCTCTTTACTGAAACAGCAACACTGCTCCTGTCAACAGGCATCTGTCAGTTGACTCCTGTCAAAATTTAAACTTGCTGCGTCAGTTAGTTTGTGTTTGACAGCTATTTTTATCAGACTACTCACTAATTTGAGGAGAAAATGGAAAAAAGTGAATTTCGTGTGCTTATTAAGCATTATTTCTTGCGAAAAAAAACCATTACCGAGACCAAGGCTAAGTTTGATAAATACTATGGGGACTCTGCACCATCGATTTCAATGGTAAAAAAGTGGTTTACTGAATTTCGTTGTGGCCGTACAAGCACTGAAGATGCCGAACGTCCTGGACGCCCAGTTGAGGTCTCTACACCCGAAACAATCGAAAAAATTCACGATATGGTGTTGGCCGACCGAAGATTGAAAGTGCGAGAGATTGTGGAAGCCGTAGGGATCTCGCATGGCTCAGTGGTTTCAATTTTGAATGATCACTTGGGCATGAGAAAGCTTTCCGCAAGATGGGTGCCGCGTTTGCTCACAGTCGACCACAAACGCAATCGTGTAACAACTTCACAGGAAGGTTTGGCGTTGTTTAATCGCAATATGGAGGAGTTTTTGCGCCGTTTTGTAACCGTGGACGAAACATCCCTCACAACACACCAGAGAACAAACAACAGTCAAAGCAGTGGGTTTCTAAGGGTGAATCGGCGCCAAAGAAGGCCAAGGTGGGTTTGTCAGCCAATAAAGTTATGACGACTGTTTTTTGGGATGCACGCGGGATAATCCAGATTGACTACCTTCAAAAGGGAAGAACAATCAATGGGGAATATTATGCCAACTTATTGGACCGATTCAATGACGATTTGAAAAAAAACCGACCTCATTTGGCCAAGAAAAAAGTTCTTTTCCACCAAGTCAATGCAAGGGTGCACACATGTGCAGTTGCCATGGCAAAAATCCATGAATTGGGCTATGAATTGCTCCCTCATCCACCCTATTCTCCAGATTTGGCTCCGAGCGACTACTTCTTGTTCCCAAACCTGAAGAAATGGCTTGGTGGAAAAAGATTTGACTCCAATGATGAAGTCATCTCGCAAACAAAGGCCTATTTTGAGGACCTCGACAAATCATTTTTTTTGGAAGGGATAAAACAATTGGAGAAGCGTTGGACATAGTGTATAGAACTCAAGGGAGACTACGTTGAAAAATAAAATTATTTTTTTATCAAAAAATCTGTGTTTTATTCCAAAAGTCACGGACTTATTAAACTGCATTGTAGTTTGGTTTTGTTTACTGGGTGATGAATTGGGTTTATGTATGGATTTTGTGTTTTGTACGGTAGAAGGAGGAAGTTCCGTTAATGTGGAACTGGGAGAGGAAACTTGAAATGAGATGGGTTTCACAGATGATGTAGTTGGAGAAGGTGCGAGTGGCATAGAAACAGACGCATTTTAAGCGACAGCGGCGTATGTAGCAGACAATAACGGGATAGGGTTTTGTTCTTTGAATATTTTTTTTGCGTCAGCCATTGTGCATTTCTTTATTGTTTTAATTTTTAGAATTTCTTTAGCCATGAGGTAACTTTTACACAATTTGGAAGATGATGCGTGGTCTAGGGAGCAGTTGGCACAGGAAATGCGTGTACATTCGTTGGATTGATGAGGAGGGAGATTACACTTCTCGCAGGATGCTGCCCCGGTGCATCTCTTGATAGTATGGCCCAGGAGTTGGCAATTGCGGCAACGCATCGGATTTAGAAAGTGTTCCTCTACTTTTACATTGTGCCATCCAATGTTGACATTGCTAGGAGGACGGAAGCGATCGAATGAGAGGAGAATAAGACCAGTGGAACGAAGTTTGTTCTCGGATGTTGTTTTTTTGAATTTATAAGCTTCAGTTACTCCCTGGCTTCTCATCTCTTTCACTATTTCTTCTTCGGATACTTGTATTAGGCAAGGTGCATATACTGTACCCTTGGAAGAATTTAAAGTAGAGTGAAGCTTGACGGAAATTTGCCAAATTTTTTTTTGAAAGGAATAAGCAGCAATTTTTTCTGATTTGACAAGTATGAGGAGACTACCGTCACGTAGTTTCGTTATATTTTCATAAGCGGTACTAATGCCATCAATAGCTTTTTTTAATAAGAAAATGCTTATGGAACAAAGGGGCTTTTTTTCGTCATTAGAGGAAATTATTATGAATTTAGGGTCAGATAGGGCTGAATTAGTTTGAGATGGTTGGCTGAGGTCAATATGGGTATAGTTTGTTTTTTTACGTTTTTTGTTATTATGGCCAGGTTGCAGCTCCATATCGAGGAGGCTGAACCTGTTACCAGATATCGATGATGGCCTAAGGGCCATATTAGATAGCTACGTACTATATTCGTATAATATATATAAACACTTTTATAACCGAGTAAAGTGAAAAAGAATAAAGAGTAAAAAAAGCGATAAGGAGAAAAGTACCGTTTAGACTTAACCGAACAAGGGAGCGAAATCACAAACGATGTTGCCGGTTTGAAAGACGCTTGGTGACTGCGTTCAATATATTCTCGGTATCAATATGAAGGAAAATGCAAATTCAATTTAAATTGTTTTTATTTTTCAATATAATCTCCCCTAACATCAATGCATTTGTTACATCTTGAGATAAGCTTTTTTAAACCCTCAAAAAAATAAATTTCCTTTCTCTGCAAAATACCCATTTATTGCCGACTTGAGTTCTTCATCATCCGAAAATCTTTTTCCACGAAGACATTTTTTCAAATCCGGAAACAGGAAATAATCACTAGGGGCAAGGTCTGGACTATAGGGTGGGTGTTGGATTTCTTCGAAACCACAATCTCGCGTAGCAGCCTTGGAAACTCGCGCCGTGTGAACAGGAGCGTTGTCATGAAGAAGCAACACACCCGCTGCAAGTTTACCCCGTCTTTTCTTTTTAATTTCCTCCCGCAAATTATGCAAAGTGGAAGCGTAGGATGTGGCGTTGATGGTTTCACCTTGTTTTTTGTACTCAATGAGCAAGATTCCCTTTGAGTCCCAAAAAACTGTGGCCATGAGCTTCCCGGCAGACGGAGTGACTTTGAACTTCTTCGTGGGGTCTGTTCCTTTTTTATGCCACTGCATGGACTCTTGTTTGCATTCAGGGTCATAGTGGTGGACCCATGTTTCGTCCCCAGTAACAATTCGATCCATAACACCGTCCGCGTTCTCACTACACATCTCCAAAAGCTCTCTACAGCATGCTATTCTCACTTTTTTTCTGAGGCGCTGTGAGCATTCGTGGCACCCACCTTGCACTGACCTTTGAAAGGTTAAGATGGTCACGAAGAATGGTGTGAATGGTACCAATTGAAAGCTTGGTGATCTCTGCCATCATTTTCACCTTTATTCGGGCATCCTCAAGAACAAGTTTTTCGACTTCTTTGATGCTTTCTCCCGTACAAGCAGTAGCCGGGGCGCCGGAGCGGGGGTCGTCTTCAATGCTCTCTCTGCCTCTCTTGAACTCACTTGACCACTTTTGCACAGTTGATAATGAAGGTGCGGAACCCTGGTAAACAGCCACCATCTCTTCATGAATAGTTTTTTGACTTTTTCCTTGCTTAGTGAGAAATTTAATTACAGCGCGATGCTCAATTTTCACCATCATCGTCTCAGTTGCCATTATGATTCTGTTTAACTAGAGATAAAACGCGAATTAATAATCACATTTATATGAAATTTTACATGAATGCACTAAAATAATAGTATTACTTGATAAATAAGTCAATTTATATATACAACCATAGCTTCACCCCGATACCGAGAATATGTTGAACGCCCCTCGTATATATTGGGGCCGGATCAAAGGGGGTGAAATAATTCTTACATCGTTTGAGGAAACTTTGAAATTTAATTTTTAATGACACCGAATATTATGTGGCCATTCCAACGTAACTTGTCATTGACAGCCATACCGAGAATGGAAAGTTTTTCGGTTTCGACGATGCAAGTGCCATTCATGGACAACTGCTGGGAGTTTAAATTTCGCTTTAACGACAGCAACCAGCATTAAATTCTACTCTGTTAATGGTTCCCCAATTAGTATTGATTAATGACCTTAACATACGCTTTCCCTTTCTGCGGCCGAAGAGCAGGGACGTGAGTCAGGAACGAATATGAAAAGCAGAGAGTACTGTCGTCAGCAAAGTAATGTATTGGATTAGAGTAGCAGATAAGAGATCGTTGATGAAAATTAAAAAGAGTTTCGGAGGCAGAATGGAGCCCTGCGGTACCACCAGCATTTATTTTGTGAATATCAGACTTGAAACCTTCCAAGGCAACTTGAATTGAACGTTCCGAAAGGTAATTTCTAATCCTTTGAAGAAGGGAGTCAGCGATTGCAAAAGCACGCATTTTCGACAAACGAGCCTAATACCAAATGCCTTAGAAATATCAAGCGCGACTATCTTACTTTCGCCAGATTGATTTCGTGTTTCCAGATCTTTCATGAGCTGACGGTTTCCATGACCTTGGAAAGAAGGACGTTACTGCAATGGGTCTGTAAACAAGGAGGGAGTAGAGGATTCGCCTTTTTTCAGGACGGGCTGGATAAATACTGCTTTCCATCTACTCGGAAGGAGTCCTAAAGAAAAAGCTTACGCAGTGGTTAGGCTTGTTAAGATCTTTAAGTACTCTTGCTACTACGTGAGTGCGGAAGTGGATTCGTCCCGTCAAGTGTAGGCGGAGGCAAGGCACAAGTGTTGAGCTTGAGGGCGGCAATGTGTGCAGCAAGCAGATTGATCTTGTACAAAGAGCTGACAGCTGAAATGTCATTATAAATGACCGTTGGGATGGAGGGTGAGGCAAAATTTCTAATATTTTTAACGAACGACCAACAAATTTTACTACTTTTTGGACATAATAGCTAAATTCCATATCACAGAAACCCTAAAAATAAGTAGTCAATCAATTAAATGGTTTAGTAATGAGGTCCAAATTCTAATAAATAACACATGAGCTGAAAAGTCCGTGCCCTTATATAGTAAAACACAAAAGTTTTGCAAAATTCAACTTTATTTATCAATATAGTTGCCTTCGAGGGCGATACTGATTGAAACGATTTTTCAATATTTCTATACCAATTTTGTAGTACGATTTCGGTTTAGCCTCAAAATAGGAATCTGTTTCGGCGATTACTTCTTCTATTTCACAGGAAATAGTCGCTGGGGCCAAATCTGGGTAATACGGTGGCTGGAGAAGCAATTCGTAGCCGAATTCATTCAATTTTGCCATCGTTTTCATCGACTTGTGACACGGTACATTGTCTTGATGAAACAGCACTTTCTTTTTCTTCAAATGCTGCCTTTTTTCTGCGATTTCGCCCTTCAAACGCTCCAACAACGCAATGTAGTAGTCGCTGTTGATAGTCTGCCCCTTTTGGAGATAGTCGATGAAAATTATTCCATGTGCATCCCAAAATACGGATGCCATAACCTTGCCAGCCGACTGTTGAGGTTTTTTTTTTTTTTTTTTTTTTTTTTTTGCCGACTTGACTGGTGTGGAGTGATGGAGCCAAGTTTCATCCTCTGAATCATCAACACGTTGTTGTTTTTGGTCGACTGTGAGCAAACGGGGCACCCACTTTGAACAGAGCTTTCGCATGTCCAAATATCCGTGTATGATATATCCAACACGCTCTTTTGATATCTTCAGAGCCTCAGCTATCTCGATCAACTTCACTTTACGGTCATTCGTAATCATTTTGTGGACTTTTTTGATGTTTTCATCTGAAACAGCCTCTTTTGGACGTCCACTGCGTGCATCATCTTCGGTGCTTGTATGCACACTTTTAAATTTTTCAATCCACTTGCGAATGGTTCATTCGGCCATTCAGAGTCCGGGTAACACTTATCAAGCCATTTCTTTGCATCAGCTGCATTTTTTCCCATCAAAAAGCAATGATGAATCAACACACGAAATTGCTTTGAATCCATTTTTTTTTTCACAATAACAAAAGTTGCTTCACTCACAACGCTATATCTCGAGAACTAATCGTCCGACAGCTGTCAAGATTACACACGTTTCTTTTGAAGGTTGGTACTAACTGAAAATGGTATATATATTCAAGTGGTGCCCTCTCTTAGAAACGGCACGGACTTTTCAGCCCATGTGTTAACAAAATTGAAAAATACCACAATGGTAGAATTAGGTGGGGTGAAAAGTAACCTCCTTGGGAATGAAAAAAAAAAAATTTTAAATGTTTTTTTTTTATTTTATTCAATTAGCCCCCTTTTAGCTTGATACATTTATTCCAGCGATTTTCCAACTTCTTGATCCCATCCGAAAAGTAATTTTCCGGAAGGTCTGCAAGGTGAGCTGAATTTTTTATTGATGAGCCATCTTTTGAGGTTTGGGAAGAGAGATAATAGTCATAGGGAGCCAAATCGGGCGAATACGGTGGATGCGACAGTAATTGGAGCCGTAAGTCATTGATTTTAGCTGTGGTTGCGATGCTCTTGTGCGCGGGCGCATTGTCTTGCAAAAACAAAATTCATGTGAGGCTGTTTTGCAGCGATTTCGGCTTTCAATCGCTCCAATAATGCACAGTAATACTCGCTGTTGATGGTTTTTCGTTTTTCGAGGTAGTCCACGAAGAGTATGCCATGACAATCCCAGAAAACCGACGCCATAACCTTTCCGACCCATCGAGGTTCCCTCGGTCGTTTCGGAGCACTCGTGCCGGCTTCAGACCATTGCCCCTGGGCACTCATTCTGTTCTATGGTGTGTAATAGTGGATCCAAGTTTCATCAACAGTTACCAATTGACGCCAAAAGTCCGTCCGATACCGCATCAGCAAGTCCAAACACTCATTCGCAGTGCTCTCGCGTTCGTGTTTTTGGTCAGGAGTGAGCATGCGCGGCACCCAGCGGCAGGATAACTTTTCCATATGCAGAATATTGCCCAAAATATGGCGTGTGCGCTCAGTACTAATCTTTGTGGTATCTGCACCTCCACTTTCCGGTCAGCCAACACCATTTCATGTATTTTTTTGACATTGTGCTCTGTCACCGCATCGGAGGGCCTGCCGCTGCGGACTTGATTGGTAGTGGAGTTGCGGCCACCACGAATCCAATATTTGACGGTGTAATCTGACGGAGCATTAGCCTCATAATATTTATCCAACTTTTCTTTTGTTTCCTTCGCCGTTTTGCCGCTCAAAAAATAATGTTTTATGAGAGAATGAAAATCGTTTTTGTTCATACTCAACATGATGCCAAACACGTCAACAACAATCAGCTGTTAAAACAAAACTAAAGACAGTATAGCACTGAAATTTGGCATGTCCGCCTAAATATGAGCGGACTTCAAGGCACCATAACCTTTTTTGCAGTAGCAGCGCATTCTGGCGGTCGGTCAAGAAGGTTACTTTTCACCCCACCTAGTAAATGACAAAAACAACTGGAACGAATACAAAATCATAAGAAACTATTTTAAAGTTAAAATATTATTATTATTATCTTTTATTAGCACATAATTTAAATTACAAGTTAATCATAAAATTAATGAGCTTAGCTGCGAGGACTATTAGCTCTATGATAAAGAAATTCTTATATAATAATGTTAGTAGATGAAATAAATTCGTTGATTTTTTCTATGTTGGAAGTGTTAGGGTTTTTTTTTTAATATGTCATAGATATTAGTATAATAAAATAGTTTAAGTATAATTGGTTTGAATGCGGTACAATTTTCCAGTATGTGCGTTAAATCCAGAGTAACATTGCAATTAGGGCAATTTAGTGGAGGGTTTTTAGTCAATAGGTGTTGGTGTGTAGTTGTAGTATGTCCTAGGCGAAGACGAACGAAGTTGTTTATTTTTGATTTGGTAATGTTGGTGGGATATTGTGGATGGGACTTGTTTAAGTTGATTTTAGAGTAATGATGTTGATATGAGTTCCATTCAAGTAGTAGGTTAGCTTTTATGGATTTTTGTATTTTGTTTTTTAAATCCGATTTTGTAAAAATGTTGAAATTGAACACTGGTGCATATTTGGCCCGTTGAGCAGCACGATCTGCATTTTCATTACTTTGTATATTGGTGTGACCGGGAATCCACATTAATTTCAGTTTGTTAGGGGGTTTGATGAGTTTATTTCGGATATCGACGATGAGTTCGGTGTTGTTGCTAGGGTTGTTTATGGCTTTGAGTACAGAATGACTGTCAGTACATATTATGTGTTTACCGCGGCAGTTAAGAGCTTGCTTTGAGGCTTCCAAGATTGCAAACGCTTCGGCTGTGAAGATAGATGCAAAATCGGGCATGATTCCAATACTAAGGATGGTACCATTCTCCAGTGTGGCAGCGAATGAAGCACTTTCAGTTGACTTAGATCCGTCGGTAAACAACAATAGGCGCTTAGCTACAATTTTTTCTAAAATTTTAGATGTGCAGGGGATCAGCGAGATTGGTCGTTAATTTTCCACCAAATCGATATCTTTTTTTCCAGCTTTGTGGAATACTTGCCTAATCAAGCACATTATTGTATAATGTAATTAACCGCTGTTTAACTTCAATTGGCAAATATTTTAGCATTGGATAGGAAATCCGATCTCTGCCAGGTGTTTTACCTTTGACTTTGTTGAGGCACGCTTCGAATTCGATGAGGGAAATTGGTTCTTCAATTCGTCTGGCAGCAGGATTATTTGCATGTTGCGGAAAGGGATAACTGAGACTCAAAATGTTGGAGTTATTGAAGTTAGAAGAAAAGTTGGTGTCATCTGAGAATCTGGACCAGGTTTCGGCAAAAAGGTTGCATATTTTGTCTGGGCCTGTTATTATTTGGTTCTGAAACCTTATACTTTTAATAAATAATGTTGAACGATTTCCTGTCAACTGTCGAATGTTACGCCATATTTGGCAGGACAAGAGCTGGGGTTGATGGTGGCTGTAAATTCTGCAAAGCTTTTCGCTTTGTTGTCTTTAAGTATTCTGCGAAATTTTGCGTTTGTTTTCTTATAAAAAATTAAATTGTGTTGAGTCGGCCTCTTTTGGAATTCTCTGAGAGCTAGCATCTTATCCTTCCCTAGTGTGGAAAGTTCGGGGCTCCACCAAGGGACAATTCTATTGTTTTTTTGTCCTGAAGACGGATGAGTTTGGGGAATTGAAGCGTTGGCTGCCTTTCGTATGGCTTTATGCAACAACGCTGCTTCTTTATTTTTGTTTTTGGTGGGCATCTTAACAGAGAGATATTCATTTATTTTATTCTTACACAAAGGCCAATTGGCATTATCGGTTTTGTATTTTGCTGTAAAGACTTTGTTAACAGTTGAATGCCCAATGGTAACCGATGTTATGATGGGGAAGTGGTCGCTATTGTGAAGATCATTAATGGTTTTCCAGGATGTGGACGGAAGTAGTTCGGGTGAGCAGCAGGTGATATCTATGTGAGTGAGAGTATTGTGTGTGGAGAGGTGAGTTGGCGAGCCATCGTTTAAACGAATAAGGCTAGTGCTATGAAGAAAGTCTTCCAAAATAGCACCCCTTGAGTTTGTAAAGGGAGATCCCCAAAGTATGCTCTAAGAGTTGACATCCCCACCAATAATTAGTGGTGAATTGGTTTGGTTAACGATGTTGTGTAAATCGCTTGCTTGGAAGTTTTCATTCGGAAGGATGTAAAGGCAAATGTAGGTGAATTTTGTTCGAAGTTCGAATTCATAAGCAATTGCTTGTAAGTTAGTGTTAATATTGTGATAACCACTTAAATGTGAGCAGCGACATCTAGCAGAAAATGTCGATACTGGAATAACAAAGTCTCGACTGGAGAGTGGAATCGAATTTTCTAGCAAATTGGAAATTGTATGGGACGCTGGATGGCGAGGATTGTTCTCGAAGTATGTCATTCGAGTATAAATCCCCAAGGTATGCAAATCAGTTCTAAAGTGAAATTTGAAGTGTTAATTGGGAGAAATGATTAAGTGGTTTATGTAAAAGATAAGAAAAGTATAAGCGGTTGAGAAATTGAATTGTACTGAGAGAAACAATTAAATAGTGAATTGTAACTGTACTGAATAAAGGGATTTGTATTGAAAAGAATAAGTTCTATCATTTGTACCCACACAAACATTTTACATTGGTGTCAGAAGTGGGATAGGACTTATTGTGTGTAAAAAAAAAAAAAAGTGTTTTCTGACTATTTGAAAAAGCTAGAATGGGTCGAAAACTATTGCAGTTGACCCTCGTCCAACTCAAATCCGAGTTGAACAAGAGAAGCCTCAGCCCCAGTGGAGGAAAAAGTGACCTGGTGCTCCGACTTCAGGAGGCTTTGAACAACGAGGGACATGATCCTGATGCATATTCCTTTGATGTTGACGAGGATGAACAGACAAGTATCGGCAATGACATGGCTGCGATGATGCAACTCCTCTTATTAAAAATGGACGAACAAAAGAAAAATCTGGAAGAACAGAAGTACAGTCTGGAACAAAAAAATTGACGAGCAGAAGAGCAGCATTGAACAAAAATTCAACGAACAAACCAACAATCTGCACGGTCTTCAACAGAAAATGGATGAACAAAAGAATAATCTGGAAGAACAAAAGAACATTCTCCAGCAAAAATTCGAAGAAATCGATGACAAATTTGAAAGAATAGAGAAGAACGTTGATGACAAATTTGATAGAATAGAGAAGAACGTTGATGACAAATTTGATACAATAGAGAAGAATGTTGGCGAAAAATTCGAGGAAATGGACAGCAAAGTTCAGCAACTGGCAAAAGAGCTCGACACAGTGCGAAAACAGAAACTGCGAGAATGTTCTTTAAGCGGTCCAAGGAGAAAAGAGTTGAAGCCTCCCTCATTCGATGGCCAGACCTCATGGTCTACTTATAAGAAGCAGTTTGAAATGGCTGCCTGTGCAAACGACTGGGACAATGAGGAAAAGTGCTTTGCCCTAACAATGGTCTTGCACGGTCCTGCAGCAGAATTGTTGCAAACAGTAGACATCGAAAAGCATAAAGATTATGTGACTTGAGTGCAGGCTATCGAGAAACGGTTTGGAGACAGCCACATGCAAGAGGTCTACAAGCTCCAATTGCAAAGCCGAACGCAGCAAAGAGGAGAAACACTGCAGCAGCTCCAAGCAGACGTGAGTAGACTTGCACATCTGTCATACCCTACCGCAGGCCAGGAAATTATCGACGAAATGGCAAAAGATGCATTTATCAGGGGAATTGCAGATTCGAAGCTACAGTCAGCAGTAAGGATGACCGGGAAAAGAACCCTTGCTGAAGCACTTGCCTTCGCTCTGGCGATGGAAGCAGCCAATCAGGCTTCCAGGGGAACACATTTCGTCAGGGAAGTAACATCTATCGAATGCTCCTGCACAAGAATTAGTGCCGAGGAACGAGATACTCGACGGGATAGACGGATAATGCGCTGCTGGAATTGCAATAAAATAGGACACCTTCAGTGTAAAGAACCGGTGCGACGAAAAGACTGCCCTCACTGTGGTGGCAAGCAAATAGAGGAAGAAACCAGCAGAAACAGCTATCAAGAAGCTGGTCAACCGCTTAATGCTTAAGCACTAACTTCGCGGGGCAGAAGTTGGTAGTAGGAGTCGACGGCCCCAGGACCATCATCCAAGTCTCGCTGGCAAAACGACGCATCGGAAGCCTTCTAGTAGAAGTAGTCAGTGGAAAAGAAAAATGAATGGCAACAATAGACACCGGTGCCACGGCCTCAATCATCAGAAGGAATCTTGTGCAGAAGTCTTGGCTGCATAACACTAGCAGTTGCAGCTTGCGAACAGCTACAGGAGCAAAGATTAAGGTATATGGTGAAGTCCGCATAAAAATCCAATTGGCCGGAATAACATTCACTCACGCGTTTCTGGTAGCTGACATATGTGACTAGTGCATCATTGGTACAGACTTCATGAGAGAACATGGACTTGTAGTCGATGGAGAAACATGGAGATACCAATGATATACGGAAGCACAAATACCTCAGTCTCAAATGTCGGCATCTGCAGCAATCAGAGTCTAGAGCCTTCGTCAGTAGCAATTTTGTGGGCAAAAGTGGAAGGTGGTCCTGGTAGCCACCGATTCTATTTTATGGAGCCGGAAAAGAAAAGAGAATTCATGGTGGGAAAGACCTTAGTGGAGCCAAAGAACAACATGGTCCCTGTAAGGATTCTAAATCCAAAGACATTCAGTGTAAAGGTGAAAAAGGGGGAGATAGTGGGAAAATGCGTACCTGTTGAGGCTATATCGACCACAACGGAAAAAAAGTGTGCAACACCGGTCACAACAATTCAGAGTATAAAAATCAAGAACAAAATTCTCAGCCTCTGTAATCTGGACGAAGATCAGCGAATCCTGGCAGAAAAACTAATCGGTGAGTACGCTGATATATTTGCTACACAAGACGGAGAATATGGACGTACGCATATTGTTCAACACCACATTGACACCGGACACTCTCGACTAATCCGTCAACCTGCAAGGCGTCTTCCATTGGCAAAACAAACAGCAGTTGCCGAAATGATGTCGAAGATGGAAGCTGAGGGAGTGATTGAAGAATCGCAAAGTCCGTGGGCATCTCCAGTGGTCCTCGTGAAGAAGAAAGATGGCAGCACGAGATTTTGTGTAGACTACCGACGTCTCAATGATGTCACTAAAAAGGACAGCTACCCACTTCCGAGAATCGATGACACTTTGGATATGCTTTCTGGAGCGAAATGGTTTTCAACGCTTGACTTGAAGAGCGGTTACTGGCAGGTAGAGATAAATCGTGCGGATCGTGAGAAAACTGCCTTCACTACAGGAAGCGGTCTTTGGCAGTTTGCAGTGATGCCGTTTGGACTGTGCAACGCTCCGGCCACCTTCGAGCGACTAATGGAACGAACATTGCAAGGACTCACCTGGAAAACCTGCCTAGTATATTTGGACGACGTTATCGTCATAGGTAAGACGTACGAGGAGCACCGCGAAAATCTAAAAGAAGTGTTTGAAAGGCTACGAAGTGCTCATTTAAAGCTCAACCCGGAAAAGTGCGCCTTGTTTCGTCCGGAAGTAAAATATCTGGGTCACATTATATCAGCGGAAGGAGTAAGAACGGATCCTGACAAAATCGAAGCCGTGAATAGTTGGCCTTCTCCAAAGATAAACACCAACTGAGAAGCTTCTTGGGACTCGCCACGTATTACAGAAGGTTCGTAAAGGATTTTGCTGGCATTGCAAAGAGCCTGCATCAACTTACGGAAAAAGGCCGACAGTTCAGGTGGTCTGGAGAATGCGAAAAAGCATTTCAAGAACTGAAGCGACAGCTGTGCAATGCCCCCATCTTGGGTTACCCCACGCCCGGAAAAATGTTCATCGTGGACGCAGACGCTAGCAATGTTGGGGTCGGAGCTGTGATCTCCCAAGTTCATGACGGTCAAGAGAAAGTGGTCGCATAATACAGCAAAGTACTCTCCAGACCTGAACGGAACTATTGTGTAACCCGGCGCGAGCTTCTGGCTTTAATTCTGGCTACGAAGCATTTCCATAAGTACCTCTACGGACAAAAGTTCATTCTCCGGACAGACCACGCAGCTCTGAAATGGCTACTCCAATTTAAGAACCCTGAAGGCCAAGTTGCAAGATGGATCGAGCAGTTGCAGGGCTACGACTTTGAAGTGCAACACCGCAAGGGAACACTCCACTCAAATGCTGATGCTCTCTATCGTCGACCATGCGGAGTAAAATGCGAACACTGCAATCGTAAAGAAGCAAAAGAACAGGCAACTATCCAAATGATCAGGACTGAGCCAATAGAGGGTTGGAGTATAGACGAAATCCGTTTCTCCCAACAGGCAGACAATGACATCGAACCAATATTGGCCTGGAAAGAACACGAGGAAAGACCAAGCTGGCAGCAGATATCAGATCGGAGCCAAACTCTGAAGGCATACTGGGCACAGTGGGACTCGCTTTTTGTGCAAGATGGATTGCTGAAGAGAAAATGGGAAAGTGCAGATGGGACAACATCTCGTATGCAGCTAATTGTGCCACTGTCCAGAGTCAACCAAGTGCTCCATGAAATACATGACGGAATCTCAGGAGGCCATTTGGGAATAAACAAGACGTTGGAAAAGGTAAGGGAACGTTTCTATTGGCTAAGCGCTAAACAAGATGTCGAGAATTGGTGCAAAAAGTGCATAAGATGTGCAGCTACCAAGGGTCCAAAAGTAAAGCCACATGGAGAAATGCAAAAATACAATATCGGAGCACCTTTCGAACGAATAGCCATCGACATCTCTGGGCCGTTTCCCGAAACCTTTAATGGAAACCGATATACTCTCGTAGTCATGGATTATTTCAGTAAGTGGCCGGAAGTGTTTGCCATCCCAAATCAAGAGGCTAAGACCGTAGCCGAACAGATAGTCAACAACTGGGTGAGCAGATTTGGGGTCCCAATGGAGCTGCACTCTGATCAAGGGCGAAACTTTGAATCAAAAGTCTTCCAGGAAATATGCCAATATTTGGGAATAAGAAATACAAGGACAACGCCACTACACCCTCAATCTGATGGAATGGTCGAGCGATTCAATCGGACCTTGAATGAGCATCTATCTAAGGTTGTCAGCAACTGCCAGCGGGATTGGGATCGACACATACCCCTCTTCTTAATGGCCTACCGAAACGCGGTCCATAGCTCAACAGGGCACACACCATCCGAGATCTTATTTGGTCAAACAATTCGGTTGCCAAGTGAAGCAAAATTCGGATCCCCACCGACGTAGCCCAAAGAGGTGAACGAGTACGTGAATGACTTACGCAGCAGGATTCGTAAATTGCATGAAGACACCGGGGAAAAGATGAAGCTACTCGTAGCAAGCAGCCGCATGAAAACTAGGTACGATATTAAGGCGAAATCTTCCGGTTTCAACGAAGGAGATCTGGTTTGGCTGTATAATCCTCAGCGTAAGAAAGGCAAATCACCAAAATTGCAACAGGACTGGGAAGGTCCATACAAGGTGATAACCCGCATTAATGACGTTGTCTACCGGATCCAGCGTGGGGATCGAGGAAAATTGAAAGTGGTCCATTTGGATAGAATGTGTCATTTCAACGGGATGCTGAATGACGAAGTTGTTCGGGACGAACAACTGTAGGGAGGGAGCAATGTGATAACCACTTAAATGTTAGCAGCGACATCTAGCAGAAAATGTCGATACTGGAATAACAAAGTCTCGACTGGAGAGTGGAATCGAATTTTCTAGCAAATTGGAAATTGTATGGGACGCTGGATGGCGAGGATTGTTCTCGAAGTATGTCATTCGAGTATAAATACCAGCATCCCCAAGGTATGCAAATCAGTTCTAAAGTGAAATTTGAAGTGTTAATTGGGAGAAGTGATTAAGTGGTTTAAGTAAAAGATAAGAAAAGTATAAGCGGTTGAGAAATTGGATTGTACTGAGAGAAAGTATTAAATAGTGAATTGTAACTGTACTGAATAAAGGGATTTGTATTGAAAAGAATAAGTTCTATCATTTGTACCCACACAAACATTTTACAATATGTAATGGGTTGTGTGGAACATTTTTTTTACGAGAAGGCCTATGCCCTGTTTAGATGTTGTATTTGTAGCACGATTTTGAAAGTATCCAACGTAATTTACTGGAGCTATTGGATTGGAATTGAATGGTGGACAATGGGTTTCTTGGAGGGAAATTATATCAGGATTGTGTTCTTTAATCAAAATATTAAGCTCGTCATATACCTTCACACCTTTTATATTCCATTGCAGAATACTGAGGGTCATATTTGGGTTTGACTGTCTCAACGAACTTTTATTGCGTGAAGCAACAAAAGAGTGATTTGAAGAGCAATAATTGATTGTTTTTGGAAGTGGCTGAGCGCTTATAATGTTTGTGTTTTGTTAATTATTTATTGGGTGTCGGGTAGTTGGGTTGATGAGATTTTGACTCTGGTCCGATGCTGCATCGTTCAATTCCGAACCAGCAAGGTTATTGTATTGTGTTTTATCAATATTTTTATCTTGTGACATCGTCATCATTTAGTATTGTTGTTATGAATTAAGGACTGAGTATCTATTTGTAAAGGTGCCTCGGAGAACTTTGACAATTGATTGATGCGGGTTGGGTTAAAGTTATGAGTTCGGTTGGTGTTAGTAGCGGAGTTTGAGTTAATTTTTGATTGCAAGAGATGAATGTTTGAAGGGGTGCAACTTACGTTTGACTTTAATGGAGAAGTATGAGCGAATGCTTTATTTTGATGTTCGATGTTGTCAGCTGTATGTGGTTTGATTGAGTTTGGTTTGGGTTTTGTGCATGTAATAGACGCTTGCTTGGATGTATTTGGTTTTGATGTAGAAGAGGAAGGAGCGCTTTGAGACTCTTTTAGTCCAGGTGTAATGTGATCAATTAGTTGTATTGGGTTGTTTTGTTTGACTTTGTCTGCAAACGAGTGAAGGGAGGATGTTGTTTGAGAGCAATTTTGGTCTAACTGAGTCTAACTTAGTGCTAACTGAGCACTTTTTATTGTTTTGATGGAGAGAATCTCTTTGGCTTGCTTGTAACTTGGACATGTGTTAGATGATGAAGGGTGATGTGTTAGATGATGCATATTATACGTGAGTAGACTTCTGGTGAATGCGGTGGAAGGTTGCATGAATCGCATTTGGTGTTACCGGTACAGCGTTTAGCGGTGTGGCCCAGGAGTTGGCAGTTGCGACATCGCATGGGGTTCGGGATGTATTCCGAAACCTTAGCCTTGTAAAATCAAATTTCTATAGTTTTGGGAGGGTGGAACAGGTCAGACGTAAACAGGATCAAACCGGTTGGCTTTGGTTTATTGTTGGCATCGGGTTTTGTATACTTGTAGACACTAGTAACGCCTTGTGACTTCATTTCCGCGACGATCTCTGCTTCGAGAACATTAATGAGCTCGTTCAAACGATGGTGTAATTTCACTTCTACTGGACACACATTTGCTATATTGTTAACCTTAATAAATTTATCGGCAATTTTTTGCGATTTAGTTTTGATTAACAGGTTGCCATCACGAAGCTGGGAAATTTGATCATACTCAGTGCTTATATTGTCTATTGCTTTTTTAAGTAAGAAGGGGCTGACACTAGTAATGGGGGTATCTTTATTTTTAGGAATTATAATTATAAATTTAGGATTATTGAGATTGCTTTTAGAGGGCAAAGGAGGAAAATTTAACGAAGCGGTTGAATTTGTTTTTTGTTTTTTAGTAGGTTGGAAGTCGGTAACAGGATCTATGTCAAGATCTCTGTATCGATTGTTTCTATTGGGCCCGGAGGCCATAATTGCACTTGGGTAACACACTAGCTATATAGAAAAAGAAAATTCACATTTTGTAAAGAAATGAGGATTGGTATGAACGATTGGTGAAACGGGGAAAACCGGTTTGCAATTGAGCAAAACTAGAACACACAATATTCCGATAACGATGTGATCTATACAAAGGCTAGTCGGTGACTGAAAGTTAAAATAAATGAACCAAAATTGGCAAAAGCAAATGTGAAAACTACAAAGAATTTGGTGTTCAAACAAAATAATTCAGGAATAAGTAATATAATTTTCGAAGAGACCAACTATACAAATGACAGTGAAATCTCAAACAAGTTTTTATACAAAGTATACAAACAATAAGAAAACGATATCGAAGATACGGAATATGTAAATAATATTACACAATACGCAAATTACATTATTAAGATTAAAAGAAGTATGCAAAATTAACCCCAAATAATCCTTGATAATTGATTGAGGTACATTAGGTTAAATACTGTTGAAATAGTAAACAATTGATTACAAAAGGGAAAATTTCCGGATTCATGGAATGAGTCGATGATTACACCAGTAGAAAAAGTCCATAATACAAGATTAACACATTAATACCGTTTGACAAAATCTTGGAAAGTGTAGTAAAATAACAGCTTATGGCGTGTATGGGAAGAAATAATATATTCTCTGCTTTCCAATTGAAATTTAGAAAAAATTACTCTAGTGAAGCGGCAGTTAATCTTGTAATAAATGAATCGAAAAGTGGGGGAAGTAAGAAAAAAAAGGCGCATTCCTAGATTTCAAAAGGTCTTTTGAAACAATAGATCCGAATGTTCTGCCGGTGAAGATGTCAAGATATGGGATAAGAGATAAAGAACTGGAATGGTTTAAGGAGTTAGTCTCATGTCCGAGGTTAAATTTTGTAGGTTTTTAAAGATTTTTTTTTTTGTGGAAAATGAAATACAATCTTATGATAGTTATATGTTATTATTTAGCTATTGAATAATAGAAAAACAATTTTTGTTAAATAAAAAACTATATTTTTAAAAAATATTTTAAGTAGGTGGCTAGCCTGATTGGGCCCTGATTGCTCGTTTTGTAATCATCTAAAATAAAAATTAAAAAAAGATTATTATTCGGTAGGGTGAGGAGTTAAAAACAAGGTGTTGGCGGTATGACTATTAACGTCTGGTGTTCATTTATAAGCTGCGCCAAGTTCTCCGCAGCGAAGTTCTCAACCCACCGTTCTTCGGGTCTTGTCTGTCCAGAATGTCGAAGCCACCCAGTATTGTGTATATGAAGTGAAATCGCCCGTTATAACGATTTCAGTATGGGGATACAGGAATACAATTCTTTCTATGGAGTCAGGTAGAGCATCAAACTCGTTAAAGTTCTGTTGTCTGCTGTCCAGTTTGAGGCTTCTGCAAATAAAGCACCAGTGGATAATTTGCTTACGGAGTTGGAACTTAACCATATGAAATTAAATTCCGGATTGGAACAGGGATTACATTTTGGTGGAGTTTGGTAAGGTACATCCTTACGCACATAAATAGCGAGATCGCGGTGTAGTTCGTTGCCTGGTAGCTTCAGATCAGAGTGATCTGAGTGGTGTGGACGGGGACCTAAAAACGTGATTACTTTTAGCCCGCGAATATTCGCTATATCCACTCTAAGTTTCCGAGTCATTACAAAAAAAAGACAAAAACAGAAAATCGATACTAAGCACAGCTGTGGAGTAAGAATTCAGAGTTGGTTTGCCGAATCAGATTGTTGCAAGTGTTATTACCCCCTTACAACTATAGCACACCAACAAAGCACGCAAAAGTATGACCAGGGGCAGGAAGGTTGGGATACCCGCACTGTGGATGGTATTTGCACTCTACTCACGCGTTTTTTTTTTTTGTTTTTTTTTCCAGTCTTTGTTTTTGTTCACTCGCCCGCGCTGTTATTTTTTTTTTTTTTTGTCGCGAGGATCGAATTTTACAGGTGTACTTGTGCGTGAGCACTCGATGGTCGGCTCGGCACTCATGGTAAAGCTCTATATTAAATCGGGCCTATGCATTGGAAAATATTCCCAGACCATCATTTAGATTAGCGCGTGTTTTATGTCTTTCGGCCGCAGTCCGCCCGATCCTATTAAGCTCGGCTTTGGCTTACCGAGAACTTATTGTTTTCCGCTTTGAAATCTTTCAGTATTAATATTCAAGCCTTGCTCTTTTTGGTGAAGTAAATGATCTATTTATGAAGAAAAACTGGTTTTTACATACCTTCATGGAATTGGCCCTTTAATTGAATTAAACGTAAATACTACTCAGGGATTATTAACACAGAACGTATAATAGATACGAACCAAGTCATTACTAATACAACCATAATGATTTCTAATTCAGGAATAATGTTATATTTGAGGTAACCAGGCCATCTGTTTTCAATTTCAGGGTCTTATTGACCCACCAGTAACGGATCTTTTAATTTCAAAAAATTGGCATAAAAAAACGATATTTGATGTCTAATATGTAGAGTTTTAAAAACATCACAAGGCATTTAGTTAGGAAATGAAAACGGAGTACTTATGACGGGGTACAATGGATGACAATCTCAAAGATTACTCCATTTCGATTACAGACGAGAATGTTGAACGCGTGTGACTAATTTACCAACCACCTATTAAAATCTCTGAACAACTGAATATTAGTATATGGATACTACACATGTGTCCTGAATTGTACCTCACGGGTGACTGTTTTTTGCTTCACGATAATGCACCCGTGCATTTGTCGTTATTGATAACCCAGTTTTTGACTATCAGTTTTCACTCATTCGCTTTTTTCTATTCCCTAAGCTGAAGTTTTTTTTTTTTATGAAATTTAAGTATTTAGACGAAATGTGTTGAGGGTGATGCGAAGCATTCCGGAAGAAGGTTTTTTGATAGCCTTTTCAGTGGCTCTTCGGTCAGTCAGAAATTTGTGGTATAAAATCCTAACTAGTTTTTTTTTTCTTAAAAAAAAAAAAAACATTCTTTTTACGAATTTTCTTGTCTGAACATCGTTGCCAAAACGCCTTTTCAGCATTTCCAATATTTTTTCCGTCAATTAAATTGTTAACCTTTCATTTGCAAAAAATAAAATCGTTCAAACAAGTGCTGTTCCTAGAACTTTTTGATAAAGGTTTCAATTGTTTGCTGATAATCTTTCGCAATTGCTCTCTCGCTTAATAATTCATTATTATGGAGTACAACAATCTAATGATTGGACATTGTGCAACAATCTAAGGATTGTTGCCATAAATTTATTAATTTCCTTCTCATTTTATAATTTTTTGATTTGGAATCGGTGATTGATTACTGATATTTTGTTACGCATAGAAAAAGCAGAGGTAATTGTTATACAATATATTACACAGGTGTACACTTTTATTTTTATTTATTTCTTAATGAAGCATTGTCACTAAATCTATTTGCATCATAAGCCCATATATGGGACTTTTCGTGGCAATTATCACCGAAGCGCCGTAGATGCAGTCTCCCCCATCCGCCACTTTTATCGATTGGATTTTTGTATTTCAGAGTGGCATTTCCCGCTTTGTACTAGCATATGAAATATACGAGGGGCGTTCAACATATTCTCGGTATCTTATTTATCAAGTAATCCTATTATTTTAGTGCATTCATGTAAAATTTCATATAAATGTGATTATTAATTCGCGTTTTATCTCTAGTTAAACAGAATCATAATGGCAACTGAGACGATGATGGTGAAAATTGAGCATCGCGCTGTAATTAAATTTCTCACTAAGCAAGGAAAAAGTCAAAAAACTATTCATGAATGGACTCTTGTTTGCTTTCAGGGTCATAGTGGTGGACCCATGTTTCGTCCCCAGTAACAATTCGATCCATAACACCGTCCGCGTTCTCACTACACATCTCCAAAAGCTCTCTACAGCATGCGATTCTCACTTTTTTCTGAGGCGCTGTGAGCATTCGTGGAACCCACCTTGCACTGACCTTTGAAAGGTTAAGATGGTCATGAAGAATGGTGTGAATGGTACCAATTGAAAGCTTGGTGATCTCTGTCATCATTTTCACCTTTATTCGGGTATCCTCAAGAACAAGTTTTTCGACTTCTTTGATGCTTTCTCCCGTACAAGCAGTAGCCGGGGCGCCGGAGCGGGGGTCGTCTTCAATGCTCTCTCTGCCTCTCTTGAACTCACTTGACCACTTTTGCACAGTTGATAATGAAGGTGCGGAACCCTGGTAAACAGCCACCATCTCTTCATGAATAGTTTTTTGACTTTTTCCTTGCTTAGTGAGAAATTTAATTACAGCGCGATGCTCAATTTTCACCATCATCGTCTCAGTTGCCATTATGATTCTGTTTAACTAGAGATAAAACGCGAATTAATAATCACATTTATATGAAATTTTACATGAATGCACTAAAATAATAGTATTACTTGATAAATAAGTCAATTTATATATACAACCACAGCTTCACCCCGATACCGAGAATATGTTGAACGCCCCTCGTATGTATACTTTAATAATAAAAAATGATTTAATAAAACTCTGGTATTTTTCATTTGTTTGGTTTTTTAGACGCACGTTTTTGTTGAACATTAACACATAAAATAATTGAAAATAACAATTATATGTCCCTTGTACACTATAATTAGTTTTTTGCAATACATGTATTGTTTTATCCATAACTGTATACATCTTTCCCAGTATCTCTTCAAATACATGAGACACTGGTATGCACTACTGCATATGCATATACAGGCTGTCTTTTTAGTTTTATTTTTAATTCAAATTTCTTTAAATATCACGTTTTGTTCTATTAAACTAATGAATAAAAAATAATTTTATATTTTACAGCCTAGTGATAAACACAATTCAGCGCGCGATGAAAATAATAGAAGCATGGGCGCTGGTAATCCAGATAGTCAAGTCGGTCGCAATATGAATGATCGTCGTAGTGGTGGTCGAGGTGGTGGCGGTGGTGGTGGTTTTGGAGGTGGTCGCAACGAAGACTTTTTTATTGGGCAACGTTTAAGAAGTATAACTGGACCTACACATGAGCTACCATCATTGGAGTCTGAAGAAACGAAGTTCTCTGGCCGCAATCGTCTTTATATAGGCAATTTAACAAACGACATAACAGAGGACGAGCTGCGTGAATTATTCAAGCCATACGGTGAAATCGGTGAAGTATTTTCCAATCCGGAGAAAAATTTTGCATTCCTCAAATTAGATTATCATACTAATGCTGAAAAAGCAAAGCGTGAGTTAGATGGAACAATGCGCAAAGGGCGAACACTTCGTGTGCGATTTGCACCAAATGCTACCATATTGCGCATAAAAAACTTGACTTCGTTGGTATCAAATGAACTTTTATATAAATCATTTGAAATCTTTGGGCCTATCGAAAGGGCTATTATTGTTGTAGACGATCGCGGAAAGCACACTGGCGAAGGAATTGTAGAATTTGCCAAAAAATCTTCAGCTAATTCTGCTCTCCGTCTTTGCAATGAAAAATGTTTTTTTTTGACAGCATCGCTCCGCCCATGTGTTGTGGAACCATTTGAACTTAACGATGATGCAGATGGCCTCCCTGATAAAGCCCTTAATAAAAAGACACAAGAATTCAATCATGAACGAAATGTTGGGCCTCGGTTTGCTGATATCGACTCCTTTGAGCACGAATATGGGACTAGGTGGAAGCAGTTATATGAACTGTATAAAACTAAACAAGAAGCTCTTAAGCGTGAACTTAAGATGGAGGAAGATAAATTAGAAGCCCAGATGGAATATGCACGTTATGAACATGAGACAGAAATGTTACGTCAAGGTATTTTCTTTCTATATGTCTATCTTTCTTTCTCTTTCTATCTCTCTCTGTCTCTAATATTCCAACGCTGATAATTTTAACTGACATTTTCTTTTGTGATAGAGCTTCGTAAACGAGAACAGGACAATGAACGCAAAAAAATGGAATGGGAGATGAGGGAGAAACAAGCCGAGGAACTAAAAATGCGTGAAGAAGAAAATCTACGTCGCCAACAGAGTGACATGCAAAACCGAATGTTGCGTCAAGAAGAAGAGATGCGTCGGCGCCAACAAGAAAATACATTATTTATGCAAGCTCAGCAACTGAATTCACTTTTAGACCAACAGGAAGGAAAGCAAGGCCAACCAAGCAATAGTGGTGTTGGTGGTGGTGTAAACGGCCCTAATTTTGATAATTTTGACAACTCTAATAACCAAAATAATAGCCCATTTGATTTCAGAGGTAAATAAATTAATGACTTAAATCCTTTTCTTAGAGTAATCCATGAATGCTTTTTATAGATGCATTGTCCGCATTTGCTGGCAATAACGTTCCCAATTCCGGCAATATAGGTGGTGGTGTTGGTGGACCAAATAATCAACAGGTACGTTCATTTTTTGACATGTTTAGACAAAGGCGATTTTAAAATAAAATATAAATTTTATGTCTTATTTATTTTGTATGTATTAAAAATCTTGATTAACTGATCAAATTATAAAATAAAACTAACAAGTTGAAAAGTTGTAACATTTGGAACACATTCAATTGCTTTTGGTTCTTTTTCGTTTATGTAGCAACGAGATTGTTCACTTGTTATAAAATTTCATCTTCGATGGCATGAACTGCTAAAATAATCGAGACTTAAGTGTTCGCAAAATTCGCATATTTGGAAAATAATCAAGCGAGTTATGAATTTGAGTAAACAAATGTATAAATCTTTTAAAGCCTCACATTTAGCAAGATAAATTAGCATCTATAGCTGAATAAGAGACCTGTGTTGAATTTAAAATCATATAACAAAAACGTTTTATAAAAAAAACACCATTTGGTTATATTTTACATAACAAAAAAAAATTGTGTTGTCTTTTCCTTTCCCAGTCGAACTAAGTCATTTTTTACACGTCTTGAATTCTTTATTTCAGTAAATATTAAGCTAACTGTGGTTTTTATCAAACTCGTGTAGAAATTTCGTTTTTAACTGATTTTGGCACTTTCTCCAACTGAATGGTCAAAATGAACGCATCGAATTTTCCATACAAGAAAAACTGCTTAAAACAAAAATTAAAATTGTTGTATATTCACTGCAGCAAAACTTGAAAACTGTAATGAACACAACTGCAGCAATGATGTCGCGGTAGAGTTCGTAGATGTATTACCAAAATTTTAGCTGTTAATGAATGCGGAATTATTTTCAAAAAGTATAATGTCTAAAAAGCTTATTTTGACAATTTTGTGTATCTGATCTAAGCTAGTTTATTCTCTTAAATGTAAATATGTATACTTTACTGACCGTAATAGTTATACAAAACCTACCAATTAATAAATAATAGTGGTTTCTGCATGTATAGGATTCTCCAATAAGGACTTGACAACTTTTTTTTTTTAATAAAACGCAAACCATTTGAGATATTTCAAAAACTTTATTATCGGCTTGAAATACAATCAAAACATTTATGAATGGAACTCGACTTCGTTCACATGTGGCCACCGCGGGCACGTTTGCAGCGGTCGATTCGTTGGACCCAATTCCCAACGACTCGGCCACACATTTCGGCCGAAACGACTGGCCCATTTCTTGAGATAACACGTTCACCATACTTACTCTGTGCTGTGTGGCTTGTGGCATCATCCTGTTGAAACCACATGTCGTCCAGGTCCATATCTTCCAATTCGGGCCAAAAATAATCGCGGTGATCATGGCGCGATAACGCTTGACCATTCACAGTAACGTTACGATAGTTATCGTCGACGAAAAAATATGGTCCAATAACGCCGCCGGCATGCAAACCGCACCAAACAGTTATTTTTTGTGGATGAAGTGGTGATTCATGAAGCACATGTGGATTTTCACCCGACCAATAACGCATATTTTGCTTATTGACGAACCCATTGAGCCAAAAATGAGCTCGTCAGTGAAGATGATTTTGCGATGAAATTCATCATCTTGGCGCAGCTTCTCCAGAACCCAATCGGAGAACGTACGTCGCTTTAAATGGTCCATCGGCTTCAATTCTTGAGTCAGCTTGATTTTGTATGGGTGTAAACCAAGATCCTTACGCAAAATACGCCATAATGTGGTGTGAGCGATGCCCCCAATTATTGAGAACGCCGTGGAATTGACTGATTTGGATCGTTTGCTACGGACGCCTGAACGGCAACAATATTTTCGACACTTCGACCAACCCGTTGTCTCACTGACACGGCAACAACAAATATAAATGGGACGTAGGTAGCACTATGCAAAAACTGAGAAATCAAGAAAAAACTCTTAAACTTTTGCCGACACATTGGAAAGGTCAATCAATTTTGTTTTTAATGCTCTTTCAAGAACATCAACGAAAGATACTAAAGGTAGACAAATAAAACTACTCAAACTGATGACTTGCAAAGGATCCCCTTATGTCATCAAGAGTCATTGTGCAGTCAACAACATTGTCAGTGTTCCAACTGTCCGAAAACGGTTACTGCAAAATTAACTGCCCCGAAAAATGTCTTGGAAAGTTCCTCTACTATGCAAGTGGAACATTATAGTAAAAAGGAGTTCGGCTTGAGACTTAAAAATTACACCAAAGAGATGCTTCGTAACATTCTTTGGAGTTACGAAACCAAAGTAAATTTATTTGGTTCCGACAGTGATAGAAATGTTCGACTTACTGAATGAAAAGAGGTCCACTTTCTGATCATAAAAAAACCGTGAAACGTGGAGGGGGTATCGTCATGGTTTGGTGTTTGGACCCACTTTCCAAATATAAGATATCATGACTAAGGAAAGTTGGAGAATTTCCATGAAAATCCAACGAATTAGTCCCCTTCAGAACCTTTTGACTTTTGTCTGAAACATTTTTCGCGAATTCGCGTATTTTTCGAGTAATTTGGATGTCTCAAGTTAAAAAAAACTCACCCCGTATATATTGGGTCTATAACTTAATTCGTGCGGTTTGCTAAGAGATGGCGTAATTTGTATTATTCCATTAGAACATGCGTTGGAAAGCTACTGTCATTTTACGTCATTTCAGTATATGTCATTCATTTGAAGCGTAAACAACAATAATTTTTTTTCACTCAAACATGTCGAACTTTGTGCCTGAAAAAGTGTTTTTGCGGGGCTTCTTCATTACTTTAATGTGAAGAAAACTGCTGCCGAAAGTCATGGTGAACATGCGCTAGCTGAGCGAACGTGCCAAAAGTGGTTTGCACGATTTAAAAGTGGTTATTTTGGCTTGGAAGACGATGAACCTCCTGGACAGCCAAAAAAAGTTTGAAGATGAAGAACTGGTAGCATTACTCTATGAAGATTGTTGCCAAACACAAGAAGAGCTCGCAGAATCTTTGGGTGTCACTCAAGCAGCCATTTCAAAATGTTTAAAAGCAGCTGGATATATTCAAAAGCAAGGAAATTGGGTTCCACATGAACTCCAGCCGAGAGACGTCGAAAGGCGGTTTTCCATGTCCGAAATGCTGCTGGAACGCCACAAAAGGAAGTCATTTTTGTATCGGATTGTTACTGGTGACGAAAAATGGATCCATTACGACAACGGCAAAGCCGAATATCCATGGCGCGAAGGTAATGCTCTGTATTTGGTGGGATCAGATGGGTGTGCTGTATTATGAGCTGCTAAAGCCGGGTGAAACCATCAATGGACAACGCTACCGAACACAATTATTCCATTTGAAGAGAGTAGCAGTAGCTGAAAAACGTCCGGAATATGCGACCAGACACGGGGCAATAATTTTCCATCATGACAACGCTCGGCCCCACGTTGCTATTCCGGTTAAGAACTATTTTGAAAAAAGTGGATGGGAAGTCTTACCCCACCCGCGTTATACCCCAGGCCTTGCCCCTTCTGACTACCATTTGTTCCGGTCGATGCAGAACGCCCTCACTGAAATACGGTTCACATCAGAGCACAATATCAAAAATTGGGTTGATTGATTCTTGGCTGCCAAGCCGGCGCAGTTCTTTTGGGATGGGATCCACAAATTGCCAGAAAGATGGGAAAAAGTCTAGCTTCATATGGGCAATACTTTGAATAACACTATTGTACATGTTTTTCTTAAATAATATATATATAGTGTCAATTGACACCGCCAAACCATTTGAGATATTTCAAAAACTTTATTATCGGCTTGAAGTACAATCAAACATTTGAATATACATATGGCCATCGCGGGGGTACGTCTGCAGCGGTCGATTCGTTGGACCCAATTTTCAACGACTCGGCCACACATTTCGGACGAAACGCGTTCAATGTTGGCTCTGAGCTCTTCCAACGTCGTCGGCGTGTTGACATAAACCAACAGAAAATAGTTAAGGGCGTTAAATGGCACGAACGAAGCAACCAATCGACTGGCCCATGTCTTGAGATAACACGCTCACCATACTTTTCAATAAATCGATTGTAGCGTTTTCTGTGTGGCTTGTGGCACCATCCTGTTCAAACCACATGTCCAAGTCCATATCTTCCAATTCGGGCCAAAAATAATCGGTGATCATGGCGCGATAACGCTTACCATTCACAGTAACGTGACGATCGTTATCGTTAACGAATATGTAGACTCAAATTTTTACACTAAACTTGTTATTACCTGTTTACACTAGGGCGAGAATTACGACCGAAAAATTGAGTTAACCCTGTTAAAGTTGTAGTCACCGACTCCGAATTTCGGTAGAAAATTTTTATAATTTGCAGGCGTTGCTCGTTCGTGTACTTTACCATGATGAAAATGTTGAGTTTACTGAATAAATTGACAGTGGCAGTTTGATGATTAGTGAAAGAGTGCGTTCACAAATTAAATTCAAAGTTGTCAAGTCCCTATTGGAAAACGCTTTACTTTATACGCTTATTTTTTAAAGCTGATGACGTCCTTTCTTGTTTTTTTTTATTCTTGGTTTGATTGCGGAACATTTTCTACCGCTGAGTTTCCCGTTTCTGTATCTGTCTCCACCAGACTGCTTAAATCTGCAACGGTAACCAGTGTTGATAATTTAATTTATCATAATTTATAATTTATTTATAAACTCACCAAAATCGCAACAGCATATTTCTTTTTCTTATGGGTCACTGGCCACTTGTGCTTGTGTTGTCTTGGTAGTGGTTCGTCTATGATCACTTAAAAGCAACAGTTCTTGCTTGATACGAGTATATGACGTATTTTGTAAAGATAGACCGAGAGATATCGTCTCCCGCTGAGTTTCTCATTCCGAAATCGTTTTCGCCATCGCAGTCTTTGTATTTGTAGTTCATTTACCGACGTGTCCGTTTAAATCTTCAACGATGATTTATGCATTTCCTTGTTCAAACAATAACTAAATATATTTTAGATCGCAAACCATTTGGGTATCCCGAAAACAATTAATATGTGCAAACTTTCGATATTTTCTTAATTCATTATTTATAAGTTCCACATTTCAACTAATAGTTTCTTGTTATGCTTGACTGAAATTATTGTAAATTTTTAATAATTCTTTTTTAAATTACAGCAGTAAATGTTATCACCTATATTCTCGTCACGAAAATATTAGGGGTATTCACGCTTCGTTATATCTCGTCTTGTAAAAGTGTAAAGGTGTATTTTTTACACCAAATTGCGAACGCCGTATAAAATAATAGTGACTGTATGAAAAAACAAATCAAATGCTTCTTATTTACGAAATCATTTTCCTCGCCCATATTTCTGCCAATTCTTCGAATTAAGTCGTGTCAAAAATATGTTCTCAATTCAATACTACACATTTACACTTTTCGTAACAAGAGGGTTATAGCACTGCCGCCAGAGTGTAAAAGTGGGACAAAATGGTAGTCAGTGTATTTTGTTATTGTGTTGTTAGAAAATGATACACTTTTAAACTTTTACAACTGTACAAGACAAGATCCACCGAAGCGTGAATACCCCTATCATATTGCACAATTTGAAGAAAATTAAAAAACATATACAATTTAGGTGTGGGGGTATAAATAAAACGAACTAGTTAACAAAAAAAAAAACAGTTTTTCATTTCGTAACGACGAAACCGTTCTTTTTTTCATAAACAAACATTTTATATAGAACTACATTTATTATTTGCGCATTTAAAATTCATTGAAAAAAAATGAAAACGAGCCGAGCAGACAAAAAAAATAATACGAACAGGCGAACGGATCATTCTGTTCTGCATCCATGAAAATCGCATGAAGGCGAAAACGAATAACATGATTCCACCATTGATACACTAACAACTTCACCCACTCGTTATCATTTTTAACATTTTCTGCGTTTTTTTTTTCTGTTTTTTTTTCGTTTGCACTAAATGATATAAAAACATTTTTTCGCTCGTTTCGTGAATGTAGTTACTATTAAAATCAAAACTTTTTTTATGACCAGTTTTTTAACTACGAGTAGTTATATATAGTAATAACTGTTTCGTTTCGTTAACATAAAAAACGAAAACGACTTTCTATTGTGTAAAACAATAGAAACAAATTGGCTTTCAATTGTTGATGATTTGTATTAATTTATCTTAAGAACATACTACAAAAGGAATGATATATTTGTTAAGCTGCGACACAGTAATTAATCAGTATATTTAAAAGTTGAAAAATATTTCATTTACACAAAGACGCCAAAAAATATAGTAAAATGTAAGTGTGCAAAACAAAAGGCACAATTATTGTAAGTTCTAACAACAGAAGGATGAGGATACCAGTACTTTTCCAATGTGGATTATTTTCTCAACTTCACGGTTGAAATATTTATATTAGTTTTAAAGCAATGGCCCGTAATATGTATACCAACGAATTGAAATCAGATCTAATAAAATAGTTTCTTAGCCGAATGTAACAAAGTTTTATCCCTAAGAAATATAGTAGAAATCGGTGTATAATAGCTTCACAATCAGACGGCTTTTACACAGCGCATGTTTTGGTTATTTTCTTTTGAAGTGTCCTTCTTGATGTGCCCATTTTTACACGAAGCCTTTTTCCCATTCTTTGGGTTTTCATATTATTTGACAGCTCTCTTTCATTGCATCTTTGGTGCCAGTGTTTCATAATTGAAAATGAGCCCGCTTGTTAATTCTTTGGTCCATTCATCCGCCATACTGAAATGTAATGACAAAGAAGTAATGAAGCAAATGCGAAAAAGAAAGAAGAAGGAGAAAAAGAAATGCCAAAAAGATACAATGAAAATCCTACCACATGCAGTGGGAATTTGGTTAATTGGGTATTTTTTGTTTCATTATCCGTCCTATTTGCACTCATTTGAATCTTTTAAACCATGCGCCGTGTAAAAGCGGACTTAATACAAAAGTTCAGAAAAAAAGGAGCACAATAACGGTGCATTCAGATGGAATGTTTAAAAAATTCATTTGTAGAAAAGGCGGTTTTCAAAAATGCAAAAGTGTATAAAATATTTATTTGAGTTGATAAATCTAATTTTGAATCACTCGAAATCATTGAACGATAGTCGGCGCCCATTGACCGTAACGTTGTTCTCAAATTTAATTTTTGGTGTGGCGAAGGCTTATTGCAAGCTATAACTTAAAATTAAACTTCAACCTAAACTTAAAACTAAGGTTGGTTGGAGTGGTGAAGGAGAACTTATTTGGGGTAGGGGAGTGGTGTCGTGAAAGTCAAAGGACGGTAGGGTTTGAATTGATCTTTCGCAGCATACGGGAGATTGGTGGGGTGGATTGGTTAAAAGAAGAGACAAGAGGTATGTAGATTACGAGGATTAGTGTTGAGCAAAAAAAAGGTATGAAGGGGACGCGCATTCAACGTGATTTGGCTGTATCTCTGCAGGTAATGGCAGAATAAAAGGATCCCCCCAGGGCATACCTCGAAGAGCAAATCGAAGGAAATGGCGCTGGATGCTTTCGATTCTCGAGATCTGAACACGATGATATGTGGATTACACTTGACTGGCGTGGTCTAGGAGGGGGCGAACAAAGGTAATATAGAGGGCCCTGGCCACATATGGGTTGGTGAATTCTTTGAACCACCGTTTTACAAAACCTAGTGCAGAGTTGGCTTTAAGGCTTATCTCATCCATAGTAAACGGAAGATGAGCTCCCTATCACACAAAATGCCGAGTTTGCGAAGAGATTGAACGGTGGGGGAGGGGATTGGTGTCACTTATGTGATGTCATCTTTGAAAAAATACCGGCCAATGATTCCGCCGGACCATAAACCGCACTAAACAGTAGTAGTGGATCTTCCTCAAGCTTTTCTAGGCCCACTCACGGAAAATTCGACGCTGTGTGACAGGTCGTTTGTCTTCAGTTCTTGCATGGGCTGTATTTTTTAAGGTTTTGGACAAAGATCCTTGCCTAAAATCTTTTTTCTTTCTTTTCTTTTGTTTGATAATAAAATTAAATAATTTGTAATCTTTGTTCGGGTGTAAATCTTTCCATGATGAAATGGCAATGCTACTGAGCATGTTTTTGACTTCGACACATGTCGCAAATCACGTGTGAGCTGTCAAAAATTGAACACTGAAAAACCAATCAACACAAAAATCACCCTTTACAAAATCATTTTAGGAACGCAGATCATAACGTACGTAGAATGGAATCACTTTGTACACATTGAAGTTGGTCAAGGGATATTTAACAGAGACCATGGGATTCAAGTTCTAGACTGGCTGGAATTTGCTGATATTGAAAATCTTTTTTGGATTCTCAACAGATGCGTTGCTTGAAACGGTTAAAAAAAAAAGGGGAACAGTTTTACCCCAAAATTTGAACATGAGTAGAAACAAATACGCCAAGGAATAATTAATGATTTGGTTACCTCAATGCCACAAAGATGTGGTGCAGTGACAAAAAACAAAATACTAAATTTGTTTCTTTTGTTTTGCACACTTACCTTTTACTACATTTTGTTGGTTCTATTTTTACTTTTTGTAAATGAGATATTTTTCAATTTTTATATCTGTATACTGTTACATAACTGTAATCAGTATGATAGCATTTGTAACATGTTCGAAAAAATGAATATTACATATTAATCAAAAATTTTTTTGAACAGAATTTGTTTCTTTTGTTTTTCACTGCAAAACTGAAATAAACGCAATAAGTGAGCCACGAAAATCAGATTTTTTAAAAAAATATACTGGGTGAGTTTTTTAACTTGAGACATCTAAATTACTCGAAAAATACGCGATATCGCGAAGAATGTTTCAGACAAAAGTCACAAGGTTCTGAAGGGGACATAAGATGGTGACCACGAGTTTGACCTTGAGCCACTTTTGATTTATTTATTGGGAACCCCTATTTTTTTTACAGATTCGTAATCTACGTGAAAAATTACAATTTTTTTACATAAAACACTTTTTTCAAAAATGCGTTCTTTTCCCGTCAGAGGGCGCCATAATACTTAAGACATCAAAATTACTCGAAAAGTACGAAATATCGCGAAAAATGTTTCAGACAAAAGTCACATGGTTCTGAAGGGGCCAAAAGATGGTGACCACGAGTTTGACCTTGAGACCCATTTTCAAGGTCAAACGAAGGTCTGACTTTTGTCTGAAACAAATATCGCGTATTTTTCGAGTAACTTGGATGTCTCAAGTTGAAAAACTCACCCTGTATAAGCTGCCGTTATACAAATATTAATACATACAGTCGAATTTTCTTTAACTCGAACCAATCTGAGTGGCAATAGCATTTAGAGAGAAAATATCATACGTTCTTACTTCTATAACTCGAACTTCCACAGCTCGAAGTTCTCCATAACTCGAACAAAAAAGAGTGGCACCAACATCCTATAAGTCGAAGTTTTTGGGAATTTTCCATGTTTACGAGGATTTTTTTTTACATTTTCATTTCGTTTTCTTTTGAACGGGGAGTCACCTACGTTTACATATGCATACGTACATATGTATGTATTGCAATTGCAACGCATTGTGAAATGCTTTGTTACGTTTGTTTGCCAGTTTGTAATAGTTAGTAATGGCATCAAAAAATTTTTAAACATTTATTTGAAAACCAGTGATAATGCAACTGACAAACACTTTGAAGCCTTATATAAGTTAGAGCCTTTAATTGAAGAAAATAAGAAGAAAGCAGATTTGCAGCCTTTAATAACAAAATATGTAACAAAACTACCGTAATTTTTTTTATAAATAATAAATACATATTTAAATAAATAGAAGATAAAACTGTATATGTATATACATAAAATGTTTTTCTTCTTTTTTATTGAATTACAAGCTTTTTTATATTTATTCTATAAGTCAAAGTCTCTATAGGTCGAACTGTTTTGGGTGGTAGTTCGAGTTATAGGAGTTCGACTGTATTTTTATTATAAACATATAAAACATATCTATGTTATCTCAATCTATTACGTTCATGTGTATTCAATAAGCGTGTTTTTTTGAATATTCTATTTTATACTCTACAGTGTGTTCCAGAAAAGCGTGCATTAAATTACTTCTTTTACTTTACTCACACATATATTTTTATACAATTTATATTCTACATTAAATTGCCGATCGCGCATTGTTTTCATTTGATCCTTATATTGTACTTTCATACTTCGGCGGTAAAACATCATTACAAAATGAGTGCTTTCTTAGTAACTCACCCAAAAGGGCCGCAAATGAGTATGCTTTTCATATTCTTTTTTTTGTTCAAGATTTCTTCCAATAATTATAAACACAAAAAGATGACTCAACTGTAAATAAGATGTTGCTCCAATCCTAGTCTAAATATTGCGTTGTCCAACTTAGTCTCTTTTCAATATGTTTTTGGGTCAGTAGCGGTTTAGGTTTGATACTCCTGTTTTCGACACCAGAGAGACCAGGAGACCAAACGGCATATTTAGTAATCTAATCCCAAAAGAATAAAGAAAAAATTACTAAAACGTTCCAAATATTTTATTTTTAATTCATTATTTAATTTATTAGTAACACAATACAACCCCATTACTCTCCCGTACTTACCAAAAAAGGCGTATCTCCATTTTCATAATTTGTTCAACTTTTAATATGTGCAGGGTTTTCCATTACGAACTATTTTTTTTTTAACTGTGAATGCACCCTTGATATTTTTTATTGTGGACTGTCATTACTATTTTGCTTGCCAATGTTTACCATTTAGTCATGGTTTAGTACTCGAACGAGCAAATTTTACAACTTATTAACAAAATTCGGAGTCGGTGGCCTCGAGGTTAACGCCAATTTCAGTAGTTATAATCGCCCCATCCGACCCGTAATTCGTAATTCGATGCAAAAATTTGAGTCTACATTTTCATTTTCGATGCTTTTTTTTATTATTATTATAAAGAACTCAACACTTAAGTGGGTATGACTGCACTTATTATGCCAAAGCATGTGTTAAGTTTTTCGGAAAATGGGGTAGAAAGAGAAAGAAAGATGTTTGGGCTCAGTGGCTATTTCGCTCAATGAGTGGCATCCAACATTTAATGGGGAGACTAAATTATTAGTGTATTTAAGCAACCATTCATCTCACGAACTTTTAGTTGCCAGAAAAAAAGTCTCGTTCACTGGTGGTATTGAACCCCGAACCGTCCGAATGGGAAGCCAATACACTACTACTTTAGCCATGGCCACGGCTTAATCCGGTGCCAGTGAGAGAAAGAAATACAAGGAGTGCTGAAAATATTCAGGCCGTAAGTGCATCTGTTGACAACGATCCAAATCAATCCAATCATCGCCGGTCGCAGGGATCGGGTATCGCTCCAACAACATTGTGGCGAACTTTGTGAAAGGATCTCGGCCTACACTCGTATAATATCCTTTCTGGTTAAATATCTCACATGTGCTTCATGAGACGAAACTACATCCACACAAATTGACTGTTTGGTGTGGTTTCCGTGCCGGCTGCTACATTGTATATTTTCGTAGGTGACGATTACCGCTACCTTACAGTGAATGGAAATCGCTCTCGGGACATGTTGGAACTATTTTTTTGGCCGCGATTGCGCGCATTGGTCTAATGGACCCGATATTTTATTTCGTGCTATTCCGGTGTTAAAACGGAAGATATGACTTTGAATTGTAGATTTAACCCTTTTATTGCCAAGGAGAGCCGTCTTAGTATGTATGGCACTAAAAGGGTTAAGTCATTTCTACTTAGGTGGTGCTACAGTTCGGGGTGAACCTGGGCCTCAACTTACAATCTAATCCAGTAAGTCCGGTCTTTAGCTAACTGCCACCAGTTGCGTAATCGAAGTCGGTTGAGATTCCCTTCTATTTGTGCGCGCCATTTTCCTCTCGAAACAACTGCTGATATCTTCATCCGCTTTTCGCCATATAGTAGGACTGGGATGATCAAGGTCTTTATAGAATCTCCTTAGTTTTTCGGTATACACCTTTACTAAATTAGGTAGCCAAAGTTCTTTTTTACCTTGAAATTATAGCTGTCCAATTCGTCGATGTTGTGACTCTCTTCTTGTTGACAGTGTGTACTTTGTTTTGTCATATTCTCATCACCAACTCCACTACAAGGTGTTCTTCTTTATTTCTAAAGGCGTCTGGACGGGTTTTCTTGCCTTGAAACGCTCTTTTTACCTTCTACGTTATTCCTGGAGCACAACTTCTCAATATCTTCGATCGCGCGTTTCTCGTGCTCTTTTCTTCTGGAGAACCTAATGTTCTTCTCGTCTCTTCTGCTCGTAGAACTCATGAGAGGAGGCATACCTTACTTCTATCGCAAAATTATCAATTTGATTTAGCGTTTGATGATCCGACGACCGCCAAGAAGTCCTGTCCCCGTGTGTAGAGCTGAGGAAGAGCTGAGTGTGCTTGCTATAGCAATATTTCGTCCCGCATCCAAGTCAATAAGCCTAAGTCCGTTACCAGACGTGGCGTCGAGTAGGCTGTGCTTACCAACTGTCCTATTGAGGATGTCCTCCTTTCATATCCCGGTAAGAATCGCTTGCTACGATTTTAACGTCATTCGGACATTATTCATATGTCTTTTTGAGGAGCTCGTAGAAACGTTCTTGTCTTCCGTAAGGGTATAGGCACATATTAGCCTTGATGCGGGTTGTTATAAAACGCTCGCTCGCGTCTCGGAAACTCAAGACTTCTTGCTAAGTATGAAATATGAATTATTTTATCACATAGCTACGAGGGACGTTCAACATATTCTCGGTATCGGGGTGAGGCTGTGGTTGTACTCGTACTCGTACTATGATACGAGTATATATTTTTTGGTATACAAAATCGGAACGTCACATTTCGCTGTCATTTTGAAAACAGAATCTACACGCTTTTTAAAAACATATATAACGTCTATGAAGTTACGGGTGTGTTCACAAACGTCAAGGTTAACATTTCTAACTTAGTATAAGCAGATCTTTCCTTGTGAGTTTTTGAACGTTTTTTGCATGTCAATGCAATAAAAAAAAGTAATACGTATTCATATTATTTCAATAGTTTCTACGTCTTCAAGAAACACAAATATATTCCGCGCTAAATTCTTCCAGCTTTTTGCGCAGCCACAGTTGAAATGTCGTAACTAATCTCCACAAGTAAGACTATATGCTGACGTTTATGAACACAAGGGGGCAATACAGTTTAGAATTGCAAAGAACCAATATACAAGGTGAAGCAAAATTAATCACCCTATCGGAAGATGGTATAATCAATCATATTTGACATTTGTGAACTAGACAGCTGCAGTATACAAACAGACAAGCAATGGAGCACTATACTCTGCAATTGAATAATTGTGTCGATATTTTTGACCAATACTCGGTCGGTGGTGTTAGCGCAGCGTGAATTTCGAGGCGATTTTCCTAATCGTGTCTCGCCAACTGGACAAACATTCCGGCGCTTAGCTACTCGACTCGAACAGAGTGGAATCACAGGAGACCAGGGCGTGGCCGCCACTGGACTTGGCGGATATCATCTTTTCCACTTAACAGAAACAATTGTAAAGGTCCTAATAAAGATCTCTATCACTTAAAATATTTTTTTTTTTATTTGGTCAAAAAGTACATAATTCAAAAACAAAATTGGATGATTAATTTTGCGCCACCTTGTATTTAAAAATGGTTTCATTAAACGAGATGAAAAACATAATATTTCGTAAAAAGTCGAGGCCTGTTTTTTAGGTATAACAAATTAGTGCATTTTTAAATTTTTATGGAGCCAAATAATCTAGAATATCTTAATTTTGTTGAAATTTAATTGCTCAAATTAACTTTCTTGTTTAGATATTTTTTCAAATATTTGCATGAAATCATTAAACTTTCTCCCAGTTTGAGCTGACCAGTCTTTGACTTTTTGTCATTCAAAAGTTGCCCTGAAGATACCATTGTCTGGCTCACACGTTATGATGTGATGTCTTCTAAGATTAACCGCTAAGTCGGAAGTTGCATGCAAATAATTTCTTAACTCTACCATTTTCTTACGGTGGTATTATCGGTTCTATAAATTCTTCTTCCTGGATTAGGAAAATCTTTAGTGTTCGTTCAGCAGAACACGAACTCTTCACAACCTTTGCATTTCCGACTTCGAAAAGTATTTAATATGAGGCGAAATATGCATTTTTAACGTCCAGTTTCACTTAATTCTCGTGTTTCACTTAATTCTTTGTCTTCGCTTGGCATATCTCAAGTGCTTCAATATTAAAACAAAATTCATTTTTCTTTATCCTTTATCTATTTTTTTTCTCCCAATTTTTCCTCTTCTTCATTGTGTTTTCTGTTTCTTTTTCTTCCTTTTTTTTCTCCGTCTTCTTTTTAATCTTTGAGAATATCTTTATTTACGGCTAGTTGTACATACACACGTGGCCTTAACTATATATTTTTTTTGACTGAGCCAAAATCAGTCTTAAATGCGGTTTTGTTTGAAACTGCGAGTAACAAACCAATATTCATACATATAGAATAAATATTATTTTAAATAACAGATAGGAAATATCTACTGACTTATTTGATTCATATTTTTGCTTTGAGAATTTTGCTCAGAATTCATATTCGAATATACTTTGTTTATAAATTTTAGTACCTGTGTTCTTTTTATTACTATATACATAGATGATTTAATTTTAGTGTTTTTTCCTCTAAAATATTGATTTTTAGGGGTATTATTTTGATCAAGAATCTATTTCAATTATTGTTACATTATTCATCCGTTATTAGGATCAGTTCAATCCATTCGAATTTGGTAATAGTCAACAAAATCAAAACAAAGGAGGTCCAGCAAATCAACGTGGAAATGGAGGAGGAAATATTAATAATAAACCGTGGGAACGCCGAAGACGTTTTTAAAGACATTCTTTGACTTAAAACTTGAAACTTAAATTTTTATGATAACAACTCGTACATATGTGCTCTAGTAAAGCCAATCATCTTAATTTGTCACATGCGATAGTGTTTTCTTCTTTATTTCCTTGTTTTTATCTGAAACATATGTTTCAAAATCTATCTATTTTTATTTATTACGGTATTGTTCTATCGTAAACAATGATATTGCAATTTATACATATTTTTTTTTAGGGCATATAAGCATAGATTACCTTGCAAAAATTGAGATAAATAGGTAACGTTCTTAAAGAAAAGTAATATAGTTTCTGTAATAAATAAAAATAGTTTAAATTTAATTTTGCTAAAATTATATAATATTCCTTCTTCGTAAATATGAGGAAAAGGATGGAATGCAGAATTAATAATGAGTCGTGGTTTATCATTTAAAATAAAATACTAGATTTATTAAACAAAACATTTCTTTTAACGTTCTCACGTTTGAGAAATAATTGTATTTACATTTATTTAAGTGGGACTTTAATTATACATAATATATGTTTACTCTGTATTAAAAAAAATATAAAAAAAAACTATCGTGTTTTTTACTTGATAAAAATTACTGGCGCAATTGCGATTATGTAGTTCATTTCCGAATGATTTTCTTGATGTTTTCGTATATACTTTTTCTCATGTATGAATAGAATCCGTTCTTATATGTTTTTTTTTTTAATTTCTTAAAGTAAAGCACATACAATTCGGCTTAAATAAGCAAATGTAAATTAAAAGCATTAGCTAAAATTTGTAAGTTTTGTAATTTTATCTTTATTTGTAGGATTGTTTACGGATTATCAAGTAAATACATCGTCGGTCAGTATTTTTGCTATTATCGTTCCTTTAAGGCATGGCACACACACTGCGGCATGTATCGTTTACAAATAAAATGAAGTAGTATGTCTAAATTACAATTATTGAAAAATCAAAGAAAATAACTTACAATTAAAACATATTTATAAGTTTAAAACATATGAGAATTAGAGGGTGCGCTGCTAATTCTAAGCAACTACAAGACCTATTTATAAAAACCATTCCATTTGTATTTCTATTCGATTACTTAATATGGTGAAATTTTTAATAAAATATTTTGTTTAACTTAACATATTTTTGAGGTGCGGAGTACTTAAATATAAGCAAACGATTGACTTCTATGAGTCAATGAGACCAGTAGTGGTGTAAGTCTATGAAATCAAAATTTAAATGTTAAGGTAAAATTTCAGTAAAGAATGGAATACAAAATAATGACTACAACATTTATGATCTCAACGGCTCATAATAACACATTCCTTTTTGTTTATCGAAGAGTCTTTGATTTTTTTTTTTACAAATGTGCAATTGTTACAAAATAATATGAATTTTTGTTAAAAAATACAATAGACATTCGATATAGTGAACTAATGAAAACCTGTCCTGTTCACTGGAGCCCATTGTTCATTGTAACGAGCGTGGAGTCCTTGACGCTAATTTCATCAAAACGTGAATCTTTTTTTTTTACATGCAATACCATGAAAATACCTATAGAATACTATTTAAAAAAAACTTTTCTGTGCTTAGTAATCGCCAATATTTATTTAAAAGAATAATTTATTAGTAACAAACACAATTCGTAAAATACAAACAAAAATATTACATTCCATGTAATACATATGTGCACGTACATAAAAAAAACTACTCTACGGCCACAGTGTTAGAATTAGACGCTAACTTGTTGCGAAGAATACTAAAAGGTATTTTATCGTCATCCTCACAATCGTTTCTTCAGACGAGATAACGTTTTTCCAACATTTTGCAATGACTTAAGCATTGAAACTTCCTTAATAGCTTCACAAGCTTTTTTTTCCTGGAATAAAAAAAAACTAATTGTATTTAACATTCAAGAAAATTTTTTAATATCTGTGACAAGCATTTACTTTTTTTTTAGATGCAAAATTTTATAGCAGAAAATTCTTGCTATAAAAAAATTTGATCCATAAGCTGAATTAGAGGTATTACATTGGGAAGCATTGGGCATATTTTTAAAAGGAACGAGGCTTCTGAGTGGTTCTGACAAGTGGTTTTACTTTGTGGTGACCTGCATTAGCACATGCTGAAAATGTGATACTTTGCTTCTCCGTTTTTCGCCCTCGAGCATAACTCTTTTCCGGGAGAAGTTTCCAATAGCATTGTTTCAGCAACGTTGTAATATTGTTCGGTTGTTAGTTGCATCTCAAACATTTTCTCGCTGAGTTTCTTTTTAAAATACACACCATACCATTTCTTAAACTTCTGCAACTAACCATTACTAGTTTTGTCTCTGATAATTGCAGTGGCTTTTTGTTTCAGCGCTAGTACACACACAGGTACATGACTTTTACATTGCTCTAAAAAACACTTTAATATATAGCTTCTTTTCCATATTAGAAACTTCGGATGCCCTTAATGTTCCTCTTTTGCTGAGCTGCACGATTTTGACGAGCGATTTTAGGGTATAATAACTTATATGTATTTTTCCTTACCGTCCAATAATTGCTTTACAATTTCACTTTTTTTCTGGAGTTAAATGCTTACGAGCGGGTTAAGAGTAAGAACCACACAATTACTTATACAAAAAATAAATATTTACACTTTCAAAATAGACTAATTTGATACAAGAAACACTTTAACTATTACAATACAAAAATACATTAAATGTACATACATATGCGAGTATGTTTGCATAGGATATTAAGATAAGAATTTTATGAAAAAGGATTTTTACATTTGCGGAAGAGTAGTAAGATCTGCTGTCTCAGTCTTCTGATTAGTTTCTCTGCTCAAATTTAATAATTAAAAATGCTCCCATCGAAGTGTTCCACTTGTCAAAAAGTTTTTCAACCCCATAAAAATGTGAACACCGCGTTCATGGTGAGGACTTTCATCACCTCGCTAATGTGAAGAGGCACCACTCCATTGCCGCAAAAAAGATACACAAAATCAAAACTTATGGAACAGGCAACCCATCACTTTCAGTACAAACAGCTCCAAAGTGCGTAGCATTCAATCGTGTAAGTTACAACGAGCAGGACAGACTCAATATTTGGGCTTTTGTGTATTCTATATATGTATTTCCCAGCTTGCCCAACTGTCGCCTACATTGAGCTTATATGTGTTAACTGTTTTTTGCATGCTGAAAGTTTCCAAGAAAATAAAAACAAAAAAAAAAGTTCAGTGCAGCGAGATTTTTTTGTTCACTCATAGAATAGCCTGTATAAAATATTGAAGTTTCACTCTCACTCGAGCGTAGTGTGCACGATAGGTGTGTATATACATGCATATAACTTTTCAACGGCTCGTCCGTTACACCCCGTCTCTACGAGCAATTTTACATAGCATTTTATGAAAATTGGTCACAGAGCGACCGCAAATAGTATTCTATGAAAAATCGCATACCGTAAAATGGTGTGTCAACAGCGGTGTGGCTAGCAACAATTACCAGAAAGAAAGCCAATCGCACTCTATAACCAACACAATGCCATACTGGTACATAGAAAGGAGTCATTTCGGCAAAGGAAGTATTGGTTTTGCAAACTGGCAACTACCAAAATGTCAGACCTATTCTGGCGCCAAATTGTGTTTGAGTGTGGCATATATTGTGAAGTGTTTTGTTTTTTTTTTTTTTTTTGCTTCTAAAACTTTAATACTCGTATTTCTGTTGTCAAAAAGTGAATTTTGGTCATTAAAATTATGTTTACAACCAAAGCCTAGTAATTTAGCAAGAGGTTAAAAGAGAAAGTAGGTGATTTAATACAGACAATATTATATTTTAGGCAAAAGTTTGGAAACAAATGTTTTTACGAATATGGGGTGATTAGCCACGAGAACGGGGTGACTAGCACTACACTAGGGTAAAAAAGAGGGTGTTTCCAATTCCGAATAAAAGCTATAACTCTTACTAAAGTTTATACGAATATAACATTTTTTTGTTGAATTACCTATTAATTACATTTATTATTTTTTTTCAGGCTGCAGTTTTTAATGTCTAGGTATATATAAAAACTTAACCTTGTAAGTGGATTAGGTTGTTGTTTTCTGCACCCTAATGTAGTTGTAAGTCACCCCTTTGGTGATGCTAGCCGCCCCTTTCCCGTGGTTATTCACCACAACAGCGGGGCGACCCGCAACAGGGCATGTTTGGCCTAAAATTTAATAGAAAGGCTTATTTTACAGTAACGGGGTGATAAGCATTAAAAATAGGAGCCGTGACTTATATTTATATGTGTTCACATTGAAACTACGTCAAAATTTTTCGAAATTGCAGCAAAAAAAAAGAAGAAAAGCGTTGCTTGTCACCGAATTCTACGGTACCATATGTATATTGCATGCTATAAATATATAAATAGAGCTGTCACTTTTGGTTTGATATTGGTGTTCTTGTCACGAGCGTATGGGATGCAATAAAATTCTGTAACGGTTTTAATTTCGTTTTTTCCTTTCTTATTTTCTCCTACAGTCTAACGCGAGAATACATAGAAATTCTTTGCCCTGCGGTATTTGAACGAATGAACAAGTGAGTCCACCCTTAAAATGTATTGCATACTATTGACATGGATATGTCTAATCGCTTGTCTTTCTGAAAAATGTGCCCCATTTATTTTGCTTTCCTTCTACCGTTCAGTGATCGTACTCTGTATGCGTATTTGGTGTTGTTGGGTTTGTGTGCTTCACAACGAATACTATGCAAAGGAATGGGATATTGTAGAACAGGGGGGGGGGGGGGGGGGTACTCTGTATTTCGATTCTAATATCAAATCACTCGAATTTGAATAATTAACACTTAGTAATCCGAAAGTAGCATTGAGCATTTCGATATTCGGATTTCAAATTCTCCCATTTTCGATGAATTCGATTCGAAAGTGTTAGAGAGTGACCATTTAAAATAGAATCGAAATACAGAGTAACCCCCCACAGGCTGTACTTGGATACATGTCGTTGTCGCTCTATTTCTCGATGTTTTGTGCGTGTTACAAATATACCTTTCATCCTTGGTTGGGTTCGATATACCACTTTTTATATTCCTTTTTTTTTTTAAATCCCGTCTCTTCTAATCTTGTTCTTTATAATCCCGCTTTTACAAATACAACAACTAGTTTTATTTAAATTTAAAATTAATTTAATTTAAAATAAATTAAATAATGCGTGATTTTGTTTAAATGCATTTTATTGTAGCTTTTAACAAATACAACTCATTGCGGTCAATAATTCTGCGAACTCAATCCCATATTTATTACACAATATTACACAATTATTCTGCCAATTGTGTAGCAAATGAGAGCGGTGAAACCGTTGCCAAGAGGTAGATTTTTTTTGTGCATGTACTCGTACTATACTTGCAATGCGTAAATAGAATAATGTAGATTATGTAAGCATAAACAAATGTGTACGTACAGTAAAAATCATTTCTTTTAGTCGATATATTATATTATTAATTTATTATTTTATTAGTTTATATTTTTTTATTTATTATTATTTTATTAATTTATCATTATTTTTTTATTTCTTATAATTATTATTATTTTTTGTTTATTACTAAAGGGTCCGCCATCTAACGTTTTTTTTTTTCAACTAGTGCTTATTTCGTGAATGGTAACACTTAGCTCATGTCTGATTTGACAGATAATCGACTGGCCCATGTCTTGAGATAACACGCTCACCATACTTACTCTTCAATAAATCGATTGTAGCGTGTGCTGTGTGGCTTGTGGTACCATGCTGTTGAGACCACATATCGTCCCAGTCCATATCTTCCAATTCAGGCCAAAAATAATCGGTGATCATGGCGCGATATCGCTGATTATTCATAGTAACGTGACGATAGTTATCGTCGACAAAAAAATATGGCCCAATAACGCCGCCGGCATGCAAACCGCACCAAACAGTTATTTTTTGTGGATGAAGTGGTGGTTCATGAAGCACTACATATTTCAAATGTAGTGAAACAAAAGTCTACATAGAGCTTAATACCACTATGCAAACACATCTTTCTTGTCTTTTGAGTTAACAGTTATATTTTTTTATACCTGTTTTTGTAAATCGCGTGTTAGTCGAGGTTTTTCATTTGTTCCCGTCTCTTGTAAATCGTTTTTTTAACGAAAAAAATGGAAAGTCGTAAAGAAATTTCAATTTTGGTTAGGCATTTAGTAATCCAGCATCGAGGAGATAAGAAATCATACAGTGAGATAGCAAAAATATTAAAATTAAGCCGAAGTACTGTCCAGACAATAATTAGAAATTATAATGAAGGTGGAACTATTCAAAGTAAGTGTCGGTCTCGGGCGTCCAAAAAAGCTATCAAACAGAGACATTCGAGCAGTTTTGAAGAAAGTTGATAAAAATCCGAAAATAAGTTCTCCAATATTGGCCGATCAGCTGGTGGATTCATTTAAAAAAAGTTGTTCACCCAATTACCATTCGCAGAGTCTTACATTGGGCAGGCTTTCAAAGCCGGGAATCAAGGAAAAAGCCTCTAATTTCTCCCAAAAATCAACAACTGCGACTAGATTTTGCTAGAATATATTTAAATGAGGGTATTGAGTTCTGGACTAGAGTCATATTTACATCTGAAATAAATGTTTTCAAATACAATATTTTCGGATCAGCTGGCCGGCAAAAGATATGGCGAAAAGAAAATACAGCGCTAGACGACAAAAATATTACTCCAACAGTTAAGAATGGTTGGGAAGCGTCGTGGTTTGGAGGGCTATGCAGCGTCCGGTGTGGGAAATTTGGCATTTATTGATGGGATCATGGATAAATTTAAATTTATCGATATATTGCAAGATAATTTATCAACAACTGTGGAGCATTTAGGCCTAGGACAAAATTGGATCTTTCAACAAAACAACGATCCAAAACATACTGCTCTAATAGTTAAGGAATGGTTGCAGCAACATGTGCCACAACAATATGGGATGAAGTTGAGTGAAAACTTCGAAAATATGCTATAACTGGACGTGAAACTCTAAAAGAGGTACTAAGAAAAGCTTAGTCAGAAATAAACGCAGAAATCACCCAAAACTTAGGAATGTCAATGCCTCGACGTCTTCAAGCAGTCATCGATGCCAATGGCGGTCCAACCAGATACTAAAAACTATTTTTTTACTGATTGTATCTTATTTTTTTAAATTGTATGCCCTGTATGTAGACTTTTGTTTCATCACATTTGAATTAATTTATTAATTTTTTTTTTATTTTAAGCATAAAAATTAAGTTAATGAAAGTGAATAATATGTATTTTGTTAAGCTTTGTACAAATAAAAACTTTTATAAAAAAATTACTAGTTTTTCGTCATAATTTTTTTTAATTACCAGATATTTGGGGGTGTATGTAGACTTTTGTTCGTAAGTGTATATTTCAATTTTAAATTTAATTCTTGCATATTGAAAAAAAAAAACAAACAATCAACAAAATTTAAAAGTTTACGTACAAAGCTGATGGCTTTTATAACTGAAAAGACTCGAAAGTGTTTGTTTGATCTAAACTAGATTTTTTTTTTCATGCAAAAAAATATATTCGAGAATCATGGCATTGTACGCGATTTCAACAAACAAAGGTATTCTATTAAGAATTTTTATTAGCAATCTTACATTGCATCATCCTTTTTCCTAATTGAAAATGTAGATTCCGGGGTTACAAAAGAAGTAGGCTATCACTTTATGATAAAGCTACACCCTACTGTGTAAAAGAAGTCAGGCGACCAGAATAAAATATGAATATTTTCTTAACATTCCCATGAACGTGAGTTGTTTGATGTCCTTTGTACAGTTCCTTGTAATTCAAAAGAAAATAGATAGATATTCAATTTCATATACAGTGACGAGCAAAAGTGGAGAAATGTGTTCACTTATTTCAAGTTGATTAAAACCCAGCATTGTAAACAATCATTTTTATATTTTTATTTTGTACATTGAATAAACATTTGTTTTCTTCAATCAAATTAAAAAGAGATATTATGTATGTAATACGTTAAAAAGGAAAAATATTAAATTCTTGAACCTGGCCAATTTCGCACGTTTCGGGATAAGGTTTGTGATCCAATATTAAATCCATAAGCCTTTTTTTTTACTTGTAAACAACACCTGTCCGTACTTAACACAATCAGTTATCTACATAAAGTGATCTATAAATGCAATGATGTTAACTGTTACTTGTGAAATTACATATAGAAAAAATATATTATTGTAGAACGTGAGAGTCACTCTTATTGAAAAAACTGTTGTTATACTCGCTGAGAGTAAAACGTTCAAAATTTGTCAAGTATAAAAATGTGCGGCTAATCGTTTAGTAATAGATACAATAAATTAAAAATAAAAAAATCACTATAATAATCGTATATTTTAGACAACTTTTTCAAATACATGAAAACATTTGTCCACTTTTGCTCATTACTGTATACAAATGTATGTTTAAATTATATATATTGTACAGTACATTAATTTTATAACTGTAACTATTCGTATACTGTAATAGCATTTCATTATAGACAAATATATTAAATAACGAATATATTCTAGAAGAAAATACATTTTCTTATAAAAATCTGTAAATTTCATTGGGAAAATTTTATCATCTTAAAATTGTTTACATAAAGGGGATTTATGCTTGGTGATGAGCTCAGAAGTTCTAAGTTCAATAAGGATTGGTGTTCTAGACCCAAAGTATGTATATATTTGTGTTAAGAATTACTTAATCATATTAGAATTAGGCCAATTAATAAATAGAAATACGGGCACCTATTGGTACTTAAAGTACCACAAAAAAAGGTAGCTTTAGATTGAAAGGCAGAATTAATTCTGGTAACCGCAATACTTAATAACGGAGAAGCATGGAAAAGGGATTGACATGAAAATAAGTGAGATTGTGTTAGGTCTTTCTTGCATAAATTTTTTGACACTGAAAAAAATAATATATTATTTAAGCATGTTGTTAAATTCTCCGTTTGGCAAAGGCGGCTTAATAATGCTCCATTAATATGTAGTTTAGCGATAATTAGTTTTATCCTTCCGGTTAATAATGGAAAATAATTTCATTCAAATGGCTGCCTCGGCTGGCCATGCAGTAGCCTAAACCATCGGTCCAATTTTTAAGCACATTATCGATTGTGTGCAGCTGTATTTCACCAATGGCTTCACGAATATTGTCCTTTAAAGCGTCAATTGTCTCTGGCTTATCGGCGTAACACTTATCTTTTACGGCACCCCACAAATAATAGTCCAACGGTGTCAAATCGCAGCTCCGAGGTGGCCAAACGACATCAGCTCTGCGGCTGATAATGCGATCTTCAAAAACAGGGCGCAAAACATCGAGTGTAGCTTCGGCTGTGTGGCACGTAGCGCCGTCATGTTGAAACCAAATGTTGCCAATATCCTCCTCTTCAATTTTTGTGATCAAAAATTCGTTCAACATGGCACGATAACGATCGCCATTGACTGTAACGGCCACTCCTTGCTCATTTTCGAAGAAAAATGGCCCAATTATGCCTCTGGACCAAATCCGCACCAAACAGTGACTCGTTTTGGGTGTATCGGCTTTTCAATGTATGCGTGCGGGTTTTCTGTGCCCCAAATGCGACAATTTTGCTTGTTTACATACCCGCCAAGATCAAAATGAGCTTCATCTGAAAAGATGATTTTTTTGGCAAAATCGACATCTTCTCTAAGTCGATCGCAGGCAATATTTCCCAGCGTTGCTCAAGCGTATACACAACCATATTCGTTCAGCGGAAGGATAAAACTAATTATCTGTCAAATCAGACATGAGCTAAGTGTTACCGTTCACGAAATAAGCACTAGTTGAAAAAACGTTAGATGGTGGACCCTTTATTTCACAAAAAAATCCCTTGCCATAACACAAAAATGAAAGTCATATTTTTAAGAACTGTTATTAACAACAAAGTCATACATATACCCAGTTTATACCACAGCTCAATATGCGTTGAAGCAATCCGCATTAGCTCAATACGCTCATATAAAGCACTTCAACCCGCATTGAAACACGCATACGTTCATTCCTGCTTATAAAACGCATAGAAAATTTGTAACCGTTTTGAAATATCATAAACATTTTCAAATCGCATAGAAACATTTTACTCTCTCTCGCTCTCATCATTCTTTAATCACCGGCATGTATTAGTTGTGTATTTAAAATGTGGGCAAATCAAATATTTGGAAAGACAAGAAAATAAGAACAATGGGCTACTAACAACGAATCGTTAGCTGGGATTTTAAAAAAGGTGTCGACTTAAATATTAATACAGACTTAAGTCTAAAGTGTACCAATAATGATTTAATAGTCGGTTTTTACTTAAACTTCACTCTTTCAAAGAAACTATTACATTTTCATTGCATCTACTACATAACATTGGTTTGACGTTTGTATTAATTTAAAATGGTTTGGATTTCCGATGAGGAAATGTATAATATAGAGTTTTCCAATAGGGACTTGACAACTTTGAATTTAATTTGTGAACGCACTCTTTCACTAATCATCAAACTGTCACTGTCAATTTAATCAGTAAACTCAACATTTTCATCATGGTAAAGTACACGAACGAGCAACGTTTGCAAATTATAAAAAATTTTCTACCGAAATTCGGAGTCGGTGACTGCAACTTTAACAGCGTTAACTCAAATCTTCGGTCGTAATTCTCGCCCTAGTAAACAGGCAATAACAAGTTTAGTGTAAAAATTTGAGTCTACATATTCGTTGTGTGATGTTGCCGTGTCAGTGAGACAACGGGTTGGTCGAAAATATCTCTGCCGTTCAAGCGTCCGCAGCAAACGATCCAAATCAGTCAATTCCTCGGCGTTCTCAAGAATTGGTCATCGCTCAGACCACATTATGGCGTATTTTGCGTAAGGATCTTGGTTTACACCCATACAAGATCAAGCTGACACAAGAATTGAAGCCGATGGACCATTTGAAGCGACGTACGTTCACCGATTGGGTTCTGGAGAAGATGCATTTCATAGCAAAATCATCTTCAGTGACGAAACTCATTTTTGGCTTAATGGGGCTCGTTAATAAGCAAAATATGGGTTATTGGTCGGGTGAAAATCCACATGTGCTTCATGAATCACCACTTCATCCACAAAAAATAACTGTTTGTTGCGGTTTGCATGCCGGCGGCGTTATTAGACCATATTTTTTCGTCGACGATAACAATCGTCACGTTACTGTGAATGGTCGGCGTTATCGCGCCATGATCACCGATTACTTTTGGCCCGAATTGGAAGATATGGACTTGGACTACATGTGGTTTGAACAGGAAGGTGCCACACAGAACACGCTACAATCGATTTATTGAAGAGTAAGTATGGTGAGCGTGTTATCTCAAGACATGGGCCAGTCGATTGGCTGCTTGGTTCGTGCGATTTAACGCCTTTAACTATTTTCTGTTGGTTTATGCCAACACGCCGACGACGCTGGAAGAGCTCAGAGCCAACATTGAACGCGTTTCGTCCGAAATGTGTGGCCGAGTCGTTGAAAATTGGGTCCAACGAATCGACCATACTAACACTAAAGCCGACTATTAAATTCGTTACTGGTACATACATTTTGAAAAATGTGAAGATTATACTTAAGCTGTATACTTAATTTGATTGTTAGTAAGGCCCAATGTGTCAGTGTCAAGTGTCAGTTCAATCAGCTGGTTGTTAAACTCTCTCAATTTTCTCTCGCTCTTTTGGATTTGGTTTTGGATAATTTCATAGTACCTGTTTATATTGGCGGCGGGAGTCCTAACCATGTACGTCGTGTTCACATTGTCATAGCGTTGAAAGACTTTTTGACAAGTGGAACACTTGAATCGGAGCATTTTTAAATTTGAGCAGTTGGCCTGAAACATACCTTTTTCCCTATTCACAACGATCTCATCAACGACCAAAACTAAAATGAAGAAATATGTCAGAAATGGAACGATATGGAAAAAAAACAATGTGTTGCACCCACTTCAATAAAAAGCGTTCCTTCTCTTTCGCACAATCTATGAACATCAGCATTTCTACGGGTATTGAGCCAATGCATATTGCTTCAAAGCACATTGAGCTGTTGTATGAACTGCGTAACAGTTAAAGTTTTCTAAAGACTTTCTGAGCATTTCCAAGATTAAATATTATTTTGGTTGATGCAGTAATATCTCGCTAATCTGACTCAATTATTACAAGGGTGCATTCGGATTAACATAACTTTGGAAATTGTCGATGTCATCCAGGCACTTGGAGTAGAATCGTAGTCTATATCATAGATAAACTAACCTAGATGTCGAACTTTCCAGAGATTGGAAAATCAAAACCGGTTTCCCATTGATCGCCTCTATCAGTGTGACCCTGTGTGTGAATACGTGTGAATTTCGAAAATGGCAATTTCCCTTGCATTTTATACAAACCACGCCCTTTTTAACAAAAAAAAACGTCACACGCTCGTGCAAATCGCTCTCATTTTAGAAATTTTGCTTGTAAATTGCTCTTGTTCTAGCAAATTTTGACAAAGTTATGGAGATGTAAAAGTATTGGAATTCACTTATAGTGTGTCTGTACGAAAGTTAATGGTTTGCAAAAGCTTAGTAGAATTTGACATCTAGGTTAGTTTATCTATGGTCTATATTCAAATTCGCTTGCACCAAAAGAACGTTGCTTCTTTGATTTGTAATGGCTTGGGGGTTGTCAGGCCAGGAAAGTGTTATTTTTTTCGGCGAAGTCTTTGTGATAGTCACACTCTTCGTTTTTGCATTTTCCACGTAAGTTGTTGTGATGATTTTACTAAAACTTTCATACAATTGAAATTATTTTTGCGCTATTGTCTTAATCTAGAGTCTAACATTTTGTTTACCTCGATGGAATTATTTTTAAGTCTAAGCAGTGATGATGAGGACAAAGGAAGTTATAATAGTGTGCGTCTTCTAAGGATTCAACTAAGAAATAAATCAAATATACTTGGGCTACCAAATCAATGTTAGTGCGAATATTTTCTAATTTATAAGATAACAAGCATTTTGCATATTCCTATCATGTTTTTTTTTTTTTTTTTAAATTTTTTAAAAAAAAATTCTGAAAGTCGAAATTTCAGAACCCATGGTGTGGGTGAGTTTGAGTTGCCAAATGGAATAAATAATTTTTCCAGCCGAACCAAACCTTTACTTTATATTCGATGGCGAATAAATGAAGTTAAAATTGAATTTTTGTACGTTACTTTAGGCGGGGCAATGAACAATGACACCATTTTAAAAAGCCAAGTACTACCAGTTTATCGAAAATTTTTGGTGATATACTCGTAAATATACACAGTAAAGAATTTTTCTGATCACTTTTAATTATCACAAATCACACTATCACCTTAACCGATTCCAACCCTTTTTTTCTGGAGAGTTATAAGGGTCTTTTCTGGCAGAAACTTCCAATATAGGCCGCTTTTATCAGCGTTATAATTTTGACTTAGTGAAGGGTCTAATTTTATGATTTTGTGCGAAAAGTTTTCCTGTAGTTCAGGCGCAATTCACTTTCGGCTTGCATTGAAGGAACGTTCGGCACTGTTTAGTTCTTTGAAAATAGTTTACTGTAAGAGCCATATGCATTTATATTGTAAGAATTTCTTTCGAATTCGGATTACAGGGGTGGATTCGGATTGTAGAGTATACAAAGAAAAAAAAAATTCGGATTAGTGAGATATTACTGTAATGTAATGAATTTATTGAACGTTTTATTATCTTGAAAATGACTTTCTGAAGTCTTTAACTGCTTATAACTTTGTTAATAATAGCTTGCTCACAAAATTGTTGTATTTCCATTTCCAAAAGGTCAATTGTTCGCTGAATTCTTCGACCCTCCAAATCATTACATCGACTAATCAATGAATGAAAATCGATGATACCATGGCAGAGCCAACAGCGATGTGGAAACAAGTCAGAAATTGTTTTGATTTCCTCAGATCGTGAAAGTTGTAGAAACAATAATGTACAGCCAAACTAAATTTTCCTTCGTTAGCAAAAAATTACCGTTTCCAAGTTCCTTTATGAAACAAAGATTATTTCCTTGCAATTCCATGAAGGAGTCAGATAATGGGCCGTTTGATATGCGGCCGGTCACTGTTGTTATAACGCTGTACTGTTTCGGATAGGTACTGGTCTTTTTTGATTTTGGGACCTGAGGTTGCCGAATTGGATTCTTTCCATAAAAATGTACCCCTTTCTACTTGTGTAACTCTTGTATGTGCTTTCTGATTTGTATTATATATATATATATATATATATCAAAATTTGGTGATTGTCTAATAATCTTGACCAATTTTTAGTGCAATGTCGTGCTAAGAATAATTAATATTAGTTCGGCCTATATACTGTATTGCATTATCATATGTTTTTTTTTTTTATCTAAGCCAAAGAATTTAAAACGGCAATTATGACGTTGAAAACCCCCACACCTCCAATTGATGATTGGCGGTTGTGGCTAGAAGAAGTGAATTCGAAACTTCATTTCAAGACCTTTCTAACGGTACCAAGTATGATACATTTTATGCAACTCATTACTTAATACAATGCAAATGATTTATTTTCCTAGAAGTGCCAATTTCTATTTTCATTTCACAACCGGTTCATCGATTCTATGGTTTAATAAGTCATCGAATGAAATCTTTATGTCAACTTCGGAGATCTTGGAGGCTGTAATATGAGTATTTTCATATTCTTTCTTTTTACCTTTTTCAAAATATTTTGCGTATTACTTTATTTATTTATTTATTTATTTGTATATTTATTTGTTTGTTTGTTTACTTATTTATTTTTAATATGACCTTTCAGGTTCTATCCGGGGTTGGAAGGCATTTGAATATTTGAATCGTACCCTTTTAGAAACTCATAAACTCATGGATACTCTTAAAACTGCATTTTCTTACCTGGTTTTACTGCATTTTAATCTTAATTTTCAAATGCATACAATTTCTATGCAACGGTTGAAATAATCATATAATGCGACTAACGGCTTAGAATATATGATGCTGTTTTGAAAAATTGAATCGTATCATATAGTTATTTACTCCGTTAATCGTTATTTTACGACATTTAAAATACTCAAAATTACCACATAGAAAAATGGTAATAGTTTACCATATAGAAATAATTTCCAAAAGATCCATGTTCAATAGGAGGCGAATCAATCCAAATCATCCGTAATCGGATGATATCATTTCAAATAATAATCCACATAATACGACTAATCTCTGACAGTTGTTATTAGTCATTGGACAAAACAAAGAGTAAATTCCTGTGGCAAATTAAAAACAAGTTTCATTTATTTAAAGGGGTAATACAAACTTATTTACACCGAATTAAGGGTCACTTTATTTCAGGGGGCACACCATTCACAAGGCCAAATATTTGGATTATTTTTGTTTTGCTTAGTTAATTTTGGATAATATCAAAGAATATTCACCAAGTATTATGCAGAAATTCAATGTATTTTTTAAGATATATGTAACGTTTTAGAGCTATGGAAAAATCGTCGTTCGGAGCTCTGATGTTATGATTACTTTTATTCTTAATATTCACTCTTACTTTTAAAAGCAGATGTTATTATACTCAAGTATGTGTGTATAACTATTGTTATGGACCTGTCATTGCCGATTACGCTTAATTAAGGTAAGTTAAGGTTTTTCTCAAAAGCACTTTTTATAAAATCGGTGGGCGTGATTACAAAAAACAAAAAAAAAAGCGCAACAATTGACTTATTATTTTTGTTAATCTTTTAAGTAACAACACACTGTCGGTGAACCTAAAAAATAAACATCATTAAAAATTTTTCTTTTTTGGTCTTAAGTGCAGAAATGAGGATAAGATTTTTTAATGTTAATTTTCTTTTTAATTTCGCTTTTGTAATGATATTAGAAGTTCATCGGCCTCAAAAATATTTATTAATTTTTTTTTTGGCTCGACTTTATTTTTAAAGGATACAATACAAATAAATTTGTGAAGTCCGAGATCTTACACCGGGGTGCTATGCCCATTTGGCGGTAATTGATTGTACTCCATAGACAACGCGGCTCGACTGTTTCAGATCAAACGAAAATTGTCTAGAATCTGCAATTGTGGAAACCGCTGACCTTACTTCAACAGTCCATACTATTATTTAATAGTCCATACATTATTTAAAAAAAAAAACCAAATGTGTGCTTATAGTATGTATGTATGGTATACAGGGTGTCCCAAAAATCAACGTCAATTCGGAAACGGGTGATAGGTCAGGTCAAGTGATTTCGGTTATCACAAAATTAAAAAAAAAAAATCTAAATCATGTGCTTTTAGAATTATTGGCACTCAAAAACAATAGAAAATATGACACCCTGTGACAATCTTCCAAGTGCTGTGACCGCAAATCTTTACTTTTCTTCGATTTTTTTTGTCACGTAACTCTAAGTAACTCTTCTGTAAATTACCGTCCAAAACTGAAACATATCTATATCGGTTTTAACTAAAATATTGCTTTTTTGTCCATCCATGTATCTGAAAATCATTAATCATCCAAGTTGAACTGACTGTACTGACAAAAAAAAAATGTACTATGCCATTTGGCAAGTAACTTTAGAAGATGGCGTATTTAGTCTTGATTCTTGCTAGACTAACGCTTAATTGAGGAAAAAAAAAATATTTTGTTAAAGAAACCCGATTCATAGTTAATTCTTTTAAATAAGTTAAAATGAGTAGCAAGTGTGAGCGAGATAGACAGTGACGCTGTGATTGAGACGGATAAAGACGTCATTTCGACTAGTGTGAGTGAAAAAGATAGAGATGCCCCCTTGTTAAGTAGTGACGCATAGGCACATCGTGCAATACTGCCGTACGTTACGCTCCTTCGCTTACAGCGCATTATTCTGCATTCGTGTTTATTTCGTGCTTACAATTTTGGCTTTCTTTATTGGACTTCATTGCATTGCGGCTTTGATTTGCATCTGACCGTTTCTGTCGAACCTAGATTTCTTCTGGACTAGTGTTGATCGTTGATCCCGTGATTGTGTATTGCGAATGCAATCATGCCATCCCGATACACTGCTCAGGAATATGCTAACATGCATCTCATTTATGGGGAGTGCAGGTGTAATGCTAGTGCTGCAGCCAGACTTTATCATGAGTGTTACCCAAATGCTCAGCGACATCCGGATCATCGCGTGTTTGGAAATGTGCACCAGTCATTCTCAGAGGGTCGCTTTCCAAATCGCAGTCATGCTCTACGAGGATGAAGTCTTACAAGCAGTCGCACAAGACCCTAGTACTTCAGTACGTGCAATTGAAGAAAGCATAGGAGTATCCAAAAGTACAGCACACCGAATTCTAAGGAAAAACCAGCTCCATCAGTACCATGTACAGCGAGTCCAAAGTCTGCTACCCCGAGATCCAGATCCAGAAAGAGTCCAATTTTGTCAAACGATGGTGCAGAGGTTCAGAGAAGATCCGAGATTCGTCGAAAAAATTCTATGGTCGGACGAATCTACTTCTAAAAGGAACGGTTACATGAACCTCTACAAATTGCACGAGTGGCACGTGGAAAATCCACATTTGATGCGGGAACCTAGATCACAGTACCGTTTTAAAGTAAACATGTGGACGGGAATTTTAAATGGTAGAATTATTGGCCCATTCGAGCTGCCTTAGAATTTGAATGCGGAGCTTATTTAGATTTTTTCGAGAACCACTTACCAAATTTATTGGAAGACGTGCCACTTAATATTTATGCATGTATGTGGTATCAACAAGATGGCTGCCCAGCGCATTATGCTCGTACAGTACGAGAGTTCCTCGATCGGGAGTACTTCTACAGGTGGATAGGGCGGTCTGGTAAAATTTCGTGGCCAGCCCGTTCACCTGATTTAAATCCACTCGATTTTTTTACTGGGGAACAGTAAAAGAACAAATTTATTCTAAGCAGATAGAAAATTTAAACGAGCAGCGCCAAAAAATTGCGGAAGCCGTTGAAGACATCAACTCCAGAAATATGCCCGTTGGAACATTTGTTGTAAGATCGGTAGATGGCGTTTAGTCGCACAACTAACAGTTGTATAAAGCAATCCCAGAATATACACCAAGAGAACGTAGAGTTCTGTGTGCTCTGTGATGGCAACAAAATGAAATGAAATAACAAGGATGGCATCTCTATCTGTTTCAATCACACTAGTCGGAATGGCGATACACGCCATCTCAATTTCGGCGTCATTATATATCTCGCTCACTCTTGGTACTCATTTTAACTTATTAAAAAGAATTAACTATGAATGGGGTTTCTTTAACTGAATATATTTTTTTGTCCTCAATTAAGCCTTAGTCCAGCAAGTGTCATACCATTTTGGAATCCAGACTAAATACGTCCTCTCCTAAAGTTACTTGCCAAAGTGGAATAGTAAATTTTTTTGTGAGTCAGTCATTTCAACTTGGATGATTAATGATTTTCAGATACATGGACATTTTAGTTAAACCCGATATAGTTATGTTGCAATTTTGGACCGTAATTTACAGAAGAGTTACATGACAAAAAAATCGAAGAAAAGTAAAGATTTGTGGTCAAGCACTTGAAAGATCGTCACAGGGTGTCAGATTCCTCAATTTTTTTTAAGTGCCAATAATTTTAAAAGATTTTTTTTTAAATTTTGTGATAACCGACACAACTTCACCTATCACCCGTTTCCGGCTTGACGTTGATTATTGGGACACTCTGTGTACAAAAAATGCCTTAAAGAGTTTTATTTTTATATCAGTAACATTTACCTGTTTCTCACAAAAATATATTCAAAAATTCTTGAATTTCAGCGTACCCCCTAAAAAAATAAATCAATATTTTTCAATTCCATTTTTCATACATACTCGTACATATGTGCATTTACATGTACATATAATTCTTGAGGTATAATGCCTGAATGTTTTCCAAACAAGCAAACGCACCCATGCGTTGCTGCAATAGATCGCAAATTCTAATCTTGCAATACCCGATGTAATAGAATTGCAAATTAGTATAATTTAGTAAATTTTAAGTCATTCTTAATATTTTGAAATCGGCAGTGGAGTTCTAAATATTTTTTACTAAAATAGATTGTTGAAAATGGAGGAACTGAATTTGTGCGGGAGAGTGCCTCATATTATGATAAAAACTATAAAAATTTGTTTATGAAATGCGATGAAATTTTACATTTTACTGCACATGTGTTTCGTGTGCTTTACTGCATGCAGTAAGGCAGCAGTACTACTGCACATTTGTTTTAGGTTTAAGAAACATTTTTTTTAAAAACACCAGCCGCGCAGTGGTAGACGAATGAAAACTTTTTTTTTCTTTTCTAGTCTTTCTAGGCAGGTTGCAATTTTCAATCTAGAACCGAAAACGAAACAGGTATTAAAAGAAGATCGAGCGAAGTACGTAGGATTTTTTTTAGAAATATTAATTTTTACAAAAATTGTTTCATTATGAAACAATGTTTTTTTTTAAATCATTTAATATTTAATCGAAGAAATTCTACGTATTTATTTCACCAGAACATGTCATTAGAAAGCTACATTTAAAATTTGGTGTTGATCGGTTGAAAACTTAAGGAGCTAGTTGGTTTCCCGCCCGCTCCGAATTTAAAGTTTCAAGTATGTACTTTGTTAACCAAATTGTGTATTTATCTACCTTCAATCTGCTACGCTTGGGCCATAGATTTGACCTTCCAAATAAACATTCTTGCTTTTCTTGCATCTTTAAATACATTCAAAATTTAAAAAGCGACCATTCCAAAGCTCGCTCACAAATTATCTGCAAATATTATTACAATGTTTATTATTATTATAATTTTTATTATTATTATAATTTTTATTATTATTATAATTTTTATTGTTATTATTTTTATAATTTGTATTGTTATTATTTTTACAATTTTTATTGTTATTAGTTTTATAATTTGTATTTTTATTATTATTATTTTTTTAGTTTTTTTTTTATTATTACTATTTATTTATTTCTTTGTATGAATGTTTTATTTGTGTAAATTATGTGGAATTGTTTGTTTTTTCAATTCAATTCATTTCATGACAAGGTACTTTCTGATCATTAATATTAGTTGGTTGTTTTGGAAATCGAATGTATTTTACAGGAACTACTTTACTTTTTTTTTTGTTATTCCATAATGGAAAAGTGTAAAAGGAAGAAGTAGTAAAATTAATGTCCTTAGTTCCAAACATATTTTGGGGAGTAGATTTTCATTTAAAAAAAAATGCTTTTGAATCCTCTGAACCTTTGCTTTTGTTTTTTTTTTTTAGTGATAGAGCATATGCAGTGAAAGCTCCCATAGCGGACAGCGACGGTCGCAGCACTTTTGTCCGTCCATTGGAAAAAAAAAAAAAAACAATTTTTTAATTTCTTAATAAAGAAATATTATCTTTATTAACAAAACATAAAAAAAATTAAATTATTTAAATTGCATTTCAAGAAACAAAAAAAAAACAAGAATTTATTTCAATATACGAGTATGCATACACCAATACCCCGGTTTGCGTCGTGTTTTAAAAATGCTCTGTAACTTTAAAGTTTATGTTTCGGTTTGCGACGATGGCTTCGATTTGCGTCGATAACATGCAATTTTTTGTCCCATCGCGATTTGTAAAGATACGTAAATATAACGTATGAATGTGTGTCTTGCTGTAGACTGTGTGGAATTCCCCAAACTGCGGGGAACCTCAACTTGGTTGTGAAGGATGTCTGCTAATTACTAGTTGAAAGATCCTCAGTTTCATTGATACGTTTGCTCAGGTCAGGTTGCTAGTCAAGTCAAAAGAAAATATTTTTCAATAATGAGTCAAAAAAGAAAGCAAATAAGTTTAGAACGAAAGGTGGAGATTTTGAAGCGGTTTAAATCGGGTGAAAAGGCTGTTGAGATTGGAATATACCTTGGAATAGCCCCTTCTACAGTAAAATCTATTTGTTCCAGAGACGCTGATAAAATTGAAAAATTTGCTGAAACAGCCACTTCATTACAACATACACAATTTATAAAAATAAGAAGTCCTTTAATGAAAAAAATGGAATCACTGTTATGCATTTGGATTGAGATTCAAAATCAGCGAATAATGCCACTGGGTCAAATGATAATTTAGAAGAAAGCTTTAACTTTATTTGACGAACTTAATGAAAATTATCCATTATCAAGTGCCGAAAGTAGAGAAGTATTTGAAGCAAACAGAGTTTGGTTTCAGCGTTTTAAAACTCGTGCAAATTTGCATAACATGCATTAAAAGGCGAATCTGCTAGTGCAGATACTTCAGCTGCAGGCAAATTCAAACATGAACTGAAAGCAATCATTCAAGAAGTTGGATATTCTGCAAAACAAGTCTTAAACGCTGATGAAACGGGACTTTTTTTTTGGAAACGTTTGCCAGGAAGGACGTACATTTCGAAATCCGGGAAATCTGCCTCTGGTTATAAAGTAAGTAAAGATAGACTTTTGGGAGGAAATGCAGCGGGAGATTTTAAATTTAATTTACCACTCTGAAAATCCGAGAGCTTTCAAAAATGTTAAAAAGAGCGATCTTCTCGTTCATTGGCGTGCAAATAAAAAAGCATGGATGACTGCATTCTTATTTCAAAATTGGATGGACAATTGTGCTGTTCCTGAAGTGAAAGCTTATTGTTCTTCACAAAATATTGACTTCAAAGTGCTATTATTGTATTACTAGACAATGCACCAGGTCACCCTGTTTCTTCTGATGATTATTCTGAAAATATAAAGGTGATATTTATGCTCCCAAATAGCACATCAATGATATAGCCCATGGATCAAGGTGTTATATCCAACTTGAAGTCCTATTGTTTGCAACGAACATTTAATCAACTTCGAAACGCAACTGATGGAGAAGATTTCCCCACCATGAAAGAATTTTGGAACAACTTTAATATCATGATGGCTATTGAAAATATAAAGTATAAACCTATCTTGGGAAGAAGTATAAGAATCGTGCATGAACGGAACTTGGCGCCAATTATGGCCTGAATGCATTATAAAAGACATGGAAGATATTAATGATGTTCCGCACATTTGTAAAGAACTTGCAGAATCGGCTAGAAATGCGAATTTTGAAGGAATGGAAGAAGGAGATATTAATGAGCTTCTGTTATACGTCGAAGAGCTAAATAACGAAAGTTTGATTGCAATAGCGATAAACAATGCGGTGAACGATGAAATATTTACACCTGAAACCGGAGCAGAACACAAAAATCTTACCACAGCTAAAATTTCTGAAGCGATGCAGTTGATATCGCAAGCAATGGACATTTTTGAAAATAATGATCCGGACGAAGGTCGCATTTTAAAAGTATCTAGAGATGTATCCGCAGCTATTGATTGTTATAAGAAAATTTATTTAGAAAAAAAAAAAACTCACAATCCATAAAACTTTAGATGATTTCATACGAAACTCTCCAAGATTGCCAAGTTAGACTGTGGAAATAGATTCAGATGACTCAAGCTCAGAATAGAAAATGGAACAAATCGAATCAGACTTTTATTTTTATACTATGAATTCGTACTTTTAATTGTTATCTTATTATTTTTGTTGCGTTTTTTCATGAATTATTATATTTTTTTTTAATAAAAACTTGTTTTTAAAAATATTAAAAAAATTTTTTTTTGAAAAATCATTTTTTTTAGCTTATATGGGACCAATGAAATAAAATAAATATGTATGTAATTATGTTTATACAAATGTATGTATACAAAATCGTGTTTCGGTTTGCGTCATTTCGATTTGCGTCGCAACTTTCCGGTCCCAATTAGCGACGCAAACCGGGGTATTGGTGTATTTATAATTAAAATTAAAAAAAAAATCAGTTAGTCGTGATTTACATTACCAACAGTATCCATATGGGTTCGTAACTTGAAAAGCATTTTCCATCATTTTTCTTAGTAAATTTTTTTTTTAGTTTTTCAACTCCAATTTTCGCCTCATTGTATAAGCTGAATGTAATTTCGTGTAATGCCTCTAGACCTTGTTCGTCATCTTCAGAACTGCTTCCGATGTCGACAATGTTTTGAACTTGTACTTCTGTCATTATATCATCGTCTATGTGTACATCTCCATCAATGTGTATGAAGCTTTCTGAATCAACATTGGATTGGCACTCATGAAGAAGTCTTGAAATTGTTCTCAGATGTGCCAATGGTAGATCATCTTCTGGGTCAAATTGATGAAGTTCTGTCGTGAATGGTGCTCCAAAACCAGATTTTTTTAAAAACAGTTTACAATTGTTGTCGCTTTTACTTGCTCCCACGCAGTGTTAATAAAATAGATGACATCCAAAACGTTTGCTTTTTCCAGAGCGCTTACATTCCCAGCATCATAATCTTGTTGAAAATATGCTTCAACATAAATGAACGATAATACGAGTAAAATTTAAAATTGCTTAAATACAACATTTTTGTATTTTTAAAGGAACACTTCTTTTCTTTTTAAGTTCCATTCTCTTGTCAAAAGATATGAGCCAATCGGTCATAATTTCTTGGGCCATCCAAGATTTATTGTTATTTCTTCATTCATCTGGAAGCTGGTCATGTTTTAAGTTACCAAAAGCAAACGCTCGTGGACGAAACGATTTGCCTATGACTTAGACCTTTTCTTTTTCACCTGCCACATTTGCCACTGTAAGATAGTGAGACGCACTTTCGAAAATTTTCCGCCTGTGCATGTTTGCACAGGTAGAGCCCTGGAAAAAGCCCTGTTTCGTCGGCCTTGAAAGTGCAATCAGTACTGTAATTTTGCGTAATTGAAGGTAACTTTTCTAAAAATGACTTGTAAAGTCGATTCTTTTGTCTTTATCGTTCGCATAGGTACCATGAACAAAAAAGTTTTGCTGAAAAGAATTTTGTCCGCCTGAGCGAATTAAATTTACCAAATTGCTACGATGTCCTTGTCCGCGTGCGGGTAAGGGAGTGTTCAAAATCCACGGTCGTGAGAAATTGCTCGCTCAAGGGGATTGTCCACCTAAGAGAGGTGTCCGTAATAAGAGCTTTCACTGTATAACAAATACGTAAATTTTATTTTCCAATTAAAAATATGCATACAGTGCCGGAAAAAGTTTGGGAACATAGCCTATAGATTCACAATTTCGTTCTACCATATAATCCCTTATAGTTAAATACATGAAACTAGGCATAACGATCCATTTTCATATTTTCTATTAACTCTTAAAAGAAACAAGTATTTGAACAACACCTCGTAAGACTCGCGGATAAAAGTATGGAAACATGTAGTTTTTGATTAACAACTCGTATTTCTATTTTATATATAGTGCTTCCCCCTTTTGCTTTAATAACCGCTCTGCATAACCTTTCCATAATGAAACTGTGATGTTTTGCCACTCATAAACTATCGCTTTATACAGTGCAACCTCGATATAACGAAACCTGAAGGGAATTAGAGAATATTCGACATACCAATAATTCGTTATATAGAAGTTAGATTAATATCTAAGATTCTTTTAAACGAGGTAAAAATTTTTTTTTTAATAATCTCAACTTTACATATGTACATATGTAGGTACTAATCTGCTTAACCGGTTATAGCGAACGATTTTCACTAATACAAACACACTAATGCAAACCATTGCACCACTGCAAACTTTAATACTAAGAATATTGAAATGCATTATTTAACATCAAACAACAATGATTGTCTTACGATATACTGGTTATGTCTGAACATGTCGAGACATGAATTATTCTGAAATTGAGTGTGCATAATTTATAGCATTCGTTATGTAAAGGTTTAAATTCGTAAAATTCGTTAAATAGAGGTAAATAATAATTTCACTTTATATGTACTTTGCAAACATTGGAAATTCGTTATAAAAAGGTTTTTTGGCAAATGTATTCGTGTAATGTAAAGGTATATTTTGCATTAGCTCTTACGGACAGAATTAGGGGATTTCGAAGTATTCGTTAAATCGTTAAATTGAGGTTCGTTATATTAAGGTTACACTATACAACGCATTTTGGTCCCCCGTCCAATTATCAAGCTAAAGATTGAATACATTTTAAACAGTAAAAAGCTTTAAAAGTCTTAACGATAGCCATTTAAAAAAAAGCTAATTACAGATCATATTTCACAGCTATCTTTAATTATTTTTATTTTAAAGAAACATTGATTTATTTATTTAATAAAAAAAATGTCACTCTATGCATGGCAACTCAGTTTTGTTTTGTATTTATTAAGGAAATAAATATGGAGTAGATTTTATAGGAAAATTAGTGAGTAATTGTTTGCAATATTTTTTTTTGTAAAGAACTAACACACAAGTGATTATGACTACACTTAAAGTGACTTTAAGTTTTTATGGAAATGGGACCGGAAGAGAAAGAACGATTTTTGGGCTCAGTGGTTTAGCTCCGTAGGTGGCATCCAACATTAAATGGGCCGACTAAATTAATAGTTGCCTCAAAAAGAAAAAAAAATGTCTTCCGCGGCACGTCTAGTATTGAACTCCGAATTGTCCGATTTGGAAGCCAATACACTACCACTTGATCCACGGCCACCCACAAAGGCAGGAATACGAGTGAAAGACTAAGACCGCTAAGTGGTATTTATTAGTTTTATGGAGTAAGTATCATTTTGATGAGCATTACTTTTTACTTTATTCGGATTTTCCTTTTTTTTTAACCAAAAAAAAAAAGGTAACATAATGAGAAAAGCACAAAATAGTACAGTTATATCAGTGAAATCAGTTGGCCAGTCTACAACGCAGGTCTCTTAAATCTGCTCTCACAAACATTAAAATTTTAATAAACAGGACTTTGCAACAACAAATATATACCCCTATTCTGCTAAATGTCGTGCGCAATGATCGAAAATCGAAGGGAATGACTCCCCGTATGCACTAAACGAAGGAACCGGAGTCGTCAACACAAATCTGTCATCGAATCATCCGCAGTTATTTTGTTGCGTTAGTGCTTTTTTCTCAAAGGTTTGTATAGAAAATGTAAGTAAACAATATTCAATAAATATAGGGTTTTCCAATAAGGACTACACAACTTTTTTTTTTAATAAAACGCAAACCATTTGAGATATTTCAAAAACTTTATTATCGGCTTGAAGTACAATCAAAACATTTATGAATGGAACTCGACTTGGTTCATATGGCCATCGCGGGCCCGTTTGCAGCGGTTGACTCTTTGGATCCAATTTTCAACGACTCGGCCACACATTTCGGCCGAAACGGCCGCTATTTCAGTGTGTTGGCATAAACCAATGACTTAACGTACCCCACAGAAAATAGTCAAGTGGCGTTAAATCGCACGAACGAGGCGGCCAATCGACTGGACCATTTCTTGAGATAACACGCTCACCATACTTTTTAATAATCACATGTCGATTTTCACCCGACCAATAACGCATATTTTGCTTATTGACGAACCCATTGAGCCAAAAATGAGCTTCGTCACTGAAGATGATTTTGCGATGAAATTCATCATCTTGGCGCATCTTCTCCAGAACCCAATCGGAGAACGTACGTCGCTTCAAATGGTCCATCGGCTTCAATTCTTGAGTCAGCTTGATCTTGTATGAGTGCAAACCAAGATCTTTACGCAAAATACACCATAATGTCGTCTGAGCGATGCCCAATTCTTGAGAACGCCGTGGAATTGACTGATTTGAATCGTTTGCTACGGACGCCTGAACGGCAGCGATATTTTCGACACTTCGATCAACCCGTTGTCTCACTGACACGGCAACATCACACAACGAATATGTAGACTCAAATTTTTGCACTAGACTTGTTATTGCCTGTCTACTAGGGCGAGGATTACGACCGAAAATTATAGTTAACGCTGTTAAAGTTGCAGTCACCGACTCCGAATTTCGGTAGAAAATTTTTATAATTTGCAGACGTTGCTCGTTCGTGTACTTTACCATGATGAAAATGTTGAGTTTACTGAATAAATTGACAGTGACAGTTGGCTGATTAGTGAAAAAGAGTGCGTTCACAACTTAAATTCAAAGTTGTCAAGTCCCTATTGGAAAAAACCCTTTATGTGTTTATGAAAATGTTATTGGTAAATTGTTTATTGTAGGAAAAAATAAGAAACTAACAAGCAGGCAGCCAATTTTTGTTTTATCGAGCTTTGAATGTAATCTTCATCAATTAAAATTACGTCGTATCCTTAGCTGCCAATAATTTTAGCAAGAATTTGATAGTATGTACTTCCTTCCACAACCGTTTTCAGTCGCTCTGAGAGTTCTTGTAACGAAAATCGCTCTTTTTCACTATCCGCTTTAATGATCATATGGTCACGTTTAAGTTGAAGTCTGTCTTCCTGGTCCAGGAAGCGGGTCCCGCTGTTCTCATCGTCACTTTGTGTGGAGATGATGAGAGTGTACGATGTACTTCAAATTTATCCAGCCCTGTCCTCCATTTTTTTTGCGGGACATACCTACTTGTAGATTGAACTTCTGGCTGAATTCTTAAACGTCAAAAAATGTGCATCATTATTAAATACTTCGAAATTTGATTTGTGATGTTTTGAAACGCTATTTGCACACATCCCCAGCTGTTGTTTTAATTTAATAAAATCCTGAAGATGAGTCAAGACAGTGTAAAATAATATAAAAATAAACAATATAAAATAAGAAAAATTACTTACTTGGCGTAGGCTGCTTCTGTATAATTTTCAAGCTAAAATATTGCATCAGGTCTTTTTGTGATGTAAAAATTATTTTTATTTGCGCAGTACATGCGATTGGAAACGTTATGCATTGTATCACTATAGTAATGTTGCGTTACGAAACACTGGACATTGCAGTACTGCATTAAGGAATTCAGCCTCTTCCTTATTCTCATATTTCTTTGTAATTCTTCTGACAAATCGTCTTGAAATCCCAGCGTATCCAGTCGGGTTTTCCAAACCTTGACTAGTGCTTTTTCTTACTTTATTTTTATAGATACGTATTTCGACAGTACAGGCTTGACTTCCAATGGGTTTTCCTTTTCCCAAGTATTCCATTTTGTGTGTTTCCCTAAAACGTTAAGTTATTTATCGAATATCAAACTATAAAAGTTTTATTGCACTCAGGGGAACAAAAACTGCAAAATAAACTTGTAGGGGAGCAGTTGTATAGAAAAGGTATACAGTTGAGTTACGCATTGTAAAATTTAAGCGAAAGCATCAAAATTGTCTCTTAATACGCTTATTGAAATTTTTCTTCCCTCTCACAGCGCATGTGGTCGATGACCAACTGATTTGCGTCGAGCTAAACCAACGAAATGACTACACAACTTTTTCGAGAAAAAGACAATGAAAATCAACAGCGAAAAAAGCAACATGTACATCTTTCCTTTTTGACGATTTTGTTACAAATCGGAAATGAAAGTTTGTGCATACACAAGTCCGTATGTGTACAAATTTTTTTGCCCACGATAACACCCGAACGAAAAGTACGAGTATTATACTCGTACTATCGATTTGGATTTTTGGTCGGATAATGCGTCTCCATGCCGAACCGCGGCCATTAGATTTTGACCAACATCTGCCGATGACTTCTTTAATTATTAAAAAAAAAAAACACAAAATACAATTAATTTCTTCTTAAAAGTTGGGCGCTCTTTCGAAATTTTTTCAGCGCTAATCGATTTCGATTCTTCTTTTTTTTTATTTAATTTTATTAAAATATTAATATAAATTCATAATAAAGTATTTTTAAAGATTTCAAGTAAAGTACTAACAATTTTTAGAAATAGGTATCATTGTAGAAGCAAGTGACTAGAGGCGAATATTTTGTGTTTTTTGTGGGGTAATTACAAAAACGTTTAACTTCAAAGATGCAATCTTTTCAAAAAAGGTATAAGATAAATGAGTATATACAAAAATAAAATAGTTTATAGATTTCAAGCAGAGTTCAACATTGTTTTGACTGTAGAGCTATCCATGTTAAGAAGCCATTTTTTAACTTTACTGAAGAATAAATTGGGTTGTACTCTTCTTATTTCAAGTGGTAATTTTTTAAAGAGCTTAGGCGCCGCCGCACTATAGTAATTTTAAAAATGTGTTTTTCTAGCTACCGGAATGTTTACTATTGCCATATTATTAAGTCTTAGCCCCTTAGCATTTGAACTTTTGGGAGTAATGCGAAAGAGAGGCCAAATATTTGTCCATCTGTTAACTTTGCAGATAATTCTTATTAGGGGTTTGTGGGCAATGTTTAGTACTTAGGTTGTGCAATTGGAAGTTTCACTCCAACTTGCAATACCATATTGTAACTTATAATGAGCAAGTCCGTAATATATCATTACCATAATCTTTAAGCAATGTGGTTTCAAAAGATATATTTTACGCGTAACAGATAACATATATTTTCTTAACTCCTCTACATTCGCTTTTCGTTTTAGTTTTTATCGATTAAAACCCCTATATACTTACAACTTTCAACAGTTTCGATTTTAAAACAATCTGGACTAAACACATAAACTTCAGAAAAGTTATTTTTCCCGCACATGTGGGGCAACGGAACGGAAAAAAATGTCAGATTCATTAGGACAAGAACCTTTTAAGTTACAAATCATTAACTTTGTTTTTTCACTTACAAATAATTCATGTTTGGCGAAACATTGTCGTAGTATTTGTACGTCCTTATGAAGCTTTACCATTGAGTCAAACAATTTATTTTTTGTATACGTAAATGAGATGTCATCAGCAAAAGCTGTTGATTTTGAATGCCTCAAACAAGATTAAATAAAACGACTTATGAAAACTTTATAATTATTTTATTAACTATGGGCAATTCAGCTCAAGACAAAATTCTATAGAGGGTAACCCTATGGCTCGACCGTCTGGTATGGTGGTTGCTACAAGAGTGATCTCTGATGGTCTTGCATAATTTTATCAGACAGCAATTAACCACACACCAGTCGCTAGAAACCAGTATTTTGACGTCATTAGTGGTCCAATATTCATTGAACAATAGCATCGCGGTAATCAATAATTTCATAATCAAAGTACAAAAAAAAAAAAAAAACGGTTCCCGAAAGTGTGTGTGCCCCTGCAGTGATAATTATGACCAAAAATTAGAATTACTTTTAACATTAGATAAAGAGGAAAAATAAACAACATAAGGAGTATGTTCGAGCCATAGGGTAATAGCAATATGTTTGACAAAAGTTAAATTTAACAACATAATAACAAATTCGAACATTAAATATTTTAATAATGAACAAGTATTATTCGTTTCTCAACAGCTGTAATGTGACTGCTAAAATTTTGTAAAAATAAAGAGTTTACGTATATTAGAAATAAAATTGGTCTAAGACCGATCCATGAGGTACCCCAATACTAATTTTTAATTCATCGCTGTAATTTCCATCAAGTTTCGCTCGTTGTGTTCTTCCTGACAAGTGTAATGAAAACCAGTGATGTATTACTCCTCTCAATAAGAGTAGATATATTGTGATTGACCATATCGAACGCTTTAATCATATCTATAAATAGAGCTATACACATACTATTATTATTAAAACCTTCACTGATTTGACTACACAATTTAAGAATTGCATCTTCAGTGGATTTCCCCTCTCAAGAGCCAAATTGTTTATTAGCAAAGAAATTATTTCTGTTGAGAAATGATACTACGCGCACTTTAAAAAGTTTTTCAAATACTGGGTTTACAAAACGTTGGGAGTAGGTATAGAGATTGGTCTATATTGAGACATTGAACTTCGATTACCTTTTTTGAACAAGGGAATAATTTCAGCAGATTTTAAAGACGAGGGAAAGATACCACAATTGACACTCAAATTAAATAAGTGACTCAACATATCGACGATAAACAGTGAAATAGTATGTTTCAGAATTCAGTTTGTGATATTGTCGGAAGAACTAGAGTTTTTGTTATCAAGGGACATGATTTGTTTATGGATTGAGTTCCAACAGACACAAAGAATTGGTGAAATTGATTGGCAATGGTCACTGGTTCAGATATTAATGTACCTCCAACTTCATTTTTAAAAATGTTGTCCTTATCTTATCAGTTTGTCTGTTAAGGACTACGGCCGAAAACGTTTTAAATTTAAGGTCTTTGTATTCAGTGTTTCAGTACAACTTGCTATATGATTTCTTAAAATATTAAAAAAAAGTATTGTAAGCTTTAAGGGTCATATCTACGAGGGCGGGTCAATAAGTCCGTGACTTTTGGAATAAAACACAGATTTTTTGATAAAAAAATAATTTTATTTGTCAACGTAGTCTCCCTTGAGCTCTATACACTTTGTCCAATGCTTCTCCAATTTTTTTTATCCCTTCCAAAATAAAATGATTTGTCGAGGTCCTCAAAATAGGCCTTTGTTTGCGAGATGACTTCATCATTGGAGTCAAATCTTTTTCCACCAAGCCATTTCTTCAGGTTTGGGAACAAGAAGTAGTCGCTCGGAGCCAAATCTGGAGAATAGGGTGGATGAGGGAGCAATTCATAGCCCAATTCATGGATTTTTGCCATGGCAACTGCACATGTGTGCACCCTTGCATTGTCTTGGTGGAAAAGAACTTTTTTCTTGGCCAAATGAGGTCGGTTTTTTTTCAAATCGTCATTGAATCGGTCCAATAAGTTGGCATAATATTCCCCATTGATTGTTCTTCCCTTTTGAAGGTAGTCAATGTGGATTATCCCGCGTGCATCCCAAAAAACAGTCGCCATAACTTTATTGGCTGACAAACCCACCTTGGCCTTCTTTGGCGCCGATTCACCCTTAGAAACCCACTGTTTTGACTGTTGTTTGTTCTCTGGTGTGTTGTGATGGATCCATGTTTCGTCCACGGTTACAAAACGGCGCAAAAACTCCTCCATATTGCGATTAAACAACGCCAAACCTTCCTGTGAAGTGAAGCACACGAAATTCACTTTTTTCCATTTTCTCCTCAAATTAGTGAGTAGTCTGATAAAAATAGCTGTCAAACACAAACTAACTGACGCAGCAAGTTTAAATTTTGACAGGAGTCAACTGACAGATGCCTGTTGACAGGAGCAGTGTTGCTGTTTCAGTAAAGAGGTCAGAAATTCAAAAAGTCACGGACTTATTGACCCGGCCTCGTATCTATCCGGTTCAATTGGAGTTTCTCTATATTTAAATTATGAGTGATTATAATCTAATAGTTTAGCACTTCAGCAGATAGTTTACGAGTATGTAGGAATTGTTTGGCTAACCTTACGAAAATATGATCAACACATGTTTGCGATGAGTCTGTGATTCGAGTCGGCTCCAATATAAGAGGTCCCAAGCCATATGATGACATTAGAAGCATGTAATTATCCGTTTCTATATTATTTCTTAAAATATCTGTTAGTATCTTCTTATTAACATCTTTAAGTAAGCTTTTTATCTGCTCTATAAAAATGTTCTTAAATTGTTTTTATGCAATCGATAACGCAAAAATTGTAAACTTTCCGTTACGTACGAGTATATGGTAATTAATTTGCAGGATATCGGCACTGCTTAAACTAATCTGTAGAGCATCACATTGGTACACTTTTTTATGTATACAATGACACCACCTGAGCAGTTCGGATACTGATCGTAGCCAGGAATGGTACAATTAGATATTTCATAGTCGTACAACCAAATCTCAGATAAAACATTAAAATCAGCATTAAGTTTATAAGCATTTAAGTGAGCTAAAAATGAATTTAAGTTTTCTGTCATACTACGTATGTTTTGATGGATAATCAGTGTAGAAAGGGTGGGACTAGCATAATTTTTTGAGTAAGTTGAGTTATTTTTGAACATATAAATTGATTAATTATATGATAGATTTATAATTTATTGAGGTCATCAAAACACCTCACTTTAATAGCAGTATCTCCCTCATTCTTACGCAAAAATATTATGCTATTCCTCATCCAAATATATTTACTTAAATTGTTTTTCTATCCTAATTTTTCTTTTAGTAGCAGTGAAGAGTTCTCGCATGTGAGACGTTACGCTGTCGTTGATGAAGATTTGAGAGCCATCCTGATTGTCGCCCAGTAGTTTAGTTTTTAGTGTTTGCCTTTTCTAATGTTTCATTCTCATAATTTTCTATTTTGTAAGTTGACGAGTAAAACTAAGAGATAAGGCGTTGGTAGTGGGCTTGGGCACGTTTTTTGAAGTACGCGCAGTTTTCTTTGCTTTGACTTGATTTACGAAACAAGAGTTAACGTCGCGTTCATCCAAATCGACGCCTACACCGTCGCGTACAATTTTCAATGCGGTTTGTAGTGCCCTTGAATTGTCAACATCTGACACATTGAAGATTTCAATTGCATTACTTAGTTTTGATTGTTCTAATAAATTAATATAATACGTTCCCGCAAAACATTCATTGTCGTTTTAAGTTCTATGTTTTCATTTTCTAGCACAGTTAGTTTTGATAAACAGTCCTGTTTGAATTTTTTTAATTTTTGTGTTTTAATAAAAACCACTTCAAATGTTATATTGTCATTTGTTTGTTTTTCTTTTTCAACTCTATCAGCTGGTGTCTTAAGATTATAAGAAACTGGAAGTGGGATATCAGCAGAGAAAGAGTTTCTTCGCTATGTATTGCACTGAGTGCATCTCCAGCTCTTACGAGTTTTCGAGATCAACGAACCCATTCGCACACTTTGCATGAAAAAGTTTTTTGTAGTCGTTGCACTCAATTTTAATGTCACTACGTTCAACTTTTTTCTCACAAAGACAAATCGTTTTGTTTTATTTTATTAATGAAATAGGTATGTAAAAAACAAGACTTGACAAAACTATTATTTTATATGTACTTTGCTTCAATTTACTTTAAAAATTAAGAAGTAAATTGAATTATTATTTAAGCTAATCTAGACACGTGTATACCCCACACAATATTCACTCATCGACAGGAGAAGTTAAAAAGATTTGTTGATATATCTATTAATATATCACACATTTAACCAAAATGTAAAAAAAATGGCCATTTGGTATCGATATCCGCAGTGAAGTTTTTAACTTAGAGTGCCCGCATGGGGCCATTAAGTTAGAATAAGATTATTTTAAAGTAATTTAAGCTAATTTTTAAGCGTTTTTTGTTTAGCATATAAGAGTAACTTAAGTTAAAAAATAAAAATGCATAGAAACTGAAACTGAACTCCGCAGTGAAGTAAAAAATTCCCCAGAAAACGATCCCCAGTGGCCTAGTTTGCACTCGACTAATAAGAAAACAAACGCTAACGTCAAGTAATACCGCAAAGGTACAATTTTCGGGAATACCCGCTCCTCATTTGTGATTCTTTTGTGTGTTTTTTTTTTTTTTTTTTTTTTTTTGCTTTCTGCTTGAAGATGCTGTTCACTATATCGAGGTGTTTACTATATCGAGCAGTTCACTATATCGGGTGTTCTCTATCCAGACACGACTGTAATTCTTTCAGCAGAATCCTCAGGCAGCAACATAATAATAACAGTTTCACTTTGCTAGTAATTTTCAGAAAAATAAAAATAAAAATCTTACCTACTGTTGAAGTGAGAATGCGGGTGAATTCATACACGTAAGCGTTTCTATTTTAATACAATCGCAGATCTTTCCCCGTGTGTTTTTCAACGCATTCACTTTGGGCTTAACTTAGTACGATCGGCATTTGTTTTAAATGCAAAAACGTCATGTCAGTGCAAGAAAAAAGTAGTATTCAACTAAATCTTCCTTTTTTTTTTTTTTTTTTTTTTTTTTTTTTTTTTTTTTTTTTCAAAAGAAAAAGGTTATTTATTTCTTTGCTCTTCAAAAAACACAAAATTTTAACTTTAACTTTTTCTGTAGCCTCGATTGAAATGCCTAACTAATCTGCACAAGTATGACATTTATGAACACAAGTTTCATGCAGTTTGGCTAAGCTAGTTCTGCAGAAAATCTGCATTATTGAAAGCAACTAATGCAGTTCTTTTTTAGTATAACATTTTTGAAAACACAGCTTAATACTTTTTTCACTAGCAGTCACTTATGATTTCGCTTTATTTTCCGATTTAGTCTTGAAGTTTGGGATATACTCGTACATAGTTTGCATAAAACGAATGCTTAGTTTTGCAGTCTAGAGAAACACAAGGTAAGTATTAGTACGAATATTTGTAGTTGGTAGTTGAGAAATATGATATAAAGAAAACTGAAATAAAAATTATTGAAAATAACTTCGAAATTTTGTTCAACATTTTTTTTTTTTTAAACACGTTAGAGCTTTATTAGAATACATTTTTGTTCCAGCCAGATTATGCAGATGCTAACGTACATATCGAACCTGATGGTTGCATTAATAAATGCTATTACCCCATTAGTTCGACCGATTTTGTCACATGTGATCCATTTTACCCAGTACGTCATTTGTACACACTTTCTTTTACCTGTAATCTACGAGTATGTGCAATCTAGTTCTTTAGTGTCCATTGTCGGTTCTCACTTATCGTTCCCTGACTAAACGTAGCAGGGAATGGCTTTGATATATGTAGGTGCTTGTTTGCATTCAACAATGTCATGTCAGTGCAAGGAATATTCAGCCAAATCTGAGATTTGTTTTTTTTTTTTTTTTTTCAAATGAAAAAGGTTATTTTTATTATATACGAGGGCGGGTCAATAAGTCCGTGACTTTTGGAATAAAACACAGATTTTTTGATAAAAAAATAATTTTATTTTTCAACGTAGTCTCCCTTGAGATCTATACACTTTGTCCAACGCTTCTCAAATTTTTTTATCCCTTCCAAAAAAAATGATTTGTCGTGGTCCTCAAAATAGGCCTTTGTTTGCGAGATGACTTCATCATTGGAGTCAAATCTTTTTCCACCAAGCCATTTCTTCAGGTTTGGGAACAAGAAGTAGTCGCTCGGAGCCAAATCTGGAGAATAGGGTGGATGAGGGAGCCCAATTCATGGATTTTTGCCATGGCAACTGCACATGTGTGCACCCTTGCATTGTCTTGGTGGAGAAGAACTTTTTTCTTGGCCAAATGAGGTCGGTTTTTTTTCAAATCGTCATTGAATCGGTCCAATAAGTTGGCATAATATTCCCCATTGATTGTTCTTCCCTTTTGAAGGTAGTCAATGTGGATTATCCCGCGTGCATCCCAAAAAACAGTCGCCATAACTTTATTGGCTGACAAACCCACCTTGGCCTTCTTTGGCGCCGATTCACCCTTAGAAACCCACTGTTTTGACTGTTGTTTGTTCTCTGGTGTGTTGTGATGGATCCATGTTTCGTCCACGGTTACAAAACGGCGCAAAAACTCCTCCATATTGCGATTAAACAACGCCAAACCTTCCTGTGAAGTGAAGTACACGAAATTCACTTTTTTCCATTTTCTCCTCAAATTAGTGAGTAGTCTGATAAAAATAGCTGTCAAACACAAACTAGCTGACGCAGTAAGTTTAAATTTTGACAGGAGTCAACTGACAGATGCCTGTTGACAGGAGCAGTGTTGCTGTTTCAGTAAAGAGGTCAGAAATTCAAAAAGTCACTGACTTATTGACCCGCCCTCGTATTTCCTCATCAAAAAACAAATCTATTCCGCACTAAAGTCTAACTTCTCTGCAGCCACAATATGGCGATATGTTGACGTTTATGAACACAAGGGTAATACAATTTGGCTAAATTAGATCTTTGTGAATATGACATTTTTGAAAACACCCTGTTCCTTAACACTTTTCTCTAGCGGTCAGTTACGATTTTTCTTTCTTTTTCGATTCAGTCTTGACATTTTGGAGTTTGCACAAAACGAATGCCTAATTTTACAGTCTAGAGAAACATAAGGTAAGTATTGTAACGAATATTTCCAATTGGCTGTTGAAAAATATTACATACAAGAAAACAAATACAGATTATTGAAAATAACGTCGAAACTCAGTTCAACACTTTTATTGTTGAAATTTTAAATACATTTACATTACATTTCTTTGTTGTATGAACTCGTAAATCTCTGTAGGTACAAAAAATACAATCTTAAAACACGTTAGAGCTTTATTACAGTACATTTTTGTTTCAGGCAGATTGTGCAGCTGCTATCTTACGTATCGAAACTGATGATTATATTGATAAAGGCTATTACACCGTTAGTGTTCGTTCATTATCGTCATATGTGATGATCCATTTTACGCAGTACGTCATTTCTAAATACTATTATAAAATAGTAATGAAGCCGTGTCTGCACATTGAATACATTTTCAAAAAAATAGTTTGGTTATGTCATATGGTTATATCTATACGAGAACCAATTTTGTTTTGTTTAGAATTTTTGTCCGTTTGTCCGAGCATCTCAAAAAACAACTACTGAACCAATTGTAATGAGGTTTCCACTGTTCGAATGCACATTTCTCAAAAATTGTGAAATTACATACGTATGTAGGTATATATATGTACTAACAAATATTGTTCAAAACCAGAGAGATGCAGTCGCCGACTTAGCGAAAGCATAAAATTCATACATACGAGTACATGAAACGAAAAAAAAAAAAAAAAAAAACAAGTTATCGTTTTTAATGCTCACTGGCGTACTATAGGTACCAATGATATTTGCTGGGTTGTAATTGGAATTCGTAAGGTAAATAAATCTACTAATATTAATCATTTGGGGTAACGCATAGAAATGAGTAATACGAGTATCTTAAAATTTTTGTTATATATTAGGTGTGTTTTTTTGGTAATCTATATAGGCTTAACAAATATTTTTCATGTAAATTACACTAACAACTTAGCCTATTTAGAATAACGAAATCTGGATAACTATCCAGCCCTATTTCCTTAGCCTCGAAAAACTGTGCTACCAAACCATTTTTCCCCGATTGTTATCGAATATGTCAAAAGTGAGACGTCAGTCACAAGAAAAATAATTTTGCTATGTAGAGTAGCGAGCAAAACTAGATACACAATTGGTCATTTCATAATTTTTAACGAATAAAACATTTTCTTCTAAATCAAATACTTTAAGAGTTTGAAATTCAGTTTTCTTATTATTATTCAAAAAATTATTACAAAAAAATTACTTAAGTTTGTTTTTCTTCTAGTTTACCGTTAATATTCAATTTTTCATAGCTGTGGGTTAGCGTAGGGACCGAGAGAGCAAATATTCCTAATCATATCATTGAAAAATTGGTTGAAAGTATGCCAAAGCGAATAAAAAGTGTCATCAAGAATAAAGGTTTATGGACCAAATATTAAAATGAATAAAAAATGGACTATTACCAAAACGTGCAAAAGTAGATACATGGAGTTATACAACATTTTGGAAGAATTAAGGCTTATGCTAATTATTATTTGTTAATTTTTAAGAAAATTGAATTTCAAACTCTTAAAGTATTTGATTTAGAAGAAAATGTTTTATTCGTTAAAAATTATGAAATGACCAAATATGTATCCAGTTTTGCTCGCCACTGTACATTTAAAAGCCAACAGAAAAATTTACAAATCACAAAACAAAACCAAATGGGTAAACAGAAATGTTATTTCGCTGTGCTGCCAAACTAATGTGCTGAAATTGCTTATCCTGGATAGACGTTTTATTGGCAAGTACTTTTTTAAGCCTATATAGAATACCAAAAAAAAACACACCTATTGTTATGCCTGGAGCGTTTCACAAATGATTAAAATAATAAAAAACGTCACACGCGCGCTGGGGATTCGCCTCCAGTATTTCCTTTGTGTATAGTCAAAAAAAATAAATGGAAACAACCCAAACTGTTGAATAAAGTATCGTCAGTAGAAATGAAGACAATAAGAGAAAAATAAAGCAACACGAAATTTAGCTTATGAATTGCAGTAAATTTTATTGTTCTATTCGTTAGCTGGTCTAGAATTAAACTCACCGATTTTTACTTATTCACTGATACTTATCATCTACCTTAAACTACCTTATGCTGACCTATGCGTTCATGTTTTCTGTATTAAATTCCACGAGCGTTGTTTTTCTCCGGTACTCCGTCGTCTGTGTAATATACGATGAAATATCATATCACAACATTTTCTGTGGGAACATTTTTGTTTGACAATTTTCCTTCGTCAGCATCACACCTTCCTTCCTAACAATATATCCAGCAGTCTACAACGAATTAAAATTTAAACCGGATACGCCGTATTTCTGTAATGATGATGTGCATTATAATTGATATGCAAATGTAAGAAAAATTGTATTATTTAGGAGTTTGACCGCTGTGTGGAATAACAGAGTAATTCGTGAATTTGATTAAATGTGTCCGGCCTCTCTGCGCATGAGATGAAGTTCAAAGTTGGGGCATCTCTAAGGCTCATGCGCAACTTAGATCCACCGAAACTATGCAAAAGGACTCCGCGTCAAAAAACAACTAAGGAACATCAAAGAACGCACAATCTTAACCGGATGTGGCCGCGGATAAGCCGTTTTCATCTCATGAATTCCGCTGAATCTTTCTAACCAATTCCTTCTTTCTTTGCACTTCATGGGGAATCGGACTTCCCCATCGCCCTCTGCTTCGCCATGTCGCTGTAGCTTCCAAACGCCTGCTTCGCCCACGGTCAACTCTACGTCGCCTGTTCGATGATCAGGGGCACCTCATTATTTACGCTGCGGAGAATCAAACAAGTAATGTAGTATTCAGAAACGACTTGATTTAAAGTTAACTCCATGCCATTGGTTCCTTCCGGCAAGCAGATGAGTGAATTCACTTCACTCTTAACATCTCTCTACACTGAATAATGAATCGGTTGTTAGTGACAACCTGAAACCAATGAATTAAAAATACTAATGTAAATTACACAAAAATTAATTAAACACTGAATTTACCTTTGTATAATAGAACAGGAAATTAATTTGTTGAGTTGTTATTGGAATGTAACTCTCAAGAGGATATGAGAACACTTTAAACTGATACTAAACACCTCATTCGATTTTAGTCGCGTGCAAAAATCTTTGTCTTCCGGACCCCAGTTGGGATTGAACACAGGACGGTCCGATTGGGAAGCCAATACACTACGACGCGGCACTTATTCATTAAAAGCCTATGTAATATACAGTGCAATATTCGACCATCCGAGACCCTTTATCAATTATTCACTATACTCGAATGCAGTTGCGGATATAAGGTAGTCAGTAAAATTTTTTTTTTAATCTATGTACAGTCGAGTTCTTTAGTGCGAAGTCCATAGTCGGTTCTCACTTGCAGGGAATAGCTTTGATATATGTATATAGGTAAATCTTGTGAGTTTAAATGGTCAGCATTTCTACCTTAGTTCAATCGTAGATTTTTCCTCGTCTGTTTTTGAAGGCATACACAACGTCATGTCTACAAAAACAAGTAATATTCAGCCAAATTTTAAATTTATTTTTATTTTTTTTTTCAAATGAAAAAGGTTATTTTTATTACATATTTCAATAGTTCTTACATCTTTCTAACTTTTCTGCAGTCACAATTGAAATTCATAACTAAACTGCGTCAGTATGGTGATATGTTCACACAAGGGTAATACAGTTTTTCCTAAATTAGATCTGCAGAAAATTTGCATTATTAAACGCAATTTATGAAGGCTCTTTATTAATATAACGTTTTTGAAAACACTCTATTTTTGTTAAAATATACTAGGATTCATGGTACATATATTTGTTCCATACCTTTGTGAATTATTGATCATGGGTGTATCATACATATTTAGTTCCATTTACAATACTCTTAGCAGGGTATGTTCGATGTCCGAATGTACCGTTATCTTAGCTCCTACGAATAATCTTAATATCAATCGTATTGATATCAGTGAGGATGACGTTTTCAAAATTACGATATCCCTTTTATATTGTAAAATGTTTGTGTGGATATAAATGATAGAAATTATTTCTTTCAATACACTCGCTTTATTCATTACAATTAAAATTTACAATTCGATCGCTTTCCTCAACCACTTTTACTTTAACAAATACACTTTATCACTACTCCTAATTCACATTTCAAATTCCACTTAAGAACTGACTTGCACTTCTTGTGGTACGCTGATTTTATTCTCCCCTGACATCTTTCGAGAATGTTCTGTTTTGCATACATCTTTCCATTTTGCTATAATATTCTCTAAAAGTTTCCGTAATGCATTGGTTAAGTCTTCTGCTATCCAAATAGAGATGACGCTGTTCACTTAAGTGGTCATCACAATATTTTTTCGAACTGATCTTATATCATTGTTTTAACCATTGCTGCCCCCTTAATTTAAAACACCTGAATTACTTATTCGTTTGATGGATATTCTTCTTTGGCTATGTTAATTAGTTACCGATAAGCCTGCAAGTCGGTTTAGGTCCCCACTCCTATTGCGCACCACCTTTTTTTTTATTATTTATTTAATTTTTTTTATTTATTTAGTTTTTTTTTTAATTATTTTAGTTTTTTTTAATTTTAGAACAGTACGCACTGTTCTTGGCTTTTCACGCTTTGGTTTATCGATGAGGTTGCCAGTTTCTTTCACTCTTTTCACAAGATAACGAACATACGGAGCTGACGGTGCTTCTCTTCTCCCAAAATCCGTACGCAATTTTCGCACACATTCTGCAACATTACCATGATTTTCAAAGTAATGTCGCAATATTTCCCAGCGTTGTTCAAGCGAATACACAATCATGTTCGTTCAGCGGAAGGATAAAGCTAATTTTCTGTCAAATCAGGCATGAGCTAAGTGTTTACCATTCACGAAATAAGCACTAGTTGAAAAAAAAACGTTAGATGGCGGACCCTTTATTTTCAGAGAGTACCGTTTTCCAGTTGCTTTTTCGATCTGTGAAATGTTGTCAGGAGAGCAGTGTCATCGACAAACCTAACTGAGACAGTCCACTGCTCTTGCGTCATATCACGGGTATGAAGAAGATACAGAAGCGGGCCAATAACATTTCCTTGCTGGTACGCCAGCTGTTCGTTACATAGGACTTCAAGCCTTCACGTACGTCAAACCTTGTCAAATGTTTGTAGTACAATAAGGATTACTCTTGAACAAATCTTTTTTTTTTTTAAAGAGGTTTTTCGGTGACGTCAATGATTCTGGTAAGATGCTTGCTTCTGAACCCAAACTAATAATCAGGAATAGAATTTGTTCGTTGGTTTCTGGCTTTAGGCGCTTCTGTAATATCTTCTAGAGAACTTTGGATATACATATTGTATTATTGGTGGAGTCGAAATGGGTCCGCACGCCTTTTTACTCGGGGGTTGTAGTTTTCTGTTTTTGGAAGCATTATGACTTTCCACGGTTTATTTTTTTAAGTTCCGTTAGTAGCATTTGTCAGGTGTTACTGCTGCTTTGATGTTATTGATAAGCGTTTGATCATCGAACAGGGGGCAAATTCTCGCGCATATTATCAACTAATTGTTGGCAGTTGCTAGTAATCCTTAGACAAATAAAAATTCCTGTGACAAATTCAAAATAAGTTGTTGCTCTGCTAATATTTATTATACTTACTTAAATGTACATATAGGTATTACATATGAATTGTATATACGCTGATCAAAAAAATAATTGGATTAAAATGAAACACCAAAGTACATAGTTAACTTACGATTATTATACAAGTATTTATCTTGTATGTACATGTATAAAAGCGTAATCGAAAAACATTGAATAACGGGCAACTGCTAGTTTATTGCCGTGATGGAATAGAACTTTTTTCTTTGCCAAATGGGGAGTTGTTATTGTCAATTTGTTATCAAATCGGACCAATAATTCATTGTAACACTGCCCTGGGTTCGTGCTTCCTTTCTTAACGAAGTCCATGAGAATTATTTCCTTCGAATCCCAAAAATCTTAGCCGTGACCGTTCCAGTATTCTTCGGAGCAGATTTGCCTAAAAAATTCCATTGTATTCACTGTCGCTTTGTCTCTAGTATTGTGTAGTATTGGATCTAGATTTCATCAACGGTGACGACACGACGCAAAAACTTCTGTTCCATACACTGTCTCGAACTTGACAGCCGTATCCGCTTGTGATCCACTTTGAACAATTGCGGCATCCATCTTTTTCTTTTTCACGCTTACAAGTAACTCACCATATAATATGTATGTTGACTTTCATTCCGTGATTTCATGTAAATGTTGGTCATGACTACGTTTTAAGTGGTCAAAAAGGACTTTTTTTTACACAAATATTGTGAGTTCACATGTGAAGTCGTTACACCCAATGTGCTAGCTCGGTTTGGTGCTTTTGAACAGGGCCTGACCTTGGATTGGAGCAAGTGCATCAGATTCGTTAAATAGTGCTTGGCAAACATCGTTTTCAAATACTTTTCAAAACTAACAGAAAATATTTTTTCCACTAACCTAATCGCAACGCGGCAACACTTCGTAGTTTACATAATTATACACACGCCAAATGCACACTGATACATAACATCAGCTTACAGCCTTTTCCAGTACATGTGTCTGTACTCTGTACGCAACTTCAACAGCATAGAAACGCAGTTGCAGTTCATCCAATAAAATATCCTCTTTCATCGAACTTATAACTTAATATTCACGCCTTTTTTGTTGTCTGTGCTTCAGAGGGGTTGTATCATGCCGCACCATACGTCAAAAATTCTGCGCCATAACCAGCTGAAATCACAGAAAACACTGTCAAATTAAACTTATGCGAATTATTTACAACAAATAAAATTGGTTCCAAAGGTAAGCTGTTCTATGCAAAAGGTAGAAGAGAATGTGTGAGCTTCTATCGCATTGAGTTGTATATTATATGTCTGTATATTTCATAGTAGGTACGCGCTTCTTATGTTAAGATTTTATTGTGTATGTTATGTTAGAGCATGTTTTCTTTTTTGCACAGATTTGTTTTCGGATAATTTAAGAATTGTACTTTAATTTTGAGAATTTAGAAAACCCGGTCAGTCTTAAAGTAACATGTATATAATTTGTCTCTTTTTTGTAATTGTTTATTTCTAAAGTGTAAAAAAAAGTTCCTGTATACAATTGAGTCAAATCGGTTAAAAAATATTTTCAAAAAAGTGTTGTGGTCGGGACTCAGAAATGTATTCAGGAAAGACAAAACTATCAGGTAGTGAGTGTAGGAGCAAACGGAAGGCGATTGAGTCAGATAATACAAAACAGGCGCTCCAGTTCAGGAAATACCTTGCTGTGTGTCCTTCAACATCGGTAAGACTAAGTTGCAATAATTTATTGCCTACATAATATATTGCAGAGAGCCAGTTCAGGCAGAATCAACCTTAGATGATGCTGAAGAAAGTAGCGCAATTAGTATTTTACCACCATTTGAAGGTCCTAAATTATGGTCAAATTTTTAGTTATTAAATTATTAGTGGACCAGGGTCCTTTTTAAGTAGAAAATTTTGATTTCCCTGTAACTAAAAGCCGGAAGTTTAGTACCCGTTTTTACTAAAGAGATTTAAAAAATGGTGAAAAAAAGATCAAGGGCATGGCTAGTTTACTCGAAATCTTCGTAGGAGTGTCGCTTTGTCCAATACTTGTCATGGGCTATTCAAAAGCATGAGACAAGTCCCCTACATATGACAGCTTTTCGGGCTTGGAGCGATTTAAGTTTGCAAAAAAGGCAAAACAATAGACTCTGGAATGCAAAACAAGATGGTCAAGGAAACTGAGCATTGGAGAAATGTCTTGAAACGGCTTATAATTCTCGTGAAATTCCTTTTTACACAGTCTTTAGCATTTAAAGGAAGCTCCGATGTCTTATTCGAGCAAAGCAACGGCAATTTTCTGCAACTCGTGCAAGCTGTAAGTCAATAGGACATAGTTCTAGCAGAACACCTACAGGCGAAGTTAGAAAGCTATTTTAGACAAAATAAAGCAAGCTAAATATTTTTCGATAAATGTGGATTGTACACCTGATATTACTAGGAAGAGCTAACTTTGGTAGTTAGAATATTTGACCATAACAAAAAAAACTATGAAGTTAAAGAATACTTCTTAGGATTGTTAGTTGCAGAAGAGACAACCGGATATGAATTAACTGAGCTAGTATTAGGTGACCTCTCAAAGTTAAACCTTGCTTTATCAAATTGTCGGGGCCAAGGATATGACAATGGTGCAAACATGAAAGGCAAAAATTGTAGTATGCAAGCTAGAATTAAAGCTCTGGAGCTAAGAGCTTTGTTCGTCCCATGCTCCTCTCCTCACATTCGCTGAATACAGTCATCCTTGATGCTCTTCAATGTTCTTTTGACACGGTTGAGAGTTTATATGTTTTTTTCTCTAGCTTTGTAAACAGATGGTAGGTTCTGAAAAAACATCTTATAAGTTGGACACTAAAACCCTTATGTACGACCAGATGGGAGAGCAGAATATTATACCTATACTTAGGAGAAGTTTATGAAGCCCTTGTTGAACTATCACAAACTGACGACCCTAAATCCAAAAATATGGCCTAGTTTCCTTGGTGGCAAGGTGGCTAATTTTAGATTTATTTGCTGCGTTGTAATTTGGCACACAATTTTAGATAGGATTAATATTGCTAACAAGTTCCTTCAACAATAGAATATGTGCCTCAACCTGGCTGTTGAGATTTTGTGTTCAACAAAACTATTTCTCATAGAATTGAGAAATGATGAAAAATTGTTTTCAGAGGAAGCTAAGATCGTAGCTGTTGATCTAGAAGTTCTCTGCACTTTTGCAGCTATCGCAGTCTTGCGGTCCCGAAAAAGGGCAACTCAGTTTTTCTACGAAGGAAGAAATGAGCCCATTATAAATAGAATAGCAAGAAAGATTTAAGGTAGAATTTTATTTTAAAGTTTTAGATCAAGCCATTTCATCAATGTCTGACAGATTTAAGCAGATAAAAGAGCACAATGAATTATATCAATATGTATATAATATTCGAAAGCTCAAATCAAATCTAAGTTTACTTTTAGCTGAAGACTGTTCCAAATTAGAAAAAAATTTAACTTATAATGGCAGTTCCGATTTAAGTGTCTGAGAATTTTATCAAGAAATTATCATGTTGTCGACTTTGATTAATGAAAATGATTCCGCGATAGACATTTTTAATTTTATTCAAAACAGAAATATGAAGACTTTCCAAATACTATTATATATAGCCCTAAGAATAGTTATAACTTTACCAGTTACTGTAGCATAAGGAGAACTTTCAGGGCACCATAATTCAACAATTTTAAACTTTCTTGTCTATGGAAATACCTTTCTTTAGTTTATATTTTTTTGTGACTTCTTTAAAGAAACCTTATAGTGTAAAAAAGTTTCTTTTACTGGGCAATAAGTTTTTACCAAAAAAACAAAAAAACACGTGCAATAATATGTTTGTATGGTTTAATATTTATTCAATAGTTGAGTGAACGTATTTAATTTATATTTATTAGTTCCTAAAAAATTTTTTCGCTTCATACTTCAACCTATTTGCACTATCGGCATTTACAGATAATTCCAGAGTCAAATCTCTGAAAATTGAAAACATCGAAAAGCTTTTGCTGGTTCTCTTCACACTAAATCCACGGCTTCTCACATAATCGAGCAATTTCGTACAATTTATTTGACATATACATCTTTACTTTGCATAGTTGGGACAATTTAAAGCAAACAACTATGCGACCAATTAATAAAAGTTGAAATTACCACATTTAATGCTCCTTAAGTCAACCATTGCCAATAAAATCGATATCTGCTTGCTGAACATTAATATACCTGTGCAATCGTCCGCCAGAACCCAAAACTCCAATCCCACGAAAGTCAGTATCCTGAAGAGAATTTTTTCCACTACATGAATTGACCATATGCTTACACCGTATGCAAACACTTTCCTTCTGTGACAATCCTTCAGGAAAAATTGACGATTTCAAACTGTCACTTGAAAAGGCAAGCATAGTTTCTAATTGCCCCAATTTAAAAATCTCTACTATTTTTATACTGTTAGCTAAATTGTTCATTTCGAGACCTGGGAGGAAGAGATATTATATGACATTTATATTAAATGATGGTGTCTGAAAATTAAAAAATTCATCCAGTTTCTAATTCCAAAACTAAATGCGCATTTTGACTGCACCTCGCATCTGTCATGCAAGCATGCGATGCGTATCCCGTTGCGTTACGAATCATGATGTTTTGGAATGTTACGCGATGCGCAGTGTTAACTTTTTTTAAACGTAAAACAATGCGTAACAAATTAATTGTAATTCATATAATTAATCATTTGCTAAATAATTGTGGTGCTTGTGACAACCGAATATTCACAAAATATATTTTAAAGCTAAAATTACTTTTAAATCTGCAGGCTTACTGTAATTAAAATCTCCCTTTTTGTCCATTGATTTCTGCATATAAATAATTATAATAATATAATTAAATGCTTTTATTTATTTAAAAGAAAGCTTACTACCCCTGAATTCACCATTATACTTCAGATTACATAAACCAACTGTGATTTGAATCGTGCTAGTTCATGATGCGCTGGTTGTTTTTCCTTGCGCAGTATATACATACATTCACAATGAATTTCGGAATGTACTGCGTTCTGTCACCAGTTTGGGTTTGCATTTCGGAATGGTTGCTGACGCAAAAAGCAGGCAATAGTACATTTTGGAAAGCAGCCTTTACCAGCAATTTGATAGAGTACTTTTATATGCCTCTTAATGAGGAATCATTGTATGTGCATACACACTCGTATATACCACACATGTCTTTTACACATAATATACATAAGATGGATATTAATATTTCCAATTATTCTTAATCATTTTAAGCGAATTGTTACTGTATAAAAAAAAAATTATTCTTATTAACCTTATTGGATGTGCCTTTCTGGTTTTTCTCGGCGTCTGTAACACAATAAATTTTGTCATTGCAAAGAGACATTATTCTTCTGTTGACGTCAATCAGTTTTTCGACGTAGGTTAGATTAGGTAATAAGTGATATGCTTGTCCCTAGTAGCCTCTTTACATTGCATTGAAGACCAAGTTTTCGATAATAAGTTTACGAGATCTCATTGGAGCGTTCACGCCCAATACCGACTAGGCTTCTTTGACAGTTGTATCAGATGTGAAATTTTTGTGTAGGCATGGATTTGTAATCAATTTTTTGTTCTCCGTATTGTTACAAACAATTTTTTATATAACATCGAATTATTTGTTGATAAAAGCAAAGAAAACACCAAGAACGACAATCGACATTTCTTGCAGTTTCAAGTTTTACAATTTTGTTTTGACGACTACTCCTGTGTCAGCTGCTTCGCTGATATGCTGCATGTTTCAAAATGTGTGTTTTTTTATTACAACCTCACAATTGCGAGTAGATTTTGATGAGTTTTCATTAGCAAACTAGTTTTACTAAGTGCTTTCAAAAACTAAAAAATGAATGGGAAAACGTCGATTAAGATAACGAGAGTTTCCGCGTAAACTCGGTTTTTGATGCGGTGTGAGAAGGGTATAAGCATGTACTGAAACCTATTAGTCTATTGTAATTCTCTGCTGATGTTGTTAGTCTATTATACATATTATTATTTATTAGTATTGTAAAATGTTTGTGTGGGTACAAATGATAGAACTTATTCTTTTCAATACAAATCCCTTTATTCAGTACAGTTACAATTCACTATTTAAATGTTTCTCCAATTTCCCAACCACTTATACTTTTTTTATCTTTTACTTAAACCACTTAATCACTTCTCCTAATTAACACTTCAAATTCAACTGATGAACTGACTTGCATACCTTGGGATGCTGGTATTTATACTCGAATAACATACTTCGAGAACAACCCTCGCCATCCAGCGTCCCATACAATTTTCAATTTGTTAGAAAATTCGATTCGACTCAACAGTCATCAATGGTCGAGACTTTGTTATTCAAGTATCGAAATCTTATGGTCTTCGAGTACCGACATCTCCTGCTCTGTAAATCTAGATGTCGCTGCTCACGTTTAAGTGGTTCTCACAGTATTTATTATTATTTTTATCATTTCACATATTATTGTTTATTATTGTTATTAATATTATTATTACAATTATTATTATTATTATTGTAATTATTATTATTATTATTATAATTATTATTATTATAATTATTATTATTATAATTATTATTATTATTATTATTATAATTATTATTATTATTATTATAATTATTATTATTATAATTATTATTATTATAATTATTAGTATTCATATAATTATTGATATTATAATTATTATTATTATAATTTTTATTACTATAATTTTTATTATTATAATTTTTACTATAATTATTATTATTATAATTTTTACTATAATTATTATTATTATTATATAGGGTCCGCCATCTAACGTTTTTTTGTTTTCAACTAGTGCTTATTTCGTGAATGGTAACACTTAGCTCATGTCTGATTTGACATTCTTCAACAACGCTGGGAACGTGGGCCTGCGATCGACTTAGAGAAGATGCCGATTTTGCCAAAAAAATCATCTTTTCAGATGAAGCTCATTTTGATCTTGGCGGGTATGTAAACAAGCAAAATTGTCGCAGTTGGGGCACAGAAAACCCGCACGCATACATTGAAAAGCCGATACACCCAAAACGAGTCACTGTTTGGTGCGGATTTTGGTCCAGAGGCATAATTGGGCCATTTTTCTTCGAAAATGAGCAAGGAGTGGCCGTTACAGTCAATGGCGATCGTTATCGGGCCATGTTGAACGAATTTTTGTTCACAAAAATTGAAGAGGAGGATATTGGCAAAATTTTGTTTCAACAGGACGGCGCTACGTGGCACACAGCCGAAGCTACACTCGATGTTTTGCGCCCAGTTTTTGAAGATCGCATTATCAGCCTCAGAGCTGATATCGTTTGGCCACCTCGGAGCTGCGATTTGACACCGTTGGACTATTAATTGTGGGGTGCCGTAAAAGATAAGTGTTACGCCGACAAGCCAGAGACAATTGACGCTTTAAAGGACAATATTCGTGAAGCCATTGGTGAAATACAGCTGCACACAATCGATAATGTGCTTAAAAATTGGACCAATCGTGTAGGCTACTGCATGGCCAGCCGAGGCAGCCATTTGAATGAAATTATTTTCCATTATTAACCGGAAGGGTTGTATTTTCAAATAAAAAAATAAATTAGAGAAAATATTCAGTAGTCTTTTTTTATAGCATTTTCAAAAAAAATAAAAATTTTGGCGGACCCTATATGTAAAGAAAACTAAAAACTATTGTTGTTCTGGCAATGCTTTTATACAGGCAACACTGTACAATCCTGCTATTTTATATTTTTTTTAATTTGTCAAATATATGCTTCCCTTTTTTTGTTTGTACGTTTCTTTTGTCCAATTACAACTCAAAGATTTCTTCATATTATTATTATTCAATTTTCATTATTATTATTATTATTATTATTCAATCGTTATTATTATTATTATTATTATTATTATTATTATTATTATTATTATTATTATTATTATAATTATAATTTTAATTATTATTAGTATTATTATTACTAGTATTATTGTTTTTTTGTTATTATTATTAGTATGATTATTATTATTATTATTATTATTATTAGTATGATTATTATTATTATTATTAGTATGATTATTATTATTATTATTAGTATGATTATTATTATTATTATTAGATATTATTATTATTTTTATTATTAGATATTATTGTTATTATTTTAACTATTATGATTATTATTATTTTTACTATTATGATTATGATTATTATTGTTATTATTATTATTATTATTATTATTATTATTATTATTATTATTATTATTATTATTATTATTGTTATTATTATTATTATTATCATTATCATTATCATTACCATTACCATTATTATTATTATTTGTTCCCCAGAAGGTGGAAAATGTAAGGACTGGTACTAATGAGCAAGGATAAATGCAACACAGACACCCCATCAGCGTACAGGCCTCTATGTATGCTCAATATTGCAGGGAAGTTTCTGGAAAAACTGCTGACGACGAGGATAACAGCAGCTATACAGGCAGCAGGACTTTTAGCCGAAAGATAGCATGGCTTCCGAAAAGGCAACTCTACTATTGTAGCAGTTATAGAAGTGATTATTATTCAAACTTCATTATTCATATTATTCAAACTTCATTATTCTTATTATTCAAACTTCATTATTATTATTATTATTATTCAAACTTCATTGTTATTATTATTATTAAATTGTTTTTATTATTATTATTATTATTCAATTGTTGTTATTATTATTATTATTCAATTGTTGTTATTATTATTATTATTCAATTGTTGTTATTATTATTAAATTTGTATTATTATTATTAATGTTACATTTTTTTATTATTAAATTTTTATTATTATTAAATTTTTATTATTATTAATATTTATTATTATTAATTATTATTATTATTAAAATTATTATTACTATTATTAAATTTTTATTATTATTATTATTAGTATTATTAATTTTTTATTATTATTATTAAATTTGTGTTATTATTATTATAACTATTAAATTCTTATTATTATTGGTATTATTATTATTGTTATTATTATTATTATTGTTATTATTATTGTTATTATTATTGTTATTATTATTATTATTGTTATTATTATTGTTATTATTATTATTAGTATTATTATTACTATTACTATTTCTATTACCACGTAATCCCATTTCGATCGAACTAGAGAGAATCGCACTCAGACATGATGTTACCCTTAATTGTTTTGTATTATCAAGTTGCGTGTTCTGTTTGTTGGATAAAGTTTTCCGTTTTTCGCAACGTAATTTTTTTACATCAAATTTGACTGATAATAAACATTATATTTGAGAACCGTAGGAAGGTCAAAGCAGAATGCGCTCTCTTTAATGTTGTCTTTATTGAATAGTTGTTTACGTTTTTTTCCAGATAAAATTTGAATATTTTGATTTTTGTATGCTATGTTTTTTTCTATCTTCCGTAATAGAACGAGGGCAGCAAAGGATAGAAGGTCCTTGCGATGCTCAAAGCAAGGACTTTTTTCATCAAACCATTTCGGATCTCTAGTATTTGTTATCCTTATGCATTCCAAGGCCATTGTCTCTCTTATATTTCTTTCTTGTGGACGTTCTCTGAAAATTCTATTAAATATTTTGAAGTAAACATTACAAACGTTAAAAAATACATTAGTTGGCGCCTTCAGACTTCCAAAGTCACTTCTTTGAGAATAATTTTTTGCAAAGATGAAAAATTCCGAAGGACATGTTATTTTTTCATCAGTTTTTAAAAATAGTTTGGAACAATTTAAACATTTGTTCCTTGTTTCTAATGTGATTTTAGTTTCGATTTCCATATCACAAATGACTTTTTCGTACAGAGTTTCATCGCATACAATTTTCTTACGATCCTTAAGCAATGAAGAAGTTTTTGAAATATTAGTTTGAGTTCGGGATAAGTCTACTTTTAAAAATTCTACATCATCTTCATCACAGTTACTGATAGGAGACAAATTAATAAGATTTGACGAGAGAATTTTCGACATCAAAACATTAAATTCGTAAACAGGCGGATTTTTGTTGTAACCACCTTTGATGCGAATAATAGAAAATAAATTTTCTAATACATCTTGATGAATTCTCTTTGTGAGTAAATAATCCACGTTCTCATATAGGCCATTGCTTATATCATGACAAAGTAATAAGAGCCCGTTTATAGTTTGTTCCATTCCTTTTAAACAGAAGTTTCTTGGAAGGTTAACTGATTTTTGTATATCTTTTAAGTAAGACAAAAATTGTTTCAACTCATTATAAGCTGGATTCTCTAGCTGAACTCCCCGCCTTAAAACATTCTTGTCATAATGTGAACCACTATTCAAGCAGTCAAATACATTGTTCACTTTTAGTACGAACTCTTTCGTTGCTACAGCTTTATTAGAGCTTTCTTTGAAGCAATTAAGTTCAAAAGCAGCTTGAATCGATGCCACAGTTGTCCGGCTAAATATTTGCGTTGCAAGGTGAACATGCAGTTTTTCGAAGGCATTTGGTGCTATATGACAACTTCTAAATTTTAAACATGTCTTAGCTACGTTGTCAACTTCCAAATTGTATATTTCTCTGATAACATCAAAGGACACCTTACCATCTGGAATTTGTAGATTTGATTTCAATACAACATTACGAAGTGATTTTAACAAATGAGGGAAATCATAAAAAAAAAATATTTTTTAAAAAAACTATAAATGTGTTTTCTTCAAAAACACCTAACATTTTATAATCTTTTCTATTATTGGCCCCTTGGCCGCAAACAGTAGCACATACCTTTAGACCAAGTTCTTGACAGATTTTCAAATTGTTTTTTGTAATTTCGCTTAGGTTGTCCCCATTTACACCGTTTGCTGACACAAAATAGTTTAAAACACTTTGCCAACTGTCAAACAAACCATTTAGCATGAAAACACATATTTCATTAGCAAACTATCTACTTTTTTCTACACCAAGGTCTTCGAAACCTTCTATTTTTGATATTATATGTGAGGTTTTTACGAATCCTAATTTCTTCAAATATCAAGACAACACAACGCTCTCGCTGTTTTAATAAAGCGAACTTTGACTTAAGATACGAATGAGCATTGTTTTCATATCCTGGTTGTAATCCTTTTACAGGAACCCATCTACAGAAAGAGGAAATGTGAAGACGTTTAAAGCCAAGTCTATCTCTCAGAAATTTATAGGCGCTTTGTGATCTATAATAAATATTTTGGGAAAGTTCTTTTTCGTGACTGTTGTATTTTGTAGTCTTTGATTCTTTCAGAAGCATTTTACAAAATGTTTTTGAATAGTCTGAAATATTGAGCCTTTCGATTTAAGACGTCGCAGATATTTTATTTTTATTAAAATTTTTTATGGCAGTATGCGCTCTGTTTTTTTTTATAATGTTTTATTTTTAAATTTCTTAATTTAAGTTTGTAACTTAACAATATTTTTTTTAAAGTTGCATTTTTATTCTCCTCTTTTGCGCATCTTTCCAATAACTGATCGCACCTTGCACACGAAATGCTGCAACTACTCGACGGTCTTCTTCGTTTAGTTAAAGGAGGCTTCGGATCTTCTAAATTCAAGTTTGAATCCAAATCAGCATTTAAATTTAAGGAAGAAACAGCATCCGCCTTAAGATATTTTTTTCCTACAAACTCGGGACAAAAATGATCTCCACAAACAAAGTATTAGCCTTCATTTTTAAAACCACATGCCTTCAAACACAAATTATTTAAAATTTAATTTTTTTCCGTAAAAGTCTATTTAAAAATGTTCAAGTCAGGGTAATTCCTTTTAGTTTTCCTACAAACAGAACATGAAACTCCAGATAATCTCCTGTCACCCATTGCTATCGAAAAATAAACTGCAAAATATTATATCACTGAAAAAGTACCGCTAATAAAATTTACTAATAAAATTTGTTCAGTCACATAAATAAACATCCAAGTCGGTCGAGAGTCGGCGGCGAGTGAGGTAAAGCAACTACACAGCCAGCGACCGCGCCGTGCAGCTCCGTGAACTTTGGTTGTTTTATGTATGAATATAAGAGTTGAAAACAGAAACCACAGACACATCTGCACGGCGCGGCGCATGCCTGCTCGTCGGCTGTACACACAATACAACACATATGATCCCAAGAATTGACTTTGGTTTTATAATACATTTTGTTCATACATACAAAAGGTTCAGAACTTGAAGTTCGAAGCAAAAGCATGCAATTAAAACGATTTTTTCCTTCGGCGTGCAATCTCTATGTAAACTATAGCATCTGTGCTATTACTATTTTTACTATTGTCATTTTTACTATTGCCATTTTTACTATTGCCATTTTTACTATTGCCATTTTTACTATTGCCATTTTTCTATTGCCATTTTTCTATTGCCATTTTTATTATTATTATTATTATTATTATTATTATTATTATTATTATTATTATTATTATTATTATTAATTGTGTTTTTTTACACGCGTATACTCGCTAACTCAAAAATTTACATGGCAATAACAACAACACGATATCGTGTATTCGCTTGAGATAGCGAGGACAATTTTCAACGATAAGTACTAAGCGACGATAGAAACAGTGATACTAGAATCTTGTTTCTTATGTGTTATCGAATATTATTGATAAATTATGATGAAATGTCAAGAATTTGACACAAATGTGACATTCCGTCAATAAATTAAATTAAAAGAAAGAAATGTCTGGAAGTGTTAAGAGGTACATAGAAACATTTCAAATTTCAAAAAATGTGAATAATTCTTTATTTATAATATTTCAACCATCTATCAGCAGACGAAAATTGGTGCTGCTAAAATTTTATTTAGCAAGAAAGGACGAGTATAATAATAATATAAATAATAAATAATAATTTTTGAAATTTGACAGCTCAAATGTCTTTAAAATGTATCTGCTGTCAGATTTTTATAACGAAATTGCCAAGCGGGGATGTTTGTTCTTTTATGCCATTTTTGAGTTAGCGAGTATACGCGTCTAAAAAAACACACCTGTTATTATTATTGTTAGCATCCTTCGCATGGAGATTCCAGAAGACTAACTTCGCGAACAACATTGCTGCATCGGTAACAGCAAGAAATACTCATAATGCACAACTGAAATTAAATCATGTAATGCGTAGTCATTAATACGAAACTCACTTTCTGGCAACAAATAAAGGGCGCATTGGAGCGCGCTGCAAAAGTAACACAACACCACTAAGTAGACTAACGGCTAACATAGGAGGCCCAACAGCCAGCAAAAGAAAATTACTAAAGACAGTAACAAATTCTATTCTCCTCTATGGGTGTGAAATATGGGCTGAAGCCCTACAACAGGAGAAATGCAGGTAGTAGATGGCTGCAGTCCAGAGGCGTGGTGCCCTTCGTATCGCGAGCTCATATAGAACAGTCCCAGAAGCAGATATAATAGTAGTCACAGGAATAACCCCTATCGACCTCCTCGCAACAGAGAAAAAGCGCATCTATGATTAAAAATCCGAAATCGGAATGGAAACAGCAGTTTCCGAAAGAACACATAAAACAGCAATGGCAAAAGAGGTGAAACTCAGAACAGAGAATCCAGTGGACTACTACAGTAATCAAAAACGTTGACAAATTGGAACAACAAACACATGGATAGTTAAATTATGTTGAAAATGTTCGATTTTTCTGAAAATTCATTGGAAAATATAGTATTTGGAAGCACTGTATACTGGGTGAGTTTTTTAACTTGAGACATCCAAATTACTCGAAAAAAACCGGGTTATCGCGAAAAATGTTTCAGACAAAAGTCACAAGGTTCTGAAGGGGACATAAGATGGTGACCACGAGTTTGACCTCGAGCGCCATTTTCAAGGTCAAACGAAGGTCACTTTTGATTTTTTAATGGGAACCCCTATTTTTTTGACAGATTCGTAATCTACGTGAAAAATTACAATTCTTTTACATAAAACACTTTTTTCCAAAATGCGTTCTTTTCCCGCCAGAGGGCGCCATAAAACTTAAGACATCAAAATTACTCGAAAAGTACGAAATATCGCGAAAATTGTTTCAGACAAAAGTCATAAGGTTCTGAAGGGGACATAAGATGGTAACCACGAGTTTGACCTTGAGACCCATTTTCAAGGTTAAATGAAGGTCACTTTTGATTTTTCAAATGATAATTCCTGATTTTCATTGCTCAGTCGTATTCCTCAATGGGGCACACGACTTTGTCGCAAAGGTCTTATTCATTCAGTGCTAGATACCAACGTTTCCAACGTTGTTAGCGTGTTAGAAGGTCGAGATTTGTTTTGAGGAAGTCATTATTGCCTCGAGTGATGTTAAAACTCAAAGAAATTTCAGATAGAGACAAATTGTCCTAAACTTATCTGAGAGTGTATGATGTGCTCTCTGCCCTTTTTTTCTACTTGAACGGAACTGTACTTCATTTAGAAGTTCGATATTTGTTTTGAGAAACTGATTATTATTAGTAACGTTTTCAAGATTAATAATGCAGGCTATTTCAATTCAAGAGAAAATTGAAATGATATTGATTTATGGAGAAAGTGGAAGGAACATCGACGGTGCTGTTGCTCTTTACGCCCAACGTCTCCCAGACCAGATACGATCGCGCGCTTCCTTTTATCGGGTCATCCAACAATTCACTGGTGAAGGAAGTGTGCAACCAAAGAAAAGGAATCGGTCAGATAGGGTGGCTGTTGAGGACAATGAAATAGCAGTCTAAGCTGCCGTTGCACACGATCCTCACATTAGCACTCGCCAAATAAGTCGTGAATCAGGAATTTCTCAAACGACTGTCTGTAAGATATTACATCGGCATAAATACCATCCTTATCATGTTTCAATGCATCAAGAACTTTCTAGTGAGGATTTTCGCAACTGGGTTTCCTTTTGTAAATGGGCACTTCAGCACTTTTCTTCGCCAAGGTTTTATTCTCTGATGAGTCGACTTTCACCAATCACGGTACGGTCAATCGACATAATATGCATTACTGGGCTACCAAAAACCCTTGTTGGTTGCGACAAGTTGAACGCGAGCACCCTTGGAATGTTAATGTTTGGGCGGGAATTATTGGGGATAAATTAATAGGTCCATATTTTATTGAAGGCAACTTGAATGGCGAAAAGTATGCAAACTTCTTGCGGGACCATCTTTCAGTATTACTAGAAGAACTGCCATTGGAGGTTCGACAAACAATGTGGTTTCAACGTGATGGTTGTCCAGCCCATTATTCCCAAGTAGCCCGGGGCATATTAAACAATGTTTACCATCAACGATGGATCGGACGAGGGGGTCCGAGGCAATGGCCTGCTAGATCACCTGATCTTACGTCACTTGATTTCTTCTTGTGGGGTACTTAAAAAGTGAGGTTTACAGAAAAAAGCCAACAACACGTGAGGATATGAAAAGACGAATAACTGAAGCTTGCCGGAAGATTACGCCAGAAATACTTCTCAGTTCTGTTGGTTCATTTAGAGCTCGGATAGACAAGTGTATTGAAGTGAATGGTCACATTTTCGAGCATTGGTTGAAATAGTCTCGGGAAACAAACGCCGAAATGGAAAGAATTCAATGATTCAACAGTGGGAGGCAGGCAAAGGGACCCACTCTAATTAAGCACCCGGAAGGAAACAAAATACTGCTACTGTCCACGTCGTTGTTTCTGGGTTATGCTAAACGCAGTATGTAAAAACAAATGACAAGGATACGAGCAATACGACTGATCAATGAAAATCAGGAATTATCATTTGAAAAATCAAGTGACCTTCGTTTGACCTTGAAAATGGGTCTCAAGGTCAAACTCGTGGTCACCATCTTTTGGCCCCTTCAGAACCATGTGACTTTTGTCTGAAACATTTTTCGCGATATTTCGTACTTTTCGAGCAATTTTGATGTCTTAAGTATTATATCGCCCTCTGACGGGAAAAGAACGCATTTTTGAAAAAAGTGTTTTATGTAAAAGAATTGTAATTTTTCACGTAGATTACGAATCTGTCCAAAAAATAGGGGTTCCGATTAAAAAAATCAAAAGTGACCGTCTTTTGACCTTGAAAATGGCGCTCGAGTCTAACTCGTGGTCACCATCTTATGTCCCCTTCAGAACCATGTGACTTTTGTCTGAAACATTTTTCGCGATATTTCGTACTTTTCGAGTAATTTTGATGTTTTAAGGGGTTACATACCTTCTCAGCGCGGAAAAATAGTGAAATTTCAGGATTTTTTTTAATAGGGTTCCCATAAAGATAAATAAAAAAAGTAAAGTGCATATAGTTTATTTATTCTTAAACTCTAAAATACAGTCCATAGATTTTTTTTTTTATCAATAGTGCCTTTTTTTTTTATTTAATAATTAGGTCTCCAAGAAACGGCGTCTCACTGTCGCTGTGATATCTTCGCCGGAACTCAATGGAATAAAAAAAAAACACCAAATGCATCTTGTGAAGTAATACTGTCGTTATAGTCTGTCGAGCCATTTTTTTTTTGTTTTTTTTTTTTTTTGTTTTACAGAAATTATGGCGGTTTTACAAAAACATGAGATTTTGCGCAAAAATTTTGCCCTTCTAACGTTAGAAAAAAATATTATTTAAGGGAAAATCAAAAAATGGCTCGACAGACTATAGAGAATTGTTTTTTGAACATTTTAAAAAAGGAAACATCAAAAAATATTAAAAACTGTTCGAGATAACACAGCGACAAGGTTGGAAAAACGTGTTTCGAGAAAAACACGGTTAAAGTTTTGCGCGTGGAAAAAAAACTACTTCGCCGTTTCAACATTTTGCCGTATTAAAATATCACGAGGATCACAATTTCAATACTGTACTCTCTAAGAAACCACAGTGGAATGAACGACAAAATATTTTTCTACCTGAATTGGGTCGTTAAACAGCTGCTAAGGGTCAAGAAGGCGGAGAATACATGGGGCTCCCGTCTAACGACTGCGTATACCTGTCTAGCGCTCGACCGCTCGGGAGCGCTCACATTTATTAGAATATCTTTCGAACGGATGCGAATTTTTCAAAAATTCAAAATGCAAAATATTCTTAAAAGTATTGACACCCGGTAAAGTGCTTTCAGCGCCCCTTGGTGGCATTTTTTGTACCTCCACGACTGGACAGATTTTGGCTGGGAGCAAAATCATATGCAAAGTTTAATTTCGGTGTGGAACAAAATAAATAAATTAGTTAAAGAATTTATTTTTGTCTGATCAGAATAAAGTTGAAATGTCGAGAAAAAATACGCGAGTTTCGAAATAAGTGCTTGTGAAGTGTGTAGATGGGTTAATTTGAATAGAATCGTGCTTTAAAAAATGTAAACAAAGCACTTGTGAAATACGAACAAATTGTTGTGTTGTTACTTTTCTATTAAATATTTAGTGAATACTGTGTAATATAGTGTTTTTTTGTTAAAAATATGGTTAAACAAATCAATAAAATAGTGAAATGCTGCTGAAAATTCGCATATTGGAATACTACACATGTGTATGTATATGCATATACTCATAGCAAAATATTTTAAAAGGACTATTTCGTTTGGTGAAAGTGAAAGAATACTGAAAGCTGGTTGCAATTACTCTCTTGCACTTGATCCTGCTACAATTATAACTTAAAAACCAAACCAATTTGCACCAACTTTTCAATTTCACCAGCGGAAACATTCCCCTTGAAATAATATTGCTGTAACTTTAATAGGATTCCATCTATGAAAACTTTAAGTTGCATTTCACTGTCTTTATTGACTTGTTTAACAATGTATTAAATAAACACTTTATATTACTCACCACGAACTTAATATTGAATAAAGAAATAACAAGAAAAACAATTTCTTCGCGTTTAACAAATGCTTTGTTTACATTTTTTAAAGCACGACTCTATTTAAACTATCCCATCTAAACACTTCACAAGCACTTATTTCGAAACTTGTGTATCTTTTCTCAACATTTTAAGCCAACACGTATTTGAAAACAAAAATTTCTTTAACAAAATTACCGAATTTTCACTTTTCATACGAATTTGCTCGATCCAACGATCTGTCAGAAATTTATATAGTCGATATAGTACAAAAAATTTCCGGAAAAATTTTCGTTCCGAGTCTCAATAAAGAATAATATTAACGCCCTCTGACGGGAAAAGAACGCATTTTTGAAAAAAGTGTTCTATATTACGAATCTGTAAAAAAAATAGGGGTTCCCAATAAATAAATCAAAAGTGGCTTGAGGTCAAACTCGTGGTCACCATCTTATGTCCCCTTCAGAACCGTGTGACTTTTGTCTGAAACATTTTTCGAGTAATTTGGATGTCTCAAGTTAAAAATCTCACCCAGTATATAAGCTAAGTAGATATCGTATATCAATTGACTTAGTGCCCTCTTAAACAAATGCGTTCTGCGTTGCGCGAATGCAGCTCATCGCATTGGGAACAAATTGTCTCCCGAAATAAATGCAACGTGCATTTTTCGCATCAGTCAGTTAGTTAAAATTTTAGTTACGTTTAGCAAATATGAACTATATTTAGTAAAAAAAATATTCCTCTAAATAATCTAAGTTAATTAGAAAAAAATTTATAAAGCTTTATGCTTTTTTGATCCAAAAAAATGAGAACAGCCACTTACCTAATTTTTTTTTTTTTTATAATTTACGCGCGCCTAAGGGGTTGGTTACCCTTTTACTGTTGCCAGGGCGCGGGCAGAAAGATAGAAGGAGGAGAAAGGAAAATTGTTTTGTAGTGGTTTGAAACTCAGGTGTGTTTGGTTTCGATATTCGCTCTCCAGGGGTGGGAGTCCGAATAGGACGGAGAGTTTTTCCTTCACTCAGAGTGATTCGAGGTATATTTTTTTTTTGTGCCTGAAACTCTACAACAGCCAAATCTACGTGTCAGTGTTATGCCTTCACACGCAGAATTTTTCTGTCTGAGTTCCAATTACACAAATGAAAAATTGACTTGCCATGGGCAGGATTCGAACCTGGACCCTCCGAGTGAGAAGCGATTGCTAGTACCACTACACCACGGCCACCCCCATGAATTGCCATTCAAAATTCTTCCATTTATGTGTACCCAACTCCACTTAATTGTATTCAACTAGTTTGTTTTGTTTATTTGCAACTTCACTTTGATAATTGAAAATGGAATTGGGTGTGTTCTCTAGTGCGTTGCGTGTTGTTTTTTTTTTTAAACTTTTGATGACCTCGGCGGCTAATCCTTCGGGCTTTATTTTATTATCTTTAAGATTCTTCGTTTAGTTTGCTCCAAAGATGAACTAACATAGATCTCAGTTTCCAATTATTGGAAAACCAAAACCCGCTTTGCACTTGATCAATGTCAATTTCTCTCCCATTTTACACTAAACCCGCCCATTTTATTCAAAAAACGTCGTACACATTACACACACATAGTGGACTTTACGTGCAAATTACATGTAAATTGCTCTCATTCTGGCAGGTTGTAGAAATGTATAATGTAGTGTTATAGTGTTTGTGTGCTAGGGTTCAGGGTTTGCAAAAGGATTAGTAGAATTTGCCCTCTAAGCTCGTTAGTTAATCTACGATTTGCTCCGTTGAAAGTTTTGAAGGTTTTCCCTCTATGAAGACGTTCTAAAAACCTATTCTTATGGCGTTTTCGTTTGGGTCTTTTTTCCGTACTTCAGAGAAGAAAAGTGACGTAAAACCATTTCTCCTCATTTTTTCAGAGACACAATTTTGCTTCTCGTTTTCATTTGAGAATCAAAATTTCTCCTGGCTTTTATGACAAAATGTACTGTTACTTATAAATATGTATAAACGTCACAAAGTATTGTGTGTCAAACTAGATTTCTGTTTTCGTGCAATCGGCTGTGTTTGGTTAATTTATTATTCTGAGTGTTCAAATTGAATCGCAAGCAAATATATTTAAAAAATAAAAGTTCAAATATGTTTTTAGTGTTACATTGGAATCAAAATCGGAGTATACAAAAAAAGAAGTCAGCCGACCAGAATAAAGATGAATATTAATTTAACATTCGCATGAACATGAGTTGTTTGTACAGTTCCTTGTAATTCAAAAGAAAATAGATAGATATTCAATTTCATATACAGTGACGAGCAAAAGTGGAGAAATGTGTTCACTTATTTAAAGTTGATTAAAACTCAGCTTTGTAAACAAAACTTAAATAATTTTTATATTTCTATTTTGTACATTAAATAAACATTTGTTTTCTTCAATCAAATTAAAAAGAGATATTATGTAATACATTAAAAAGGAAAAATATTAAATTCTTGGACTTGGCCAATTTCGCACGTTTCAGGATAAGGTTTGTGATTCAATATTTAGTCAATAAGCCTTTTTTTTTATTACTTGTAAACAACGCATACTTTCTACTAAATTGTAAAGAAATTGCTCGGGAATCCGACTCCATTCCAGCTTAATTCGATCCCAAAGCTCATTAGTGTTGGATGGATGAATTTCGTAATTCATCGCAATTGGATTGAGGACGGGGTTATGTGCTGGCCATGTCACCGTGTGAAATTCCTGATTTCCGAGCCATTCCTTGTTAATTTTTTAGAGGTATGTTTGGGGTCCCGATCTTGTTGAAAAATGATTTCAGACTCCTTGTAACTCCTTGTAAGGTGTTGCTAAAAGTGTTGGTAAAATATTTTGTAAAATATGGAGATATTTGTCTTTATTCATTATTTCCAAGCCATCTTTACAGTTTGATGATTAGTGAATGAGTGCGTTCACAAATTAAATTCAAAGTTGTCAAGTCCCTATTGGAAAACCCTTTATGAAACACTTCGTTGATTTCGGCTTTTATAAAGTTGCAGAAATTCCATGAATACTGCATTTTTTTTTTTTTAAATCAATAATTAATACTTTTAAGTCACGCAATGCTTGTATATGATCGGATCAGCAAGCAGCTTGTTTTTCAAACGAACTTTTGATTGATGCCTTTCACAAAATTTAAATTGTTAGTAGTACAATGTAGCGATTGGTGCCTTAATTTTAAAATATGGTCTTCCACAAAGTCGCAGGGAAATGCACATAAGCATGCCTCTCTCCTGATTTTGCTGTTCTTCTTAAAGAAATTTAGCTAAACATGTCTTATGGTATGGTATTTCAGTTTATCATATTCGATGCTACTCATCAATCCCAAAAAGTATAATCTTGCACAGCGCGTGTTCCATGGAGGATTTTTGATAACATAATTGCAAACTCAAAACATTTTTGCTGATATCAGGCACTATGTATGCAAAAACAAGTAAAATTTATTATAGAATATATAGATTTTTATTGTATATACATACAATGTACATAATATATACACAAATAAAACAAAAACTCATTTGTTTTCTTCGAAGATGCTACCAACTTTCTAAAAATAGCTATAAACATCGGATACCACGGATTTTCGGACCATCACTTCGATTGGAAAAATTTCTTTCACAGGAAGTGTACAAAACAGTCGATTGTAGTTCAGGCGGAATTTTCTATATGTGTTTTGCACATGATAAAAGCCGAGGACTCGGTATTCATTGTGCTCTATTTTTTGTTATCAGATCTTAATTTGTATTTCGAAAGTGACTTACCATACGAGTGAAACGTCTGAGACTTATATTTTTGTGATCAATACTTTTACCAACAACTTTTTGATGTAAGCATCACGTGTTTATACATGCATACCAATTATTTCTTTTCAAAAATGGGAAAACTTATAAAACTTCAGCATATTTATTGTAGATCAATTCTTTGCACCTCGCATCAATATTAATTTTTGGGAGCCAAAAAATTGGTTCTTTACAATAACAATGCCTTAAACCAAATAGACCAGTACAATATCACATACCCAGTTTATCCGACAGCTCAATTTGCGTTGAAGCATTCCGCATTGGTTCAATACACTCGAATAAACACCATTTCAAACATTGAAATATTCAGCACACATACGTTCATTCCTGTTTATAAAAAACGCATTGAAAATATGTAACCGCTTTGAAATATCGTATAAACCTTTACAAATCGCATTGAAACATTTTACTCTCTCACGCTCTCATCATTCTTTCATCATCGGGCAGGTATTAGTTGTGTATTTAAAATAAGGGGTTGCAAATGAAATATATGGATAGACAAAGAAATAAAAAGAATGTATTCTTCCATTATCGGGCAGGTAATCAGTTGTGTATTTAATATGTGGGATTGCAAACGAATTATTTGGAAAGAGAAAGAAATAAGAACAATGTATCAGTGTTAGTGTGAAGTGTCAGTTCAACCAGTTGTTTGTTAAACTTCTCTAAATTTTCTCTCGCTCATTTTGGATAATTTCATATAAACAGCATTTCTACGGGTATTGAACCAATGCGGATTGCTTCAACGCAAATTGATCTGTAGGATAAACTGGGTATCAGAGATGTATGATGTTACCGCATAACCAGACTGTCACCGCTGGAGTATACTCTCCACCGCTGTGCAGATTGAAGTCAAAACTAAGCACAAGCGGCCAGGTTGGCTTTATCTTTTTTATAAGCACAAATATCGCCTTCATCTGTCTTATTTTCAGATTAGGCACCTTTAAATTCCACTTTTTATGAAATACGCAAATCCTTCTTCGAAGATAATATGAATAAAACGTCAATATCTCGGTTAAAGACTGTAAACTGGTTATGCAAATAATTTTGCATTCTTTTTATGTGATTTCATAAGATATCTGCCTCCTTTTTTACAGAAAAAGGACTTTGTTGTAATTTTTTTTTTTTTGACCTGAAAGTAGATGAGTGTTACCTACCAGAAATGGTTCCTTTTTGCCCTTTTAGGGGTCATACAATTAATCTTTTTTAAAAAAAATTTTATTGGATTTACATTGCACAATAATAAACTCATTTTACGGCAGTTTGTCGGTAGGTAATATGTGTCATTTATAGGATACTGTGCTCCATACATAACCTACATGTCTATAATCTACATCAGAACTTTTCAAACAAAAACTGAATTTTTTTCAAATTTCAAAATATTCGATTTTAATGGGCCACTATATGCCCAGCTATCTAGATACATACATATGTATGTATATCGGAAACGGGCGTGTTTAACTGTTTGAAAATTCGGACGTACATACATATCGGAATTCAAACAATTTAAGTACATCAAATACATTTTGTAAAAACGATTAACCTACATATTATAATGAACGATATTTTATATAATATTTCTATATGCATATACAAAATCACGATTTTTTTTTATACGGGTACATGCTCAACAACTACGATCTAAAGTGATCTGAAGATTCTGAATATTTTCATTTTCTTTGAAATTGACAACTTGGTAATAATCTTATGATGGAAAATATTAACGGTATCTGTAACATAATTAAAATATGCAATTTGAATATTTAAATCGCTAAGAATTAAATTAAAGCCGATATCCTTTGCAGCTAGTGCTTGTTAATTAATCCTCTTCAGCTCATTCCACAAGTTCTGAATTGGATTGAGTTCTTTTGGTTGGAATTAGCCATGAAATTATGGACGCTTTCTGTATCTCGAAACCAGTCCTTTACAAGACTCGGTGTGTGTTTCGGATCACTATCTTGCAGGAAAAGCCATATAAGGGTCATATTTTCTTAAGCACATGGAAGAATGACATTTTCCAATATGTCCCTACTGTATTATACTCTTGTCACAGTGTGGCGAATTCGAAAAATTGGACCAACACTGTTCCAAGAAAGACCAATATATTGTATTCCCACATCCGTGCTTTAATGTCTTTCTCGTATAGCCCTCACGACATTTCTTTCCTTTGGTCTTCGAAAATTACACAGAATAAATTGGCGTAGTTTCGTCACTCTCGAAAATATTACACCATTTTTTAATAACTTCCGGGTACCTCCAAAGCTGATGGGTCGGTCAAACTGTTTCCAAATACCTAAATTTCTTTCTCGAAACAGAGGCATTTTTCTCGCAACTCCGACTGGAAGATTGCCACCTTGGAGTCTCCTGCGAAGTGTACGTGCGCTAACTTGTTGGTCTGCCAATAGCACTATGTGGATGTCTATGGTTAGTATACTTGGCTTTTTCTCGATTTTCCACAGTTTTGACGCCTTTTAGAACATTTGTCACAAAATTTTCGTAGCTTTTGTCCACCCTGAAAAACCTTGTCTTCGAAATAATCTATGCTAACCCCAATTATTCGTTGTATTGTACGCTTTACAAGGATAAATTGTTGCCATTATAAATGCGATTCAGATTTGAACTAAACTGCACCAATAGCCTGTCACGCAGCATATTCTTACTCGTAAGACAGAATGGCTCTTGGCGCCGTCGTAACTGTTGTATAGGGAACTAAAAAAAAACATCTTCCAGTTTTTTTTATCACCAAACAAGCGAAATTCGATGTCAAATGACAATTGAATGGAAATATTGGTTCACACATATTTCTTTGTCCGGCTGTGTTCCTAGTATGTATGAGTATTTTTTTTTTTCTTTTATTTAATTGATGTTTATTTTTGTACGTTTTATTTACTTGTTATTTGTATTCTTTACAGAACTGCTTTGCAAAAATGATTGATTTATTTGAATAAAACGACTTCAATTTTGTTTACCGATAATAGCGCTATAGTAAGCAATAAGTTGTCAGCCTTTTAGATAACTCTTCAAAATTGGATGAAAGTACCAGAAAGTAACGGTTAACAAACCAGTCGTACAGAAACTGAATATCTGCATTGTTATTATTCCGAGCTCGAGCATTTAACTCCGTGCACATACATATATGGAAGCAGATTTGCGTACCGAAGTGCACACATACTTTGTCTCAGTCGTAAACCATTATGGAAAATGCGATTACAATATCAATATAGCGTTAAATGTGGGGTGCAACTATCTGACAAACGTATGGCAGTGTTTTACTATGCAATAGAAGAATAAAGGAAAACTGACAGGAGGGCAGCATTGACGCAGTTCGTATGGGAAATATTTCAAAGGTTAATAATAATTAACAGATTATTTATAATAGTAATAAAGCCGATCGAAATATAATATTCAGGTTGCCGTAATAATTTAACCACATTTAGTAAATAAATAATTGATATATTTTCCTAATCCTAATATTGTAGTTATAGAATTTATAGATGACCTTATTTTAAATGTTAATTTCATTATTTTTAATAGCAATTGATAAAATTTAAAAGTATCCAACTTCACCAAATTATGGTTTATACGAGTAACAATTGTTCAAGCCGTAAGTAATGTTACCAGACATCAAGTCCTGTATTCAAAGTATTTTTGCATTGCCAATCCTTTATTCTGGATATGAGCATAAATTTTGTATAATGTCTTAATTTGAATATTGGACAATGACTGGCAAAAGATTTCAGTAAGGGATGATACATCAAGGATTAATCTTCTTTTAAAATTGAACGAAAAGCCCACTTAATTTCTCTTAAACTTTGAGCATACATAACAATCTGCCAAACTGTTAACATTCGGATAGCTTTCATAGCGCGAAACAGTAGCGCATCTTGCTATGGAAGAGATAAGTATCCTCACAAAAATGAATGAAATAGGAAAGAAAAGTTTTCTTTGTGTTAGCTGTCAAATTTTTGCGCACTGAATGTCCCATTCTATTGAGGCCTTGCTTAAGAGCACTAAAGTTAACGGAACTGAGCAAAATCCCATTATGTTCATGTAATATGACAATAATGACACATTTTGTTATGTTGGCTTAAGGGTCAAACATAATAGGCGAAAGTAAACTGCAGCTAATATCAGAACTGGATGAAAGGTTTCCTTAAGTTACTTCAAATGAACAAATTGGCCATAATAGGATTTTGAAAACGTATCCATCTGTCAAGTCAACTTGTCATTTGTTTTTGTATACGCATTTGTTCTCAAAAATTATTTTCAATCGTGTTTGAAAAATGATTGAAAAAAATCAATTAAAAAGTCGCCGACGCTTGTCACTTCTATTGTTTTTTTCGCTTTTTCTAAACTTAAATGAAAAGTATAGTCAAATAAGCTGTGTTCTTTGTAAAATTAACTTTTGTTAAAGAAATAAATTTACTTCTCAAAAAAAACCTCAAATAGCTATCAGTTTGTTAGCTGTCATATTTTCGTACGAAATGTGTTACTATTCGCACCGATGAACGAAAATGCGATGAAACTTCGCAATCCAGTATTATTGGTAGACTATGTGCCTGTTCACATTGGCGCGGGCAGGAAGATTGTCCGAAAGAGGGGGAACGCTTTTTATTGAAGTGGGGAAGAGAAGGGTTACTTTAGAAATGGATTCTCGAGTGCAACACATAGTTTTTTTCCATATCGTTCCATTTTTGACATATTTTTTCATTTTAGTTTTGATCGTTGACGAGTAAGGAGTAAGGAAGTGTGAAGAATAGGAAAAAAGTTATGCTTCAGGCCAACTGCGCAAATTTAGAAATTAAAAATGCTCCGATTCAAGTGTTCCACTTGTCAAAAAGTCTTTCAACCCCATGACAATGTGAACACGACGTTCATGGTGAGGACTTTCATCCCGTCGCCAATGTAAACGGGCACTATTATGGTTCGCTTGTATTCGCACAATTAGGTACGTACACGTATAGATCCTTTCGCGAACTATGGGTGTGCCTTAAGTCAACTTAGATGTCTTCAACCATGACTTAAAATATTAAACCTGGAATTCATTATGGTTACAATTGTTCTCCACAGCTTATTTGATTAGTGAATTCGTGGTTCGATTCAACCAAAAAAGCTCGAATGAACTATCATTCGTATTTGCACAAATGATAAAATAAATATTTATATTTCATAATGATTGTTGGGAAACAAGTGTGAAATGAGGAGTGTACAAATAATGATCCGAGGTTTCTACGAATTACTTTAGATACATTTTAAGAAAGGAAATGTAATAAACCAAGTGTATTTAAGCGGTGTAGGCTTATTGTATTGTATTGTCTGTCCTTTTAATTTATTTTTGTTCGTAATGCTTTTTTTCCCTCATTTGTTTTGCGTAACCTACTTTAATATGGCAACGTATTACATTACATTAATTTAATTAAATGATGAAAATAATTACCGTATGATTTTCAATGACAATATCAAATGGCTGTATTTTTTGTCTGATTTTTATTTTTTTGTTTATTTATTTATTTATTTATTTTTTTTTAAATGTATGAACATATATTTTTCCTCGCATTCATAAAAAATAATTTCTGTTTGTCTTTTATATTTGGTAGGAATAATTTGATAGGAAAGGAGATGATTTGAACATGAAAATAAATGGTGAGTAAGTTGTTTATTCTTTGATACATATTTTTTTAGTACGTATCAAATTTGTGTAACACAAACCATAAAAATTGGCATCACTGCGTGTTAAAAAATTACAGTAAATTTATTTTTCTTTTGTTGCCTATATATTTATTTGTACTTTTCTTTCATTTATAAAATTTGTTGTCCTATCTTCTTTAACGTAATGGCAAAATATGATGTAATTTAAAATTCAATTTTCATGATCGTTCTAGAAAAAATTAAAACATGAAAGGAAGCAGCAAAATTTAATTCATTCTTTAAGTCTCTATTTGGACATAATTGTGGTCTAAATATAAATAGAATAGGGTTTTAAGAAGTGCTGAAATACTGTTATTATTTTGATTTAATTGGTTGAATCAATAAGTTTTGATCACTTATTATTATTTTGGTAGCAATCCATGTCATTTAACATATTTGTTATATAACATATAAAAAATATCGTGAATCGCATTGAAATTTTTAATATATTATATATTACGGAATAATAACATATTTTCTTTTTGACAGTTTGGCTCTCATTCTTCTTTTGTATAATAAGTAGTTCTCATTTTTACTGACAGGCATATTAACCACCCTTCTTTTATGATATTCACTCACAAAACATGGATATGCCGTTATTATTTATTTCAAAGCATATATGCTAATATGTGAGCAATTGCAGAGATTCCTTAATAATTGTGATTTTTTTATTGGCTTGTGAGTTTAGCTTTTTTTTAATTATAACGAGCACAAAGTCCTGAATTTAATGAGGTATCAAAATAATACCACATCTGATCCTGAATGAATATTACTGATCTCGAGTTTGAAAAATTTCGAGCTCAAAGTTGTTGTAATATTTTTAATTTAGTAATAGACAAATTAAAAAAAAAGTAGATACAGTCGACTCTCTATAATTCAAATAAATTCGAATTAACGAAAAATTGTCAAGTTGGTGCGAAGGACAAAAACGAAATAAGTATGTACATATATACATATACAACATTAATTAGACACACTGAATTGCATACGTACAATTTGTACTTAAATTTTTTAGTTTGTAAAGAAATCAGTGATTTTTTTTTTTTGCTTCAATAACTTCCAGCCTCCTTGGTCAAGAGCATTGTCTAAAGCAACCAGTGACGAGAATACCTCGTCGTCCAATTCTGTTCTTAGTAAATATTGACACAATGTACACAACAATGACTCTGCCTCCTTTGATGCGACGGGCGGATTGGTTCTCCTTCCGATTCTTCTTCATTTTCGCCTTCATCGTTCTTCCTTAAATTTGAAGCTGCCAGAATTTCATCGGCACATAGAGGACCGCAGACTTCTACACCATCGTCAATATACAAAAAATCATCGAAAGTTAGGAAGATTCATCAAAGTTAGGAAGAAGGTTCCATCCATCTTCCTGTTGCAATTGATTCACTGGCTCTGTAATAAATCCGCATTGAAACAGTTTGAGATCGTTGTCGATTTAACGTTTTCCCATGGTTTGCCAGCCACGGCCATCGCTGTTAAAACATTTATGTTGGCCCTCTGTCCATTTTCAATGCTATCCAACACTATCATCACTACTTCTTTGCGGTACAAAGTTTTAAAATTCTGAGTCACTCCCTGGTCAAGGGGTTGCAATTTAGAGGTGGTGTTAGCCGGGAAAAATTTAAGATTCACATTACTGAGAACTGGCGGATTATCGTGAACTGTGCAATTATCCAGGAAAAGTGAAATTTTCCGCTTCTGCCGTTTCATGTCGATGTCTAGTTTCAAAAGCCATTCATTGAACAATCCACGCTTTTTTATTGGAGCGATAAAACGTAGGAAAGAATTTGATACCCTTGAAACATCTAGGGTTAACAGCTTTCCCTATCATAAGAGGTTAAATTTTTTGTGACCCGTCCATGTTTACTGTGAGTAATAATGTCAACCTTTCCTTGCTATGTTTGCCCCCATGACATTTTTCGTTTTTAAATGTCATCGCACTCGCGCTTTCTCCACATATTTTTTTGAAAACTATGTTATGCCGTTTTTTTTTTAAATGAAGAGCCATCCTTCACTGGTGGTGAATCCTTCAATACTCAAATTAAAAGCGAATGACTTAGCTTTCTCCTTCAGCATGCTACATCCGACAGGTACGTTTTGTCCTCTGCATTGACTAAACCATTTCAATAAGCATTCTTCAAGAACGAAAAAAAAAATCGAATTACTGAGAGGAAACTAGATTTCGAAAAATGTTGTACTTAACGGGATCAAAGCAACTGGGTAAGGAACAGAGAACAAAAACCGAAAACGAAAAAAAAAATTCGAATTACTGAGAGGAAACTACCTACTAATTTCGAATTACAGCGTATTTGCTGACGGCTCGACTCGACAATCACTTCGAATTAACGAGCGTATCAAAACACATAGGTTTTTGTTCCATTTATCAAAGTTTTTTCAAGGGACCTCACAATCAGTTCGAATTATCAAGAATTTCGAATTATCGAAAGTCGACTGTACTTGTGTTCGTTTCTCGGTATGTAGTATACCCAGCTATCAGATACACACATACAATGTATATAGGAAATGGGTGTCGAACTGTTTCAAAATTCGTACATAAATATACATATATTTACAAGGATATCCGAGTCCAAGAAATTAAAAAAAAAACACTACATTTTTTAAACATTGATGTTATGTGATGAACGATGTCTTATATTTGTGTATATAAAAAATCACAAAGCTTTTGTTTTAATTACGGATACATGCCTAACAAATACATTTTAAAGTATTTTTTTTTTTTTAATATTTTTATTTTCTTTTAAATTGACAACTTGGTAATGTGATATAATATTTTAATTTTTATGACATTTATAATTATTTGTAGAAAATGTCGAACTATTAATGTTGTTAAATGAATCAACAAAAAATTATTCACAATTTATGCTTATTTCGTTAGTTAATCATATATAATCATATACTACCAGCTTTTCTTTTACATTTTAAATATATAAGAAAATACAATGATTTTACTCACGGATCTAATTTCTGATAACCTTACCTATATAATCATGCTGATTTGATATGATATACTTTGTATGAGTATTTTTCTTTCTTTTTATTTAACTAATGTTTATTTTTGTTCGTTTTATTTACTTGTTATTTGTATTCTTTACAGAATGGCTTTGGAAAAATTATGTGTTTTATGATTTTTTTTGAATAAAACGACTTCCGCTTTGTTCGCCAATGATAGCTCTATAGTGAGTAATAAGTTGGCAGCCCTTTAGATGACTATTAAATACTGAATGAAAGCACCAGGAAATAAAGATTAACAAACCAGTCGTACGGAACTGAATATATACGATACATATGATACTTTGTCTCAGTCGTAAACCATTAGGGATCATGTGATTACAATATAGCATATAGTGTTACTGTGGGATAGCTAAAATGACCCAAAAGCTGTGAATCCTTTTAAGACAGAAAAGTGACACTTCTATTACAGAAATTCGCTACTTTATGTGATGCACACGTATCGCAGTGTTGGACCGTGAAAGACAAAAATGAAGGCAAACTGAGAGCGCAGCAGTGATGCAGTTCAGGTGGAAAATATTTCAAAGGTTAATAAAATAAGATTACTTTTAATATTAATTAAGCCGATCAAACTATAATATTCAGGTTGCCGTAATAATTTAACCAAAGTTAGTATGTAAATATATAATTTATGTACTTTTCTAATCTTAATATTGTAGTTATAAATTTTCTAGATGGCCTCATTTTAAATGTTAGTTGCATTATTGTTAATAGCAATTGATAAAATTTAAAAGTATCCGCCTTCACCAAATTATGGTTTATACGAGTAACAATTGTTCAAGCCGGAAGTAATATTACCTGACATCAAGTCCTGTATTCAAAGTATTTTTGCATTGCCAATAATTTATTCTGTATATGAGCATAAATTTTGTATAATGTCTATTTGAATAGTGTACAATAACTGGCAAAAGATTTCAGTAAGGGGTGATACATCAAGGAAGCAAAGACCTGACCATAACAGAATTCAGTGGAATTAACCTTCTTTTAAAAATGAACGAAAAGCCCACTTAATTTCTGTCAAACTTTGAGCATACATAACAATCTGCCAAACTGTTAACATTCGGATAGCTTTCATAGCGCGAAACAATAGCGCATCTTGCAATGGAAGAGATAAGTATCCTCACAAAAATAAATTAAATAGAAAAGAGAAAATTTTCTTTGTGTCAGATGTCAAATTTGCGCACTGAATGTCCCATTCTATTGAGGCCTTCTTAAGGGCACTAAAATTAACGGAACTGAGCAAAATCCCATTATGTTCATGTAATACGACAATAATGACACATTTTATTATGTTGGCTTAAGGGTCAAACATAATAGGCGAAAGTAAACTGCAGCTAATATCAGAACTGGATGAAAGGTTTCCTTAAGTTACTTCAAATGAACAAATTGGCCATAATAGGATTTTGAAAACGTATCCATCTGTCAAGTCAACTTGTCATTTATTTTTGTATACGCATTTGTTTTCAAAAATTATTTTCAATCGTGTTTGAAAAATGATTGAAAAAAATCAATTAAAAAGTCGCCGACGCTTGTCACTTCTATTGTTTTTTTCGCTTTTTCTAAACTTAAATGAAAAGTATAGTCAAATAAGCTGTGTTCTTTGTAAAATTAACTTTTGTTAAAGAAATAAATTTACTTCTCAAAAAAAACCTCAAATAGCTATCAGTTTGTTAGCTGTCATATTTTCGTACGAAATGTGTTACTATTCGCACCGATGAACGAAAATGCGATGAAACTTCGCAATCCAGGATTATTGATAGACTATGTGCCTGTTCACATTGGCGCGGACAGGAAGATTGTCCGAAAGAGGGGGAACGCTTTTTATTGAAGTGGGGAAGAGAAGGGTTACTTTAGAAATGGATTCTCGAGTGCAACACATAGTTTTTTTCCATATCGTTCCATTTTTGACATATTTTTTCATTTTAGTTTTGATCGTTGACGAGTAAGGAGTAAGGAAGTGTGAAGAATAGGAAAAAAGTTATGCTTCAGGCCAACTGCGCAAATTTAGAAATTAAAAATGCTCCGATTCAAGTGTTCCACTTGTCAAAAAGTCTTTCAACCCCATGACAATGTGAACACGACGTTCATGGTGAGGACTTTCATCCCGTCGCCAATGTAAACGGGCACTATTATGGTTCGCTTGTATTCGCACAATTAGGTACGTACACGTATAGATCCTTTCGCCAACTATGGGTGTGCCTTAAGTCAACTTAGATGTCTTCAACCATGACTTAAAATATTAAACCTGGAATTCATTATGGTTACAATTGTTCTCCACAGCTTATTTGATTAGTGAATTCGTGGTTCGATTCAACCAAAAAAGCTCGAATGAACTATCATTCGTATTTGCACAAATGATAAAATAAATATTTATATTTCATAATGATTGTTGGGAAACAAGTGTGAAATGAGGAGTGTACAAATAATGATCCGAGGTTTCTACGAATTACTTTAGATACATTTTAAGAAAGGAAATGTAATAAACCAAGTGTATTTAAGCGGTGTAGGCTTATTGTATTGTATTGTCTGTCCTTTTAATTTATTTTTGTTCGTAATGCTTTTTTTCCCTCATTTGTTTTGCGTAACCTACTTTAATATGGCAACGTATTACATTACATTAATTTAATTAAATGATGAAAATAATTACCGTATGATTTTCAATGACAATATCAAATGGCTGTATTTTTTGTCTGATTTTTATTTTTTTGTTTATTTATTTATTTATTTATTTTTTTTTAAATGTATGAACATATATTTTTCCTCGCATTCATAAAAAATAATTTCTGTTTGTCTTTTATATTTGGTAGGAATAATTTGATAGGAAAGGAGATGATTTGAACATGAAAATAAATGGTGAGTAAGTTGTTTATTCTTTGATACATATTTTTTTAGTACGTATCAAATTTGTGTAACACAAACCATAAAAATTGGCATCACTGCGTGTTAAAAAATTACAGTAAATTTATTTTTCTTTTGTTGCCTATATATTTATTTGTACTTTTCTTTCATTTATAAAATTTGTTGTCCTATCTTCTTTAACGTAATGGCAAAATATGATGTAATTTAAAATTCAATTTTCATGATCGTTCTAGAAAAAATTAAAACATGAAAGGAAGCAGCAAAATTTAATTCATTCTTTAAGTCTCTATTTGGACATAATTGTGGTCTAAATATAAATAGAATAGGGTTTTAAGAAGTGCTGAAATACTGTTATTATTTTGATTTAATTGGTTGAATCAATAAGTTTTGATCACTTATTATTATTTTGGTAGCAATCCATGTCATTTAACATATTTGTTATATAACATATAAAAAATATCGTGAATCGCATTGAAATTTTTAATATATTATATATTACGGAATAATAACATATTTTCTTTTTGACAGTTTGGCTCTCATTCTTCTTTTGTATAATAAGTAGTTCTCATTTTTACTGACAGGCATATTAACCACCCTTCTTTTATGATATTCACTCACAAAACATGGATATGCCGTTATTATTTATTTCAAAGCATATATGCTAATATGTGAGCAATTGCAGAGATTCCTTAATAATTGTGATTTTTTTATTGGCTTGTGAGTTTAGCTTTTTTTTAATTATAACGAGCACAAAGTCCTGAATTTAATGAGGTATCAAAATAATACCACATCTGATCCTGAATGAATATTACTGATCTCGAGTTTGAAAAATTTCGAGCTCAAAGTTGTTGTAATATTTTTAATTTAGTAATAGACAAATTAAAAAAAAAGTAGATACAGTCGACTCTCTATAATTCAAATAAATTCGAATTAACGAAAAATTGTCAAGTTGGTGCGAAGGACAAAAACGAAATAAGTATGTACATATATACATATACAACATTAATTAGACACACTGAATTGCATACGTACAATTTGTACTTAAATTTTTTAGTTTGTAAAGAAATCAGTGATTTTTTTTTTTTGCTTCAATAACTTCCAGCCTCCTTGGTCAAGAGCATTGTCTAAAGCAACCAGTGACGAGAATACCTCGTCGTCCAATTCTGTTCTTAGTAAATATTGACACAATGTACACAACAATGACTCTGCCTCCTTTGATGCGACGGGCGGATTGGTTCTCCTTCCGATTCTTCTTCATTTTCGCCTTCATCGTTCTTCCTTAAATTTGAAGCTGCCAGAATTTCATCGGCACATAGAGGACCGCAGACTTCTACACCATCGTCAATATACAAAAAATCATCGAAAGTTAGGAAGATTCATCAAAGTTAGGAAGAAGGTTCCATCCATCTTCCTGTTGCAATTGATTCACTGGCTCTGTAATAAATCCGCATTGAAACAGTTTGAGATCGTTGTCGATTTAACGTTTTCCCATGGTTTGCCAGCCACGGCCATCGCTGTTAAAACATTTATGTTGGCCCTCTGTCCATTTTCAATGCTATCCAACACTATCATCACTACTTCTTTGCGGTACAAAGTTTTAAAATTCTGAGTCACTCCCTGGTCAAGGGGTTGCAATTTAGAGGTGGTGTTAGCCGGGAAAAATTTAAGATTCACATTACTGAGAACTGGCGGATTATCGTGAACTGTGCAATTATCCAGGAAAAGTGAAATTTTCCGCTTCTGCCGTTTCATGTCGATGTCTAGTTTCAAAAGCCATTCATTGAACAATCCACGCTTTTTTATTGGAGCGATAAAACGTAGGAAAGAATTTGATACCCTTGAAACATCTAGGGTTAACAGCTTTCCCTATCATAAGAGGTTAAATTTTTTGTGACCCGTCCATGTTTACTGTGAGTAATAATGTCAACCTTTCCTTGCTATGTTTGCCCCCATGACATTTTTCGTTTTTAAATGTCATCGTCCGATCAGGCCATTCAAACAGTAACATCAACACTCGCGCTTTCTCCACATATTTTTTTGAAAACTATGTTATGCCGTTTTTTTTTTAAATGAAGAGCCATCCTTCACTGGTGGTGAATCCTTCAATACTCAAATTAAAAGCGAATGACTTAGCTTTCTCCTTCAGCATGCTACATCCGACAGGTACGTTTTGTCCTCTGCATTGACTAAACCATTTCAATAAGCATTCTTCAAGAACGAAAAAAAAAATCGAATTACTGAGAGGAAACTAGATTTCGAAAAATGTTGTACTTAACGGGATCAAAGCAACTGGGTAAGGAACAGAGAACAAAAACCGAAAACGAAAAAAAAAATTCGAATTACTGAGAGGAAACTACCTACTGATTTCGAATTACAGCGTATTTGCTGACGGCTCGACTCGACAATCACTTCGAATTAACGAGCGTATCAAAACACATAGGTTTTTGTTCCATTTATCAAAGTTTTTTCAAGGGACCTCACAATCAGTTCGAATTATCAAGAATTTCGAATTATCGAAAGTCGACTGTACTTGTGTTCGTTTCTCGGTATGTAGTATACCCAGCTATCAGATACACACATACAATGTATATAGGAAATGGGTGTCGAACTGTTTCAAAATTCGTACATAAATATACATATATTTACAAGGATATCCGAGTCCAAGAAATTAAAAAAAAAACACTACATTTTTTAAACATTGATGTTATGTGATGTCTTATACGATGTCTTATATTTGTGTATATAAAAAATCACAAAGCTTTTGTTTTAATTACGGATACATGCCTAACAAATACATTTTAAAGTATTTTTTTTTTTTTTAATATTTTTATTTTCTTTTAAATTGACAACTTGGTAATGTGATATAATATTTTAATTTTTATGACATTTATAATTATTTGTAGAAAATGTCGAACTATTAATGTTGTTAAATGAATCAACAAAAAATTATTCACAATTTATGCTTATTTCGTTAGTTAATCATATATAATCATATACTACCAGCTTTTCTTTTACATTTTAAATATATAAGAAAATACAATGATTTTACTCACGAATCTAATTTCTGATAACCTTACCTATATAATCATGCTGATTTGATATGATATACTTTGTATGAGTATTTTTCTTTCTTTTTATTTAACTAATGTTTATTTTTGTTCGTTTTATTTACTTGTTATTTGTATTCTTTACAGAATGGCTTTGGAAAAATTATGTGTTTTATGATTTTTTTGAATAAAACGACTTCCGCTTTGTTCGCCAATGATAGCTCTATAATGAGTAATAAGTTGGCAGCCCTTTAGATGACTATTAAATATTGAATGAAAGCACCAGGAAATAAAGATTAACAAACCAGTCGTACGGAACTGAATATATACGATACATATGATACTTTGTCTCAGTCGTAAACCATTAGGGATCATGTGATTACAATATAGCATATAGTGTTACTGTGGGATAGCTAAAATGACCCAAAAGCTGTGAATCCTTTTAAGACAAAAAAGTGACACTTCTATTACAGAAAATCGCTACTTTATGTGATGCACACGTATCGCAGTGTTGGACCGTGAAAGACAAAAATGAAGGCAAACTGAGAGCGCAGCAGTGATGCAGTTCAGGTGGAAAATATTTCAAAGGTTAATAAAATAAAATTACTTTTAATATTAATTAAGCCGATCAAACTATAATATTCAGGTTGCCGTAATAATTTAACCAAAGTTAGTATGTAAATATATAATTTATGTACTTTTCTAATCTTAATATTGTAGTTATAAATTTTCTAGATGGCCTCATTTTAAATGTTAGTTGCATTATTGTTAATAGCAATTGATAAAATTTAAAAGTATCCGCCTTCACCAAATTATGGTTTATACGAGTAACAATTGTTCAAGCCGGAAGTAATATTACCTGACATCAAGTCCTGTATTCAAAGTATTTTTGCATTGCCAATAATTTATTCTGTATATGAGCATAAATTTTGTATAATGTCTATTTGAATAGTGTACAATAACTGGCAAAAGATTTCAGTAAGGGGTGATACATCAAGGAAGCAAAGACCTGACCATAACAGAATTCAGTGGAATTAACCTTCTTTTAAAAATGAACGAAAAGCCCACTTAATTTCTGTCAAACTTTGAGCATACATAACAATCTGCCAAACTGTTAACATTCGGATAGCTTTCATAGCGCGAAACAATAGCGCATCTTGCAATGGAAGAGATAAGTATCGTCACAAAAATAAATTAAATAGAAAAGAGAAAATTTTCTTTGTGTCAGATGTCAAATTTGCGCACTGAATGTCCCATTCTATTGAGGCCTTCTTAAGGGCACTAAAATTAACGGAACTGAGCAAAATCCCATTATGTTCATGTAATACGACAATAATGACACATTTTATTATGTTGGCTTAAGGGTCAAACATAATAGGCGAAAGTAAACTGCAGCTAATATCAGAACTGGATGAAAGGTTTCCTTAAGTTACTTCAAATGAACAAATTGGCCATAATAGGATTTTGAAAACGTATCCATCTGTCAAGTCAACTTGTTATTTATTTTTGTATACGCATTTGTTTTCAAAAATTATTTTCAATCGTGTTTGAAAAATGATTGAAAAAAATCAATTAAAAAGTCGCCGACGCTTGTCACTTCTATTGTTTTTTTCGCTTTTTCTAAACTTAAATGAAAAGTATAGTCAAATAAGCTGTGTTCTTTGTAAAATTAACTTTTGTTAAAGAAATAAATTTACTTCTCAAAAAAAACCTCAAATAGCTATCAGTTTGTTAGCTGTCATATTTTCGTACGAAATGTGTTACTATTCGCACCGATGAACGAAAATGCGATGAAACTTCGCAATCCAGTATTATTGGTAGACTATGTGCCTGTTCACATTGGCGCGGGCAGGAAGATTGTCCGAAAGAGGGGGAACGCTTTTTATTGAAGTGGGGAAGAGAAGGGTTACTTTAGAAATGGATTCTCGAGTGCAACACATAGTTTTTTTCCATATCGTTCCATTTTTGACATATTTTTTCATTTTAGTTTTGATCGTTGACGAGTAAGGAAGTGTGAAGAATAGGAAAAACGGTATGCTTCAGGCCAACTGCGCAAATTTAGAAATTAAAAATGCTCCGATTCAAGTGTTCCACTTGTCAAAAAGTCTTTCAACCCCATGACAATGTGAACACGACGTTCATGGTGAGGACTTTCATCCCGTCGCCAATGTAAACGGGCACTATTATGGTTCGCTTGTATTCGCACAATTAGGTACGTACACGTATAGATCCTTTCGCCAACTATGGGTGTGCCTTAAGTCAACTTAGATGTCTTCAACCATGACTTAAAATATTAAACCTGGAATTCATTATGGTTACAATTGTTCTCCACAGCTTATTTGATTAGTGAATTCGTGGTTCGATTCAACCAAAAAAGCTCGAATGAACTATCATTCGTATTTGCACAAATGATAAAATAAATATTTATATTTCATAATGATTGTTGGGAAACAAGTGTGAAATGAGGAGTGTACAAATAATGATCCGAGGTTTCTACGAATTACTTTAGATACATTTTAATAAAGGAAATGTAATAAACCAAGTGTATTTAAGCGGTGTAGGCTTATTGTATTGTATTGTCTGTCCTTTTAATTTATTTTTGTTCGTAATGCTTTTTTTCCCTCATTTGTTTTGCGTAACCTACTTTAATATGGCAACGTATTACATTACATTAATTTAATTAAATGATGAAAATAATTACCGTATGATTTTCAATGACAATATCAAATGGCTGTATTTTTTGTCTGATTTTTATTTTTTTGTTTATTTATTTATTTATTTATTTTTTTTTAAATGTATGAACATATATTTTTCCTCGCATTCATAAAAAATAATTTCTGTTTGTCTTTTATATTTGGTAGGAATAATTTGATAGGAAAGGAGATGATTTGAACATGAAAATAAATGGTGAGTAAGTTGTTTATTCTTTGATACATATTTTTTTAGTACGTATCAAATTTGTGTAACACAAACCATAAAAATTGGCATCACTGCGTGTTAAAAAATTACAGTAAATTTATTTTTCTTTTGTTGCCTATATATTTATTTGTACTTTTCTTTCATTTATAAAATTTGTTGTCCTATCTTCTTTAACGTAATGGCAAAATATGATGTAATTTAAAATTCAATTTTCATGATCGTTCTAGAAAAAATTAAAACATGAAAGGAAGCAGCAAAATTTAATTCATTCTTTAAGTCTCTATTTGGACATAATTGTGGTCTAAATATAAATAGAATAGGGTTTTAAGAAGTGCTGAAATACTGTTATTATTTTGATTTAATTGGTTGAATCAATAAGTTTTGATCACTTATTATTATTTTGGTAGCAATCCATGTCATTTAACATATTTGTTATATAACATATAAAAAATATCGTGAATCGCATTGAAATTTTTAATATATTATATATTACGGAATAATAACATATTTTCTTTTTGACAGTTTGGCTCTCATTCTTCTTTTGTATAATAAGTAGTTCTCATTTTTACTGACAGGCATATTAACCACCCTTCTTTTATGATATTCACTCACAAAACATGGATATGCCGTTATTATTTATTTCAAAGCATATATGCTAATATGTGAGCAATTGCAGAGATTCCTTAATAATTGTGATTTTTATATTGGCTTGTGAGTTTAGCTTTTTTTTAATTATAACGAGCACAAAGTCCTGAATTTAATGAGGTATCAAAATAATACCACATCTGATCCTGAATGAATATTACTGATCTCGAGTTTGAAAAATTTCGAGCTCAAAGTTGTTGTAATATTTTTAATTTAGTAATAGATAAATTAAAGACAGTCGACTCTCTATAATTCGAAAAAATTCGAATTAACGAAAAATTGTCAAGTTGGTGCGAAGGACAAAAACGAAATAAGTATGTACATATATACATATACAACATTAATTAGACACACTGAATTGCATACGTACAATTTGTACTTAAATTTTTTAGTTTGTAAAGAAATCAGTGATTTTTTTTTTTGCTTCAATAACTTCCAGCGTCCTTGGTCAAGAGCATTGTCTAAAGCAACCAGTGACGAGAATACCTCGTCGTCCAATTCTGTTCTTAGTAAATATTGACACAATGTACACAACAATGACTCTGCCTCCTTTGATGCGACGGGCGGATTGGTTCTCCTTCCGATTCTTCTTCATTTTCGCCTTCATTGTTCTTCCTTAAATTTGAAGCTGCCAGAATTTCATCGGCACATAGAGGACCGCAGACTTCTACACCATCGTCAATATACAAAAAATCATCGAAAGTTAGGAAGATTCATCAAAGTTAGGAAGAAGGTTCCATCCATCTTCCTGTTGCAATTGATTCACTGGCTCTGTAATAAATCCGCATTGAAACAGTTTGAGATCGTTGTCGATTTAACGTTTTTCCATGGTTTGCCAGCCACGGCCATCGCTGTTAAAACATTTATGTTGGCCCTCTGTCCATTATCAATGCTATCCAACACTATCATCACTTCTTCTTTGCGGTACAAAGTTTTAAAATTCTGAGTCACTCCCTGGTCAAGGGGTTGCAATTTAGAGGTGGTGTTAGCCGGGAAAAATTTAAGATTCACATTACTGAGAACTGGCGGATTATCGTGAACTGTGCAATTATCCAGGAAAAGTGAAATTTTCCGCTTCTGCCGTTTCATGTCGATGTCTAGTTTCAAAAGCCATTCATTGAACAATCCACGCTTTTTTATTGGAGCGATAAAACGTAGGAAAGAATTTGATACCCTTGAAACATCTAGGGTTAACAGCTTTCCCTATCATAAGAGGTTAAATTTTTTGTGACCCGTCCATGTTTACTGTGAGTAATAATGTCAACCTTTCCTTGCTATGTTTGCCCCCATGACATTTTTCGTTTTTAAATGTCATCGTCCGATCAGGCCATTCAAACAGTAACATCAACACTCGCGCTTTCTCCACATATTTTTTTGAAAACTATGTTATGCCGTTTTTTTTAAAAATGAAGAGCCATCCTTCACTGGTGGTGAATCCTTCAATACTCAAATTAAAAGCGAATGACTTAGCTTTCTCCTTCAGCATGCTACATCCGACAGGTACGTTTTGTCCTCTGCATTGACTAAACCATTTCAATAAGCATTCTTCAAGAACGAAAAAAAAAATCGAATTACTGAGAGGAAACTAGATTTCGAAAAATGTTGTACTTAACGGGATCAAAGCAACTGGGTAAGGAACAGAGAACAAAAACCGAAAACGAAAAAAAAAATTCGAATTACTGAGAGGAAACTACCTACTGATTTCGAATTACAGCGTATTTGCTGACGGCTCGACTCGACAATCACTTCGAATTAACGAGCGTATCAAAACACATAGGTTTTTGTTCCATTTATCAAAGTTTTTTCAAGGGACCTCACAATCAGTTCGAATTATCAAGAATTTCGAATTATCGAAAGTCGACTGTACTTGTGTTCGTTTCTCGGTATGTAGTATACCCAGCTATCAGATACACACATACAATGTATATAGGAAATGGGTGTCGAACTGTTTCAAAATTCGTACATAAATATACATATATTTACAAGGATATCCGAGTCCAAGAAATTAAAAAAAAAACACTACATTTTTTAAACATTGATGTTATGTGATGTCTTATACGATGTCTTATATTTGTGTATATAAAAAATCACAAAGCTTTTGTTTTAATTACGGATACATGCCTAACAAATACATTTTAAAGTATTTTTTTTTTTTTTAATATTTTTATTTTCTTTTAAATTGACAACTTGGTAATGTGATATAATATTTTAATTTTTATGACATTTATAATTATTTGTAGAAAATGTCGAACTATTAATGTTGTTAAATGAATCAACAAAAAATTATTCACAATTTATGCTTATTTCGTTAGTTAATCATATATAATCATATACTACCAGCTTTTCTTTTACATTTTAAATATATAAGAAAATACAATGATTTTACTCACGAATCTAATTTCTGATAACCTTACCTATATAATCATGCTGATTTGATATGATATACTTTGTATGAGTATTTTTCTTTCTTTTTATTTAACTAATGTTTATTTTTGTTCGTTTTATTTACTTGTTATTTGTATTCTTTACAGAATGGCTTTGGAAAAATTATGTGTTTTATGATTTTTTTGAATAAAACGACTTCCGCTTTGTTCGCCAATGATAGCTCTATAATGAGTAATAAGTTGGCAGCCCTTTAGATGACTATTAAATATTGAATGAAAGCACCAGGAAATAAAGATTAACAAACCAGTCGTACGGAACTGAATATATACGATACATATGATACTTTGTCTCAGTCGTAAACCATTAGGGATCATGTGATTACAATATAGCATATAGTGTTACTGTGGGATAGCTAAAATGACCCAAAAGCTGTGAATCCTTTTAAGACAAAAAAGTGACACTTCTATTACAGAAAATCGCTACTTTATGTGATGCACACGTATCGCAGTGTTGGACCGTGAAAGACAAAAATGAAGGCAAACTGAGAGCGCAGCAGTGATGCAGTTCAGGTGGAAAATATTTCAAAGGTTAATAAAATAAAATTACTTTTAATATTAATTAAGCCGATCAAACTATAATATTCAGGTTGCCGTAATAATTTAACCAAAGTTAGTATGTAAATATATAATTTATGTACTTTTCTAATCTTAATATTGTAGTTATAAATTTTCTAGATGGCCTCATTTTAAATGTTAGTTGCATTATTGTTAATAGCAATTGATAAAATTTAAAAGTATCCGCCTTCACCAAATTATGGTTTATACGAGTAACAATTGTTCAAGCCGGAAGTAATATTACCTGACATCAAGTCCTGTATTCAAAGTATTTTTGCATTGCCAATAATTTATTCTGTATATGAGCATAAATTTTGTATAATGTCTATTTGAATAGTGTACAATAACTGGCAAAAGATTTCAGTAAGGGGTGATACATCAAGGAAGCAAAGATCTGACCATAACAGAATTCAGTGGAATTAACCTTCTTTTAAAAATGAACGAAAAGCCCACTTAATTTCTGTCAAACTTTGAGCATACATAACAATCTGCCAAACTGTTAACATTCGGATAGCTTTCATAGCGCGAAACAATAGCGCATCTTGCAATGGAAGAGATAAGTATCGTCACAAAAATAAATTAAATAGAAAAGAGAAAATTTTCTTTGTGTCAGATGTCAAATTTGCGCACTGAATGTCCCATTCTATTGAGGCCTTCTTAAGGGCACTAAAATTAACGGAACTGAGCAAAATCCCATTATGTTCATGTAATACGACAATAATGACACATTTTATTATGTTGGCTTAAGGGTCAAACATAATAGGCGAAAGTAAACTGCAGCTAATATCAGAACTGGATGAAAGGTTTCCTTAAGTTACTTCAAATGAACAAATTGGCCATAATAGGATTTTGAAAACGTATCCATCTGTCAAGTCAACTTGTTATTTATTTTTGTATACGCATTTGTTTTCAAAAATTATTTTCAATCGTGTTTGAAAAATGATTGAAAAAAATCAATTAAAAAGTCGCCGACGCTTGTCACTTCTATTGTTTTTTTCGCTTTTTCTAAACTTAAATGAAAAGTATAGTCAAATAAGCTGTGTTCTTTGTAAAATTAACTTTTGTTAAAGAAATAAATTTACTTCTCAAAAAAAACCTCAAATAGCTATCAGTTTGTTAGCTGTCATATTTTCGTACGAAATGTGTTACTATTCGCACCGATGAACGAAAATGCGATGAAACTTCGCAATCCAGTATTATTGGTAGACTATGTGCCTGTTCACATTGGCGCGGGCAGGAAGATTGTCCGAAAGAGGGGGAACGCTTTTTATTGAAGTGGGGAAGAGAAGGGTTACTTTAGAAATGGATTCTCGAGTGCAACACATAGTTTTTTTCCATATCGTTCCATTTTTGACATATTTTTTCATTTTAGTTTTGATCGTTGACGAGTAAGGAAGTGTGAAGAATAGGAAAAAAGGTATGCTTCAGGCCAACTGCGCAAATTTAGAAATTAAAAATGCTCCGATTCAAGTGTTCCACTTGTCAAAAAGTCTTTCAACCCCATGACAATGTGAACACGACGTTCATGGTGAGGACTTTCATCCCGTCGCCAATGTAAACGGGCACTATTATGGTTCGCTTGTATTCGCACAATTAGGTACGTACACGTATAGATCCTTTCGCCAACTATGGGTGTGCCTTAAGTCAACTTAGATGTCTTCAACCATGACTTAAAATATTAAACCTGGAATTCATTATGGTTACAATTGTTCTCCACAGCTTATTTGATTAGTGAATTCGTGGTTCGATTCAACCAAAAAAGCTCGAATGAACTATCATTCGTATTTGCACAAATGATAAAATAAATATTTATATTTCATAATGATTGTTGGGAAACAAGTGTGAAATGAGGAGTGTACAAATAATGATCCGAGGTTTCTACGAATTACTTTAGATACATTTTAAGAAAGGAAATGTAATAAACCAAGTGTATTTAAGCGGTGTAGGCTTATTGTATTGTATTGTCTGTCCTTTTAATTTATTTTTGTTCGTAATGCTTTTTTTCCCTCATTTGTTTTGCGTAACCTACTTTAATATGGCAACGTATTACATTACATTAATTTAATTAAATGATGAAAATAATTACCGTATGATTTTCAATGACAATATCAAATGGCTGTATTTTTTGTCTGATTTTTATTTTTTTGTTTATTTATTTATTTTTTTTTAAATGTATGAACATATATTTTTCCTCGCATTCATAAAAAATAATTTCTGTTTGTCTTTTATATTTGGTAGGAATAATTTGATAGGAAAGGAGATGATTTGAACATGAAAATAAATGGTGAGTAAGTTGTTTATTCTTTGATACATATTTTTTTAGTACGTATCAAATTTGTGTAACACAAACCATAAAAATTGGCATCACTGCATGTTAAAAAAGTTACAAATTTATTTTTCTTTTGTTGCCTATATATTTATTTGTACTTTTCTTTCATTTATAAAATTTGTTGTCCTATCTTCTTTAACGTAATGGCAAAATATGATGTAATTTAAAATTCAATTTTCATGATCGTTCTAGAAAAAATTAAAACATGAAAGGAAGCAGCAAAATTTAATTCATTCTTTAAGTCTCTATTTGGACATAATTGTGGTCTAAATATAAATAGAATAGGGTTTTAAGAAGTTGTGAAATACTGTTATTATTTTGATTTAATTGGTTGAATCAATAAGTTTTGATCACTTATTATTATTTTGGTAGCAATCCATGTCATTTAACATATTTGTTATATAACATATAAAAAATATCGTGAATCGCATTGAAATTTTTAATATATTATATATTACGGAATAATAACATATTTTCTTTTTGACAGTTTGGCTCTCATTCCTCTTTTGTATAATAAGTAGTTCTCATTTTTACTGACAGGCATATTAACCACCCTTCTTTTATGATATTCACTCACAAAACATGGATATGCCGTTATTATTTATTTCGAAGCATATATGTTAATATGTGAGCAATTGCAGAGATTCCTTAATAATTGTGATTTTTATATTGGCTTGTGAGTTTAGCTTTTTTTTAATTATAACGAGCACAAAGTCCTGAATTTAATGAGGTATCAAAATAATACCACATCTGATCCTGAATGAATATTACTGATCTCGAGTTTGAAAAATTTCGAGCTCAAAGTTGTTGTAATATTTTTAATTTAGTAATAGATAAATTAAAAAAAAAGTAGATACAGTCGACTCTCTATAATTCAAATAAATTCGAATTAACGAAAAATTGTCAAGTTGATGCGAAGGACAAAAACGAAATAAGTATGTACATATATACATATACAACATTAATTAGACACACTGAATTGCATACGTACAATTTGTACTTAAATTTTATAGTTTGTAAAGAAATCAGTGATTTTTTTTTTCCTTGGTCAAGAGCATTGTCTAAAGCAACCAGTGACGAAATACCTCGTCGTCCAATTCTGTTCTTAGTAAATATTGACACAATGTACACAACAATGACTCTGCCTCCTTTGATGCGACGGGCGGATTTGTTCTCCTTCCGATTCTTCTTCATTTTCGCCTTCATTGTTCTTCCTTAAATTTGAAGCTGCCAGAATTTCATCGGCACATAGGGGACCGCAGACTTCTACACCATCGTCAATATACAAAAAATCATCGAAAGTTAGGAAGATTCATCAAAGTTAGGAAGAAGGTTCCATCCATCTTCCTGTTGCAATTGATTCACTGGCTCTGTAATAAATCCGCATTGAAACAGTTTGAGATCGTTGTCGATTTAACGTTTTTCCATGGTTTGCCAGCCACGGCCATCGCTGTTAAAACATTTATGTTGGCCCTCTGTCCATTTTCAATGCTATCCAACACTATCATCACTACTTCTTTGCGGTACAAAGTTTTAAAATTCTGAGTCACTCCCTGGTCAAGGGGTTGCAATTTAGAGGTGGTGTTAGCCGGGAAAAATTTAAGATTCACATTACTGAGAACTGGCGGATTATCGTGAACTGTGCAATTATCCAGGAAAAGTGAAATTTTCCGCTTCTGCCGTTTCATGTCGATGTCTAGTTTCAAAAGCCATTCATTGAACAATCCACGCTTTTTTATTGGAGCGATAAAACGTAGGAAAGAATTTGATACCCTTGAAACATCTAGGGTTAACAGCTTTCCCTATCATAAGAGGTTAAATTTTTTGTGACCCGTCCATGTTTACTGTGAGTAATAATGTCAACCTTTCCTTGCTATGTTTGCCCCCATGACATTTTTCGTTTTTAAATGCCATCGTCCGATCAGGCCATTCAAACAGTAACATCAACACTCGCGCTTTCTCCACATATTTTTTTGAAAACTATGTTATGCCGTTTTTTTTTAAATTGAAGAGCCATCCTTCACTGGTGGTGAATCCTTCAATACCCAAATTAAAAGCGAATGACTTAGCTTTCTCCTTCAGCATGCTACATCCGACAGGTACGTTTTGTCCTCTGCATTGACTAAACCATTTCAATAAGCATTCTTCAAGAACGAAAAAAAAATCGAATTACTGAGAGGAAACTAGGTTTCGAAAAATGTTGTACTTAACAGGATCAAAGCCACTGGGTAAGGAACAGAGAACAAAAACCGAAAACGAAAAAAAAAATTCGAATTACTGAGAGGAAACTACCTACTGATTTCGAATTACAGCGTATTTGCTGACGGCTCGACTCGACAATCACTTCGAATTAACGAGCGTATCAAAACACATAGGTTTTTGTTCCATTTATCAAAGTTTTTTCAAGGGACCTCACAATCAGTTCGAATTATCAAGAATTTCGAATTATCGAAAGTCGACTGTACTTGTGTTCGTTTCTCGGTATGTAGTATACCCAGCTATCAGATACACACATACAATGTATATAGGAAATGGGTGTCGAACTGTTTCAAAATTCGTACATAAATATACATATATTTACAAGGATATCCGAGTCCAAGAAATTAAAAAAAAAACACTACATTTTTTAAACATTGATGTTATGTGATGAACGATGTCTTATATTTGTGTATATAAAAAATCACAAAGCTTTTGTTTTAATTACGGATACATGCCTAACAAATACATTTTAAAGTATTTTTTTTTTTTAATATTTTTATTTTCTTTTAAATTGACAACTTGGTAATGTGATATAATATTTTAATTTTTATGACATTTATAATTATTTGTAGAAAATGTCGAACTATTAATGTTGTTAATAAATGAATCAACAAAAAATTATTCACAATTTATGCTTATTTCGTTAGTTAATCATATATAATCATATACTACCAGCTTTTCTTTTACATTTTAAATATATAAGAAAATACAATGATTTTACTCACGGATCTAATTTCTGATAACCTTACCTATATAATCATGCTGATTTGATATGATATACTTTGTATGAGTATTTTTCTTTCTTTTTATTTAACTAATGTTTATTTTTGTTCGTTTTATTTACTTGTTATTTGTATTCTTTACAGAATTGCTTTGGAAAAATTATGTGTTTTATGATTTTTTTGAATAAAACGACTTCCGCTTTGTTCGCCAATGATAGCTCTATAATGAGTAATAAGTTGGCAGCCCTTTAGATGACTATTAAATATTGAATGAAAGCACCAGGAAATAAAGATTAACAAACCAGTCGTACGGAACTGAATATATACGATACATATGATACTTTGTCTCAGTCGTAAACCATTAGGGATCATGTGATTACAATATAGCATATAGTGTTACTGTGGGATAGCTAAAATGACCCAAAAGCTGTGAATCCTTTTAAGACAGAAAAGTGACACTTCTATTACAGAAATTCGCTACTTTATGTGATGCACACGTATCGCAGTGTTGGACCCTGAAAGACAAAAATGAAGGCAAACTGAGAGCGCAGCAGTGATGCAGTTCAGGTGGAAAATATTTCAAAGGTTAATAAAATAAGATTACTTTTAATATTAATTAAGCCGATCAAACTATAATATTCAGGTTGCCGTAATAATTTAACCAAAGTTAGTATGTAAATATATAATTTATGTGCTTTTCTAATCTTAATATTGTAGTTATAAATTTTCTAGATGGCCTCATTTTAAATGTTAGTTGCATTATTGTTAATAGCAATTGATAAAATTTAAAAGTATCCGCCTTCACCAAATTATGGTTTATACGAGTAACAATTGTTCAAGCCGGAAGTAATATTACCTGACATCAAGTCCTGTATTCAAAGTATTTTTGCATTGCCAATAATTTATTCTGTATATGAGCATAAATTTTGTATAATGTCTTAATTTGAATAGTGTACAATAACTGGCAAAAGATTTCAGTAAGGGATGATACATCAAGGAAGCAAAGACCTGACCATAACAGAATTCAGTGGAATTAACCTTCTTTTAAAAATGAACGAAAAGCCCACTTAATTTCTGTCAAACTTTGAGCATACATAACAATCTGCCAAACTGTTAACATTCGGATAGCTTTCATAGCGCGAAACAATAGCGCATCTTGCAATGGAAGAGATAAGTATCCTCACAAAAATAAATTAAATAGAAAAGAGAAAATTTTCTTTGTGTCAGATGTCAAATTTGCGCACTGAATGTCCCATTCTATTGAGGCCTTCTTAAGGGCACTAAAGTTAACGGAGCTATCAGAACTGGATGAAAGGTTTCCTTAAGTTACTTCAAATGAACAAATTGTCCATAATAGGATTTTGAAAACGTATCCATCTGTCAAGTCAACTTGTCATTTGTTTTTGTATACGCATTTGTTCTCAAAAATTATTTTCAATCGTGTTTGAAAAATGATTGAAAAAAATCAATTAAAAAGTCGCCGACGCTTGTCACTTCTATTGTTTTTTTCGCTTTTTCTAAACTTAAATGAAAAGTATAGTCAAATAGGCTGTGTTCTTTGTAAAATTAACTTTTGTTAAAGAAATAAATTTACTTCTCAAAAAAAACCTCAAATAGCTATCAGTTTGTTAGCTGTCATATTTTCGTACGAAATGTGTTACTATTCGCACCGATGAACGAAAATGCGATGAAACTTCGCAATCCAGTATTATTGGCAGACTATGTGCCTGTTCACATTGGCGCGGGCAGGAAGATTGTCCGAAAGAGGGGGAACGCTTTTTATTGAAGTGGGGAAGAGAAGGGTTACTTTAGAAATGGATTCTCGAGTGCAGCACATAGTTTTTTTCCATATCGTTCCATTTTTGACATATTTTTTCATTTTAGTTTTGATCGTTGATGAGAAAGGAAGTGTGAAGAATAGGAAAAAAGGTATGCTTCAGGCCAACTGCACAAATTTAGAAATTAAAAATGCTCCGATTCAAGTGTTCCACTTGTCAAAAAGTCTTTCAACCCCATGACAATGTGAACACGACGTTCATGGTGAGGACTTTCATCCCGTCGCCAATGTAAACGGGCACTATTATGGTTCGCTTGTATTCGCACAATTAGGTACGTACACGTATAGATCCTTTCGCTAACTATGGATGTGCCTTAAGTCAACTTAGATGTCTTCAACCATGACTTAAAATATTAAACCTGTAATTCATTATGGTTACAATTGTTCTACACAGCTTATTTGATTAGTGCATTCGTGGTTCGATTCAACCAAAAAAGCTCGAATGAACTATCATTCGTATTTGCACAAATGATAAAATAAATATTTATATTTCATAATGATTGTTGGGAAACAAGTGTGAAATGAGGAGTGTACAAGTAATGATCCGAGGTTTCTACGAATTACTTTAGATACATTTCAAGAAGGAAAATGTAATAAACCAAGTGTATTTAAGCGGTGTAGGCTTATTGTATTGTATTGTCTGTCCTTTTAATTTATTTTTGTTCGTAATGCTTTTCCCTCAGTTTTTTTTGCGTAACCTACTTTAATATGGCAACGTATTACATTACATTAATTTAATTAAATGATGAAAATAATTACCGTATGATTTTCAATGACAATATCAAATGGCTGTATTTTTTGTCTGATTTTTATTTTTTTGTTTATTTATTTTTTTTTTTTTTTTTTTTTATAAATGTATGAACATATATTTTTCCTCGCATTCATAAAAAATAATTTCTGTTTGTCTTTTATATTTGGTAGGAATAATTTGATAGGAAAGGAGATGATTTGAACATGAAAATAAATGGTGAGTAAGTTGTTTATTCTTTGATACAAATTTTTTTTAGTACGTATCAAATTTGTGTAACACAAACCATAAAAATTGGCATCACTGCATGTTAAAAAATTACAGTAAATTTATTTTTCTTTTGTTGCCTATATATTTATTTGTACTTTTCTTTCATTTATAAAATTTGTTGTCCTATCTTCTTTAACGTTATGGCAAAATATGATGTAATTTAAAATTCAATTTTCATGATCGTTCTAGAAAAAATTAAAACATGAAAGGAAGCAAGCATCAAAATTTAATTCATTCTTTAAGTCTCTATTTGGACATAATTGTGGTCTAAATATAAATAGAATAGGGTTTTAAGAAGTGCTGAAATACTGTTATTATTTTGATTTAATTGGTTGAATCAATAAGTTTTGATCACTTATTATTATTTTGGTAGCAATCCATGTCATTTAACATATTTGTTATATAACATATAAAAAATATCGTGAATCGCATTGACATTTTTAATATATTATATATTACGGAATAATAACATATTTTCTTTTTGACAGTTTGGCTCTCATTCCTCTTTTGTATAATAAGTAGTTCTCATTTTTACTGACAGGCATATTAACCACCCTTCTTTTATGATATTCACTCACAAAACATGGATATGCCGTTATTATTTATTTCGAAGCATATATGTTAATATGTGAGCAATTGCAGAGATTCCTTAATAATTGTGATTTTTATATTGGCTTGTGAGTTTAGCTTTTTTTGAATTATAACGAGCACAAAGTCCTGAATTTAATGAGGTATCAAAATAATACCACATCTAATCCTGAATGAATATTACTGATCTCGAGTTTGAAAAATTTCGAGCTCAAAGTTGTTGTAATATTTTTAAATTAGTAATAGATAAATTAAAGACAGTCGACTCTCTATAATTCGAAAAAATTCGAATTAACGAAAAATTGTCAAGTTGGTGCGAAGGACAAAAACGAAATAAGTATGTACATATATACATATACAACATTAATTAGACACACTGAATTGCATACGTACAATTTGTACTTAAATTTTTTAGTTTGTAAAGAAATCAGTGATTTTTTTTTTTTTTGCTTCAATAACTTCCAGCGTCCTTGGTCAAGAGCATTGTCTAAAGCAACCAGTGACGAGAATACCTCGTCGTCCAATTCTGTTCTTAGTAAATATTGACACAATGTACACAACAATGACTCTGCCTCCTTTGATGCGACGGGCGGATTTGTTCTCCTTCCGATTCTTCTTCATTTTCGCCTTCATTGTTCTTCCTTAAATTTGAAGCTGCCAGAATTTCATCGGCACATAGGGGACCGCAGACTTCTACACCATCGTCAATATACAAAAAATCATCGAAAGTTAGGAAGATTCATCAAAGTTAGGAAGAAGGTTCCATCCATCTTCCTGTTGCAATTGATTCACTGGCTCTGTAATAAATCCGCATTGAAACAGTTTGAGATCGTTGTCGATTTAACGTTTTTCCATGGTTTGCCAGCCACGGCCATCGCTGTTAAAACATTTATGTTGGCCCTCTGTCCATTATCAATGCTATCCAACACTATCATCACTTCTTCTTTGCGGTACAAAGTTTTAAAATTCTGAGTCACTCCCTGGTCAAGGGGTTGCAATTTAGAGGTGGTGTTAGCCGGGAAAAATTTAAGATTCACATTACTGAGAACTGGCGGATTATCGTGAACTGTGCAATTATCCAGGAAAAGTGAAATTTTCCGCTTCTGCCGTTTCATGTCGATGTCTAGTTTCAAAAGCCATTCATTGAACAATCCACGCTTTTTTATTGGAGCGATAAAACGTAGGAAAGAATTTGATACCCTTGAAACATCTAGGGTTAACAGCTTTCCCTATCATAAGAGGTTAAATTTTTTGTGACCCGTCCATGTTTACTGTGAGTAATAATGTCAACCTTTCCTTGCTATGTTTGCCCCCATGACATTTTTCGTTTTTAAATGTCATCGTCCGATCAGGCCATTCAAACAGTAACATCAACACTCGCGCTTTCTCCACATATTTTTTTGAAAACTATGTTATGCCGTTTTTTTTAAAAATGAAGAGCCATCCTTCACTGGTGGTGAATCCTTCAATACTCAAATTAAAAGCGAATGACTTAGCTTTCTCCTTCAGCATGCTACATCCGACAGGTACGTTTTGTCCTCTGCATTGACTAAACCATTTCAATAAGCATTCTTCAAGAACGAAAAAAAAAATCGAATTACTGAGAGGAAACTAGATTTCGAAAAATGTTGTACTTAACGGGATCAAAGCAACTGGGTAAGGAACAGAGAACAAAAACCGAAAACGAAAAAAAAAATTCGAATTACTGAGAGGAAACTACCTACTGATTTCGAATTACAGCGTATTTGCTGACGGCTCGACTCGACAATCACTTCGAATTAACGAGCGTATCAAAACACATAGGTTTTTGTTCCATTTATCAAAGTTTTTTCAAGGGACCTCACAATCAGTTCGAATTATCAAGAATTTCGAATTATCGAAAGTCGACTGTACTTGTGTTCGTTTCTCGGTATGTAGTATACCCAGCTATCAGATACACACATACAATGTATATAGGAAATGGGTGTCGAACTGTTTCAAAATTCGTACATAAATATACATATATTTACAAGGATATCCGAGTCCAAGAAATTAAAAAAAAAACACTACATTTTTTAAACATTGATGTTATGTGATGTCTTATACGATGTCTTATATTTGTGTATATAAAAAATCACAAAGCTTTTGTTTTAATTACGGATACATGCCTAACAAATACATTTTAAAGTATTTTTTTTTTTTTTAATATTTTTATTTTCTTTTAAATTGACAACTTGGTAATGTGATATAATATTTTAATTTTTATGACATTTATAATTATTTGTAGAAAATGTCGAACTATTAATGTTGTTAAATGAATCAACAAAAAATTATTCACAATTTATGCTTATTTCGTTAGTTAATCATATATAATCATATACTACCAGCTTTTCTTTTACATTTTAAATATATAAGAAAATACAATGATTTTACTCACGAATCTAATTTCTGATAACCTTACCTATATAATCATGCTGATTTGATATGATATACTTTGTATGAGTATTTTTCTTTCTTTTTATTTAACTAATGTTTATTTTTGTTCGTTTTATTTACTTGTTATTTGTATTCTTTACAGAATGGCTTTGGAAAAATTATGTGTTTTATGATTTTTTTGAATAAAACGACTTCCGCTTTGTTCGCCAATGATAGCTCTATAATGAGTAATAAGTTGGCAGCCCTTTAGATGACTATTAAATATTGAATGAAAGCACCAGGAAATAAAGATTAACAAACCAGTCGTACGGAACTGAATATATACGATACATATGATACTTTGTCTCAGTCGTAAACCATTAGGGATCATGTGATTACAATATAGCATATAGTGTTACTGTGGGATAGCTAAAATGACCCAAAAGCTGTGAATCCTTTTAAGACAAAAAAGTGACACTTCTATTACAGAAAATCGCTACTTTATGTGATGCACACGTATCGCAGTGTTGGACCGTGAAAGACAAAAATGAAGGCAAACTGAGAGCGCAGCAGTGATGCAGTTCAGGTGGAAAATATTTCAAAGGTTAATAAAATAAAATTACTTTTAATATTAATTAAGCCGATCAAACTATAATATTCAGGTTGCCGTAATAATTTAACCAAAGTTAGTATGTAAATATATAATTTATGTACTTTTCTAATCTTAATATTGTAGTTATAAATTTTCTAGATGGCCTCATTTTAAATGTTAGTTGCATTATTGTTAATAGCAATTGATAAAATTTAAAAGTATCCGCCTTCACCAAATTATGGTTTATACGAGTAACAATTGTTCAAGCCGGAAGTAATATTACCTGACATCAAGTCCTGTATTCAAAGTATTTTTGCATTGCCAATAATTTATTCTGTATATGAGCATAAATTTTGTATAATGTCTATTTGAATAGTGTACAATAACTGGCAAAAGATTTCAGTAAGGGGTGATACATCAAGGAAGCAAAGATCTGACCATAACAGAATTCAGTGGAATTAACCTTCTTTTAAAAATGAACGAAAAGCCCACTTAATTTCTGTCAAACTTTGAGCATACATAACAATCTGCCAAACTGTTAACATTCGGATAGCTTTCATAGCGCGAAACAATAGCGCATCTTGCAATGGAAGAGATAAGTATCCTCACAAAAATAAATTAAATAGAAAAGAGAAAATTTTCTTTGTGTCAGATGTCAAATTTGCGCACTGAATGTCCCATTCTATTGAGGCCTTCTTAAGGGCACTAAAATTAACGGAACTGAGCAAAATCCCATTATGTTCATGTAATACGACAATAATGACACATTTTATTATGTTGGCTTAAGGGTCAAACATAATAGGCGAAAGTAAACTGCAGCTAATATCAGAACTGGATGAAAGGTTTCCTTAAGTTACTTCAAATGAACAAATTGGCCATAATAGGATTTTGAAAACGTATCCATCTGTCAAGTCAACTTGTTATTTATTTTTGTATACGCATTTGTTTTCAAAAATTATTTTCAATCGTGTTTGAAAAATGATTGAAAAAAATCAATTAAAAAGTCGCCGACGCTTGTCACTTCTATTGTTTTTTTCGCTTTTTCTAAACTTAAATGAAAAGTATAGTCAAATAAGCTGTGTTCTTTGTAAAATTAACTTTTGTTAAAGAAATAAATTTACTTCTCAAAAAAAACCTCAAATAGCTATCAGTTTGTTAGCTGTCATATTTTCGTACGAAATGTGTTACTATTCGCACCGATGAACGAAAATGCGATGAAACTTCGCAATCCAGTATTATTGGTAGACTATGTGCCTGTTCACATTGGCGCGGGCAGGAAGATTGTCCGAAAGAGGGGGAACGCTTTTTATTGAAGTGGGGAAGAGAAGGGTTACTTTAGAAATGGATTCTCGAGTGCAACACATAGTTTTTTTCCATATCGTTCCATTTTTGACATATTTTTTCATTTTAGTTTTGATCGTTGACGAGTAAGGAAGTGTGAAGAATAGGAAAAAAGGTATGCTTCAGGCCAACTGCGCAAATTTAGAAATTAAAAATGCTCCGATTCAAGTGTTCCACTTGTCAAAAAGTCTTTCAACCCCATGACAATGTGAACACGACGTTCATGGTGAGGACTTTCATCCCGTCGCCAATGTAAACGGGCACTATTATGGTTCGCTTGTATTCGCACAATTAGGTACGTACACGTATAGATCCTTTCGCCAACTATGGGTGTGCCTTAAGTCAACTTAGATGTCTTCAACCATGACTTAAAATATTAAACCTGGAATTCATTATGGTTACAATTGTTCTCCACAGCTTATTTGATTAGTGAATTCGTGGTTCGATTCAACCAAAAAAGCTCGAATGAACTATCATTCGTATTTGCACAAATGATAAAATAAATATTTATATTTCATAATGATTGTTGGGAAACAAGTGTGAAATGAGGAGTGTACAAATAATGATCCGAGGTTTCTACGATTTACTTTAGATACATTTTAAGAAAGGAAATGTAATAAACCAAGTGTATTTAAGCGGTGTAGGCTTATTGTATTGTATTGTCTGTCCTTTTAATTTATTTTTGTTCGTAATGCTTTTTTTCCCTCATTTGTTTTGCGTAACCTACTTTAATATGGCAACGTATTACATTACATTAATTTAATTAAATGATGAAAATAATTACCGTATGATTTTCAATGACAATATCAAATGGCTGTATTTTTTGTCTGATTTTTATTTTTTTGTTTATTTATTTATTTTTTTTTAAATGTATGAACATATATTTTTCCTCGCATTCATAAAAAATAATTTCTGTTTGTCTTTTATATTTGGTAGGAATAATTTGATAGGAAAGGAGATGATTTGAACATGAAAATAAATGGTGAGTAAGTTGTTTATTCTTTGATACATATTTTTTTAGTACGTATCAAATTTGTGTAACACAAACCATAAAAATTGGCATCACTGCATGTTAAAAAAGTTACAAATTTATTTTTCTTTTGTTGCCTATATATTTATTTGTACTTTTCTTTCATTTATAAAATTTGTTGTCCTATCTTCTTTAACGTAATGGCAAAATATGATGTAATTTAAAATTCAATTTTCATGATCGTTCTAGAAAAAATTAAAACATGAAAGGAAGCAGCAAAATTTAATTCATTCTTTAAGTCTCTATTTGGACATAATTGTGGTCTAAATATAAATAGAATAGGGTTTTAAGAAGTTGTGAAATACTGTTATTATTTTGATTTAATTGGTTGAATCAATAAGTTTTGATCACTTATTATTATTTTGGTAGCAATCCATGTCATTTAACATATTTGTTATATAACATATAAAAAATATCGTGAATCGCATTGAAATTTTTAATATATTATATATTACGGAATAATAACATATTTTCTTTTTGACAGTTTGGCTCTCATTCCTCTTTTGTATAATAAGTAGTTCTCATTTTTACTGACAGGCATATTAACCACCCTTCTTTTATGATATTCACTCACAAAACATGGATATGCCGTTATTATTTATTTCGAAGCATATATGTTAATATGTGAGCAATTGCAGAGATTCCTTAATAATTGTGATTTTTATATTGGCTTGTGAGTTTAGCTTTTTTTTAATTATAACGAGCACAAAGTCCTGAATTTAATGAGGTATCAAAATAATACCACATCTGATCCTGAATGAATATTACTGATCTCGAGTTTGAAAAATTTCGAGCTCAAAGTTGTTGTAATATTTTTAATTTAGTAATAGATAAATTAAAAAAAAAGTAGATACAGTCGACTCTCTATAATTCAAATAAATTCGAATTAACGAAAAATTGTCAAGTTGATGCGAAGGACAAAAACGAAATAAGTATGTACATATATACATATACAACATTAATTAGACACACTGAATTGCATACGTACAATTTGTACTTAAATTTTATAGTTTGTAAAGAAATCAGTGATTTTTTTTTTCCTTGGTCAAGAGCATTGTCTAAAGCAACCAGTGACGAAATACCTCGTCGTCCAATTCTGTTCTTAGTAAATATTGACACAATGTACACAACAATGACTCTGCCTCCTTTGATGCGACGGGCGGATTTGTTCTCCTTCCGATTCTTCTTCATTTTCGCCTTCATTGTTCTTCCTTAAATTTGAAGCTGCCAGAATTTCATCGGCACATAGGGGACCGCAGACTTCTACACCATCGTCAATATACAAAAAATCATCGAAAGTTAGGAAGATTCATCAAAGTTAGGAAGAAGGTTCCATCCATCTTCCTGTTGCAATTGATTCACTGGCTCTGTAATAAATCCGCATTGAAACAGTTTGAGATCGTTGTCGATTTAACGTTTTTCCATGGTTTGCCAGCCACGGCCATCGCTGTTAAAACATTTATGTTGGCCCTCTGTCCATTTTCAATGCTATCCAACACTATCATCACTACTTCTTTGCGGTACAAAGTTTTAAAATTCTGAGTCACTCCCTGGTCAAGGGGTTGCAATTTAGAGGTGGTGTTAGCCGGGAAAAATTTAAGATTCACATTACTGAGAACTGGCGGATTATCGTGAACTGTGCAATTATCCAGGAAAAGTGAAATTTTCCGCTTCTGCCGTTTCATGTCGATGTCTAGTTTCAAAAGCCATTCATTGAACAATCCACGCTTTTTTATTGGAGCGATAAAACGTAGGAAAGAATTTGATACCCTTGAAACATCTAGGGTTAACAGCTTTCCCTATCATAAGAGGTTAAATTTTTTGTGACCCGTCCATGTTTACTGTGAGTAATAATGTCAACCTTTCCTTGCTATGTTTGCCCCCATGACATTTTTCGTTTTTAAATGCCATCGTCCGATCAGGCCATTCAAACAGTAACATCAACACTCGCGCTTTCTCCACATATTTTTTTGAAAACTATGTTATGCCGTTTTTTTTTAAATTGAAGAGCCATCCTTCACTGGTGGTGAATCCTTCAATACCCAAATTAAAAGCGAATGACTTAGCTTTCTCCTTCAGCATGCTACATCCGACAGGTACGTTTTGTCCTCTGCATTGACTAAACCATTTCAATAAGCATTCTTCAAGAACGAAAAAAAAATCGAATTACTGAGAGGAAACTAGGTTTCGAAAAATGTTGTACTTAACAGGATCAAAGCCACTGGGTAAGGAACAGAGAACAAAAACCGAAAACGAAAAAAAAAATTCGAATTACTGAGAGGAAACTACCTACTGATTTCGAATTACAGCGTATTTGCTGACGGCTCGACTCGACAATCACTTCGAATTAACGAGCGTATCAAAACACATAGGTTTTTGTTCCATTTATCAAAGTTTTTTCAAGGGACCTCACAATCAGTTCGAATTATCAAGAATTTCGAATTATCGAAAGTCGACTGTACTTGTGTTCGTTTCTCGGTATGTAGTATACCCAGCTATCAGATACACACATACAATGTATATAGGAAATGGGTGTCGAACTGTTTCAAAATTCGTACATAAATATACATATATTTACAAGGATATCCGAGTCCAAGAAATTAAAAAAAAAACACTACATTTTTTAAACATTGATGTTATGTGATGAACGATGTCTTATATTTGTGTATATAAAAAATCACAAAGCTTTTGTTTTAATTACGGATACATGCCTAACAAATACATTTTAAAGTATTTTTTTTTTTTAATATTTTTATTTTCTTTTAAATTGACAACTTGGTAATGTGATATAATATTTTAATTTTTATGACATTTATAATTATTTGTAGAAAATGTCGAACTATTAATGTTGTTAATAAATGAATCAACAAAAAATTATTCACAATTTATGCTTATTTCGTTAGTTAATCATATATAATCATATACTACCAGCTTTTCTTTTACATTTTAAATATATAAGAAAATACAATGATTTTACTCACGGATCTAATTTCTGATAACCTTACCTATATAATCATGCTGATTTGATATGATATACTTTGTATGAGTATTTTTCTTTCTTTTTATTTAACTAATGTTTATTTTTGTTCGTTTTATTTACTTGTTATTTGTATTCTTTACAGAATTGCTTTGGAAAAATTATGTGTTTTATGATTTTTTTGAATAAAACGACTTCCGCTTTGTTCGCCAATGATAGCTCTATAATGAGTAATAAGTTGGCAGCTCTTTAGATGACTATTAAATATTGAATGAAAGCACCAGGAAATAAAGATTAACAAACCAGTCGTACGGAACTGAATATATACGATACATATGATACTTTGTCTCAGTCGTAAACCATTAGGGATCATGTGATTACAATATAGCATATAGTGTTACTGTGGGATAGCTAAAATGACCCAAAAGCTGTGAATCCTTTTAAGACAGAAAAGTGACACTTCTATTACAGAAATTCGCTACTTTATGTGATGCACACGTATCGCAGTGTTGGACCCTGAAAGACAAAAATGAAGGCAAACTGAGAGCGCAGCAGTGATGCAGTTCAGGTGGAAAATATTTCAAAGGTTAATAAAATAAGATTACTTTTAATATTAATTAAGCCGATCAAACTATAATATTCAGGTTGCCGTAATAATTTAACCAAAGTTAGTATGTAAATATATAATTTATGTGCTTTTCTAATCTTAATATTGTAGTTATAAATTTTCTAGATGGCCTCATTTTAAATGTTAGTTGCATTATTGTTAATAGCAATTGATAAAATTTAAAAGTATCCGCCTTCACCAAATTATGGTTTATACGAGTAACAATTGTTCAAGCCGGAAGTAATATTACCTGACATCAAGTCCTGTATTCAAAGTATTTTTGCATTGCCAATAATTTATTCTGTATATGAGCATAAATTTTGTATAATGTCTTAATTTGAATAGTGTACAATAACTGGCAAAAGATTTCAGTAAGGGATGATACATCAAGGAAGCAAAGACCTGACCATAACAGAATTCAGTGGAATTAACCTTCTTTTAAAAATGAACGAAAAGCCCACTTAATTTCTGTCAAACTTTGAGCATACATAACAATCTGCCAAACTGTTAACATTCGGATAGCTTTCATAGCGCGAAACAATAGCGCATCTTGCAATGGAAGAGATAAGTATCCTCACAAAAATAAATTAAATAGAAAAGAGAAAATTTTCTTTGTGTCAGATGTCAAATTTGCGCACTGAATGTCCCATTCTATTGAGGCCTTCTTAAGGGCACTAAAGTTAACGGAGCTATCAGAACTGGATGAAAGGTTTCCTTAAGTTACTTCAAATGAACAAATTGTCCATAATAGGATTTTGAAAACGTATCCATCTGTCAAGTCAACTTGTCATTTGTTTTTGTATACGCATTTGTTCTCAAAAATTATTTTCAATCGTGTTTGAAAAATGATTGAAAAAAATCAATTAAAAAGTCGCCGACGCTTGTCACTTCTATTGTTTTTTTCGCTTTTTCTAAACTTAAATGAAAAGTATAGTCAAATAGGCTGTGTTCTTTGTAAAATTAACTTTTGTTAAAGAAATAAATTTACTTCTCAAAAAAAACCTCAAATAGCTATCAGTTTGTTAGCTGTCATATTTTCGTACGAAATGTGTTACTATTCGCACCGATGAACGAAAATGCGATGAAACTTCGCAATCCAGTATTATTGGCAGACTATGTGCCTGTTCACATTGGCGCGGGCAGGAAGATTGTCCGAAAGAGGGGGAACGCTTTTTATTGAAGTGGGGAAGAGAAGGGTTACTTTAGAAATGGATTCTCGAGTGCAACACATAGTTTTTTTCCATATCGTTCCATTTTTGACATATTTTTTCATTTTAGTTTTGATCGTTGATGAGAAAGGAAGTGTGAAGAATAGGAAAAAAGGTATGCTTCAGGCCAACTGCACAAATTTAGAAATTAAAAATGCTCCGATTCAAGTGTTCCACTTGTCAAAAAGTCTTTCAACCCCATGACAATGTGAACACGACGTTCATGGTGAGGACTTTCATCCCGTCGCCAATGTAAACGGGCACTATTATGGTTCGCTTGTATTCGCACAATTAGGTACGTACACGTATAGATCCTTTCGCTAACTATGGATGTGCCTTAAGTCAACTTAGATGTCTTCAACCATGACTTAAAATATTAAACCTGTAATTCATTATGGTTACAATTGTTCTACACAGCTTATTTGATTAGTGCATTCGTGGTTCGATTCAACCAAAAAAGCTCGAATGAACTATCATTCGTATTTGCACAAATGATAAAATAAATATTTATATTTCATAATGATTGTTGGGAAACAAGTGTGAAATGAGGAGTGTACAAGTAATGATCCGAGGTTTCTACGAATTACTTTAGATACATTTCAAGAAGGAAAATGTAATAAACCAAGTGTTATTTAAGCGGTGTAGGCTTATTGTATTGTATTGTCTGTCCTTTTAATTTATTTTTGTTCGTAATGCTTTTCCCTCAGTTTTTTTTGCGTAACCTACTTTAATATGGCAACGTATTACATTACATTAATTTAATTAAATGATGAAAATAATTACCGTATGATTTTCAATGACAATATCAAATGGCTGTATTTTTTGTCTGATTTTTATTTTTTTGTTTATTTATTTATTTTTTTTTTTTTTTATAAATGTATGAACATATATTTTTCCTCGCATTCATAAAAAATAATTTCTGTTTGTCTTTTATATTTGGTAGGAATAATTTGATAGGAAAGGAGATGATTTGAACATGAAAATAAATGGTGAGTAAGTTGTTTATTCTTTGATACAAATTTTTTTTAGTACGTATCAAATTTGTGTAACACAAACCATAAAAATTGGCATCACTGCATGTTAAAAAATTACAGTAAATTTATTTTTCTTTTGTTGCCTATATATTTATTTGTACTTTTCTTTCATTTATAAAATTTGTTGTCCTATCTTCTTTAACGTTATGGCAAAATATGATGTAATTTAAAATTCAATTTTCATGATCGTTCTAGAAAAAATTAAAACATGAAAGGAAGCAAGCATCAAAATTTAATTCATTCTTTAAGTCTCTATTTGGACATAATTGTGGTCTAAATATAAATAGAATAGGGTTTTAAGAAGTGCTGAAATACTGTTATTATTTTGATTTAATTGGTTGAATCAATAAGTTTTGATCACTTATTATTATTTTGGTAGCAATCCATGTCATTTAACATATTTGTTATATAACATATAAAAAATATCGTGAATCGCATTGACATTTTTAATATATTATATATTACGGAATAATAACATATTTTCTTTTTGACAGTTTGGCTCTCATTCCTCTTTTGTATAATAAGTAGTTCTCATTTTTACTGACAGGCATATTAACCACCCTTCTTTTATGATATTCACTCACAAAACATGGATATGCCGTTATTATTTATTTCGAAGCATATATGTTAATATGTGAGCAATTGCAGAGATTCCTTAATAATTGTGATTTTTATATTGGCTTGTGAGTTTAGCTTTTTTTGAATTATAACGAGCACAAAGTCCTGAATTTAATGAGGTATCAAAATAATACCACATCTAATCCTGAATGAATATTACTGATCTCGAGTTTGAAAAATTTCGAGCTCAAAGTTGTTGTAATATTTTTAAATTAGTAATAGATAAATTAAAGACAGTCGACTCTCTATAATTCGAAAAAATTCGAATTAACGAAAAATTGTCAAGTTGGTGCGAAGGACAAAAACGAAATAAGTATGTACATATATACATATACAACATTAATTAGACACACTGAATTGCATACGTACAATTTGTACTTAAATTTTTTAGTTTGTAAAGAAATCAGTGATTTTTTTTTTTTTTGCTTCAATAACTTCCAGCGTCCTTGGTCAAGAGCATTGTCTAAAGCAACCAGTGACGAGAATACCTCGTCGTCCAATTCTGTTCTTAGTAAATATTGACACAATGTACACAACAATGACTCTGCCTCCTTTGATGCGACGGGCGGATTGGTTCTCCTTCCGATTCTTCTTCATTTTCGCCTTCATTGTTCTTGCTTAAATTTGAAGCTGCCAGAATTTCATCGGCACATAGAGGACCGCAGACTTCTACACCATCGTCAATATACAAAAAATCATCGAAAGTTAGGAAGATTCATCAAAGTTAGGAAGAAGGTTCCATCCATCTTCCTGTTGCAATTGATTCACTGGCTCTGTAATAAATCCGCATTGAAACAGTTTGAGATCGTTGTCGATTTAACGTTTTTCCATGGTTTGCCAGCCACGGCCATCGCTGTTAAAACATTTATGTTGGCCCTCTGTCCATTTTCAATGCTATCCAACACTATCATCACTACTTCTTTGCGGTACAAAGTTTTAAAATTCTGAGTCACTCCCTGGTCAAGGGGTTGCAATTTAGAGGTGGTGTTAGCCGGGAAAAATTTAAGATTCACATTACTGAGAACTGGCGGATTATCGTGAACTGTGCAATTATCCAGGAAAAGTGGAATTTTCCGCTTCTGCCGTTTCATGTCGATGTCTAGTTTCAAAAGCCATTCATTGAACAATCCACGCTTTTTTATTGGAGCGATAAAACGTAGGAAAGAATTTGATACCCTTGAAACATCTAGGGTTAACAGCTTTCCCTATCATAAGAGGTTAAATTTTTTGTGACCCGTCCATGTTTACTGTGAGTAATAATGTCAACCTTTCCTTGCTATGTTTGCCCCCATGACATTTTTCGTTTTTAAATGTCATCGTCCGATCAGGCCATTCAAACAGTAACATCAACACTCGCGCTTTCTCCACATATTTTTTTGAAAACTATGTTATGCCGTTTTTTTTTAAATTGAAGAGCCATCCTTCACTGGTGGTGAATCCTTCAATACCCAAATTAAAAGCGAATGACTTAGCTTTCTCCTTCAGCATGCTACATCCGACAGGTACGTTTTGTCCTCTGCATTGACTAAACCATTTCAATAAGCATTCTTCAAGAACGAAAAAAAAAATGGAATTACTGAGAGGAAACTAGATTTCGAAAAATGTTGTACTTAACGGGATCAAAGCAGAGAACAAAAACCGAAAACGAAAAAAAAATTTCGAATTACTGAGAGGAAACTACCTACTGATTTCGAATTACAGCGTATTTGCTGACGGCTCGACTCGACAATCACTTCGAATTAACGAACGTATCAAAACACATAGGTTTTTGTTCCATTTATCAAAGTTTTTTCAAGGGACCTCACAATCAGTTCGAATTATCAAGAATTTCGAATTATCGAAAGTCGACTGTACTTGTGTTCGTTTCTCGGTATGTAGTATACCCAGCTATCAGATACACACATACAATGTATATAGGAAATGGGTGTCGAACTGTTTCAAAATTCGTACATAAATATACATATATTTACAAGGATATCCGAGTCCAAGAAATTAAAAAAAAAACACTACATTTTTTAAACATTGATGTTATGTGATGAACGATGTCTTATATTTGTGTATATAAAAAATCACAAAGCTTTTGTTTTAATTACGGATACATGCCTAACAAATACATTTTAAAGTATTTTTTTTTTTGAACATTTTTATTTTCTTTTAAATTGACAACTTGGTAATGTGATATAATATTTTAATTTTTATGACATTTATAATTATTTGTAGAAAATGTCGAACTATTAATGTTGTTAATAAATGAATCAACAAAAAATTATTCACAATTTATGCTTATTTCGTTAGTTAATCATATATAATCATATACTACCAGCTTTTCTTTTACATTTTAAATATATAAGAAAATACAATGATTTTACTCACGGATCTAATTTCTGATAACCTTACCTATATAATCATGCTGATTTGATATGATATACTTTGTATGAGTATTTTTCTTTCTTTTTATTTAACTAATGTTTATTTTTGTTCGTTTTATTTACTTGTTATTTGTATTCTTTACAGAATGGCTTTGGAAAAATTATGTGTTTTATGATTTTTTTGAATAAAACGACTTCCGCTTTGTTCGCCAATGATAGCTCTATAATGAGTAATAAGTTGGCAGCCCTTTAGATGACTATTAAATATTGAATGAAAGATTAACAAACCAGTCGTACGGAACTGAATATATACGATACATATGATACTTTGTCTCAGTCGTAAACCATTAGGGATCATGTGATTACAATATAGCATATAGTGTTACTGTGGGATAGCTAAAATGACCCAAAAGCTGTGAATCCTTTTAAGACAAAAAAGTGACACTTCTATTACAGAAAATCGCTACTTTATGTGATGCACACGTATCGCAGTGTTGGACCGTGAAAGACAAAAATGAAGGCAAACTGAGAGCGCAGCAGTGATGCAGTTCAGGTGGAAAATATTTCAAAGGTTAATAAAATAAAATTACTTTTAATATTAATTAAGCCGATCAAACTATAATATTCAGGTTGCCGTAATAATTTAACCAAAGTTAGTATGTAAATATATAATTTATGTACTTTTCTAATCTTAATATTGTAGTTATAAATTTTCTAGATGGCCTCATTTTAAATGTTAGTTGCATTATTGTTAATAGCAATTGATAAAATTTAAAAGTATCCGCCTTCACCAAATTATGGTTTATACGAGTAACAATTGTTCAAGCCGGAAGTAATATTACCTGACATCAAGTCCTGTATTCAAAGTATTTTTGCATTGCCAATAATTTATTCTGTATATGAGCATAAATTTTGTATAATGTCTATTTGAATAGTGTACAATAACTGCCAAAAGATTTCAGTAAGGGGTGATACATCAAGGAAGCAAAGATCTGACCATAACAGAATTCAGTGGAATTAACCTTCTTTTAAAAATGAACGAAAAGCCCACTTAATTTCTGTCAAACTTTGAGCATACATAACAATCTGCCAAACTGTTAACATTCGGATAGCTTTCATAGCGCGAAACAATAGCGCATCTTGCAATGGAAGAGATAAGTATCGTCACAAAAATAAATTAAATAGAAAAGAGAAAATTTTCTTTGTGTCAGATGTCAAATTTGCGCACTGAATGTCCCATTCTATTGAGGCCTTCTTAAGGGCACTAAAATTAACGGAACTGAGCAAAATCCCATTATGTTCATGTAATACGACAATAATGACACATTTTATTATGTTGGCTTAAGGGTCAAACATAATAGGCGAAAGTAAACTGCAGCTAATATCAGAACTGGATGAAAGGTTTCCTTAAGTTACTTCAAATGAACAAATTGGCCATAATAGGATTTTGAAAACGTATCCATCTGTCAAGTCAACTTGTTATTTATTTTTGTATACGCATTTGTTTTCAAAAATTATTTTCAATCGTGTTTGAAAAATGATTGAAAAAAATCAATTAAAAAGTCGCCGACGCTTGTCACTTCTATTGTTTTTTTCGCTTTTTCTAAACTTAAATGAAAAGTATAGTCAAATAAGCTGTGTTCTTTGTAAAATTAACTTTTGTTAAAGAAATAAATTTACTTCTCAAAAAAAACCTCAAATAGCTATCAGTTTGTTAGCTGTCATATTTTCGTACGAAATGTGTTACTATTCGCACCGATGAACGAAAATGCGATGAAACTTCGCAATCCAGTATTATTGGTAGACTATGTGCCTGTTCACATTGGCGCGGGCAGGAAGATTGTCCGAAAGAGGGGGAACGCTTTTTATTGAAGTGGGGAAGAGAAGGGTTACTTTAGAAATGGATTCTCGAGTGCAACACATAGTTTTTTTCCATATCGTTCCATTTTTGACATATTTTTTCATTTTAGTTTTGATCGTTGACGAGTAAGGAAGTGTGAAGAATAGGAAAAAAGGTATGCTTCAGGCCAACTGCGCAAATTTAGAAATTAAAAATGCTCCGATTCAAGTGTTCCACTTGTCAAAAAGTCTTTCAACCCCATGACAATGTGAACACGACGTTCATGGTGAGGACTTTCATCCCGTCGCCAATGTAAACGGGCACTATTATGGTTCGCTTGTATTCGCACAATTAGGTACGTACACGTATAGATCCTTTCGCCAACTATGGGTGTGCCTTAAGTCAACTTAGATGTCTTCAACCATGACTTAAAATATTAAACCTGGAATTCATTATGGTTACAATTGTTCTCCACAGCTTATTTGATTAGTGAATTCGTGGTTCGATTCAACCAAAAAAGCTCGAATGAACTATCATTCGTATTTGCACAAATGATAAAATAAATATTTATATTTCATAATGATTGTTGGGAAACAAGTGTGAAATGAGGAGTGTACAAATAATGATCCGAGGTTTCTACGAATTACTTTAGATACATTTTAAGAAAGGAAATGTAATAAACCAAGTGTATTTAAGCGGTGTAGGCTTATTGTATTGTATTGTCTGTCCTTTTAATTTATTTTTGTTCGTAATGCTTTTTTTCCCTCATTTGTTTTGCATAACCTACTTTAATATGGCAACGTATTACATTACATTAATTTAATTAAATGATGAAAATAATTACCGTATGATTTTCAATGACAATATCAAATGGCTGTATTTTTTGTCTGATTTTTATTTTTTTGTTTATTTATTTATTTATTTATTTTTTTTTAAATGTATGAACATATATTTTTCCTCGCATTCATAAAAAATAATTTCTGTTTGTCTTTTATATTTGGTAGGAATAATTTGATAGGAAAGGAGATGATTTGAACATGAAAATAAATGGTGAGTAAGTTGTTTATTCTTTGATACATATTTTTTTAGTACGTATCAAATTTGTGTAACACAAACCATAAAAATTGGCATCACTGCATGTTAAAAAAGTTACAAATTTATTTTTCTTTTGTTGCCTATATATTTATTTGTACTTTTCTTTCATTTATAAAATTTGTTGTCCTATCTTCTTTAACGTAATGGCAAAATATGATGTAATTTAAAATTCAATTTTCATGATCGTTCTAGAAAAAATTAAAACATGAAAGGAAGCAGCAAAATTTAATTCATTCTTTAAGTCTCTATTTGGACATAATTGTGGTCTAAATATAAATAGAATAGGGTTTTAAGAAGTTGTGAAATACTGTTATTATTTTGATTTAATTGGTTGAATCAATAAGTTTTGATCACTTATTATTATTTTGGTAGCAATCCATGTCATTTAACATATTTGTTATATAACATATAAAAAATATCGTGAATCGCATTGAAATTTTTAATATATTATATATTACGGAATAATAACATATTTTCTTTTTGACAGTTTGGCTCTCATTCCTCTTTTGTATAATAAGTAGTTCTCATTTTTACTGACAGGCATATTAACCACCCTTCTTTTATGATATTCACTCACAAAACATGGATATGCCGTTATTATTTATTTCGAAGCATATATGTTAATATGTGAGCAATTGCAGAGATTCCTTAATAATTGTGATTTTTATATTGGCTTGTGAGTTTAGCTTTTTTTTAATTATAACGAGCACAAAGTCCTGAATTTAATGAGGTATCAAAATAATACCACATCTGATCCTGAATGAATATTACTGATCTCGAGTTTGAAAAATTTCGAGCTCAAAGTTGTTGTAATATTTTTAATTTAGTAATAGATAAATTAAAAAAAAAGTAGATACAGTCGACTCTCTATAATTCAAATAAATTCGAATTAACGAAAAATTGTCAAGTTGATGCGAAGGACAAAAACGAAATAAGTATGTACATATATACATATACAACATTAATTAGACACACTGAATTGCATACGTACAATTTGTACTTAAATTTTATAGTTTGTAAAGAAATCAGTGATTTTTTTTTTCCTTGGTCAAGAGCATTGTCTAAAGCAACCAGTGACGAAATACCTCGTCGTCCAATTCTGTTCTTAGTAAATATTGACACAATGTACACAACAATGACTCTGCCTCCTTTGATGCGACGGGCGGATTTGTTCTCCTTCCGATTCTTCTTCATTTTCGCCTTCATTGTTCTTCCTTAAATTTGAAGCTGCCAGAATTTCATCGGCACATAGGGGACCGCAGACTTCTACACCATCGTCAATATACAAAAAATCATCGAAAGTTAGGAAGATTCATCAAAGTTAGGAAGAAGGTTCCATCCATCTTCCTGTTGCAATTGATTCACTGGCTCTGTAATAAATCCGCATTGAAACAGTTTGAGATCGTTGTCGATTTAACGTTTTTCCATGGTTTGCCAGCCACGGCCATCGCTGTTAAAACATTTATGTTGGCCCTCTGTCCATTTTCAATGCTATCCAACACTATCATCACTACTTCTTTGCGGTACAAAGTTTTAAAATTCTGAGTCACTCCCTGGTCAAGGGGTTGCAATTTAGAGGTGGTGTTAGCCGGGAAAAATTTAAGATTCACATTACTGAGAACTGGCGGATTATCGTGAACTGTGCAATTATCCAGGAAAAGTGAAATTTTCCGCTTCTGCCGTTTCATGTCGATGTCTAGTTTCAAAAGCCATTCATTGAACAATCCACGCTTTTTTATTGGAGCGATAAAACGTAGGAAAGAATTTGATACCCTTGAAACATCTAGGGTTAACAGCTTTCCCTATCATAAGAGGTTAAATTTTTTGTGACCCGTCCATGTTTACTGTGAGTAATAATGTCAACCTTTCCTTGCTATGTTTGCCCCCATGACATTTTTCGTTTTTAAATGCCATCGTCCGATCAGGCCATTCAAACAGTAACATCAACACTCGCGCTTTCTCCACATATTTTTTTGAAAACTATGTTATGCCGTTTTTTTTTAAATTGAAGAGCCATCCTTCACTGGTGGTGAATCCTTCAATACCCAAATTAAAAGCGAATGACTTAGCTTTCTCCTTCAGCATGCTACATCCGACAGGTACGTTTTGTCCTCTGCATTGACTAAACCATTTCAATAAGCATTCTTCAAGAACGAAAAAAAAATCGAATTACTGAGAGGAAACTAGGTTTCGAAAAATGTTGTACTTAACAGGATCAAAGCCACTGGGTAAGGAACAGAGAACAAAAACCGAAAACGAAAAAAAAAATTCGAATTACTGAGAGGAAACTACCTACTGATTTCGAATTACAGCGTATTTGCTGACGGCTCGACTCGACAATCACTTCGAATTAACGAGCGTATCAAAACACATAGGTTTTTGTTCCATTTATCAAAGTTTTTTCAAGGGACCTCACAATCAGTTCGAATTATCAAGAATTTCGAATTATCGAAAGTCGACTGTACTTGTGTTCGTTTCTCGGTATGTAGTATACCCAGCTATCAGATACACACATACAATGTATATAGGAAATGGGTGTCGAACTGTTTCAAAATTCGTACATAAATATACATATATTTACAAGGATATCCGAGTCCAAGAAATTAAAAAAAAAACACTACATTTTTTAAACATTGATGTTATGTGATGAACGATGTCTTATATTTGTGTATATAAAAAATCACAAAGCTTTTGTTTTAATTACGGATACATGCCTAACAAATACATTTTAAAGTATTTTTTTTTTTTTAATATTTTTATTTTCTTTTAAATTGACAACTTGGTAATGTGATATAATATTTTAATTTTTATGACATTTATAATTATTTGTAGAAAATGTCGAACTATTAATGTTGTTAATAAATGAATCAACAAAAAATTATTCACAATTTATGCTTATTTCGTTAGTTAATCATATATAATCATATACTACCAGCTTTTCTTTTACATTTTAAATATATAAGAAAATACAATGATTTTACTCACGGATCTAATTTCTGATAACCTTACCTATATAATCATGCTGATTTGATATGATATACTTTGTATGAGTATTTTTCTTTCTTTTTATTTAACTAATGTTTATTTTTGTTCGTTTTATTTACTTGTTATTTGTATTCTTTACAGAATTGCTTTGGAAAAATTATGTGTTTTATGATTTTTTTTGAATAAAACGACTTCCGCTTTGTTCGCCAATGATAGCTCTATAATGAGTAATAAGTTGGCAGCCCTTTAGATGACTATTAAATATTGAATGAAAGCACCAGGAAATAAAGATTAACAAACCAGTCGTACGGAACTGAATATATACGATACATATGATACTTTGTCTCAGTCGTAAACCATTAGGGATCATGTGATTACAATATAGCATATAGTGTTACTGTGGGATAGCTAAAATGACCCAAAAGCTGTGAATCCTTTTAAGACAGAAAAGTGACACTTCTATTACAGAAATTCGCTACTTTATGTGATGCACACGTATCGCAGTGTAGGACCCTGAAAGACAAAAATGAAGGCAAACTGAGAGCGCAGCAGTGATGCAGTTCAGGTGGAAAATATTTCAAAGGTTAATAAAATAAGATTACTTTTAATATTAATTAAGCCGATCAAACTATAATATTCAGGTTGCCGTAATAATTTAACCAAAGTTAGTATGTAAATATATAATTTATGTGCTTTTCTAATCTTAATATTGTAGTTATAAATTTTCTAGATGGCCTCATTTTAAATGTTAGTTGCATTATTGTTAATAGCAATTGATAAAATTTAAAAGTATCCGCCTTCACCAAATTATGGTTTATACGAGTAACAATTGTTCAAGCCGGAAGTAATATTACCTGACATCAAGTCCTGTATTCAAAGTATTTTTGCATTGCCAATAATTTATTCTGTATATGAGCATAAATTTTGTATAATGTCTTAATTTGAATAGTGTACAATAACTGGCAAAAGATTTCAGTAAGGGATGATACATCAAGGAAGCAAAGACCTGACCATAACAGAATTCAGTGGAATTAACCTTCTTTTAAAAATGAACGAAAAGCCCACTTAATTTCTGTCAAACTTTGAGCATACATAACAATCTGCCAAACTGTTAACATTCGGATAGCTTTCATAGCGCGAAACAATAGCGCATCTTGCAATGGAAGAGATAAGTATCCTCACAAAAATAAATTAAATAGAAAAGAGAAAATTTTCTTTGTGTCAGATGTCAAATTTGCGCACTGAATGTCCCATTCTATTGAGGCCTTCTTAAGGGCACTAAAGTTAACGGAGCTATCAGAACTGGATGAAAGGTTTCCTTAAGTTACTTCAAATGAACAAATTGTCCATAATAGGATTTTGAAAACGTATCCATCTGTCAAGTCAACTTGTCATTTGTTTTTGTATACGCATTTGTTCTCAAAAATTATTTTCAATCGTGTTTGAAAAATGATTGAAAAAAATCAATTAAAAAGTCGCCGACGCTTGTCACTTCTATTGTTTTTTTCGCTTTTTCTAAACTTAAATGAAAAGTATAGCCAAATAGGCTGTGTTCTTTGTAAAATTAACTTTTGTTAAAGAAATAAATTTACTTCTCAAAAAAAACCTCAAATAGCTATCAGTTTGTTAGCTGTCATATTTTCGTACGAAATGTGTTACTATTCGCACCGATGAACGAAAATGCGATGAAACTTCGCAATCCAGGATTATTGGCAGACTATGTGCCTGTTCACATTGGCGCGGGCAGGAAGATTGTCCGAAAGAGGGGGAACGCTTTTTATTGAAGTGGGGAAGAGAAGGGTTACTTTAGAAATGGATTCTCGAGTGCAACACATAGTTTTTTTCCATATCGTTCCATTTTTGACATATTTTTTCATTTTAGTTTTGATCGTTGATGAGAAAGGAAGTGTGAAGAATAGGAAAAAAGGTATGCTTCAGGCCAACTGCACAAATTTAGAAATTAAAAATGCTCCGATTCAAGTGTTCCACTTGTCAAAAAGTCTTTCAACCCCATGACAATGTGAACACGACGTTCATGGTGAGGACTTTCATCCCGTCGCCAATGTAAACGGGCACTATTATGGTTCGCTTGTATTCGCACAATTAGGTACGTACACGTATAGATCCTTTCGCTAACTATGGATGTGCCTTAAGTCAACTTAGATGTCTTCAACCATGACTTAAAATATTAAACCTGTAATTCATTATGGTTACAATTGTTCTACACAGCTTATTTGATTAGTGCATTCGTGGTTCGATTCAACCAAAAAAGCTCGAATGAACTATCATTCGTATTTGCACAAATGATAAAATAAATATTTATATTTCATAATGATTGTTGGGAAACAAGTGTGAAATGAGGAGTGTACAAGTAATGATCCGAGGTTTCTACGAATTACTTTAGATACATTTCAAGAAGGAAAATGTAATAAACCAAGTGTATTTAAGCGGTGTAGGCTTATTGTATTGTATTGTCTGTCCTTTTAATTTATTTTTGTTCGTAATGCTTTTCCCTCAGTTTTTTTTGCGTAACCTACTTTAATATGGCAACGTATTACATTACATTAATTTAATTAAATGATGAAAATAATTACCGTATGATTTTCAATGACAATATCAAATGGCTGTATTTTTTGTCTGATTTTTATTTTTTTGTTTATTTATTTTTTTTTTTTTTTTTTTTATAAATGTATGAACATATATTTTTCCTCGCATTCATAAAAAATAATTTCTGTTTGTCTTTTATATTTGGTAGGAATAATTTGATAGGAAAGGAGATGATTTGAACATGAAAATAAATGGTGAGTAAGTTGTTTATTCTTTGATACAAATTTTTTTTAGTACGTATCAAATTTGTGTAACACAAACCATAAAAATTGGCATCACTGCATGTTAAAAAATTACAGTAAATTTATTTTTCTTTTGTTGCCTATATATTTATTTGTACTTTTCTTTCATTTATAAAATTTGTTGTCCTATCTTCTTTAACGTTATGGCAAAATATGATGTAATTTAAAATTCAATTTTCATGATCGTTCTAGAAAAAATTAAAACATGAAAGGAAGCAAGCATCAAAATTTAATTCATTCTTTAAGTCTCTATTTGGACATAATTGTGGTCTAAATATAAATAGAATAGGGTTTTAAGAAGTGCTGAAATACTGTTATTATTTTGATTTAATTGGTTGAATCAATAAGTTTTGATCACTTATTATTATTTTGGTAGCAATCCATGTCATTTAACATATTTGTTATATAACATATAAAAAATATCGTGAATCGCATTGACATTTTTAATATATTATATATTACGGAATAATAACATATTTTCTTTTTGACAGTTTGGCTCTCATTCCTCTTTTGTATAATAAGTAGTTCTCATTTTTACTGACAGGCATATTAACCACCCTTCTTTTATGATATTCACTCACAAAACATGGATATGCCGTTATTATTTATTTCGAAGCATATATGTTAATATGTGAGCAATTGCAGAGATTCCTTAATAATTGTGATTTTTATATTGGCTTGTGAGTTTAGCTTTTTTTGAATTATAACGAGCACAAAGTCCTGAATTTAATGAGGTATCAAAATAATACCACATCTAATCCTGAATGAATATTACTGATCTCGAGTTTGAAAAATTTCGAGCTCAAAGTTGTTGTAATATTTTTAAATTAGTAATAGATAAATTAAAGACAGTCGACTCTCTATAATTCGAAAAAATTCGAATTAACGAAAAATTGTCAAGTTGGTGCGAAGGACAAAAACGAAATAAGTATGTACATATATACATATACAACATTAATTAGACACACTGAATTGCATACGTACAATTTGTACTTAAATTTTTTAGTTTGTAAAGAAATCAGTGATTTTTTTTTTTTTTGCTTCAATAACTTCCAGCGTCCTTGGTCAAGAGCATTGTCTAAAGCAACCAGTGACGAGAATACCTCGTCGTCCAATTCTGTTCTTAGTAAATATTGACACAATGTACACAACAATGACTCTGCCTCCTTTGATGCGACGGGCGGATTGGTTCTCCTTCCGATTCTTCTTCATTTTCGCCTTCATTGTTCTTGCTTAAATTTGAAGCTGCCAGAATTTCATCGGCACATAGAGGACCGCAGACTTCTACACCATCGTCAATATACAAAAAATCATCGAAAGTTAGGAAGATTCATCAAAGTTAGGAAGAAGGTTCCATCCATCTTCCTGTTGCAATTGATTCACTGGCTCTGTAATAAATCCGCATTGAAACAGTTTGAGATCGTTGTCGATTTAACGTTTTTCCATGGTTTGCCAGCCACGGCCATCGCTGTTAAAACATTTATGTTGGCCCTCTGTCCATTTTCAATGCTATCCAACACTATCATCACTACTTCTTTGCGGTACAAAGTTTTAAAATTCTGAGTCACTCCCTGGTCAAGGGGTTGCAATTTAGAGGTGGTGTTAGCCGGGAAAAATTTAAGATTCACATTACTGAGAACTGGCGGATTATCGTGAACTGTGCAATTATCCAGGAAAAGTGGAATTTTCCGCTTCTGCCGTTTCATGTCGATGTCTAGTTTCAAAAGCCATTCATTGAACAATCCACGCTTTTTTATTGGAGCGATAAAACGTAGGAAAGAATTTGATACCCTTGAAACATCTAGGGTTAACAGCTTTCCCTATCATAAGAGGTTAAATTTTTTGTGACCCGTCCATGTTTACTGTGAGTAATAATGTCAACCTTTCCTTGCTATGTTTGCCCCCATGACATTTTTCGTTTTTAAATGCCATCGTCCGATCAGGCCATTCAAACAGTAACATCAACACTCGCGCTTTCTCCACATATTTTTTTGAAAACTATGTTATGCCGTTTTTTTTTAAATTGAAGAGCCATCCTTCACTGGTGGTGAATCCTTCAATACCCAAATTAAAAGCGAATGACTTAGCTTTCTCCTTCAGCATGCTACATCCGACAGGTACGTTTTGTCCTCTGCATTGACTAAACCATTTCAATAAGCATTCTTCAAGAACGAAAAAAAAATCGAATTACTGAGAGGAAACTAGGTTTCGAAAAATGTTGTACTTAACAGGATCAAAGCCACTGGGTAAGGAACAGAGAACAAAAACCGAAAACGAAAAAAAAAATTCGAATTACTGAGAGGAAACTACCTACTGATTTCGAATTACAGCGTATTTGCTGACGGCTCGACTCGACAATCACTTCGAATTAACGAGCGTATCAAAACACATAGGTTTTTGTTCCATTTATCAAAGTTTTTTCAAGGGACCTCACAATCAGTTCGAATTATCAAGAATTTCGAATTATCGAAAGTCGACTGTACTTGTGTTCGTTTCTCGGTATGTAGTATACCCAGCTATCAGATACACACATACAATGTATATAGGAAATGGGTGTCGAACTGTTTCAAAATTCGTACATAAATATACATATATTTACAAGGATATCCGAGTCCAAGAAATTAAAAAAAAAAACACTACATTTTTTAAACATTGATGTTATGTGATGAACGATGTCTTATATTTGTGTATATAAAAAATCACAAAGCTTTTGTTTTAATTACGGATACATGCCTAACAAATACATTTTAAAGTATTTTTTTTTTTTAATATTTTTATTTTCTTTTAAATTGACAACTTGGTAATGTGATATAATATTTTAATTTTTATGACATTTATAATTATTTGTAGAAAATGTCGAACTATTAATGTTGTTAATAAATGAATCAACAAAAAATTATTCACAATTTATGCTTATTTCGTTAGTTAATCATATATAATCATATACTACCAGCTTTTCTTTTACATTTTAAATATATAAGAAAATACAATGATTTTACTCACGGATCTAATTTCTGATAACCTTACCTATAATCATGCTGATTTGATATGATATACTTTGTATGAGTATTTTTCTTTCTTTTTATTTAACTAATGTTTATTTTTGTTCGTTTTATTTACTTTTTATTTGTATTCTTTACAGAATTGCTTTGGAAAAATTACGAGCATGTATTTTATGATTTTTTTGAATAAAACGACTTCCGCTTTGTTCGCCAATGATAGCTCTATAATGAGTAATAAGTTGGCAGCCCTTTAGATGACTATTAAATATTGAATGAAAGCACCAGGAAATAAAGATTAACAAACCAGTCATACGGAACTGAATATATACGATACATATGATACTTTGTCTCAGTCGTAAACCATTAGGGATCATGTGATTACAATATAGCATATAGTGTTACTGTGGGATAGCTAAAATGACCCAAAAGCTGTGAATCCTTTTAAGACAGAAAAGTGACACTTCTATTACAGAAATTCGCTACTTTATGTGATGCACACGTATCGCAGTGTTGGACCGTGAAAGACAAAAATGAAGGCAAACTGAGAGCGCAGCAGTGATGCAGTTCAGGTGGAAAATATTTCAAAGGTTAATAAAATAAGATTACTTTTAATATTAATTAAGCCGATCAAACTATAATATTCAGGTTGCCGTAATAATTTAACCAAAGTTAGTATGTAAATATATAATTTATGTGCTTTTCTAATCTTAATATTGTAGTTATAAATTTTCTAGATGGCCTCATTTTAAATGTTAGTTGCATTATTGTTAATAGCAATTGATAAAATTTAAAAGTATCCGCCTTCACCAAATTATGGTTTATACGAGTAACAATTGTTCAAGCCGGAAGTAATATTACCTGACATCAAGTCCTGTATTCAAAGTATTTTTGCATTGCCAATAATTTATTCTGTATATGAGCATAAATTTTGTATAATGTCTTAATTTGAATAGTGTACAATAACTGGCAAAAGATTTCAGTAAGGGATGATACATCAAGGAAGCAAAGACCTGACCATAACAGAATTCAGTGGAATTAACCTTCTTTTAAAAATGAACGAAAAGCCCACTTAATTTCTGTCAAACTTTGAGCATACATAACAATCTGCCAAACTGTTAACATTCGGATAGCTTTCATAGCGCGAAACAATAGCGCATCTTGCAATGGAAGAGATAAGTATCCTCACAAAAATAAATTAAATAGAAAAGAGAAAATTTTCTTTGTGTCAGATGTCAAATTTGCGCACTGAATGTCCCATTCTATTGAGGCCTTCTTAAGGGCACTAAAATTAACGGAACTGAGCAAAATCCCATTATGTTCATGTAATACGACAATAATGACACATTTTATTATGTTGGCTTAAGGGTCAAACATAATAGGCGAAAGTAAACTGCAGCTAATATCAGAACTGGATGAAAGGTTTCCTTAAGTTACTTCAAATGAACAAATTGGCCATAATAGGATTTTGAAAACGTATCCATCTGTCAAGTCAACTTGTTATTTATTTTTGTATACGCATTTGTTTTCAAAAATTATTTTCAATCGTGTTTGAAAAATGATTGAAAAAAATCAATTAAAAAGTCGCCGACGCTTGTCACTTCTATTGTTTTTTTCGCTTTTTCTAAACTTAAATGAAAAGTATAGTCAAATAAGCTGTGTTCTTTGTAAAATTAACTTTTGTTAAAGAAATAAATTTACTTCTCAAAAAAAACCTCAAATAGCTATCAGTTTGTTAGCTGTCATATTTTCGTACGAAATGTGTTACTATTCGCACCGATGAACGAAAATGCGATGAAACTTCGCAATCCAGGATTATTGATAGACTATGTGCCTGTTCACATTGGCGCGGACAGGAAGATTGTCCGAAAGAGGGGGAACGCTTTTTATTGAAGTGGGGAAGAGAAGGGTTACTTTAGAAATGGATTCTCGAGTGCAACACATAGTTTTTTTCCATATCGTTCCATTTTTGACATATTTTTTCATTTTAGTTTTGATCGTTGACGAGTAAGGAAGTGTGAAGAATAGGAAAAAAGGTATGCTTCAGGCCAACTGCGCAAATTTAGAAATTAAAAATGCTCCGATTCAAGTGTTCCACTTGTCAAAAAGTCTTTCAACCCCATGACAATGTGAACACGACGTTCATGGTGAGGACTTTCATCCCGTCGCCAATGTAAACGGGCACTATTATGGTTCGCTTGTATTCGCACAATTAGGTACGTACACGTATAGATCCTTTCACCAACTATGGGTGTGCCTTAAGTCAACTTAGATGTCTTCAACCATGACTTAAAATATTAAACCTGGAATTCATTATGGTTACAATTGTTCTCCACAGCTTATTTGATTAGTGAATTCGTGGTTCGATTCAACCAAAAAAGCTCGAATGAACTATCATTCGTATTTGCACAAATGATAAAATAAATATTTATATTTCATAATGATTGTTGGGAAACAAGTGTGAAATGAGGAGTATACAAATAATGATCCGAGGTTTCTACGAATTACTTTAGATACATTTTAAGAAGGGAAATGTAATAAACCAAGTGTATTTAAGCGGTGTAGGCTTATTGTATTGTATTGTCTGTCCTTTTAATTTATTTTTGTTCGTAATGTTTTTTTTCCCTCATTTGTTTTGCGTAACCTACTTTAATATGGCAACGTATTACATTACATTAATTTAATTAAATGATGAAAATAATTACCGTATGATTTTCAATGACAATATCAAATGGCTGTATTTTTTGTCTGATTTTTTTTTTTTTGTTTATTTATTTTTTTTTTTTTAAATGTATGAACATATATTTTTCCTCGCATTCATAAAAAATAATTTCTGTTTGTCTTTTATATTTGGTAGGAATAATTTGATAGGAAAGGAGATGATTTGAACATGAAAATAAATGGTGAGTAAGTTGTTTATTCTTTGATACATATTTTTTTAGTACGTATCAAATTTGTGTAACACAAACCATAAAAATTGGCATCACTGCATGTTAAAAAAGTTACAAATTTATTTTTCTTTTGTTGCCTTTATATTTATTTGTACTTTTCTTTCATTTATAAAATTTGTTGTCCTATCTTCTTTAACGTAATGGCAAAATATGATGTAATTTAAAATTCAATTTTCATGATCGTTCTAGAAAAAATTAAAACATGAAAAGAAGCAGCAACATTTAACTCATTCTTTAAGTCTCTATTTGGACATAATTGTGGTCTAAATATAAATAGAATAGGGTTTTAAGAAGTGCTGAAATACTGTTATTATTTTGATTTAATTGGTTGAATCAATAAGTTTTGATCACTTATTATTATTTTGGTAGCAATCCATGTCATTTAACATATTTGTTATATAACATATAAAAAATATCGTGAATCGCATTGAAATTTTTAATATATTATATATTACGGAATAATAACATATTTTCTTTTTGACAGTTTGGCTCTCATTCCTCTTTTGTATAATAAGTAGTTCTCATTTTTACTGACAGGCATATTAACCACCCTTCTTTTATGATATTCACTCACAAAACATGGATATGCCGTTATTATTTATTTCGAAGCATATATGTTAATATGTGAGCAATTGCAGAGATTCCTTAATAATTGTGATTTTTATATTGGCTTGTGAGTTTAGCTTTTTTTTAATTATAACGAGCACAAAGTTCTGAATTTAATGAGGTATCAAAATAATACCACATCTGATCCTGAATGAATATTACTGATCTCGAGTTTGAAAAATTTCGAGCTCAAAGTTGTTGTAATATTTTTAATTTAGTAATAGATAAATTAAAGACAGTCGACTCTCTATAATTCGAAAAAATTCGAATTAACGAAAAATTGTCAAGTTGGTGCGAAGGACAAAAACGAAATAAGTATGTACATATATACATATACAACATTAATTAGACACACTGAATTGCATACGTACAATTTGTACTTAAATTTTTTAGTTTGTAAAGAAATCAGTGATTTTTTTTTTTTACTTCAATAACTTCCAGCGTCCTTGGTCAAGAGCATTGTCTAAAGCAACCAGTGACGAGAATACCTCGTCGTCCAATTCTGTTCTTAGTAAATATTGACACAATGTACACAACAATGACTCTGCCTCCTTTGATGCGACGGGCGGATTGGTTCTCCTTCCGATTCTTCTTCATTTTCGCCTTCATTGTTCTTGCTTAAATTTGAAGCTGCCAGAATTTCATCGGCACATAGAGGACCCCAGACTTCTACACCATCGTCAATATACAAAAAATCATCGAAAGTTAGGAAGATTCATCAAAGTTAGGAAGAAGGTTCCATCCATCTTCCTGTTGCAATTGATTCACTGGCTCTGTAATAAATCCGCATTGAAACAGTTTGAGATCGTTGTCGATTTAACGTTTTTCCATGGTTTGCCAGCCACGGCCATCGCTGTTAAAACATTTATGTTGGCCCTCTGTCCATTTTCAATGCTATCCAACACTATCATCACTACTTCTTTGCGGTACAAAGTTTTAAAATTCTGAGTCACTCCCTGGTCAAGGGGTTGCAATTTAGAGGTGGTGTTAGCCGGGAAAAATTTAAGATTCACATTACTGAGAACTGGCGGATTATCGTGAACTGTGCAATTATCCAGGAAAAGTGAAATTTTCCGCTTCTGCCGTTTCATGTCGATGTCTAGTTTCAAAAGCCATTCATTGAACAATCCACGCTTTTCTATTGGAGCGATAAAACGTAGGAAAGAATTTGATACCCTTGAAACATCTAGGGTTAACAGCTTTCCCTATCATAAGAGGTTAAATTTTTTGTGACCCGTCCATGTTTACTGTGAGTAATAATGTCAACCTTTCCTTGCTATGTTTGCCCCCATGACATTTTTCGTTTTTAAATGTCATCGTCCGATCAGGCCATTCAAACAGTAACATCAACACTCGCGCTTTCTCCACATATTTTTTTGAAAACTATGTTATGCCGTTTTTTTTTAAATTGAAGAGCCATCCTTCACTGGTGGTGAATCCTTCAATACCCAAATTAAAAGCGAATGACTTAGCTTTCTCCTTCAGCATGCTACATCCGACAGGTACGTTTTGTCCTCTGCATTGACTAAACCATTTCAATAAGCATTCTTCAAGAACGAAAAAAAAATCGAATTACTGAGAGGAAACTAGGTTTCGAAAAATGTTGTACTTAACAGGATCAAAGCCACTGGGTAAGGAACAGAGAACAAAAACCGAAAACGAAAAAAAAAATTCGAATTACTGAGAGGAAACTACCTACTGATTTCGAATTACAGCGTATTTGCTGACGGCTCGACTCGACAATCACTTCGAATTAACGAGCGTATCAAAACACATAGGTTTTTGTTCCATTTATCAAAGTTTTTTCAAGGGACCTCACAATCAGTTCGAATTATCAAGAATTTCGAATTATCGAAAGTCGACTGTACTTGTGTTCGTTTCTCGGTATGTAGTATACCCAGCTATCAGATACACACATACAATGTATATAGGAAATGGGTGTCGAACTGTTTCAAAATTCGTACATAAATATACATATATTTACAAGGATATCCGAGTCCAAGAAATTAAAAAAAAAAACACTACATTTTTTAAACATTGATGTTATGTGATGAACGATGTCTTATATTTGTGTATATAAAAAATCACAAAGCTTTTGTTTTAATTACGGATACATGCCTAACAAATACATTTTAAAGTATTTTTTTTTTTTAATATTTTTATTTTCTTTTAAATTGACAACTTGGTAATGTGATATAATATTTTAATTTTTATGACATTTATAATTATTTGTAGAAAATGTCGAACTATTAATGTTGTTAATAAATGAATCAACAAAAAATTATTCACAATTTATGCTTATTTCGTTAGTTAATCATATATAATCATATACTACCAGCTTTTCTTTTACATTTTAAATATATAAGAAAATACAATGATTTTACTCACGGATCTAATTTCTGATAACCTTACCTATAATCATGCTGATTTGATATGATATACTTTGTATGAGTATTTTTCTTTCTTTTTATTTAACTAATGTTTATTTTTGTTCGTTTTATTTACTTTTTATTTGTATTCTTTACAGAATTGCTTTGGAAAAATTACGAGCATGTATTTTATGATTTTTTTGAATAAAACGACTTCCGCTTTGTTCGCCAATGATAGCTCTATAATGAGTAATAAGTTGGCAGCCCTTTAGATGACTATTAAATATTGAATGAAAGCACCAGGAAATAAAGATTAACAAACCAGTCATACGGAACTGAATATATACGATACATATGATACTTTGTCTCAGTCGTAAACCATTAGGGATCATGTGATTACAATATAGCATATAGTGTTACTGTGGGATAGCTAAAATGACCCAAAAGCTGTGAATCCTTTTAAGACAGAAAAGTGACACTTCTATTACAGAAATTCGCTACTTTATGTGATGCACACGTATCGCAGTGTTGGACCGTGAAAGACAAAAATGAAGGCAAACTGAGAGCGCAGCAGTGATGCAGTTCAGGTGGAAAATATTTCAAAGGTTAATAAAATAAGATTACTTTTAATATTAATTAAGCCGATCAAACTATAATATTCAGGTTGCCGTAATAATTTAACCAAAGTTAGTATGTAAATATATAATTTATGTGCTTTTCTAATCTTAATATTGTAGTTATAAATTTTCTAGATGGCCTCATTTTAAATGTTAGTTGCATTATTGTTAATAGCAATTGATAAAATTTAAAAGTATCCGCCTTCACCAAATTATGGTTTATACGAGTAACAATTGTTCAAGCCGGAAGTAATATTACCTGACATCAAGTCCTGTATTCAAAGTATTTTTGCATTGCCAATAATTTATTCTGTATATGAGCATAAATTTTGTATAATGTCTTAATTTGAATAGTGTACAATAACTGGCAAAAGATTTCAGTAAGGGATGATACATCAAGGAAGCAAAGACCTGACCATAACAGAATTCAGTGGAATTAACCTTCTTTTAAAAATGAACGAAAAGCCCACTTAATTTCTGTCAAACTTTGAGCATACATAACAATCTGCCAAACTGTTAACATTCGGATAGCTTTCATAGCGCGAAACAATAGCGCATCTTGCAATGGAAGAGATAAGTATCCTCACAAAAATAAATTAAATAGAAAAGAGAAAATTTTCTTTGTGTCAGATGTCAAATTTGCGCACTGAATGTCCCATTCTATTGAGGCCTTCTTAAGGGCACTAAAATTAACGGAACTGAGCAAAATCCCATTATGTTCATGTAATACGACAATAATGACACATTTTATTATGTTGGCTTAAGGGTCAAACATAATAGGCGAAAGTAAACTGCAGCTAATATCAGAACTGGATGAAAGGTTTCCTTAAGTTACTTCAAATGAACAAATTGGCCATAATAGGATTTTGAAAACGTATCCATCTGTCAAGTCAACTTGTTATTTATTTTTGTATACGCATTTGTTTTCAAAAATTATTTTCAATCGTGTTTGAAAAATGATTGAAAAAAATCAATTAAAAAGTCGCCGACGCTTGTCACTTCTATTGTTTTTTTCGCTTTTTCTAAACTTAAATGAAAAGTATAGTCAAATAAGCTGTGTTCTTTGTAAAATTAACTTTTGTTAAAGAAATAAATTTACTTCTCAAAAAAAACCTCAAATAGCTATCAGTTTGTTAGCTGTCATATTTTCGTACGAAATGTGTTACTATTCGCACCGATGAACGAAAATGCGATGAAACTTCGCAATCCAGGATTATTGATAGACTATGTGCCTGTTCACATTGGCGCGGACAGGAAGATTGTCCGAAAGAGGGGGAACGCTTTTTATTGAAGTGGGGAAGAGAAGGGTTACTTTAGAAATGGATTCTCGAGTGCAACACATAGTTTTTTTCCATATCGTTCCATTTTTGACATATTTTTTCATTTTAGTTTTGATCGTTGACGAGTAAGGAAGTGTGAAGAATAGGAAAAAAGGTATGCTTCAGGCCAACTGCGCAAATTTAGAAATTAAAAATGCTCCGATTCAAGTGTTCCACTTGTCAAAAAGTCTTTCAACCCCATGACAATGTGAACACGACGTTCATGGTGAGGACTTTCATCCCGTCGCCAATGTAAACGGGCACTATTATGGTTCGCTTGTATTCGCACAATTAGGTACGTACACGTATAGATCCTTTCACCAACTATGGGTGTGCCTTAAGTCAACTTAGATGTCTTCAACCATGACTTAAAATATTAAACCTGGAATTCATTATGGTTACAATTGTTCTCCACAGCTTATTTGATTAGTGAATTCGTGGTTCGATTCAACCAAAAAAGCTCGAATGAACTATCATTCGTATTTGCACAAATGATAAAATAAATATTTATATTTCATAATGATTGTTGGGAAACAAGTGTGAAATGAGGAGTATACAAATAATGATCCGAGGTTTCTACGAATTACTTTAGATACATTTTAAGAAGGGAAATGTAATAAACCAAGTGTATTTAAGCGGTGTAGGCTTATTGTATTGTATTGTCTGTCCTTTTAATTTATTTTTGTTCGTAATGTTTTTTTTCCCTCATTTGTTTTGCGTAACCTACTTTAATATGGCAACGTATTACATTACATTAATTTAATTAAATGATGAAAATAATTACCGTATGATTTTCAATGACAATATCAAATGGCTGTATTTTTTGTCTGATTTTTTTTTTTTTTGTTTATTTATTTTTTTTTTTTTAAATGTATGAACATATATTTTTCCTCGCATTCATAAAAAATAATTTCTGTTTGTCTTTTATATTTGGTAGGAATAATTTGATAGGAAAGGAGATGATTTGAACATGAAAATAAATGGTGAGTAAGTTGTTTATTCTTTGATACATATTTTTTTAGTACGTATCAAATTTGTGTAACACAAACCATAAAAATTGGCATCACTGCATGTTAAAAAAGTTACAAATTTATTTTTCTTTTGTTGCCTTTATATTTATTTGTACTTTTCTTTCATTTATAAAATTTGTTGTCCTATCTTCTTTAACGTAATGGCAAAATATGATGTAATTTAAAATTCAATTTTCATGATCGTTCTAGAAAAAATTAAAACATGAAAAGAAGCAGCAACATTTAACTCATTCTTTAAGTCTCTATTTGGACATAATTGTGGTCTAAATATAAATAGAATAGGGTTTTAAGAAGTGCTGAAATACTGTTATTATTTTGATTTAATTGGTTGAATCAATAAGTTTTGATCACTTATTATTATTTTGGTAGCAATCCATGTCATTTAACATATTTGTTATATAACATATAAAAAATATCGTGAATCGCATTGAAATTTTTAATATATTATATATTACGGAATAATAACATATTTTCTTTTTGACAGTTTGGCTCTCATTCCTCTTTTGTATAATAAGTAGTTCTCATTTTTACTGACAGGCATATTAACCACCCTTCTTTTATGATATTCACTCACAAAACATGGATATGCCGTTATTATTTATTTCGAAGCATATATGTTAATATGTGAGCAATTGCAGAGATTCCTTAATAATTGTGATTTTTATATTGGCTTGTGAGTTTAGCTTTTTTTTAATTATAACGAGCACAAAGTTCTGAATTTAATGAGGTATCAAAATAATACCACATCTGATCCTGAATGAATATTACTGATCTCGAGTTTGAAAAATTTCGAGCTTAAAGTTGTTGTAATATTTTTAATTTAGTAATAGATAAATTAAAGACAGTCGACTCTCTATAATTCGAAAAAATTCGAATTAACGAAAAATTGTCAAGTTGGTGCGAAGGACAAAAACGAAATAAGTATGTACATATATACATATACAACATTAATTAGACACACTGAATTGCATACGTACAATTTGTACTTAAATTTTTTAGTTTGTAAAGAAATCAGTGATTTTTTTTTTTTACTTCAATAACTTCCAGCGTCCTTGGTCAAGAGCATTGTCTAAAGCAACCAGTGACGAGAATACCTCGTCGTCCAATTCTGTTCTTAGTAAATATTGACACAATGTACACAACAATGACTCTGCCTCCTTTGATGCGACGGGCGGATTGGTTCTCCTTCCGATTCTTCTTCATTTTCGCCTTCATTGTTCTTGCTTAAATTTGAAGCTGCCAGAATTTCATCGGCACATAGAGGACCCCAGACTTCTACACCATCGTCAATATACAAAAAATCATCGAAAGTTAGGAAGATTCATCAAAGTTAGGAAGAAGGTTCCATCCATCTTCCTGTTGCAATTGATTCACTGGCTCTGTAATAAATCCGCATTGAAACAGTTTGAGATCGTTGTCGATTTAACGTTTTTCCATGGTTTGCCAGCCACGGCCATCGCTGTTAAAACATTTATGTTGGCCCTCTGTCCATTTTCAATGCTATCCAACACTATCATCACTACTTCTTTGCGGTACAAAGTTTTAAAATTCTGAGTCACTCCCTGGTCAAGGGGTTGCAATTTAGAGGTGGTGTTAGCCGGGAAAAATTTAAGATTCACATTACTGAGAACTGGCGGATTATCGTGAACTGTGCAATTATCCAGGAAAAGTGAAATTTTCCGCTTCTGCCGTTTCATGTCGATGTCTAGTTTCAAAAGCCATTCATTGAACAATCCACGCTTTTCTATTGGAGCGATAAAACGTAGGAAAGAATTTGATACCCTTGAAACATCTAGGGTTAACAGCTTTCCCTATCATAAGAGGTTAAATTTTTTGTGACCCGTCCATGTTTACTGTGAGTAATAATGTCAACCTTTCCTTGCTATGTTTGCCCCCATGACATTTTTCGTTTTTAAATGTCATCGTCCGATCAGGCCATTCAAACAGTAACATCAACACTCGCGCTTTCTCCACATATTTTTTTGAAAACTATGTTATGCCGTTTTTTTTTAAATTGAAGAGCCATCCTTCACTGGTGGTGAATCCTTCAATACCCAAATTAAAAGCGAATGACTTAGCTTTCTCCTTCAGCATGCTACATCCGACAGGTACGTTTTGTCCTCTGCATTGACTAAACCATTTCAATAAGCATTCTTCAAGAACGAAAAAAAAATCGAATTACTGAGAGGAAACTAGGTTTCGAAAAATGTTGTACTTAACAGGATCAAAGCCACTGGGTAAGGAACAGAGAACAAAAACCGAAAACGAAAAAAAAAATTCGAATTACTGAGAGGAAACTACCTACTGATTTCGAATTACAGCGTATTTGCTGACGGCTCGACTCGACAATCACTTCGAATTAACGAGCGTATCAAAACACATAGGTTTTTGTTCCATTTATCAAAGTTTTTTCAAGGGACCTCACAATCAGTTCGAATTATCAAGAATTTCGAATTATCGAAAGTCGACTGTACTTGTGTTCGTTTCTCGGTATGTAGTATACCCAGCTATCAGATACACACATACAATGTATATAGGAAATGGGTGTCGAACTGTTTCAAAATTCGTACATAAATATACATATATTTACAAGGATATCCGAGTCCAAGAAATTAAAAAAAAAAACACTACATTTTTTAAACATTGATGTTATGTGATGAACGATGTCTTATATTTGTGTATATAAAAAATCACAAAGCTTTTGTTTTAATTACGGATACATGCCTAACAAATACATTTTAAAGTATTTTTTTTTTTTAATATTTTTATTTTCTTTTAAATTGACAACTTGGTAATGTGATATAATATTTTAATTTTTATGACATTTATAATTATTTGTAGAAAATGTCGAACTATTAATGTTGTTAATAAATGAATCAACAAAAAATTATTCACAATTTATGCTTATTTCGTTAGTTAATCATATATAATCATATACTACCAGCTTTTCTTTTACATTTTAAATATATAAGAAAATACAATGATTTTACTCACGGATCTAATTTCTGATAACCTTACCTATAATCATGCTGATTTGATATGATATACTTTGTATGAGTATTTTTCTTTCTTTTTATTTAACTAATGTTTATTTTTGTTCGTTTTATTTACTTTTTATTTGTATTCTTTACAGAATTGCTTTGGAAAAATTACGAGCATGTATTTTATGATTTTTTTGAATAAAACGACTTCCGCTTTGTTCGCCAATGATAGCTCTATAATGAGTAATAAGTTGGCAGCCCTTTAGATGACTATTAAATATTGAATGAAAGCACCAGGAAATAAAGATTAACAAACCAGTCATACGGAACTGAATATATACGATACATATGATACTTTGTCTCAGTCGTAAACCATTAGGGATCATGTGATTACAATATAGCATATAGTGTTACTGTGGGATAGCTAAAATGACCCAAAAGCTGTGAATCCTTTTAAGACAGAAAAGTGACACTTCTATTACAGAAATTCGCTACTTTATGTGATGCACACGTATCGCAGTGTTGGACCGTGAAAGACAAAAATGAAGGCAAACTGAGAGCGCAGCAGTGATGCAGTTCAGGTGGAAAATATTTCAAAGGTTAATAAAATAAGATTACTTTTAATATTAATTAAGCCGATCAAACTATAATATTCAGGTTGCCGTAATAATTTAACCAAAGTTAGTATGTAAATATATAATTTATGTGCTTTTCTAATCTTAATATTGTAGTTATAAATTTTCTAGATGGCCTCATTTTAAATGTTAGTTGCATTATTGTTAATAGCAATTGATAAAATTTAAAAGTATCCGCCTTCACCAAATTATGGTTTATACGAGTAACAATTGTTCAAGCCGGAAGTAATATTACCTGACATCAAGTCCTGTATTCAAAGTATTTTTGCATTGCCAATAATTTATTCTGTATATGAGCATAAATTTTGTATAATGTCTTAATTTGAATAGTGTACAATAACTGGCAAAAGATTTCAGTAAGGGATGATACATCAAGGAAGCAAAGACCTGACCATAACAGAATTCAGTGGAATTAACCTTCTTTTAAAAATGAACGAAAAGCCCACTTAATTTCTGTCAAACTTTGAGCATACATAACAATCTGCCAAACTGTTAACATTCGGATAGCTTTCATAGCGCGAAACAATAGCGCATCTTGCAATGGAAGAGATAAGTATCCTCACAAAAATAAATTAAATAGAAAAGAGAAAATTTTCTTTGTGTCAGATGTCAAATTTGCGCACTGAATGTCCCATTCTATTGAGGCCTTCTTAAGGGCACTAAAATTAACGGAACTGAGCAAAATCCCATTATGTTCATGTAATACGACAATAATGACACATTTTATTATGTTGGCTTAAGGGTCAAACATAATAGGCGAAAGTAAACTGCAGCTAATATCAGAACTGGATGAAAGGTTTCCTTAAGTTACTTCAAATGAACAAATTGGCCATAATAGGATTTTGAAAACGTATCCATCTGTCAAGTCAACTTGTTATTTATTTTTGTATACGCATTTGTTTTCAAAAATTATTTTCAATCGTGTTTGAAAAATGATTGAAAAAAATCAATTAAAAAGTCGCCGACGCTTGTCACTTCTATTGTTTTTTTCGCTTTTTCTAAACTTAAATGAAAAGTATAGTCAAATAAGCTGTGTTCTTTGTAAAATTAACTTTTGTTAAAGAAATAAATTTACTTCTCAAAAAAAACCTTACGAAATGTGTTACTATTCGCACCGATGAACGAAAATGCGATGAAACTTCGCAATCCAGGATTATTGATAGACTATGTGCCTGTTCACATTGGCGCGGACAGGAAGATTGTCCGAAAGAGGGGAACGCTTTTTATTGAAGTGGGGAAGAGAAGGGTTACTTTAGAAATGGATTCTCGAGTGCAACACATAGTTTTTTTCCATATCGTTCCATTTTTGACATATTTTTTCATTTTAGTTTTGATCGTTGACGAGTAAGGAAGTGTGAAGAATAGGAAAAAAGGTATGCTTCAGGCCAACTGCGCAAATTTAGAAATTAAAAATGCTCCGATTCAAGTGTTCCACTTGTCAAAAAGTCTTTCAACCCCATGACAATGTGAACACGACGTTCATGGTGAGGACTTTCATCCCGTCGCCAATGTAAACGGGCACTATTATGGTTCGCTTGTATTCGCACAATTAGGTACGTACACGTATAGATCCTTTCACCAACTATGGGTGTGCCTTAAGTCAACTTAGATGTCTTCAACCATGACTTAAAATATTAAACCTGGAATTCATTATGGTTACAATTGTTCTCCACAGCTTATTTGATTAGTGAATTCGTGGTTCGATTCAACCAAAAAAGCTCGAATGAACTATCATTCGTATTTGCACAAATGATAAAATAAATATTTATATTTCATAATGATTGTTGGGAAACAAGTGTGAAATGAGGAGTATACAAATAATGATCCGAGGTTTCTACGAATTACTTTAGATACATTTTAAGAAGGGAAATGTAATAAACCAAGTGTATTTAAGCGGTGTAGGCTTATTGTATTGTATTGTCTGTCCTTTTAATTTATTTTTGTTCGTAATGTTTTTTTTCCCTCATTTGTTTTGCGTAACCTACTTTAATATGGCAACGTATTACATTACATTAATTTAATTAAATGATGAAAATAATTACCGTATGATTTTCAATGACAATATCAAATGGCTGTATTTTTTGTCTGATTTTTTTTTTTTTGTTTATTTATTTTTTTTTTTTTAAATGTATGAACATATATTTTTCCTCGCATTCATAAAAAATAATTTCTGTTTGTCTTTTATATTTGGTAGGAATAATTTGATAGGAAAGGAGATGATTTGAACATGAAAATAAATGGTGAGTAAGTTGTTTATTCTTTGATACATATTTTTTTAGTACGTATCAAATTTGTGTAACACAAACCATAAAAATTGGCATCACTGCATGTTAAAAAAGTTACAAATTTATTTTTCTTTTGTTGCCTTTATATTTATTTGTACTTTTCTTTCATTTATAAAATTTGTTGTCCTATCTTCTTTAACGTAATGGCAAAATATGATGTAATTTAAAATTCAATTTTCATGATCGTTCTAGAAAAAATTAAAACATGAAAAGAAGCAGCAACATTTAACTCATTCTTTAAGTCTCTATTTGGACATAATTGTGGTCTAAATATAAATAGAATAGGGTTTTAAGAAGTGCTGAAATACTGTTATTATTTTGATTTAATTGGTTGAATCAATAAGTTTTGATCACTTATTATTATTTTGGTAGCAATCCATGTCATTTAACATATTTGTTATATAACATATAAAAAATATCGTGAATCGCATTGAAATTTTTAATATATTATATATTACGGAATAATAACATATTTTCTTTTTGACAGTTTGGCTCTCATTCCTCTTTTGTATAATAAGTAGTTCTCATTTTTACTGACAGGCATATTAACCACCCTTCTTTTATGATATTCACTCACAAAACATGGATATGCCGTTATTATTTATTTCGAAGCATATATGTTAATATGTGAGCAATTGCAGAGATTCCTTAATAATTGTGATTTTTATATTGGCTTGTGAGTTTAGCTTTTTTTTAATTATAACGAGCACAAAGTTCTGAATTTAATGAGGTATCAAAATAATACCACATCTGATCCTGAATGAATATTACTGATCTCGAGTTTGAAAAATTTCGAGCTTAAAGTTGTTGTAATATTTTTAATTTAGTAATAGATAAATTAAAGACAGTCGACTCTCTATAATTCGAAAAAATTCGAATTAACGAAAAATTGTCAAGTTGGTGCGAAGGACAAAAACGAAATAAGTATGTACATATATACATATACAACATTAATTAGACACACTGAATTGCATACGTACAATTTGTACTTAAATTTTTTAGTTTGTAAAGAAATCAGTGATTTTTTTTTTTTACTTCAATAACTTCCAGCGTCCTTGGTCAAGAGCATTGTCTAAAGCAACCAGTGACGAGAATACCTCGTCGTCCAATTCTGTTCTTAGTAAATATTGACACAATGTACACAACAATGACTCTGCCTCCTTTGATGCGACGGGCGGATTGGTTCTCCTTCCGATTCTTCTTCATTTTCGCCTTCATTGTTCTTGCTTAAATTTGAAGCTGCCAGAATTTCATCGGCACATAGAGGACCCCAGACTTCTACACCATCGTCAATATACAAAAAATCATCGAAAGTTAGGAAGATTCATCAAAGTTAGGAAGAAGGTTCCATCCATCTTCCTGTTGCAATTGATTCACTGGCTCTGTAATAAATCCGCATTGAAACAGTTTGAGATCGTTGTCGATTTAACGTTTTTCCATGGTTTGCCAGCCACGGCCATCGCTGTTAAAACATTTATGTTGGCCCTCTGTCCATTTTCAATGCTATCCAACACTATCATCACTACTTCTTTGCGGTACAAAGTTTTAAAATTCTGAGTCACTCCCTGGTCAAGGGGTTGCAATTTAGAGGTGGTGTTAGCCGGGAAAAATTTAAGATTCACATTACTGAGAACTGGCGGATTATCGTGAACTGTGCAATTATCCAGGAAAAGTGAAATTTTCCGCTTCTGCCGTTTCATGTCGATGTCTAGTTTCAAAAGCCATTCATTGAACAATCCACGCTTTTCTATTGGAGCGATAAAACGTAGGAAAGAATTTGATACCCTTGAAACATCTAGGGTTAACAGCTTTCCCTATCATAAGAGGTTAAATTTTTTGTGACCCGTCCATGTTTACTGTGAGTAATAATGTCAACCTTTCCTTGCTATGTTTGCCCCCATGACATTTTTCGTTTTTAAATGTCATCGTCCGATCAGGCCATTCAAACAGTAACATCAACACTCGCGCTTTCTCCACATATTTTTTTGAAAACTATGTTATGCCGTTTTTTTTTAAATTGAAGAGCCATCCTTCACTGGTGGTGAATCCTTCAATACCCAAATTAAAAGCGAATGACTTAGCTTTCTCCTTCAGCATGCTACATCCGACAGGTACGTTTTGTCCTCTGCATTGACTAAACCATTTCAATAAGCATTCTTCAAGAACGAAAAAAAAATCGAATTACTGAGAGGAAACTAGGTTTCGAAAAATGTTGTACTTAACAGGATCAAAGCCACTGGGTAAGGAACAGAGAACAAAAACCGAAAACGAAAAAAAAAATTCGAATTACTGAGAGGAAACTACCTACTGATTTCGAATTACAGCGTATTTGCTGACGGCTCGACTCGACAATCACTTCGAATTAACGAGCGTATCAAAACACATAGGTTTTTGTTCCATTTATCAAAGTTTTTTCAAGGGACCTCACAATCAGTTCGAATTATCAAGAATTTCGAATTATCGAAAGTCGACTGTACTTGTGTTCGTTTCTCGGTATGTAGTATACCCAGCTATCAGATACACACATACAATGTATATAGGAAATGGGTGTCGAACTGTTTCAAAATTCGTACATAAATATACATATATTTACAAGGATATCCGAGTCCAAGAAATTAAAAAAAAAAACACTACATTTTTTAAACATTGATGTTATGTGATGAACGATGTCTTATATTTGTGTATATAAAAAATCACAAAGCTTTTGTTTTAATTACGGATACATGCCTAACAAATACATTTTAAAGTATTTTTTTTTTTTAATATTTTTATTTTCTTTTAAATTGACAACTTGGTAATGTGATATAATATTTTAATTTTTATGACATTTATAATTATTTGTAGAAAATGTCGAACTATTAATGTTGTTAATAAATGAATCAACAAAAAATTATTCACAATTTATGCTTATTTCGTTAGTTAATCATATATAATCATATACTACCAGCTTTTCTTTTACATTTTAAATATATAAGAAAATACAATGATTTTACTCACGGATCTAATTTCTGATAACCTTACCTATAATCATGCTGATTTGATATGATATACTTTGTATGAGTATTTTTCTTTCTTTTTATTTAACTAATGTTTATTTTTGTTCGTTTTATTTACTTTTTATTTGTATTCTTTACAGAATTGCTTTGGAAAAATTACGAGCATGTATTTTATGATTTTTTTGAATAAAACGACTTCCGCTTTGTTCGCCAATGATAGCTCTATAATGAGTAATAAGTTGGCAGCCCTTTAGATGACTATTAAATATTGAATGAAAGCACCAGGAAATAAAGATTAACAAACCAGTCATACGGAACTGAATATATACGATACATATGATACTTTGTCTCAGTCGTAAACCATTAGGGATCATGTGATTACAATATAGCATATAGTGTTACTGTGGGATAGCTAAAATGACCCAAAAGCTGTGAATCCTTTTAAGACAGAAAAGTGACACTTCTATTACAGAAATTCGCTACTTTATGTGATGCACACGTATCGCAGTGTTGGACCGTGAAAGACAAAAATGAAGGCAAACTGAGAGCGCAGCAGTGATGCAGTTCAGGTGGAAAATATTTCAAAGGTTAATAAAATAAGATTACTTTTAATATTAATTAAGCCGATCAAACTATAATATTCAGGTTGCCGTAATAATTTAACCAAAGTTAGTATGTAAATATATAATTTATGTGCTTTTCTAATCTTAATATTGTAGTTATAAATTTTCTAGATGGCCTCATTTTAAATGTTAGTTGCATTATTGTTAATAGCAATTGATAAAATTTAAAAGTATCCGCCTTCACCAAATTATGGTTTATACGAGTAACAATTGTTCAAGCCGGAAGTAATATTACCTGACATCAAGTCCTGTATTCAAAGTATTTTTGCATTGCCAATAATTTATTCTGTATATGAGCATAAATTTTGTATAATGTCTTAATTTGAATAGTGTACAATAACTGGCAAAAGATTTCAGTAAGGGATGATACATCAAGGAAGCAAAGACCTGACCATAACAGAATTCAGTGGAATTAACCTTCTTTTAAAAATGAACGAAAAGCCCACTTAATTTCTGTCAAACTTTGAGCATACATAACAATCTGCCAAACTGTTAACATTCGGATAGCTTTCATAGCGCGAAACAATAGCGCATCTTGCAATGGAAGAGATAAGTATCCTCACAAAAATAAATTAAATAGAAAAGAGAAAATTTTCTTTGTGTCAGATGTCAAATTTGCGCACTGAATGTCCCATTCTATTGAGGCCTTCTTAAGGGCACTAAAATTAACGGAACTGAGCAAAATCCCATTATGTTCATGTAATACGACAATAATGACACATTTTATTATGTTGGCTTAAGGGTCAAACATAATAGGCGAAAGTAAACTGCAGCTAATATCAGAACTGGATGAAAGGTTTCCTTAAGTTACTTCAAATGAACAAATTGGCCATAATAGGATTTTGAAAACGTATCCATCTGTCAAGTCAACTTGTTATTTATTTTTGTATACGCATTTGTTTTCAAAAATTATTTTCAATCGTGTTTGAAAAATGATTGAAAAAAATCAATTAAAAAGTCGCCGACGCTTGTCACTTCTATTGTTTTTTTCGCTTTTTCTAAACTTAAATGAAAAGTATAGTCAAATAAGCTGTGTTCTTTGTAAAATTAACTTTTGTTAAAGAAATAAATTTACTTCTCAAAAAAAACCTCAAATAGCTATCAGTTTGTTAGCTGTCATATTTTCGTACGAAATGTGTTACTATTCGCACCGATGAACGAAAATGCGATGAAACTTCGCAATCCAGGATTATTGATAGACTATGTGCCTGTTCACATTGGCGCGGACAGGAAGATTGTCCGAAAGAGGGGAACGCTTTTTATTGAAGTGGGGAAGAGAAGGGTTACTTTAGAAATGGATTCTCGAGTGCAACACATAGTTTTTTTCCATATCGTTCCATTTTTGACATATTTTTTCATTTTAGTTTTGATCGTTGACGAGTAAGGAAGTGTGAAGAATAGGAAAAAAGGTATGCTTCAGGCCAACTGCGCAAATTTAGAAATTAAAAATGCTCCGATTCAAGTGTTCCACTTGTCAAAAAGTCTTTCAACCCCATGACAATGTGAACACGACGTTCATGGTGAGGACTTTCATCCCGTCGCCAATGTAAACGGGCACTATTATGGTTCGCTTGTATTCGCACAATTAGGTACGTACACGTATAGATCCTTTCACCAACTATGGGTGTGCCTTAAGTCAACTTAGATGTCTTCAACCATGACTTAAAATATTAAACCTGGAATTCATTATGGTTACAATTGTTCTCCACAGCTTATTTGATTAGTGAATTCGTGGTTCGATTCAACCAAAAAAGCTCGAATGAACTATCATTCGTATTTGCACAAATGATAAAATAAATATTTATATTTCATAATGATTGTTGGGAAACAAGTGTGAAATGAGGAGTATACAAATAATGATCCGAGGTTTCTACGAATTACTTTAGATACATTTTAAGAAGGGAAATGTAATAAACCAAGTGTATTTAAGCGGTGTAGGCTTATTGTATTGTATTGTCTGTCCTTTTAATTTATTTTTGTTCGTAATGTTTTTTTTCCCTCATTTGTTTTGCGTAACCTACTTTAATATGGCAACGTATTACATTACATTAATTTAATTAAATGATGAAAATAATTACCGTATGATTTTCAATGACAATATCAAATGGCTGTATTTTTTGTCTGATTTTTTTTTTTTTGTTTATTTATTTTTTTTTTTTTAAATGTATGAACATATATTTTTCCTCGCATTCATAAAAAATAATTTCTGTTTGTCTTTTATATTTGGTAGGAATAATTTGATAGGAAAGGAGATGATTTGAACATGAAAATAAATGGTGAGTAAGTTGTTTATTCTTTGATACATATTTTTTTAGTACGTATCAAATTTGTGTAACACAAACCATAAAAATTGGCATCACTGCATGTTAAAAAAGTTACAAATTTATTTTTCTTTTGTTGCCTTTATATTTATTTGTACTTTTCTTTCATTTATAAAATTTGTTGTCCTATCTTCTTTAACGTAATGGCAAAATATGATGTAATTTAAAATTCAATTTTCATGATCGTTCTAGAAAAAATTAAAACATGAAAAGAAGCAGCAACATTTAACTCATTCTTTAAGTCTCTATTTGGACATAATTGTGGTCTAAATATAAATAGAATAGGGTTTTAAGAAGTGCTGAAATACTGTTATTATTTTGATTTAATTGGTTGAATCAATAAGTTTTGATCACTTATTATTATTTTGGTAGCAATCCATGTCATTTAACATATTTGTTATATAACATATAAAAAATATCGTGAATCGCATTGAAATTTTTAATATATTATATATTACGGAATAATAACATATTTTCTTTTTGACAGTTTGGCTCTCATTCCTCTTTTGTATAATAAGTAGTTCTCATTTTTACTGACAGGCATATTAACCACCCTTCTTTTATGATATTCACTCACAAAACATGGATATGCCGTTATTATTTATTTCGAAGCATATATGTTAATATGTGAGCAATTGCAGAGATTCCTTAATAATTGTGATTTTTATATTGGCTTGTGAGTTTAGCTTTTTTTTAATTATAACGAGCACAAAGTTCTGAATTTAATGAGGTATCAAAATAATACCACATCTGATCCTGAATGAATATTACTGATCTCGAGTTTGAAAAATTTCGAGCTTAAAGTTGTTGTAATATTTTTAATTTAGTAATAGATAAATTAAAGACAGTCGACTCTCTATAATTCGAAAAAATTCGAATTAACGAAAAATTGTCAAGTTGGTGCGAAGGACAAAAACGAAATAAGTATGTACATATATACATATACAACATTAATTAGACACACTGAATTGCATACGTACAATTTGTACTTAAATTTTTTAGTTTGTAAAGAAATCAGTGATTTTTTTTTTTTACTTCAATAACTTCCAGCGTCCTTGGTCAAGAGCATTGTCTAAAGCAACCAGTGACGAGAATACCTCGTCGTCCAATTCTGTTCTTAGTAAATATTGACACAATGTACACAACAATGACTCTGCCTCCTTTGATGCGACGGGCGGATTGGTTCTCCTTCCGATTCTTCTTCATTTTCGCCTTCATTGTTCTTGCTTAAATTTGAAGCTGCCAGAATTTCATCGGCACATAGAGGACCCCAGACTTCTACACCATCGTCAATATACAAAAAATCATCGAAAGTTAGGAAGATTCATCAAAGTTAGGAAGAAGGTTCCATCCATCTTCCTGTTGCAATTGATTCACTGGCTCTGTAATAAATCCGCATTGAAACAGTTTGAGATCGTTGTCGATTTAACGTTTTTCCATGGTTTGCCAGCCACGGCCATCGCTGTTAAAACATTTATGTTGGCCCTCTGTCCATTTTCAATGCTATCCAACACTATCATCACTACTTCTTTGCGGTACAAAGTTTTAAAATTCTGAGTCACTCCCTGGTCAAGGGGTTGCAATTTAGAGGTGGTGTTAGCCGGGAAAAATTTAAGATTCACATTACTGAGAACTGGCGGATTATCGTGAACTGTGCAATTATCCAGGAAAAGTGAAATTTTCCGCTTCTGCCGTTTCATGTCGATGTCTAGTTTCAAAAGCCATTCATTGAACAATCCACGCTTTTCTATTGGAGCGATAAAACGTAGGAAAGAATTTGATACCCTTGAAACATCTAGGGTTAACAGCTTTCCCTATCATAAGAGGTTAAATTTTTTGTGACCCGTCCATGTTTACTGTGAGTAATAATGTCAACCTTTCCTTGCTATGTTTGCCCCCATGACATTTTTCGTTTTTAAATGTCATCGTCCGATCAGGCCATTCAAACAGTAACATCAACACTCGCGCTTTCTCCACATATTTTTTTGAAAACTATGTTATGCCGTTTTTTTTTAAATTGAAGAGCCATCCTTCACTGGTGGTGAATCCTTCAATACCCAAATTAAAAGCGAATGACTTAGCTTTCTCCTTCAGCATGCTACATCCGACAGGTACGTTTTGTCCTCTGCATTGACTAAACCATTTCAATAAGCATTCTTCAAGAACGAAAAAAAAAATGGAATTACTGAGAGGAAACTAGATTTCGAAAAATGTTGTACTTAACGGGATCAAAGCAGAGAACAAAAACCGAAAACGAAAAAAAAAATTCGAATTACTGAGAGGAAACTACCTACTGATTTCGAATTACAGCGTATTTGCTGACGGCTCGACTCGACAATCACTTCGAATTAACGAGCGTATCAAAACACATAGGTTTTTGTTCCATTTATCAAAGTTTTTTCAAGGGACCTCACAATCAGTTCGAATTATCAAGAATTTCGAATTATCGAAAGTCGACTGTACTTGTGTTCGTTTCTCGGTATGTAGTATACCCAGCTATCAGATACACACATACAATGTATATAGGAAGTGGGTGTCGAACTGTTTCAAAATTCGTACATAAATATACATATATTTACAAGGATATCCGAGTCCAAGAAATTAAAAAAAAAACACTACATTTTTTAAACATTGATGTTATGTGATGAACGATGTCTTATATTTGTGTATATAAAAAATCACAAAGCTTTTGTTTTAATTACGGATACATGCCTAACAAATACATTTTAAAGTATTTTTTTTTTTGAACATTTTTATTTTCTTTTAAATTGACAACTTGGTAATGTGATATAATATTTTAATTTTTATGACATTTATAATTATTTGTAGAAAATGTCGAACTATTAATGTTGTTAATAAATGAATCAACAAAAAATTATTCACAATTTATGCTTATTTCGTTAGTTAATCATATATAATCATATACTACCAGCTTTTCTTTTACATTTTAAATATATAAGAAAATACAATGATTTTACTCACGGATCTAATTTCTGATAACCTTACCTATATAATCATGCTGATTTGATATGATATACTTTGTATGAGTATTTTTCTTTCTTTTTATTTAACTAATGTTTATTTTTGTTCGTTTTATTTACTTGTTATTTGTATTCTTTACAGAATTGCTTTGGAAAAATTACGAGTATGTATTTTATGATTTTTTTGAATAAAACGACTTCCGCTTTGTTCGAAAATGATAGCTCTATAATGAGTAATAAGTTGGCAGCCCTTTAGATGACTATTAAATATTGAATGAAAGCACCAGAAAATAAAGATTAACAAACCAGTCATACGGAACTGAATATATACGATACATATGATACTTTGTCTCAGTCGTAAACCATTAGGGATCATGTGATTACAATATAGCATATAGTGTTACTGTGGGATAGCTAAAATGACCCAAAAGCTGTGAATCCTTTTAAGACAGAAAAGTGACACTTCTATTACAGAAAATCGCTACTTTATGTGATGCACACGTATCGCAGTGTTGGACCGTGAAAGAAAAAATTAACGCAAACTGAGAGCGCAGCAGTGATGCAGTTCAGGTGGAAAATATTTCAAAGGTTAATAAAATGAGATTACTTTTAATATTAATTAAGCCGATCAAACTATAATATTCAGGTTGCCGTAATAATTTAACCAAAGTTAGTATGTAAATATATAATTTATGTACTTTTCTAATCTTAATATTGTAGTTATAAATTTTCTAGATGGCCTCATTTTAAATGTTAGTTGCATTATTGTTAATAGCAATTGATAAAATTTAAAAGTATCCGCCTTCACCAAATTATGGTTTATACGAGTAACAATTGTTCAAGCCGGAAGTAATATTACCTGACATCAAGTCCTGTATTCAAAGTATTTTTGCATTGCCAATAATTTATTCTGTATATGAGCATAAATTTTGTATAATGTCTATTTGAATAGTGTACAATAACTGGCAAAAGATTTCAGTAAGGGGTGATACATCAAGGAAGCAAAGACCTGACCATAACAGAATTCAGTGAAATTAACCTTCTTTTAAAAATGAACGAAAAGCCCACTTAATTTCTGTCAAACTTTGAGCATACATAACAATCTGCCAAACTGTTAACATTCGGATAGCTTTCATAGCGCGAAACAATAGCGCATCTTGCAATGGAAGAGATAAGTATCCTCACAAAAATAAATTAAATAGAAAAGAGAAAATTTTTTTTGTGTCAGATGTCAAATTTGCGCACTGAATGTCCCATTCTATTGAGGCCTTCTTAAGGGCACTAAAATTAACGGAACTGAGCAAAATCCCATTATGTTCATGTAATACGACAATAATGACACATTTTATTATGTTGGCTTAAGGGTCAAACATAATAGGCGAAAGTAAACTGCAGCTAATATCAGAACTGGATGAAAGGTTTCCTTAAGTTACTTCAAATGAACAAATTGGCCATAATAGGATTTTGAAAACGTATCCATCTGTCAAGTCAACTTGTTATTTATTTTTGTATACGCATTTGTTTTCAAAAATTATTTTCAATCGTGTTTGAAAAATGATTGAAAAAAATCAATTAAAAAGTCGCCGACGCTTGTCACTTCTATTGTTTTTTTCGCTTTTTCTAAACTTAAATGAAAAGTATAGTCAAATAAGCTGTGTTCTTTGTAAAATTAACTTTTGTTAAAGAAATAAATTTACTTCTCAAAAAAAACCTCAAATAGCTATCAGTTTGTTAGCTGTCATATTTTCGTACGAAATGTGTTACTATTCGCACCGATGAACGAAAATGCGATGAAACTTCGCAATCCAGGATTATTGATAGACTATGTGCCTGTTCACATTGGCGCGGACAGGAAGATTGTCCGAAAGAGGGGGAACGCTTTTTATTGAAGTGGGGAAGAGAAGGGTTACTTTAGAAATGGATTCTCGAGTGCAACACATAGTTTTTTTCCATATCGTTCCATTTTTGACATATTTTTTCATTTTAGTTTTGATCGTTGACGAGTAAGGAAGTGTGAAGAATAGGAAAAAAGGTATGCTTCAGGCCAACTGCGCAAATTTAGAAATTAAAAATGCTCCGATTCAAGTGTTCCACTTGTCAAAAAGTCTTTCAACCCCATGACAATGTGAACACGACGTTCATGGTGAGGACTTTCATCCCGTCGCCAATGTAAACGGGCACTATTATGGTTCGCTTGTATTCGCACAATTAGGTACGTACACGTATAGATCCTTTCACCAACTATGGGTGTGCCTTAAGTCAACTTAGATGTCTTCAACCATGACTTAAAATATTAAACCTGGAATTCATTATGGTTACAATTGTTCTCCACAGCTTATTTGATTAGTGAATTCGTGGTTCGATTCAACCAAAAAAGCTCGAATGAACTATCATTCGTATTTGCACAAATGATAAAATAAATATTTATATTTCATAATGATTGTTGGGAAACAAGTGTGAAATGAGGAGTGTACAAATAATGATCCGAGGTTTCTACGAATTACTTTAGATACATTTTAAGAAGGGAAATGTAATAAACCAAGTGTATTTAAGCGGTGTAGGCTTATTGTATTGTATTGTCTGTCCTTTTAATTTATTTTTGTTCGTAATGCTTTTTTTCCCTCATTTGTTTTGCGTAACCTACTTTAATATGGCAACGTATTACATTACATTAATTTAATTAAATGATGAAAATAATTACCGTATGATTTTCAATGACAATATCAAATGGCTGTAGTTTTTGTCTGATTTTTATTTTTTTGTTTATTTATTTATTTATTTATTTTTTTTTTTTTAAATGTATGAACATATATTTTTCCTCGCATTCATAAAAAATAATTTCTGTTTGTCTTTTATATTTGGTAGGAATAATTTGATAGGAAAGGAGATGATTTGAACATGAAAATAAATGGTGAGTAAGTTGTTTATTCTTTGATACATATTTTTTTAGTACGTATCAAATTTGTGTAACACAAACCATAAAAATTGGCATCACTGCATGTTAAAAAAGTTACAAATTTATTTTTCTTTTGTTGCCTATATATTTATTTGTACTTTTCTTTCATTTATAAAATTTGTTGTCCTATCTTCTTTAACGTAATGGCAAAATATGATGTAATTTAAAATTCAATTTTCATGATCGTTCTAGAAAAAATTAAAACATGAAAAGAAGCAGCAACATTTAACTCATTCTTTAAGTCTCTATTTGGACATAATTGTGGTCTAAATATAAATAGAATAGGGTTTTAAGAAGTGCTGAAATACTGTTATTATTTTGATTTAATTGGTTGAATCAATAAGTTTTGATCACTTATTATTATTTTGGTAGCAATCCATGTCATTTAACATATTTGTTATATAACATATAAAAAATATCGTGAATCGCATTGAAATTTTTAATATATTATATATTACGGAATAATAACATATTTTCTTTTTGACAGTTTGGCTCTCATTCCTCTTTTGTATAATAAGTAGTTCTCATTTTTACTGACAGGCATATTAACCACCCTTCTTTTATGATATTCACTCACAAAACATGGATATGCCGTTATTATTTATTTCGAAGCATATATGTTAATATGTGAGCAATTGCAGAGATTCCTTAATAATTGTGATTTTTATATTGGCTTGTGAGTTTAGCTTTTTTTTAATTATAACGAGCACAAAGTCCTGAATTTAATGAGGTATCAAAATAATACCACATCTGATCCTGAATGAATATTACTGATCTCGAGTTTGAAAAATTTCGAGCTCAAAGTTGTTGTAATATTTTTAATTTAGTAATAGATAAATTAAAGACAGTCGACTCTCTATAATTCGAAAAAATTCGAATTAACGAAAAATTGTCAAGTTGGTGCGAAGGATAAAAACGAAATAAGTATGTACATATATACATATACAACATTAATTAGACACACTGAATTGCATACGTACAATTTGTACTTAAATTTTTTAGTTTGTAAAGAAATCAGTGATTTTTTTTTTTTGCTTCAATAACTTCCAGCGTCCTTGGTCAAGAGCATTGTCTAAAGCAACCAGTGACGAGAATACCTCGTCGTCCAATTCTGTTCTTAGTAAATATTGACACAATGTACACAACAATGACTCTGCCTCCTTTGATGCGACGGGCGGATTGGTTCTCCTTCCGATTCTTCTTCATTTTCGCCTTCATTGTTCTTGCTTAAATTTGAAGCTGCCAGAATTTCATCGGCACATAGAGGACCGCAGACTTCTACACCATCGTCAATATACAAAAAATCATCGAAAGTTAGGAAGATTCATCAAAGTTAGGAAGAAGGTTCCATCCATCTTCCTGTTGCAATTGATTCACTGGCTCTGTAATAAATCCGCATTGAAACAGTTTGAGATCGTTGTCGATTTAACGTTTTTCCATGGTTTGCCAGCCACGGCCATCGCTGTTAAAACATTTATGTTGGCCCTCTGTCCATTTTCAATGCTATCCAACACTATCATCACTACTTCTTTGCGGTACAAAGTTTTAAAATTCTGAGTCACTCCCTGGTCAAGGGGTTGCAATTTAGAGGTGGTGTTAGCCGGGAAAAATTTAAGATTCACATTACTGAGAACTGGCGGATTATCGTGAACTGTGCAATTATCCAGGAAAAGTGAAATTTTCCGCTTCTGCCGTTTCATGTCGATGTCTAGTTTCAAAAGCCATTCATTGAACAATCCACGCTTTTCTATTGGAGCGATAAAACGTAGGAAAGAATTTGATACCCTTGAAACATCTAGGGTTAACAGCTTTCCCTATCATAAGAGGTTAAATTTTTTGTGACCCGTCCATGTTTACTGTGAGTAATAATGTCAACCTTTCCTTGCTATGTTTGCCCCCATGACATTTTTCGTTTTTAAATGTCATCGTCCGATCAGGCCATTCAAACAGTAACATCAACACTCGCGCTTTCTCCACATATTTTTTTGAAAACTATGTTATGCCGTTTTTTTTTAAATTGAAGAGCCATCCTTCACTGGTGGTGAATCTTCAATACCCAAATTAAAAGCGAATGACTTAGCTTTCTCCTTCAGCATGCTACATCCGACAGGTACGTTTTGTCCTCTGCATTGACTAAACCATTTCAATAAGCATTCTTCAAGAACGAAAAAAAAAATGGAATTACTGAGAGGAAACTAGATTTCGAAAAATGTTGTACTTAACGGGATCAAAGCAGAGAACAAAAACCGAAAACGAAAAAAAAAATTCGAATTACTGAGAGGAAACTACCTACTGATTTCGAATTACAGCGTATTTGCTGACGGCTCGACTCGACAATCACTTCGAATTAACGAGCGTATCAAAACACATAGGTTTTTGTTCCATTTATCAAAGTTTTTTCAAGGGACCTCACAATCAGTTCGAATTATCAAGAATTTCGAATTATCGAAAGTCGACTGTACTTGTGTTCGTTTCTCGGTATGTAGTATACCCAGCTATCAGATACACACATACAATGTATATAGGAAATGGGTGTCGAACTGTTTCAAAATTCGTACATAAATATACATATATTTACAAGGATATCCGAGTCCAAGAAATTAAAAAAAAAACACTACATTTTTTAAACATTGATGTTATGTGATGAACGATGTCTTATATTTGTGTATATAAAAAATCACAAAGCTTTTGTTTTAATTACGGATACATGCCTAACAAATACATTTTAAAGTATTTTTTTTTTTGAACATTTTTATTTTCTTTTAAATTGACAACTTGGTAATGTGATATAATATTTTAATTTTTATGACATTTATAATTATTTGTAGAAAATGTCGAACTATTAATGTTGTTAATAAATGAATCAACAAAAAATTATTCACAATTTATGCTTATTTCGTTAGTTAATCATATATAATCATATACTACCAGCTTTTCTTTTACATTTTAAATATATAAGAAAATACAATGATTTTACTCACGGATCTAATTTCTGATAACCTTACCTATATAATCATGCTGATTTGATATGATATACTTTGTATGAGTATTTTTCTTTCTTTTTATTTAACTAATGTTTATTTTTGTTCGTTTTATTTACTTGTTATTTGTATTCTTTACAGAATTGCTTTGGAAAAATTACGAGTATGTATTTTATGATTTTTTTGAATAAAACGACTTCCGCTTTGTTCGAAAATGATAGCTCTATAATGAGTAATAAGTTGGCAGCCCTTTAGATGACTATTAAATATTGAATGAAAGCACCAGAAAATAAAGATTAACAAACCAGTCATACGGAACTGAATATATACGATACATATGATACTTTGTCTCAGTCGTAAACCATTAGGGATCATGTGATTACAATATAGCATATAGTGTTACTGTGGGATAGCTAAAATGACCCAAAAGCTGTGAATCCTTTTAAGACAGAAAAGTGACACTTCTATTACAGAAAATCGCTACTTTATGTGATGCACACGTATCGCAGTGTTGGACCGTGAAAGAAAAAATTAACGCAAACTGAGAGCGCAGCAGTGATGCAGTTCAGGTGGAAAATATTTCAAAGGTTAATAAAATGAGATTACTTTTAATATTAATTAAGCCGATCAAACTATAATATTCAGGTTGCCGTAATAATTTAACCAAAGTTAGTATGTAAATATATAATTTATGTACTTTTCTAATCTTAATATTGTAGTTATAAATTTTCTAGATGGCCTCATTTTAAATGTTAGTTGCATTATTGTTAATAGCAATTGATAAAATTTAAAAGTATCCGCCTTCACCAAATTATGGTTTATACGAGTAACAATTGTTCAAGCCGGAAGTAATATTACCTGACATCAAGTCCTGTATTCAAAGTATTTTTGCATTGCCAATAATTTATTCTGTATATGAGCATAAATTTTGTATAATGTCTATTTGAATAGTGTACAATAACTGGCAAAAGATTTCAGTAAGGGGTGATACATCAAGGAAGCAAAGACCTGACCATAACAGAATTCAGTGAAATTAACCTTCTTTTAAAAATGAACGAAAAGCCCACTTAATTTCTGTCAAACTTTGAGCATACATAACAATCTGCCAAACTGTTAACATTCGGATAGCTTTCATAGCGCGAAACAATAGCGCATCTTGCAATGGAAGAGATAAGTATCCTCACAAAAATAAATTAAATAGAAAAGAGAAAATTTTCTTTGTGTCAGATGTCAAATTTGCGCACTGAATGTCCCATTCTATTGAGGCCTTCTTAAGGGCACTAAAATTAACGGAACTGAGCAAAATCCCATTATGTTCATGTAATACGACAATAATGACACATTTTATTATGTTGGCTTAAGGGTCAAACATAATAGGCGAAAGTAAACTGCAGCTAATATCAGAACTGGATGAAAGGTTTCCTTAAGTTACTTCAAATGAACAAATTGGCCATAATAGGATTTTGAAAACGTATCCATCTGTCAAGTCAACTTGTTATTTATTTTTGTATACGCATTTGTTTTCAAAAATTATTTTCAATCGTGTTTGAAAAATGATTGAAAAAAATCAATTAAAAAGTCGCCGACGCTTGTCACTTCTATTGTTTTTTTCGCTTTTTCTAAACTTAAATGAAAAGTATAGTCAAATAAGCTGTGTTCTTTGTAAAATTAACTTTTGTTAAAGAAATAAATTTACTTCTCAAAAAAAACCTCAAATAGCTATCAGTTTGTTAGCTGTCATATTTTCGTACGAAATGTGTTACTATTCGCACCGATGAACGAAAATGCGATGAAACTTCGCAATCCAGGATTATTGATAGACTATGTGCCTGTTCACATTGGCGCGGACAGGAAGATTGTCCGAAAGAGGGGGAACGCTTTTTATTGAAGTGGGGAAGAGAAGGGTTACTTTAGAAATGGATTCTCGAGTGCAACACATAGTTTTTTTCCATATCGTTCCATTTTTGACATATTTTTTCATTTTAGTTTTGATCGTTGACGAGTAAGGAAGTGTGAAGAATAGGAAAAAAGGTATGCTTCAGGCCAACTGCGCAAATTTAGAAATTAAAAATGCTCCGATTCAAGTGTTCCACTTGTCAAAAAGTCTTTCAACCCCATGACAATGTGAACACGACGTTCATGGTGAGGACTTTCATCCCGTCGCCAATGTAAACGGGCACTATTATGGTTCGCTTGTATTCGCACAATTAGGTACGTACACGTATAGATCCTTTCACCAACTATGGGTGTGCCTTAAGTCAACTTAGATGTCTTCAACCATGACTTAAAATATTAAACCTGGAATTCATTATGGTTACAATTGTTCTCCACAGCTTATTTGATTAGTGAATTCGTGGTTCGATTCAACCAAAAAAGCTCGAATGAACTATCATTCGTATTTGCACAAATGATAAAATAAATATTTATATTTCATAATGATTGTTGGGAAACAAGTGTGAAATGAGGAGTGTACAAATAATGATCCGAGGTTTCTACGAATTACTTTAGATACATTTTAAGAAGGGAAATGTAATAAACCAAGTGTATTTAAGCGGTGTAGGCTTATTGTATTGTATTGTCTGTCCTTTTAATTTATTTTTGTTCGTAATGCTTTTTTTCCCTCATTTGTTTTGCGTAACCTACTTTAATATGGCAACGTATTACATTACATTAATTTAATTAAATGATGAAAATAATTACCGTATGATTTTCAATGACAATATCAAATGGCTGTATTTTTTGTCTGATTTTTATTTTTTTGTTTATTTATTTATTTATTTATTTTTTTTTAAATGTATGAACATATATTTTTCCTCGCATTCATAAAAAATAATTTCTGTTTGTCTTTTATATTTGGTAGGAATAATTTGATAGGAAAGGAGATGATTTGAACATGAAAATAAATGGTGAGTAAGTTGTTTATTCTTTGATACATATTTTTTTAGTACGTATCAAATTTGTGTAACACAAACCATAAAAATTGGCATCACTGCATGTTAAAAAAGTTACAAATTTATTTTTCTTTTGTTGCCTATATATTTATTTGTACTTTTCTTTCATTTATAAAATTTGTTGTCCTATCTTCTTTAACGTAATGGCAAAATATGATGTAATCTAAAATTCAATTTTCATGATCGTTCTAGAAAAAATTAAAACATGAAAGGAAGCAAGCAGCAAAATTTAATTCATTCTTTAAGTCTCTGTTTGGACATAATTGTGGTCTAAATATAAATAGAATAGGGTTTTAAGAAGTGCTGAAATACTGTTATTATTTTGATTTAATTGGTTGAATCAATAAGTTTTGATCACTTATTATTATTTTGGTAGCAATCCATGTCATTTAACATATTTGTTATATAACATATAAAAAATATCGTGAATCGCATTGAAATTGTTAATATATTATATATTACGGAACAATAACATATTTTCTTTTTGACAGTTTGGCTCTCATTCCTCTTTTGTATAATTAGTAGTTCTCATTTTTACTGACAGGCATATTAACCACCCTTCTTTTATGATATTCACTCACTAAACATGGATATGCCGTTATTATTTATTTCGAAGCATATATGTTAATATGTGAGCAATTGCAGAGATTCCTTAATAATTGTGATTCTTATATTGGCTTGTGAGTTTAGCTTTTTTTTAATTATAACGAGCACAAAGTCCTGAATTTAATGAGGTATCAAAATAATAGCACATCTGATGCTGAATGAATATTACTGATCTCGAGTTTGAAAAATTTCGAGCTCAAAGTTGTTGTAATATTTTTAATTTAGTAATAGATAAATTAAAGACAGTCGACTCTCTATAATTCGAAAAAATTCGAATTAACGAAAAATTGTCAAGTTGGTGCGAAGGACAAAAACGAAATATGTATGTACATATATACATATACAACATTAATTAGACACACTGAATTGCATATGTACAATTTGTACTTAAATTTTTTAGTTTGTAAAGAAATCAGTGATTTTTTTTTTTGCTTCAATAACTTCCAGCGTCCTTGGTCAAGAGCATTGTCTAAAGCAACCAGTGCCGAGAATACCTCGTCGTCCAATTCTGTTCTTAGTAAATATTGACACAATGTACACAACAATGACTCTGCCTCCTTTGATGCGACGGGCGGATTGGTTCTCCTTCCGATTCTTCTTCATTTTCGCCTTCATTGTTCTTGCTTAAATTTGAAGCTGCCAGAATTTCATCGGCACATAGAGGACCGCAGACTTCTACACCATCGTCAATATACAAAAAATCATCGAAAGTTAGGAAGATTCATCAAAGTTAGGAAGAAGGTTCCATCCATCTTCCTGTTGCAATTGATTCACTGGCTCTGTAATAAATCCGCATTGAAACAGTTTGAGATCGTTGTCGATTTAACGTTTTTCCATGGTTTGCCAGCCACGGCCATCGCTGTTAAAACATTTATGTTGGCCCTCTGTCCATTTTCAATGCTATCCAACACTATCATCTCTACTTCTTTGCGGTACAAAGTTTTAAAATTCTGAGTCACTCCCTGGTCAAGGGGTTGCAATTTAGAGGTGGTGTTAGCCGGGAAAAATTTAAGATTCACATTACTGAGAACTGGGGGATTATCGTGAACTGTGCAATTATCCAGGAAAAGTGAAATTTTCCGCTTCTGCCGTTTCATGTCGATGTCTAGTTTCAAAAGCCATTCATTGAACAATCCACGCTTTTCTATTGGAGCGATAAAACGTAGGAAAGAATTTGATACCCTTGAAACATCTAGGGTTAACAGCTTTCCCTATCATAAGAGGTTAAATTTTTTGTGACCCGTCCATGTTTACTGTGAGTAATAATGTCAACCTTTCCTTGCTATGTTTGCCCCCATGACATTTTTCGTTTTTAAATGTCATCGTCCGATCAGGCCATTCAAACAGTAACATCAACACTCGCGCTTTCTCCACATATTTTTTTGAAAACTATGTTATGCCGTTTTTTTTTAAATTGAAGAGCCATCCTTCACTGGTGGTGAATCCTTCAATACCCAAATTAAAAGCGAATGACTTAGCTTTCTCCTTCAGCATGCTACATCCGACAGGTACGTTTTGTCCTCTGCATTGACTAAACCATTTCAATAAGCATTCTTCAAGAACGAAAAAAAAATGGAATTACTGAGAGGAAACTAGATTTCGAAAAATGTTGTATTTAACGGGATCAAAGCAGAGAACAAAAACCGAAAACGAAAAAAAAAATTCGAATTACTGAGAGGAAACTACCTACTGATTTCGAATTACAGCGTATTTGCTGACGGCTCGACTCGACAATCACTTCGAATTAACGAGCGTATCAAAACACATAGGTTTTTGTTCCATTTATCAAAGTTTTTTCAAGGGACCTCACAATCAGTTCGAATTATCAAGAATTTCGAATTATCGAAAGTCGACTGTACTTGTGTTCGTTTCTCGGTATGTAGTATACCCAGCTATCAGATACACACATACAATGTATATAGGAAGTGGGTGTCGAACTGTTTCAAAATTCGTACATAAATATACATATATTTACAAGGATATCCGAGTCCAAGAAATTAAAAAAAAAACACTACATTTTTTAAACATTGATGTTATGTGATGAACGATGTCTTATATTTGTGTATATAAAAAATCACAAAGCTTTTGTTTTAATTACGGATACATGCCTAACAAATACATTTTAAAGTATTTTTTTTTTTGAATATTTTTATTTTCTTTTAAATTGACAACTTGGTAATGTGATATAATATTTTAATTTTTATGACATTTATAATTATTTGTAGAAAATGTCGAACTATTAATGTTGTTAATAAATGAATCAACAAAAAATTATTCACAATTTATGCTTATTTCGTTAGTTAATCATATATAATCATATACTACCAGCTTTTCTTTTACATTTTAAATATATAAGAAAATACAATGATTTTACTCACGGATCTAATTTCTGATAACCTTACCTATATAATCATGCTGATTTGATATGATATACTTTGTATGAGTATTTTTCTTTCTTTTTATTTAACTAATGTTTATTTTTGTTCGTTTTATTTACTTGTTATTTGTATTCTGTACAGAATTGCTTTGGAAAAATTACGAGTATGTATTTTATGATTTTTTTGAATAAAACGACTTCCGCTTTGTTCGAAAATGATAGCTCTATAATGAGTAATAAGTTGGCAGCCCTTTAGATGACTATTAAATATTGAATGAAAGCACCAGAAAATAAAGATTAACAAACCAGTCATACGGAACTGAATATATACGATACATATGATACTTTGTCTCAGTCGTAAACCATTAGGGATCATGTGATTACAATATAGCATATAGTGTTACTGTGGGATAGCTAAAATGACCCAAAAGCTGTGAATCCTTTTAAGACAGAAAAGTGACACTTCTATTACAGAAAATCGCTACTTTATGTGATGCACACGTATCGCAGTGTTGGACCGTGAAAGAAAAAATTAACGCAAACTGAGAGCGCAGCAGTGATGCAGTTCAGGTGGAAAATATTTCAAAGGTTAATAAAATGAGATTACTTTTAATATTAATTAAGCCGATCAAACTATAATATTCAGGTTGCCGTAATAATTTAACCAAAGTTAGTATGTAAATATATAATTTATGTACTTTTCTAATCTTAATATTGTAGTTATAAATTTTCTAGATGGCCTCATTTTAAATGTTAGTTGCATTATTGTTAATAGCAATTGATAAAATTTAAAAGTATCCGCCTTCACCAAATTATGGTTTATACGAGTAACAATTGTTCAAACCGGAAGTAATATTACCTGACATCAAGTCCTGTATTCAAAGTATTTTTGCATTGCCAATAATTTATTCTGTATATGAGCATAAATTTTGTATAATGTCTATTTGAATAGTGTACAATAACTGGCAAAAGATTTCAGTAAGGGATGATACATCAAGGAAGCAAAGACCTGACCATAACAGAATTCAGTGGAATTAACCTTCTTTTAAAAATGAACGAAAAGCCCACTTAATTTCTGTCAAACTTTGAGCATACATAACAATCTGCCAAACTGTTAACATTCGGATAGCTTTCATAGCGCGAAACAATAGCGCATCTTGCAATGGAAGAGATAAGTATCCTCACAAAAATAAATTAAATAGAAAAGAGAAAATTTTCTTTGTGTCAGATGTCAAATTTGCGCACTGAATGTCCCATTCTATTGAGGCCTTCTTAAGGGCACTAAAATTAACGGAACTGAGCAAAATCCCATTATGTTCATGTAATACGACAATAATGACACATTTTATTATGTTGGCTTAAGGGTCAAACATAATAGGCGAAAGTAAACTGCAGCTAATATCAGAACTGGATGAAAGGTTTCCTTAAGTTACTTCAAATGAACAAATTGGCCATAATAGGATTTTGAAAACGTATCCATCTGTCAAGTCAACTTGTTATTTATTTTTGTATACGCATTTGTTTTCAAAAATTATTTTCAATCGTGTTTGAAAAATGATTGAAAAAAATCAATTAAAAAGTCGCCGACGCTTGTCACTTCTATTGTTTTTTTCGCTTTTTCTAAACTTAAATGAAAAGTATAGTCAAATAAGCTGTGTTCTTTGTAAAATTAACTTTTGTTAAAGAAATAAATTTACTTCTCAAAAAAAACCTCAAATAGCTATCAGTTTGTTAGCTGTCATATTTTCGTACGAAATGTGTTACTATTCGCACCGATGAACGAAAATGCGATGAAACTTCGCAATCCAGGATTATTGATAGACTATGTGCCTGTTCACATTGGCGCGGACAGGAAGATTGTCCGAAAGAGGGGGAACGCTTTTTATTGAAGTGGGGAAGAGAAGGGTTACTTTAGAAATGGATTCTCGAGTGCAACACATAGTTTTTTTCCATATCGTTCCATTTTTGACATATTTTTTCATTTTAGTTTTGATCGTTGACGAGTAAGGAAGTGTGAAGAATAGGAAAAAAGGTATGCTTCAGGCCAACTGCGCAAATTTAGAAATTAAAAATGCTCCGATTCAAGTGTTCCACTTGTCAAAAAGTCTTTCAACCCCATGACAATGTGAACACGACGTTCATGGTGAGGACTTTCATCCCGTCGCCAATGTAAACGGGCACTATTATGGTTCGCTTGTATTCGCACAATTAGGTACGTACACGTATAGATCCTTTCACCAACTATGGGTGTGCCTTAAGTCAACTTAGATGTCTTCAACCATGACTTAAAATATTAAACCTGGAATTCATTATGGTTACAATTGTTCTCCACAGCTTATTTGATTAGTGAATTCGTGGTTCGATTCAACCAAAAAAGCTCGAATGAACTATCATTCGTATTTGCACAAATGATAAAATAAATATTTATATTTCATAATGATTGTTGGGAAACAAGTGTGAAATGAGGAGTGTACAAATAATGATCCGAGGTTTCTACGAATTACTTTAGATACATTTTAAGAAGGGAAATGTAATAAACCAAGTGTATTTAAGCGGTGTAGGCTTATTGTATTGTATTGTCTGTCCTTTTAATTTATTTTTGTTCGTAATGCTTTTTTTCCCTCATTTGTTTTGCGTAACCTACTTTAATATGGCAACGTATTACATTACATTAATTTAATTAAATGATGAAAATAATTACCGTATGATTTTCAATGACAATATCAAATGGCTGTAGTTTTTGTCTGATTTTTATTTTTTTGTTTATTTATTTATTTATTTATTTTTTTTTAAATGTATGAACATATATTTTTCCTCGCATTCATAAAAAATAATTTCTGTTTGTCTTTTATATTTGGTAGGAATAATTTGATAGGAAAGGAGATGATTTGAACATGAAAATAAATGGTGAGTAAGTTGTTTATTCTTTGATACATATTTTTTTAGTACGTATCAAATTTGTGTAACACAAACCATAAAAATTGGCATCACTGCATGTTAAAAAAGTTACAAATTTATTTTTCTTTTGTTGCCTATATATTTATTTGTACTTTTCTTTCATTTATAAAATTTGTTGTCCTATCTTCTTTAACGTAATGGCAAAATATGATGTAATTTAAAATTCAATTTTCATGATCGTTCTAGAAAAAATTAAAACATGAAAAGAAGCAGCAACATTTAACTCATTCTTTAAGTCTCTATTTGGACATAATTGTGGTCTAAATATAAATAGAATAGGGTTTTAAGAAGTGCTGAAATACTGTTATTATTTTGATTTAATTGGTTGAATCAATAAGTTTTGATCACTTATTATTATTTTGGTAGCAATCCATGTCATTTAACATATTTGTTATATAACATATAAAAAATATCGTGAATCGCATTGAAATTTTTAATATATTATATATTACGGAATAATAACATATTTTCTTTTTGACAGTTTGGCTCTCATTCCTCTTTTGTATAATAAGTAGTTCTCATTTTTACTGACAGGCATATTAACCACCCTTCTTTTATGATATTCACTCACAAAACATGGATATGCCGTTATTATTTATTTCGAAGCATATATGTTAATATGTGAGCAATTGCAGAGATTCCTTAATAATTGTGATTTTTATATTGGCTTGTGAGTTTAGCTTTTTTTTAATTATAACGAGCACAAAGTCCTGAATTTAATGAGGTATCAAAATAATACCACATCTGATCCTGAATGAATATTACTGATCTCGAGTTTGAAAAATTTCGAGCTCAAAGTTGTTGTAATATTTTTAATTTAGTAATAGATAAATTAAAGACAGTCGACTCTCTATAATTCGAAAAAATTCGAATTAACGAAAAATTGTCAAGTTGGTGCGAAGGATAAAAACGAAATAAGTATGTACATATATACATATACAACATTAATTAGACACACTGAATTGCATACGTACAATTTGTACTTAAATTTTTTAGTTTGTAAAGAAATCAGTGATTTTTTTTTTTTGCTTCAATAACTTCCAGCGTCCTTGGTCAAGAGCATTGTCTAAAGCAACCAGTGACGAGAATACCTCGTCGTCCAATTCTGTTCTTAGTAAATATTGACACAATGTACACAACAATGACTCTGCCTCCTTTGATGCGACGGGCGGATTGGTTCTCCTTCCGATTCTTCTTCATTTTCGCCTTCATTGTTCTTGCTTAAATTTGAAGCTGCCAGAATTTCATCGGCACATAGAGGACCGCAGACTTCTACACCATCGTCAATATACAAAAAATCATCGAAAGTTAGGAAGATTCATCAAAGTTAGGAAGAAGGTTCCATCCATCTTCCTGTTGCAATTGATTCACTGGCTCTGTAATAAATCCGCATTGAAACAGTTTGAGATCGTTGTCGATTTAACGTTTTTCCATGGTTTGCCAGCCACGGCCATCGCTGTTAAAACATTTATGTTGGCCCTCTGTCCATTTTCAATGCTATCCAACACTATCATCACTACTTCTTTGCGGTACAAAGTTTTAAAATTCTGAGTCACTCCCTGGTCAAGGGGTTGCAATTTAGAGGTGGTGTTAGCCGGGAAAAATTTAAGATTCACATTACTGAGAACTGGCGGATTATCGTGAACTGTGCAATTATCCAGGAAAAGTGAAATTTTCCGCTTCTGCCGTTTCATGTCGATGTCTAGTTTCAAAAGCCATTCATTGAACAATCCACGCTTTTTTATTGGAGCGATAAAACGTAGGAAAGAATTTGATACCCTTGAAACATCTAGGGTTAACAGCTTTCCCTATCATAAGAGGTTAAATTTTTTGTGACCCGTCCATGTTTACTGTGAGTAATAATGTCAACCTTTCCTTGCTATGTTTGCCCCCATGACATTTTTCGTTTTTAAATGTCATCGTCCGATCAGGCCATTCAAACAGTAACATCAACACTCGCGCTTTCTCCACATATTTTTTTGAAAACTATGTTATGCCGTTTTTTTTTAAATTGAAGAGCCATCCTTCACTGGTGGTGAATCCTTCAATACCCAAATTAAAAGCGAATGACTTAGCTTTCTCCTTCAGCATGCTACATCCGACAGGTACGTTTTGTCCTCTGCATTGACTAAACCATTTCAATAAGCATTCTTCAAGAACGAAAAAAAAAATGGAATTACTGAGAGGAAACTAGATTTCGAAAAATGTTGTACTTAACGGGATCAAAGCAGAGAACAAAAACCGAAAACGAAAAAAAAATTTCGAATTACTGAGAGGAAACTACCTACTGATTTCGAATTACAGCGTATTTGCTGACGGCTCGACTCGACAATCACTTCGAATTAACGAGCGTATCAAACCACATAGGTTTTTGTTCCATTTATCAAAGTTTTTTCAAGGGACCTCACAATCAGTTCGAATTATCAAGAATTTCGAATTATCGAAAGTCGACTGTACTTGTGTTCGTTTCTCGGTATGTAGTATACCCAGCTATCAGATACACACATACAATGTATATAGGAAATGGGTGTCGAACTGTTTCAAAATTCGTACATAAATATACATATATTTACAAGGATATCCGAGTCCAAGAAATTAAAAAAAAAAACGCTACATTTTTTAAACATTGATGTTATGTGATGAACGATGTCTTATATTTGTGTATATAAAAAATCACAAAGCTTTTGTTTTAATTACGGGTACATGCCTAACAAATACATTTTAAAGTATTTTTTTTTTTGAATATTTTTATTTTCTTTTAAATTGACAACTGGTAATGTGATATAATATTTTAATTTTTAGGACATTTATAATTATTTGTAGAAAATGTCGAACTGTTAATGTTGTTAAATGAATCAACAAAAAATTATTCACAATTTATGCTTATTTCGTTAGTTAATCATATATAATCATATACTACCAGCTTTTCTTTTACATTTTAAATATATAAGAAAATACAATGATTTTACTCACGGATCTAATTTCTGATAACCTTACCTATATAATCATGCTGATTTGATATGATATACTTTGTATGAGTATTTTTCTTTCTTTTTATTTAACTAATGTTTATTTTTGTTCGTTTTATTTACTTGTTATTTGTATTCTTTACAGAATTGCTTTGGAAAAATTACGAGCATGTATTTTATGATTTTTTTGAATAAAACGACTTCCGCTTTGTTCGCCAATGATAGCTCTATAATGAGTAATAAGTTGGCAGCCCTTTAGATGACTATTAAATATTGAATGAAAGCACCAGGAAATAGAGATTAACAAACCAGTCATACGGAACTGAATATATACGATACATATGATACTTTGTCTCAGTCGTAAACCATTAGGGATCATGTGATTACAATATAGCATATAGTGTTACTGTGGGATAGCTAAAATGACCCAAAAGCTGTGAATCCTTTTAAGACAGAAAAGTGACACTTCTATTACAGAAATTCGCTACTTTATGTGATGCACACGTATCGCAGTGTTGGACCGTGAAAGACAAAAATGAAGGCAAACTGAGAGCGCAGCAGTGGAAAATATTTCAAAGGTTAATAAAATAAGATTACTTTTAATATTAATTAAGCCGATCAAACTATAATATTCAGGTTGCCGTAATAATTTAACCAAAGTTAGTATGTAAATATATAATTTATGTGCTTTTCTAATCTTAATATTGTAGTTATAAATTTTCTAGATGGCCTCATTTTAAATGTTAGTTGCATTATTGTTAATAGCAATTGATAAAATTTAAAAGTATCCGCCTTCACCAAATTATGGTTTATACGAGTAACAATTGTTCAAGCCGGAAGTAATATTACCTGACATCAAGTCCTGTATTCAAAGTATTTTTGCATTGCCAATAATTTATTCTGTATATGAGCATAAATTTTGTATAATGTCTTAATTTGAATAGTGTACAATAACTGGCAAAAGATTTCAGTAAGGGATGATACATCAAGGAAGCAAAGACCTGACCATAACAGAATTCAGTGGAATTAACCTTCTTTTAAAAATGAACGAAAAGCCCACTTAATTTCTGTCAAACTTTGAGCATACATAACAATCTGCCAAACTGTTAACATTCGGATAGCTTTCATAGCGCGAAACAATAGCGCATCTTACAATGGAAGAGATAAGTATCCTCACAAAAATAAATTAAATAGAAAAGAGAAAATTTTCTTTGTGTCAGATGTCAAATTTGCGCACTGAATGTCCCATTATATTGAGGCCTTCTTAAGGGCACTAAAGTTAACGGAGCTATCAGAACTGGATGAAAGGTTTCCTTAAGTTACTTCAAATGAACAAATTGGCCATAATAGGATTTTGAAAACGTATCCATCTGTCAAGTCAACTTGTCATTTGTTTTGTATACGCATTTGTTCTCAAAAATTATTTTCAATCGTGTTTGAAAAAAATCAATTAAAAAGTCGCCGACGCTTGTCACTTATATTGTTTTTTTCGCTTTTTCTAAACTTAAATGAAAAGTATAGTCAAATAAGCTGTTTTTTTTGTAAAATTAACTTTTGTTAAAGAAATAAATTTACTTCTCAAAAAAACCTCAAATAGCTATCAGTTTGTTAGCTGTCATATTTTCGTACGAAATGTGTTACTATTCGCACCGATGAACGAAAATGCGATGAAACTTCGCAATCCAGTATTATTGGCAGACTATGTGCCTGTTCACATTGGCGTGGACAGGAAGATTGTCCGAAAGAGGGGGAACGCTTTTTATTGAAGTGGGGAAGAGAAGGGTTACTTTAGAAATGGATTCTCGAGTGCAACACATAGTTTTTTTCCATATCGTTCCATTTTTGACATATTTTTTCATTTTAGTTTTGATCGTTGACGAGTAAGGAAGTGTGAAGAATAGGAAAAAAGGTATGCTTCAGGCCAACTGCGCAAATTTAGAAATTAAAAATGCTCCGATTCAAGTGTTCCACTTGTCAAAAAGTCTTTCAACCCCATGACAATGTGAACACGACGTTCATGGTGAGGACTTTCATCCCGTCGCCAATGTAAACGGGCACTATTATGGTTCGCTTGTATTCGCACAATTAGGTACGTACACGTATAGATCCTTTCGCCAACTATGGGTGTGCCTTAAGTCAACTTAGATGTCTTCAACCATGACTTAAAATATTAAACCTGGAATTCATTATGGTTACAATTGTTCTCCACAGCTTATTTGATTAGTGAATTCGTGGTTCGATTCAACCAAAAAAGCTCGAATGAACTATCATTCGTATTTGCACAAATGATAAAATAAATATTTATATTTCATAATGATTGTTGGGAAACAAGTGTCAAATGAGGAGTGTACAAATAATGATCCGAGGTTTCTACGAATTACTTTAGATACATTTTAAGAAAGGAAATGTAATAAACCAAGTGTATTTAAGCGGTGTAGGCTTATTGTATTGTATTGTCTGTCCTTTTAATTTATTTTTGTTCGTAATGCTTTTTTTCCCTCATTTGTTTTGCGTAACCTACTTTAATATGGCAACGTATTACATTACATTAATTTAATTAAATGATGAAAATAATTACCGTATGATTTTCAATGACAATATCAAATGGCTGTATTTTTTGTCTGATTTTTATTTTTTTGTTTATTTATTTATTTATTTATTTTTTTTTAAATGTATGAACATATATTTTTCCTCGCATTCATAAAAAATAATTTCTGTTTGTCTTTTATATTTGGTAGGAATAATTTGATAGGAAAGGAGATGATTTGAACATGAAAATAAATGGTGAGTAAGTTGTTTATTCTTTGATACATATTTTTTTAGTACGTATCAAATTTGTGTAACACAAACCATAAAAATTGGCATCACTGCGTGTTAAAAAATTACAGTAAATTTATTTTTCTTTTGTTGCCTATATATTTATTTGTACTTTTCTTTCATTTATAAAATTTGTTGTCCTATCTTCTTTAACGTAATGGCAAAATATGATGTAATTTAAAATTCAATTTTCATGATCGTTCTAGAAAAAATTAAAACATGAAAGGAAGCAGCAAAATTTAATTCATTCTTTAAGTCTCTATTTGGACATAATTGTGGTCTAAATATAAATAGAATAGGGTTTTAAGAAGTGCTGAAATACTGTTATTATTTTGATTTAATTGGTTGAATCAATAAGTTTTGATCACTTATTATTATTTTGGTAGCAATCCATGTCATTTAACATATTTGTTATATAACATATAAAAAATATCGTGAATCGCATTGAAATTTTTAATATATTATATATTACGGAATAATAACATATTTTCTTTTTGACAGTTTGGCTCTCATTCTTCTTTTGTATAATAAGTAGTTCTCATTTTTACTGACAGGCATATTAACCACCCTTCCTTTATGATATTCACTCACAAAACATGGATATGCCGTTATTATTTATTTCAAAGCATATATGCTAATATGTGAGCAATTGCAGAGATTCCTTAATAATTGTGATTTTTATATTGGCTTGTGAGTTTAGCTTTTTTTTAATTATAACGAGCACAAAGTCCTGAATTTAATGAGGTATCAAAATAATACCACATCTGATCCTGAATGAATATTACTGATCTCGAGTTTGAAAAATTTCGAGCTCAAAGTTGTTGTAATATTTTTAATTTAGTAATAGATAAATTAAAAAAAAAGTAGATACAGTCGACTCTCTATAATTCAAATAAATTCGAATTAACGAAAAATTGTCAAGTTGGTGCGAAGGACAAAAACGAAATAAGTATGTACATATATACATATACAACATTAATTAGACACACTGAATTGCATACGTACAATTTGTACTTAAATTTTTTAGTTTGTAAAGAAATCAGTGATTTTTTTTTTTGCTTCAATAACTTCCAGCCTCCTTGGTCAAGAGCATTGTCTAAAGCAACCAGTGACGAGAATACATCGTCGTCCAATTCTGTTCTTAGTAAATATTGACACAATGTACACAACAATGACTCTGCCTCCTTTGATGCGACGGGCGGATTGGTTCTCCTTCCGATTCTTCTTCATTTTCGCCTTCATCGTTCTTCCTTAAATTTGAAGCTGCCAGAATTTCATCGGCACATAGAGGAGCGCAGACTTCTACACCATCGTCAATATACAAAAAATCATCGAAAGTTAGGAAGATTCATCAAAGTTAGGAAGAAGGTTCCATCCATCTTCCTGTTGCAATTGATTCACTGGCTCTGTAATAAATCCGCATTGAAACAGTTTGAGATCGTTGTCGATTTAACGTTTTCCCATGGTTTGCCAGCCACGGCCATCGCTGTTAAAACATTTATGTTGGCCCTCTGTCCATTTTCAATGCTATCCAACACTATCATCACTACTTCTTTGCGGTACAAAGTTTTAAAATTCTGAGTCACTCCCTGGTCAAGGGGTTGCAATTTAGAGGTGGTGTTAGCCGGGAAAAATTTAAGATTCACATTACTGAGAACTGGCGGATTATCGTGAACTGTGCAATTATCCAGGAAAAGTGAAATTTTCCGCTTCTGCCGTTTCATGTCGATGTCTAGTTTCAAAAGCCATTCATTGAACAATCCACGCTTTTTTATTGGAGCGATAAAACGTAGGAAAGAATTTGATACCCTTGAAACATCTAGGGTTAACAGCTTTCCCTATCATAAGAGGTTAAATTTTTTGTGACCCGTCCATGTTTACTGTGAGTAATAATGTCCACCTTTCCTTGCTATGTTTGCCCCCATGACATTTTTCGTTTTTAAATGTCATCGCACTCGCGCTTTCTCCACATATTTTTTTGAAAACTATGTTATGCCGTTTTTTTTAAAAATGAAGAGCCATCCTTCACTGGTGGTGAATCCTTCAATACTCAAATTAAAAGCGAATGACTTAGCTTTCTCCTTCAGCATGCTACATCCGACAGGTACGTTTTGTCCTCTGCATTGACTAAACCATTTCAATAAGCATTCTTCAAGAACGAAAAAAAAAAATCGAATTACTGAGAGGAAACTAGATTTCGAAAAATGTTGTACTTAACGGGATCAAAGCAACTGGGTAAGGAACAGAGAACAAAAACCGAAAACGAAAAAAAAAATTCGAATTACTGAGAGGAAACTACCTACTGATTTCGAATTACAGCGTATTTGCTGACGGCTCGACTCGACAATCACTTCGAATTAACGAGCGTATCAAAACACATAGGTTTTTGTTCCATTTATCAAAGTTTTTTCAAGGGACCTCACAATCAGTTCGAATTATCAAGAATTTCGAATTATCGAAAGTCGACTGTACTTGTGTTCGTTTCTCGGTATGTAGTATACCCAGCTATCAGATACACACATACAATGTATATAGGAAATGGGTGTCGAACTGTTTCAAAATTCGTACATAAATATACATATATTTACAAGGATATCCGAGTCCAAGAAATTAAAAAAAAAACACTACATTTTTTAAACATTGATGTTATGTGATGAACGATGTCTTATATTTGTGTATATAAAAAATCACAAAGCTTTTGTTTTAATTACGGATACATGCCTAACAAATACATTTTAAAGAATTTTTTTTTTTTTAATATTTTTATTTTCTTTTAAATTGACAACTTGGTAATGTGATATAATATTTTAATTTTTATGACATTTATAATTATTTGTAGAAAATGTCGAACTATTAATGTTGTTAATAAATGAATCAACAAAAAATTATTCACAATTTATGCTTATTTCGTTAGTTAATCATATATAATCATATACTACCAGCTTTTCTTTTACATTTTAAATATATAAGAAAATACAATGATTTTACTCACGGATCTAATTTCTGATAACCTTACCTATATAATCATGCTGATTTGATATGATATACTTTGTATGAGTATTTTTCTTTCTTTTTATTTAACTAATGTTTATTTTTGTTCGTTTTATTTACTTGTTATTTGTATTCTTTACAGAATGGCTTTGGAAAAATTATGTGTTTTATGATTTTTTTGAATAAAACGACTTCCGCTTTGTTCGCCAATGATAGCTCTATAATGAGTAATAAGTTGGCAGCCCTTTAGATGACTATTAAATACTGAATGAAAGCACCAGGAAATAAAGATTAACAAACCAGTCGTACGGAACTGAATATATACGATACATATGATACTTTGTCTCAGTCGTAAACCATTAGGGATCATGTGATTACAATATAGCATATAGTGTTACTGTGGGATAGCTAAAATGACCCAAAAGCTGTGAATCCTTTTAAGACAGAAAAGTGACACTTCTATTACAGAAATTCGCTACTTTATGTGATGCACACGTATCGCAGTGTTGGACCGTGAAAGACAAAAATGAAGGCAAACTGAGAGCGCAGCAGTGGAAAATATTTCAAAGGTTAATAAAATAAGATTACTTTTAATATTAATTAAGCCGATCAAACTATAATATTCAGGTTGCCGTAATAATTTAACCAAAGTTAGTATGTAAATATATAATTTATGTGCTTTTCTAATCTTAATATTGTAGTTATAAATTTTCTAGATGGCCTCATTTTAAATGTTAGTTGCATTATTGTTAATAGCAATTGATAAAATTTAAAAGTATCCGCCTTCACCAAATTATGGTTTATACGAGTAACAATTGTTCAAGCCGGAAGTAATATTACCTGACATCAAGTCCTGTATTCAAAGTATTTTTGCATTGCCAATAATTTATTCTGTATATGAGCATAAATTTTGTATAATGTCTTAATTTGAATAGTGTACAATAACTGGCAAAAGATTTCAGTAAGGGATGATACATCAAGGAAGCAAAGACCTGACCATAACAGAATTCAGTGGAATTAACCTTCTTTTAAAAATGAACGAAAAGCCCACTTAATTTCTGTCAAACTTTGAGCATACATAACAATCTGCCAAACTGTTAACATTCGGATAGCTTTCATAGCGCGAAACAATAGCGCATCTTACAATGGAAGAGATAAGTATCCTCACAAAAATAAATTAAATAGAAAAGAGAAAATTTTCTTTGTGTCAGATGTCAAATTTGCGCACTGAATGTCCCATTCTATTGAGGCCTTCTTAAGGGCACTAAAGTTAACGGAACTGAGCAAAATCCCATTATGTTCATGTAATATGACAATAATGACACATTTTATTATGTTGGCTTAAGGGTCAAACATAATAGGCGAAAGTAAACTGCAGCTAATATCAGAACTGGATGAAAGGTTTCCTTAAGTTACTTCAAATGAACAAATTGGCCATAATAGGATTTTGAAAACGTATCCATCTGTCAAGTCAACTTGTCATTAGTTTTGTATACGCATTTGTTCTCAAAAATTATTTTCAATCGTGTTTGAAAAATGATTGAAAAAAATCAATTAAAAAGTCGCCGACGCTTGTCACTTCTATTGTTTTTTTCGCTTTTTCTAAACTTAAATGAAATGTATAGTCAAATAAGCTGTGTTCTTTGTAAAATTAACTTTTGTTAAAGAAATAAATTTACTTCTCAAAAAAAACCTCAAATAGCTATCAGTTTGTTAGCTGTCATATTTTCGTACGAAATGTGTTACTATTCGCACCGATGAACGAAAATGCGATGAAACTTCGCAATCCAGTATTATTGGCAGACTATGTGCCTGTTCACATTGGCGCGGGCAGGAAGATTGTCCGAAAGAGGGGGAACGCTTTTTATTGAAGTGGGGAAGAGAAGGGTTACTTTAGAAATGGATTCTCGAGTGCAACACATAGTTTTTTTCCATATCGTTCCATTTTTGACATATTTTTTCATTTTAGTTTTGATCGTTGATGAGAAAGGAAGTGTGAAGAATAGGAAAAAAGGTATGCTTCAGGCCAACTGCACAAATTTAGAAATTAAAAATGCTCCGATTCAAGTGTTCCACTTGTCAAAAAGTCTTTCAACCCCATGACAATGTGAACACGACGTTCATGGTGAGGACTTTCATCCCGTCGCCAATGTAAACGGGCACTATTATGGTTCGCTTGTATTCGCACAATTAGGTACGTACACGTATAGATCCTTTCGCTAACTATGGATGTGCCTTAAGTCAACTTAGATGTCTTCAACCATGACTTAAAATATTAAACCTGTAATTCATTATGGTTACAATTGTTCTACACAGCTTATTTGATTAGTGCATTCGTGGTTCGATTCAACCAAAAAAGCTCGAATGAACTATCATTCGTATTTGCACAAATGATAAAATAAATATTTATATTTCATAATGATTGTTGGGAAACAAGTGTGAAATGAGGAGTGTACAAGTAATGATCCGAGGTTTCTACGAATTACTTTAGATACATTTCAAGAAGGAAAATGTAATAAACCAAGTGTATTTAAGCGGTGTAGGCTTATTGTATTGTATTGTCTGTCCTTTTAATTTATTTTTGTTCGTAATGCTTTTCCCTCAGTTTTTTTTGCGTAACCTACTTTAATATGGCAACGTATTACATTACATTAATTTAATTAAATGATGAAAATAATTACCGTATGATTTTCAATGACAATATCAAATGGCTGTATTTTTTGTCTGATTTTTATTTTTTTGTTTATTTATTTTTTTTTTTTTTTTTATAAATGTATGAACATATATTTTTCCTCGCATTCATAAAAAATAATTTCTGTTTGTCTTTTATATTTGGTAGGAATAATTTGATAGGAAAGGAGATGATTTGAACATGAAAATAAATGGTGAGTAAGTTGTTTATTCGTTGATACATATTTTTTTTAGTACGTATCAAATTTGTGTAACACAAACCATAAAAATTGGCATCACTGCATGTTAAAAAATTACAGTAAATTTATTTTTCTTTTGTTGCCTATATATTTATTTGTACTTTTCTTTCATTTATAAAATTTGTTGTCCTATCTTCTTTAACGTTATGGCAAAATATGATGTAATTTAAAATTCAATTTTCATGATCGTTCTAGAAAAAATTAAAACATGAAAGGAAGCAAGCAGCAAAATTTAATTCATTCTTTAAGTCTCTATTTGGACATAATTGTGGTCTAAATATAAATAGAATAGGGTTTTAAGAAGTGCTGAAATACTGTTATTATTTTGATTTAATTGGTTGAATCAATAAGTTTTGATCACTTATTATTATTTTGGTAGCAATCCATGTCATTTAACATATTTGTTATATAACATATAAAAAATATCGTGAATCGCATTGAAATTTTTAATATATTATATATTACGGAATAATAACATATTTTCTTTTTGACAGTTTGGCTCTCATTCCTCTTTTGTATAATAAGTAGTTCTCATTTTTACTGACAGGCATATTAACCACCCTTCTTTTATGATATTCACTCACAAAACATGGATATGCCGTTATTATTTATTTCGAAGCATATATGTTAATATGTGAGCAATTGCAGAGATTCCTTAATAATTGTGATTTTTATATTGGCTTGTGAGTTTAGCTTTTTTTTAATTATAACGAGCACAAAGTTCTGAATTTAATGAGGTATCAAAATAATACCACATCTGATCCTGAATGAATATTACTGATCTCGAGTTTGAAAAATTTCGAGCTCAAAGTTGTTGTAATATTTTTAATTTAGTAATAGATAAATTAAAGACAGTCGACTCTCTATAATTCGAAAAAATTCGAATTAACGAAAAATTGTCAAGTTGGTGCGAAGGACAAAAACGAAATAAGTATGTACATATATACATATACAACATTAATTAGACACACTGAATTGCATACGTACAATTTGTACTTAAATTTTTTAGTTTGTAAAGAAATCAGTGATTTTTTTTTTTTACTTCAATAACTTCCATCGTCCTTGGTCAAGAGCATTGTCTAAAGCAACCAGTGACGAGAATACCTCGTCGTCCAATTCTGTTCTTAGTAAATATTGACACAATGTACACAACAATGACTCTGCCTCCTTTGATGCGACGGGCGGATTGGTTCTCCTTCCGATTCTTCTTCATTTTCGCCTTCATTGTTCTTGCTTAAATTTGAAGCTGCCAGAATTTCATCGGCACATAGAGGACCGCAGACTTCTACACCATCGTCAATATACAAAAAATCATCGAAAGTTAGGAAGATTCATCAAAGTTAGGAAGAAGGTTCCATCCATCTTCCTGTTGCAATTGATTCACTGGCTCTGTAATAAATCCGCATTGAAACAGTTTGAGATCGTTGTCGATTTAACGTTTTTCCATGGTTTGCCAGCCACGGCCATCGCTGTTAAAACATTTATGTTGGCCCTCTGTCCATTTTCAATGCTATCCAACACTATCATCTCTACTTCTTTGCGGTACAAAGTTTTAAAATTCTGAGTCACTCCCTGGTCAAGGGGTTGCAATTTAGAGGTGGTGTTAGCCGGGAAAAATTTAAGATTCACATTACTGAGAACTGGGGGATTATCGTGAACTGTGCAATTATCCAGGAAAAGTGAAATTTTCCGCTTCTGCCGTTTCATGTCGATGTCTAGTTTCAAAAGCCATTCATTGAACAATCCACGCTTTTTTATTGGAGCGATAAAACGTAGGAAAGAATTTGATACCCTTGAAACATCTAGGGTTAACAGCTTTCCCTATCATAAGAGGTTAAATTTTTTGTGACCCGTCCATGTTTACTGTGAGTAATAATGTCAACCTTTCCTTGCTATGTTTGCCCCCATGACATTTTTCGTTTTTAAATGTCATCGTCCGATCAGGCCATTCAAACAGTAACATCAACACTCGCGCTTTCTCCACATATTTTTTTGAAAACTATGTTATGCCGTTTTTTTTTAAATTGAAGAGCCATCCTTCACTGGTGGTGAATCCTTCAATACCCAAATTAAAAGCGAATGACTTAGCTTTCTCCTTCAGCATGCTACATCCGACAGGTACGTTTTGTCCTCTGCATTGACTAAACCATTTCAATAAGCATTCTTCAAGAACGAAAAAAAAAATGGAATTACTGAGAGGAAACTAGATTTCGAAAAATGTTGTACTTAACGGGATCAAAGCAGAGAACAAAAACCGAAAACGAAAAAAAAATTTCGAATTACTGAGAGGAAACTACCTACTGATTTCGAATTACAGCGTATTTGCTGACGGCTCGACTCGACAATCACTTCGAATTAACGAGCGTATCAAAACACATAGGTTTTTGTTCCATTTATCAAAGTTTTTTCAAGGGACCTCACAATCAGTTCGAATTATCAAGAATTTCGAATTATCGAAAGTCGACTGTACTTGTGTTCGTTTCTCGGTATGTAGTATACCCAGCTATCAGATACACACATACAATGTATATAGGAAATGGGTGTCGAACTGTTTCAAAATTCGTACATAAATATACATATATTTACAAGGATATCCGAGTCCAAGAAATTAAAAAAAAAAACACTACATTTTTTAAACATTGATGTTATGTGATGAACGATGTCTTATATTTGTGTATATAAAAAATCACAAAGCTTTTGTTTTAATTACGGGTACATGCCTAACAAATACATTTTAAAGTATTTTTTTTTTTGAATATTTTTATTTTCTTTTAAATTGACAACTGGTAATGTGATATAATATTTTAATTTTTAGGACATTTATAATTATTTGTAGAAAATGTCGAACTGTTAATGTTGTTAAATGAATCAACAAAAAATTATTCACAATTTATGCTTATTTCGTTAGTTAATCATATATAATCATATACTACCAGCTTTTCTTTTACATTTTAAATATATAAGAAAATACAATGATTTTACTCACGGATCTAATTTCTGATAACCTTACCTATAATCATGCTGATTTGATATGATATACTTTGTATGAGTATTTTTCTTTCTTTTTATTTAACTAATGTTTATTTTTGTTCGTTTTATTTACTTTTTATTTGTATTCTTTACAGAATTGCTTTGGAAAAATTACGAGCATGTATTTTATGATTTTTTTGAATAAAACGACTTCCGCTTTGTTCGCCAATGATAGCTCTATAATGAGTAATAAGTTGGCAGCCCTTTAGATGACTATTAAATATTGAATGAAAGCACCAGGAAATAAAGATTAACAAACCAGTCATACGGAACTGAATATATACGATACATATGATACTTTGTCTCAGTCGTAAACCATTAGGGATCATGTGATTACAATATAGCATATAGTGTTACTGTGGGATAGCTAAAATGACCCAAAAGCTGTGAATCCTTTTAAGACAGAAAAGTGACACTTCTATTACAGAAATTCGCTACTTTATGTGATGCACACGTATCGCAGTGTTGGACCGTGAAAGACAAAAATGAAGGCAAACTGAGAGCGCAGCAGTGGAAAATATTTCAAAGGTTAATAAAATAAGATTACTTTTAATATTAATTAAGCCGATCAAACTATAATATTCAGGTTGCCGTAATAATTTAACCAAAGTTAGTATGTAAATATATAATTTATGTGCTTTTCTAATCTTAATATTGTAGTTATAAATTTTCTAGATGGCCTCATTTTAAATGTTAGTTGCATTATTGTTAATAGCAATTGATAAAATTTAAAAGTATCCGCCTTCACCAAATTATGGTTTATACGAGTAACAATTGTTCAAGCCGGAAGTAATATTACCTGACATCAAGTCCTGTATTCAAAGTATTTTTGCATTGCCAATAATTTATTCTGTATATGAGCATAAATTTTGTATAATGTCTTAATTTGAATAGTGTACAATAACTGGCAAAAGATTTCAGTAAGGGATGATACATCAAGGAAGCAAAGACCTGACCATAACAGAATTCAGTGGAATTAACCTTCTTTTAAAAATGAACGAAAAGCCCACTTAATTTCTGTCAAACTTTGAGCATACATAACAATCTGCCAAACTGTTAACATTCGGATAGCTTTCATAGCGCGAAACAATAGCGCATCTTACAATGGAAGAGATAAGTATCCTCACAAAAATAAATTAAATAGAAAAGAGAAAATTTTCTTTGTGTCAGATGTCAAATTTGCGCACTGAATGTCCCATTCTATTGAGGCCTTCTTAAGGGCACTAAAGTTAACGGAACTGAGCAAAATCCCATTATGTTCATGTAATATGACAATAATGACACATTTTATTATGTTGGCTTAAGGGTCAAACATAATAGGCGAAAGTAAACTGCAGCTAATATCAGAACTGGATGAAAGGTTTCCTTAAGTTACTTCAAATGAACAAATTGGCCATAATAGGATTTTGAAAACGTATCCATCTGTCAAGTCAACTTGTCATTTGTTTTGTATACGCATTTGTCCTCAAAAATTATTTTCAATCGTGTTTGAAAAATGATTTAAAAAAATCAATTAAAAAGTCGCCGACGCTTGTCACTTCTATTGTTTTTTTCGCTTTTTCTAAACTTAAACGAAATGTATAGTCAAATAAGCTGTGTTCTTTGTAAAATTAACTTTTGTTAAAGAAATAAATTTACTTCTCAAAAAAAACCTCAAATAGCTATCAGTTTGTTAGCTGTCATATTTTCGTACGAAATGTGTTACTATTCGCACCGATGAACGAAAATGCGATGAAACTTCGCAATCCAGTATTATTGGCAGACTATGTGCCTGTTCACATTGGCGCGGGCAGGAAGATTGTCCGAAAGAGGGGGAACGCTTTTTATTGAAGTGGGGAAGAGAAGGGTTACTTTAGAAATGGATTCTCGAGTGCAACACATAGTTTTTTTCCATATCGTTCCATTTTTGACATATTTTTTCATTTTAGTTTTGATCGTTGATGAGAAAGGAAGTGTGAAGAATAGGAAAAAAGGTATGCTTCAGGCCAACTGCACAAATTTAGAAATTAAAAATGCTCCGATTCAAGTGTTCCACTTGTCAAAAAGTCTTTCAACCCCATGACAATGTGAACACGACGTTCATGGTGAGGACTTTCATCCCGTCGCCAATGTAAACGGGCACTATTATGGTTCGCTTGTATTCGCACAATTAGGTACGTACACGTATAGATCCTTTCGCTAACTATGGATGTGCCTTAAGTCAACTTAGATGTCTTCAACCATGACTTAAAATATTAAACCTGTAATTCATTATGGTTACAATTGTTCTACACAGCTTATTTGATTAGTGCATTCGTGGTTCGATTCAACCAAAAAAGCTCGAATGAACTATCATTCGTATTTGCACAAATGATAAAATAAATATTTATATTTCATAATGATTGTTGGGAAACAAGTGTGAAATGAGGAGTGTACAAGTAATGATCCGAGGTTTCTACGAATTACTTTAGATACATTTCAAGAAGGAAAATGTAATAAACCAAGTGTATTTAAGCGGTGTAGGCTTATTGTATTGTATTGTCTGTCCTTTTAATTTATTTTTGTTCGTAATGCTTTTCCCTCAGTTTTTTTTGCGTAACCTACTTTAATATGGCAACGTATTACATTACATTAATTTAATTAAATGATGAAAATAATTACCGTATGATTTTCAATGACAATATCAAATGGCTGTATTTTTTGTCTGATTTTTATTTTTTTGTTTATTTATTTATTTTTTTTTTTTTTATAAATGTATGAACATATATTTTTCCTCGCATTCATAAAAAATAATTTCTGTTTGTCTTTTATATTTGGTAGGAATAATTTGATAGGAAAGGAGATGATTTGAACATGAAAATAAATGGTGAGTAAGTTGTTTATTCGTTGATACATATTTTTTTTAGTACGTATCAAATTTGTGTAACACAAACCATAAAAATTGGCATCACTGCATGTTAAAAAATTACAGTAAATTTATTTTTCTTTTGTTGCCTATATATTTATTTGTACTTTTCTTTCATTTATAAAATTTGTTGTCCTATCTTCTTTAACGTTATGGCAAAATATGATGTAATTTAAAATTCAATTTTCATGATCGTTCTAGAAAAAATTAAAACATGAAAGGAAGCAAGCAGCAAAATTTAATTCATTCTTTAAGTCTCTATTTGGACATAATTGTGGTCTAAATATAAATAGAATAGGGTTTTAAGAAGTGCTGAAATACTGTTATTATTTTGATTTAATTGGTTGAATCAATAAGTTTTGATCACTTATTATTATTTTGGTAGCAATCCATGTCATTTAACATATTTGTTATATAACATATAAAAAATATCGTGAATCGCATTGAAATTTTTAATATATTATATATTACGGAATAATAACATATTTTCTTTTTGACAGTTTGGCTCTCATTCCTCTTTTGTATAATAAGTAGTTCTCATTTTTACTGACAGGCATATTAACCACCCTTCTTTTATGATATTCACTCACAAAACATGGATATGCCGTTATTATTTATTTCGAAGCATATATGTTAATATGTGAGCAATTGCAGGAAGATTGTCCGAAAGAGGGGGAACGCTTTTTAGTGAAGTGGGGAAGGGTTACTTTAGAAATGGATTCTCGAGTGCAACACATAGTTTTTTTCCATATCGTTCCATTTTTGACATATTTTTTCATTTTAGTTTTGATCGTTGATGAGAAAGGAAGTGTGAAGAATAGGAAAAAAGGTATGCTTCAGGCCAACTGCACAAATTTAGAAATTAAAAATGCTCCGATTCAAGTGTTCCACTTGTCAAAAAGTCTTTCAACCCCATGACAATGTGAACACGACGTTCATGGTGAGGACTTTCATCCCGTCGCCAATGTAAACGGACACTATTATGGTTCGCTTGTATTCGCACAATTAGGTACGTACACGTATAGATCCTTTCGCCAACTATGGATGTGCCTTAAGTCAACTTAGATGTCTTCAACCATGACTTAAAATATTAAACCTGGAATTCATTATGGTTACAATTGTTCTACACAGCTTATTTGATTAGTGCATTCGTGGTTCGATTCAACCAAAAAAGCTCGAATGAACTATCATTCGTATTTGCACAAATGATAAAATAAATATTTATATTTCATAATGATTGTTGGGAAACAAGTGTGAAATGAGGAGTGTACAAGTAATGATCCGAGGTTTCTACGAATTACTTTAGATACATTTCAAGAAGGAAAATGTAATAAACCAAGTGTATTTAAGCGGTGTAGGCTTATTGTATTGTATTGTCTGTCCTTTTAATTTATTTTTGTTCGTAATGCTTTTCCCTCAGTTTTTTTTGCGTAACCTACTTTAATATGGCAACGTATTACATTACATTAATTTAATTAAATGATGAAAATAATTACCGTATGATTTTCAATGACAATATCAAATGGCTGTATTTTTTGTCTGATTTTTATTTTTTTGTTTATTTATTTATTTTTTTTTTTTTTATAAATGTATGAACATATATTTTTCCTCGCATTCATAAAAAATAATTTCTGTTTGTCTTTTATATTTGGTAGGAATAATTTGATAGGAAAGGAGATGATTTGAACATGAAAATAAATGGTGAGTAAGTTGTTTATTCTTTGATACATATTTTTTTTTAGTACGTATCAAATTTGTGTAACACAAACCATAAAAAATGGCATCACTGCATGTTAAAAAATTACAGTAAATTTATTTTTCTTTTGTTGCCTATATATTTATTTGTACTTTTCTTTCATTTATAAAATTTGTTGTCCTATCTTCTTTAACGTTATGGCAAAATATGATGTAATTTAAAATTCAATTTTCATGATCGTTCTAGAAAAAATTAAAACATGAAAGGAAGCAAGCAGCAAAATTTAATTCATTCTTTAAGTCTCTATTTGGACATAATTGTGGTCTAAATATAAATAGAATAGGGTTTTAAGAAGTGCTGAAATACTGTTATTATTTTGATTTAATTGGTTGAATCAATAAGTTTTGATCACTTATTATTATTTTGGTAGCAATCCATGTCATTTAACATATTTGTTATATAACATATAAAAAATATCGTGAATCGCATTGAAATTTTTAATATATTATATATTACGGAATAATAACATATTTTCTTTTTGACAGTTTGGCTCTCATTCCTCTTTTGTATAATAAGTAGTTCTCATTTTTACTGACAGGCATATTAACCACCCTTCTTTTATGATATTCACTCACAAAACATGGATATGCCGTTATTATTTATTTCGAAGCATATATGTTAATATGTGAGCAATTGCAGGAAGATTGTCCGAAAGAGGGGGAACGCTTTTTAGTGAAGTGGGGAAGGGTTACTTTAGAAATGGATTCTCGAGTGCAACACATAGTTTTTTTCCATATCGTTCCATTTTTGACATATTTTTTCATTTTAGTTTTGATCGTTGATGAGAAAGGAAGTGTGAAGAATAGGAAAAAAGGTATGCTTCAGGCCAACTGCACAAATTTAGAAATTAAAAATGCTCCGATTCAAGTGTTCCACTTGTCAAAAAGTCTTTCAACCCCATGACAATGTGAACACGACGTTCATGGTGAGGACTTTCATCCCGTCGCCAATGTAAACGGACACTATTATGGTTCGCTTGTATTCGCACAATTAGGTACGTACACGTATAGATCCTTTCGCCAACTATGGATGTGCCTTAAGTCAACTTAGATGTCTTCAACCATGACTTAAAATATTAAACCTGGAATTCATTATGGTTACAATTGTTCTACACAGCTTATTTGATTAGTGCATTCGTGGTTCGATTCAACCAAAAAAGCTCGAATGAACTATCATTCGTATTTGCACAAATGATAAAATAAATATTTATATTTCATAATGATTGTTGGGAAACAAGTGTGAAATGAGGAGTGTACAAGTAATGATCCGAGGTTTCTACGAATTACTTTAGATACATTTCAAGAAGGAAAATGTAATAAACCAAGTGTATTTAAGCGGTGTAGGCTTATTGTATTGTATTGTCTGTCCTTTTAATTTATTTTTGTTCGTAATGCTTTTCCCTCAGTTTTTTTTGCGTAACCTACTTTAATATGGCAACGTATTACATTACATTAATTTAATTAAATGATGAAAATAATTACCGTATGATTTTCAATGACAATATCAAATGGCTGTATTTTTTGTCTGATTTTTATTTTTTTGTTTATTTATTTATTTTTTTTTTTTTTATAAATGTATGAACATATATTTTTCCTCGCATTCATAAAAAATAATTTCTGTTTGTCTTTTATATTTGGTAGGAATAATTTGATAGGAAAGGAGATGATTTGAACATGAAAATAAATGGTGAGTAAGTTGTTTATTCTTTGATACATATTTTTTTTTAGTACGTATCAAATTTGTGTAACACAAACCATAAAAAATGGCATCACTGCATGTTAAAAAATTACAGTAAATTTATTTTTCTTTTGTTGCCTATATATTTATTTGTACTTTTCTTTCATTTATAAAATTTGTTGTCCTATCTTCTTTAACGTTATGGCAAAATATGATGTAATTTAAAATTCAATTTTCATGATCGTTCTAGAAAAAATTAAAACATGAAAGGAAGCAAGCAGCAAAATTTAATTCATTCTTTAAGTCTCTATTTGGACATAATTGTGGTCTAAATATAAATAGAATAGGGTTTTAAGAAGTGCTGAAATACTGTTATTATTTTGATTTAATTGGTTGAATCAATAAGTTTTGATCACTTATTATTATTTTGGTAGCAATCCATGTCATTTAACATATTTGTTATATAACATATAAAAAATATCGTGAATCGCATTGAAATTTTTAATATATTATATATTATGGAATAATAACATATTTTCTTTTTGACAGTTTGGCTCTCATTCCTCTTTTGTATAATAAGTAGTTCTCATTTTTACTGACAGGCATATTAACCACCCTTCTTTTATGATATTCACTCACAAAACATGGATATGCCGTTATTATTTATTTCGAAGCATATATGTTAATATGTGAGCAATTGCAGAGATTCCTTAATAATTGTGATTTTTATATTGGCTTGTGAGTTTAGCTTTTTTTTAATTATAACGAGCACAAAGTTCTGAATTTAATGAGGTATCAAAATAATACCACATCTGATCCTGAATGAATATTACTGATCTCGAGTTTGAAAAATTTCGAGCTCAAAGTTGTTGTAATATTTTTAATTTAGTAATAGATAAATTAAAGACAGTCGACTCTCTATAATTCGAAAAAATTCGAATTAACGAAAAATTGTCAAGTTGGTGCGAAGGACAAAAACGAAATAAGTATGTACATATATACATATACAACATTAATTAGACACACTGAATTGCATACGTACAATTTGTACTTAAATTTTTTAGTTTGTAAAGAAATCAGTGATTTTTTTTTTTTACTTCAATAACTTCCATCGTCCTTGGTCAAGAGCATTGTCTAAAGCAACCAGTGACGAGAATACCTCGTCGTCCAATTCTGTTCTTAGTAAATATTGACACAATGTACACAACAATGACTCTGCCTCCTTTGATGCGACGGGCGGATTGGTTCTCCTTCCGATTCTTCTTCATTTTCGCCTTCATTGTTCTTGCTTAAATTTGAAGCTGCCAGAATTTCATCGGCACATAGAGGACCGCAGACTTCTACACCATCGTCAATATACAAAAAATCATCGAAAGTTAGGAAGATTCATCAAAGTTAGGAAGAAGGTTCCATCCATCTTCCTGTTGCAATTGATTCACTGGCTCTGTAATAAATCCGCATTGAAACAGTTTGAGATCGTTGTCGATTTAACGTTTTTCCATGGTTTGCCAGCCACGGCCATCGCTGTTAAAACATTTATGTTGGCCCTCTGTCCATTTTCAATGCTATCCAACACTATCATCTCTACTTCTTTGCGGTACAAAGTTTTAAAATTCTGAGTCACTCCCTGGTCAAGGGGTTGCAATTTAGAGGTGGTGTTAGCCGGGAAAAATTTAAGATTCACATTACTGAGAACTGGGGGATTATCGTGAACTGTGCAATTATCCAGGAAAAGTGAAATTTTCCGCTTCTGCCGTTTCATGTCGATGTCTAGTTTCAAAAGCCATTCATTGAACAATCCACGCTTTTTTATTGGAGCGATAAAACGTAGGAAAGAATTTGATACCCTTGAAACATCTAGGGTTAACAGCTTTCCCTATCATAAGAGGTTAAATTTTTTGTGACCCGTCCATGTTTACTGTGAGTAATAATGTCAACCTTTCCTTGCTATGTTTGCCCCCATGACATTTTTCGTTTTTAAATGTCATCGTCCGATCAGGCCATTCAAACAGTAACATCAACACTCGCGCTTTCTCCACATATTTTTTTGAAAACTATGTTATGCCGTTTTTTTTTAAATTGAAGAGCCATCCTTCACTGGTGGTGAATCCTTCAATACCCAAATTAAAAGCGAATGACTTAGCTTTCTCCTTCAGCATGCTACATCCGACAGGTACGTTTTGTCCTCTGCATTGACTAAACCATTTCAATAAGCATTCTTCAAGAACGAAAAAAAAATGGAATTACTGAGAGGAAACTAGATTTCGAAAAATGTTGTACTTAACGGGATCAAAGCAGAGAACAAAAACCGAAAACGAAAAAAAAATTTCGAATTACTGAGAGGAAACTACCTACTGATTTCGAATTACAGCGTATTTGCTGACGGCTCGACTCGACAATCACTTCGAATTAACGAACGTATCAAAACACATAGGTTTTTGTTCCATTTATCAAAGTTTTTTCAAGGGACCTCACAATCAGTTCGAATTATCAAGAATTTCGAATTATCGAAAGTCGACTGTACTTGTGTTCGTTTCTCGGTATGTAGTATACCCAGCTATCAGATACACACATACAATGTATATAGGAAATGGGTGTCGAACTGTTTCAAAATTCGTACATAAATATACATATATTTACAAGGATATCCGAGTCCAAGAAATTAAAAAAAAAACACTACATTTTTTAAACATTGATGTTATGTGATGAACGATGTCTTATATTTGTGTATATAAAAAATCACAAAGCTTTTGTTTTAATTACGGGTACATGCCTAACAAATACATTTTAAAGTATTTTTTTTTTTTGAATATTTTTATTTTCTTTTAAATTGACAACTGGTAATGTGATATAATATTTTAATTTTTAGGACATTTATAATTATTTGTAGAAAATGTCGAACTGTTAATGTTGTTAAATGAATCAACAAAAAATTATTCACAATTTATGCTTATTTCGTTAGTTAATCATATATAATCATATACTACCAGCTTTTCTTTTACATTTTAAATATATAAGAAAATACAATGATTTTACTCACGGATCTAATTTCTGATAACCTTACCTATAATCATGCTGATTTGATATGATATACTTTGTATGAGTATTTTTCTTTCTTTTTATTTAACTAATGTTTATTTTTGTTCGTTTTATTTACTTGTTATTTGTATTCTTTACAGAATTGCTTTGGAAAAATTACGAGTATGTATTTTATGATTTTTTTGAATAAAACGACTTCCGCTTTGTTCGAAAATGATAGCTCTATAATGAGTAATAAGTTGGCAGCCCTTTAGATGACTATTAAATATTGAATGAAAGCACCAGAAAATAAAGATTAACAAACCAGTCATACGGAACTGAATATATACGATACATATGATACTTTGTCTCAGTCGTAAACCATTAGGGATCATGTGATTACAATATAGCATATAGTGTTACTGTGGGATAGCTAAAATGACCCAAAAGCTGTGAATCCTTTTAAGACAGAAAAGTGACACTTCTATTACAGAAAATCGCTACTTTATGTGATGCACACGTATCGCAGTGTTGGACCGTGAAAGAAAAAATTAACGCAAACTGAGAGCGCAGCAGTGATGCAGTTCAGGTGGAAAATATTTCAAAGGTTAATAAAATGAGATTACTTTTAATATTAATTAAGCCGATCAAACTATAATATTCAGGTTGCCGTAATAATTTAACCAAAGTTAGTATGTAAATATATAATTTATGTGCTTTTCTAATCTTAATATTGTAGTTATAAATTTTCTAGATGGCCTCATTTTAAATGTTAGTTGCATTATTGTTAATAGCAATTGATAAAATTTAAAAGTATCCGCCTTCACCAAATTATGGTTTATACGAGTAACAATTGTTCAAGCCGGAAGTAATATTACCTGACATCAAGTCCTGTATTCAAAGTATTTTTGCATTGCCAATAATTTATTCTGTATATGAGCATAAATTTTGTATAATGTCTTAATTTGAATAGTGTACAATAACTGGCAAAAGATTTCAGTAAGGGATGATACATCAAGGAAGCAAAGACCTGACCATAACAGAATTCAGTGGAATTAACCTTCTTTTAAAAATGAACGAAAAGCCCACTTAATTTCTGTCAAACTTTGAGCATACATAACAATCTGCCAAACTGTTAACATTCGGATAGCTTTCATAGCGCGAAACAATAGCGCATCTTACAATGGAAGAGATAAGTATCCTCACAAAAATAAATTAAATAGAAAAGAGAAAATTTTCTTTGTGTCAGATGTCAAATTTGCGCACTGAATGTCCCATTCTATTGAGGCCTTCTTAAGGGCACTAAAGTTAACGGAACTGAGCAAAATCCCATTATGTTCATGTAATATGACAATAATGACACATTTTATTATGTTGGCTTAAGGGTCAAACATAATAGGCGAAAGTAAACTGCAGCTAATATCAGAATTGGATGAAAGGTTTCCTTAAGTTACTTCAAATGAACAAATTGGCCATAATAGGATTTTGAAAACGTATCCATCTGTCAAGTCAACTTGTCATTAGTTTTGTATACGCATTTGTTCTCAAAAATTATTTTCAATCGTGTTTGAAAAATGATTGAAAAAAATCAATTAAAAAGTCGCCGACGCTTGTCACTTCTATTGTTTTTTTCGCTTTTTCTAAACTTAAATGAAATGTATAGTCAAATAAGCTGTGTTCTTTGTAAAATTAACTTTTGTTAAAGAAATAAATTTACTTCTCAAAAAAAACCTCAAATAGCTATCAGTTTGTTAGCTGTCATATTTTCGTACGAAATGTGTTACTATTCGCACCGATGAACGAAAATGCGATGAAACTTCGCAATCCAGTATTATTGGCAGACTATGTGCCTGTTCACATTGGCGCGGGCAGGAAGATTGTCCGAAAGAGGGGGAACGCTTTTTATTGAAGTGGGGAAGAGAAGGGTTACTTTAGAAATGGATTCTCGAGTGCAACACATAGTTTTTTTCCATATCGTTCCATTTTTGACATATTTTTTCATTTTAGTTTTGATCGTTGATGAGAAAGGAAGTGTGAAGAATAGGAAAAAAGGTATGCTTCAGGCCAACTGCACAAATTTAGAAATTAAAAATGCTCCGATTCAAGTGTTCCACTTGTCAAAAAGTCTTTCAACCCCATGACAATGTGAACACGACGTTCATGGTGAGGACTTTCATCCCGTCGCCAATGTAAACGGACACTATTATGGTTCGCTTGTATTCGCACAATTAGGTACGTACACGTATAGATCCTTTCGCCAACTATGGATGTGCCTTAAGTCAACTTAGATGTCTTCAACCATGACTTAAAATATTAAACCTGTAATTCATTATGGTTACAATTGTTCTACACAGCTTATTTGATTAGTGCATTCGTGGTTCGATTCAACCAAAAAAGCTCGAATGAACTATCATTCGTATTTGCACAAATGATAAAATAAATATTTATATTTCATAATGATTGTTGGGAAACAAGTGTGAAATGAGGAGTGTACAAGTAATGATCCGAGGTTTCTACGAATTACTTTAGATACATTTTAAGAAGGAAAATGTAATAAACCAAGTGTATTTAAGCGGTGTAGGCTTATTGTATTGTATTGTCTGTCCTTTTAATTTATTTTTGTTCGTAATGCTTTTCCCTCAGTTTGTTTTGCGTAACCTACTTTAATATGGCAACGTATTACATTACATTAATTTAATTAAATGATGAAAATAATTACCGTATGATTTTCAATGACAATATCAAATGGCTGTATTTTTTGTCTGATTTTTATTTTTTTGTTTATTTATTTATTTTTTTTTTTTTTTATAAATGTATGAACATATATTTTTCCTCGCATTCATAAAAAATAATTTCTGTTTGTCTTTTATATTTGGTAGGAATAATGTGATAGGAAAGGAGATGATTTGAACATGAAAATAAATGGTGAGTAAGTTGTTTATTCTTTAATACGTTTCAAATTTGTGTAACACAAACCATAAAAATTGGCATCACTGCATGTTAAAAAACTTACAAATTTATTTTTCTTTTGTTGCCTATATATTCATTTGTACTTTTCTTTCATTTATAAAATTTGTTGTCCTATTACCCTATCTTCTTTAACGTAATGGCAAAATACGTTGTAATTTCAAATTCAATTTTCATGATCGTTCTAGAAAAAATTAAAACATGAAAAGAAGCAGCAACATTTAATTCATTCTTTAAGTCTCTATTTGGACATAATTGTGGTCTAAATATAAATAGAATAGGGTTTTAAGAAGTGCTGAAATACTGTTATTATTTTGATTTACTTGGTTGAATCAATAAGTTTTGATCACTTATTATTATTTTGGTAGCAATCCATGTCATTTAACATATTTGTTATATAACATATAAAAAATATCGTGAATCGCATTGAAATTTTTAATATATTATATATTACGGAATAATAACATATTTTCTTTTTGACAGTTTGGCTCTCATTCCTCTTTTGTATAATAAGTAGTTCTCATTTTTACTGACAGGCATATTAACCACCCTTCTTTTATGATATTCACTCACAAAACATGGATATGCCGTTATTATTTATTTCGAAGCATATATGTTAATATGTGAGCAATTGCAGAGATTCCTTAATAATTGTGATTTTTATATTGGCTTGTGAGTTTAGCTTTTTTTTAATTATAACGAGCACAAAGTTCTGAATTTAATGAGGTATCAAAATAATACCACATCTGATCCTGAATGAATATTACTGATCTCGAGTTTGAAAAATTTCGAGCTCAAAGTTGTTGTAATATTTTTAATTTAGTAATAGATAAATTAAAGACAGTCGACTCTCTATAATTCGAAAAAATTCGAATTAACGAAAAATTGTCAAGTTGGTGCGAAGGACAAAAACGAAATAAGTATGTGCATATATACATATACAACATTAATTAGACACACTGAATTGCATACGTACAATTTGTACTTAAATTTTTTAGTTTGTAAAGAAATCAGTGATTTTTTTTTTTTACTTCAATAACTTCCAGCGTCCTTGGTCAAGAGCATTGTCTAAAGCAACCAGTGACGAGAATACCTCGTCGTCCAATTCTGTTCTTAGTAAATATTGACACAATGTACACAACAATGACTCTGCCTCCTTTGATGCGACGGGCGGATTGGTTCTCCTTCCGATTCTTCTTCATTTTCGCCTTCATTGTTCTTGCTTAAATTTGAAGCTGCCAGAATTTCATCGGCACATAGAGGACCCCAGACTTCTACACCATCGTCAATATACAAAAAATCATCGAAAGTTAGGAAGATTCATCAAAGTTAGGAAGAAGGTTCCATCCATCTTCCTGTTGCAATTGATTCACTGGCTCTGTAATAAATCCGCATTGAAACAGTTTGAGATCGTTGTCGATTTAACGTTTTTCCATGGTTTGCCAGCCACGGCCATCGCTGTTAAAACATTTATGTTGGCCCTCTGTCCATTTTCAATGCTATCCAACACTATCATCACTACTTCTTTGCGGTACAAAGTTTTAAAATTCTGAGTCACTCCCTGGTCAAGGGGTTGCAATTTAGAGGTGGTGTTAGCCGGGAAAAATTTAAGATTCACATTACTGAGAACTGGCGGATTATCGTGAACTGTGCAATTATCCAGGAAAAGTGAAATTTTCCGCTTCTGCCGTTTCATGTCGATGTCTAGTTTCAAAAGCCATTCATTGAACAATCCACGCTTTTTTATTGGAGCGATAAAACGTAGGAAAGAATTTGATACCCTTGAAACATCTAGGGTTAACAGCTTTCCCTATCATAAGAGGTTAAATTTTTTGTGACCCGTCCATGTTTACTGTGAGTAATAATGTCAACCTTTCCTTGCTATGTTTGCCCCCATGACATTTTTCGTTTTTAAATGTCATCGTCCGATCAGGCCATTCAAACAGTAACATCAACACTCGCGCTTTCTCCACATATTTTTTTGAAAACTATGTTATGCCGTTTTTTTTTAAATTGAAGAGCCATCCTTCACTGGTGGTGAATCCTTCAATACCCAAATTAAAAGCGAATGACTTAGCTTTCTCCTTCAGCATGCTACATCCGACAGGTACGTTTTGTCCTCTGCATTGACTAAACCATTTCAATAAGCATTCTTCAAGAACGAAAAAAAAAATGGAATTACTGAGAGGAAACTAGATTTCGAAAAATGTTGTACTTAACGGGATCAAAGCAGAGAACAAAAACCGAAAACGAAAAAAAAATTTCGAATTACTGAGAGGAAACTACCTACTGATTTCGAATTACAGCGTATTTGCTGACGGCTCGACTCGACAATCACTTCGAATTAACGAGCGTATCAAACCACATAGGTTTTTGTTCCATTTATCAAAGTTTTTTCAAGGGACCTCACAATCAGTTCGAATTATCAAGAATTTCGAATTATCGAAAGTCGACTGTACTTGTGTTCGTTTCTCGGTATGTAGTATACCCAGCTATCAGATACACACATACAATGTATATAGGAAATGGGTGTCGAACTGTTTCAAAATTCGTACATAAATATACATATATTTACAAGGATATCCGAGTCCAAGAAATTAAAAAAAAAAACGCTACATTTTTTAAACATTGATGTTATGTGATGAACGATGTCTTATATTTGTGTATATAAAAAATCACAAAGCTTTTGTTTTAATTACGGGTACATGCCTAACAAATACATTTTAAAGTATTTTTTTTTTTGAATATTTTTATTTTCTTTTAAATTGACAACTGGTAATGTGATATAATATTTTAATTTTTAGGACATTTATAATTATTTGTAGAAAATGTCGAACTGTTAATGTTGTTAAATGAATCAACAAAAAATTATTCACAATTTATGCTTATTTCGTTAGTTAATCATATATAATCATATACTACCAGCTTTTCTTTTACATTTTAAATATATAAGAAAATACAATGATTTTACTCACGGATCTAATTTCTGATAACCTTACCTATAATCATGCTAATTTGATATGATATACTTTGTATGAGTATTTTTCTTTCTTTTTATTTAACTAATGTTTATTTTTGTTCGTTTTATTTACTTGTTATTTGTATTCTTTACAGAATTGCTTTGGAAAAATTACGAGCATGTATTTTATGATTTTTTTGAATAAAACGACTTCCGCTTTGTTCGCCAATGATAGCTCTATAATGAGTAATAAGTTGGCAGCCCTTTAGATGACTATTAAATATTGAATGAAAGCACCAGGAAATAGAGATTAACAAACCAGTCATACGGAACTGAATATATACGATACATATGATACTTTGTCTCAGTCGTAAACCATTAGGGATCATGTGATTACAATATAGCATATAGTGTTACTGTGGGATAGCTAAAATGACCCAAAAGCTGTGAATCCTTTTAAGACAGAAAAGTGACACTTCTATTACAGAAATTCGCTACTTTATGTGATGCACACGTATCGCAGTGTTGGACCGTGAAAGACAAAAATGAAGGCAAACTGAGAGCGCAGCAGTGGAAAATATTTCAAAGGTTAATAAAATAAGATTACTTTTAATATTAATTAAGCCGATCAAACTATAATATTCAGGTTGCCGTAATAATTTAACCAAAGTTAGTATGTAAATATATAATTTATGTGCTTTTCTAATCTTAATATTGTAGTTATAAATTTTCTAGATGGCCTCATTTTAAATGTTAGTTGCATTATTGTTAATAGCAATTGATAAAATTTAAAAGTATCCGCCTTCACCAAATTATGGTTTATACGAGTAACAATTGTTCAAGCCGGAAGTAATATTACCTGACATCAAGTCCTGTATTCAAAGTATTTTTGCATTGCCAATAATTTATTCTGTATATGAGCATAAATTTTGTATAATGTCTTAATTTGAATAGTGTACAATAACTGGCAAAAGATTTCAGTAAGGGATGATACATCAAGGAAGCAAAGACCTGATCATAACAGAATTCAGTGGAATTAACCTTCTTTTAAAAATGAACGAAAAGCCCACTTAATTTCTGTCAAACTTTGAGCATACATAACAATCTGCCAAACTGTTAACATTCGGATAGCTTTCATAGCGCGAAACAATAGCGCATCTTACAATGGAAGAGATAAGTATCCTCACAAAAATAAATTAAATAGAAAAGAGAAAATTTTCTTTGTGTCAGATGTCAAATTTGCGCACTGAATGTCCCATTCTATTGAGGCCTTCTTAAGGGCACTAAAGTTAACGGAACTGAGCAAAATCCCATTATGTTCATGTAATATGACAATAATGACACATTTTATTATGTTGGCTTAAGGGTCAAACATAATAGGCGAAAGTAAACTGCAGCTAATATCAGAATTGGATGAAAGGTTTCCTTAAGTTACTTCAAATGAACAAATTGGCCATAATAGGATTTTGAAAACGTATCCATCTGTCAAGTCAACTTGTCATTAGTTTTGTATACGCATTTGTTCTCAAAAATTATTTTCAATCGTGTTTGAAAAATGATTGAAAAAAATCAATTAAAAAGTCGCCGACGCTTGTCACTTCTATTGTTTTTTTCGCTTTTTCTAAACTTAAATGAAATGTATAGTCAAATAAGCTGTGTTCTTTGTAAAATTAACTTTTGTTAAAGAAATAAATTTACTTCTCAAAAAAAACCTCAAATAGCTATCAGTTTGTTAGCTGTCATATTTTCGTACGAAATGTGTTACTATTCGCACCGATGAACGAAAATGCGATGAAACTTCGCAATCCAGTATTATTGGCAGACTATGTGCCTGTTCACATTGGCGCGGGCAGGAAGATTGTCCGAAAGAGGGGGAACGCTTTTTATTGAAGTGGGGAAGAGAAGGGTTACTTTAGAAATGGATTCTCGAGTGCAACACATAGTTTTTTTCCATATCGTTCCATTTTTGACATATTTTTTCATTTTAGTTTTGATCGTTGATGAGAAAGGAAGTGTGAAGAATAGGAAAAAAGGTATGCTTCAGGCCAACTGCACAAATTTAGAAATTAAAAATGCTCCGATTCAAGTGTTCCACTTGTCAAAAAGTCTTTCAACCCCATGACAATGTGAACACGACGTTCATGGTGAGGACTTTCATCCCGTCGCCAATGTAAACGGACACTATTATGGTTCGCTTGTATTCGCACAATTAGGTACGTACACGTATAGATCCTTTCGCCAACTATGGATGTGCCTTAAGTCAACTTAGATGTCTTCAACCATGACTTAAAATATTAAACCTGTAATTCATTATGGTTACAATTGTTCTACACAGCTTATTTGATTAGTGCATTCGTGGTTCGATTCAACCAAAAAAGCTCGAATGAACTATCATTCGTATTTGCACAAATGATAAAATAAATATTTATATTTCATAATGATTGTTGGGAAACAAGTGTGAAATGAGGAGTGTACAAGTAATGATCCGAGGTTTCTACGAATTACTTTAGATACATTTTAAGAAGGAAAATGTAATAAACCAAGTGTATTTAAGCGGTGTAGGCTTATTGTATTGTATTGTCTGTCCTTTTAATTTATTTTTGTTCGTAATGCTTTTCCCTCAGTTTGTTTTGCGTAACCTACTTTAATATGGCAACGTATTACATTACATTAATTTAATTAAATGATGAAAATAATTACCGTATGATTTTCAATGACAATATCAAATGGCTGTATTTTTTGTCTGATTTTTATTTTTTTGTTTATTTATTTATTTTTTTTTTTTTATAAATGTATGAACATATATTTTTCCTCGCATTCATAAAAAATAATTTCTGTTTGTCTTTTATATTTGGTAGGAATAATGTGATAGGAAAGGAGATGATTTGAACATGAAAATAAATGGTGAGTAAGTTGTTTATTCTTTAATACGTTTCAAATTTGTGTAACACAAACCATAAAAATTGGCATCACTGCATGTTAAAAAACTTACAAATTTATTTTTCTTTTGTTGCCTATATATTCATTTGTACTTTTCTTTCATTTATAAAATTTGTTGTCCTATTTACCCTATCTTCTTTAACGTAATGGCAAAATACGTTGTAATTTCAAATTCAATTTTCATGATCGTTCTAGAAAAAATTAAAACATGAAAAGAAGCAGCAACATTTAATTCATTCTTTAAGTCTCTATTTGGACATAATTGTGGTCTAAATATAAATAGAATAGGGTTTTAAGAAGTGCTGAAGTTAAGAAGTTTTGATCGTTGATGAGAAAGGAAGTGTGAAGAATAGGAAAAAAGGTATGCTTCAGGCCAACTGCACAAATTTAGAAATTAAAAATGCTCCGATTCAAGTGTTCCACTTGTCAAAAAGTCTTTCAACCCCATGACAATGTGAACACGACGTTCATGGTGAGGACTTTCATCCCGTCGCCAATGTAAACGGACACTATTATGGTTCGCTTGTATTCGCACAATTAGGTACGTACACGTATAGATCCTTTCGCCAACTATGGATGTGCCTTAAGTCAACTTAGATGTCTTCAACCATGACTTAAAATATTAAACCTGTAATTCATTATGGTTACAATTGTTCTACACAGCTTATTTGATTAGTGCATTCGTGGTTCGATTCAACCAAAAAAGCTCGAATGAACTATCATTCGTATTTGCACAAATGATAAAATAAATATTTATATTTCATAATGATTGTTGGGAAACAAGTGTGAAATGATTAGTGTACAAGTAATGATCCGAGGTTTCTACGAATTACTTTAGATACATTTTAAGAAGGAAAATGTAATAAACCAAGTGTATTTAAGCGGTGTAGGCTTATTGTATTGTATTGTCTGTCCTTTTAATTTATTTTTGTTCGTAATGCTTTTCCCTCAGTTTGTTTTGCGTAACCTACTTTAATATGGCAACGTATTACATTACATTAATTTAATTAAATGATGAAAATAATTACCGTATGATTTTCAATGACAATATCAAATGGCTGTATTTTTTGTCTGATTTTTATTTTTTTGTTTATTTATTTATTTTTTTTTTTTTTATAAATGTATGAACATATATTTTTCCTCGCATTCATAAAAAATAATTTCTGTTTGTCTTTTATATTTGGTAGGAATAATTTGATAGGAAAGGAGATGATTTGAACATGAAAATAAATGGTGAGTAAGTTGTTTATTCTTTGATACATATTTTTTTTAGTACGTATCAAATTTGTGTAACACAAACCATAAAAAATGGCATCACTGCATGTTAAAAAATTACAGTAAATTTATTTTTCTTTTGTTGCCTATATATTTATTTGTACTTTTCTTTCATTTATAAAATTTGTTGTCCTATCTTCTTTAACGTTATGGCAAAATATGATGTAATTTAAAATTCAATTTTCATGATCGTTCTAGAAAAAATTAAAACATGAAAGGAAGCAAGCAGCAAAATTTAATTCATTCTTTAAGTCTCTATTTGGACATAATTGTGGTCTAAATATAAATAGAATAGGGTTTTAAGAAGTGCTGAAATACTGTTATTATTTTGATTTAATTGGTTGAATCAATAAGTTTTGATCACTTATTATTATTTTGGTAGCAATCCATGTCATTTAACATATTTGTTATATAACATATAAAAAATATCGTGAATCGCATTGAAATTTTTAATATATTATATATTACGGAATAATAACATATTTTCTTTTTGACAGTTTGGCTCTCATTCCTCTTTTGTATAATAAGTAGTTCTCATTTTTACTGACAGGCATATTAACCACCCTTCTTTTATGATATTCACTCACAAAACATGGATATGCCGTTATTATTTATTTCGAAGCATATATGTTAATATGTGAGCAATTGCAGAGATTCCTTAATAATTGTGATTTTTATATTGGCTTGTGAGTTTAGCTTTTTTTTAATTATAACGAGCACAAAGTTCTGAATTTAATGAGGTATCAAAATAATACCACATCTGATCCTGAATGAATATTACTGATCTCGAGTTTGAAAAATTTCGAGCTCAAAGTTGTTGTAATATTTTTAATTTAGTAATAGATAAATTAAAGACAGTCGACTCTCTATAATTCGAAAAAATTCGAATTAACGAAAAATTGTCAAGTTGGTGCGAAGGACAAAAACGAAATAAGTATGTACATATATACATATACAACATTAATTAGACACACTGAATTGCATACGTACAATTTGTACTTAAATTTTTTAGTTTGTAAAGAAATCAGTGATTTTTTTTTTTTACTTCAATAACTTCCATCGTCCTTGGTCAAGAGCATTGTCTAAAGCAACCAGTGACGAGAATACCTCGTCGTCCAATTCTGTTCTTAGTAAATATTGACACAATGTACACAACAATGACTCTGCCTCCTTTGATGCGACGGGCGGATTGGTTCTCCTTCCGATTCTTCTTCATTTTCGCCTTCATTGTTCTTGCTTAAATTTGAAGCTGCCAGAATTTCATCGGCACATAGAGGACCGCAGACTTCTACACCATCGTCAATATACAAAAAATCATCGAAAGTTAGGAAGATTCATCAAAGTTAGGAAGAAGGTTCCATCCATCTTCCTGTTGCAATTGATTCACTGGCTCTGTAATAAATCCGCATTGAAACAGTTTGAGATCGTTGTCGATTTAACGTTTTTCCATGGTTTGCCAGCCACGGCCATCGCTGTTAAAACATTTATGTTGGCCCTCTGTCCATTTTCAATGCTATCCAACACTATCATCTCTACTTCTTTGCGGTACAAAGTTTTAAAATTCTGAGTCACTCCCTGGTCAAGGGGTTGCAATTTAGAGGTGGTGTTAGCCGGGAAAAATTTAAGATTCACATTACTGAGAACTGGGGGATTATCGTGAACTGTGCAATTATCCAGGAAAAGTGAAATTTTCCGCTTCTGCCGTTTCATGTCGATGTCTAGTTTCAAAAGCCATTCATTGAACAATCCACGCTTTTTTATTGGAGCGATAAAACGTAGGAAAGAATTTGATACCCTTGAAACATCTAGGGTTAACAGCTTTCCCTATCATAAGAGGTTAAATTTTTTGTGACCCGTCCATGTTTACTGTGAGTAATAATGTCAACCTTTCCTTGCTATGTTTGCCCCCATGACATTTTTCGTTTTTAAATGTCATCGTCCGATCAGGCCATTCAAACAGTAACATCAACACTCGCGCTTTCTCCACATATTTTTTTGAAAACTATGTTATGCCGTTTTTTTTTAAATTGAAGAGCCATCCTTCACTGGTGGTGAATCTTTCAATACCCAAATTAAAAGCGAATGACTTAGCTTTCTCCTTCAGCATGCTACATCCGACAGGTACGTTTTGTCCTCTGCATTGACTAAACCATTTCAATAAGCATTCTTCAAGAACGAAAAAAAAATGGAATTACTGAGAGGAAACTAGATTTCGAAAAATGTTGTACTTAACGGGATCAAAGCAGAGAACAAAAACCGAAAACGAAAAAAAAATTTCGAATTACTGAGAGGAAACTACCTACTGATTTCGAATTACAGCGTATTTGCTGACGGCTCGACTCGACAATCACTTCGAATTAACGAGCGTATCAAAACACATAGGTTTTTGTTCCATTTATCAAAGTTTTTTCAAGGGACCTCACAATCAGTTCGAATTATCAAGAATTTCGAATTATCGAAAGTCGACTGTACTTGTGTTCGTTTCTCGGTATGTAGTATACCCAGCTATCAGATACACACATACAATGTATATAGGAAATGGGTGTCGAACTGTTTCAAAATTCGTACATAAATATACATATATTTACAAGGATATCCGAGTCCAAGAAATTAAAAAAAAAAACACTACATTTTTTAAACATTGATGTTATGTGATGAACGATGTCTTATATTTGTGTATATAAAAAATCACAAAGCTTTTGTTTTAATTACGGGTACATGCCTAACAAATACATTTTAAAGTATTTTTTTTTTTTGAATATTTTTATTTTCTTTTAAATTGACAACTGGTAATGTGATATAATATTTTAATTTTTAGGACATTTATAATTATTTGTAGAAAATGTCGAACTGTTAATGTTGTTAAATGAATCAACAAAAAATTATTCACAATTTATGCTTATTTCGTTAGTTAATCATATATAATCATATACTACCAGCTTTTCTTTTACATTTTAAATATATAAGAAAATACAATGATTTTACTCACGGATCTAATTTCTGATAACCTTACCTATAATCATGCTGATTTGATATGATATACTTTGTATGAGTATTTTTCTTTCTTTTTATTTAACTAATGTTTATTTTTGTTCGTTTTATTTACTTTTTATTTGTATTCTTTACAGAATTGCTTTGGAAAAATTACGAGCATGTATTTTATGATTTTTTTGAATAAAACGACTTCCGCTTTGTTCGCCAATGATAGCTCTATAATGAGTAATAAGTTGGCAGCCCTTTAGATGACTATTAAATATTGAATGAAAGCACCAGGAAATAAAGATTAACAAACCAGTCATACGGAACTGAATATATACGATACATATGATACTTTGTCTCAGTCGTAAACCATTAGGGATCATGTGATTACAATATAGCATATAGTGTTACTGTGGGATAGCTAAAATGACCCAAAAGCTGTGAATCCTTTTAAGACAGAAAAGTGACACTTCTATTACAGAAATTCGCTACTTTATGTGATGCACACGTATCGCAGTGTTGGACCGTGAAAGACAAAAATGAAGGCAAACTGAGAGCGCAGCAGTGGAAAATATTTCAAAGGTTAATAAAATAAGATTACTTTTAATATTAATTAAGCCGATCAAACTATAATATTCAGGTTGCCGTAATAATTTAACCAAAGTTAGTATGTAAATATATAATTTATGTGCTTTTCTAATCTTAATATTGTAGTTATAAATTTTCTAGATGGCCTCATTTTAAATGTTAGTTGCATTATTGTTAATAGCAATTGATAAAATTTAAAAGTATCCGCCTTCACCAAATTATGGTTTATACGAGTAACAATTGTTCAAGCCGGAAGTAATATTACCTGACATCAAGTCCTGTATTCAAAGTATTTTTGCATTGCCAATAATTTATTCTGTATATGAGCATAAATTTTGTATAATGTCTTAATTTGAATAGTGTACAATAACTGGCAAAAGATTTCAGTAAGGGATGATACATCAAGGAAGCAAAGACCTGACCATAACAGAATTCAGTGGAATTAACCTTCTTTTAAAAATGAACGAAAAGCCCACTTAATTTCTGTCAAACTTTGAGCATACATAACAATCTGCCAAACTGTTAACATTCGGATAGCTTTCATAGCGCGAAACAATAGCGCATCTTACAATGGAAGAGATAAGTATCCTCACAAAAATAAATTAAATAGAAAAGAGAAAATTTTCTTTGTGTCAGATGTCAAATTTGCGCACTGAATGTCCCATTCTATTGAGGCCTTCTTAAGGGCACTAAAGTTAACGGAACTGAGCAAAATCCCATTATGTTCATGTAATATGACAATAATGACACATTTTATTATGTTGGCTTAAGGGTCAAACATAATAGGCGAAAGTAAACTGCAGCTAATATCAGAACTGGATGAAAGGTTTCCTTAAGTTACTTCAAATGAACAAATTGGCCATAATAGGATTTTGAAAACGTATCCATCTGTCAAGTCAACTTGTCATTAGTTTTGTATACGCATTTGTTCTCAAAAATTATTTTCAATCGTGTTTGAAAAATGATTGAAAAAAATCAATTAAAAAGTCGCCGACGCTTGTCACTTCTATTGTTTTTTTCGCTTTTTCTAAACTTAAATGAAATGTATAGTCAAATAAGCTGTGTTCTTTGTAAAATTAACTTTTGTTAAAGAAATAAATTTACTTCTCAAAAAAAACCTCAAATAGCTATCAGTTTGTTAGCTGTCATATTTTCGTACGAAATGTGTTACTATTCGCACCGATGAACGAAAATGCGATGAAACTTCGCAATCCAGTATTATTGGCAGACTATGTGCCTGTTCACATTGGCGCGGGCAGGAAGATTGTCCGAAAGAGGGGGAACGCTTTTTATTGAAGTGGGGAAGAGAAGGGTTACTTTAGAAATGGATTCTCGAGTGCAACACATAGTTTTTTTCCATATCGTTCCATTTTTGACATATTTTTTCATTTTAGTTTTGATCGTTGATGAGAAAGGAAGTGTGAAGAATAGGAAAAAAGGTATGCTTCAGGCCAACTGCACAAATTTAGAAATTAAAAATGCTCCGATTCAAGTGTTCCACTTGTCAAAAAGTCTTTCAACCCCATGACAATGTGAACACGACGTTCATGGTGAGGACTTTCATCCCGTCGCCAATGTAAACGGACACTATTATGGTTCGCTTGTATTCGCACAATTAGGTACGTACACGTATAGATCCTTTCGCCAACTATGGATGTGCCTTAAGTCAACTTAGATGTCTTCAACCATGACTTAAAATATTAAACCTGTAATTCATTATGGTTACAATTGTTCTACACAGCTTATTTGATTAGTGCATTCGTGGTTCGATTCAACCAAAAAAGCTCGAATGAACTATCATTCGTATTTGCACAAATGATAAAATAAATATTTATATTTCATAATGATTGTTGGGAAACAAGTGTGAAATGAGGAGTGTACAAGTAATGATCCGAGGTTTCTACGAATTACTTTAGATACATTTTAAGAAGGAAAATGTAATAAACCAAGTGTATTTAAGCGGTGTAGGCTTATTGTATTGTATTGTCTGTCCTTTTAATTTATTTTTGTTCGTAATGCTTTTCCCTCAGTTTGTTTTGCGTAACCTACTTTAATATGGCAACGTATTACATTACATTAATTTAATTAAATGATGAAAATAATTACCGTATGATTTTCAATGACAATATCAAATGGCTGTATTTTTTGTCTGATTTTTATTTTTTTGTTTATTTATTTATTTTTTTTTTTTTATAAATGTATGAACATATATTGTACTGAACATATAAAGTACATATATTTGTACTTTTCTTTCATTTATAAAATTTGTTGTCCTATTTACCCTATCTTCTTTAACGTAATGGCAAAATACGTTGTAATTTCAAATTCAATTTTCATGATCGTTCTAGAAAAAATTAAAACATGAAAAGAAGCAGCAACATTTAATTCATTCTTTAAGTCTCTATTTGGACATAATTGTGGTCTAAATATAAATAGAATAGGGTTTTAAGAAGTGCTGAAGTTAAGAAGTTTTGATCGTTGATGAGAAAGGAAGTGTGAAGAATAGGAAAAAAGGTATGCTTCAGGCCAACTGCACAAATTTAGAAATTAAAAATGCTCCGATTCAAGTGTTCCACTTGTCAAAAAGTCTTTCAACCCCATGACAATGTGAACACGACGTTCATGGTGAGGACTTTCATCCCGTCGCCAATGTAAACGGACACTATTATGGTTCGCTTGTATTCGCACAATTAGGTACGTACACGTATAGATCCTTTCGCCAACTATGGATGTGCCTTAAGTCAACTTAGATGTCTTCAACCATGACTTAAAATATTAAACCTGTAATTCATTATGGTTACAATTGTTCTACACAGCTTATTTGATTAGTGCATTCGTGGTTCGATTCAACCAAAAAAGCTCGAATGAACTATCATTCGTATTTGCACAAATGATAAAATAAATATTTATATTTCATAATGATTGTTGGGAAACAAGTGTGAAATGATTAGTGTACAAGTAATGATCCGAGGTTTCTACGAATTACTTTAGATACATTTTAAGAAGGAAAATGTAATAAACCAAGTGTATTTAAGCGGTGTAGGCTTATTGTATTGTATTGTCTGTCCTTTTAATTTATTTTTGTTCGTAATGCTTTTCCCTCAGTTTGTTTTGCGTAACCTACTTTAATATGGCAACGTATTACATTACATTAATTTAATTAAATGATGAAAATAATTACCGTATGATTTTCAATGACAATATCAAATGGCTGTATTTTTTGTCTGATTTTTATTTTTTTGTTTATTTATTTATTTTTTTTTTTTTTATAAATGTATGAACATATATTTTTCCTCGCATTCATAAAAAATAATTTCTGTTTGTCTTTTATATTTGGTAGGAATAATTTGATAGGAAAGGAGATGATTTGAACATGAAAATAAATGGTGAGTAAGTTGTTTATTCTTTGATACATATTTTTTTTAGTACGTATCAAATTTGTGTAACACAAACCATAAAAAATGGCATCACTGCATGTTAAAAAATTACAGTAAATTTATTTTTCTTTTGTTGCCTATATATTTATTTGTACTTTTCTTTCATTTATAAAATTTGTTGTCCTATCTTCTTTAACGTTATGGCAAAATATGATGTAATTTAAAATTCAATTTTCATGATCGTTCTAGAAAAAATTAAAACATGAAAGGAAGCAAGCAGCAAAATTTAATTCATTCTTTAAGTCTCTATTTGGACATAATTGTGGTCTAAATATAAATAGAATAGGGTTTTAAGAAGTGCTGAAATACTGTTATTATTTTGATTTAATTGGTTGAATCAATAAGTTTTGATCACTTATTATTATTTTGGTAGCAATCCATGTCATTTAACATATTTGTTATATAACATATAAAAAATATCGTGAATCGCATTGAAATTTTTAATATATTATATATTACGGAATAATAACATATTTTCTTTTTGACAGTTTGGCTCTCATTCCTCTTTTGTATAATAAGTAGTTCTCATTTTTACTGACAGGCATATTAACCACCCTTCTTTTATGATATTCACTCACAAAACATGGATATGCCGTTATTATTTATTTCGAAGCATATATGTTAATATGTGAGCAATTGCAGAGATTCCTTAATAATTGTGATTTTTATATTGGCTTGTGAGTTTAGCTTTTTTTTAATTATAACGAGCACAAAGTTCTGAATTTAATGAGGTATCAAAATAATACCACATCTGATCCTGAATGAATATTACTGATCTCGAGTTTGAAAAATTTCGAGCTCAAAGTTGTTGTAATATTTTTAATTTAGTAATAGATAAATTAAAGACAGTCGACTCTCTATAATTCGAAAAAATTCGAATTAACGAAAAATTGTCAAGTTGGTGCGAAGGACAAAAACGAAATAAGTATGTACATATATACATATACAACATTAATTAGACACACTGAATTGCATACGTACAATTTGTACTTAAATTTTTTAGTTTGTAAAGAAATCAGTGATTTTTTTTTTTTACTTCAATAACTTCCATCGTCCTTGGTCAAGAGCATTGTCTAAAGCAACCAGTGACGAGAATACCTCGTCGTCCAATTCTGTTCTTAGTAAATATTGACACAATGTACACAACAATGACTCTGCCTCCTTTGATGCGACGGGCGGATTGGTTCTCCTTCCGATTCTTCTTCATTTTCGCCTTCATTGTTCTTGCTTAAATTTGAAGCTGCCAGAATTTCATCGGCACATAGAGGACCGCAGACTTCTACACCATCGTCAATATACAAAAAATCATCGAAAGTTAGGAAGATTCATCAAAGTTAGGAAGAAGGTTCCATCCATCTTCCTGTTGCAATTGATTCACTGGCTCTGTAATAAATCCGCATTGAAACAGTTTGAGATCGTTGTCGATTTAACGTTTTTCCATGGTTTGCCAGCCACGGCCATCGCTGTTAAAACATTTATGTTGGCCCTCTGTCCATTTTCAATGCTATCCAACACTATCATCTCTACTTCTTTGCGGTACAAAGTTTTAAAATTCTGAGTCACTCCCTGGTCAAGGGGTTGCAATTTAGAGGTGGTGTTAGCCGGGAAAAATTTAAGATTCACATTACTGAGAACTGGGGGATTATCGTGAACTGTGCAATTATCCAGGAAAAGTGAAATTTTCCGCTTCTGCCGTTTCATGTCGATGTCTAGTTTCAAAAGCCATTCATTGAACAATCCACGCTTTTTTATTGGAGCGATAAAACGTAGGAAAGAATTTGATACCCTTGAAACATCTAGGGTTAACAGCTTTCCCTATCATAAGAGGTTAAATTTTTTGTGACCCGTCCATGTTTACTGTGAGTAATAATGTCAACCTTTCCTTGCTATGTTTGCCCCCATGACATTTTTCGTTTTTAAATGTCATCGTCCGATCAGGCCATTCAAACAGTAACATCAACACTCGCGCTTTCTCCACATATTTTTTTGAAAACTATGTTATGCCGTTTTTTTTTAAATTGAAGAGCCATCCTTCACTGGTGGTGAATCTTTCAATACCCAAATTAAAAGCGAATGACTTAGCTTTCTCCTTCAGCATGCTACATCCGACAGGTACGTTTTGTCCTCTGCATTGACTAAACCATTTCAATAAGCATTCTTCAAGAACGAAAAAAAAATGGAATTACTGAGAGGAAACTAGATTTCGAAAAATGTTGTACTTAACGGGATCAAAGCAGAGAACAAAAACCGAAAACGAAAAAAAAATTTCGAATTACTGAGAGGAAACTACCTACTGATTTCGAATTACAGCGTATTTGCTGACGGCTCGACTCGACAATCACTTCGAATTAACGAGCGTATCAAAACACATAGGTTTTTGTTCCATTTATCAAAGTTTTTTCAAGGGACCTCACAATCAGTTCGAATTATCAAGAATTTCGAATTATCGAAAGTCGACTGTACTTGTGTTCGTTTCTCGGTATGTAGTATACCCAGCTATCAGATACACACATACAATGTATATAGGAAATGGGTGTCGAACTGTTTCAAAATTCGTACATAAATATACATATATTTACAAGGATATCCGAGTCCAAGAAATTAAAAAAAAAAACACTACATTTTTTAAACATTGATGTTATGTGATGAACGATGTCTTATATTTGTGTATATAAAAAATCACAAAGCTTTTGTTTTAATTACGGGTACATGCCTAACAAATACATTTTAAAGTATTTTTTTTTTTTGAATATTTTTATTTTCTTTTAAATTGACAACTGGTAATGTGATATAATATTTTAATTTTTAGGACATTTATAATTATTTGTAGAAAATGTCGAACTGTTAATGTTGTTAAATGAATCAACAAAAAATTATTCACAATTTATGCTTATTTCGTTAGTTAATCATATATAATCATATACTACCAGCTTTTCTTTTACATTTTAAATATATAAGAAAATACAATGATTTTACTCACGGATCTAATTTCTGATAACCTTACCTATAATCATGCTGATTTGATATGATATACTTTGTATGAGTATTTTTCTTTCTTTTTATTTAACTAATGTTTATTTTTGTTCGTTTTATTTACTTTTTATTTGTATTCTTTACAGAATTGCTTTGGAAAAATTACGAGCATGTATTTTATGATTTTTTTGAATAAAACGACTTCCGCTTTGTTCGCCAATGATAGCTCTATAATGAGTAATAAGTTGGCAGCCCTTTAGATGACTATTAAATATTGAATGAAAGCACCAGGAAATAAAGATTAACAAACCAGTCATACGGAACTGAATATATACGATACATATGATACTTTGTCTCAGTCGTAAACCATTAGGGATCATGTGATTACAATATAGCATATAGTGTTACTGTGGGATAGCTAAAATGACCCAAAAGCTGTGAATCCTTTTAAGACAGAAAAGTGACACTTCTATTACAGAAATTCGCTACTTTATGTGATGCACACGTATCGCAGTGTTGGACCGTGAAAGACAAAAATGAAGGCAAACTGAGAGCGCAGCAGTGGAAAATATTTCAAAGGTTAATAAAATAAGATTACTTTTAATATTAATTAAGCCGATCAAACTATAATATTCAGGTTGCCGTAATAATTTAACCAAAGTTAGTATGTAAATATATAATTTATGTGCTTTTCTAATCTTAATATTGTAGTTATAAATTTTCTAGATGGCCTCATTTTAAATGTTAGTTGCATTATTGTTAATAGCAATTGATAAAATTTAAAAGTATCCGCCTTCACCAAATTATGGTTTATACGAGTAACAATTGTTCAAGCCGGAAGTAATATTACCTGACATCAAGTCCTGTATTCAAAGTATTTTTGCATTGCCAATAATTTATTCTGTATATGAGCATAAATTTTGTATAATGTCTTAATTTGAATAGTGTACAATAACTGGCAAAAGATTTCAGTAAGGGATGATACATCAAGGAAGCAAAGACCTGACCATAACAGAATTCAGTGGAATTAACCTTCTTTTAAAAATGAACGAAAAGCCCACTTAATTTCTGTCAAACTTTGAGCATACATAACAATCTGCCAAACTGTTAACATTCGGATAGCTTTCATAGCGCGAAACAATAGCGCATCTTACAATGGAAGAGATAAGTATCCTCACAAAAATAAATTAAATAGAAAAGAGAAAATTTTCTTTGTGTCAGATGTCAAATTTGCGCACTGAATGTCCCATTCTATTGAGGCCTTCTTAAGGGCACTAAAGTTAACGGAACTGAGCAAAATCCCATTATGTTCATGTAATATGACAATAATGACACATTTTATTATGTTGGCTTAAGGGTCAAACATAATAGGCGAAAGTAAACTGCAGCTAATATCAGAACTGGATGAAAGGTTTCCTTAAGTTACTTCAAATGAACAAATTGGCCATAATAGGATTTTGAAAACGTATCCATCTGTCAAGTCAACTTGTCATTAGTTTTGTATACGCATTTGTTCTCAAAAATTATTTTCAATCGTGTTTGAAAAATGATTGAAAAAAATCAATTAAAAAGTCGCCGACGCTTGTCACTTCTATTGTTTTTTTCGCTTTTTCTAAACTTAAATGAAATGTATAGTCAAATAAGCTGTGTTCTTTGTAAAATTAACTTTTGTTAAAGAAATAAATTTACTTCTCAAAAAAAACCTCAAATAGCTATCAGTTTGTTAGCTGTCATATTTTCGTACGAAATGTGTTACTATTCGCACCGATGAACGAAAATGCGATGAAACTTCGCAATCCAGTATTATTGGCAGACTATGTGCCTGTTCACATTGGCGCGGGCAGGAAGATTGTCCGAAAGAGGGGGAACGCTTTTTATTGAAGTGGGGAAGAGAAGGGTTACTTTAGAAATGGATTCTCGAGTGCAACACATAGTTTTTTTCCATATCGTTCCATTTTTGACATATTTTTTCATTTTAGTTTTGATCGTTGATGAGAAAGGAAGTGTGAAGAATAGGAAAAAAGGTATGCTTCAGGCCAACTGCACAAATTTAGAAATTAAAAATGCTCCGATTCAAGTGTTCCACTTGTCAAAAAGTCTTTCAACCCCATGACAATGTGAACACGACGTTCATGGTGAGGACTTTCATCCCGTCGCCAATGTAAACGGACACTATTATGGTTCGCTTGTATTCGCACAATTAGGTACGTACACGTATAGATCCTTTCGCCAACTATGGATGTGCCTTAAGTCAACTTAGATGTCTTCAACCATGACTTAAAATATTAAACCTGTAATTCATTATGGTTACAATTGTTCTACACAGCTTATTTGATTAGTGCATTCGTGGTTCGATTCAACCAAAAAAGCTCGAATGAACTATCATTCGTATTTGCACAAATGATAAAATAAATATTTATATTTCATAATGATTGTTGGGAAACAAGTGTGAAATGAGGAGTGTACAAGTAATGATCCGAGGTTTCTACGAATTACTTTAGATACATTTTAAGAAGGAAAATGTAATAAACCAAGTGTATTTAAGCGGTGTAGGCTTATTGTATTGTATTGTCTGTCCTTTTAATTTATTTTTGTTCGTAATGCTTTTCCCTCAGTTTGTTTTGCGTAACCTACTTTAATATGGCAACGTATTACATTACATTAATTTAATTAAATGATGAAAATAATTACCGTATGATTTTCAATGACAATATCAAATGGCTGTATTTTTTGTCTGATTTTTATTTTTTTGTTTATTTATTTATTTTTTTTTTTTTATAAATGTATGAACATATATTTTTCCTCGCATTCATAAAAAATAATTTCTGTTTGTCTTTTATATTTGGTAGGAATAATGTGATAGGAAAGGAGATGATTTGAACATGAAAATAAATGGTGAGTAAGTTGTTTATTCTTTAATACGTTTCAAATTTGTGTAACACAAACCCTAAAAATTGGCATCACTGCATGTTAAAAAACTTACAAATTTATTTTTCTTTTGTTGCCTATATATTCATTTGTACTTTTCTTTCATTTATAAAATTTGTTGTCCTATTTACCCTATCTTCTTTAACGTAATGGCAAAATACGTTGTAATTTCAAATTCAATTTTCATGATCGTTCTAGAAAAAATTAAAACATGAAAAGAAGCAGCAACATTTAATTCATTCTTTAAGTCTCTATTTGGACATAATTGTGGTCTAAATATAAATAGAATAGGGTTTTAAGAAGTGCTGAAGTTAAGAAGTTTTGATCGTTGATGAGAAAGGAAGTGTGAAGAATAGGAAAAAAGGTATGCTTCAGGCCAACTGCACAAATTTAGAAATTAAAAATGCTCCGATTCAAGTGTTCCACTTGTCAAAAAGTCTTTCAACCCCATGACAATGTGAACACGACGTTCATGGTGAGGACTTTCATCCCGTCGCCAATGTAAACGGACACTATTATGGTTCGCTTGTATTCGCACAATTAGGTACGTACACGTATAGATCCTTTCGCCAACTATGGATGTGCCTTAAGTCAACTTAGATGTCTTCAACCATGACTTAAAATATTAAACCTGTAATTCATTATGGTTACAATTGTTCTACACAGCTTATTTGATTAGTGCATTCGTGGTTCGATTCAACCAAAAAAGCTCGAATGAACTATCATTCGTATTTGCACAAATGATAAAATAAATATTTATATTTCATAATGATTGTTGGGAAACAAGTGTGAAATGATTAGTGTACAAGTAATGATCCGAGGTTTCTACGAATTACTTTAGATACATTTTAAGAAGGAAAATGTAATAAACCAAGTGTATTTAAGCGGTGTAGGCTTATTGTATTGTATTGTCTGTCCTTTTAATTTATTTTTGTTCGTAATGCTTTTCCCTCAGTTTGTTTTGCGTAACCTACTTTAATATGGCAACGTATTACATTACATTAATTTAATTAAATGATGAAAATAATTACCGTATGATTTTCAATGACAATATCAAATGGCTGTATTTTTTGTCTGATTTTTATTTTTTTGTTTATTTATTTATTTATTTTTTTTTTATAAATGTATGAACATATATTTTTCCTCGCATTCATAAAAAATAATTTCTGTTTGTCTTTTATATTTGGTAGGAATAATTTGATAGAAAAGGAGATGATTTGAACATGAAAATAAATGGTGAGTAAGTTGTTTATTCTTTGATACATATTTTTTTTAGTACGTATCAAATTTGTGTAACACAAACCATAAAAATTGGCATCACTGCATGTTAAAAAAGTTACAAATTTATTTTTCTTTTGTTGCCTATATATTTATTTGTACTTTTCTTTCATTTATAAAATTTGTTGTCCTATCTTCTTTAACGTAATGGCAAAATATGATGTAATTTAAAATTCAATTTTCATGATCGTTCTAGAAAAAATTAAAACATGAAAGGAAGCAAGCAGCAAAATTTAATTCATTCTTTAAGTCTCTGTTTGGACATAATTGTGGTCTAAATATAAATAGAATAGGGTTTTAAGAAGTGCTGAAATACTGTTATTATTTTGATTTAATTGGTTGAATCAATAAGTTTTGATCACTTATTATTATTTTGGTAGCAATCCATGTCATTTAACATATTTGTTATATAACATATAAAAAATATCGTGAATCGCATTGAAATTTTTAATATATTATATATTACGGAATAATAACATATTTTCTTTTTGACAGTTTGGCTCTCATTCCTCTTTTGTATAATTAGTAGTTCTCATTTTTACTGACAGGCATATTAACCACCCTTCTTTTATGATATTCACTCACTAAACATGGATATGCCGTTATTATTTATTTCGAAGCATATATGTTAATATGTGAGCAATTGCAGAGATTCCTTAATAATTGTGATTTTTATATTGGCTTGTGAGTTTAGCTTTTTTTTAATTATAACGAGCACAAAGTCCTGAATTTAATGAGGTATCAAAATAATAGCACATCTGATGCTGAATGAATATTACTGATCTCGAGTTTGAAAAATTTCGAGCTCAAAGTTGTTGTAATATTTTTAATTTAGTAATAGATAAATTAAAGACAGTCGACTCTCTATAATTCGAAAAAATTCGAATTAACGAAAAATTGTCAAGTTGGTGCGAAGGACAAAAACGAAATATGTATGTACATATATACATATACAACATTAATTAGACACACTGAATTGCATATGTACAATTTGTACTTAAATTTTTTAGTTTGTAAAGAAATCAGTGATTTTTTTTTTTTGCTTCAATAACTTCCAGCGTCCTTGGTCAAGAGCATTGTCTAAAGCAACCAGTGCCGAGAATACCTCGTCGTTCAATTCTGTTCTTAGTAAATATTGACACAATGTACACAACAATGACTCTGCCTCCTTTGATGCGACGGGCGGATTGGTTCTCCTTCCGATTCTTCTTCATTTTCGCCTTCATTGTTCTTGCTTAAATTTGAAGCTGCCAGAATTTCATCGGCACATAGAGGACCCCAGACTTCTACACCATCGTCAATATACAAAAAATCATCGAAAGTTAGGAAGATTCATCAAAGTTAGGAAGAAGGTTCCATCCATCTTCCTGTTGCAATTGATTCACTGGCTCTGTAATAAATCCGCATTGAAACAGTTTGAGATCGTTGTCGATTTAACGTTTTTCCATGGTTTGCCAACCACGGCCATCGCTGTTAAAACATTTATGTTGGCCCTCTGTCCATTTTCAATGCTATCCAACACTATCATCACTACTTCTTTGCGGTACAAAGTTTTAAAATTCTGAGTCACTCCCTGGTCAAGGGGTTGCAATTTAGAGGTGGTGTTAGCCGGGAAAAATTTAAGATTCACATTACTGAGAACTGGCGGATTATCGTGAACTGTGCAATTATCCAGGAAAAGTGAAATTTTCCGCTTCTGCCGTTTCATGTCGATGTCTAGTTTCAAAAGCCATTCATTCAACAATCCACGCTTTTTTATTGGAGCGATAAAACGTAGGAAAGAATTTGATACCCTTGAAACATCTAGGGTTAACAGCTTTCCCTATCATAAGAGGTTAAATTTTTTGTGACCCGTCCATGTTTACTGTGAGTAATAATGTCAACCTTTCCTTGCTATGTTTGCCCCCATGACATTTTTCGTTTTTAAATGTCATCGTCCGATCAGGCCATTCAAACAGTAACATCAACACTCGCGCTTTCTCCACATATTTTTTTGAAAACTATGTTATGCCGTTTTTTTTTAAATTGAAGAGCCATCCTTCACTGGTGGTGAATCCTTCAATACCCAAATTAAAAGCGAATGACTTAGCTTTCTCCTTCAGCATGCTACATCCGACAGGTACGTTTTGTCCTCTGCATTGACTAAACCATTTCAATAAGCATTCTTCAAGAACGAAAAAAAAATCGAATTACTGAGAGGAAACTAGGTTTCGAAAAATGTTGTACTTAACGGGATCAAAGCAACTGGGTAAGGAACAGAGAACAAAAACCGAAAACGAAAAAAAAAATTCGAATTACTGAGAGGAAACTACCTACTGATTTCGAATTACAGCGTATTTGCTGACGGCTCGACTCGACAATCACTTCGAATTAACGAGCGTATCAAAACACATAGGTTTTTGTTCCATTTATCAAAGTTTTTTCAAGGGACCTCACAATCAGTTCGAGCTCATATTGGCACGGGCAGGAAGATTGTCCGAAAGAGAGGGAACGCTTTTTATTGAAGTGGGGAAAGGAAGGGTTACTTTAGAAATGGATTCTCGAGTGCAACACATAGTTTTTTTCCATATCGTTCCATTTTTGACATATTTTTTTATTTTAGTTTTGATCGTTGATAAGAAAGGAAGTGTGAAGAATAGGAAAAAAGGTATGTTTCAGGCCAACTGCACAAATTTAGAAATTAAAAATGCTCCGATTCAAGTGTTCCACTTGTCAAAAAGTCTTTCAACCCCATGACAATGTGAACACGACGTTCATGGTGAGGACTTTCATCCCGTCGCCAATGTAAACGGGCACTATTATGGTTCGCTTGTATTCGCACAATTAGGTACGTACACGTATAGATCCTTTCGCTAACTATGGATGTGCCTTAAGTCAACTTAGATGTCTTCAACCATGACTTAAAATATTAAACCTGTAATTCACTATGGTTACAATTGTTCTCCACAGCTTATTTGATTAGTGCATTCTAATTAATTGGTTCTACCTAGGTTCGATTCAACCAAAAAAGCTCGAATGCCGTTCAAGTATGCAAACATACATATGTAGCTTTGAAGTATCATTCGTATTGGCACAAATGATAAAATAAATATTTATATTTCATAATGATTGTTGGGAAACAAGTGTGAAATGAGGAGTGTACAAGTAATGATCCGGGGTTTCTACGAATTACTTTAGATAGATTTTAAGAAGGGAAATGTAATAAACCAAGTGTATTTAAGCGGTGTTAGGCTTATTGTATTGTATTGTCTGTCCTTTTAATTTATTTTTGTTCGTAATGCTTTTTTTCCCTCATTTGTTTTGCGTAACCTACTTTAATATGGCAACGCATTACATTACATTAATTTAATTAAATGATGAAAATAATTACCGTATGATTTTCAATGACAATATCAAATGGCGGTATTTTTTGTCTGATTTTTTTTTTTTTTTTGAAAAAATGTATGAACATATATATTCATTCTCTTTAGAAATTCTTTATTAATCCCGCTAACACCATTGATTACCCTAAAATCGATAACAGCTTCACTGTATTCGTTTTCGTTTATCATCTTAATATTTGTTTTGTTTGTACTCTTTTGAAATGCACACATTAATGTGACATTTTTTTTATATCGTTACTGGTCGCAATATGTATAGTTTCTGCATTTTAATTTTTTTTCGCAAGTATTTTGCCTGTGGTCTCCCATACAAATTTCCAGTTACACTCTCTGGCTTTGTTGTTAGTTTGTGTAAGTCGATTGTTTACAAAAATGACAGCATCTTTTTCGTTTTGTGTACTTTCGCCATTTCCAGTATTTTCCCTAATTTTATTCAGTGTGATATTGCGAATTATTTTAGTTTGTTTAATAACATTTGTTTTAAGTTTGTTCCTTGCAAAGGAGACAATAATCGTTGTTTTGTTTGGATTTTTTTTTTGTTCGGTGTATATCAGTGATATCAGAAATGTTTATGTCACAATTTATTGTTTTGCCCAAAGCTTGGAGAGTATCAATTAGGTTTTCATTCTGTGGTGGTGTAATGTTTTTAATTTCAATATCATTTTTCAGTAGTTGTTGTTCAAGAGTGTTTATTTTTGTAACGGTTAGTAACAGAAGACAACAAAACAGTAGATGTACCTTGACATAAGCCACATATTTGATGCAAAATATATAATAAGAGTTTGTAATTGAGCATTTCGAAGTTGTCCAACTTTTTGTAATTATAAAGCACAGGTGTTCATGTTGCTTACTATAGGTTTAGGAAAGAAACAATTTCGGTTTTTCAAGTAGATTATGCCGTTTTGCGAGGTATTAAATTGTACCTAGGGTACGAGGTATTAAACTTCGGGGTGGGAATTTGTTTAAAAAGAACTTTATGACCGCTAATAAAAAAAAAACTACGTAGTTGTACAGAGGGTGTTCAAAATATTAGGAACACTGCAAAAATTTCATTAAAAATATGAAAACAATGCCAGAACGAATTCGGGCCTTAAAAAAAGTTAAGTAAGGCGTGACAAAATATTAAAAGAAAAAAATTGTTTCCTCTATAAATAATGAATAAATATGATAAATCTTAAAACTATAAAGTTGAATTTTTTATTTCACGCCTCAACCCATACACCTCGCTAGTTAGTGTGGTTTTTGACCATCTGCCTTAAGATGGTTGAGTATACTCGTACATTCCATTTGTACGTGTCACCTAAGGTGAGGTCTTCTTCTACTGCTTTGTCCATTCGGGCAGAAAGCGAAGCCCCGTTAGATCGATATGCTTATGTCCGTTCATTCTACATGGCCTACCCATATCAGACCTTTATTTGACGAGTTCGTAGAGTTGACTGTTACATTTCGTTCTCCAAAGTTCTCTACGTAAATGAGACCAAACGAAGTGATTCAAAAAGCAGTCAAAACTATCAAGACTATCTTTATCTGGCGTGTGCGACTGCATCGAAAATTACGCGACTGGTGTTGGCTTGTGAATTTTTTACGATTTTCTTAGGTATTGTATGTTATAATGTATTACCACAGAAAATAAAGTTACATAGATATCGCATGCAGAGTAAAAAAATATGTCACTTTTTCAGGCGAAGGGGATTTACTACTACGTCCCAGTTTGATCGAACTCGTTCGAATCGTGTATAAGACATGATGTTCTTTCAAATTTGGTTGGAACCAAAGAACTGCATTTCGAACGCATGGTAGATGTATGCTCGTTCAAGCTGCGCACTCGAAACAAAAATTTTTGGGCAAACATGTATGAGACACGACATTATTTTTTCGAGTTTGTGCGGTAGTGTACTATTACTGATTTTTAATCTCGTGTATGTCTCGTCACGAATGAATGTTACCGAACGGATGGATGTCTCCATATGCATGAATTCATCGTGAGTGTATGGTATATTCGAGTGTTTCGAATATCTCTATTGTCTCGAGTGTGTTCAACCACCAGAACAAACGCAAATGCGTTAACTTTCATTCTTTATTGATAAGGAAAAAAATTCATAATTACAACATACAACAAAAACAAAAAACACAACATATGAAATGTAATATTGTTTTGTGTATGGACATGGGTAAGGGTATATTCGAGTGTCTGCAGTATCTCGATTGTTTCGAGTGTGTTCAACCCCCGAACAAACGATCATTATTTGCTAATACTGCACAAAATACCCGAACACTAGAATGCATGTATCTGCATGACTCGAATCCTTCAACCAACATGTATTTTTTAAATTCATGAATATTCCTTGCTGCTTAACGAAAGTGATTGCTTCAAACCAAATCTGAGTCATTGATCGGGTATACACAAATACAAAGTACCCGTTGCAGCTCCCTGGTTGGAACAACAAATTGCTTGTTGTTTTTGCTTTTTCCTCTTCGTGTTTTGTTTTTCATTATTTCGGTTTTTGTTTTCATGTACCTAGTGTGTTTGTTTTTGTATTTCAGATTCTGATTGTGATTAAATGGAGGGTGCTGGTTTATAGTGAGGTCCCAGTGCCTCTCACTCTTGGGATGTTGATTTATAGTGAGGTCCCGGTGCCTCTCACTCCTGGGGTGCTGGTTTATAGTGAAGTCCCCGTGCATCTCACTCTGGAGGAGGTCGTTCAATTTTGTGATTGTTTTCCTGACATAACTTGAATTTTTTGATTTTTACTGGTAATTCATTTTTTTTGATTTTCCAGGCACAATATTTTCGCAAGAGAATAAGAATTGCAAAGTAAAGAATTTCTTTGCGATGCTCAAAGCATTGGTTTTGCTTATCAAACCAGTTCGAGTCTCTAAAGGTTTGTTATTCTCATGCATTCCAAGGCCATTCTCTCCCTTATATTTCTAAGACAAGCTCTAAAAATTGTATGGTATACTTTGAAATGGAGCTTACAAATATTGAAAAATTCATCAGTTGGTGCTAAGAGACTTCCAAAATCACTATTTTATGAAAAATTCTTAGCGAAAATGAAAAATTCTGCCGGACATATTATTTGTATATGCCGGACATATTATATCTTCACTAAGTAATAAAACCCCGTTATTGGCTGTACCATTCCTTTTACATAAAAGTTCTTTGGAAGATTAGTAGACTCTTGCATTGGTCTTAAGTAAGACAAGAATTGTTTAAGTTCAGTATTGTAAAAGCTGGACTTCCGACCTGAACTCCACGCTTTAAAATATTCTTATCGTAATGAGACCCACTATCCATACAGTCGAAGGCATTATTCATTTTTAATGTAAACGCTTGTGTTGCTAGAGTGACTATTGAACTATTTTTTAGGCAATTAAGTTGATGGCAGTTTGTATCGATGCTGCCGTTGTCCTACTAAAGGTTTCTGTTGCCAAGCGAACAGTATTTTTTTCAAATGCATTTGAGGCTATGTGTGAACTTGTAAATTTCAAGCGTGTTTTTGCCACATTATCTCTTTCTAAATTGAATATTTCTCTGAAAACATCAAAGGAAACATTACCATCTGGATGTAGCATATCAGATTTGAGTAAAACATTACGCGTGGATTTTAATAAATGAGGAAAATCATAAAAACAAAATATTTGTTCATTATTGAAAATTGTAAAAGGCTTCTGTAGCACCTAATAATTGGAAAGCTTTCCTGTTGTTAGGTCCTTGGTCGCTAACTATAGCGCACATTTTCAGACCAAGTTCATGGCAAATTGTCAAATTATTTTCTAAAATAGACTTCACGTTAACCCCTTTGACAGAGTTTGCTGAAACAAAATAATTTAAAATACTTTTCCAGCTATCCAAGAGGCCGTTTACCATGAAAAAACCAAATTTCGTTGCTGTACAATCTTTTTCGATCTACTCCTTGATCTTTAAATCCATCAATTAAGTCATTTTTCATATTGTACGTGAGATTTGGACGAATTCTAATTTCATCAAATATCAGTACCATATTCCGTTCCCGTTGGCTTAATGATGCAAACTTTGCTTTCAGTCTATCTCGAAGAAATTTATAAGCGTTTTGAGATCTGTAAAAAATGTTTTGGAAATTCTCTTTCGGCAACATTATATTTTTTGAACTTGGACAGCACCATCAATATACCACAAAAAATGTTTGAATGCTCTGAAATATCAAGTACTTGAATTTGTGATGATAAACTAGTTGATATTTTGCTAGTTCGTAGAGCGTTATGCGTTTTAGTTCTAGAGCAAAGTTTTCTTCTCAAGCTTTGAATTCATTTTCTCCTCTTGTGAACTACTAGATGTCCTTCTCTGTTTTGTTAGCAAAAATGAAAGATTTTCTAAACTTAAGTCTATATTTAAATTACAATTTAGATTTGAGGAGGGAACAGCGTCCTTTTTAAGCATTTTTATGCCAATAAATTCCGAAGAAAAATGATTTTGACAAACAATATATTATCCTTCGCTCTTAAAATCGCATGCCTGCCTCCGCAAATTACTCAAAATTTAATTTTTTTCATTTGAAGGAGATGTAAAAATTTTCAGATCGGGGACTTTTTTTTCGATTTTTTATAAATCTAGTTCGACTTAACGCCAGACTTCGTTTTACGTGTATCACACATTGCTAAATATTTAAAAAGTATACTACTGAAAAAAATCGCTCAATCATACAGCAAAACAGCCAAACCCCTCGAAAGGTGGCGTCGAATGAAATTGAAAAATAAAATCGAACTAAAGCGACAATGGCGTCCTTCTCAAAATATATACATATGTATATAGGGTTGGGGTCACAATCTCAAAATCAAAAATCCAGAAAATACGAAAAATTATATGCGAGTCTTGCGTATTTCAAGTTTGGGATGGGAAACTCGCTTCGCTCGATAAAAGGATTTTAAACTTTTCTCCGCGGGGTTTAGCCGCTCACGAGACTTTGTCGCTCCGCTAAGGGTATGTCAACAACTGTCAGGCAGGCGCCTATAAGCCAGTCTGGGGGTTTTCGGGATTCTATCCGACTCCCATGTATATGTACGATGCGCCTCCTCAATAAATATATACACACGAACACACCACAGTGTAGCGATCCAGATAAACACCAGCGACACAGTCTCATTCGTATATGTCGTTTGCAGGATCGATTGAAACGTAAAACAAAATAAACGGTTGCAGCAAAACGAAATATAAAAAAAAATTAGTGTATATATCGAAGTTACAAGACACTGGAGGATGGTTGATATCCACGACTATATAACTTAAAATGGTTTCATACCGACTTGGTGAAACAACACTTAGGTTTGAGAATTTTATTGTCGTTGAAAAAGTGGTGATTTTTTATGTTCTGCATGCGATATCTATTTAACTTTATTATCTGTGGTATTACACACAGCGCCTTATGTTGCATAAACTCTTTTTTCTTGTCAAAGATCTGGGTGAGATTTTTTCGTATCTTTATGAAATAGCATTTTCCATCGCCATGTTCTGTATAAAAGAAATCAGAACGAGGCAAGATTTAAAAACTAATTAAATTCTATTATGAATGGTCTTTCAATCGATTTCTTTTTTTATTAGAGATTTACTTTTGTTTCCAGCAAAATAGTAAATACTTAAAATAATTTCATATTTTAATACAAATAATTATTTGTAAAGCACGTACGAACCACCCTTTAACACGACTTTGTGAATTTTTTGTTTTGGTGTAGTCGACATTATTTACCAAATCAGCAATTTTTAGTGATGATATTAATTGGTCCGTGTTTATGAATTTCTTTGATTTCGACATTCCAATTACTGATTGACCTTATAATAAGTGTCTTTATTGAAATAATAAAATAAATAAACTGATTACTATTTTATTGTATTATAAATGTACACGTGTATTTACTATACATTCACAGGTTTCAAAACGGACGGACAATTATTGGGTATACAGAGCTGCGGTGTCGACAGAGAATAATTGGGCCACTCGACTGCAAAAATAGTAGCAAATAGCGCTTGCTGTATATCGATATTGATACGAGTATTTAGCGAATTCCACTAAGCTGTGTAGATACGCGAGAGAAATACGGAGCATTGAATGTAATTATAATAACGGTTAGTAACAGAAGAAAACAAAACAGTAGATGTACCTTGACATAAGCCATAAAAAAAGCTAATAAAAAAAAACTACGTAGTTGTACAGAGGGTGTTCAAAATATTAGGAACACTGCAAAAATTTCATTAAAAATATGAAAACAATGCCAGAACGAATTCGGGCCTTAAAAAAAGTTAAGGGAGACGTGACAAAATATTAAAAGAAAAAAATTGTTTCCTCTATAAATAATGAATAAATATGATAAATCTTAAAACTATAAAGATGAATTTTTTATTTCATGCTCCAAAATCAAAATCCACAGCAATAAACAAAAACTATGTGAAAAAATGCAGTGTTCCTAATATTTTGAACACCCTCTGAATATGACTTACTTATACTACCTTTGGGCGATGATCTCGGCCTCAACCCATACACCTCGCTAGTTAGTGTGGTTTTTGACCATCTGCCTTAAGATGGTTGAGTATACTCGTACATTCCATTTGTACGTGTCACCTAAGGTGAGGTCTTCCTCTACTGCTTTGTCTATCCGGGCAGAAAGCGGAGACCCGTTAGATCGATATGCTTATGTCCGTTCATTCTACATGGCCTACCCATATCAGACCTTTATTTGACGAGTTCGTAGAGTAGACTGATACATTTCCTTCTCCAAAGTTCTCTACGTAAATGAGACCAAACGAAGTGATTCAAAAAGCAGTCAAAACTATCAAGACTATCTTTATCTGGCGTGTGCGACTGCATCGAAAATTACGCGACTGGTGTTGGCTTGCGAATTTTTTACGATTTTCTTAGGTATTGTATGATGTTAAATGTATTATCACAGAAAATAAAGTTACATAGATATCGCATGCAGAGTAAAAAAAATATGTCACTTTTTCAGGCGAAGGGGATTTACTACTACGTCCCAGTTTGATCGAACTCGTTCGAATCGTGTATAAGACATGATGTTCTTTCAAATTTGGTTGGAACAACAAATTGCTTGTTGTTTTTGCTTTTTCCTCTTCGTGTTTTGTTTTTCATTATTTCGGTTTTTGTTTTCATGTACCTAGTGTGTTTGTTTTTGTATTTCAGATTCTGATTGTGATTAAATGGAGGGTGCTGGTTTATAGTGAGGTCCCAGTGCCTCTCACTCCTGGGATGTTGATTTATAGTGAGGTCCCGGTGCCTCTCACTCCTGGGGTGCTGGTTTATAGTGAAGTCCCCGTGCATCTCACTCTGGAGGAGGTCGTTCAATTTTGTGATTGTTTTGCATTTGTTTTCCTGACATAACTTGAATTTTTTGATTTTTACTGGTAATTCTTTTTTTGGATTTTCCAAGCACAATATTTTCGCAAGAGAATAAGAAGTGCAAAGTAAAGAATTTCTTTGCGATCCTCAAAGCATTGGTTTTGCTTATCAAACCAGTTCGAGTCTCTAAAGATTTGTTATTCTCATGCATTCCAAGGCCATTCTCTCCCTTATCTTTCTAATATGCGGACAAGCTCTAAAAATTGTATGGTATACTTTGAAATGGAGCTTACAAATATTGAAAAATTCATCAGTTGGTGCTAAGAGACTTGAAAAATCACTATTTTATGAAAAATTCTTAGCGAAAATGAAAAATTCTGCCGGACATATTATTTGTATATGCCGGACATATTATATCTTCACTGAGTAATAAAACCCCGTTATTGGCTGTACCATTCCTTTTACATAAAAGTTCTTTGGAAGATTAGTAGACTCTTGCATTGGTCTTAAGTAAGACAAGAATTGTTTAAGTTCAGTATTGTAAAAGCTGGACTTCCGACCTGAACTCCACGCTTTAAAATATTCTTATCGTAATGAGACCCACTATCCATACAGTCGAAGGCATTATTCATTTTTAATGTAAACGCTTGTGTTGCTAGAGTGACTATTGAACTATTTTTTAGGCAATTAAGTTGATGGCAGTTTGTATCGATGCTGCCGTTGTCCTACTAAAGGTTTCTGTTGCCAAGCGAACAGTATTTTTTTCAAATGCATTTGAGGCTATGTGTGAACTTGTAAATTTCAAGCGTGTTTTTGCCACATTATCTCTTTCTAAATTGAATATTTCTCTGAAAACATCAAAGGAAACATTACCATCTGGATGTAGCATATCAGACTTGAGTAAAACATTACGCGTGGATTTTAATAAATGAGGAAAATCATAAAAACAAAATATTTGTTCATTATTGAAAATTGTAAAAGGCTTTTCTTCTGTAGCACCTAATAATTGGTAAGCTTTCCTGTTGTTAGGTCCTTGGTCGCTAACTATAGCGCACATTTTCAGACCAAGTTCATGGCAAATTGTCAAATTATTTTCTAAAATAGACTTCACGTTAACCCCTTTGACAGAGTTTGCTGAAACAAAATAATTTAAAATACTTTTCCAGCTATCCAAGAGGCCGTTTACCATGAAAAAACCAAATTTCGTTGCTGTACAATCTTTTTCGATCTACTCCTTGATCTTTAAATCCATCAATTAAGTCATTTTTCATATTGTACGTGAGATTTGGACGAATTCTAATTTCATCAAATATCAGTACCATATTCCGTTCCCGTTGGCTTAATGATGCAAACTTTGCTTTCAGTCTATCTCGAAGAAATTTATAAGCGTTTTGAGATCTGTAAAAAATGTTTTGGAAATTCTCTTTCGGCAACATTATATTTTTTGAACTTGGACAGCACCATCAATATACCACAAAAAATGTTTGAATGCTCTGAAATATCAAGTACTTGAATTTGTGATGATAAACTAGTTGATATTTTGCTAGTTCGTAGAGCGTTATGCGTTTTAGTTCTAGAGCAAAGTTTTCTTCTCAAGCTTTGAATTCATTTTCTCCTCTTGTGAACTACTAGATGTCCTTCTCTGTTTTGTTAGCAAAAACGAAAGATTTTCTAAACTTAAGTCTATATTTAAATTACAATTTAGATTTGAGGAGGGAACAGCGTCCTTTTTAAGCATTTTTATGCCAATAAGTTCCGAAGAAAAATGATTTTGACAAACAATATATTATCCTTCGCTCTTAAAATCGCATGCCTGCCTCCGCAAATTACTCAAAATTTAATTTATTCATTTGAAGGAGATGTAAAAATTTTCAGATCGGGGACATTTTTTTCGATTTTTTATAAATCTAGTTCGACTTAACGCCAGACTTCGTTTTACGTGTATCACACATTGCTAAATATTTAAAAAGTATGCTACTGAAAAAAATCGCTCAATCATACAGCAAAACAGCAAAACAGCAAAACAGCCAAACCCCTCGAAAGGTGACGTCGAATGAAATTGAAAAATAAAATCGAACTAAAGCGACAATGGCGTCCTTCTCAAAATATATACATATGTATATGGGGTTGGGGTCACAATCTCAAAATCAAAAATCCAGAAAATACGAAAAATTATACGCGAGTCTTGCGTATTTCAAGTTTGGGATGGGAAACTCGCTTCGCTCGATAAATGGATTTTAAACTTTTCTCCGCGGGGTTTAGCCGCTCACGAGACTTTGTCGCTCCGCTAAGGGTATGTCAACAACTGTCAGGCAGGCGCCTATAAGCCAGTCTGGGGGTTTTCGGGATTCTATCCGACTCCCATGTATATGTACGATGCGCCTCCTCAATAAATATATACACACGAACACACCACAGTGTAGCGATCCAGATAAACACCAGCGACACAGTCTCATTCGTATATGTCGTTTGCAGGATCGATTGAAACGTAAAACAAAATAAACGGTTGCAGCAAAACGAAATATAAAAAAAAATTAGTGTATATATCGAAGTTACAAGACACTGGAGGATGGCTGATATCCACGACTATATAACTTAAAATGGTTTCATACCGACTTGGTGAAACAACACTTAGGTTTGAGAATTTTATTGTCGTTGAAAAAGTGGTGATTTTTTATGTTCTGCATGCGATATCTATTTAACTTTATTATCTGTGGTATTACACACAGCGCCTTATGTTGCATAAACTCTTTTTTCTTGTCAAAGATCTGGGTGAGATTTTTTCGTATCTTTATGAAATAGCATTTTCCATCGCCATGTTCTGTATAAAAGAAATCAGAACGAGGCAAGATTTAAAAACTAATTAAATTCTATTATGAATGGTCTTTCAATCGATTTCTTTTTTTATTAGAGATTTACTTTTGTTTCCAGCAAAATAGTAAATACTTAAAATAATTTCATATTTTAATACAAATAATTATTTGTAAAGCACGTACAAACCACCCTTTAACACGACTTTGTGAATTTTTTGTTTTGGTGTAGTCGACATTATTTACCAAATCAGCAATTTTTAGTGATGATATTAATTGGTCCGTGTTTATGAATTTCTTTGATTTCGACATTCCAATTACTGATTGACCTTATAATAAGTGTCTTTATTGAAATAATAAAATAAATAAACTGATTACTATTTTATTGTATTATAAATGTACACGTGTATTTACTATACATTCACAGGTTTCAAAACGGACGGACAATTATTGGGTATACAGAGCTGCGGTGTCGACAGAGAATAATTGGGCCACTCGACTGCAAAAATAGTAGCAAATAGCGCTTGCTGTATATCGATATTGATACGAGTATTTAGCGAATTCCACTAAGCTGTGTAGATACGCGAGAGAAATACGGAGCATTGAATGTAATTATAATAACGGTTAGTAACAGAAGAAAACAAAACAGTAGATGTACCTTGACATAAGCCATAAAAAAAGCTAATAAAAAAAAACTACGTAGTTGTACAGAGGGTGTTCAAAATATTAGGAACACTGCAAAAATTTCATTAAAAATATGAAAACAATGCCAGAACGAATTCGGGCCTTAAAAAAAGTTAAGAGAGACGTGACAAAATATTAAAAGAAAAAAATTGTTTCCTCTATAAATAATGAATAAATATGATAAATCTTAAAACTATAAAGTTGAATTTTTTATTTCATGCTCCAAAATCAAAATCCACAGCAATAAACAAAAACTATGTGAAAAAATGCAGTGTTCCTAATATTTTGAACACCCTCTGAATATGACTTACTTATACTACCTTTGGGCGATGATCTCGGCCTCAACCCATACACCTCGCTAGTTAGTGTGGTTTTTGACCATCTGCCTTAAGATGGTTGAGTATACTCGTACATTCCATTTGTACGTGTCACCTAAGGTGAGGTCTTCCTCTACTGCTTTGTCTATCCGGGCAGAAAGCGGAGACCCGTTAGATCGATATGCTTATGTCCGTTCATTCTACATGGCCTACCCATATCAGACCTTTATTTGACGAGTTCGTAGAGTAGACTGATACATTTCCTTCTCCAAAGTTCTCTACGTAAATGAGACCAAACGAAGTGATTCAAAAAGCAGTCAAAACTATCAAGACTATCTTTATCTGGCGTGTGCGACTGCATCGAAAATTACGCGACTGGTGTTGGCTTGTGAATTTTTTACGATTTTCTTAGGTATTGTATGATGTTAAATGTATTATCACAGAAAATAAAGTTACATAGATATCGCATGCAGAGTAAAAAAAATATGTCACTTTTTCAGGCGAAGGGGATTTACTACTACGTCCCAGTTTGATCGAACTCGTTCGAATCGTGTATAAGACATGATGTTCTTTCAAATTTGGTTGGAACAACAAATTGCTTGTTGTTTTTGCTTTTTCCTCTTCGTGTTTTGTTTTTCATTATTTCGGTTTTTGTTTTCATGTACCTAGTGTGTTTGTTTTTGTATTTCAGATTCTGATTGTGATTAAATGGAGGGTGCTGGTTTATAGTGAGGTCCCAGTGCCTCTCACTCCTGGGATGTTGATTTATAGTGAGGTCCCGGTGCCTCTCACTCCTGGGGTGCTGGTTTATAGTGAAGTCCCCGTGCATCTCACTCTGGAGGAGGTCGTTCAATTTTGTGATTGTTTTGCATTTGTTTTCCTGACATAACTTGAATTTTTTGATTTTTACTGGTAATTCTTTTTTTGGATTTTCCAAGCACAATATTTTCGCAAGAGAATAAGAAGTGCAAAGTAAAGAATTTCTTTGCGATCCTCAAAGCATTGGTTTTGCTTATCAAACCAGTTCGAGTCTCTAAAGATTTGTTATTCTCATGCATTCCAAGGCCATTCTCTCCCTTATCTTTCTAATATGCGGACAAGCTCTAAAAATTGTATGGTATACTTTGAAATGGAGCTTACAAATATTGAAAAATTCATCAGTTGGTGCTAAGAGACTTGAAAAATCACTATTTTATGAAAAATTCTTAGCGAAAATGAAAAATTCTGCCGGACATATTATTTGTATATGCCGGACATATTATATCTTCACTGAGTAATAAAACCCCGTTATTGGCTGTACCATTCCTTTTACATAAAAGTTCTTTGGAAGATTAGTAGACTCTTGCATTGGTCTTAAGTAAGACAAGAATTGTTTAAGTTCAGTATTGTAAAAGCTGGACTTCCGACCTGAACTCCACGCTTTAAAATATTCTTATCGTAATGAGACCCACTATCCATACAGTCGAAGGCATTATTCATTTTTAATGTAAACGCTTGTGTTGCTAGAGTGACTATTGAACTATTTTTTAGGCAATTAAGTTGATGGCAGTTTGTATCGATGCTGCCGTTGTCCTACTAAAGGTTTCTGTTGCCAAGCGAACAGTATTTTTTTCAAATGCATTTGAGGCTATGTGTGAACTTGTAAATTTCAAGCGTGTTTTTGCCACATTATCTCTTTCTAAATTGAATATTTCTCTGAAAACATCAAAGGAAACATTACCATCTGGATGTAGCATATCAGACTTGAGTAAAACATTACGCGTGGATTTTAATAAATGAGGAAAATCATAAAAACAAAATATTTGTTCATTATTGAAAATTGTAAAAGGCTTTTCTTCTGTAGCACCTAATAATTGGTAAGCTTTCCTGTTGTTAGGTCCTTGGTCGCTAACTATAGCGCACATTTTCAGACCAAGTTCATGGCAAATTGTCAAATTATTTTCTAAAATAGACTTCACGTTAACCCCTTTGACAGAGTTTGCTGAAACAAAATAATTTAAAATACTTTTCCAGCTATCCAAGAGGCCGTTTACCATGAAAAAACCAAATTTCGTTGCTGTACAATCTTTTTCGATCTACTCCTTGATCTTTAAATCCATCAATTAAGTCATTTTTCATATTGTACGTGAGATTTGGACGAATTCTAATTTCATCAAATATCAGTACCATATTCCGTTCCCGTTGGCTTAATGATGCAAACTTTGCTTTCAGTCTATCTCGAAGAAATTTATAAGCGTTTTGAGATCTGTAAAAAATGTTTTGGAAATTCTCTTTCGGCAACATTATATTTTTTGAACTTGGACAGCACCATCAATATACCACAAAAAATGTTTGAATGCTCTGAAATATCAAGTACTTGAATTTGTGATGATAAACTAGTTGATATTTTGCTAGTTCGTAGAGCGTTATGCGTTTTAGTTCTAGAGCAAAGTTTTCTTCTCAAGCTTTGAATTCATTTTCTCCTCTTGTGAACTACTAGATGTCCTTCTCTGTTTTGTTAGCAAAAACGAAAGATTTTCTAAACTTAAGTCTATATTTAAATTACAATTTAGATTTGAGGAGGGAACAGCGTCCTTTTTAAGCATTTTTATGCCAATAAGTTCCGAAGAAAAATGATTTTGACAAACAATATATTATCCTTCGCTCTTAAAATCGCATGCCTGCCTCCGCAAATTACTCAAAATTTAATTTATTCATTTGAAGGAGATGTAAAAATTTTCAGATCGGGGACATTTTTTTCGATTTTTTATAAATCTAGTTCGACTTAACGCCAGACTTCGTTTTACGTGTATCACACATTGCTAAATATTTAAAAAGTATGCTACTGAAAAAAATCGCTCAATCATACAGCAAAACAGCAAAACAGCAAAACAGCCAAACCCCTCGAAAGGTGACGTCGAATGAAATTGAAAAATAAAATCGAACTAAAGCGACAATGGCGTCCTTCTCAAAATATATACATATGTATATGGGGTTGGGGTCACAATCTCAAAATCAAAAATCCAGAAAACCAAAAATCCAGAAAATACGAAAAATTATACGCGAGTCTTGCGTATTTCAAGTTTGGGATGGGAAACTCGCTTCGCTCGATAAATGGATTTTAAACTTTTCTCCGCGGGGTTTAGCCGCTCACGAGACTTTGTCGCTCCGCTAAGGGTATGTCAACAACTGTCAGGCAGGCGCCTATAAGCCAGTCTGGGGGTTTTCGGGATTCTATCCGACTCCCATGTATATGTACGATGCGCCTCCTCAATAAATATATACACACGAACACACCACAGTGTAGCGATCCAGATAAACACCAGCGACACAGTCTCATTCGTATATGTCGTTTGCAGGATCGATTGAAACGTAAAACAAAATAAACGGTTGCAGCAAAACGAAATATAAAAAAAAATTAGTGTATATATCGAAGTTACAAGACACTGGAGGATGGTTGATATCCACGACTATATAACTTAAAATGGTTTCATACCGACTTGGTGAAACAACACTTAGGTTTGAGAATTTTATTGTCGTTGAAAAAGTGGTGATTTTTTATGTTCTGCATGCGATATCTATTTAACTTTATTATCTGTGGTATTACACACAGCGCCTTATGTTGCATAAACTCTTTTTTCTTGTCAAAGATCTGGGTGAGATTTTTTCGTATCTTTATGAAATAGCATTTTCCATCGCCATGTTCTGTATAAAAGAAATCAGAACGAGGCAAGATTTAAAAACTAATTAAATTCTATTATGAATGGTCTTTCAATCGATTTCTTTTTTTATTAGAGATTTACTTTTGTTTCCAGCAAAATAGTAAATACTTAAAATAATTTCATATTTTAATACAAATAATTATTTGTAAAGCACGTACAAACCACCCTTTAACACGACTTTGTGAATTTTTTGTTTTGGTGTAGTCGACATTATTTACCAAATCAGCAATTTTTAGTGATGATATTAATTGGTCCGTGTTTATGAATTTCTTTGATTTCGACATTCCAATTACTGATTGACCTTATAATAAGTGTCTTTATTGAAATAATAAAATAAATAAACTGATTACTATTTTATTGTATTATAAATGTACACGTGTATTTACTATACATTCACAGGTTTCAAAACGGACGGACAATTATTGGGTATACAGAGCTGCGGTGTCGACAGAGAATAATTGGGCCACTCGACTGCAAAAATAGTAGCAAATAGCGCTTGCTGTATATCGATATTGATACGAGTATTTAGCGAATTCCACTAAGCTGTGTAGATACGCGAGAGAAATACGGAGCATTGAATGTAATTATAATAACGGTTAGTAACAGAAGAAAACAAAACAGTAGATGTACCTTGACATAAGCCATAAAAAAAGCTAATAAAAAAAAACTACGTAGTTGTACAGAGGGTGTTCAAAATATTAGGAACACTGCAAAAATTTCATTAAAAATATGAAAACAATGCCAGAACGAATTCGGGCCTTAAAAAAAGTTAAGAGAGACGTGACAAAATATTAAAAGAAAAAAATTGTTTCCTCTATAAATAATGAATAAATATGATAAATCTTAAAACTATAAAGTTGAATTTTTTATTTCATGCTCCAAAATCAAAATCCACAGCAATAAACAAAAACTATGTGAAAAAATGCAGTGTTCCTAATATTTTGAACACCCTCTGAATATGACTTACTTATACTACCTTTGGGCGATGATCTCGGCCTCAACCCATACACCTCGCTAGTTAGTGTGGTTTTTGACCATCTGCCTTAAGATGGTTGAGTATACTCGTACATTCCATTTGTACGTGTCACCTAAGGTGAGGTCTTCCTCTACTGCTTTGTCTATCCGGGCAGAAAGCGGAGACCCGTTAGATCGATATGCTTATGTCCGTTCATTCTACATGGCCTACCCATATCAGACCTTTATTTGACGAGTTCGTAGAGTAGACTGATACATTTCCTTCTCCAAAGTTCTCTACGTAAATGAGACCAAACGAAGTGATTCAAAAAGCAGTCAAAACTATCAAGACTATCTTTATCTGGCGTGTGCGACTGCATCGAAAATTACGCGACTGGTGTTGGCTTGTGAATTTTTTACGATTTTCTTAGGTATTGTATGATGTTAAATGTATTATCACAGAAAATAAAGTTACATAGATATCGCATGCAGAGTAAAAAAAATATGTCACTTTTTCAGGCGAAGGGGATTTACTACTACGTCCCAGTTTGATCGAACTCGTTCGAATCGTGTATAAGACATGATGTTCTTTCAAATTTGGTTGGAACAACAAATTGCTTGTTGTTTTTGCTTTTTCCTCTTCGTGTTTTGTTTTTCATTATTTCGGTTTTTGTTTTCATGTACCTAGTGTGTTTGTTTTTGTATTTCAGATTCTGATTGTGATTAAATGGAGGGTGCTGGTTTATAGTGAGGTCCCAGTGCCTCTCACTCCTGGGATGTTGATTTATAGTGAGGTCCCGGTGCCTCTCACTCCTGGGGTGCTGGTTTATAGTGAAGTCCCCGTGCATCTCACTCTGGAGGAGGTCGTTCAATTTTGTGATTGTTTTGCATTTGTTTTCCTGACATAACTTGAATTTTTTGATTTTTACTGGTAATTCTTTTTTTGGATTTTCCAAGCACAATATTTTCGCAAGAGATTAAGAAGTGCAAAGTAAAGAATTTCTTTGCGATCCTCAAAGCATTGGTTTTGCTTATCAAACCAGTTCGAGTCTCTAAAGATTTGTTATTCTCATGCATTCCAAGGCCATTCTCTCCCTTATCTTTCTAATATGCGGACAAGCTCTAAAAATTGTATGGTATACTTTGAAATGGAGCTTACAAATATTGAAAAATTCATCAGTTGGTGCTAAGAGACTTGAAAAATCACTATTTTATGAAAAATTCTTAGCGAAAATGAAAAATTCTGCCGGACATATTATTTGTATATGCCGGACATATTATATCTTCACTGAGTAATAAAACCCCGTTATTGGCTGTACCATTCCTTTTACATAAAAGTTCTTTGGAAGATTAGTAGACTCTTGCATTGGTCTTAAGTAAGACAAGAATTGTTTAAGTTCAGTATTGTAAAAGCTGGACTTCCGACCTGAACTCCACGCTTTAAAATATTCTTATCGTAATGAGACCCACTATCCATACAGTCGAAGGCATTATTCATTTTTAATGTAAACGCTTGTGTTGCTAGAGTGACTATTGAACTATTTTTTAGGCAATTAAGTTGATGGCAGTTTGTATCGATGCTGCCGTTGTCCTACTAAAGGTTTCTGTTGCCAAGCGAACAGTATTTTTTTCAAATGCATTTGAGGCTATGTGTGAACTTGTAAATTTCAAGCGTGTTTTTGCCACATTATCTCTTTCTAAATTGAATATTTCTCTGAAAACATCAAAGGAAACATTACCATCTGGATGTAGCATATCAGACTTGAGTAAAACATTACGCGTGGATTTTAATAAATGAGGAAAATCATAAAAACAAAATATTTGTTCATTATTGAAAATTGTAAAAGGCTTTTCTTCTGTAGCACCTAATAATTGGTAAGCTTTCCTGTTGTTAGGTCCTTGGTCGCTAACTATAGCGCACATTTTCAGACCAAGTTCATGGCAAATTGTCAAATTATTTTCTAAAATAGACTTCACGTTAACCCCTTTGACAGAGTTTGCTGAAACAAAATAATTTAAAATACTTTTCCAGCTATCCAAGAGGCCGTTTACCATGAAAAAACCAAATTTCGTTGCTGTACAATCTTTTTCGATCTACTCCTTGATCTTTAAATCCATCAATTAAGTCATTTTTCATATTGTACGTGAGATTTGGACGAATTCTAATTTCATCAAATATCAGTACCATATTCCGTTCCCGTTGGCTTAATGATGCAAACTTTGCTTTCAGTCTATCTCGAAGAAATTTATAAGCGTTTTGAGATCTGTAAAAAATGTTTTGGAAATTCTCTTTCGGCAACATTATATTTTTTGAACTTGGACAGCACCATCAATATACCACAAAAAATGTTTGAATGCTCTGAAATATCAAGTACTTGAATTTGTGATGATAAACTAGTTGATATTTTGCTAGTTCGTAGAGCGTTATGCGTTTTAGTTCTAGAGCAAAGTTTTCTTCTCAAGCTTTGAATTCATTTTCTCCTCTTGTGAACTACTAGATGTCCTTCTCTGTTTTGTTAGCAAAAACGAAAGATTTTCTAAACTTAAGTCTATATTTAAATTACAATTTAGATTTGAGGAGGGAACAGCGTCCTTTTTAAGCATTTTTATGCCAATAAGTTCCGAAGAAAAATGATTTTGACAAACAATATATTATCCTTCGCTCTTAAAATCGCATGCCTGCCTCCGCAAATTACTCAAAATTTAATTTATTCATTTGAAGGAGATGTAAAAATTTTCAGATCGGGGACATTTTTTTCGATTTTTTATAAATCTAGTTCGACTTAACGCCAGACTTCGTTTTACGTGTATCACACATTGCTAAATATTTAAAAAGTATGCTACTGAAAAAAATCGCTCAATCATACAGCAAAACAGCAAAACAGCAAAACAGCCAAACCCCTCGAAAGGTGACGTCGAATGAAATTGAAAAATAAAATCGAACTAAAGCGACAATGGCGTCCTTCTCAAAATATATACATATGTATATGGGGTTGGGGTCACAATCTCAAAATCAAAAATCCAGAAAACCAAAAATCCAGAAAATACGAAAAATTATACGCGAGTCTTGCGTATTTCAAGTTTGGGATGGGAAACTCGCTTCGCTCGATAAATGGATTTTAAACTTTTCTCCGCGGGGTTTAGCCGCTCACGAGACTTTGTCGCTCCGCTAAGGGTATGTCAACAACTGTCAGGCAGGCGCCTATAAGCCAGTCTGGGGGTTTTCGGGATTCTATCCGACTCCCATGTATATGTACGATGCGCCTCCTCAATAAATATATACACACGAACACACCACAGTGTAGCGATCCAGATAAACACCAGCGACACAGTCTCATTCGTATATGTCGTTTGCAGGATCGATTGAAAAGTAAAACAAAATAAACGGTTGCAGCAAAACGAAATATAAAAAAAAATTAGTGTATATATCGAAGTTACAAGACACTGGAGGATGGTTGATATCCACGACTATATAACTTAAAATGGTTTCATACCGACTTGGTGAAACAACACTTAGGTTTGAGAATTTTATTGTCGTTGAAAAAGTGGTGATTTTTTATGTTCTGCATGCGATATCTATTTAACTTTATTATCTGTGGTATTACACACAGCGCCTTATGTTGCATAAACTCTTTTTTCTTGTCAAAGATCTGGGTGAGATTTTTTCGTATCTTTATGAAATAGCATTTTCCATCGCCATGTTCTGTATAAAAGAAATCAGAACGAGGCAAGATTTAAAAACTAATTAAATTCTATTATGAATGGTCTTTCAATCGATTTCTTTTTTTATTAGAGATTTACTTTTGTTTCCAGCAAAATAGTAAATACTTAAAATAATTTCATATTTTAATACAAATAATTATTTGTAAAGCACGTACGAACCACCCTTTAACACGACTTTGTGAATTTTTTGTTTTGGTGTAGTCGACATTATTTACCAAATCAGCAATTTTTAGTGATGATATTAATTGGTCCGTGTTTATGAATTTCTTTGATTTCGACATTCCAATTACTGATTGACCTTATAATAAGTGTCTTTATTGAAATAATAAAATAAATAAACTGATTACTATTTTATTGTATTATAAATGTACACGTGTATTTACTATACATTCACAGGTTTCAAAACGGACGGACAATTATTGGGTATACAGAGCTGCGGTGTCGACAGAGAATAATTGGGCCACTCGACTGCAAAAATAGTAGCAAATAGCGCTTGCTGTATATCGATATTGATACGAGTATTTAGCGAATTCCACTAAGCTGTGTAGATACGCGAGAGAAATACGGAGCATTGAATGTAATTATAATAACGGTTAGTAACAGAAGAAAACAAAACAGTAGATGTACCTTGACATAAGCCATAAAAAAAGCTAATAAAAAAAAACTACGTAGTTGTACAGAGGGTGTTCAAAATATTAGGAACACTGCAAAAATTTCATTAAAAATATGAAAACAATGCCAGAACGAATTCGGGCCTTAAAAAAAGTTAAGGGAGACGTGACAAAATATTAAAAGAAAAAAATTGTTTCCTCTATAAATAATGAATAAATATGATAAATCTTAAAACTATAAAGATGAATTTTTTATTTCATGCTCCAAAATCAAAATCCACAGCAATAAACAAAAACTATGTGAAAAAATGCAGTGTTCCTAATATTTTGAACACCCTCTGAATATGACTTACTTATACTACCTTTGGGCGATGATCTCGGCCTCAACCCATACACCTCGCTAGTTAGTGTGGTTTTTGACCATCTGCCTTAAGATGGTTGAGTATACTCGTACATTCCATTTGTACGTGTCACCTAAGGTGAGGTCTTCCTCTACTGCTTTGTCTATCCGGGCAGAAAGCGGAGACCCGTTAGATCGATATGCTTATGTCCGTTCATTCTACATGGCCTACCCATATCAGACCTTTATTTGACGAGTTCGTAGAGTAGACTGATACATTTCCTTCTCCAAAGTTCTCTACGTAAATGAGACCAAACGAAGTGATTCAAAAAGCAGTCAAAACTATCAAGACTATCTTTATCTGGCGTGTGCGACTGCATCGAAAATTACGCGACTGGTGTTGGCTTGTGAATTTTTTACGATTTTCTTAGGTATTGTATGATGTTAAATGTATTATCACAGAAAATAAAGTTACATAGATATCGCATGCAGAGTAAAAAAAATATGTCACTTTTTCAGGCGAAGGGGATTTACTACTACGTCCCAGTTTGATCGAACTCGTTCGAATCGTGTATAAGACATGATGTTCTTTCAAATTTGGTTGGAACAACAAATTGCTTGTTGTTTTTGCTTTTTCCTCTTCGTGTTTTGTTTTTCATTATTTCGGTTTTTGTTTTCATGTACCTAGTGTGTTTGTTTTTGTATTTCAGATTCTGATTGTGATTAAATGGAGGGTGCTGGTTTATAGTGAGGTCCCAGTGCCTCTCACTCCTGGGATGTTGATTTATAGTGAGGTCCCGGTGCCTCTCACTCCTGGGGTGCTGGTTTATAGTGAAGTCCCCGTGCATCTCACTCTGGAGGAGGTCGTTCAATTTTGTGATTGTTTTGCATTTGTTTTCCTGACATAACTTGAATTTTTTGATTTTTACTGGTAATTCTTTTTTTGGATTTTCCAAGCACAATATTTTCGCAAGAGAATAAGAAGTGCAAAGTAAAGAATTTCTTTGCGATCCTCAAAGCATTGGTTTTGCTTATCAAACCAGTTCGAGTCTCTAAAGATTTGTTATTCTCATGCATTCCAAGGCCATTCTCTCCCTTATATTTCTAATATGCGGACAAGCTCTAAAAATTGTATGGTATACTTTGAAATGGAGCTTACAAATATTGAAAAATTCATCAGTTGGTGCTAAGAGACTTCCAAAATCACTATTTTATGAAAAATTCTTAGCGAAAATGAAAAATTCTGCCGGACATATTATTTGTATATGCCGGACATATTATATCTTCACTGAGTAATAAAACCCCGTTATTGTCTGTACCATTCCTTTTACACAAAAGTTCTTTGGAAAATTAGTAGACTCTTGCATTGGTCTTAAGTAAGACAAGAATTGTTTAAGTTCAGTATTGTAAAAGCTGGAATATTTAATATATTTTTATATTAATATAAAATATTTTTATCGTAATGAGACCCACTATCCATACAGTCGAAGGCATTATTCATTTTTAATGTAAACGCTTGTGTTGCTAGAGCGACTATTGAACTATTTTTTAGGCAATTAAGTTGATGGCAGTTTGTATTGATGCTGCCGTTGTCCTACTAAAGGTTTCTGTTGCCAAGCGAACAGTATTTTTTTCAAATGCATTTGAGGCTATGTGTGAACTTGTAAATTTCAAGCGTGTTTTAGCCACATTATCTCTTTCTAAATTGAATATTTCTCTGAAAACATCAAAGGAAACATTACCATCTGGATGTAGCATATCAGATTTGAGTAAAACATTACGCGTGGATTTTAATAAATGAGGAAAATCATAAAAACAAAATATTTGTTCATTATTGAAAATTGTAAAAGGCTTTTCTTCTGTAGCACCTAATAATTGGAAAGCTTTCCTGTTGTTAGGTCCTTGGTCGTTAACTATAGCGCACACTTTCAGACCAAGTTCTTGGCAAATTGTCAAATTATTTTCTAAAATAGACTTTAGGTTAACCCCTTTGGCAGAGTTTGCTGAAACAAAATAATTTAAAATACTTTTCCAGCTATCAAAGAGGCCGTTTACCATGAAAAAAACAAATTTCCTTGCCGTACAATCTTTTTCGATCTACTCCTTGATCTTTAAATCCATCAATTAAGTCATTTTTCATATTGTACGTAAGATTTGGACGAATTCTAATTTCATCAAATATCAGTACCATATTCCGTTCCCGTTGGCTTAATGATGCAAACTTTGCTTTCAGTCTATCTCGAAGAAATTTATAAGCGTTTTGAGATCTGTAAAAAATGTTTTGGAAATTCTCTTTCGGCAACATTATATTTTTTGAACTTGGACAGCACCATCAATATACCACAAAAAATGTTTGAATGCTCTGAAATATCAAGTACTTGAATTTGTGATGATAAACTAGTTGATATTTTGCTAGTTCGTAGAGCGTTATGCGGTTTAGTTCTAGAGCAAAGTTTTCTTCTCAAGCTTTGAATTCATTTTCTCCTCTTGTGAACTACTAGATGTCCTTCTCTGTTTTGTTAGCAAAAATGAAAGATTTTCTAAACTTAAGTCTATATTTAAATTACAATTTAGATTTGAGGAGGGAACAGCGTCCTTTTTAAGCATTTTTATGCCAATAAATTCCGAAGAAAAATGATTTTGACAAACAATATATTATCCTTCGCTCTTAAAATCGCATGCCTGCCTCCGCAAATTACTCAAAATTTAATTTTTTTCATTTGAAGGAGATGTAAAAATTTTCAGATCGGGGACATTTTTTTCGATTTTTTATAAATCTAGTTCGACTTAACGCCAGACTTCGTTTTACGTGTATCACACATTGCTAAATATTTAAAAAGTATACTACTGAAAAAAATCGCTCAATCATACAGCAAAACAGCCAAACCCCTCGAAAGGTGGCGTCGAATGAAATTGAAAAATAAAATCGAACTAAAGCGACAATGGCGTCCTTCTCAAAATATATACATATGTATATGGGGTTGGGGTCACAATCTCAAAATCAAAAATCCAGAAAATACGAAAAATTATACGCGAGTCTTGCGTATTTCAAGTTTGGGATGGGAAACTCGCTTCGCTCGATAAAAGGATTTTAAACTTTTCTCCGCGGGGTTTAGCCGCTCACGAGACTTTGTCGCTCCGCTAAGGGTATGTCAACAACTGTCAGGCAGGCGCCTATAAGCCAGTCTGGGGGTTTTCGGGATTCTATCCGACTCCCATGTATATGTACGATGCGCCTCCTCAATAAATATATACACACAAACACACCACAGTGTAGCGATCCAGATAAACACCAGCGACACAGTCTCATTCGTATATGTCGTTTGCAGGATCGATTGAGACGTAAAACAAAATAAACGGTTGCAGCAAAACGAAATATAAAAAAAAATTAGTGTATATATCGAAGTTACAAGACACTGGAGGATGGTTGATATCCACGACTATATAACTTAAAATGGTTTCATACCGACTTGGTGAAACAACACTTAGGTTTGAGAATTTTATTGTCGTTGAAAAAGTGGTGATTTTTTATGTTCTGCATGCGATATCTATTTAACTTTATTATCTGTGGTATTACACACAGCGCCTTATGTTGCATAAACCCTTTTTTCTTGTCAAAGATCTGGGTGAGATTTTTTCGTATCTTTATGAAATAGCATTTTCCATCGCCATGTTCTGTATAAAAGAAATCAGAACGAGGCAAGATTTAAAACTAATTAAATTCTATTATGAATGGTCTTTCAATCGATTTCTTTTTTTATTAGAGATTTACTTTTGTTTCCAGCAAAATAGTAAATACTTAAAATAATTTCATATTTTAATACAAATAATAATTTGTAAAGCACGTACGAACCACCCTTTAACACGACTTTGTGAATTTTTTGTTTTGGTGTAGTCGACATTATTTACCAAATCAGCAATTTTTAGTGATGATATTAATTGGTCCGTGTTTATGAATTTCTTTGATTTCGACATTCCAATTACTGATTGACCTTATAATAAGTGTCTTTATTGAAATAATAAAATAAATAAACTGATTACTATTTTATTGTATTATAAATGTACACGTGTATTTACTATACATTCACAGGTTTCAAAACGGACGGACAATTATTGGGTATACAGAGCTGCGGTGTCGACAGAGAATAATTGGGCCACTCGACTGCAAAAATAGTAGCAAATAGCGCTTGCTGTATATCGATATTGATACGAGTATTTAGCGAATTCCACTAAGCTGTGTAGATACGCGAGAGAAATACGGAGCATTGAATGTAATTATAATAACGGTTAGTAACAGAAGAAAACAAAACAGTAGATGTACCTTGACATAAGCCATAAAAAAAGCTAATAAAAAAAAACTACGTAGTTGTACAGAGGGTGTTCAAAATATTAGGAACACTGCAAAAATTTCATTAAAAATATGAAAACAATGCCAGAACGAATTCGGGCCTTAAAAAAAGTTAAGAGAGACGTGACAAAATATTAAAAGAAAAAAATTGTTTCCTCTATAAATAATGAATAAATATGATAAATCTTAAAACTATAAAGTTGAATTTTTTATTTCATGCTCCAAAATCAAAATCCACAGCAATAAACAAAAACTATGTGAAAAAATGCAGTGTTCCTAATATTTTGAACACCCTCTGAATATGACTTACTTATACTACCTTTGGGCGATGATCTCGGCCTCAACCCATACACCTCGCTAGTTAGTGTGGTTTTTGACCATCTGCCTTAAGATGGTTGAGTATACTCGTACATTCCATTTGTACGTGTCACCTAAGGTGAGGTCTTCCTCTACTGCTTTGTCTATCCGGGCAGAAAGCGGAGACCCGTTAGATCGATATGCTTATGTCCGTTCATTCTACATGGCCTACCCATATCAGACCTTTATTTGACGAGTTCGTAGAGTAGACTGATACATTTCCTTCTCCAAAGTTCTCTACGTAAATGAGACCAAACGAAGTGATTCAAAAAGCAGTCAAAACTATCAAGACTATCTTTATCTGGCGTGTGCGACTGCATCGAAAATTACGCGACTGGTGTTGGCTTGTGAATTTTTTACGATTTTCTTAGGTATTGTATGATGTTAAATGTATTATCACAGAAAATAAAGTTACATAGATATTGCATGCAGAGTAAAAAAAATATGTCACTTTTTCAGGCGAAGGGGATTTACTACTACATCCCAGTTTGATCGAACTCGTTCGAATCGTGTATAAGACATGATGTTCTTTCAAATTTGGTTGGAACAACAAATTGCTTGTTGTTTTTGCTTTTTCCTCTTCGTGTTTTGTTTTTCATTATTTCGGTTTTTGTTTTCATGTACCTAGTGTGTTTGTTTTTGTATTTCAGATTCTGATTGTGATTAAATGGAGGGTGCTGGTTTATAGTGAGGTCCCAGTGCCTCTCACTCCTGGGATGTTGATTTATAGTGAGGTCCCGGTGCCTCTCACTCCTGGGGTGCTGGTTTATAGTGAAGTCCCCGTGCATCTCACTCTGGAGGAGGTCGTTCAATTTTGTGATTGTTTTGCATTTGTTTTCCTGACATAACTTGAATTTTTTGATTTTTACTGGTAATTCTTTTTTTGGATTTTCCAAGCACAATATTTTCGCAAGAGAATAAGAAGTGCAAAGTAAAGAATTTCTTTGCGATCCTCAAAGCATTGGTTTTGCTTATCAAACCAGTTCGAGTCTCTAAAGATTTGTTATTCTCATGCATTCCAAGGCCATTCTCTCCCTTATATTTCTAATATGCGGACAAGCTCTAAAAATTGTATGGTATACTTTGAAATGGAGCTTACAAATATTGAAAAATTCATCAGTTGGTGCTAAGAGACTTCCAAAATCACTATTTTATGAAAAATTCTTAGCGAAAATGAAAAATTCTGCCGGACATATTATTTGTATATGCCGGACATATTATATCTTCACTGAGTAATAAAACCCCGTTATTGTCTGTACCATTCCTTTTACACAAAAGTTCTTTGGAAAATTAGTAGACTCTTGCATCGGTCTTAAGTAAGACAAGAATTGTTTAAGTTCAGTATTGTAAAAGCTGGACTTCCGACCTGAACTCCACGCTTTAAAATATTTTTATCGTAATGAGACCCACTATCCATACAGTCGAAGGCATTATTCATTTTTAATGTAAACGCTTGTGTTGCTAGAGCGACTATTGAACTATTTTTTAGGCAATTAAGTTGATGGCAGTTTGTATCGATGCTGCCGTTGTCCTACTAAAGGTTTCTGTTGCCAAGCGAACAGTATTTTTTTCAAATGCATTTGAGGCTATGTGTGAACTTGTAAATTTCAAGCGTGTTTTAGCCACATTATCTCTTTCTAAATTGAATATTTCTCTGAAAACATCAAAGGAAACATTACCATCTGGATGTAGCATATCAGATTTGAGTAAAACATTACGCGTGGATTTTAATAAATGAGGAAAATCATAAAAACAAAATATTTGTTCATTATTGAAAATTGTAAAAGGCTTTTCTTCTGTAGCACCTAATAATTGGAAAGCTTTCCTGTTGTTAGGTCCTTGGTCGTTAACTATAGCGCACACTTTCAGACCAAGTTCTTGGCAAATTGTCAAATTATTTTCTAAAATAGACTTTAGGTTAACCCCTTTGACAGAGTTTGCTGAAACAAAATAATTTAAAATACTTTTCCAGCTATCAAAGAGGCCGTTTACCATGAAAAAAACAAATTTCGTTGCCGTACAATCTTTTTCGATCTACTCCTTGATCTTTAAATCCATCAATTAAGTCATTTTTCATATTGTACGTGAGATTTGGACGAATTCTAATTTCATCAAATATCAGTACCATATTCCGTTCCCGTTGGCTTAATGATGCAAACTTTGCTTTCAGTCTATCTCGAAGAAATTTATAAGCGTTTTGAGATCTGTAAAAAATGTTTTGGAAATTCTCTTTCGGCAACATTATATTTTTTGAACTTGGACAGCACCATCAATATACCACAAAAAATGTTTGAATGCTCTGAAATATCAAGTACTTGAATTTGTGATGATAAACTAGTTGATATTTTGCTAGTTCGTAGAGCGTTATGCGTTTTAGTTCTAGAGCAAAGTTTTCTTCTCAAGCTTTGAATTCATTTTCTCCTCTTGTGAACTACTAGATGTCCTTCTCTGTTTTGTTAGCAAAAATGAAAGATTTTCTAAACTTAAGTCTATATTTAAATTACAATTTAGATTTGAGGAGGGAACAGCGTCCTTTTTAAGCATTTTTATGCCAATAAGTTCCGAAGAAAAATGATTTTGACAAACAATATATTATCCTTCGCTCTTAAAATCGCATGCCTGCCTCCGCAAATTACTCAAAATTTAATTTTTTTCATTTGAAGGAGATGTAAAAATTTTCAGATCGGGGACATTTTTTTCGATTTTTTATAAATCTAGTTCGACTTAACGCCAGACTTCGTTTTACGTGTATCACACATTGCTAAATATTTAAAAAGTATACTACTGAAAAAAATCGCTCAATCATACAGCAAAACAGCCAAACCCCTCGAAAGGTGACGTCGAATGAAATTGAAAAATAAAATCGAACTAAAGCGACAATGGCGTCCTTCTCAAAATATATACATATGTATATGGGGTTGGGGTCACAATCTCAAAATCAAAAATCCAGAAAACCAAAAATCCAGAAAATACGAAAAATTATACGCGAGTCTTGCGTATTTCAAGTTTGGGATGGGAAACTCGCTTCGCTCGATAAAAGGATTTTAAACTTTTCTCCGCGGGGTTTAGCCGCTCACGAGACTTTGTCGCTCCGCTAAGGGTATGTCAACAACTGTCAGGCAGGCGCCTATAAGCCAGTCTGGGGGTTTTAGGGATTCTATCCGACTCCCATGTATATGTACGATGCGCCTCCTCAATAAATATATACACACGAACACACCACAGTGTAGCGATCCAGATAAACACCAGCGACACAGTCTCATTCGTATATGTCATTTGCAGGATCGATTGAAACGTAAAACAAAATAAACGGTTGCAGCAAAACGAAATATAAGAAAAAATTAGTGTATATATCGAAGTTACAAGACACTGGAGGATGGTTGATATCCACGACTATATAACTTAAAATGGTTTCATACCGACTTGGTGAAACAACACTTAGGTTTGAGAATTTTATTGTCGTTGAAAAAGTGGTGATTTTTTATGTTCTGCATGCGATATCTATTTAACTTTATTATCTGTGGTATTACACACAGCGCCTTATGTTGCATAAACTCTTTTTTCTTGTCAAAGATCTGGATGAGATTTTTTCGTATCTTTATGAAATAGCATTTTCCATCGCCATGTTCTGTATAAAAGAAATCAGAACGAGGCAAGATTTAAAAACTAATTAAATTCTATTATGAATGGTCTTTCAATCGATTTCTTTTTTTATTAGAGATTTACTTTTGTTTCCAGCAAAATAGTAAATACTTAAAATAATTTCATATTTTAATACAAATAATAATTTGTAAAGCACGTACGAACCACCCTTTAACACGACTTTGTGAATTTTTTGTTTTGGTGTAGTCGACATTATTTACCAAATCAGCAATTTTTAGTGATGATATTAATTGGTCCGTGTTTATGAATTTCTTTGATTTCGACATTCCAATTACTGATTGACCTTATAATAAGTGTCTTTATTGAAATAATAAAATAAATAAACTGATTACTATTTTATTGTATTATAAATGTACACGTGTATTTACTATACATTCACAGGTTTCAAAACGGACGGACAATTATTGGGTATACAGAGCTGCGGTGTCGACAGAGAATAATTGGGCCACTCGACTGCAAAAATAGTAGCAAATAGTGCTTGCTGTATATCGATATTGATACGAGTATTTAGCGAATTCCACTAAGCTGTGTAGATACGCGAGAGAAATACGGAGCATTGAATGTAATTATAATAACGGTTAGTAACAGAAGAAAACAAAACAGTAGATGTACCTTGACATAAGCCATAAAAAAAGCTAATAAAAAAAAAACTACGTAGTTGTACAGAGGGTGTTCAAAATATTAGGAACACTGCAAAAATTTCATTAAAAATATGAAAACAATGCCAGAACGAATTCGGGCCTTAAAAAAAGTTAAGAGAGACGTGACAAAATATTAAAAGAAAAAAATTGTTTCCTCTATAAATAATGAATAAATATGATAAATCTTAAAACTATAAAGTTGAATTTTTTATTTCATGCTCCAAAATCAAAATCCACAGCAATAAACAAAAACTATGTGAAAAAATGCAGTGTTCCTAATATTTTGAACACCCTCTGAATATGACTTACTTATACTACCTTTGGGCGATGATTTCGGCCTCAACCCACCTCGCTAGTTAGTGTGGTTTTTGACCATCTGCCTTAAGATGGTTGAGTATACTCGTACATTCCATTTGTACGTGTCACCTAAGGTGAGGTCTTCCTCTACTGCTTTGTCTATCCGGGCAGAAAGCGGAGACCCGTTAGATCGATATGCTTATGTCCGTTCATTCTACATGGCCTACCCATATCAGACCTTTATTTGACGAGTTCGTAGAGTAGACTGATACATTTCCTTCTCCAAAGTTCTCTACGTAAATGAGACCAAACGAAGTGATTCAAAAAGCAGTCAAAACTATCAAGACTATCTTTATCTGGCGTGTGCGACTGCATCGATAATTACGCGACTGGTGTTGGCTTGTGAATTTTTTACGATTTTCTTAGGTATTGTATGATGTTAAATGTATTATCACAGAAAATAAAGTTACATAGATATCGCATGCAGAGTAAAAAAAATATGTCACTTTTTCAGGCGAATGGGATTTACTACTACGTCCCAGTTTGATCGAACTCGTTCGAATCGTGTATAAGACATGATGTTCTTTCAAATTTGGTTGGAACAACAAATTGCTTGTTGTTTTTGCTTTTTCCTCTTCGTGTTTTGTTTTTCATTATTTCGGTTTTTGTTTTCATGTACCTAGTGTGTTTGTTTTTGTATTTCAGATTCTGATTGTGATTAAATGGAGGGTGCTGGTTTATAGTGAGGTCCCAGTGCCTCTCACTCCTGGGATGTTGATTTATAGTGAGGTCCCGGTGCCTCTCACTCCTGGGGTGCTGGTTTATAGTGAAGTCCCCGTGCATCTCACTCTGGAGGAGGTCGTTCAATTTTGTGATTGTTTTGCATTTGTTTTCCTGACATAACTTGAATTTTTTGATTTTTACTGGTAATTCTTTTTTTGGATTTTCCAAGCACAATATTTTCGCAAGAGAATAAGAAGTGCAAAGTAAAGAATTTCTTTGCGATCCTCAAAGCATTGGTTTTGCTTATCAAACCAGTTCGAGTCTCTAAAGATTTGTTATTCTCATGCATTCCAAGGCCATTCTCTCCCTTATATTTCTAATATGCGGACAAGCTCTAAAAATTGTATGGTATACTTTGAAATGGAGCTTACAAATATTGAAAAATTCATCAGTTGGTGCTAAGAGACTTGAAAAATCACTATTTTATGAAAAATTCTTAGCGAAAATGAAAAATTCTGCCGGACATATTATTTGTATATGCCGGACATATTATATCTTCACTGAGTAATAAAACCCCGTTATTGTCTGTACCATTCCTTTTACACAAAAGTTATTTGGAAAATTAGTAGACTCTTGCATTGGTCTTAAGTAAGACAAGAATTGTTTAAGTTCAGTATTGTAAAAGCTGGACTTCCGACCTGAACTCCACGCTTTAAAATATTTTTATCGTAATGAGACCCACTATCCATACAGTCGAAGGCATTATTCATTTTTAATGTAAACGCTTGTGTTGCTAGAGCGACTATTGAACTATTTTTTAGGCAATTAAGTTGATGGCTGTTTGTATCGATGCTGCCGTTGTCCTACTAACGGTTAACGGCTATGTGTGAACTTGTAAATTTCAAGCGTGTTTTAGCCACATTATCTCTTTCTAAATTGAATATTTCTCTGAAAACATCAAAGGAAACATTACCATCTGGATGTAGCATATCAGATTTGAGTAAAACATTACGCGTGGATTTTAATAAATGAGGAAAATCATAAAAACAAAATATTTGTTCATTATTGAAAATTGTAAAAGGCTTTTCTTCTGTAGCACCTAATAATTGGAAAGCTTTCCTGTTGTTAGGTCCTTGGTCGTTAACTATAGCGCACACTTTCAGACCAAGTTCTTGGCAAATTGTCAAATTATTTTCTAAAATAGACTTTAGGTTAACCCCTTTGACAGAGTTTGCTGAAACAAAATAATTTAAAATACTTTTCCAGCTATCAAAGAGGCCGTTTACCATGAAAAAAACAAATTTCGTTGTCGTACAATCTTTTTCGATCTACTCCTTGATCTTTAAATCCATCAATTAAGTCATTTTTCATATTGTACGTGAGATTTGGACGAATTCTAATTTCATCAAATATCAGTACCATATTCCGTTCCCGTTGGCTTAATGATGCAAACTTTGCTTTCAGTCTATCTCGAAGAAATTTATAAGCGTTTTGAGATCTGTAAAAAATGTTTTGGAAATTCTCTTTCGGCAACATTATATTTTTTGAACTTGGACAGCACCATCAATATACCACAAAAAATGTTTGAATGCTCTGAAATATCAAGTACTTGAATTTGTGATGATAAACTAGTTGATATTTTGCTAGTTCGTAGAGCGTTATGCGTTTTAGTTCTAGAGCAAAGTTTTCTTCTCAAGCTTTGAATTCATTTTCTCCTCTTGTGAACTACTAGATGTCCTTCTCTGTTTTGTTAGCAAAAATGAAAGATTTTCTAAACTTAAGTCTATATTTAAATTACAATTTAGATTTGAGGAGGGAACAGCGTCCTTTTTAAGCATTTTTATGCCAATAAATTCCGAAGAAAAATGATTTTGACAAACAATATATTATCCTTCGCTCTTAAAATCGCATGCCTGCCTCCGCAAATTACTCAAAATTTAATTTTTTTCATTTGAAGGAGATGTAAAAATTTTCAGATCGGGGACATTTTTTTCGATTTTTTATAAATCTAGTTCGACTTAACGCCAGACTTCGTTTTACGTGTATCACACATTGCTAAATATTTAAAAAGTATACTACTGAAAAAAATCGCTCAATCATACAGCAAAACAGCCAAACCCCTCGAAAGGTGGCGTCGAATGAAATTGAAAAATAAAATCGAACTAAAGCGACAATGGCGTCCTTCTCAAAATATATACATATGTATATAGGGTTGGGGTCACAATCTCAAAATCAAAAATCCAGAAAATACGAAAAATTATATGCGAGTCTTGCGTATTTCAAGTTTGGGATGGGAAACTCGCTTCGCTCGATAAAAGGATTTTAAACTTTTCTCCGCGGGGTTTAGCCGCTCACGAGACTTTGTCGCTCCGCTAAGGGTATGTCAACAACTGTCAGGCAGGCGCCTATAAGCCAGTCTGGGGGTTTTCGGGATTCTATCCGACTCCCATGTATATGTACGATGCGCCTCCTCAATAAATATATACACACAAACACACCACAGTGTAGCGATCCAGATAAACACCAGCGACACAGTCTCATTCGTATATGTCGTTTGCAGGATCGATTGAGACGTAAAACAAAATAAACGGTTGCAGCAAAACGAAATATAAAAAAAAATTAGTGTATATATCGAAGTTACAAGACACTGGAGGATGGTTGATATCCACGACTATATAACTTAAAATGGTTTCATACCGACTTGGTGAAACAACACTTAGGTTTGAGAATTTTATTGTCGTTGAAAAAGTGGTGATTTTTTATGTTCTGCATGCGATATCTATTTAACTTTATTATCTGTGGTATTACACACAGCGCCTTATGTTGCATAAACCCTTTTTTCTTGTCAAAGATCTGGGTGAGATTTTTTCGTATCTTTATGAAATAGCATTTTCCATCGCCATGTTCTGTATAAAAGAAATCAGAACGAGGCAAGATTTAAAACTAATTAAATTCTATTATGAATGGTCTTTCAATCGATTTCTTTTTTTATTAGAGATTTACTTTTGTTTCCAGCAAAATAGTAAATACTTAAAATAATTTCATATTTTAATACAAATAATAATTTGTAAAGCACGTACGAACCACCCTTTAACACGACTTTGTGAATTTTTTGTTTTGGTGTAGTCGACATTATTTACCAAATCAGCAATTTTTAGTGATGATATTAATTGGTCCGTGTTTATGAATTTCTTTGATTTCGACATTCCAATTACTGATTGACCTTATAATAAGTGTCTTTATTGAAATAATAAAATAAATAAACTGATTACTATTTTATTGTATTATAAATGTACACGTGTATTTACTATACATTCACAGGTTTCAAAACGGACGGACAATTATTGGGTATACAGAGCTGCGGTGTCGACAGAGAATAATTGGGCCACTCGACTGCAAAAATAGTAGCAAATAGCGCTTGCTGTATATCGATATTGATACGAGTATTTAGCGAATTCCACTAAGCTGTGTAGATACGCGAGAGAAATACGGAGCATTGAATGTAATTATAATAACGGTTAGTAACAGAAGAAAACAAAACAGTAGATGTACCTTGACATAAGCCATAAAAAAAGCTAATAAAAAAAAACTACGTAGTTGTACAGAGGGTGTTCAAAATATTAGGAACACTGCAAAAATTTCATTAAAAATATGAAAACAATGCCAGAACGAATTCGGGCCTTAAAAAAAGTTAAGGGAGACGTGACAAAATATTAAAAGAAAAAAATTGTTTCCTCTATAAATAATGAATAAATATGATAAATCTTAAAACTATAAAGTTGATTTTTTTATTTCATGCTCCAAAATCAAAATCCACAGCAATAAACAAAAACTATGTGAAAAAATGCAGTGTTCCTAATATTTTGAACACCCTCTGAATATGACTTACTTATACTACCTTTGGGCGATGATTTCGGCCTCAACCCATACACCTCGCTAGTTAGTGTGGTTTTTGACCATCTGCCTTAAGATGGTTGAGTATACTCGTACATTCCATTTGTACGTGTCACCTAAGGTGAGGTCTTCCTCTACTGCTTTGTCTATCCGGGCAGAAAGCGGAGACCCGTTAGATCGATATGCTTATGTCCGTTCATTCTACATGGCCTACCCATATCAGACCTTTATTTGACGAGTTCGTAGAGTAGACTGATACATTTCCTTCTCCAAAGTTCTCTACGTAAATGAGACCAAACGAAGTGATTCAAAAAGCAGTCAAAACTATCAAGACTATCTTTATCTGGCGTGTGCGACTGCATCGAAAATTACGCGACTGGTGTTGGCTTGTGAATTTTTTACGATTTTCTTAGGTATTGTATGATGTTAAATGTATTATCACAGAAAATAAAGTTACATAGATATCGCATGCAATAAATATATACACACAAACACACCACAGTGTAGCGATCCAGATAAACACCAGCGACACAGTCTCATTCGTATATGTCGTTTGCAGGATCGATTGAGACGTAAAACAAAATAAACGGTTGCAGCAAAACGAAATATAAAAAAAAATTAGTGTATATATCGAAGTTACAAGACACTGGAGGATGGTTGATATCCACGACTATATAACTTAAAATGGTTTCATACCGACTTGGTGAAACAACACTTAGGTTTGAGAATTTTATTGTCGTTGAAAAAGTGGTGATTTTTTATGTTCTGCATGCGATATCTATTTAACTTTATTATCTGTGGTATTACACACAGCGCCTTATGTTGCATAAACCCTTTTTTCTTGTCAAAGATCTGGGTGAGATTTTTTCGTATCTTTATGAAATAGCATTTTCCATCGCCATGTTCTGTATAAAAGAAATCAGAACGAGGCAAGATTTAAAAACTAATTAAATTCTATTATGAATGGTCTTTCAATCGATTTCTTTTTTTATTAGAGATTTACTTTTGTTTCCAGCAAAATAGTAAATACTTAAAATAATTTCATATTTTAATACAAATAATAATTTGTAAAGCACGTACGAACCACCCTTTAACACGACTTTGTGAATTTTTTGTTTTGGTGTAGTCGACATTATTTACCAAATCAGCAATTTTTAGTGATGATATTAATTGGTCCGTGTTTATGAATTTCTTTGATTTCGACATTCCAATTACTGATTGACCTTATAATAAGTGTCTTTATTGAAATAATAAAATAAATAAACTGATTACTATTTTATTGTATTATAAATGTACACGTGTATTTACTATACATTCACAGGTTTCAAAACGGACGGACAATTATTGGGTATACAGAGCTGCGGTGTCGACAGAGAATAATTGGGCCACTCGACTGCAAAAATAGTAGCAAATAGCGCTTGCTGTATATCGATATTGATACGAGTATTTAGCGAATTCCACTAAGCTGTGTAGATACGCGAGAGAAATACGGAGCATTGAATGTAATTATAATAACGGTTAGTAACAGAAGAAAACAAAACAGTAGATGTACCTTGACATAAGCCATAAAAAAAGCTAATAAAAAAAAACTACGTAGTTGTACAGAGGGTGTTCAAAATATTAGGAACACTGCAAAAATTTCATTAAAAATATGAAAACAATGCCAGAACGAATTCGGGCCTTAAAAAAAGTTAAGGGAGACGTGACAAAATATTAAAAGAAAAAAATTGTTTCCTCTATAAATAATGAATAAATATGATAAATCTTAAAACTATAAAGTTGAATTTTTTATTTCATGCTCCAAAATCAAAATCCACAGCAATAAACAAAAACTATGTGAAAAAATGCAGTGTTCCTAATATTTTGAACACCCTCTGAATATGACTTACTTATACTACCTTTGGGCGATGATTTCGGCCTCAACCCATACACCTCGCTAGTTAGTGTGGTTTTTGACCATCTGCCTTAAGATGGTTGAGTATACTCGTACATTCCATTTGTACGTGTCACCTAAGGTGAGGTCTTCCTCTACTGCTTTGTCTATCCGGGCAGAAAGCGGAGACCCGTTAGATCGATATGCTTATGTCCGTTCATTCTACATGGCCTACCCATATCAGACCTTTATTTGACGAGTTCGTAGAGTAGACTGATACATTTCCTTCTCCAAAGTTCTCTACGTAAATGAGACCAAACGAAGTGATTCAAAAAGCAGTCAAAACTATCAAGACTATCTTTATCTGGCGTGTGCGACTGCATCGAAAATTACGCGACTGGTGTTGGCTTGTGAATTTTTTACGATTTTCTTAGGTATTGTATGATGTTAAATGTATTATCACAGAAAATAAAGTTACATAGATATCGCATGCAGAGTAAAAAAAATATGTCACTTTTTCAGGCGAAGGGGATTTACTACTACGTCCCAGTTTGATCGAACTCGTTCGAATCGTGTATAAGACATGATGTTCTTTCAAATTTGGTTGGAACAACAAATTGCTTGTTGTTTTTGCTTTTTCCTCTTCGTGTTTTGTTTTTCATTATTTCGGTTTTTGTTTTCATGTACCTAGTGTGTTTGTTTTTGTATTTCAGATTCTGATTGTGATTAAATGGAGGGTGCTGGTTTATAGTGAGGTCCCAGTGCCTCTCACTCCTGGGATGTTGATTTATAGTGAGGTCCCGGTGCCTCTCACTCCTGGGGTGCTGGTTTATAGTGAAGTCCCCGTGCATCTCACTCTGGAGGAGGTCGTTCAATTTTGTGATTGTTTTGCATTTGTTTTCCTGACATAACTTGAATTTTTTGATTTTTACTGGTAATTCTTTTTTTGGATTTTCCAAGCACAATATTTTCGCAAGAGAATAAGAAGTGCAAAGTAAAGAATTTCTTTGCGATCCTCAAAGCATTGGTTTTGCTTATCAAACCAGTTCGAGTCTCTAAAGATTTGTTATTCTCATGCATTCCAAGGCCATTCTCTCCCTTATATTTCTAATATGCGGACAAGCTCTAAAAATTGTATGGTATACTTTGAAATGGAGCTTACAAATATTGAAAAATTCATCAGTTGGTGCTAAGAGACTTCCAAAATCACTATTTTATGAAAAATTCTTAGCGAAAATGAAAAATTCTGCCGGACATATTATTTGTATATGCCGGACATATTATATCTTCACTGAGCAATAAAACCCCGTTATTGTCTGTACCATTCCTTTTACACAAAAGTTCTTTGGAAAATTAGTAGACTCTTGCATCGGTCTTAAGTAAGACAAGAATTGTTTAAGTTCAGTATTGTAAAAGCTGGACTTCCGACCTGAACTCCACGCTTTAAAATATTTTTATCGTAATGAGACCCACTATCCATACAGTCGAAGGCATTATTCATTTTTAATGTAAACGCTTGTGTTGCTAGAGCGACTATTGAACTATTTTTTAGGCAATTAAGTTGATGGCTGTTTGTATCGATGCTGCCGTTGTCCTACTAACGGTTAACGGCTATGTGTGAACTTGTAAATTTCAAGCGTGTTTTAGCCACATTATCTCTTTCTAAATTGAATATTTCTCTGAAAACATCAAAGGAAACATTACCATCTGGATGTAGCATATCAGATTTGAGTAAAACATTACGCGTGGATTTTAATAAATGAGGAAAATCATAAAAACAAAATATTTGTTCATTATTGAAAATTGTAAAAGGCTTTTCTTCTGTAGCACCTAATAATTGGAAAGCTTTCCTGTTGTTAGGTCCTTGGTCGTTAACTATAGCGCACACTTTCAGACCAAGTTCTTGGCAAATTGTCAAATTATTTTCTAAAATAGACTTTAGGTTAACCCCTTTGACAGAGTTTGCTGAAACAAAATAATTTAAAATACTTTTCCAGCTATCAAAGAGGCCGTTTACCATGAAAAAAACAAATTTCGTTGCCGTACAATCTTTTTCGATCTACTCCTTGATCTTTAAATCCATCAATTAAGTCATTTTTCATATTGTACGTGAGATTTGGACGAATTCTAATTTCATCAAATATCAGTACCATATTCCGTTCCCGTTGGCTTAATGATGCAAACTTTGCTTTCAGTCTATCTCGAAGAAATTTATAAGCGTTTTGAGATCTGTAAAAAATGTTTTGGAAATTCTCTTTCGGCAACATTATATTTTTTGAACTTGGACAGCACCATCAATATACCACAAAAAATGTTTGAATGCTCTGAAATATCAAGTACTTGAATTTGTGATGATAAACTAGTTGATATTTTGCTAGTTCGTAGAGCGTTATGCGTTTTAGTTCTAGAGCAAAGTTTTCTTCTCAAGCTTTGAATTCATTTTCTCCTCTTGTGAACTACTAGATGTCCTTCTCTGTTTTGTTAGCAAAAATGAAAGATTTTCTAAACTTAAGTCTATATTTAAATTACAATTTAGATTTGAGGAGGGAACAGCGTCCTTTTTAAGCATTTTTATGCCAATAAGTTCCGAAGAAAAATGATTTTGACAAACAATATATTATCCTTCGCTCTTAAAATCGCATGCCTGCCTCCGCAAATTACTCAAAATTTAATTTTTTTCATTTGAAGGAGATGTAAAAATTTTCAGATCGGGGACATTTTTTTCGATTTTTTATAAATCTAGTTCGACTTAACGCCAGACTTCGTTTTACGTGTATCACACATTGCTAAATATTTAAAAAGTATACTACTGAAAAAAATCGCTCAATCATACAGCAAAACAGCCAAACCCCTCGAAAGGTGACGTCGAATGAAATTGAAAAATAAAATCGAACTAAAGCGACAATGGCGTCCTTCTCAAAATATATACATATGTATATGGGGTTGGGGTCACAATCTCAAAATCAAAAATCCAGAAAACCAAAAATCCAGAAAATACGAAAAATTATACGCGAGTCTTGCGTATTTCAAGTTTGGGATGGGAAACTCGCTTCGCTCGATAAAAGGATTTTAAACTTTTCTCCGCGGGGTTTAGCCGCTCACGAGACTTTGTCGCTCCGCTAAGGGTATGTCAACAACTGTCAGGCAGGCGCCTATAAGCCAGTCTGGGGGTTTTCGGGATTCTATCCGACTCCCATGTATATGTACGATGCGCCTCCTCAATAAATATATACACACAAACACACCACAGTGTAGCGATCCAGATAAACACCAGCGACACAGTCTCATTCGTATATGTCGTTTGCAGGATCGATTGAGACGTAAAACAAAATAAACGGTTGCAGCAAAACGAAATATAAAAAAAAATTAGTGTATATATCGAAGTTACAAGACACTGGAGGATGGTTGATATCCACGACTATATAACTTAAAATGGTTTCATACCGACTTGGTGAAACAACACTTAGGTTTGAGAATTTTATTGTCGTTGAAAAAGTGGTGATTTTTTATGTTCTGCATGCGATATCTATTTAACTTTATTATCTGTGGTATTACACACAGCGCCTTATGTTGTTGTCAAAGATCTGGGTGAGATTTTTTCGTATCTTTATGAAATAGCATTTTCCATCGCCATGTTCTGTATAAAAGAAATCAGAACGAGGCAAGATTTAAAAACTAATTAAATTCTATTATGAATGGTCTTTCAATCGATTTCTTTTTTTATTAGAGATTTACTTTTGTTTCCAGCAAAATAGTAAATACTTAAAATAATTTCATATTTTAATACAAATAATTATTTGTAAAGCACGTACGAACCACCCTTTAACACGACTTTGTGAATTTTTTGTTTTGGTGTAGTCGACATTATTTACCAAATCAGCAATTTTTAGTGATGATATTAATTGGTCCGTGTTTATGAATTTCTTTGATTTCGACATTCCAATTACTGATTGACCTTATAATAAGTGTCTTTATTGAAATAATAAAATAAATAAACTGATTACTATTTTATTGTATTATAAATGTACACGTGTATTTACTATACATTCACAGGTTTCAAAACGGACGGACAATTATTGGGTATACAGAGCTGCGGTGTCGACAGAGAATAATTGGGCCACTCGACTGCAAAAATAGTAGCAAATAGCGCTTGCTGTATATCGATATTGATACGAGTATTTAGCGAATTCCACTAAGCTGTGTAGATACGCGAGAGAAATACGGAGCATTGAATGTAATTATAATAACGGTTAGTAACAGAAGAAAACAAAACAGTAGATGTACCTTGACATAAGCCATAAAAAAAGCTAATAAAAAAAAACTACGTAGTTGTACAGAGGGTGTTCAAAATATTAGGAACACTGCAAAAATTTCATTAAAAATATGAAAACAATGCCAGAACGAATTCGGGCCTTAAAAAAAGTTAAGGGAGACGTGACAAAATATTAAAAGAAAAAAATTGTTTCCTCTATAAATAATGAATAAATATGATAAATCTTAAAACTATAAAGATGAATTTTTTATTTCATGCTTTAAAATCAAAATCCACAGCAATAAACAAAAACTATGTGAAAAAATGCAGTGTTCCTAATATTTTGAACACCCTCTGAATATGACTTACTTATACTACCTTTGGGCGATGATCTCGGCCTCAACCCATACACCTCGCTAGTTAGTGTGGTTTTTGACCATCTGCCTTAAGATGGTTGAGTATACTCGTACATTCCATTTGTACGTGTCACCTAAGGTGAGGTCTTCCTCTACTGCTTTGTCTATCCGGGCAGAAAGCGGAGACCCGTTAGATCGATATGCTTATGTCCGTTCATTCTACATGGCCTACCCATATCAGACCTTTATTTGACGAGTTCGTAGAGTAGACTGATACATTTCCTTCTCCAAAGTTCTCTACGTAAATGAGACCAAACGAAGTGATTCAAAAAGCAGTCAAAACTATCAAGACTATCTTTATCTGGCGTGTGCGACTGCATCGAAAATTACGCGACTGGTGTTGGCTTGCGAATTTTTTACGATTTTCTTAGGTATTGTATGATGTTAAATGTATTATCACAGAAAATAAAGTTACATAGATATCGCATGCAGAGTAAAAAAAATATGTCACTTTTTCAGGCGAAGGGGATTTACTACTACGTCCCAGTTTGATCGAACTCGTTCGAATCGTGTATAAGACATGATGTTCTTTCAAATTTGGTTGGAACAACAAATTGCTTGTTGTTTTTGCTTTTTCCTCTTCGTGTTTTGTTTTTCATTATTTCGGTTTTTGTTTTCATGTACCTAGTGTGTTTGTTTTTGTATTTCAGATTCTGATTGTGATTAAATGGAGGGTGCTGGTTTATAGTGAGGTCCCAGTGCCTCTCACTCCTGGGATGTTGATTTATAGTGAGGTCCCGGTGCCTCTCACTCCTGGGGTGCTGGTTTATAGTGAAGTCCCCGTGCATCTCACTCTGGAGGAGGTCGTTCAATTTTGTGATTGTTTTGCATTTGTTTTCCTGACATAACTTGAATTTTTTGATTTTTACTGGTAATTCTTTTTTTGGATTTTCCAAGCACAATATTTTCGCAAGAGAATAAGAAGTGCAAAGTAAAGAATTTCTTTGCGATCCTCAAAGCATTGGTTTTGCTTATCAAACCAGTTCGAGACTCTAAAGATTTGTTATTCTCATGCATTCCAAGGCCATTCTCTCCCTTATCTTTCTAATATGCGGACAAGCTCTAAAAATTGTATGGTATACTTTGAAATGGAGCTTACAAATATTGAAAAATTCATCAGTTGGTGCTAAGAGACTTGAAAAATCACTATTTTATGAAAAATTCTTAGCGAAAATGAAAAATTCTGCCGGACATATTATTTGTATATGCCGGACATATTATATCTTCACTGAGTAATAAAACCCCGTTATTGTCTGTACCATTCCTTTTACACAAAAGTTCTTTGGAAAATTAGTAGACTCTTGCATTGGTCTTAAGTAAGACAAGAATTGTTTAAGTTCAGTATTGTAAAAGCTGGAATATTTAATATATTTTTATATTAATATAAAATATTTTTATCGTAATGAGACCCACTATCCATACAGTCGAAGGCATTATTCATTTTTAATGTAAACGCTTGTGTTGCTAGAGCGACTATTGAACTATTTTTTAGGCAATTAAGTTGATGGCAGTTTGTATTGATGCTGCCGTTGTCCTACTAAAGGTTTCTGTTGCCAAGCGAACAGTATTTTTTTCAAATGCATTTGAGGCTATGTGTGAACTTGTAAATTTCAAGCGTGTTTTAGCCACATTATCTCTTTCTAAATTGAATATTTCTCTGAAAACATCAAAGGAAACATTACCATCTGGATGTAGCATATCAGATTTGAGTAAAACATTACGCGTGGATTTTAATAAATGAGGAAAATCATAAAAACAAAATATTTGTTCATTATTGAAAATTGTAAAAGGCTTTTCTTCTGTAGCACCTAATAATTGGAAAGCTTTCCTGTTGTTAGGTCCTTGGTCGTTAACTATAGCGCACACTTTCAGACCAAGTTCTTGGCAAATTGTCAAATTATTTTCTAAAATAGACTTTAGGTTAACCCCTTTGGCAGAGTTTGCTGAAACAAAATAATTTAAAATACTTTTCCAGCTATCAAAGAGGCCGTTTACCATGAAAAAAACAAATTTCGTTGCCGTACAATCTTTTTCGATCTACTCCTTGATCTTTAAATCCATCAATTAAGTCATTTTTCATATTGTACGTAAGATTTGGACGAATTCTAATTTCATCAAATATCAGTACCATATTCCGTTCCCGTTGGCTTAATGATGCAAACTTTGCTTTCAGTCTATCTCGAAGAAATTTATAAGCGTTTTGAGATCTGTAAAAAATGTTTTGGAAATTCTCTTTCGGCAACATTATATTTTTTGAACTTGGACAGCACCATCAATATACCACAAAAAATGTTTGAATGCTCTGAAATATCAAGTACTTGAATTTGTGATGATAAACTAGTTGATATTTTGCTAGTTCGTAGAGCGTTATGCGTTTTAGTTCTAGAGCAAAGTTTTCTTCTCAAGCTTTGAATTCATTTTCTCCTCTTGTGAACTACTAGATGTCCTTCTCTGTTTTGTTAGCAAAAATGAAAGATTTTCTAAACTTAAGTCTATATTTAAATTTAAATTACAATTTAGATTTGAGGAGGGAACAGCGTCCTTTTTAAGCATTTTTATGCCAATAAATTCCGAAGAAAAATGATTTTGACAAACAATATATTATCCTTCGCTCTTAAAATCGCATGCCTGCCTCCGCAAATTACTCAAAATTTAATTTTTTTCATTTGAAGGAGATGTAAAAATTTTCAGATCGGGGACATTTTTTTCGATTTTTTATAAATCTAGTTCGACTTAACGCCAGACTTCGTTTTACGTGTATCACACATTGCTAAATATTTAAAAAGTATACTACTGAAAAAAATCGCTCAATCATACAGCAAAACAGCCAAACCCCTCGAAAGGTGGCGTCGAATGAAATTGAAAAATAAAATCGAACTAAAGCGACAATGGCGTCCTTCTCAAAATATATACATATGTATATGGGGTTGGGGTCACAATCTCAAAATCAAAAATCCAGAAAATACGAAAAATTATACGCGAGTCTTGCGTATTTCAAGTTTGGGATGGGAAACTCGCTTCGCTCGATAAAAGGATTTTAAACTTTTCTCCGCGGGGTTTAGCCGCTCACGAGACTTTGTCGCTCCGCTAAGGGTATGTCAACAACTGTCAGGCAGGCGCCTATAAGCCAGTCTGGGGGTTTTCGGGATTCTATCCGACTCCCATGTATATGTACGATGCGCCTCCTCAATAAATATATACACACAAACACACCACAGTGTAGCGATCCAGATAAACACCAGCGACACAGTCTCATTCGTATATGTCATTTGCAGGATCGATTGAAACGTAAAACAAAATAAACGGTTGCAGCAAAACGAAATATAAGAAAAAATTAGTGTATATATCGAAGTTACAAGACACTGGAGGATGGTTGATATCCACGACTATATAACTTAAAATGGTTTCATACCGACTTGGTGAAACAACACTTAGGTTTGAGAATTTTATTGTCGTTGAAAAAGTGGTGATTTTTTATGTTCTGCATGCGATATCTATTTAACTTTATTATCTGTGGTATTACACACAGCGCCTTATGTTGCATAAACTCTTTTTTCTTGTCAAAGATCTGGGTGAGATTTTTTCGTATCTTTATGAAATAGCATTTTCCATCGCCATGTTCTGTATAAAAGAAATCAGAACGAGGCAAGATTTAAAAACTAATTAAATTCTATTATGAATGGTCTTTCAATCGATTTCTTTTTTTATTAGAGATTTACTTTTGTTTCCAGCAAAATAGTAAATACTTAAAATAATTTCATATTTTAATACAAATAATAATTTGTAAAGCACGTACGAACCACCCTTTAACACGACTTTGTGAATTTTTTGTTTTGGTGTAGTCGACATTATTTACCAAATCAGCAATTTTTAGTGATGATATTAATTGGTCCGTGTTTATGAATTTCTTTGATTTCGACATTCCAATTACTGATTGACCTTATAATAAGTGTCTTTATTGAAATAATAAAATAAATAAACTGATTACTATTTTATTGTATTATAAATGTACACGTGTATTTACTATACATTCACAGGTTTCAAAACGGACGGACAATTATTGGGTATACAGAGCTGCGGTGTCGACAGAGAATAATTGGGCCACTCGACTGCAAAAATAGTAGCAAATAGCGCTTGCTGTATATCGATATTGATACGAGTATTTAGCGAATTCCACTAAGCTGTGTAGATACGCGAGAGAAATACGGAGCATTGAATGTAATTATAATAACGGTTAGTAACAGAAGAAAACAAAACAGTAGATGTACCTTGACATAAGCCATAAAAAAAGCTAATAAAAAAAAACTACGTAGTTGTACAGAGGGTGTTCAAAATATTAGGAACACTGCAAAAATTTCATTAAAAATATGAAAACAATGCCAGAACGAATTCGGGCCTTAAAAAAAGTTAAGGGAGACGTGACAAAATATTAAAAGAAAAAAATTGTTTCCTCTATAAATAATGAATAAATATGATAAATCTTAAAACTATAAAGTTGAATTTTTTATTTCATGCTCCAAAATCAAAATCCACAGCAATAAACAAAAACTATGTGAAAAAATGCAGTGTTCCTAATATTTTGAACACCCTCTGAATATGACTTACTTATACTACAAAGCGGAGACCCGTTAGATCGATATGCTTATATCCGTTCATTCTACATGGCCTACCCATATCAGACCTTTATTTGACGAGTTCGTAGAGTAGACTGATACATTTCCTTCTCCAAAGTTCTCTACGTAAATGAGACCAAACGAAGTGATTCAAAAAGCAGTCAAAACTATCAAGACTATCTTTATCTGGCGTGTGCGACTGCATCGAAAATTACGCGACTGGTGTTGGCTTGTGAATTTATTACGATTTTCTTAGGTATTGTATGATGTTAAATGTATTATCACAGAAAATAAAGTTACATAGATATCGCATGCAGAGTAAAAAAAATATGTCACTTTTTCAGGCGAAGGGGATTTACTACTACGTCCCAGTTTGATCGAACTCGTTCGAATCGTGTATAAGACATGATGTTCTTTCAAATTTGGTTGGAACAACAAATTGCTTGTTGTTTTTGCTTTTTCCTCTTCGTGTTTTGTTTTTCATTATTTCGGTTTTTGTTTTCATGTACCTAGTGTGTTTGTTTTTGTATTTCAGATTCTGATTGTGATTAAATGGAGGGTGCTGGTTTATAGTGAGGTCCCAGTGCCTCTCACTCCTGGGATGTTGATTTATAGTGAGGTCCCGGTGCCTCTCACTCCTGGGGTGCTGGTTTATAGTGAAGTCCCCGTGCATCTCACTCTGGAGGAGGTCGTTCAATTTTGTGATTGTTTTGCATTTGTTTTCCTGACATAACTTGAATTTTTTGATTTTTACTGGTAATTCTTTTTTTGGATTTTCCAAGCACAATATTTTCGCAAGAGAATAAGAAGTGCAAAGTAAAGAATTTCTTTGCGATCCTCAAAGCATTGGTTTTGCTTATCAAACCAGTTCGAGTCTCTAAAGATTTGTTATTCTCATGCATTCCAAGGCCATTCTCTCCCTTATATTTCTAATATGCGGACAAGCTCTAAAAATTGTATGGTATACTTTGAAATGGAGCTTACAAATATTGAAAAATTCATCAGTTGGTGCTAAGAGACTTCCAAAATCACTATTTTATGAAAAATTCTTAGCGAAAATGAAAAATTCTGCCGGACATATTATTTGTATATGCCGGACATATTATATCTTCACTGAGTAATAAAACCCCGTTATTGTCTGTACCATTCCTTTTACACAAAAGTTATTTGGAAAATTAGTAGACTCTTGCATCGGTCTTAAGTAAGACAAGAATTGTTTAAGTTCAGTATTGTAAAAGCTGGACTTCCGACCTGAACTCCACGCTTTAAAATATTTTTATCGTAATGAGACCCACTATCCATACAGTCGAAGGCATTATTCATTTTTAATGTAAACGCTTGTGTTGCTAGAGCGACTATTGAACTATTTTTTAGGCAATTAAGTTGATGGCAGTTTGTATCGATGCTGCCGTTGTCCTACTAACGGTTTCTGTTGCCAAGCGAACAGTATTTTTTTCAAATGCATTTGAGGCTATGTGTGAACTTGTAAATTTCAAGCGTGTTTTAGCCACATTATCTCTTTCTAAATTGAATATTTCTCTGAAAACATCAAAGGAAACATTACCATCTGGATGTAGCATATCAGATTTGAGTAAAACATTACGCGTGGATTTTAATAAATGAGGAAAATCATAAAAACAAAATATTTGTTCATTATTGAAAATTGTAAAAGGCTTTTCTTCTGTAGCACCTAATAATTGGAAAGCTTTCCTGTTGTTAGGTCCTTGGTTGTTAACTATAGCGCACACTTTCAGACCAAGTTCTTGGCAAATTGTCAAATTATTTTCTAAAATAGACTTTAGGTTAACCCCTTTGACAGAGTTTGCTGAAACAAAATAATTTAAAATACTTTTCCAGCTATCAAAGAGGCCGTTTACCATGAAAAAAACAAATTTCGTTGCCGTACAATCTTTTTCGATCTACTCCTTGATCTTTAAATCCATCAATTAAGTCATTTTTCATATTGTACGTGAGATTTGGACGAATTCTAATTTCATCAAATATCAGTACCATATTCCGTTCCCGTTGGCTTAATGATGCAAACTTTGCTTTCAGTCTATCTCGAAGAAATTTATAAGCGTTTTGAGATCTGTAAAAAATGTTTTGGAAATTCTCTTTCGGCAACATTATATTTTTTGAACTTGGACAGCACCATCAATATACCACAAAAAATGTTTGAATGCTCTGAAATATCAAGTACTTGAATTTGTGATGATAAACTAGTTGATATTTTGCTAGTTCGTAGAGCGTTATGCGTTTTAGTTCTAGAGCAAAGTTTTCTTCTCAAGCTTTGAATTCATTTTCTCCTCTTGTGAACTACTAGATGTCCTTCTCTGTTTTGTTAGCAAAAATGAAAGATTTTCTAAACTTAAGTCTATATTTAAATTACAATTTAGATTTGAGGAGGGAACAGCGTCCTTTTTAAGCATTTTTATGCCAATAAGTTCCGAAGAAAAATGATTTTGACAAACAATATATTATCCTTCGCTCTTAAAATCGCATGCCTGCCTCCGCAAATTACTCAAAATTTAATTTTTTTCATTTGAAGGAGATGTAAAAATTTTCAGATCGGGGACATTTTTTTCGATTTTTTATAAATCTAGTTCGACTTAACGCCAGACTTCGTTTTACGTGTATCACACATTGCTAAATATTTAAAAAGTATACTACTGAAAAAAATCGCTCAATCATACAGCAAAACAGCCAAACCCCTCGAAAGGTGACGTCGAATGAAATTGAAAAATAAAATCGAACTAAAGCGACAATGGCGTCCTTCTCAAAATATATACATATGTATATGGGGTTGGGGTCACAATCTCAAAATCAAAAATCCAGAAAACCAAAAACCCAAAAATACGAAAAATTATACGCGAGTCTTGCGTATTTCAAGTTTGGGATGGGAAACTCGCTTCGCTCGATAAAAGGATTTTAAACTTTTCTCCGCGGGGTTTAGCCGCTCACGAGACTTTGTCGCTCCGCTAAGGGTATGTCAACAACTGTCAGGCAGGCGCCTATAAGCCAGTCTGGGGGTTTTCGGGATTCTATCCGACTCCCATGTATATGTACGATGCGCCTCCTCAATAAATATATACACACAAACACACCACAGTGTAGCGATCCAGATAAACACCAGCGACACAGTCTCATTCGTATATGTCATTTGCAGGATCGATTGAAACGTAAAACAAAATAAACGGTTGCAGCAAAACGAAATATAAGAAAAAATTAGTGTATATATCGAAGTTACAAGACACTGGAGGATGGTTGATATCCACGACTATATAACTTAAAATGGTTTCATACCGACTTGGTGAAACAACACTTAGGTTTGAGAATTTTATTGTCGTTGAAAAAGTGGTGATTTTTTATGTTCTGCATGCGATATCTATTTAACTTTATTATCTGTGGTATTACACACAGCGCCTTATGTTGCATAAACTCTTTTTTCTTGTCAAAGATCTGGGTGAGATTTTTTCGTATCTTTATGAAATAGCATTTTCCATCGCCATGTTCTGTATAAAAGAAATCAGAACGAGGCAAGATTTAAAAACTAATTAAATTCTATTATGAATGGTCTTTCAATCGATTTCTTTTTTTATTAGAGATTTACTTTTGTTTCCAGCAAAATAGTAAATACTTAAAATAATTTCATATTTTAATACAAATAATAATTTGTAAAGCACGTACGAACCACCCTTTAACACGACTTTGTGAATTTTTTGTTTTGGTGTAGTCGACATTATTTACCAAATCAGCAATTTTTAGTGATGATATTAATTGGTCCGTGTTTATGAATTTCTTTGATTTCGACATTCCAATTACTGATTGACCTTATAATAAGTGTCTTTATTGAAATAATAAAATAAATAAACTGATTACTATTTTATTGTATTATAAATGTACACGTGTATTTACTATACATTCACAGGTTTCAAAACGGACGGACAATTATTGGGTATACAGAGCTGCGGTGTCGACAGAGAATAATTGGGCCACTCGACTGCAAAAATAGTAGCAAATAGTGCTTGCTGTATATCGATATTGATACGAGTATTTAGCGAATTCCACTAAGCTGTGTAGATACGCGAGAGAAATACGGAGCATTGAATGTAATTATAATAACGGTTAGTAACAGAAGAAAACAAAACAGTAGATGTACCTTGACATAAGCCATAAAAAAAGCTAATAAAAAAAAAACTACGTAGTTGTACAGAGGGTGTTCAAAATATTAGGAACACTGCAAAAATTTCATTAAAAATATGAAAACAATGCCAGAACGAATTCGGGTCTTAAAAAAAGTTAAGAGAGACGTGACAAAATATTAAAAGAAAAAAATTGTTTCCTCTATAAATAATGAATAAATATGATAAATCTTAAAACTATAAAGTTGAATTTTTTATTTCATGCTCCAAAATCAAAATCCACAGCAATAAACAAAAACTATGTGAAAAAATGCAGTGTTCCTAATATTTTGAACACCCTCTGAATATGACTTACTTATACTACCTTTGGGCGATGATTTCGGCCTCAACCCATACACCTCGCTAGTTAGTGTGGTTTTTGACCATCTGCCTTAAGATGGTTGAGTATACTCGTACATTCCATTTGTACGTGTCACCTAAGGTGAGGTCTTCCTCTACTGCTTTGTCTATCCGGGCAGAAAGCGGAGACCCGTTAGATCGATATGCTTATGTCCGTTCATTCTACATGGCCTACCCATATCAGACCTTTATTTGACGAGTTCGTAGAGTAGACTGATACATTTCCTTCTCCAAAGTTCTCTACGTAAATGAGACCAAACGAAGTGATTCAAAAAGCAGTCAAAACTATCAAGACTATCTTTATCTGGCGTGTGCGACTGCATCGAAAATTACGCGACTGGTGTTGGCTTGTGAATTTTTTACGATTTTCTTAGGTATTGTATGATGTTAAATGTATTATCACAGAAAATAAAGTTACATAGATATCGCATGCAGAGTAAAAAAAATATGTCACTTTTTCAGGCGAAGGGGATTTACTACTACGTCCCAGTTTGATCGAACTCGTTCGAATCGTGTATAAGACATGATGTTCTTTCAAATTTGGTTGGAACAACAAATTGCTTGTTGTTTTTGCTTTTTCCTCTTCGTGTTTTGTTTTTCATTATTTCGGTTTTTGTTTTCATGTACCTAGTGTGTTTGTTTTTGTATTTCAGATTCTGATTGTGATTAAATGGAGGGTGCTGGTTTATAGTGAGGTCCCAGTGCCTCTCACTCCTGGGATGTTGATTTATAGTGAGGTTCCGGTGCCTCTCACTCCTGGGGTGCTGGTTTATAGTGAAGACCCCGTGCATCTCACTCCGGAGGAGGTCGTTCAATTTTGTGATTGTTTTGCATTTGTTTTCCTGACATAACTTGAATTTTTTGATTTTTACTGGTAATTCTTTTTTTGGATTTTCCAAGCACAATATTTTCGCAAGAGAATAAGAAGTGCAAAGTAAAGAATTTCTTTGCGATCCTCAAAGCATTGGTTTTGCTTATCAAACCAGTTCGAGTCTCTAAAGATTTGTTATTCTCATGCATTCCAAGGCCATTCTCTCCCTTATATTTCTAATATGCGGACAAGCTCTAAAAATTGTATGGTATACTTTGAAATGGAGCTTACAAATATTGAAAAATTCATCAGTTGGTGCTAAGAGACTTGAAAAATCACTATTTTATGAAAAATTCTTAGCGAAAATGAAAAATTCTGCCGGACATATTATTTGTATATGCCGGACATATTATATCTTCACTGAGTAATAAAACCCCGTTATTGTCTGTACCATTCCTTTTACACAAAAGTTCTTTGGAAAATTAGTAGACTCTTGCATTGGTCTTAAGTAAGACAAGAATTGTTTAAGTTCAGTATTGTAAAAGCTGGACTTCCGACCTGAACTCCACGCTTTAAAATATTTTTATCGTAATGAGACCCACTATCCATACAGTCGAAGGCATTATTCATTTTTAATGTAAACGCTTGTGTTGCTAGAGCGACTATTGAACTATTTTTTAGGCAATTAAGTTGATGGCAGTTTGTATTGATGCTGCCGTTGTCCTACTAAAGGTTTCTGTTGCCAAGCGAACAGTATTTTTTTCAAATGCATTTGAGGCTATGTGTGAACTTGTAAATTTCAAGCGTGTTTTAGCCACATTATCTCTTTCTAAATTGAATATTTCTCTGAAAACATCAAAGGAAACATTACCATCTGGATGTAGCATATCAGATTTGAGTAAAACATTACGCGTGGATTTTAATAAATGAGGAAAATCATAAAAACAAAATATTTGTTCATTATTGAAAATTGTAAAAGGCTTTTCTTCTGTAGCACCTAATAATTGGAAAGCTTTCCTGTTGTTAGGTCCTTGGTCGTTAACTATAGCGCACACTTTCAGACCAAGTTCTTGGCAAATTGTCAAATTATTTTCTAAAATAGACTTTAGGTTAACCCCTTTGACAGAGTTTGCTGAAACAAAATAATTTAAAATACTTTTCCAGCTATCAAAGAGGCCGTTTACCATGAAAAAAACAAATTTCGTTGTCGTACAATCTTTTTCGATCTACTCCTTGATCTTTAAATCCATCAATTAAGTCATTTTTCATATTGTACGTGAGATTTGGACGAATTCTAATTTCATCAAATATCAGTACCATATTCCGTTCCCGTTGGCTTAATGATGCAAACTTTGCTTTCAGTCTATCTCGAAGAAATTTATAAGCGTTTTGAGATCTGTAAAAAATGTTTTGGAAATTCTCTTTCGGCAACATTATATTTTTTGAACTTGGACAGCACCATCAATATACCACAAAAAATGTTTGAATGCTCTGAAATATCAAGTACTTGAATTTGTGATGATAAACTAGTTGATATTTTGCTAGTTCGTAGAGCGTTATGCGTTTTAGTTCTAGAGCAAAGTTTTCTTCTCAAGCTTTGAATTCATTTTCTCCTCTTGTGAACTACTAGATGTCCTTCTCTGTTTTGTTAGCAAAAATGAAAGATTTTCTAAACTTAAGTCTATATTTAAATTACAATTTAGATTTGAGGAGGGAACAGCGTCCTTTTTAAGCATTTTTATGCCAATAAATTCCGAAGAAAAATGATTTTGACAAACAATATATTATCCTTCGCTCTTAAAATCGCATGCCTGCCTCCGCAAATTACTCAAAATTTAATTTTTTTCATTTGAAGGAGATGTAAAAATTTTCAGATCGGGGACATTTTTTTCGATTTTTTATAAATCTAGTTCGACTTAACGCCAGACTTCGTTTTACGTGTATCACACATTGCTAAATATTTAAAAAGTATACTACTGAAAAAAATCGCTCAATCATACAGCAAAACAGCCAAACCCCTCGAAAGGTGGCGTCGAATGAAATTGAAAAATAAAATCGAACTAAAGCGACAATGGCGTCCTTCTCAAAATATATACATATGTATATGGGGTTGGGGTCACAATCTCAAAATCAAAAATCCAGAAAATACGAAAAATTATACGCGAGTCTTGCGTATTTCAAGTTTGGGATGGGAAACTCGCTTCGCTCGATAAAAGGATTTTAAACTTTTCTCCGCGGGGTTTAGCCGCTCACGAGACTTTGTCGCTCCGCTAAGGGTATGTCAACAACTGTCAGGCAGGCGCCTATAAGCCAGTCTGGGGGTTTTCGGGATTCTATCCGACTCCCATGTATATGTACGATGCGCCTCCTCAATAAATATATACACACAAACACACCACAGTGTAGCGATCCAGATAAACACCAGCGACACAGTCTCATTCGTATATGTCGTTTGCAGGATCGATTGAGACGTAAAACAAAATAAACGGTTGCAGCAAAACGAAATATAAAAAAAAATTACATAAAATTAAATATCGAAGTTACAAGACACTGGAGGATGGTTGATATCCACGACTATATAACTTAAAATGGTTTCATACCGACTTGGTGAAACAACACTTAGGTTTGAGAATTTTATTGTCCTTGAAAAAGTGGTGATTTTTTATGTTCTGCATGCGATATCTATTTAACTTTATTATCTGTGGTATTACACACAGCGCCTTATGTTGCATAAACCCTTTTTTCTTGTCAAAGATCTGGGTGAGATTTTTTCGTATCTTTATGAAATAGCATTTTCCATCGCCATGTTCTGTATAAAAGAAATCAGAACGAGGCAAGATTTAAAAACTAATTAAATTCTATTATGAATGGTCTTTCAATCGATTTCTTTTTTTATTAGAGATTTACTTTTGTTTCCAGCAAAATAGTAAATACTTAAAATAATTTCATATTTTAATACAAATAATAATTTGTAAAGCACGTACGAACCACCCTTTAACACGACTTTGTGAATTTTTTGTTTTGGTGTAGTCGACATTATTTACCAAATCAGCAATTTTTAGTGATGATATTAATTGGTCCGTGTTTATGAATTTCTTTGATTTCGACATTCCAATTACTGATTGACCTTATAATAAGTGTCTTTATTGAAATAATAAAATAAATAAACTGATTACTATTTTATTGTATTATAAATGTACACGTGTATTTACTATACATTCACAGGTTTCAAAACGGACGGACAATTATTGGGTATACAGAGCTGCGGTGTCGACAGAGAATAATTGGGCCACTCGACTGCAAAAATAGTAGCAAATAGCGCTTGCTGTATATCGATATTGATACGAGTATTTAGCGAATTCCACTAAGCTGTGTAGATACGCGAGAGAAATACGGAGCATTGAATGTAATTATAATAACGGTTAGTAACAGAAGAAAACAAAACAGTAGATGTACCTTGACATAAGCCATAAAAAAAGCTAATAAAAAAAAACTACGTAGTTGTACAGAGGGTGTTCAAAATATTAGGAACACTGCAAAAATTTCATTAAAAATATGAAAACAATGCCAGAACGAATTCGGGCCTTAAAAAAAGTTAAGGGAGACGTGACAAAATATTAAAAGAAAAAAATTGTTTCCTCTATAAATAATGAATAAATATGATAAATCTTAAAACTATAAAGTTGAATTTTTTATTTCATGCTCCAAAATCAAAATCCACAGCAATAAACAAAAACTATGTGAAAAAATGCAGTGTTCCTAATATTTTGAACACCCTCTGAATATGACTTACTTATACTACCTTTGGGCGATGATTTCGGCCTCAACCCATACACCTCGCTAGTTAGTGTGGTTTTTGACCATCTGCCTTAAGATGGTTGAGTATACTCGTACATTCCATTTGTACGTGTCACCTAAGGTGAGGTCTTCCTCTACTGCTTTGTCTATCCGGGCAGAAAGCGGAGACCCGTTAGATCGATATGCTTATGTCCGTTCATTCTACATGGCCTACCCATATCAGACCTTTATTTGACGAGTTCGTAGAGTAGACTGATACATTTCCTTCTCCAAAGTTCTCTACGTAAATGAGACCAAACGAAGTGATTCAAAAAGCAGTCAAAACTATCAAGACTATCTTTATCTGGCGTGTGCGACTGCATCGAAAATTACGCGACTGGTGTTGGCTTGTGAATTTTTTACGATTTTCTTAGGTATTGTATGATGTTAAATGTATTATCACAGAAAATAAAGTTACATAGATATCGCATGCAATAAATATATACACACAAACACACCACAGTGTAGCGATCCAGATAAACACCAGCGACACAGTCTCATTCGTATATGTCGTTTGCAGGATCGATTGAGACGTAAAACAAAATAAACGGTTGCAGCAAAACGAAATATAAAAAAAAATTAGTGTATATATCGAAGTTACAAGACACTGGAGGATGGTTGATATCCACGACTATATAACTTAAAATGGTTTCATACCGACTTGGTGAAACAACACTTAGGTTTGAGAATTTTATTGTCGTTGAAAAAGTGGTGATTTTTTATGTTCTGCATGCGATATCTATTTAACTTTATTATCTGTGGTATTACACACAGCGCCTTATGTTGCATAAACCCTTTTTTCTTGTCAAAGATCTGGGTGAGATTTTTTCGTATCTTTATGAAATAGCATTTTCCATCGCCATGTTCTGTATAAAAGAAATCAGAACGAGGCAAGATTTAAAAACTAATTAAATTCTATTATGAATGGTCTTTCAATCGATTTCTTTTTTTATTAGAGATTTACTTTTGTTTCCAGCAAAATAGTAAATACTTAAAATAATTTCATATTTTAATACAAATAATAATTTGTAAAGCACGTACGAACCACCCTTTAACACGACTTTGTGAATTTTTTGTTTTGGTGTAGTCGACATTATTTACCAAATCAGCAATTTTTAGTGATGATATTAATTGGTCCGTGTTTATGAATTTCTTTGATTTCGACATTCCAATTACTGATTGACCTTATAATAAGTGTCTTTATTGAAATAATAAAATAAATAAACTGATTACTATTTTATTGTATTATAAATGTACACGTGTATTTACTATACATTCACAGGTTTCAAAACGGACGGACAATTATTGGGTATACAGAGCTGCGGTGTCGACAGAGAATAATTGGGCCACTCGACTGCAAAAATAGTAGCAAATAGCGCTTGCTGTATATCGATATTGATACGAGTATTTAGCGAATTCCACTAAGCTGTGTAGATACGCGAGAGAAATACGGAGCATTGAATGTAATTATAATAACGGTTAGTAACAGAAGAAAACAAAACAGTAGATGTACCTTGACATAAGCCATAAAAAAAGCTAATAAAAAAAAACTACGTAGTTGTACAGAGGGTGTTCAAAATATTAGGAACACTGCAAAAATTTCATTAAAAATATGAAAACAATGCCAGAACGAATTCGGGCCTTAAAAAAAGTTAAGGGAGACGTGACAAAATATTAAAAGAAAAAAATTGTTTCCTCTATAAATAATGAATAAATATGATAAATCTTAAAACTATAAAGTTGAATTTTTTATTTCATGCTCCAAAATCAAAATCCACAGCAATAAACAAAAACTATGTGAAAAAATGCAGTGTTCCTAATATTTTGAACACCCTCTGAATATGACTTACTTATACTACCTTTGGGCGATGATTTCGGCCTCAACCCATACACCTCGCTAGTTAGTGTGGTTTTTGACCATCTGCCTTAAGATGGTTGAGTATACTCGTACATTCCATTTGTACGTGTCACCTAAGGTGAGGTCTTCCTCTACTGCTTTGTCTATCCGGGCAGAAAGCGGAGACCCGTTAGATCGATATGCTTATGTCCGTTCATTCTACATGGCCTACCCATATCAGACCTTTATTTGACGAGTTCGTAGAGTAGACTGATACATTTCCTTCTCCAAAGTTCTCTACGTAAATGAGACCAAACGAAGTGATTCAAAAAGCAGTCAAAACTATCAAGACTATCTTTATCTGGCGTGTGCGACTGCATCGAAAATTACGCGACTGGTGTTGGCTTGTGAATTTTTTACGATTTTCTTAGGTATTGTATGATGTTAAATGTATTATCACAGAAAATAAAGTTACATAGATATCGCATGCAGAGTAAAAAAAATATGTCACTTTTTCAGGCGAAGGGGATTTACTACTACGTCCCAGTTTGATCGAACTCGTTCGAATCGTGTATAAGACATGATGTTCTTTCAAATTTGGTTGGAACAACAAATTGCTTGTTGTTTTTGCTTTTTCCTCTTCGTGTTTTGTTTTTCATTATTTCGGTTTTTGTTTTCATGTACCTAGTGTGTTTGTTTTTGTATTTCAGATTCTGATTGTGATTAAATGGAGGGTGCTGGTTTATAGTGAGGTCCCAGTGCCTCTCACTCCTGGGATGTTGATTTATAGTGAGGTCCCGGTGCCTCTCACTCCTGGGGTGCTGGTTTATAGTGAAGTCCCCGTGCATCTCACTCTGGAGGAGGTCGTTCAATTTTGTGATTGTTTTGCATTTGTTTTCCTGACATAACTTGAATTTTTTGATTTTTACTGGTAATTCTTTTTTTGGATTTTCCAAGCACAATATTTTCGCAAGAGAATAAGAAGTGCAAAGTAAAGAATTTCTTTGCGATCCTCAAAGCATTGGTTTTGCTTATCAAACCAGTTCGAGTCTCTAAAGATTTGTTATTCTCATGCATTCCAAGGCCATTCTCTCCCTTATATTTCTAATATGCGGACAAGCTCTAAAAATTGTATGGTATACTTTGAAATGGAGCTTACAAATATTGAAAAATTCATCAGTTGGTGCTAAGAGACTTCCAAAATCACTATTTTATGAAAAATTCTTAGCGAAAATGAAAAATTCTGCCGGACATATTATTTGTATATGCCGGACATATTATATCTTCACTGAGCAATAAAACCCCGTTATTGTCTGTACCATTCCTTTTACACAAAAGTTCTTTGGAAAATTAGTAGACTCTTGCATCGGTCTTAAGTAAGACAAGAATTGTTTAAGTTCAGTATTGTAAAAGCTGGACTTCCGACCTGAACTCCACGCTTTAAAATATTTTTATCGTAATGAGACCCACTATCCATACAGTCGAAGGCATTATTCATTTTTAATGTAAACGCTTGTGTTGCTAGAGCGACTATTGAACTATTTTTTAGGCAATTAAGTTGATGGCTGTTTGTATCGATGCTGCCGTTGTCCTACTAACGGTTAACGGCTATGTGTGAACTTGTAAATTTCAAGCGTGTTTTAGCCACATTATCTCTTTCTAAATTGAATATTTCTCTGAAAACATCAAAGGAAACATTACCATCTGGATGTAGCATATCAGATTTGAGTAAAACATTACGCGTGGATTTTAATAAATGAGGAAAATCATAAAAACAAAATATTTGTTCATTATTGAAAATTGTAAAAGGCTTTTCTTCTGTAGCACCTAATAATTGGAAAGCTTTCCTGTTGTTAGGTCCTTGGTCGTTAACTATAGCGCACACTTTCAGACCAAGTTCTTGGCAAATTGTCAAATTATTTTCTAAAATAGACTTTAGGTTAACCCCTTTGACAGAGTTTGCTGAAACAAAATAATTTAAAATACTTTTCCAGCTATCAAAGAGGCCGTTTACCATGAAAAAAACAAATTTCGTTGCCGTACAATCTTTTTCGATCTACTCCTTGATCTTTAAATCCATCAATTAAGTCATTTTTCATATTGTACGTGAGATTTGGACGAATTCTAATTTCATCAAATATCAGTACCATATTCCGTTCCCGTTGGCTTAATGATGCAAACTTTGCTTTCAGTCTATCTCGAAGAAATTTATAAGCGTTTTGAGATCTGTAAAAAATGTTTTGGAAATTCTCTTTCGGCAACATTATATTTTTTGAACTTGGACAGCACCATCAATATACCACAAAAAATGTTTGAATGCTCTGAAATATCAAGTACTTGAATTTGTGATGATAAACTAGTTGATATTTTGCTAGTTCGTAGAGCGTTATGCGTTTTAGTTCTAGAGCAAAGTTTTCTTCTCAAGCTTTGAATTCATTTTCTCCTCTTGTGAACTACTAGACGTCCTTCTCTGTTTTGTTAGCAAAAATGAAAGATTTTCTAAACTTAAGTCTATATTTAAATTACAATTTAGATTTGAGGAGGGAACAGCGTCCTTTTTAAGCATTTTTATGCCAATAAGTTCCGAAGAAAAATGATTTTGACAAACAATATATTATCCTTCGCTCTTAAAATCGCATGCCTGCCTCCGCAAATTACTCAAAATTTAATTTTTTTCATTTGAAGGAGATGTAAAAATTTTCAGATCGGGGACATTTTTTTCGATTTTTTATAAATCTAGTTCGACTTAACGCCAGACTTCGTTTTACGTGTATCACACATTGCTAAATATTTAAAAAGTATACTACTGAAAAAAATCGCTCAATCATACAGCAAAACAGCCAAACCCCTCGAAAGGTGACGTCGAATGAAATTGAAAAATAAAATCGAACTAAAGCGACAATGGCGTCCTTCTCAAAATATATACATATGTATATGGGGTTGGGGTCACAATCTCAAAATCAAAAATCCAGAAAACCAAAAATCCAGAAAATACGAAAAATTATACGCGAGTCTTGCGTATTTCAAGTTTGGGATGGGAAACTCGCTTCGCTCGATAAAAGGATTTTAAACTTTTCTCCGCGGGGTTTAGCCGCTCACGAGACTTTGTCGCTCCGCTAAGGGTATGTCAACAACTGTCAGGCAGGCGCCTATAAGCCAGTCTGGGGGTTTTCGGGATTCTATCCGACTCCCATGTATATGTACGATGCGCCTCCTCAATAAATATATACACACAAACACACCACAGTGTAGCGATCCAGATAAACACCAGCGACACAGTCTCATTCGTATATGTCGTTTGCAGGATCGATTGAGACGTAAAACAAAATAAACGGTTGCAGCAAAACGAAATATAAAAAAAAATTAGTGTATATATCGAAGTTACAAGACACTGGAGGATGGTTGATATCCACGACTATATAACTTAAAATGGTTTCATACCGACGTGGTGAAACAACACTTAGGTTTGAGAATTTTATTGTCGTTGAAAAAGTGGTGATTTTTTATGTTCTGCATGCGATATCTATTTAACTTTATTATCTGTGGTATTACACACAGCGCCTTATGTTGCATAAACCCTTTTTTCTTGTCAAAGATCTGGGTGAGATTTTTTCGTATCTTTATGAAATAGCATTTTCCATCGCCATGTTCTGTATAAAAGAAATCAGAACGAGGCAAGATTTAAAAACTAATTAAATTCTATTATGAATGGTCTTTCAATCGATTTCTTTTTTTATTAGAGATTTACTTTTGTTTCCAGCAAAATAGTAAATACTTAAAATAATTTCATATTTTAATACAAATAATAATTTGTAAAGCACGTACGAACCACCCTTTAACACGACTTTGTGAATTTTTTGTTTTGGTGTAGTCGACATTATTTACCAAATCAGCAATTTTTAGTGATGATATTAATTGGTCCGTGTTTATGAATTTCTTTGATTTCGACATTCCAATTACTGATTGACCTTATAATAAGTGTCTTTATTGAAATAATAAAATAAATAAACTGATTACTATTTTATTGTATTATAAATGTACACGTGTATTTACTATACATTCACAGGTTTCAAAACGGACGGACAATTATTGGGTATACAGAGCTGCGGTGTCGACAGAGAATAATTGGGCCACTCGACTGCAAAAATAGTAGCAAATAGCGCTTGCTGTATATCGATATTGATACGAGTATTTAGCGAATTCCACTAAGCTGTGTAGATACGCGAGAGAAATACGGAGCATTGAATGTAATTATAATAACGGTTAGTAACAGAAGAAAACAAAACAGTAGATGTACCTTGACATAAGCCATAAAAAAAGCTAATAAAAAAAAACTACGTAGTTGTACAGAGGGTGTTCAAAATATTAGGAACACTGCAAAAATTTCATTAAAAATATGAAAACAATGCCAGAACGAATTCGGGCCTTAAAAAAAGTTAAGGGAGACGTGACAAAATATTAAAAGAAAAAAATTGTTTCCTCTATAAATAATGAATAAATATGATAAATCTTAAAACTATAAAGTTGAATTTTTTATTTCATGCTCCAAAATCAAAATCCACAGCAATAAACAAAAACTATGTGAAAAAATGCAGTGTTCCTAATATTTTGAACACCCTCTGAATATGACTTACTTATACTACCTTTGGGCGATGATCTCGGCCTCAACCCATACACCTCGCTAGTTAGTGTGGTTTTTGACCATCTGCCTTAAGATGGTTGAGTATACTCGTACATTCCATTTGTACGTGTCACCTAAGGTGAGGTCTTCCTCTACTGCTTTGTCTATCCGGGCAGAAAGCGGAGACCCGTTAGATCGATATGCTTATGTCCGTTCATTCTACATGGCCTACCCATATCAGACCTTTATTTGACGAGTTCGTAGAGTAGACTGATACATTTCCTTCTCCAAAGTTCTCTACGTAAATGAGACCAAACGAAGTGATTCAAAAAGCAGTCAAAACTATCAAGACTATCTTTATCTGGCGTGTGCGACTGCATCGAAAATTACGCGACTGGTGTTGGCTTGCGAATTTTTTACGATTTTCTTAGGTATTGTATGATGTTAAATGTATTATCACAGAAAATAAAATTACATAGATATCGCATGCAGAGTAAAAAAAATATGTCACTTTTTCAGGCGAAGGGGATTTACTACTACGTCCCAGTTTGATCGAACTCGTTCGAATCGTGTATAAGACATGATGTTCTTTCAAATTTGGTTGGAACAACAAATTGCTTGTTGTTTTTGCTTTTTCCTCTTCGTGTTTTGTTTTTCATTATTTCGGTTTTTGTTTTCATGTACCTAGTGTGTTTGTTTTTGTATTTCAGATTCTGATTGTGATTAAATGGAGGGTGCTGGTTTATAGTGAGGTCCCAGTGCCTCTCACTCCTGGGATGTTGATTTATAGTGAGGTCCCGGTGCCTCTCACTCCTGGGGTGCTGGTTTATAGTGAAGTCCCCGTGCATCTCACTCTGGAGGAGGTCGTTCAATTTTGTGATTGTTTTGCATTTGTTTTCCTGACATAACTTGAATTTTTTGATTTTTACTGGTAATTCTTTTTTTGGATTTTCCAAGCACAATATTTTCGCAAGAGAATAAGAAGTGCAAAGTAAAGAATTTCTTTGCGATCCTCAAAGCATTGGTTTTGCTTATCAAACCAGTTCGAGTCTCTAAAGATTTGTTATTCTCATGCATTCCAAGGCCATTCTCTCCCTTATATTTCTAATATGCGGACAAGCTCTAAAAATTGTATGGTATACTTTGAAATGGAGCTTACAAATATTGAAAAATTCATCAGTTGGTGCTAAGAGACTTCCAAAATCACTATTTTATGAAAAATTCTTAGCGAAAATGAAAAATTCTGCCGGACATATTATTTGTATATGCCGGACATATTATATCTTCACTGAGTAATAAAACCCCGTTATTGTCTGTACCATTCCTTTTACACAAAAGTTCTTTGGAAAATTAGTAGACTCTTGCATCGGTCTTAAGTAAGACAAGAATTGTTTAAGTTCAGTATTGTAAAAGCTGGACTTCCGACCTGAACTCCACGCTTTAAAATATTTTTATCGTAATGAGACCCACTATCCATACAGTCGAAGGCATTATTCATTTTTAATGTAAACGCTTGTGTTGCTAGAGCGACTATTGAACTATTTTTTAGGCAATTAAGTTGATGGCAGTTTGTATCGATGCTGCCGTTGTCCTACTAAAGGTTTCTGTTGCCAAGCGAACAGTATTTTTTTCAAATGCATTTGAGGCTATGTGTGAACTTGTAAATTTCAAGCGTGTTTTAGCCACATTATCTCTTTCTAAATTCAATATTTCTCTGAAAACATCAAAGGAAACATTACCATCTGGATGTAGCATATCAGATTTGAGTAAAACATTACGCGTGGATTTTAATAAATGAGGAAAATCATAAAAACAAAATATTTGTTCATTATTGAAAATTGTAAAAGGCTTTTCTTCTGTAGCACCTAATAATTGGAAAGCTTTCCTGTTGTTAGGTCCTTGGTCGTTAACTATAGCGCACACTTTCAGACCAAGTTCTTGGCAAATTGTCAAATTATTTTCTAAAATAGACTTTAGGTTAACCCCTTTGACAGAGTTTGCTGAAACAAAATAATTTAAAATACTTTTCCAGCTATCAAAGAGGCCGTTTACCATGAAAAAAAACAAATTTCGTTGCCGTACAATCTTTTTCGATCTACTCCTTGATCTTTAAATCCATCAATTAAGTCATTTTTCATATTGTACGTGAGATTTGGACGAATTCTAATTTCATCAAATATCAGTACCATATTCCGTTCCCGTTGGCTTAATGATGCAAACTTTGCTTTCAGTCTATCTCGAAGAAATTTATAAGCGTTTTGAGATCTGTAAAAAATGTTTTGGAAATTCTCTTTCGGCAACATTATATTTTTTGAACTTGGACAGCACCATCAATATACCACAAAAAATGTTTGAATGCTCTGAAATATCAAGTACTTGAATTTGTGATGATAAACTAGTTGATATTTTGCTAGTTCGTAGAGCGTTATGCGTTTTAGTTCTAGAGCAAAGTTTTCTTCTCAAGCTTTGAATTCATTTTCTCCTCTTGTGAACTACTAGATGTCCTTCTCTGTTTTGTTAGCAAAAATGAAAGATTTTCTAAACTTAAGTCTATATTTAAATTACAATTTAGATTTGAGGAGGGAACAGCGTCCTTTTTAAGCATTTTTATGCCAATAAGTTCCGAAGAAAAATGATTTTGACAAACAATATATTATCCTTCGCTCTTAAAATCGCATGCCTGCCTCCGCAAATTACTCAAAATTTAATTTTTTTCATTTGAAGGAGATGTAAAAATTTTCAGATCGGGGACATTTTTTTCGATTTTTTATAAATCTAGTTCGACTTAACGCCAGACTTCGTTTTACGTGTATCACACATTGCTAAATATTTAAAAAGTATACTACTGAAAAAAATCGCTCAATCATACAGCAAAACAGCCAAACCCCTCGAAAGGTGACGTCGAATGAAATTGAAAAATAAAATCGAACTAAAGCGACAATGGCGTCCTTCTCAAAATATATACATATGTATATGGGGTTGGGGTCACAATCTCAAAATCAAAAATCCAGAAAACCAAAAATCCAGAAAATACGAAAAATTATACGCGAGTCTTGCGTATTTCAAGTTTGGGATGGGAAACTCGCTTCGCTCGATAAAAGGATTTTAAACTTTTCTCCGCGGGGTTTTAGCCGCTCACGAGACTTTGTCGCTCCGCTAAGGGTATGTCAACAACTGTCAGGCAGGCGCCTATAAGCCAGTCTGGGGGTTTTCGGGATTCTATCCGACTCCCATGTATATGTACGATGCGCCTCCTCAATAAATATATACACACAAACACACCACAGTGTAGCGATCCAGATAAACACCAGCGACACAGTCTCATTCGTATATGTCGTTTGCAGGATCGATTGAGACGTAAAACAAAATAAACGGTTGCAGCAAAACGAAATATAAAAAAAAATTAGTGTATATATCGAAGTTACAAGACACTGGAGGATGGTTGATATCCACGACTATATAACTTAAAATGGTTTCATACCGACTTGGTGAAACAACACTTAGGTTTGAGAATTTTATTGTCGTTGAAAAAGTGGTGATTTTTTATGTTCTGCATGCGATATCTATTTAACTTTATTATCTGTGGTATTACACACAGCGCCTTATGTTGCATAAACCCTTTTTTCTTGTCAAAGATCTGGGTGAGATTTTTTCGTATCTTTATGAAATAGCATTTTCCATCGCCATGTTCTGTATAAAAGAAATCAGAACGAGGCAAGATTTAAAAACTAATTAAATTCTATTATGAATGGTCTTTCAATCGATTTCTTTTTTTATTAGAGATTTACTTTTGTTTCCAGCAAAATAGTAAATACTTAAAATAATTTCATATTTTAATACAAATAATTATTTGTAAAGCACGTACGAACCACCCTTTAACACGACTTTGTGAATTTTTTGTTTTGGTGTAGTCGACATTATTTACCAAATCAGCAATTTTTAGTGATGATATTAATTGGTCCGTGTTTATGAATTTCTTTGATTTCGACATTCCAATTACTGATTGACCTTATAATAAGTGTCTTTATTGAAATAATAAAATAAATAAACTGATTACTATTTTATTGTATTATAAATGTACACGTGTATTTACTATACATTCACAGGTTTCAAAACGGACGGACAATTATTGGGTATACAGAGCTGCGGTGTCGACAGAGAATAATTGGGCCACTCGACTGCAAAAATAGTAGCAAATAGCGCTTGCTGTATATCGATATTGATACGAGTATTTAGCGAATTCCACTAAGCTGTGTAGATACGCGAGAGAAATACGGAGCATTGAATGTAATTATAATAACGGTTAGTAACAGAAGAAAACAAAACAGTAGATGTACCTTGACATAAGCCATAAAAAAAGCTAATAAAAAAAAACTACGTAGTTGTACAGAGGGTGTTCAAAATATTAGGAACACTGCAAAAATTTCATTAAAAATATGAAAACAATGCCAGAACGAATTCGGGCCTTAAAAAAAGTTAAGGGAGACGTGACAAAATATTAAAAGAAAAAAATTGTTTCCTCTATAAATAATGAATAAATATGATAAATCTTAAAACTATAAAGTTGAATTTTTTATTTCATGCTCCAAAATCAAAATCCACAGCAATAAACAAAAACTATGTGAAAAAATGCAGTGTTCCTAATATTTTGAACACCCTCTGAATATGACTTACTTATACTACCTTTGGGCGATGATCTCGGCCTCAACCCATACACCTCGCTAGTTAGTGTGGTTTTTGACCATCTGCCTTAAGATGGTTGAGTATACTCGTACATTCCATTTGTACGTGTCACCTAAGGTGAGGTCTTCCTCTACTGCTTTGTCTATCCGGGCAGAAAGCGGAGACCCGTTAGATCGATATGCTTATGTCCGTTCATTCTACATGGCCTACCCATATCAGACCTTTATTTGACGAGTTCGTAGAGTAGACTGATACATTTCCTTCTCCAAAGTTCTCTACGTAAATGAGACCAAACGAAGTGATTCAAAAAGCAGTCAAAACTATCAAGACTATCTTTATCTGGCGTGTGCGACTGCATCGAAAATTACGCGACTGGTGTTGGCTTGTGAATTTTTTACGATTTTCTTAGGTATTGTATGATGTTAAATGTATTATCACAGAAAATAAAGTTACATAGATATCGCATGCAGAGTAAAAAAAATATGTCACTTTTTCAGGCGAAGGGGATTTACTACTACGTCCCAGTTTGATCGAACTCGTTCGAATCGTGTATAAGACATGATGTTCTTTCAAATTTGGTTGGAACAACAAATTGCTTGTTGTTTTTGCTTTTTCCTCTTCGTGTTTTGTTTTTCATTATTTCGGTTTTTGTTTTCATGTACCTAGTGTGTTTGTTTTTGTATTTCAGATTCTGATTGTGATTAAATGGAGGGTGCTGGTTTATAGTGAGGTCCCAGTGCCTCTCACTCCTGGGATGTTGATTTATAGTGAGGTCCCGGTGCCTCTCACTCCTGGGGTGCTGGTTTATAGTGAAGTCCCCGTGCATCTCACTCTGGAGGAGGTCGTTCAATTTTGTGATTGTTTTGCATTTGTTTTCCTGACATAACTTGAATTTTTTGATTTTTACTGGTAATTCTTTTTTTGGATTTTCCAAGCACAATATTTTCGCAAGAGAATAAGAAGTGCAAAGTAAAGAATTTCTTTGCGATCCTCAAAGCATTGGTTTTGCTTATCAAACCAGTTCGAGTCTCTAAAGATTTGTTATTCTCATGCATTCCAAGGCCATTCTCTCCCTTATATTTCTAATATGCGGACAAGCTCTAAAAATTGTATGGTATACTTTGAAATGGAGCTTACAAATATTGAAAAATTCATCAGTTGGTGCTAAGAGACTTCCAAAATCACTATTTTATGAAAAATTCTTAGCGAAAATGAAAAATTCTGCCGGACATATTATTTGTATATGCCGGACATATTATATCTTCACTGAGTAATAAAACCCCGTTATTGTCTGTACCATTCCTTTTACACAAAAGTTCTTTGGAAAATTAGTAGACTCTTGCATCGGTCTTAAGTAAGATAAGAATTGTTTAAGGTCAGTATTGTAAAAGCTGGACTTCCGACCTGAACTCCACGCTTTAAAATATTTTTATCGTAATGAGACCCACTATCCATACAGTCGAAGGCATTATTCATTTTTAATGTAAACGCTTGTGTTGCTAGAGCGACTATTGAACTATTTTTTAGGCAATTAAGTTGATGGCAGTTTGTATCGATGCTGCCGTTGTCCTACTAAAGGTTTCTGTTGCCAAGCGAACAGTATTTTTTTCAAATGCATTTGAGGCTATGTGTGAACTTGTAAATTTCAAGCGTGTTTTAGCCACATTATCTCTTTCTAAATTCAATATTTCTCTGAAAACATCAAAGGAAACATTACCATCTGGATGTAGCATATCAGATTTGAGTAAAACATTACGCGTGGATTTTAATAAATGAGGAAAATCATAAAAACAAAATATTTGTTCATTATTGAAAATTGTAAAAGGCTTTTCTTCTGTAGCACCTAATAATTGGAAAGCTTTCCTGTTGTTAGGTCCTTGGTCGTTAACTATAGCGCACACTTTCAGACCAAGTTCTTGGCAAATTGTCAAATTATTTTCTAAAATAGACTTTAGGTTAACCCCTTTGACAGAGTTTGCTGAAACAAAATAATTTAAAATACTTTTCCAGCTATCAAAGAGGCCGTTTACCATGAAAAAAAACAAATTTCGTTGCCGTACAATCTTTTTCGATCTACTCCTTGATCTTTAAATCCATCAATTAAGTCATTTTTCATATTGTACGTGAGATTTGGACGAATTCTAATTTCATCAAATATCAGTACCATATTCCGTTCCCGTTGGCTTAATGATGCAAACTTTGCTTTCAGTCTATCTCGAAGAAATTTATAAGCGTTTTGAGATCTGTAAAAAATGTTTTGGAAATTCTCTTTCGGCAACATTATATTTTTTGAACTTGGACAGCACCATCAATATACCACAAAAAATGTTTGAATGCTCTGAAATATCAAGTACTTGAATTTGTGATGATAAACTAGTTGATATTTTGCTAGTTCGTAGAGCGTTATGCGTTTTAGTTCTAGAGCAAAGTTTTCTTCTCAAGCTTTGAATTCATTTTCTCCTCTTGTGAACTACTAGATGTCCTTCTCTGTTTTGTTAGCAAAAATGAAAGATTTTCTAAACTTAAGTCTATATTTAAATTACAATTTAGATTTGAGGAGGGAACAGCGTCCTTTTTAAGCATTTTTATGCCAATAAGTTCCGAAGAAAAATGATTTTGACAAACAATATATTATCCTTCGCTCTTAAAATCGCATGCCTGCCTCCGCAAATTACTCAAAATTTAATTTTTTTCATTTGAAGGAGATGTAAAAATTTTCAGATCGGGGACATTTTTTTCGATTTTTTATAAATCTAGTTCGACTTAACGCCAGACTTCGTTTTACGTGTATCACACATTGCTAAATATTTAAAAAGTATACTACTGAAAAAAATCGCTCAATCATACAGCAAAACAGCCAAACCCCTCGAAAGGTGACGTCGAATGAAATTGAAAAATAAAATCGAACTAAAGCGACAATGGCGTCCTTCTCAAAATATATACATATGTATATGGGGTTGGGGTCACAATCTCAAAATCAAAAATCCAGAAAACCAAAAATCCAGAAAATACGAAAAATTATACGCGAGTCTTGCGTATTTCAAGTTTGGGATGGGAAACTCGCTTCGCTCGATAAAAGGATTTTAAACTTTTCTCCGCGGGGTTTTAGCCGCTCACGAGACTTTGTCGCTCCGCTAAGGGTATGTCAACAACTGTCAGGCAGGCGCCTATAAGCCAGTCTGGGGGTTTTCGGGATTCTATCCGACTCCCATGTATATGTACGATGCGCCTCCTCAATAAATATATACACACAAACACACCACAGTGTAGCGATCCAGATAAACACCAGCGACACAGTCTCATTCGTATATGTCGTTTGCAGGATCGATTGAGACGTAAAACAAAATAAACGGTTGCAGCAAAACGAAATATAAAAAAAAATTAGTGTATATATCGAAGTTACAAGACACTGGAGGATGGTTGATATCCACGACTATATAACTTAAAATGGTTTCATACCGACTTGGTGAAACAACACTTAGGTTTGAGAATTTTATTGTCGTTGAAAAAGTGGTGATTTTTTATGTTCTGCATGCGATATCTATTTAACTTTATTATCTGTGGTATTACACACAGCGCCTTATGTTGCATAAACCCTTTTTTCTTGTCAAAGATCTGGGTGAGATTTTTTCGTATCTTTATGAAATAGCATTTTCCATCGCCATGTTCTGTATAAAAGAAATCAGAACGAGGCAAGATTTAAAAACTAATTAAATTCTATTATGAATGGTCTTTCAATCGATTTCTTTTTTTATTAGAGATTTACTTTTGTTTCCAGCAAAATAGTAAATACTTAAAATAATTTCATATTTTAATACAAATAATTATTTGTAAAGCACGTACGAACCACCCTTTAACACGACTTTGTGAATTTTTTGTTTTGGTGTAGTCGACATTATTTACCAAATCAGCAATTTTTAGTGATGATATTAATTGGTCCGTGTTTATGAATTTCTTTGATTTCGACATTCCAATTACTGATTGACCTTATAATAAGTGTCTTTATTGAAATAATAAAATAAATAAACTGATTACTATTTTATTGTATTATAAATGTACACGTGTATTTACTATACATTCACAGGTTTCAAAACGGACGGACAATTATTGGGTATACAGAGCTGCGGTGTCGACAGAGAATAATTGGGCCACTCGACTGCAAAAATAGTAGCAAATAGCGCTTGCTGTATATCGATATTGATACGAGTATTTAGCGAATTCCACTAAGCTGTGTAGATACGCGAGAGAAATACGGAGCATTGAATGTAATTATAATAACGGTTAGTAACAGAAGAAAACAAAACAGTAGATGTACCTTGACATAAGCCATAAAAAAAGCTAATAAAAAAAAACTACGTAGTTGTACAGAGGGTGTTCAAAATATTAGGAACACTGCAAAAATTTCATTAAAAATATGAAAACAATGCCAGAACGAATTCGGGCCTTAAAAAAAGTTAAGGGAGACGTGACAAAATATTAAAAGAAAAAAATTGTTTCCTCTATAAATAATGAATAAATATGATAAATCTTAAAACTATAAAGTTGAATTTTTTATTTCATGCTCCAAAATCAAAATCCACAGCAATAAACAAAAACTATGTGAAAAAATGCAGTGTTCCTAATATTTTGAACACCCTCTGAATATGACTTACTTATACTACCTTTGGGCGATGATCTCGGCCTCAACCCATACACCTCGCTAGTTAGTGTGGTTTTTGACCATCTGCCTTAAGATGGTTGAGTATACTCGTACATTCCATTTGTACGTGTCACCTAAGGTGAGGTCTTCCTCTACTGCTTTGTCTATCCGGGCAGAAAGCGGAGACCCGTTAGATCGATATGCTTATGTCCGTTCATTCTACATGGCCTACCCATATCAGACCTTTATTTGACGAGTTCGTAGAGTAGACTGATACATTTCCTTCTCCAAAGTTCTCTACGTAAATGAGACCAAACGAAGTGATTCAAAAAGCAGTCAAAACTATCAAGACTATCTTTATCTGGCGTGTGCGACTGCATCGAAAATTACGCGACTGGTGTTGGCTTGCGAATTTTTTACGATTTTCTTAGGTATTGTATGATGTTAAATGTATTATCACAGAAAATAAAGTTACATAGATATCGCATGCAGAGTAAAAAAAATATGTCACTTTTTCAGGCGAAGGGGATTTACTACTACGTCCCAGTTTGATCGAACTCGTTCGAATCGTGTATAAGACATGATGTTCTTTCAAATTTGGTTGGAACAACAAATTGCTTGTTGTTTTTGCTTTTTCCTCTTCGTGTTTTGTTTTTCATTATTTCGGTTTTTGTTTTCATGTACCTAGTGTGTTTGTTTTTGTATTTCAGATTCTGATTGTGATTAAATGGAGGGTGCTGGTTTATAGTGAGGTCCCAGTGCCTCTCACTCCTGGGATGTTGATTTATAGTGAGGTCCCGGTGCCTCTCACTCCTGGGGTGCTGGTTTATAGTGAAGTCCCCGTGCATCTCACTCTGGAGGAGGTCGTTCAATTTTGTGATTGTTTTGCATTTGTTTTCCTGACATAACTTGAATTTTTTGATTTTGACTGGTAATTCTTTTTTTGGATTTTCCAAGCACAATATTTTCGCAAGAGAATAAGAAGTGCAAAGTAAAGAATTTCTTTGCGATCCTCCAAGCATTGGTTTTGCTTATCAAACCAGTTCGAGTCTCTAAAGATTTGTTATTCTCATGCATTCCAAGGCCATTCTCTCCCTTATATTTCTAATATGCGGACAAGCTCTAAAAATTGTATGGTATACTTTGAAATGGAGCTTACAAATATTGAAAAATTCATCAGTTGGTGCTAAAAGACTTCCAAAATCACTATTTTATGAAAAATTCTTAGCGAAAATGAAAAATTCTGCCGGACATATTATTTGTATATGCCGGACATATTATATCTTCACTGAGTAATAAAACCCCGTTATTGTCTGTACCATTCCTTTTACACAAAAGTTCTTTGGAAAATTAGTAGACTCTTGCATCGGTCTTAAGTAAGACAAGAATTGTTTAAGTTCAGTATTGTAAAAGCTGGACTTCCGACCTGAACTCCACGCTTTAAAATATTTTTATCGTAATGAGACCCACTATCCATACAGTCGAAGGCATTATTCATTTTTAATGTAAACGCTTGTGTTGCTAGAGCGACTATTGAACTATTTTTTAGGCAATTAAGTTGATGGCAGTTTGTATCGATGCTGCCGTTGTCCTACTAAAGGTTTCTGTTGCCAAGCGAACAGTATTTTTTTCAAATGCATTTGAGGCTATGTGTGAACTTGTAAATTTCAAGCGTGTTTTAGCCACATTATCTCTTTCTAAATTGAATATTTCTCTGAAAACATCAAAGGAAACATTACCATCTGGATGTAGCATATCAGATTTGAGTAAAACATTACGGGTGGATTTTAATAAATGAGGAAAATCATAAAAACAAAATATTTGTTCATTATTGAAAATTGTAAAAGGCTTTTCTTCTGTAGCACCTAATAATTGGAAAGCTTTCCTGTTGTTAGGTCCTTGGTCGTTAACTATAGCGCACACTTTCAGACCAAGTTCTTGGCAAATTGTCAAATTATTTTCTAAAATAGACTTTAGGTTAACCCCTTTGACAGAGTTTGCTGAAACAAAATAATTTAAAATACTTTTCCAGCTATCAAAGAGGCCGTTTACCATGAAAAAAACAAATTTCGTTGCCGTACAATCTTTTTCGATCTACTCCTTGATCTTTAAATCCATCAATTAAGTCATTTTTCATATTGTACGTGAGATTTGGACGAATTCTAATTTCATCAAATATCAGTACCATATTCCGTTCCCGTTGGCTTAATGATGCAAACTTTGCTTTCAGTCTATCTCGAAGAAATTTATAAGCGTTTTGAGATCTGTAAAAAATGTTTTGGAAATTCTCTTTCGGCAACATTATATTTTTTGAACTTGGACAGCACCATCAATATACCACAAAAAATGTTTGAATGCTCTGAAATATCAAGTACTTGAATTTGTGATGATAAACTAGTTGATATTTTGCTAGTTCGTAGAGCGTTATGCGTTTTAGTTCTAGAGCAAAGTTTTCTTCTCAAGCTTTGAATTCATTTTCTCCTCTTGTGAACTACTAGATGTCCTTCTCTGTTTTGTTAGCAAAAATGAAAGATTTTCTAAACTTAAGTCTATATTTAAATTACAATTTAGATTTGAGGAGGGAACAGCGTCCTTTTTAAGCATTTTTATGCCAATAAATTCCGAAGAAAAATGATTTTGACAAACAATATATTATCCTTCGCTCTTAAAATCGCATGCCTGCCTCCGCAAATTACTCAAAATTTAATTTTTTTCATTTGAAGGAGATGTAAAAATTTTCAGATCGGGGACATTTTTTTCGATTTTTTATAAATCTAGTTCGACTTAACGCCAGACTTCGTTTTACGTGTATCACACATTGCTAAATATTTAAAAAGTATACTACTGAAAAAAATCGCTCAATCATACAGCAAAACAGCCAAACCCCTCGAAAGGTGACGTCGAATGAAATTGAAAAATAAAATCGAACTAAAGCGACAATGGCGTCCTTCTCAAAATATATACATATGTATATGGGGTTGGGGTCACAATCTCAAAATCAAAAATCCAGAAAACCAAAAATCCAGAAAATACGAAAAATTATACGCGAGTCTTGCGTATTTCAAGTTTGGGATGGGAAACTCGCTTCGCTCGATAAAAGGATTTTAAACTTTTCTCCGCGGGGTTTAGCCGCTCACGAGACTTTGTCGCTCCGCTAAGGGTATGTCAACAACTGTCAGGCAGGCGCCTATAAGCCAGTCTGGGGGTTTTCGGGATTCTATCCGACTCCCATGTATATGTACGATGCGCCTCCTCAATAAATATATACACACAAACACACCACAGTGTAGCGATCCAGATAAACACCAGCGACACAGTCTCATTCGTATATGTCGTTTGCAGGATCGATTGGGACGTAAAACAAAATAAACGGTTGCAGCAAAACGAAATATAAAAAAAAATTAGTGTATATATCGAAGTTACAAGACACTGGAGGATGGTTGATATCCACGACTATATAACTTAAAATGGTTTCATACCGACTTGGTGAAACAACACTTAGGTTTGAGAATTGTATTGTCGTTGAAAAAGTGGTGATTTTTTATGTTCTGCATGCGATATCTATTTAACTTTATTATCTGTGGTATTACACACAGCGCCTTATGTTGCATAAACCCTTTTTTCTTGTCAAAGATCTGGGTGAGATTTTTTCGTATCTTTATGAAATAGCATTTTCCATCGCCATGTTCTGTATAAAAGAAATCAGAACGAGGCAAGATTTAAAAACTAATTAAATTCTATTATGAATGGTCTTTCAATCGATTTCTTTTTTTATTAGAGATTTACTTTTGTTTCCAGCAAAATAGTAAATACTTAAAATAATTTCATATTTTAATACAAATAATAATTTGTAAAGCACATACGAACCACCCTTTAACACGACTTTGTGAATTTTTTGTTTTGGTGTAGTCGACATTATTTACCAAATCAGCAATTTTTAGTGATGATATTAATTGGTCCGTGTTTATGAATTTCTTTGATTTCGACATTCCAATTACTGATTGACCTTATAATAAGTGTCTTTATTGAAATAATAAAATAAATAAACTGATTACTATTTTATTGTATTGTAAATGTACACGTGTATTTACTATACATTCACAGGTTTCAAAACGGACGGACAATTATTGGGTATACAGAGCTGCGGTGTCGACAGAGAATAATTGGGCCACTCGACTGCAAAAATAGTAGCAAATAGCGCTTGCTGTATATCGATATTGATACGAGTATTTAGCGAATTCCACTAAGCTGTGTAGATACGCGAGAGAAATACGGAGCATTGAATGTAATTATAATAACGGTTAGTAACAGAAGAAAACAAAACAGTAGATGTACCTTTATAGCGGCTCTTCTGGTGGAACAGTTTGGTCGTTGGTCCTTTCTGTCAGGAACACACAAAAGGTGGACAAACACAACACTTTACTTTACCCTCTGGTTCGCTTATGCTGCCCGTAGGCTACAGTAAACGGGGAAAAGGCGGCAAAGTAAAGGCAAGAGTAAAGCAAAAAAATGAACAAAAGTTTTTTCGATAAACTTTAAAAATTAACGGGTTATTTTAAACAAAAGAAAAAAATATAAAATTTGTATATTAAAAAAAAATTGGCAACTCTTGAATTATTTTGGAAAAAAAAATTATTGGTTGTGGCTCTTTTCTCTTGACGGTTAGTATAACCGTCGAAATAGTAAAGAGGCAAAACCAAATTTAAACGTGCACTCGAGTCAACTTCACGATCTGGCCGTTCTTATTTAAACCACCGAAATCGTTGGAATATTGAGCTCAAGTGAAGAAAGATCGTTCTTGCTGCGCTTTTATATTGCAGTTTACTGAGCTTATCTGCGAATCATAAGGTTCTGAGCAAAAGTTCTTCAAAAGCTTTTTAAAGCCTTAATTCAAGGGTTCCCACTTTTTACAAAAGTAATAATAAACAATTTTTTTTTTAAGTTAAAATTCATATAAAAAAAAAAAAAAAAAAAATTATTGGTTGTGGCTCTTTTCTCTTGACGGTTAGTATAACCGTCGAAATAGTAAAGAGGCAAAACCAAATTTAAACGCGCACTCGAGTCAACTTCACGATCTGGCCGTTCTTATATAAACCACCGAAATCGTTGGAATATTGAGCTCAAGTGAAGAAAGATCGTTCTTGCTGCGCTTTTATATTGCAGTTTACTGAGCTTATCTGCGAATCATAAGGTTCTGAGCAAAAGTTCTTCAAAAGCTTTTTAAAGCCTTAATTCAAGGGTTCCCACTTTTTACAAAAGTAATAATAAACAATTTTTTTTTTAAGTTAAAATTCATATAAAAATATGTGTGTGCTACAATCTCCCCCTCTGGAGCTTAAGACGTCTCGGCGTTGCGACAGGAATTTGTGTTGTGTTCTTGGGTCTTCCTCGTCTGCGTAGCGGCTGCACTGGGATATCTTCTAGTTGATTGTGTCTTGAGCTCTTGTATTTGGTGATAGCTGAGACATGATAGCTTCCTAAAGGTGTTGAAAGATCGTCTTTACAAGCAACTTGATAAGTTGAGGAACCTAGTTCTTTTATAATAACGTAAGGTCCATCTCTTCTTGGCATAAACTTAGATGTAGTGTTTTTTGAGGCCTTGCTGAGAAAATGGGAAGTTATTAGTACCTTGTCACCTACTTTGAACATGGGATTTGGTCTTCGATTTTTGTCTTTGTATTTCTTATTTTTGTCTTGCGATTTTTCAGTTGTTTCTTGAGCATTCTGTAAGACTTTTGCCAGTTTCAAAAGTCTGGGTGTTATCTGTGATATGAAATTTTCGTTTTCTGCAATTGGTCGCATATCCTGTTTAACATCGTCGATTGTTCTAAGTTCACGTCCAAATGTTAAATATGCTGGAGAATAACCTGATGATTGACGTTTTGCAGTATTCATTGCAAATCTAATTGACGGAAGGTATTCTGCCCAGGTAGTGTGGTTTGTTTCTACAAGGATAGACAATTGCGTTTTCATATCCCTATTTTTCCGTTCCACTGGGTTAGATTCAGGGTGATAAAGAGGAGTTAAAGTTTGTTGTATTCCCAGGAATTCAGTTAGTTCTTGCATCAACGCTGAAATAAATTGTGGACCATTGTCAGATAAGAGACGTCTCGGAATGCCGAACCGGAGGAAGACTTCATTAAGTAGTGTTGTAGCGCAGTTTTCAGCTGTTGCTTCTCTTAGTGGAAATATTTCGATCCATCTGCTGGCAAGATCTTCAGCAATGAGAATCCACTGAAATCCATCTGATGTGGGAGGTAAGGGACCAAATAAGTCCACCGCCAAAATTTCAAATCGCTGATTACTCGATACAGTTTGTAAAAGTCCGGAAGGCTTCCAATTGCTTGGTTTGTATCGTTGGCAGGCTGCACAATTACCGATATATTGGGTTATGTCCTTTCTCATGCCTGGCCAGTAATATCTTAAAGCTATTCTGGAGATAGTTCTATCAATGCCATAATGACCAGCAGTGACATCATTATGATAATTGTGAAGAATCGATTGACGTTCTTGGAGTGGTACTACCAGTTGCGAAGTTTCGGCATCTGATTCTGGAGAGTACCTATAGAGTATGCCTTCATTAAGTAAGTAACCCCGAGATGTCCATCGATTTATGTTTTCGTCATTGCTCTCGAAGGAGTCAATTATGATTTTAAGTTGTTCATCCTTAAGCTGAGCATCACGAATTTCTTTAGGCCTTCTTGTTGGTATATCAACTTCAAAGCTACATAATTTACATTCTGATTCGGTGTGTTCCTCGCTGCAACATGGTGGTCTTGATAAAGTATCCGCAACTGCGTTTGTTTTTCCTTGCGTGTACTCTATTTTGAAATTGTAGGGCTGAAGTTGTAAAGCCCATCGAGCAAGTCGACCAGTTGGAGACTTAATACTCATTAGCCATTTCAAAGGCTGGTGATCAGTCAGAAGAGTAACTTCACCTCCCTCGATGTATCCGCGGAACTTGTTTACTGCCCAAACTATAGCAAGGGCTTCTCGTTCCGTTGTTGAGTAATTTCGTTCTGCTGCAGTAAGAAGTCTTGAAGCGTATTCTATTGGGTGTTCATTAGCTTTCTCCCCCTGGACTAAAACCGCCCCTATTGCGTAATTACTAGCATCAGTTTTCAAAAAGTAGGGTTGTCCTTCTGACGCTTGTTGTAAGATTGGTGCAGTTGTAAGAAGGGTTTTTAGTGCTTCGAAAGAATCTTGCTCTTCTTTGTCCCATTTCCACGGTGCATTTTTCTTTGTGAGGCTACTTAGTGGTTTTGAGATATAAGCAAAGTTTTTAATGAAACGACGATACCATGAACATGTTTGTAAAAATGACAGAACTTGCTTTGCTTTTTTTGGTTCTGGCCTGTTGATGATCGCAGACGTTTTTTCAGGGTCAACTTCAATGCCTTTGTTTGTTATAAGGTGTCCGAGGTATTTTACATTTGAGCAGCAAAAGTTTGTCTTTTCTCGGTTAACCTTCAATTTAAAAATATTCAGCCTTTCAAAAACTGTTTTTAGATCCTTCAAATGCTCTTCAAAAGTACTTGAACATATAATCATGTCATCCAAGTATGCTAGTATGAGTATATCAGGTAGTCCATTACGGAATCTATCCATTAACCTCTGAAACGTTGCTGGTGCATTTCGCAGACCGAATGGCATTCGTTTAAAGAAGAACATACCGAAAGGAGTTATGAAAGCAGTTTTTTCTACATCTTCTTCGGCTATTTTTATTTGATAATATCCTGATTGCAAGTCCAGGGTACTTTTAAAAGAAGTCTTTCTTGTGGAATGTAGTAAGTCATCAATTCTCGGTAGTGGATACCTGTCCGGGATTGTGATGCTATTAAGTTGTCGACAATCTATGCAAACACGAATACCACCATCTTTTTTGGGTACTAGCACCACCGGTGCTGCCCAAGGAGACTCGCATTCTTCAATTATGCCGTGTTCAATCATCTTTACGAGTTCAACCTTCAGCTGGTTCTTTCTCGTAGGTGATAGTCTATAAGGCGTAGTTGCGACAGGTTCGTGGTTGCCAGTATTTATTTTATGCAGTGCGAATGGTGTTGGTTCGGTTGAAACATCAAATAGACTATTTTCTTGCATGAGAAGGTCTTTAAGCTTTTCTTTCTCATCTTTGCTTAGTAAGACTGCTTCATTACTTCGAAGTTCAATGTCAATAGCATTAATTTCGGTAAAATAAGAATCGGGATCCACTTCATTTTGATTACGCACTAGGTTTGGGAACAAACTATCCTTTTTCCGATGTCGTTCTGGAGTGATTTCATCGTTTGGAATAGAACCGTAGAATATACTCTGAATAGAATGCGGCGAGTAGTCATTATCTTGCAAAGATGTTGAAGAGCATTTTCTTTTTACAGGGGTTGATGCATTTGCTGTTGCGGCAAGTGGCGAGTTTGGTTTGACAGATTCAAACCATGATAAGAACGGTGAATTATAGTTTATTGCCTTACGCTCTTGACCAGTGTTTACTAGTTTAATGGGTGTCCTACCAAACTGAGTAATGTCGGGCGTTTTTGCAAGTGGAGAAATCGGCTTAAACAATTCATCTAGCTTAAGTTGATGGTTTAGTTTTCCAATGACATCATCTGCCTTTATCTTGCTTACGACTTTGGTGTGATTGGTGTCATAGAATTCAAATTTTCTTTCGGTTTCATCGGTGAAGTACCATATCCTTTGTCCTAGATCCAGGACTACACCATTTTGTTCCAGGAAGTCTATTCCGATGAGTGTTCGATTATCTGTTGCAGCTGGAAGTGCGATGAACCTTATCGGTCTCAGCCTGTTGCCAAATATTATGTTTGTGTCTCCAATATAAATTTCTTGTGGGGTCGAATGGCCATCTGCTAAAGTAACGGTTGTATCGGCTTTGTAGAACTTTGTTCCGTTTCGGAGAAGGTGCAGAAACAGTTTTCTTCCTGCAACGCTTGTTCTAGCTGCGGTGTCGATGTAGGCTATACCTTGTTCTCCGTGTGATGCAATAGTAATGGTAGGCAAATCGTTACCCAAAGTTGTCTTCATACAATTAAAAGACACAGTTGCTGGACCTTTTGGTAGCTCTTTACAATTAGGGCAATTTGACCTAATGAAACCAGGGGCCTTACACTTGTAGCAATGAATTTTTGGTTCTTCGGTTGGAATCGACTGTTTCTTTTGGGCGTCGCGCCGTTCCTTCTTGCGACATTCAGCGGTTGCATGTCCAATATGTCTGCAGAAATTGCACCTCTTCTTTTCGATATTTTCGATCTTTGACTGTCGTTGTTCTTCTTTTTCAGCACGTGAGAGCTCTACTACTCTAGCTTTTGCCAAGAGTTCTTGAAAGGTGCTAACACTATCTCTTGGTACACCATCACGAATAAAGACACTAAGTAGACCGTAGACAAGATCCAACATCATTCCCTCCTGTGGCTGTGGTTCGGGAAGTTTCGCAAATAGCGCTCTCTTTTTGCAAATAAAATCGTCAGTTGACTCCGTGTATTTCTGTTTTTGATCGAACAACTCCATATAAATTCTGTAGGCTGGCATTGCTGGCGCATATGCATTTCGTAAAAGGGTCAAGACTTTTTCCCAGGTGTCGACTCCTTTCTTCACCCCTTGCCACCAGGTAACAGCATTGTCCTCCAACAGAAGCGGAAAACCCTTGATTGCGTCGTCGTCAGTAATACGTTCGATTTCTTTATAAACGTTAATTGTAGCAATGAAACCATCCACTATTGCAGCATCTCGTTCTCCCTTGAACCGTGCAGTACAGTGGCTAAAACTGCCTTTAATAGTGGATTGACCTTGTACGGCTGATATTAGCTGTTTAAGCTGCTCCTCAGTAAACTGGGCCATGTTTCCACGCTGGCTTACGTAATTTAGTGCACCAATGCGTGCGCTTCTTCTTAATGCGTTATCGTTGTCCGTAGTGATGCTTTTGTTCCAAGACAATGGGCCCCACGTTGGGCGCCAATTACAGCGGCTCTTCTGGTGGAACAGTTTGGTCGTTGGTCCTTTCTGTCAGGAACACACAAAAGGTGGACAAACACAACACTTTACTTTACCCTCTGGTTCGCTTATGCTGCCCGTAGGCTACAGTAAACGGGGAAAAGGCGGCAAAGTAAAGCAAAAAAATGAACAAAAGTTTTTTCGATAAACTTTAAAAATTAACGTTTTATTTTAAACAAAAGAAAAAAATATAAAATTTGTATATTAAAAAAAAATTGGCAACTCTTGAATTATTTTGGAAAAAAAAATTATTGGTTGTGGCTCTTTTCTCTTGACGGTTAGTATAACCGTCGAAATAGTAAAGAGGCAAAACCAAATTTAAACGCGCACTCGAGTCAACTTCACGATCTGGCCGTTCTTATTTAAACCACCGAAATCGTTGGAATATTGAGCTCAAGTGAAGAAAGATCGTTCTTGCTGCGCTTTTATATTGCAGTTTACTGAGCTTATCTGCGAATCATAAGGTTCTGAGCAAAAGTTCTTCAAAAGCTTTTTAAAGCCTTAATTCAAGGGTTCCCACTTTTTACAAAAGTAATAATAAACAATTTTTTTTTTAAGTTAAAATTCATATAAAAATATGTGTGTGCTACACCTTGACATAAGCCATAAAAAAAGCTAATAAAAAAAAACTACGTAGTTGTACAGAGGGTGTTCAAAATATTAGGAACACTGCAAAAATTTCATTAAAAATATGAAAACAATGCCAGAACGAATTCGGGCCTTAAAAAAAGTTAAGGGAGACGTGACAAAATATTAAAAGAAAAAAATTGTTTCCTCTATAAATAATGAATAAATATGATAAATCTTAAAACTATAAAGTTGAATTTTTTATTTCATGCTCCAAAATCAAAATCCACAGCAATAAACAAAAACTATGTGAAAAAATGCAGTGTTCCTAATATTTTGAACACCCTCTGAATATGACTTACTTATACTACCTTTGGGCGATGATCTCGGCCTCAACCCATACACCTCGCTAGTTAGTGTGGTTTTTGACCATCTGCCTTAAGATGGTTGAGTATACTCGTACATTCCATTTGTACGTGTCACCTAAGGTGAGGTCTTCCTCTACTGCTTTGTCTATCCGGGCAGAAAGCGGAGACCCGTTAGATCGATATGCTTATGTCCGTTCATTCTACATGGCCTACCCATATCAGACCTTTATTTGACGAGTTCGTAGAGTAGACTGATACATTTCCTTCTCCAAAGTTCTCTACGTAAATGAGACCAAACGAAGTGATTCAAAAAGCAGTCAAAACTATCAAGACTATCTTTATCTGGCGTGTGCGACTGCATCGAAAATTACGCGACTGGTGTTGGCTTGCGAATTTTTTACGATTTTCTTAGGTATTGTATGATGTTAAATGTATTATCACAGAAAATAAAGTTACATAGATATCGCATGCAGAGTAAAAAAAATATGTCACTTTTTCAGGCGAAGGGGATTTACTACTACGTCCCAGTTTGATCGAACTCGTTCGAATCGTGTATAAGACATGATGTTCTTTCAAATTTGGTTGGAACAACAAATTGCTTGTTGTTTTTGCTTTTTCCTCTTCGTGTTTTGTTTTTCATTATTTCGGTTTTTGTTTTCATGTACCTAGTGTGTTTGTTTTTGTATTTCAGATTCTGATTGTGATTAAATGGAGGGTGCTGGTTTATAGTGAGGTCCCAGTGCCTCTCACTCTTGGGATGTTGATTTATAGTGAGGTCCCGGTGCCTCTCACTCCTGGGGTGCTGGTTTATAGTGAAGTCCCCGTGCATCTCACTCTGGAGGAGGTCGTTCAATTTTGTGATTGTTTTGCATTTGTTTTCCTGACATAACTTGAATTTTTTGATTTTTACTGGTAATTCTTTTTTTGGATTTTCCAAGCACAATATTTTCGCAAGAGAATAAGAAATGCAAAGTAAAGAATTTCTTTGCGATCCTCAAAGCATTGGTTTTGCTTATCAAACCAGTTCGAGTCTCTAAAGATTTGTTATTCTCATGCATTCCAAGGCCATTCTCTCCCTTATATTTCTAATATGCGGACAAGCTCTAAAAATTGTATGGTATACTTTGAAATGGAGCTTACAAATATTGAAAAATTCATCAGTTGGTGCTAAGAGACTTCCAAAATCACTATTTTATGAAAAATTCTTAGCGAAAATGAAAAATTCTGCCGGACATATTATTTGTATATGCCGGACATATTATATCTTCACTGAGTAATAAAACCCCGTTATTGTCTGTACCATTCCTTTTACACAAAAGTTCTTTGGAAAATTAGTAGACTCTTGCACCGGTCTTAAGTAAGACAAGAATTGTTTAAGTTCAGTATTGTAAAAGCTGGACTTCCGACCTGAACTCCACGCTTTAAAATATTTTTATCGTAATGAGACCCACTGTCCATACAGTCGAAGGCATTATTCATTTTTAATGTAAACGCTTGTGTTGCTAGAGCGACTATTGAACTATTTTTTAGGCAATTAAGTTGATGGCAGTTTGTATCGATGCTGCCGTTGTCCTACTAAAGGTTTCTGTTGCCAAGCGAACAGTATTTTTTTCAAATGCATTTGAGGCTATGTGTGAACTTGTAAATTTCAAGCGTGTTTTAGCCACATTATCTCTTTCTAAATTGAATATTTCTCTGAACACATCAAAGGAAACATTACCATCTGGATGTAGCATATCAGATTTGAGTAAAACATTACGCGTGGATTTTAATAAATGAGGAAAATCATAAAAACAAAATATTTGTTCATTATTGAAAATTGTAAAAGGCTTTTCTTCTGTAGCACCTAATAATTGGAAAGCTTTCGTGTTGTTAGGTCCTTGGTCGTTAACTATAGCGCACACTTTCAGACCAAGTTCTTGGCAAATTGTCAAATTATTTTCTAAAATAGACTTTAGGTTAACCCCTTTGACAGAGTTTGCTGAAACAAAATAATTTAAAATACTTTTCCAGCTATCAAAGAGGCCGTTTACCATGAAAAAACCAAATTTCGTTGCTGTACAATCTTTTTCGATCTACTCCTTGATCTTTAAATCCATCAATTAAGTCATTTTTCATATTGTACGTGAGATTTGGACGAATTCTAATTTCATCAAATATCAGTACCATATTCCGTTCCCGTTGGCTTAATGATGCAAACTTTGCTTTCAGTCTATCTCGAAGAAATTTATAAGCGTTTTGAGATCTGTAAAAAATGTTTTGGAAATTCTCTTTCGGCAACATTATATTTTTTTAACTTGGACAGCACCATCAATATATCACAAAAAATGTTTGAATGCTCTGAAATATCAAGTACTTGAATTTGTGATGATAAACTAGTTGATATTTTGCTAGTTCGTAGAGCGTTATGCGTTTTAGTTCTAGAGCAAAGTTTTCTTCTCAAGCTTTGAATTCATTTTCTCCTCTTGTGAACTACTAGATGTCCTTCTCTGTTTTGTTAGCAAAAATGAAAGATTTTCTAAACTTAAGTCTATATTTAAATTTAAATTACAATTTAGATTTGAGGAGGGAACAGCGTCCTTTTTAAGCATTTTTATGCCAATAAATTCCGAAGAAAAATGATTTTGACAAACAATATATTATCCTTCGCTCTTAAAATCGCATGCCTGCCTCCGCAAATTACTCAAAATTTAATTTTTTTCATTTGAAGGAGATGTAAAAATTTTCAGATCGGGGACATTTTTTTCGATTTTTTATAAATCTAGTTCGACTTAACGCCAGACTTCGTTTTACGTGTATCACACATTGCTAAATATTTAAAAAGTATACTACTGAAAAAAATCGCTCAATCATACAGCAAAACAGCCAAACCCTTCGAAAGGTGACGTCAAATGAAATTGAAAAATAAAATCGAACTAAAGCGACAATGGCGTCCTTCTCAAAATATATACATATGTATATGGGGTTGGGGTCACAATCTCAAAATCAAAAATCCAGAAAATACGAAAAATTATACGCGAGTCTTGCGTATTTCAAGTTTGGGATGGGAAACTCGCTTCGCTCGATAAAAGGATTTTAAACTTTTCTCCGCGGGGTTTAGCCGCTCACGAGACTTTGTCGCTCCGCTAAGGGTATGTCAACAACTGTCAGGCAGGCGCCTATAAGCCAGTCTGGGGGTTTTCGGGATTCTATCCGACTCCCATGTATATGTACGATGCGCCTCCTCAATAAATATATACACACAAACACACCACAGTGTAGCGATCCAGATAAACACCTGCGACACAGTCTCATTCGTATATGTCGTTTGCAGGATCGATTGAGACGTAAAACAAAATAAACGGTTGCAGCAAAACGAAATATAAAAAAAAATTAGTGTATATATCGAAGTTACAAGACACTGGAGGATGGTTGATATCCACGACTATATAACTTAAAATGGTTTCATACCGACTTGGTGAAACAACACTTAGGTTTGAGAATTTTATTGTCGTTGAAAAAGTGGTGATTTTTTATGTTCTGCATGCGATATCTATTTAACTTTATTATCTGTGGTATTACACACAGCGCCTTATGTTGCATAAACCCTTTTTTCTTGTCAAAGATCTGGGTGAGATTTTTTCGTATCTTTATGAAATAGCATTTTCCATCGCCATGTTCTGTATAAAAGAAATCAGAACGAGGCAAGATTTAAAAACTAATTAAATTCTATTATGAATGGTCTTTCAATCGATTTCTTTTTTTATTAGAGATTTACTTTTGTTTCCAGCAAAATAGTAAATACTTAAAATAATTTCATATTTTAATACAAATAATAATTTGTAAAGCACGTACGAACCACCCTTTAACACGACTTTGTGAATTTTTTGTTTTGGTGTAGTCGACATTATTTACCAAATTAGCAATTTTTAGTGATGATATTAATTGGTCCGTGTTTATGAATTTCTTTGATTTCGACATTCCAATTACTGATTGACCTTATAATAAGTGTCTTTATTGAAATAATAAAATAAATAAACTGATTACTATTTTATTGTATTATAAATGTACACGTGTATTTACTATACATTCACAGGTTTCAAAACGGACGGACAATTATTGGGTATACAGAGCTGCGGTGTCGACAGAGAATAATTGGGCCACTCGACTGCAAAAATAGTAGCAAATAGCGCTTGCTGTATATCGATATTGATACGAGTATTTAGCGAATTCCACTAAGCTGTGTAGATACGCGAGAGAAATACGGAGCATTGAATGTAATTATAATAACGGTTAGTAACAGAAGAAAACAAAACAGTAGATGTACCTTGACATAAGCCATAAAAAAAGCTAATAAAAAAAAACTACGTAGTTGTACAGAGGGTGTTCAAAATATTAGGAACACTGCAAAAATTTCATTAAAAATATGAAAACAATGCCAGAACGAATTCGGGCCTTAAAAAAAGTTAAGGGAGACGTGACAAAATATTAAAAGAAAAAAATTGTTTCCTCTATAAATAATGAATAAATATGATAAATCTTAAAACTATAAAGTTGAATTTTTTATTTCATGCTCCAAAATCAAAATCCACAGCAATAAACAAAAACTATGTGAAAAAATGCAGTGTTCCTAATATTTTGAACACCCTCTGAATATGACTTACTTATACTACCTTTGGGCGATGATCTCGGCCTCAACCCATACACCTCGCTAGTTAGTGTGGTTTTTGACCATCTGCCTTAAGATGGTTGAGTATACTCGTACATTCCATTTGTACGTGTCACCTAAGGTGAGGTCTTCCTCTACTGCTTTGTCTATCCGGGCAGAAAGCGGAGACCCGTTAGATCGATATGCTTATGTCCGTTCATTCTACATGGCCTACCCATATCAGACCTTTATTTGACGAGTTCGTAGAGTAGACTGATACATTTCCTTCTCCAAAGTTCTCTACGTAAATGAGACCAAACGAAGTGATTCAAAAAGCAGTCAAAACTATCAAGACTATCTTTATCTGGCGTGTGCGACTGCATCGAAAATTACGCGACTGGTGTTGGCTTGCGAATTTTTTACGATTTTCTTAGGTATTGTATGATGTTAAATGTATTATCACAGAAAATAAAATTACATAGATATCGCATGCAGAGTAAAAAAAATATGTCACTTTTTCAGGCGAAGGGGATTTACTACTACGTCCCAGTTTGATCGAACTCGTTCGAATCGTGTATAAGACATGATGTTCTTTCAAATTTGGTTGGAACAACAAATTGCTTGTTGTTTTTGCTTTTTCCTCTTCGTGTTTTGTTTTTCATTATTTCGGTTTTTGTTTTCATGTACCTAGTGTGTTTGTTTTTGTATTTCAGATTCTGATTGTGATTAAATGGAGGGTGCTGGTTTATAGTGAGGTCCCAGTGCCTCTCACTCCTGGGATGTTGATTTATAGTGAGGTCCCGGTGCCTCTCACTCCTGGGGTGCTTGTTTATAGTGAAGTCCCCGTGCATCTCACTCTGGAGGAGGTCGTTCAATTTTGTGATTGTTTTGCATTTGTTTTCCTGACATAACTTGAATTTTTTGATTTTTACTGGTAATTCTTTTTTTGGATTTTCCAAGCACAATATTTTCGCAAGAGAATAAGAAGTGCAAAGTAAAGAATTTCTTTGCGATCCTCAAAGCATTGGTTTTGCTTATCAAACCAGTTCGAGTCTCTAAAGATTTGTTATTCTCATGCATTCCAAGGCCATTCTCTCCCTTATATTTCTAATATGCGGACAAGCTCTAAAAATTGTATGGTATACTTTGAAATGGAGCTTACAAATATTGAAAAATTCATCAGTTGGTGCTAAGAGACTTCCAAAATCACTATTTTATGAAAAATTCTTAGCGAAAATGAAAAATTCTGCCGGACATATTATTTGTATATGCCGGACATATTATATCTTCACTGAGTAATAAAACCCCGTTATTGTCTGTACCATTCCTTTTACACAAAAGTTCTTTGGAAAATTAGTAGACTCTTGCATCGGTCTTAAGTAAGACAAGAATTGTTTAAGTTCAGTATTGTAAAAGCTGGACTTCCGACCTGAACTCCACGCTTTAAAATATTTTTATCGTAATGAGACCCACTATCCATACAGTCGAAGGCATTATTCATTTTTAATGTAAACGCTTGTGTTGCTAGAGCGACTATTGAACTATTTTTTAGGCAATTAAGTTGATGGCAGTTTTTATCGATGCTGCCGTTGTCCTACTAAAGGTTTCTGTTGCCAAGCGAACAGTATTTTTTTCAAATGCATTTGAGGCTATGTGTGAACTTGTAAATTTCAAGCGTGTTTTAGCCACATTATCTCTTTCTAAATTGAATATTTCTCTGAAAACATCAAAGGAAACATTACCATCTGGATGTAGCATATCAGATTTGAGTAAAACATTACGCGTGGATTTTAATAAATGAGGAAAATCATAAAAACAAAATATTTGTTCATTATTGAAAATTGTAAAAGGCTTTTCTTCTGTAGCACCTAATAATTGGAAAGCTTTCCTGTTGTTAGGTCCTTGGTCGTTAACTATAGCGCACACTTTCAGACCAAGTTCTTGGCAAATTGTCAAATTATTTTCTAAAATAGACTTTAGGTTAACCCCTTTGACAGAGTTTGCTGAAACAAAATAATTTAAAATACTTTTCCAGCTATCAAAGAGGCCGTTTACCATGAAAAAAACAAATTTCGTTGCCGTACAATCTTTTTCGATCTACTCCTTGATCTTTAAATCCATCAATTAAGTCATTTTTCATATTGTACGTGAGATTTGGACGAATTCTAATTTCATCAAATATCAGTACCATATTCCGTTCCCGTTGGCTTAATGATGCAAACTTTGCTTTCAGTCTATCTCGAAGAAATTTATAAGCGTTTTGAGATCTGTAAAAAATGTTTTGGAAATTCTCTTTCGGCAACATTATATTTTTTGAACTTGGACAGCACCATCAATATACCACAAAAAATGTTTGAATGCTCTGAAATATCAAGTACTTGAATTTGTGATGATAAACTAGTTGATATTTTGCTAGTTCGTAGAGCGTTATGCGTTTTAGTTCTAGAACAAAGTTTTCTTCTCAAGCTTTGAATTCATTTTCTCCTCTTGTGAACTACTAGATGTCCTTCTCTGTTTTGTTAGCAAAAATGAAAGATTTTCTAAACTTAAGTCTATATTTAAATTACAATTTAGATTTGAGGAGGGAACAGCGTCCTTTTTAAGCATTTTTATGCCAATAAATTCCGAAGAAAAATGATTTTGACAAACAATATATTATCCTTCGCTCTTAAAATCGCATGCCTGCCTCCGCAAATTACTCAAAATTTAATTTTTTTTCATTTGAAGGAGATGTAAAAATTTTCAAATCGGGGACATTTTTTTCGATTTTTTATAAATCTAGTTCGACTTAACGCCAGACTTCGTTTTACGTGTATCACACATTGCTAAATACTGAAAAAAATCGCTCAATCATACAGCAAAACAGCCAAACCCCTCGAAAGGTGACGTCGAATGAAATTGAAAAATAAAATCGAACTAAAGCGACAATGGCGTCCTTCTCAAAATATATACATATGTATATGGGGTTGGGGTCACAATCTCAAAATCAAAAATCCAGAAAACCAAAAATCCAGAAAATACGAAAAATTATACGCGAGTCTTGCGTATTTCAAGTTTGGGATGGGAAACTCGCTTCGCTCGATAAAAGGATTTTAAACTTTTCTCCGCGGGGTTTAGCCGCTCACGAGACTTTGTCGCTCCGCTAAGGGTATGTCAACAACTGTCAGGCAGGCGCCTATAAGCCAGTCTGGGGGTTTTCGGGATTCTATCCGACTCCCATGTATATGTACGATGCGCCTCCTCAATAAATATATACACACAAACACACCACAGTGTAGCGATCCAGATAAACACCAGCGACACAGTCTCATTCGTATATGTCGTTTGCAGGATCGATTGAGACGTAAAACAAAATAAACGGTTGCAGCAAAACGAAATATAAAAAAAAATTAGTGTATATATCGAAGTTACAAGACACTGGAGGATGGTTGATATCCACGACTATATAACTTAAAATGGTTTCATACCGACTTGGTGAAACAACACTTAGGTTTGAGAATTTTATTGTCGTTGAAAAAGTGGTGATTTTTTATGTTCTGCATGCGATATCTATTTAACTTTATTATCTGTGGTATTACACACAGCGCCTTATGTTGCATAAACCCTTTTTTCTTGTCAAAGATCTGGGTGAGATTTTTTCGTATCTTTATGAAATAGCATTTTCCATCGCCATGTTCTGTATAAAAGAAATCAGAACGAGGCAAGATTTAAAAACTAATTAAATTCTATTATGAATGGTCTTTCAATCGATTTCTTTTTTTATTAGAGATTTACTTTTGTTTCCAGCAAAATAGTAAATACTTAAAATAATTTCATATTTTAATACAAATAATAATTTGTAAAGCACGTACGAACCACCCTTTAACACGACTTTGTGAATTTTTTGTTTTGGTGTAGTCGACATTATTTACCAAATCAGCAATTTTTAGTGATGATATTAATTGGTCCGTGTTTATGAATTTCTTTGATTTCGACATTCCAATTACTGATTGACCTTATAATAAGTGTCTTTATTGAAATAATAAAATAAATAAACTGATTACTATTTTATTGTATTATAAATGTACACGTGTATTTACTATACATTCACAGGTTTCAAAACGGACGGACAATTATTGGGTATACAGAGCTGCGGTGTCGGCAGAGAATAATTGGGCCACTCGACTGCAAAAATAGTAGCAAATAGCGCTTGCTGTATATCGATATTGATACGAGTATTTAGCGAATTCCACTAAGCTGTGTAGATACGCGAGAGAAATACGGAGCATTGAATGTAATTATAATAACGGTTAGTAACAGAAGAAAACAAAACAGTAGATGTACCTTGACATAAGCCATAAAAAAAGCTAATAAAAAAAAACTACGTAGTTGTACAGAGGGTGTTCAAAATATTAGGAACACTGCAAAAATTTCATTAAAAATATGAAAACAATGCCAGAACGAATTCGGGCCTTAAAAAAAGTTAAGGGAGACGTGACAAAATATTAAAAGAAAAAATTGTTTCCTCTATAAATAATGAATAAATATGATAAATCTTAAAACTATAAAGTTGAATTTTTTATTTCATGCTCCAAAATCAAAATCCACAGCAATAAACAAAAACTATGTGAAAAAATGCAGTGTTCCTAATATTTTGAACACCCTCTGAATATGACTTACTTATACTACCTTTGGGCGATGATCTCGGCCTCAACCCATACACCTCGCTAGTTAGTGTGGTTTTTGACCATCTGCCTTAAGATGGTTGAGTATACTCGTACATTCCATTTGTACGTGTCACCTAAGGTGAGGTCTTCCTCTACTGCTTTGTCTATCCGGGCAGAAAGCGGAGACCCGTTAGATCGATATGCTTATGTCCGTTCATTCTACATGGCCTACCCATATCAGACCTTTATTTGACGAGTTCGTAGAGTAGACTGATACATTTCCTTCTCCAAAGTTCTCTACGTAAATGAGACCAAACGAAGTGATTCAAAAAGCAGTCAAAACTATCAAGACTATCTTTATCTGGCGTGTGCGACTGCATCGATAATTACGCGACTGGTGTTGGCTTGCGAATTTTTTACGATTTTCTTAGGTATTGTATGATGTTAAATGTATTATCACAGAAAATAAAATTACATAGATATCGCATGCAGAGTAAAAAAAATATGTCACTTTTTCAGGCGAAGGGGATTTACTACTACGTCCCAGTTTGATCGAACTCGTTCGAATCGTGTATAAGACATGATGTTCTTTCAAATTTGGTTGGAACAACAAATTGCTTGTTGTTTTTGCTTTTTCCTCTTCGTGTTTTGTTTTTCATTATTTCGGTTTTTGTTTTCATGTACCTAGTGTGTTTGTTTTTGTATTTCAGATTCTGATTGTGATTAAATGGAGGGTGCTGGTTTATAGTGAGGTCCCAGTGCCTCTCACTCCTGGGATGTTGATTTATAGTGAGGTCCCGGTGCCTCTCACTCCTGGGGTGCTGGTTTATAGTGAAGTCCCCGTGCATCTCACTCTGGAGGAGGTCGTTCAATTTTGTGATTGTTTTGCATTTGTTTTCCTGACATAACTTGAATTTTTTGATTTTTACTGGTAATTCTTTTTTTGGATTTTCCAAGCACAATATTTTCGCAAGAGAATAAGAAGTGCAAAGTAAAGAATTTCTTTGCGATCCTCAAAGCATTGGTTTTGCTTATCAAACCAGTTCGAGTCTCTAAAGATTTGTTATTCTCATGCATTCCAAGGCCATTCTCTCCCTTATATTTCTAATATGCGGACAAGCTCTAAAAATTGTATGGTATACTTTGAAATGGAGCTTACAAATATTGAAAAATTTATCAGTTGGTGCTAAGAGACCTGAAAAATCACTATTTTATGAAAAATTCTTAGCGAAAATGAAAAATTCTGCCGGACATATTATTTGTATATGCCGGACATATTATATCTTCACTGAGTAATAAAACCCCGTTATTGTCTGTACCATTCCTTTTACACAAAAGTTCTTTGGAAAATTAGTAGACTCTTGCATCGGTCTTAAGTAAGACAAGAATTGTTTAAGTTCAGTATTGTAAAAGCTGGACTTCCGACCTGAACTCCACGCTTTAAAATATTTTTATCGTAATGAGACCCACTATCCATACAGTCGAAGGCATTATTCATTTTTAATGTAAACGCTTGTGTTGCTAGAGCGACTATTGAACTATTTTTTAGGCAATTAAGTTGATGGCAGTTTGTATCGATGCTGCCGTTGTCCTACTAAAGGTTTCTGTTGCCCAGCGAACAGTATTTTTTTCAAATGCATTTGAGGCTATGTGTGAACTTGTAAATTTCAAGCGTGTTTTAGCCACATTATCTCTTTCTAAATTGAATATTTCTCTGAAAACATCAAAGGAAACATTACCATCTGGATGTAGCATATCAGATTTGAGTAAAACATTACGCGTGGATTTTAATAAATGAGGAAAATCATAAAAACAAAATATTTGTTCATTATTGAAAATTGTAAAAGGCTTTTCTTCTGTAGCACCTAATAATTGGAAAGCTTTCCTGTTGTTAGGTCCTTGGTCGTTAACTATAGCGCACACTTTCAGACCAAGTTCTTGGCAAATTGTCAAATTATTTTCTAAAATAGACTTTAGGTTAACCCCTTTGACAGAGTTTGCTGAAACAAAATAATTTAAAATACTTTTCCAGCTATCAAAGAGGCCGTTTACCATGAAAAAAACAAATTTCGTTGCCGTACAATCTTTTTCGATCTACTCCTTGATCTTTAAATCCATCAATTAAGTCATTTTTCATATTGTACGTGAGATTTGGACGAATTCTAATTTCATCAAATATCAGTACCATATTCCGTTCCCGTTGGCTTAATGATGCAAACTTTGCTTTCAGTCTATCTCGAAGAAATTTATAAGCGTTTTGAGATCTGTAAAAAATGTTTTGGAAATTCTCTTTCGGCAACATTATATTTTTTGAACTTGGACAGCACCATCAATATACCACAAAAAATGTTTGAATGCTCTGAAATATCAAGTACTTGAATTTGTGATGATAAACTAGTTGATATTTTGCTAGTTCGTAGAGCGTTATGCGTTTTAGTTCTAGAACAAAGTTTTCTTCTCAAGCTTTGAATTCATTTTCTCCTCTTGTGAACTACTAGATGTCCTTCTCTGTTTTGTTAGCAAAAATGAAAGATTTTCTAAACTTAAGTCTATATTTAAATTACATATAGATTTGAGGAGGGAACAGCGTCCTTTTTAAGCATTTTTATGCCAATAAATTCCGAAGAAAAATGATTTTGACAAACAATATATTATCCTTCGCTCTTAAAATCGCATGCCTGCCTCCGCAAATTACTCAAAATTTAATTTTTTTTCATTTGAAGGAGATGTAAAAATTTTCAGATCGGGGACATTTTTTTCGATTTTTTATAAATCTAGTTCGACTTAACGCCAGACTTCGTTTTACGTGTATCACACATTGCTAAATACTGAAAAAAATCGCTCAATCATACAGCAAAACAGCCAAACCCCTCGAAAGGTGACGTCGAATGAAATTGAAAAATAAAATCGAACTAAAGCGACAATGGCGTCCTTCTCAAAATATATACATATGTATATGGGGTTGGGGTCACAATCTCAAAATCAAAAATCCAGAAAACCAAAAATCCAGAAAATACGAAAAATTATACGCGAGTCTTGCGTATTTCAAGTTTGGGATGGGAAACTCGCTTCGCTCGATAAAAGGATTTTAAACTTTTCTCCGCGGGGTTTAGCCGCTCACGAGACTTTGTCGCTCCGCTAAGGGTATGTCAACAACTGTCAGGCAGGCGCCTATAAGCCAGTCTGGGGGTTTTCGGGATTCTATCCGACTCCCATGTATATGTACGATGCGCCTCCTCAATAAATATATACACACAAACACACCACAGTGTAGCGATCCAGATAAACACCAGCGACACAGTCTCATTCGTATATGTCGTTTGCAGGATCGATTGAGACGTAAAACAAAATAAACGGTTGCAGCAAAACGAAATATAAAAAAAAATTAGTGTATATATCGAAGTTACAAGACACTGGAGGATGGTTGATATCCACGACTATATAACTTAAAATGGTTTCATACCGACTTGGTGAAACAACACTTAGGTTTGAGAATTTTATTGTCGTTGAAAAAGTGGTGATTTTTTATGTTCTGCATGCGATATCTATTTAACTTTATTATCTGTGGTATTACACACAGCGCCTTATGTTGCATAAACCCTTTTTTCTTGTCAAAGATCTGGGTGAGATTTTTTCGTATCTTTATGAAATAGCATTTTCCATCGCCATGTTCTGTATAAAAGAAATCAGAACGAGGCAAGATTTAAAAACTAATTAAATTCTATTATGAATGGTCTTTCAATCGATTTCTTTTTTTATTAGAGATTTACTTTTGTTTCCAGCAAAATAGTAAATACTTAAAATAATTTCATATTTTAATACAAATAATAATTTGTAAAGCACGTACGAACCACCCTTTAACACGACTTTGTGAATTTTTTGTTTTGGTGTAGTCGACATTATTTACCAAATCAGCAATTTTTAGTGATGATATTAATTGGTCCGTGTTTATGAATTTCTTTGATTTCGACATTCCAATTACTGATTGACCTTATAATAAGTGTCTTTATTGAAATAATAAAATAAATAAACTGACTACTATTTTATTGTATTATAAATGTACACGTGTATTTACTATACATTCACAGGTTTCAAAACGGACGGACAATTATTGGGTATACAGAGCTGCGGTGTCGACAGAGAATAATTGGGCCACTCGACTGCAAAAATAGTAGCAAATAGCGCTTGCTGTATATCGATATTGATACGAGTATTTAGCGAATTCCACTAAGCTGTGTAGATACGCGAGAGAAATACGGAGCATTGAATGTAATTATAATAACGGTTAGTAACAGAAGAAAACAAAACAGTAGATGTACCTTGACATAAGCCATAAAAAAAGCTAATAAAAAAAAACTACGTAGTTGTACAGAGGGTGTTCAAAATATTAGGAACACTGCAAAAATTTCATTAAAAATATGAAAACAATGCCAGAACGAATTCGGGCCTTAAAAAAAGTTAAGGGAGACGTGACAAAATATTAAAAGAAAAAAATTGTTTCCTCTATAAATAATGAATAAATATGATAAATCTTAAAACTATAAAGTTGAATTTTTTATTTCATGCTCCAAAATCAAAATCCACAGCAATAAACAAAAACTATGTGAAAAAATGCAGTGTTCCTAATATTTTGAACACCCTCTGAATATGACTTACTTATACTACCTTTGGGCGATGATCTCGGCCTCAACCCATACACCTCGCTAGTTAGTGTGGTTTTTGACCATCTGCCTTAAGATGGTTGAGTATACTCGTACATTCCATTTGTACGTGTCACCTAAGGTGAGGTCTTCCTCTACTGCTTTGTCTATCCGGGCAGAAAGCGGAGACCCGTTAGATCGATATGCTTATGTCCGTTCATTCTACATGGCCTACCCATATCAGACCTTTATTTGACGAGTTCGTAGAGTAGACTGATACATTTCCTTCTCCAAAGTTCTCTACGTAAATGAGACCAAACGAAGTGATTCAAAAAGCAGTCAAAACTATCAAGACTATCTTTATCTGGCGTGTGCGACTGCATCGAAAATTACGCGACTGGTGTTGGCTTGCGAATTTTTTACGATTTTCTTAGGTATTGTATGATGTTAAATGTATTATCACAGAAAATAAAATTACATAGATATCGCATGCAGAGTAAAAAAAATATGTCACTTTTTCAGGCGAAGGGGATTTACTACTACGTCCCAGTTTGATCGAACTCGTTCGAATCGTGTATAAGACATGATGTTCTTTCAAATTTGGTTGGAACAACAAATTGCTTGTTGTTTTTGCTTTTTCCTCTTCGTGTTTTGTTTTTCATTATTTCGGTTTTTGTTTTCATGTACCTAGTGTGTTTGTTTTTGTATTTCAGATTCTGATTGTGATTAAATGGAGGGTGCTGGTTTATAGTGAGGTCCCAGTGCCTCTCACTCCTGGGATGTTGATTTATAGTGAGGTCCCGGTGCCTCTCACTCCTGGGGTGCTGGTTTATAGTGAAGTCCCCGTGCATCTCACTCTGGAGGAGGTCGTTCAATTTTGTGATTGTTTTGCATTTGTTTTCCTGACATAACTTGAATTTTTTGATTTTTACTGGTAATTCTTTTTTTGGATTTTCCAAGCACAATATTTTCGCAAGAGAATAAGAAGTGCAAAGTAAAGAATTTCTTTGCGATCCTCAAAGCATTGGTTTTGCTTATCAAACCAGTTCGAGTCTCTAAAGATTTGTTATTCTCATGCATTCCAAGGCCATTCTCTCCCTTATATTTCTAATATGCGGACAAGCTCTAAAAATTGTATGGTATACTTTGAAATGGAGCTTACAAATATTGAAAAATTCATCAGTTGGTGCTAAGAGACTTCCAAAATCACTATTTTATGAAAAATTCTTAGCGAAAATGAAAAATTCTGCCGGACATATTATTTGTATATGCCGGACATATTATATCTTCACTGAGTAATAAAACCCCGTTATTGTCTGTACCATTCCTTTTACACAAAAGTTCTTTGGAAAATTAGTAGACTCTTGCATCGGTCTTAAGTAAGACAAGAATTGTTTAAGTTCAGTATTGTAAAAGCTGGACTTCCGACCTGAACTCCACGCTTTAAAATATTTTTATCGTAATGAGACCCACTATCCATACAGTCGAAGGCATTATTCATTTTTAATGTAAACGCTTGTGTTGCTAGAGCGACTATTGAACTATTTTTTAGGCAATTAAGTTGATGGCAGTTTGTATCGATGCTGCCGTTGTCCTACTAAAGGTTTCTGTTGCCAAGCGAACAGTATTTTTTTCAAATGCATTTGAGGCTATGTGTGAACTTGTAAATTTCAAGCGTGTTTTAGCCACATTATCTCTTTCTAAATTGAATATTTCTCTGAAAACATCAAAGGAAACATTACCATCTGGATGTAGCATATCAGATTTGAGTAAAACATTACGCGTGGATTTTAATAAATGAGGAAAATCATAAAAACAAAATATTTGTTCATTATTGAAAATTGTAAAAGGCTTTTCTTCTGTAGCACCTAATAATTGGAAAGCTTTCCTGTTGTTAGGTCCTTGGTCGTTAACTATAGCGCACACTTTCAGACCAAGTTCTTGGCAAATTGTCAAATTATTTTCTAAAATAGACTTTAGGTTAACCCCTTTGACAGAGTTTGCTGAAACAAAATAATTTAAAATACTTTTCCAGCTATCAAAGAGGCCGTTTACCATGAAAAAAACAAATTTCGTTGCCGTACAATCTTTTTCGATCTACTCCTTGATCTTTAAATCCATCAATTAAGTCATTTTTCATATTGTACGTGAGATTTGGACGAATTCTAATTTCATCAAATATCAGTACCATATTCCGTTCCCGTTGGCTTAATGATGCAAACTTTGCTTTCAGTCTATCTCGAAGAAATTTATAAGCGTTTTGAGATCTGTAAAAAATGTTTTGGAAATTCTCTTTCGGCAACATTATATTTTTTGAACTTGGACAGCACCATCAATATACCACAAAAAATGTTTGAATGCTCTGAAATATCAAGTACTTGAATTTGTGATGATAAACTAGTTGATATTTTGCTAGTTCGTAGAGCGTTATGCGTTTTAGTTCTAGAGCAAAGTTTTCTTCTCAAGCTTTGAATTCATTTTCTCCTCTTGTGAACTACTAGATGTCCTTCTCTGTTTTGTTAGCAAAAATGAAAGATTTTCTAAACTTAAGTCTATATTTAAATTACAATTTAGATTTGAGGAGGGAACAGCGTCCTTTTTAAGCATTTTTATGCCAATAAATTCCGAAGAAAAATGATTTTGACAAACAATATATTATCCTTCGCTCTTAAAATCGCATGCCTGCCTCCGCAAATTACTCAAAATTTAATTTTTTTCATTTGAAGGAGATGTAAAAATTTTCAGATCGGGGACATTTTTTTCGATTTTTTATAAATCTAGTTCGACTTAACGCCAGACTTCGTTTTACGTGTATCACACATTGCTAAATATTTAAAAAGTATACTACTGAAAAAAATCGCTCAATCATACAGCAAAACAGCCAAACCCCTCGAAAGGTGACGTCGAATGAAATTGAAAAATAAAATCGAACTAAAGTGACAATGGCGTCCTTCTCAAAATATATACATATGTATATGGGGTTGGGGTCACAATCTCAAAATCAAAAATCCAGAAAACCAAAAATCCAGAAAATACGAAAAATTATACGCGAGTCTTGCGTATTTCAAGTTTGGGATGGGAAACTCGCTTCGCTCGATAAAAGGATTTTAAACTTTTCTCCGCGGGGTTTAGCCGCTCACGAGACTTTGTCGCTCCGCTAAGGGTATGTCAACAACTGTCAGGCAGGCGCCTATAAGCCAGTCTGGGGGTTTTCGGGATTCTATCCGACTCCCATGTATATGTACGATGCGCCTCCTCAATAAATATATACACACAAACACACCACAGTGTAGCGATCCAGATAAACACCAGCGACACAGTCTCATTCGTATATGTCGTTTGCAGGATCGATTGAGACGTAAAACAAAATAAACGGTTGCAGCAAAACGAAATATAAAAAAAAATTAGTGTATATATCGAAGTTACAAGACACTGGAGGATGGTTGATATCCACGACTATATAACTTAAAATGGTTTCATACCGACTTGGTGAAACAACACTTAGGTTTGAGAATTTTATTGTCGTTGAAAAAGTGGTGATTTTTTATGTTCTGCATGCGATATCTATTTAACTTTATTATCTGTGGTATTACACACAGCGCCTTATGTTGCATAAACCCTTTTTTCTTGTCAAAGATCTGGGTGAGATTTTTTCGTATCTTTATGAAATAGCATTTTCCATCGCCATGTTCTGTATAAAAGAAATCAGAACGAGGCAAGATTTAAAAACTAATTAAATTCTATTATGAATGGTCTTTCAATCGATTTCTTTTTTTATTAGAGATTTACTTTTGTTTCCAGCAAAATAGTAAATACTTAAAATAATTTCATATTTTAATACAAATAATAATTTGTAAAGCACGTACGAACCACCCTTTAACACGACTTTGTGAATTTTTTGTTTTGGTGTAGTCGACATTATTTACCAAATCAGCAATTTTTAGTGATGATATTAATTGGTCCGTGTTTATGAATTTCTTTGATTTCGACATTCCAATTACTGATTGTCTTTATTGAAATAATAAAATAAATAAACTGATTACTATTTTATTGTATTATAAATGTACACGTGTATTTACTATACATTCACAGGTTTCAAAACGGACGGACAATTATTGGGTATACAGAGCTGCGGTGTCGACAGAGAATAATTGGGCCACTCGACTGCAAAAATAGTAGCAAATAGCGCTTGCTGTATATCGATATTGATACGAGTATTTAGCGAATTCCACTAAGCTGTGTAGATACGCGAGAGAAATACGGAGCATTGAATGTAATTATAATAACGGTTAGTAACAGAAGAAAACAAAACAGTAGATGTACCTTGACATAAGCCATAAAAAAAGCTAATAAAAAAAAACTACGTAGTTGTACAGAGGGTGTTCAAAATATTAGGAACACTGCAAAAATTTCATTAAAAATATGAAAACAATGCCAGAACGAATTCGGGCCTTAAAAAAAGTTAAGGGAGACGTGACAAAATATTAAAAGAAAAAAATTGTTTCCTCTATAAATAATGAATAAATATGATAAATCTTAAAACTATAAAGTTGAATTTTTTATTTCATGCTCCAAAATCAAAATCCACAGCAATAAACAAAAACTATGTGAATAAATGCAGTGTTCCTAATATTTTGAACACCCTCTGAATATGACTTACTTATACTACCTTTGGGCGATGATCTCGGCCTCAACCCATACACCTCGCTAGTTAGTGTGGTTTTTGACCATCTGCCTTAAGATGGTTGAGTATACTCGTACATTCCATTTGTACGTGTCACCTAAGGTGAGGTCTTCCTCTACTGCTTTGTCTATCCGGGCAGAAAGCGGAGACCCGTTAGATCGATATGCTTATGTCCGTTCATTCTACGTGGCCTACCCATATCAGACCTTTATTTGACGAGTTCGTAGAGTAGACTGATACATTTCCTTCTCCAAAGTTCTCTACGTAAATGAGACCAAACGAAGTGATTCAAAAAGCAGTCAAAACTATCAAGACTATCTTTATCTGGCGTGTGCGACTGCATCGAAAATTACGCGACTGGTGTTGGCTTGCGAATTTTTTACGATTTTCTTAGGTATTGTATGATGTTAAATGTATTATCACAGAAAATAAAGTTACATAGATATCGCATGCAGAGTAAAAAAAATATGTCACTTTTTCAGGCGAAGGGGATTTACTACTACGTCCCAGTTTGATCGAACTCGTTCGAATCGTGTATAAGACATGATGTTCTTTCAAATTTGGTTGGAACAACAAATTGCTTGTTGTTTTTGCTTTTTCCTCTTCGTGTTTTGTTTTTCATTATTTCGGTTTTTGTTTTCATGTACCTAGTGTGTTTGTTTTTGTATTTCAGATTCTGATTGTGATTAAATGGAGGGTGCTGGTTTATAGTGAGGTCCCAGTGCCTCTCACTCCTGGGATGTTGATTTATAGTGAGGTCCCGGTGCCTCTCACTCCTGGGGTGCTGGTTTATAGTGAAGTCCCCGTGCATCTCACTCTGGAGGAGGTCGTTCAATTTTGTGATTGTTTTGCATTTGTTTTCCTGACATAACTTGAATTTTTTGATTTTTACTGGTAATTCTTTTTTTGGATTTTCCAAGCACAATATTTTCGCAAGAGAATAAGAAGTGCAAAGTAAAGAATTTCTTTGCGATCCTCAAAGCATTGGTTTTGCTTATCAAACCAGTTCGAGTCTCTAAAGATTTGTTATTCTCATGCATTTCAAGGCCATTCTCTCCCTTATATTTCTAATATGCGGACAAGCTCTAAAAATTGTATGGTATACTTTGAAATGGAGCTTACAAATATTGAAAAATTCATCAGTTGGTGCTAAGAGACTTCCAAAATCACTATTTTATGAAAAATTCTTAGCGAAAATGAAAAATTCTGCCGGACATATTATTTGTATATGCCGGACATATTATATCTTCACTGAGTAATAAAACCCCGTTATTGTCTGTACCATTCCTTTTACACAAAAGTTCTTTGGAAAATTAGTAGACTCTTGCATCGGTCTTAAGTAAGACAAGAATTGTTTAAGTTCAGTATTGTAAAAGCTGGACTTCCGACCTGAACTCCACGCTTTAAAATATTTTTATCGTAATGAGACCCACTATCCATACAGTCGAAGGCATTATTCATTTTTAATGTAAACGCTTGTGTTGCTAGAGCGACTATTGAACTATTTTTTAGGCAATTAAGTTGATGGCAGTTTGTATCGATGCTGCCGTTGTCCTACTAAAGGTTTCTGTTGCCAAGCGAACAGTATTTTTTTCAAATGCATTTGAGGCTATGTGTGAACTTGTAAATTTCAAGCGTGTTTTAGCCACATTATCTCTTTCTAAATTGAATATTTCTCTGAAAACATCAAAGGAAACATTACCATCTGGATGTAGCATATCAGATTTGAGTAAAACATTACGGGTGGATTTTAATAAATGAGGAAAATCATAAAAACAAAATATTTGTTCATTATTGAAAATTGTAAAAGGCTTTTCTTCTGTAGCACCTAATAATTGGAAAGCTTTCCTGTTGTTAGGTCCTTGGTCGTTAACTATAGCGCACACTTTCAGACCAAGTTCTTGGCAAATTGTCAAATTATTTTCTAAAATAGACTTTAGGTTAACCCCTTTGACAGAGTTTGCTGAAACAAAATAATTTAAAATACTTTTCCAGCTATCAAAGAGGCCGTTTACCATGAAAAAAACAAATTTCGTTGCCGTACAATCTTTTTCGATCTACTCCTTGATCTTTAAATCCATCAATTAAGTCATTTTTCATATTGTACGTGAGATTTGGACGAATTCTAATTTCATCAAATATCAGTACCATATTCCGTTCCCGTTGGCTTAATGATGCAAACTTTGCTTTCAGTCTATCTCGAAGAAATTTATAAGCGTTTTGAGATCTGTAAAAAATGTTTTGGAAATTCTCTTTCGGCAACATTATATTTTTTGAACTTGGACAGCACCATCAATATACTACAAAAAATGTTTGAATGCTCTGAAATATCAAGTACTTGAATTTGTGATGATAAACTAGTTGATATTTTGCTAGTTCGTAGAGCGTTATGCGTTTTAGTTCTAGAGCAAAGTTTTCTTCTCAAGCTTTGAATTCATTTTCTCCTCTTGTGAACTACTAGATGTCCTTCTCTGTTTTGTTAGCAAAAATGAAAGATTTTCTAAACTTAAGTCTATATTTAAATTACAATTTAGATTTGAGGAGGGAACAGCGTCCTTTTTAAGCATTTTTATGCCAATAAATTCCAAAGAAAAATGATTTTGACAAACAATATATTATCCTTCGCTCTTAAAATCGCATGCCTGCCTCCGCAAATTACTCAAAATTTAATTTTTTTCATTTGAAGGAGATGTAAAAATTTTCAGATCGGGGACATTTTTTTCGATTTTTTATAAATCTAGTTCGGCTTAACGCCAGACTTCGTTTTACGTGTATCACACATTGCTAAATATTTAAAAAGTATACTACTGAAAAAAATCGCTCAATCATACAGCAAAACAGCCAAACCCCTCGAAAGGTGACGTCGAATGAAATTGAAAAATAAAATCGAACTAAAGCGACAATGGCGTCCTTCTCAAAATATATACATATGTATATGGGGTTGGGGTCACAATCTCAAAATCAAAAATCCAGAAAACCAAAAATCCAGAAAATACGAAAAATTATACGCGAGTCTTGCGTATTTCAAGTTTGGGATGGGAAACTCGCTTCGCTCGATAAAAGGATTTTAAACTTTTCTCCGCGGGGTTTAGCCGCTCACGAGACTTTGTCGCTCCGCTAAGGGTATGTCAACAACTGTCAGGCAGGCGCCTATAAGCCAGTCTGGGGGTTTTCGGGATTCTATCCGACTCCCATGTATATGTACGATGCGCCTCCTCAATAAATATATACACACAAACACACCACAGTGTAGCGATCCAGATAAACACCAGCGACACAGTCTCATTCGTATATGTCGTTTGCAGGATCGATTGAGACGTAAAACAAAATAAACGGTTGCAGCAAAACGAAATATAAAAAAAAATTAGTGTATATATCGAAGTTACAAGACACTGGAGGATGGTTGATATCCACGACTATATAACTTAAAATGGTTTCATACCGACTTGGTGAAACAACACATAGGTTTGAGAATTTTATTGTTGTTGAAAAAGTGGTGATTTTTTATGTTCTGCATGCGATATCTATTTAACTTTATTATCTGTGGTATTACACACAGCGCCTTATGTTGCATAAACCCTTTTTTCTTGTCAAAGATCTGGGTGAGATTTTTTCGTATCTTTATGAAATAGCATTTTCCATCGCCATGTTCTGTATAAAAGAAATCAGAACGAGGCAAGATTTAAAAACTAATTAAATTCTATTATGAATGGTCTTTCAATCGATTTCTTTTTTTATTAGAGATTTACTTTTGTTTCCAGCAAAATAGTAAATACTTAAAATAATTTCATATTTTAATACAAATAATAATTTGTAAAGCACGTACGAACCACCCTTTAACACGACTTTGTGAATTTTTTGTTTTGGTGTAGTCGACATTATTTACCAAATCAGCAATTTTTAGTGATGATATTAATTGGTCCGTGTTTATGAATTTCTTTGATTTCGACATTCCAATTACTGATTGACCTTATAATAAGTGTCTTTATTGAAATAATAAAATAAATAAACTGATTACTATTTTATTGTATTATAAATGTACACGTGTATTTACTATACATTCACAGGTTTCAAAACGGACGGACAATTATTGGGTATACAGAGCTGCGGTGTCGACAGAGAATAATTGGGCCACTCGACTGCAAAAATAGTAGCAAATAGTGCTTGCTGTATATCGATATTGATACGAGTATTTAGCGAATTCCACTAAGCTGTGTAGATACGCGAGAGAAATACGGAGCATTGAATGTAATTATAATAACGGTTAGTAACAGAAGAAAACAAAACAGTAGATGTACCTTGACATAAGCCATAAAAAAAGCTAATAAAAAAAAACTACGTAGTTGTACAGAGGGTGTTCAAAATATTAGGAACACTGCAAAAATTTCATTAAAAATATGAAAACAATGCCAGAACGAATTCGGGCCTTAAAAAAAGTTAAGGGAGACGTGACAAAATATTAAAAGAAAAAAATTGTTTCCTCTATAAATAATGAATAAATATGATAAATCTTAAAACTATAAAGTTGAATTTTTTATTTCATGCTCCAAAATCAAAATCCACAGCAATAAACAAAAACTATGTGAAAAAATGCAGTGTTCCTAATATTTTGAACACCCTCTGAATATGACTTACTTATACTACCTTTGGGCGATGATCTCGGCCTCAACCCATACACCTCGCTAGTTAGTGTGGTTTTTGACCATCTTCCTTAAGATGGTTGAGTATACTCGTACATTCCATTTGTACGTGTCACCTAAGGTGAGGTCTTCCTCTACTGCTTTGTCTATCCGGGCAGAAAGCGGAGACCCGTTAGATCGATATGCTTATGTCCGTTCATTCTACATGGCCTACCCATATCAGACCTTTATTTGACGAGTTCGTAGAGTAGACTGATACATTTCCTTCTCCAAAGTTCTCTACGTAAATGAGACCAAACGAAGTGATTCAAAAAGCAGTCAAAACTATCAAGACTATCTTTATCTGGCGTGTGCGACTGCATCGAAAATTACGCGACTGGTGTTGGCTTGCGAATTTTTTACGATTTTCTTAGGTATTGTATGATGTTAAATGTATTATCACAGAAAATAAAATTACATAGATATGGCATGCAGAGTAAAAAAAATATGTCACTTTTTCAGGCGAAGGGGATTTACTACTACGTCCCAGTTTGATCGAACTCGTTCGAATCGTGTATAAGACATGATGTTCTTTCAAATTTGGTTGGAACAACAAATTGCTTGTTGTTTTTGCTTTTTCCTCTTCGTGTTTTGTTTTTCATTATTTCGGTTTTTGTTTTCATGTACCTAGTGTGTTTGTTTTTGTATTTCAGATTCTGATTGTGATTAAATGGAGGGTGCTGGTTTATAGTGAGGTCCCAGTGCCTCTCACTCCTGGGATGTTGATTTATAGTGAGGTCCCGGTGCCTCTCACTCCTGGGGTGCTGGTTTATAGTGAAGTCCCCGTGCATCTCACTCTGGAGGAGGTCGTTCAATTTTGTGATTGTTTTGCATTTGTTTTCCTGACATAACTTGAATTTTTTGATTTTTACTGGTAATTCTTTTTTTGGATTTTCCAAGCACAATATTTTCGCAAGAGAATAAGAAGTGCAAAGTAAAGAATTTCTTTGCGATCCTCAAAGCATTGGTTTTGCTTATCAAACCAGTTCGAGTCTCTAAAGATTTGTTATTCTCATGCATTCCAAGGCCATTCTCTCCCTTATATTTCTAATATGCGGACAAGCTCTAAAAATTGTATGGTATACTTTGAAATGGAGCTTACAAATATTGAAAAATTCATCAGTTGGTGCTAAGAGACTTCCAAAATCACTATTTTATGAAAAATTCTTAGCGAAAATGAAAAATTCTGCCGGACATATTATTTGTATATGCCGGACATATTATATCTTCACTGAGTAATAAAACCCCGTTATTGTCTGTACCATTCCTTTTACACAAAAGTTCTTTGGAAAATTAGTAGACTCTTGCATCGGTCTTAAGTAAGACAAGAATTGTTTAAGTTCAGTATTGTAAAAGCTGGACTTCCGACCTGAACTCCACGCTTTAAAATATTTTTATCGTAATGAGACCCACTATCCATACAGTCGAAGGCATTATTCATTTTTAATGTAAACGCTTGTGTTGCTAGAGCGACTATTGAACTATTTTTTAGGCAATTAAGTTGATGGCAGTTTGTATCGATGCTGCCGTTGTCCTACTAAAGGTTTCTGTTGCCAAGCGAACAGTATTTTTTTCAAATGCATTTGAGGCTATGTGTGAACTTGTAAATTTCAAGCGTGTTTTAGCCACATTATCTCTTTCTAAATTGAATATTTCTCTGAAAACATCAAAGGAAACATTACCATCTGGATGTAGCATATCAGATTTGAGTAAAACATTACGCGTGGATTTTAATAAATGAGGAAAATCATAAAAACAAAATATTTGTTCATTATTGAAAATTGTAAAAGGCTTTTCTTCTGTAGCACCTAATAATTGGAAAGCTTTCCTGTTGTTAGGTCCTTGGTCGTTAACTATAGCGCACACTTTCAGACCAAGTTCTTGGCAAATTGTCAAATTATTTTCTAAAATAGACTTTCGGTTAACCCCTTTGACAGAGTTTGCTGAAACAAAATAATTTAAAATACTTTTCCAGCTATCAAAGAGGCCGTTTACCATGAAAAAAACAAATTTCGTTGCCGTACAATCTTTTTCGATCTACTCCTTGATCTTTAAATCCATCAATTAAGTCATTTTTCATATTGTACGTGAGATTTGGACGAATTCTAATTTCATCAAATATCAGTACCATATTCCGTTCCCGTTGGCTTAATGATGCAAACTTTGCTTTCAGTCTATCTCGAAGAAATTTATAAGCGTTTTGAGATCTGTAAAAAATGTTTTGGAAATTCTCTTTCGGCAACATTATATTTTTTGAACTTGGACAGCACCATCAATATACCACAAAAAATGTTTGAATGCTCTGAAATATCAAGTACTTGAATTTGTGATGATAAACTAGTTGATATTTTGCTAGTTCGTAGAGCGTTATGCGTTTTAGTTCTAGAACAAAGTTTTCTTCTCAAGCTTTGAATTCATTTTCTCCTCTTGTGAACTACTAGATGTCCTTCTCTGTTTTGTTAGCAAAAATGAAAGATTTTCTAAACTTAAGTCTATATTTAAATTACAATTTAGATTTGAGGAGGGAACAGCGTCCTTTTTAAGCATTTTTATGCCAATAAATTCCGAAGAAAAATGATTTTGACAAACAATATATTATCCTTCGCTCTTAAAATCGCATGCCTGCCTCCGCAAATTACTCAAAATTTAATTTTTTTCATTTGAAGGAGATGTAAAAATTTTCAGATCGGGGACATTTTTTTCGATTTTTTATAAATCTAGTTCGACTTAACGCCAGACTTCGTTTTACGTGTATCACACATTGCTAAATATTTAAAAAGTATACTACTGAAAAAAATCGCTCAATCATACAGCAAAACAGCCAAACCCCTCGAAAGGTGACGTCGAATGAAATTGAAAAATAAAATCGAACTAAAGCGACAATGGCGTCCTTCTCAAAATATATACATATGTATATGGGGTTGGGGTCACAATCTCAAAATCAAAAATCCAGAAAACCAAAAATCCAGAAAATACGAAAAATTATACGCGAGTCTTGCGTATTTCAAGTTTGGGATGGGAAACTCGCTTCGCTCGATAAAAGGATTTTAAACTTTTCTCCGCGGGGTTTAGCCGCTCACGAGACTTTGTCGCTCCGCTAAGGGTATGTCAACAACTGTCAGGCAGGCGCCTATAAGCCAGTCTGGGGGTTTTCGGGATTCTATCCGACTCCCATGTATATGTACGATGCGCCTCCTCAATAAATATATACACACAAACACACCACAGTGTAGCGATCCAGATAAACACCAGCGACACAGTCTCATTCGTATATGTCGTTTGCAGGATCGATTGAGACGTAAAACAAAATAAACGGTTGCAGCAAAACGAAATATAAAAAAAAATTAGTGTATATATCGAAGTTACAAGACACTGGAGGATGGTTGATATCCACGACTATATAACTTAAAATGGTTTCATACCGACTTGGTGAAACAACACTTAGGTTTGAGAATTTTATTGTCGTTGAAAAAGTGGTGATTTTTTATGTTCTGCATGCGATATCTATTTAACTTTATTATCTGTGGTATTACACACAGCGCCTTATGTTGCATAAACCCTTTTTTCTTGTCAAAGATCTGGGTGAGATTTTTTCGTATCTTTATGAAATAGCATTTTCCATCGCCATGTTCTGTATAAAAGAAATCAGAACGAGGCAAGATTTAAAAACTAATTAAATTCTATTATGAATGGTCTTTCAATCGATTTCTTTTTTTATTAGAGATTTACTTTTGTTTCCAGCAAAATAGTAAATACTTAAAATAATTTCATATTTTAATACAAATAATAATTTGTAAAGCACGTACGAACCACCCTTTAACACGACTTTGTGAATTTTTTGTTTTGGTGTAGTCGACATTATTTACCAAATCAGCAATTTTTAGTGATGATATTAATTGGTCCGTGTTTATGAATTTCTTTGATTTCGACATTCCAATTACTGATTGACCTTATAATAAGTGTCTTTATTGAAATAATAAAATAAATAAACTGATTACTATTTTATTGTATTATAAATGTACACGTGTATTTACTATACATTCACAGGTTTCAAAACGGACGGACAATTATTGGGTATACAGAGCTGCGGTGTCGACAGAGAATAATTGGGCCACTCGACTGCAAAAATAGTAGCAAATAGCGCTTGCTGTATATCGATATTGATACGAGTATTTAGCGAATTCCACTAAGCTGTGTAGATACGCGAGAGAAATACGGAGCATTGAATGTAATTATAATAACGGTTAGTAACAGAAGAAAACAAAACAGTAGATGTACCTTGACATAAGCCATAAAAAAAGCTAATAAAAAAAAACTACGTAGTTGTACAGAGGGTGTTCAAAATATTAGGAACACTGCAAAAATTTCATTAAAAATATGAAAACAATGCCAGAACGAATTCGGGCCTTAAAAAAAGTTAAGGGAGACGTGACAAAATATTAAAAGAAAAAAATTGTTTCCTCTATAAATAATGAATAAATATGATAAATCTTAAAACTATAAAGTTGAATTTTTTATTTCATGCTCCAAAATCAAAATCCACAGCAATAAACAAAAACTATGTGAAAAAATGCAGTGTTCCTAATATTTTGAACACCCTCTGAATATGACTTACTTATACTACCTTTGGGCGATGATCTCGGCCTCAACCCATACACCTCGCTAGTTAGTGTGGTTTTTGACCATCTTCCTTAAGATGGTTGAGTATACTCGTACATTCCATTTGTACGTGTCACCTAAGGTGAGGTCTTCCTCTACTGCTTTGTCTATCCGGGCAGAAAGCGGAGACCCGTTAGATCGATATGCTTATGTCCGTTCATTCTACATGGCCTACCCATATCAGACCTTTATTTGACGAGTTCGTAGAGTAGACTGATACATTTCCTTCTCCAAAGTTCTCTACGTAAATGAGACCAAACGAAGTGATTCAAAAAGCAGTCAAAACTATCAAGACTATCTTTATCTGGCGTGTGCGACTGCATCGAAAATTACGCGACTGGTGTTGGCTTGCGAATTTTTTACGATTTTCTTAGGTATTGTATGATGTTAAATGTATTATCACAGAAAATAAAATTACATAGATATGGCATGCAGAGTAAAAAAAATATGTCACTTTTTCAGGCGAAGGGGATTTACTACTACGTCCCAGTTTGATCGAACTCGTTCGAATCGTGTATAAGACATGATGTTCTTTCAAATTTGGTTGGAACAACAAATTGCTTGTTGTTTTTGCTTTTTCCTCTTCGTGTTTTGTTTTTCATTATTTCGGTTTTTGTTTTCATGTACCTAGTGTGTTTGTTTTTGTATTTCAGATTCTGATTGTGATTAAATGGAGGGTGCTGGTTTATAGTGAGGTCCCAGTGCCTCTCACTCCTGGGATGTTGATTTATAGTGAGGTCCCGGTGCCTCTCACTCCTGGGGTGCTGGTTTATAGTGAAGTCCCCGTGCATCTCACTCTGGAGGAGGTCGTTCAATTTTGTGATTGTTTTGCATTTGTTTTCCTGACATAACTTGAATTTTTTGATTTTTACTGGTAATTCTTTTTTTGGATTTTCCAAGCACAATATTTTCGCAAGAGAATAAGAAGTGCAAAGTAAAGAATTTCTTTGCGATCCTCAAAGCATTGGTTTTGCTTATCAAACCAGTTCGAGTCTCTAAAGATTTGTTATTCTCATGCATTCCAAGGCCATTCTCTCCCTTATATTTCTAATATGCGGACAAGCTCTAAAAATTGTATGGTATACTTTGAAATGGAGCTTACAAATATTGAAAAATTCATCAGTTGGTGCTAAGAGACTTCCAAAATCACTATTTTATGAAAAATTCTTAGCGAAAATGAAAAATTCTGCCGGACATATTATTTGTATATGCCGGACATATTATATCTTCACTGAGTAATAAAACCCCGTTATTGTCTGTACCATTCCTTTTACACAAAAGTTCTTTGGAAAATTAGTAGACTCTTGCATCGGTCTTAAGTAAGACAAGAATTGTTTAAGTTCAGTATTGTAAAAGCTGGACTTCCGACCTGAACTCCACGCTTTAAAATATTTTTATCGTAATGAGACCCACTATCCATACAGTCGAAGGCATTATTCATTTTTAATGTAAACGCTTGTGTTGCTAGAGCGACTATTGAACTATTTTTTAGGCAATTAAGTTGATGGCAGTTTGTATCGATGCTGCCGTTGTCCTACTAAAGGTTTCTGTTGCCAAGCGAACAGTATTTTTTTCAAATGCATTTGAGGCTATGTGTGAACTTGTAAATTTCAAGCGTGTTTTAGCCACATTATCTCTTTCTAAATTGAATATTTCTCTGAAAACATCAAAGGAAACATTACCATCTGGATGTAGCATATCAGATTTGAGTAAAACATTACGCGTGGATTTTAATAAATGAGGAAAATCATAAAAACAAAATATTTGTTCATTATTGAAAATTGTAAAAGGCTTTTCTTCTGTAGCACCTAATAATTGGAAAGCTTTCCTGTTGTTAGGTCCTTGGTCGTTAACTATAGCGCACACTTTCAGACCAAGTTCTTGGCAAATTGTCAAATTATTTTCTAAAATAGACTTTCGGTTAACCCCTTTGACAGAGTTTGCTGAAACAAAATAATTTAAAATACTTTTCCAGCTATCAAAGAGGCCGTTTACCATGAAAAAAACAAATTTCGTTGCCGTACAATCTTTTTCGATCTACTCCTTGATCTTTAAATCCATCAATTAAGTCATTTTTCATATTGTACGTGAGATTTGGACGAATTCTAATTTCATCAAATATCAGTACCATATTCCGTTCCCGTTGGCTTAATGATGCAAACTTTGCTTTCAGTCTATCTCGAAGAAATTTATAAGCGTTTTGAGATCTGTAAAAAATGTTTTGGAAATTCTCTTTCGGCAACATTATATTTTTTGAACTTGGACAGCACCATCAATATACCACAAAAAATGTTTGAATGCTCTGAAATATCAAGTACTTGAATTTGTGATGATAAACTAGTTGATATTTTGCTAGTTCGTAGAGCGTTATGCGTTTTAGTTCTAGAACAAAGTTTTCTTCTCAAGCTTTGAATTCATTTTCTCCTCTTGTGAACTACTAGATGTCCTTCTCTGTTTTGTTAGCAAAAATGAAAGATTTTCTAAACTTAAGTCTATATTTAAATTACAATTTAGATTTGAGGAGGGAACAGCGTCCTTTTTAAGCATTTTTATGCCAATAAATTCCGAAGAAAAATGATTTTGACAAACAATATATTATCCTTCGCTCTTAAAATCGCATGCCTGCCTCCGCAAATTACTCAAAATTTAATTTTTTTCATTTGAAGGAGATGTAAAAATTTTCAGATCGGGGACATTTTTTTCGATTTTTTATAAATCTAGTTCGACTTAACGCCAGACTTCGTTTTACGTGTATCACACATTGCTAAATATTTAAAAAGTATACTACTGAAAAAAATCGCTCAATCATACAGCAAAACAGCCAAACCCCTCGAAAGGTGACGTCGAATGAAATTGAAAAATAAAATCGAACTAAAGCGACAATGGCGTCCTTCTCAAAATATATACATATGTATATGGGGTTGGGGTCACAATCTCAAAATCAAAAATCCAGAAAACCAAAAATCCAGAAAATACGAAAAATTATACGCGAGTCTTGCGTATTTCAAGTTTGGGATGGGAAACTCGCTTCGCTCGATAAAAGGATTTTAAACTTTTCTCCGCGGGGTTTAGCCGCTCACGAGACTTTGTCGCTCCGCTAAGGGTATGTCAACAACTGTCAGGCAGGCGCCTATAAGCCAGTCTGGGGGTTTTCGGGATTCTATCCGACTCCCATGTATATGTACGATGCGCCTCCTCAATAAATATATACACACAAACACACCACAGTGTAGCGATCCAGATAAACACCAGCGACACAGTCTCATTCGTATATGTCGTTTGCAGGATCGATTGAGACGTAAAACAAAATAAACGGTTGCAGCAAAACGAAATATAAAAAAAAATTAGTGTATATATCGAAGTTACAAGACACTGGAGGATGGTTGATATCCACGACTATATAACTTAAAATGGTTTCATACCGACTTGGTGAAACAACACTTAGGTTTGAGAATTTTATTGTCGTTGAAAAAGTGGTGATTTTTTATGTTCTGCATGCGATATCTATTTAACTTTATTATCTGTGGTATTACACACAGCGCCTTATGTTGCATAAACCCTTTTTTCTTGTCAAAGATCTGGGTGAGATTTTTTCGTATCTTTATGAAATAGCATTTTCCATCGCCATGTTCTGTATAAAAGAAATCAGAACGAGGCAAGATTTAAAAACTAATTAAATTCTATTATGAATGGTCTTTCAATCGATTTCTTTTTTTATTAGAGATTTACTTTTGTTTCCAGCAAAATAGTAAATACTTAAAATAATTTCATATTTTAATACAAATAATAATTTGTAAAGCACGTACGAACCACCCTTTAACACGACTTTGTGAATTTTTTGTTTTGGTGTAGTCGACATTATTTACCAAATCAGCAATTTTTAGTGATGATATTAATTGGTCCGTGTTTATGAATTTCTTTGATTTCGACATTCCAATTACTGATTGACCTTATAATAAGTGTCTTTATTGAAATAATAAAATAAATAAACTGATTACTATTTTATTGTATTATAAATGTACACGTGTATTTACTATACATTCACAGGTTTCAAAACGGACGGACAATTATTGGGTATACAGAGCTGCGGTGTCGACAGAGAATAATTGGGCCACTCGACTGCAAAAATAGTAGCAAATAGCGCTTGCTGTATATCGATATTGATACGAGTATTTAGCGAATTCCACTAAGCTGTGTAGATACGCGAGAGAAATACGGAGCATTGAATGTAATTATAATAACGGTTAGTAACAGAAGAAAACAAAACAGTAGATGTACCTTGACATAAGCCATAAAAAAAGCTAATAAAAAAAAACTACGTAGTTGTACAGAGGGTGTTCAAAATATTAGGAACACTGCAAAAATTTCATTAAAAATATGAAAACAATGCCAGAACGAATTCGGGCCTTAAAAAAAGTTAAGGGAGACGTGACAAAATATTAAAAGAAAAAAATTGTTTCCTCTATAAATAATGAATAAATATGATAAATCTTAAAACTATAAAGTTGAATTTTTTATTTCATGCTCCAAAATCAAAATCCACAGCAATAAACAAAAACTATGTGAAAAAATGCAGTGTTCCTAATATTTTGAACACCCTCTGAATATGACTTACTTATACTACCTTTGGGCGATGATCTCGGCCTCAACCCATACACATCGCTAGTTAGTGTGGTTTTTGACCATCTGCCTTAAGATGGTTGAGTATACTCGTACATTCCATTTGTACGTGTCACCTAAGGTGAGGTCTTCCTCTACTGCTTTGTCTATCCGGGCAGAAAGCGGAGACCCGTTAGATCGATATGCTTATGTCCGTTCATTCTACATGGCCTACCCATATCAGACCTTTATTTGACGAGTTCGTAGAGTAGACTGATACATTTCCTTCTCCAAAGTTCTCTACGTAAATGAGACCAAACGAAGTGAATCAAAAAGCAGTCAAAACTATCAAGACTATCTTTATCTGGCGTGTGCGACTGCATCGAAAATTACGCGACTGGTGTTGGCTTGCGAATTTTTTACGATTTTCTTAGGTATTGTATGATGTTAAATGTATTATCACAGAAAATAAAGTTACATAGATATCGCATGCAGAGTAAAAAAAATATGTCACTTTTTCAGGCGAAGGGGATTTACTACTACGTCCCAGTTTGATCGAACTCGTTCGAATCGTGTATAAGACATGATGTTCTTTCAAATTTGGTTGGAACAACAAATTGCTTGTTGTTTTTGCTTTTTCCTCTTCGTGTTTTGTTTTTCATTATTTCGGTTTTTGTTTTCATGTACCTAGTGTGTTTGTTTTTGTATTTCAGATTCTGATTGTGATTAAATGGAGGGTGCTGGTTTATAGTGAGGTCCCAGTGCCTCTCACTCCTGGGATGTTGATTTATAGTGAGGTCCCGGTGCCTCTCACTCCTGGGGTGCTGGTTTATAGTGAAGTCCCCGTGCATCTCACTCTGGAGGAGGTCGTTCAATTTTGTGATTGTTTTGCATTTGTTTTCCTGACATAACTTGAATTTTTTGATTTTTACTGGTAATTCTTTTTTTGGATTTGCCAAGCACAATATTTTCGCAAGAGAATAAGAAGTGCAAAGTAAAGAATTTCTTTGCGATCCTCAAAGCATTGGTTTTGCTTATCAAACCAGTTCGAGTCTCTAAAGATTTGTTATTCTCATGCATTCCAAGGCCATTCTCTCCCTTATATTTCTAATATGCGGACAAGCTCTAAAAATTGTATGGTATACTTTGAAATGGAGCTTACAAATATTGAAAAATTCATCAGTTGGTGCTAAGAGACTTCCAAAATCACTATTTTATGAAAAATTCTTAGCGAAAATGAAAAATTCTGCCGGACACATTATTTGTATATGCCGGACATATTATATCTTCACTGAGTAATAAAACCCCGTTATTGTCTGTACCATTCCTTTTACACAAAAGTTCTTTGGAAAATTAGTAGACTCTTGCATCGGTCTTAAGTAAGACAAGAATTGTTTAAGTTCAGTATTGTAAAAGCTGGACTTCCGACCTGAACTCCACGCTTTAAAATATTTTTATCGTAATGAGACCCACTATCCATACAGTCGAAGGCATTATTCATTTTTAATGTAAACGCTTGTGTTGCTAGAGCGACTATTGAACTATTTTTTAGGCAATTAAGTTGATGGCAGTTTGTATCGATGCTGCCGTTGTCCTACTAAAGGTTTCTGTTGCCAAGCGAACAGTATTTTTTTCAAATGCATTTGAGGCTATGTGTGAACTTGTAAATTTCAAGCGTGTTTTAGCCACATTATCTCTTTCTAAATTGAATATTTCTCTGAAAACATCAAAGGAAACATTACCATCTGGATGTAGCATATCAGATTTGAGTAAAACATTACGCGTGGATTTTAATAAATGAGGAAAATCATAAAAACAAAATATTTGTTCATTATTGAAAATTGTAAAAGGCTTTTCTTCTGTAGCACCTAATAATTGGAAAGCTTTCCTGTTGTTAGGTCCTTGGTCGTTAACTATAGCGCACACTTTCAGACCAAGTTCTTGGCAAATTGTCAAATTATTTTCTAAAATAGACTTTAGGTTAACCCCTTTGACAGAGTTTGCTGAAACAAAATAATTTAAAATACTTTTCCAGCTATCAAAGAGGCCGTTTACCATGAAAAAAACAAATTTCGTTGCCGTACAATCTTTTGCGATCTACTCCTTGATCTTTAAATCCATCAATTAAGTCATTTTTCATATTGTACGTGAGATTTGGACGAATTCTAATTTCATCAAATATCAGTACCATATTCCGTTCCCGTTGGCTTAATGATGCAAACTTTGCTTTCAGTCTATCTCGAAGAAATTTATAAGCGTTTTGAGATCTGTAAAAAATGTTTTGGAAATTCTCTTTCGGCAACATTATATTTTTTGAACTTGGACAGCACCATCAATATACCACAAAAAATGTTTGAATGCTCTGAAATATCAAGTACTTGAATTTGTGATGATAAACTAGTTGATATTTTGCTAGTTCGTAGAGCGTTATGCGTTTTAGTTCTAGAGCAAAGTTTTCTTCTCAAGCTTTGAATTCATTTTCTCCTCTTGTGAACTACTAGATGTCCTTCTCTGTTTTGTTAGCAAAAATGAAAGATTTTCTAAACTTAAGTCTATATTTAAATTACAATTTAGATTTGAGGAGGGAACAGCGTCCTTTTTAAGCATTTTTATGCCAATAAATTCCGAAGAAAAATGATTTTGACAAACAATATATTATCCTTCGCTCTTAAAATCGCATGCCTGCCTCCGCAAATTACTCAAAATTTAATTTTTTTCATTTGAAGGAGATGTAAAAATTTTCAGATCGGGGACATTTTTTTCGATTTTTTATAAATCTAGTTCGACTTAACGCCAGACTTCGTTTTACGTGTATCACACATTGCTAAATATTTAAAAAGTATACTACTGAAAAAAATCGCTCAATCATAGAGCAAAACAGCCAAACCCCTCGAAAGGTGACGTCGAATGAAATTGAAAAATAAAATCGAACTAAAGCGACAATGGCGTCCTTCTCAAAATATATACATATGTATATGGGGTTGGGGTCACAATCTCAAAATCAAAAATCCAGAAAACCAAAAATCCAGCAAATACGAAAAATTATACGCGAGTCTTGCGTATTTCAAGTTTGGGATGGGAAACTCGCTTCGCTCGATAAAAGGATTTTAAACTTTTCTCCGCGGGGTTTAGCCGCTCACGAGACTTTGTCGCTCCGCTAAGGGTATGTCAACAACTGTCAGGCAGGCGCCTATAAGCCAGTCTGGGGGTTTTCGGGATTCTATCCGACTCCCATGTATATGTACGATGCGCCTCCTCAATAAATATATACACACAAACACACCACAGTGTAGCGATCCAGATAAACACCAGCGACACAGTCTCATTCGTATATGTCGTTTGCAGGATCGATTGAGACGTAAAACAAAATAAACGGTTGCAGCAAAACGAAATATAAAAAAAAATTAGTGTATATATCGAAGTTACAAGACACTGGAGGATGGTTGATATCCACGACTATATAACTTAAAATGGTTTCATACCGACTTGGTGAAACAACACTTAGGTTTGAGAATTTTATTGTCGTTGAAAAAGTGGTGATTTTTTATGTTCTGCATGCGATATCTATTTAACTTTATTATCTGTGGTATTACACACAGCGCCTTATGTTGCATAAACCCTTTTTTCTTGTCAAAGATCTGGGTGAGATTTTTTCGTATCTTTATGAAATAGCATTTTCCATCGCCATGTTCTGTATAAAAGAAATCAGAACGAGGCAAGATTTAAAAACTAATTAAATTCTATTATGAATGGTCTTTCAATCGATTTCTTTTTTTATTAGAGATTTACTTTTGTTTCCAGCAAAATAGTAAATACTTAAAATAATTTCATATTTTAATACAAATAATAATTTGTAAAGCACGTACGAACCACCCTTTAACACGACTTTGTGAATTTTTTGTTTTGGTGTAGTCGACATTATTTACCAAATCAGCAATTTTTAGTGATGATATTAATTGGTCCGTGTTTATGAATTTCTTTGATTTCGACATTCCAATTACTGATTGACCTTATAATAAGTGTCTTTATTGAAATAATAAAATAAATAAACTGATTACTATTTTATTGTATTATAAATGTACACGTGTATTTACTATACATTCACAGGTTTCAAAACGGACGGACAATTATTGGGTATACAGAGCTGCGGTGTCGACAGAGAATAATTGGGCCACTCGACTGCAAAAATAGTAGCAAATAGCGCTTGCTGTATATCGATATTGATACGAGTATTTAGCGAATTCCACTAAGCTGTGTAGATACGCGAGAGAAATACGGAGCATTGAATGTAATTATAATAACGGTTAGTAACAGAAGAAAACAAAACAGTAGATGTACCTTGACATAAGCCATAAAAAAAGCTAATAAAAAAAAACTACGTAGTTGTACAGAGGGTGTTCAAAATATTAGGAACACTGCAAAAATTTCATTAAAAATATGAAAACAATGCCAGAACGAATTCGGGCCTTAAAAAAAGTTAAGGGAGACGTGACAAAATATTAAAAGAAAAAAATTGTTTCCTCTATAAATAATGAATAAATATGATAAATCTTAAAACTATAAAGTTGAATTTTTTATTTCATGCTCCAAAATCAAAATCCACAGCAATAAACAAAAACTATGTGAAAAAATGCAGTGTTCCTAATATTTTGAACACCCTCTGAATATGACTTACTTATACTACCTTTGGGCGATGATCTCGGCCTCAACCCATACACATCGCTAGTTAGTGTGGTTTTTGACCATCTGCCTTAAGATGGTTGAGTATACTCGTACATTCCATTTGTACGTGTCACCTAAGGTGAGGTCTTCCTCTACTGCTTTGTCTATCCGGGCAGAAAGCGGAGACCCGTTAGATCGATATGCTTATGTCCGTTCATTCTACATGGCCTACCCATATCAGACCTTTATTTGACGAGTTCGTAGAGTAGACTGATACATTTCCTTCTCCAAAGTTCTCTACGTAAATGAGACCAAACGAAGTGATTCAAAAAGCAGTCAAAACTATCAAGACTATCTTTATCTGGCGTGTGCGACTGCATCGAAAATTACGCGACTGGTGTTGGCTTGCGAATTTTTTACGATTTTCTTAGGTATTGTATGATGTTAAATGTATTATCACAGAAAATAAAGTTACATAGATATCGCATGCAGAGTAAAAAAAATATGTCACTTTTTCAGGCGAAGGGGATTTACTACTACGTCCCAGTTTGATCGAACTCGTTCGAATCGTGTATAAGACATGATGTTCTTTCAAATTTGGTTGGAACAACAAATTGCTTGTTGTTTTTGCTTTTTCCTCTTCGTGTTTTGTTTTTCATTATTTCGGTTTTTGTTTTCATGTACCTAGTGTGTTTGTTTTTGTATTTCAGATTCTGATTGTGATTAAATGGAGGGTGCTGGTTTATAGTGAGGTCCCAGTGCCTCTCACTCTTGGGATGTTGATTTATAGTGAGGTCCCGGTGCCTCTCACTCCTGGGGTGCTGGTTTATAGTGAAGTCCCCGTGCATCTCACTCTGGAGGAGGTCGTTCAATTTTGTGATTGTTTTGCATTTGTTTTCCTGACATAACTTGAATTTTTTGATTTTTACTGGTAATTCTTTTTTTTGGATTTTCCAAGCACAATATTTTCGCAAGAGAATAAGAAGTGCAAAGTAAAGAATTTCTTTGCGATCCTCAAAGCATTGGTTTTGCTTATCAAACCAGTTCGAGTCTCTAAAGATTTGTTATTCTCATGCATTCCAAGGCCATTTTCTCCCTTATATTTCTAATATGCGGACAAGCTCTAAAAATTGTATGGTATATATATATATATATCCTTCGCTCTTAAAATCGCATGCCTGCCTCCGCAAATTACTCAAAATTTAATTTTTTTCATTTGAAGGAGATGTAAAAATTTTCAGATCGGGGACATTTTTTTCGATTTTTTATAAATCTAGTTCGACTTAACGCCAGACTTCGTTTTACGTGTATCACACATTGCTAAATATTTAAAAAGTATACTACTGAAAAAAATCGCTCAATCATACAGCAAAACAGCCAAACCCTTCGAAAGGTGACGTCGAATGAAATTGAAAAATAAAATCGAACTAAAGCGACAATGGCGTCCTTCTCAAAATATATACATATGTATATGGGGTTGGGGTCACAATCTCAAAATCAAAAATCCAGAAAACCAAAAATCCAGAAAATACGAAAAATTATACGCGAGTCTTGCGTATTTCAAGTTTGGGATGGGAAACTCGCTTCGCTCGATAAAAGGATTTTAAACTTTTCTCCGCGGGGTTTAGCCGCTCACGAGACTTTGTCGCTCCGCTAAGGGTATGTCAACAACTGTCAGGCAGGCGCCTATAAGCCAGTCTGGGGGTTTTCGGGATTCTATCCGACTCCCATGTATATGTACGATGCGCCTCCTCAATAAATATATACACACAAACACACCACAGTGTAGCGATCCAGATAAACACCAGCGACACAGTCTCATTCGTATATGTCGTTTGCAGGATCGATTGAGACGTAAAACAAAATAAACGGTTGCAGCAAAACGAAATATAAAAAAAAATTAGTGTATATATCGAAGTTACAAGACACTGGAGGATGGTTGATATCCACGACTATATAACTTAAAATGGTTTCATACCGACTTGGTGAAACAACACTTAGGTTTGAGAATTTTATTGTCGTTGAAAAAGTGGTGATTTTTTATGTTCTGCATGCGATATCTATTTAACTTTATTATCTGTGTTATTACACACAGCGCCTTATGTTGCATAAACCCTTTTTTCTTGTCAAAGATCTGGGTGAGATTTTTTCGTATCTTTATGAAATAGCATTTTCCATCGCCATGTTCTGTATAAAAGAAATCAGAACGAGGCAAGATTTAAAAACTAATTAAATTCTATTATGAATGGTCTTTCAATCGATTTCTTTTTTTATTAGAGATTTACTTTTGTTTCCAGCAAAATAGTAAATACTTAAAATAATTTCATATTTTAATACAAATAATAATTTGTAAAGCACGTACGAACCACCCTTTAACACGACTTTGTGAATTTTTTGTTTTGGTGTAGTCGACATTATTTACCAAATCAGCAATTTTTAGTGATGATATTAATTGGTCCGTGTTTATGAATTTCTTTGATTTCGACATTCCAATTACTGATTGACCTTATAATAAGTGTCTTTATTGAAATAATAAAATAAATAAACTGATTACTATTTTATTGTATTATAAATGTACACGTGTATTTACTATACATTCACAGGTTTCAAAACGGACGGACAATTATTGGGTATACAGAGCTGCGGTGTCGACAGAGAATAATTGGGCCACTCGACTGCAAAAATAGTAGCAAATAGCGCTTGCTGTATATCGATATTGATACGAGTATTTAGCGAATTCCACTAAGCTGTGTAGATACGCGAGAGAAATACGGAGCATTGAATGTAATTATAATAACGGTTAGTAACAGAAGAAAACAAAACAGTAGATGTACCTTGACATAAGCCATAAAAAAAGCTAATAAAAAAAAACTACGTAGTTGTACAGAGGGTGTTCAAAATATTAGGAACACTGCAAAAATTTCATTAAAAATATTGTGATAACCACTCAAATGTGAGCAGCGACATCTAGCAGAAAATGTCGAAACTCGAAGATTAGAAGGTTTCGATACTGGATTAGCAACTGGAGAGTAGAATCGAATTTTCTAGCAAATTGGAAATTGTATGGGACGCTGGATGGCGAGGATTGTTCTCGAAGTATGTCATTCGAGTATAAATACCAGCATCCCAAAGGTATGCAAGTTAGTTCCAAAGTTGAATTTGAAGTGTTAATTAGAAGAAGTGATTAAGTGGTTTAAGTAAAAGATAAGAAAAGTATAAGTGGTTGAGAAATTGAATTGTACTGAGAAAAAGAATTAAATAGTGAATTGTAACTGTACTGAATAAAGGGATTTGCATTGAAAAGAATAAGTTCTATCATTTGTACCCACACAAACATTTTACATTGGTGTCAGAAGTGGGATAGGACTTATTGTGTGTGTAAAAAAAAAAAAAAAAAAAAAAAAAAGTGTTTTCTGACTATTTGAAAAGGCTAGAATGGGTCGAAAACTATTGCAGTTGACCCTCGTCCAACTCAAATCCGAGTTGAACAAGAGAAGCCTCAGCGCCAGTGGAGGAAAAAGTGACCTGGTGCTCCGACTTCAGGAAGCTTTGAACAACGAGGGACATGATCCTGATGCATATTCCTTTGATGTTGACGAGGATGAACAGACAAGTACCGGCAATGACATGGCTGCGATGATGCAACTCCTCTTGTTAAAAATGGACGAACAAAAGAAAAATATGGAAGAACAGAAGAACATTCTCCAGAACAGTCTGGAACAAAAATTGGACGAGCAGAAGAGCAGCATTGAACAAAAATTCAACGAACAAACCAACAATCTGCACGGTCTTCAACAGAAAATGGATGAACAAAAGAATAATCTGGAAGAACAAAAGAACATTCTCCAGCAAAAATTCGAAGAAATCGATGACAAATTTGAAAGAATAGAGAAGAACGTTGATGACAAATTTGATAGAATAGAGAAGAATGTTGGCGAAAAATTCGAGGAAATGGACAGCAAAGTTCAGCAACTGGCAAAAGAGCTCGACACAGTGCGAAAACAGAAACTGCGAGAATGTTCTTTAAGCGGTCCAAGGAGAAAAGATTTGAAGCCTCCCTCATTCGATGGCCAGACCTCATGGTCTACTTATAAGAAGCAGTTTGAAATGGCTGCCTGTGCAAACGACTGGGACAATGAGGAAAAGTGCTTTGCCCTAACAATGGCCTTGCACGGTCCTGCAGCAGAATTGTTGCAAACAGTAGATATCAAAAAGCACAAAGATTATGTGACTTTAGTACAGGCTATCGAGAAACGGTTTGGGGATAGCCACATGCAGGAGGTCTACAAGGTCCAATTACAAAGCCGAACGCAGCAACGAGGAGAAACACTTCAGCAGCTCCAAGCAGACGTGAGTAGACTGGCACATCTGTCATACCCCACCGCAGGCCAGGAAATTATCGACGAAATGGCAAAAGATGCATTTATCAGGGGAATTGCAGATTCGAAGCTACAGTCAGCAGTAAGGATGGCCGGGAAAAGAACCCTTGCTGAAGCACTTGCCTTCGCTCTGGCGATGGAAGCAGCCAATCAGGCTTCCAGGGGAACACATTTCGTCAGGGAAGTAGCATCTGTCGAATGCTCCTGCACAAGAATTAGTGCCGAGGAACGAGATACTCGACGGGATAGACGAATAATGCGCTGCTGGAATTGCAATAAAATAGGACACCTTCAAAGGCAGTGTAAAGAACCGGTGCGACGAAAAGACTGCCCTCACTGTGGTGACAAGCAAATAGAGGAAGAAACCCGCAGAAACAGCTATCAAGAAGCCGGTCAACCTTCCCGAAATCATCAGTCGGGAAATGCTTAAGCACCAACTTCGCGGGGCAGAAGTTGGTAGCAGGAGTCGACGGCCCCAGGACCATCACCCAAGTCTCGCTGGCAAAACGATGCAGCAAAAGCCTTCTAGTAGAAGTAGTCAGTGGAAAAGAAAAATGGATGGCAACAATAGACACCGGTGCCACGGCCTCAATCATCAGGAGGAATCTTGTGCAGAAGTCTTGGCTGCATAACACTAGCAGTTGCAGCTTGCGAACAGCTACAGGAGCAACGATTAAGGTATATGGTGAAGTCCGCATAAAAATCCAACTGGCCGGAATAACATTCACTCACGCGTTTCTGGTAGCTGACATATGTGACGAGTGCATCATTGGTACAGACTTCATGAGAGAACATGGACTTGTAGTCGACTTGGGGGCACAAACCCTGAAATACGGAAACATGGAGATACCAATGATATACGGAAACGCCAATACCACAGTCTCAAATGTCGTTATCTGCAGCAATCAGAGTCTAGAGCCTTCGTCAGAAGCAATTTTGTGGGCAGAAGTGGAAGGTGGTCCTGGTAGCCACCGATTCTATTTGATGGAGCCAGAAAAGAAAAGAGACTTCATGGTGGGAAAGACCTTAGTGGAGCCAAAGAACAACATGGTCCCTGTAAGGATTCTAAATCCAAAGACATTCAGTGTAAAGGTGAAAAAGGGGGAGATAGTGGGAAAATGTGTACCTGTTGAGGCTATATCGACTACAACGGAAAAAAAAGGGTGCAAAACCGGTCACAACAGTTCAGAGCATAAAAATCAAGAACAAAATTCTCAGCCTCTGTAATCTGGACGAAGATCAGCGAATCCTGGCAGAAAAACTAATCGGTGAGTACGCTGATATATTTGCTACACAAGACGGAGAATATGGCCGTACGCATATTGTTCAACACCACATTGACACCGGAGACGCTCGACCAATCCGTCAACCTGCAAGGCGTCTTCCATTGGCAAAGCAAACAGAAGTTGCCGAAATGATGTCGAAGATGAAAGCTGAGGGAGTGATTGAAGAATCGCAAAGTCCGTGGGCATCTCCAGTGGTCCTCGTGAAGAAGAAAGATGGCAGCACGAGATTTTGTGTAGACTACCGACGTCTCAATGATGTCACTAAAAAGGACAGCTACCCACTTCCGAGAATCGATGACACTTTGGATATGCTTTCTGGAGCGAAATGGTTTTCAACACTTGACTTGAAGAGCGGTTTCTGGCAGGTAGAGATAAATCGTGCGGATCGTGAGAAAACTGCCTTCACTACAGAAAGCGGTCTTTGGCAGTTTGCAGTGATGCCGTTTGGACTGTGCAACGCTCCGGCCACCTTCGAGCGACTAATGGAACGAACATTGCAAGGACTCACCTGGAAAACCTGCCTAGTATATTTGGACGACGTTATCGTCATAGGTAAGACGTACGAGGAGCACCGCGAAAATCTAAAAGAAGTGTTTGAGAGGCTACGAAGTGCTCATTTAAAGCTCAACCCAGAAAAGTGTGCCTTGTTTCGTCCGGAAGTAAAATATCTGGGTCACATTATATCAGCGGAAGGAGTAAGAACGGATCCTGACAAAATCGAAGCCGTGAAAAGTTGGCCTTCTCCAAAAGATAAACACCAACTGAGAAGCTTCTTGGGACTCGCCACGTATTACAGAAGGTTCGTAAAGGATTTTGCTGGCATTGCAAAGAGCCTGCATCAACTTACGGAAAAAGGCCGACAGTTCAGGTGGTCTGGAGAATGCGAAAAAGCATTTCAAGAACTGAAGCGACAGCTGTGCAATGCCCCCATCTTGGGTTACCCGACGCCCGGAAAAATGTTCATCGTGGACGCAGACGCTAGCAATGTTGGGGTCGGAGCTGTGATCTCCCAAGTTCATGACGGTCAAGAGAAAGTGGTCGCATATTACAGCAAAGTACTCTCCAGACCTGAACGGAACTACTGTGTAACCCGGCGCGAGCTTCTGGCTTTAATTCTGGCTACGAAGCATTTCCATAAGTACCTCTACGGACAAAAGTTCATTCTCCGGACAGACCACGCAGCTCTGAAATGGCTACTCCAATTTAAGAACCCTGAAGGCCAAGTTGCAAGATGGATCGAGCAGTTGCAGGGTTACGACATGACGGTCAAGAGAAAGTGGTCGCATATTACAGCAAAGTACTCTCCAGACCTGAACGGAACTACTGTGTAACCCGGCGCGAACTTCTGGCTTTAATTCTGGCTACGAAGCATTTCCATAAGTACCTCTACGGACAAAAGTTCATTCTCCGGACAGACCACGCAGCTCTGAAATGGCTACTCCAATTTAAGAACCCTGAAGGCCAAGTTGCAAGATGGATCGAGCAGTTGCAGGGTTACGACTTTGAAGTGCAACACCGCAAGGGAACACTCCACTCAAATGCTGATGCTCTCTCTCGTCGACCATGCGGAGTAAAATGCGAACACTGCAATCGTAAAGAAGCAAAAGAACAGGCAGCTATCCAAATGATCAGGACTGAGCCAATAGAGGGTTGGAGTATAGACGAAATCCGTTCCTCCCAACAGGCAGACAATGACATCGAACCAATATTGGCCTGGAAAGAGCACGAGGAAAGACCAAGCTGGCAGCAGATATCAGATCGGAGCCAAACTCTGAAGGCATACTGGGCACAGTGGGACTCGCTTTTTGTGCAAGATGGATTGCTGAAGAGAAAATGGGAAAGTGCAGATGGGACAACATCTCGTATGCAGCTAATTGTGCCACGGTCCAGAGTCAACCAAGTGCTCCATGAAATACATGACGGAATCTCAGGAGGCCATTTGGGAATAAATAAGACGTTGGAAAAGGTAAGGGAACGTTTCTATTGGCTAAGCGCTAAACAAGATGTCGAGAATTGGTGCAAAAAGTGCATAAGATGTGCGGCTACCAAGGGCCCAAAAGTAAAGCCACATGGACAAATGCAACAATACAATGTCGGAGCACCTTTCGAACGAATAGCCATCGACATCGCTGGGCCGTTTCCCGAAACCTTTAATGGAAACCGATATACTCTCGTAGTCATGGATTACTTCAGTAAGTGGCCGGAAGTGTTTGCCATCCCAAATCAAGAGGCTAAGACCGTAGCCGAACAGATAGTCAACAACTGGGTGAGCAGATTTGGGGTCCCAATGGAGCTGCACTCTGATCAAGGGCGAAACTTTGAATCAAAAGTCTTCCAGGAAATATGCCAATATTTGGGAATAAGAAAGACAAGGACAACGCCACTACACCCTCAATCTGATGGAATGGTCGAGCGATTCAATCGGACCTTGAATGAGCATCTATCTAAGGTTGTCAGCAACTGCCAGCGGGATTGGGATCGACACATACCCCTCTTCTTAATGGCCTACCGAAATGCGGTCCATAGCTCAACAGGGCACACACCATCCGAGATCTTATTTGGTCACACAATTCGGTTGCCAAGTGAAGCAAAATTCGGATCCCCACCGACGGAGCCCAAAGAGGTGAACGAGTACGTGAATGACTTATGCAGCAGGATTCGTAAATTGCATGAAGACACCAGAGAAAAGATGAAGCTAGCAAGCAGCCGCATGAAAACTAGGTACGATATCAAGGCGAAATCTTCCGGTTTCAACGAAGGAGATCTGGTTTGGCTGTATAATCCTCAGCGTAAGAAAGGCAAATCACCAAAATTGCAACAGGACTGGGAAGGTCCATACAAGGTGATAACCCGCATTAATGACGTTGTCTACCGGATCCAGCGTGGGGATCAAGGAAAATTTAAAGTGGTCCATTTGGATAGAATGTGTCATTTCAACGGGATGCTGAATGACGAAGTTGTTCGGGACGAACAACTGTAGGGAGGGAGCAATGTGATAACCACTCAAATGTGAGCAGCGACATCTAGCAGAAAATGTCGAAACTCGAAGATTAGAAGGTTTCGATACTGGATTAGCAACTGGAGAGTAGAATCGAATTTTCTAGCAAATTGGAAATTGTATGGGACGCTGGATGGCGAGGATTGTTCTCGAAGTATGTCATTCGAGTATAAATACCAGCATCCCAAAGGTATGCAAGTTAGTTCCAAAGTTGAATTTGAAGTGTTAATTAGAAGAAGTGATTAAGTGGTTTAAGTAAAAGATAAGAAAAGTATAAGTGGTTGAGAAATTGAATTGTACTGAGAAAAAGAATTAAATAGTGAATTGTAACTGTACTGAATAAAGGGATTTGCATTGAAAAGAATAAGTTCTATCATTTGTACCCACACAAACATTTTACAATATGAAAACAATGCCAGAACGAATTCGGGCCTTAAAAAAAGTTAAGGGAGACGTGACAAAATATTAAAAGAAAAAAATTGTTTCCTCTATAAATAATGAATAAATATGATAAATCTTAAAACTATAAAGTTGAATTTTTTATTTCATGCTCCAAAATCAAAATCCACAGCAATAAACAAAAACTATGTGAAAAAATGCAGTGTTCCTAATATTTTGAACACCCTCTGAATATGACTTACTTATACTACCTTTGGGCGATGATCTCGGCCTCAACCCATACACCTCGCTAGTTAGTGTGGTTTTTGACCATCTGCCTTAAGATGGTTGAGTATACTCGTACATTCCATTTGTACGTGTCACCTAAGGTGAGGTCTTCCTCTACTGCTTTGTCTATCCGGGCAGAAAGCGGAGACCCGTTAGATCGATATGCTTATGTCCGTTCATTCTACATGGCCTACCCATATCAGACCTTTATTTGACGAGTTCGTAGAGTAGACTGATACATTTCCTTCTCCAAAGTTCTCTACGTAAATGAGACCAAACGAAGTGATTCAAAAAGCAGTCAAAACTATCAAGACTATCTTTATCTGGCGTGTGCGACTGCATCGAAAATTACGCGACTGGTGTTGGCTTGCGAATTTTTTACGATTTTCTTAGGTATTGTATGATGTTAAATGTATTATCACAGAAAATAAAGTTACATAGATATCGCATGCAGAGTAAAAAAAATATGTCACTTTTTCAGGCGAAGGGGATTTACTACTACGTCCCAGTTTGATCGAACTCGTTCGAATCGTGTATAAGACATGATGTTCTTTCAAATTTGGTTGGAACAACAAATTGCTTGTTGTTTTTGCTTTTTCCTCTTCGTGTTTTGTTTTTCATTATTTCGGTTTTTGTTTTCATGTACCTAGTGTGTTTGTTTTTGTATTTCAGATTCTGATTGTGATTAAATGGAGGGTGCTGGTTTATAGTGAGGTCCCAGTGCCTCTCACTCTTGGGATGTTGATTTATAGTGAGGTCCCGGTGACTCTCACTCCTGGGGTGCTGGTTTATAGTGAAGTCCCCGTGCATCTCACTCTGGAGGAGGTCGTTCAATTTTGTGATTGTTTTGCATTTGTTTTCCTGACATAACTTGAATTTTTTGATTTTTACTGGTAATTCTTTTTTTGGATTTTCCAAGCACAATATTTTCGCAAGAGAATAAGAAATGCAAAGTAAAGAATTTCTTTGCGATCCTCAAAGCATTGGTTTTGCTTATCAAACCAGTTCGAGTCTCTAAAGATTTGTTATTCTCATGCATTCCAAGGCCATTCTCTCCCTTATATTTCTAATATGCGGACAAGCTCTAAAAATTGTATGGTATACTTTGAAATGGAGCTTACAAATATTGAAAAATTCATCAGTTGGTGCTAAGAGACTTCCAAAATCACTATTTTATGAAAAATTCTTAGCGAAAATGAAAAATTCTGCCGGACATATTATTTGTATATGCCGGACATATTATATCTTCACTGAGTAATAAAACCCCGTTATTGTCTGTACCATTCCTTTTACACAAAAGTTCTTTGGAAAATTAGTAGACTCTTGCATCGGTCTTAAGTAAGACAAGAATTGTTTAAGTTCAGTATTGTAAAAGCTGGACTTCCGACCTGAACTCCACGCTTTAAAATATTTTTATCGTAATGAGACCCACTATCCATACAGTCGAAGGCATTATTCATTTTTAATGTAAACGCTTGTGTTGCTAGAGCGACTATTGAACTATTTTTTAGGCAATTAAGTTGATGGCAGTTTTTATCGATGCTGCCGTTGTCCTACTAAAGGTTTCTGTTGCCAAGCGAACAGTATTTTTTTCAAATGCATTTGAGGCTATGTGTGAACTTGTAAATTTCAAGCGTGTTTTAGCCACATTATCTCTTTCTAAATTGAATATTTCTCTGAAAACATCAAAGGAAACATTACCATCTGGATGTAGCATATCAGATTTGAGTAAAACATTACGCGTGGATTTTAATAAATGAGGAAAATCATAAAAACAAAATATTTGTTCATTATTGAAAATTGTAAAAGGCTTTTCTTCTGTAGCACCTAATAATTGGAAAGCTTTCCTGTTGTTAGGTCCTTGGTCGTTAACTATAGCGCACACTTTCAGACCAAGTTCTTGGCAAATTGTCAAATTATTTTCTAAAATAGACTTTAGGTTAACCCCTTTGACAGAGTTTGCTGAAACAAAATAATTTAAAATACTTTTCCAGCTATCAAAGAGGCCGTTTACCATGAAAAAAACAAATTTCGTTGTCGTACAATCTTTTTCGATCTACTCCTTGATCTTTAAATCCATCAATTAAGTCATTTTTCATATTGTACGTGAGATTTGGACGAATTCTAATTTCATCAAATATCAGTACCATATTCCGTTCCCGTTGGCTTAATGATGCAAACTTTGCTTTCAGTCTATCTCGAAGAAATTTATAAGCGTTTTGAGATCTGTAAAAAATGTTTTGGAAATTCTCTTTCGGCAACATTATATTTTTTGAACTTGGACAGCACCATCAATATACCACAAAAAATGTTTGAATGCTCTGAAATATCAAGTACTTGAATTTGTGATGATAAACTAGTTGATATTTTGCTAGTTCGTAGAGCGTTATGCGTTTTAGTTCTAGAGCAAAGTTTTCTTCTCAAGCTTTGAATTCATTTTCTCCTCTTGTGAACTACTAGATGTCCTTCTCTGTTTTGTTAGCAAAAATGAAAGATTTTCTAAACTTAAGTCTATATTTAAATTACAATTTAGATTTGAGGAGGGAACAGCGTCCTTTTTAAGCATTTTTATGCCAATAAATTCCGAAGAAAAATGATTTTGACAAACAATATATTATCCTTCGCTCTTAAAATCGCATGCCTGCCTCCGCAAATTACTCAAAATTTAATTTTTTTCATTTGAAGGAGATGTAAAAATTTTCAGATCGGGGACATTTTTTTCGATTTTTTATAAATCTAGTTCGACTTAACGCCAGACTTCGTTTTACGTGTATCACACATTGCTAAATATTTAAAAAGTATACTACTGAAAAAAATCGCTCAATCATACAGCAAAACAGCCAAACCCCTCGAAAGGTGGCGTCGAATGAAATTGAAAAATAAAATCGAACTAAAGCGACAATGGCGTCCTTCTCAAAATATATACATATGTATATAGGGTTGGGGTCACAATCTCAAAATCAAAAATCCAGAAAATACGAAAAATTATATGCGAGTCTTGCGTATTTCAAGTTTGGGATGGGAAACTCGCTTCGCTCGATAAAAGGATTTTAAACTTTTCTCCGCGGGGTTTAGCCGCTCACGAGACTTTGTCGCTCCGCTAAGGGTATGTCAACAACTGTCAGGCAGGCGCCTATAAGCCAGTCTGGGGGTTTTCGGGATTCTATCCGACTCCCATGTATATGTACGATGCGCCTCCTCAATAAATATATACACACAAACACACCACAGTGTAGCGATCCAGATAAACACCAGCGACACAGTCTCATTCGTATATGTCGTTTGCAGGATCGATTGAGACGTAAAACAAAATAAACGGTTGCAGCAAAACGAAATATAAAAAAAAATTAGTGTATATATCGAAGTTACAAGACACTGGAGGATGGTTGATATCCACGACTATATAACTTAAAATGGTTTCATACCGACTTGGTGAAACAACACTTAGGTTTGAGAATTTTATTGTCGTTGAAAAAGTGGTGATTTTTTATGTTCTGCATGCGATATCTATTTAACTTTATTATCTGTGGTATTACACACAGCGCCTTATGTTGCATAAACTCTTTTTTCTTGTCAAAGATCTGGGTGAGATTTTTTCGTATCTTTATGAAATAGCATTTTCCATCGCCATGTTCTGTATAAAAGAAATCAGAACGAGGCAAGATTTAAAAACTAATTAAATTCTATTATGAATGGTCTTTCAATCGATTTCTTTTTTTATTAGAGATTTACTTTTGTTTCCAGCAAAATAGTAAATACTTAAAATAATTTCATATTTTAATACAAATAATAATTTGTAAAGCACGTACGAACCACCCTTTAACACGACTTTGTGAATTTTTTGTTTTGGTGTAGTCGACATTATTTACCAAATCAGCAATTTTTAGTGATGATATTAATTGGTCCGTGTTTATGAATTTCTTTGATTTCGACATTCCAATTACTGATTGACCTTATAATAAGTGTCTTTATTGAAATAATAAAATAAATAAACTGATTACTATTTTATTGTATTATAAATGTACACGTGTATTTACTATACATTCACAGGTTTCAAAACGGACGGACAATTATTGGGTATACAGAGCTGCGGTGTCGACAGAGAATAATTGGGCCACTCGACTGCAAAAATAGTAGCAAATAGCGCTTGCTGTATATCGATATTGATACGAGTATTTAGCGAATTCCACTAAGCTGTGTAGATACGCGAGAGAAATACGGAGCATTGAATGTAATTATAATAACGGTTAGTAACAGAAGAAAACAAAACAGTAGATGTACCTTGACATAAGCCATAAAAAAAGCTAATAAAAAAAAACTACGTAGTTGTACAGAGGGTGTTCAAAATATTAGGAACACTGCAAAAATTTCATTAAAAATATGAAAACAATGCCAGAACGAATTCGGGCCTTAAAAAAAGTTAAGGGAGACGTGACAAAATATTAAAAGAAAAAAATTGTTTCCTCTATAAATAATGAATAAATATGATAAATCTTAAAACTATAAAGTTGAATTTTTTATTTCATGCTCCAAAATCAAAATCCACAGCAATAAACAAAAACTATGTGAAAAAATGCAGTGTTCCTAATATTTTGAACACCCTCTGAATATGACTTACTTATACTACCTTTGGGCGATGATTTCGGCCTCAACCCATACACCTCGCTAGTTAGTGTGGTTTTTGACCATCTGCCTTAAGATGGTTGAGTATACTCGTACATTCCATTTGTACGTGTCACCTAAGGTGAGGTCTTCCTCTACTGCTTTGTCTATCCGGGCAGAAAGCGGAGACCCGTTAGATCGATATGCTTATGTCCGTTCATTCTACATGGCCTACCCATATCAGACCTTTATTTGACGAGTTCGTAGAGTAGACTGATACATTTCCTTCTCCAAAGTTCTCTACGTAAATGAGACCAAACGAAGTGATTCAAAAAGCAGTCAAAACTATCAAGACTATCTTTATCTGGCGTGTGCGACTGCATCGAAAATTACGCGACTGGTGTTGGCTTGCGAATTTTTTACGATTTTCTTAGGTATTGTATGATGTTAAATGTATTATCACAGAAAATAAAATTACATAGATATCGCATGCAGAGTAAAAAAAATATGTCACTTTTTCAGGCGAAGGGGATTTACTACTACGTCCCAGTTTGATCGAACTCGTTCGAATCGTGTATAAGACATGATGTTCTTTCAAATTTGGTTGGAACAACAAATTGCTTGTTGTTTTTGCTTTTTCCTCTTCGTGTTTTGTTTTTCATTATTTCGGTTTTTGTTTTCATGTACCTAGTGTGTTTGTTTTTGTATTTCAGATTCTGATTGTGATTAAATGGAGGGTGCTGGTTTATAGTGAGGTCCCAGTGCCTCTCACTCTTGGGATGTTGATTTATAGTGAGGTCCCGGTGACTCTCACTCCTGGGGTGCTGGTTTATAGTGAAGTCCCCGTGCATCTCACTCTGGAGGAGGTCGTTCAATTTTGTGATTGTTTTGCATTTGTTTTCCTGACATAACTTGAATTTTTTGATTTTTACTGGTAATTCTTTTTTTGGATTTTCCAAGCACAATATTTTCGCAAGAGAATAAGAAGTGCAAAGTAAAGAATTTCTTTGCGATCCTCAAAGCATTGGTTTTGCTTATCAAACCAGTTCGAGTCTCTAAAGATTTGTTATTCTCATGCATTCCAAGGCCATTCTCTCCCTTATATTTCTAATATGCGGACAAGCTCTAAAAATTGTATGGTATACTTTGAAATGGAGCTTACAAATATTGAAAAATTCATCAGTTGGTGCTAAGAGACTTCCAAAATCACTATTTTATGAAAAATTCTTAGCGAAAATGAAAAATTCTGCCGGACATATTATTTGTATATGCCGGACATATTATATCTTCACTGAGTAATAAAACCCCGTTATTGTCTGTACCATTCCTTTTACACAAAAGTTCTTTGGAAAATTAGTAGACTCTTGCATCGGTCTTAAGTAAGACAAGAATTGTTTAAGTTCAGTATTGTAAAAGCTGGACTTCCGACCTGAACTCCACGCTTTAAAATATTTTTATCGTAATGAGACCCACTATCCATACAGTCGAAGGCATTATTCATTTTTAATGTAAACGCTTGTGTTGCTAGAGCGACTATTGAACTATTTTTTAGGCAATTAAGTTGATGGCAGTTTGTATCGATGCTGCCGTTGTCCTACTAAAGGTTTCTGTTGCCAAGCGAACAGTATTTTTTTCAAATGCATTTGAGGCTATGTGTGAACTTGTAAATTTCAAGCGTGTTTTAGCCACATTATCTCTTTCTAAATTGAATATTTCTCTGAAAACATCAAAGGAAACATTACCATCTGGATGTAGCATATCAGATTTGAGTAAAACATTACGCGTGGATTTTAATAAATGAGGAAAATCATAAAAACAAAATATTTGTTCATTATTGAAAATTGTAAAAGACTTTTCTTCTGTAGCACCTAATAATTGGAAAGCTTTCCTGTTGTTAGGTCCTTGGTCGTTAACTATAGCGCACACTTTCAGACCAAGTTCTTGGCAAATTGTCAAATTATTTTCTAAAATAGACTTTAGGTTAACCCCTTTGACAGAGTTTGCTGAAACAAAATAATTTAAAATACTTTTCCAGCTATCAAAGAGGCCGTTTACCATGAAAAAAACAAATTTCGTTGCCGTACAATCTTTTTCGATCTTTTTGATCTTTTTGATCTTTAAATCCATCAATTAAGTCATTTTTCATATTGTACGTGAGATTTGGACGAATTCTAATTTCATCAAATATCAGTACCATATTCCGTTCCCGTTGGCTTAATGATGCAAACTTTGCTTTCAGTCTATCTCGAAGAAATTTATAAGCGTTTTGAGATCTGTAAAAAATGTTTTGGAAATTCTCTTTCGGCAACATTATATTTTTTGAACTTGGACAGCACCATCAATATACCACAAAAAATGTTTGAATGCTCTGAAATATCAAGTACTTGAATTTGTGATGATAAACTAGTTGATATTTTGCTAGTTCGTAGAGCGTTATGCGTTTTAGTTCTAGAGCAAAGTTTTCTTCTCAAGCTTTGAATTCATTTTCTCCTCTTGTGAACTACTAGATGTCCTTCTCTGTTTTGTTAGCAAAAATGAAAGATTTTCTAAACTTAAGTCTATATTTAAATTACAATTTAGATTTGAGGAGGGAACAGCGTCCTTTTTAAGCATTTTTATGCCAATAAATTCCGAAGAAAAATGATTTTGACAAACAATATATTATCCTTCGCTCTTAAAATCGCATGCCTGCCTCCGCAAATTACTCAAAATTTAATTTTTTTCATTTGAAGGAGATGTAAAAATTTTCAGATCGGGGACATTTTTTTCGATTTTTTATAAATCTAGTTCGACTTAACGCCAGACTTCGTTTTACGTGTATCACACATTGCTAAATATTTAAAAAGTATACTACTGAAAAAAATCGCTCAATCATACAGCAAAACAGCCAAACCCTTCGAAAGGTGACGTCGAATGAAATTGAAAAATAAAATCGAACTAAAGCGACAATGGCGTCCTTCTCAAAATATATACATATGTATATGGGGTTGGGGTCACAATCTCAAAATCAAAAATCCAGAAAACCAAAAATCCAGAAAATACGAAAAATTATACGCGAGTCTTGCGTATTTCAAGTTTGGGATGGGAAACTCGCTTCGCTCGATAAAAGGATTTTAAACTTTTCTCCGCGGGGTTTAGCCGCTCACGAGACTTTGTCGCTCCGCTAAGGGTATGTCAACAACTGTCAGGCAGGCGCCTATAAGCCAGTCTGGGGGTTTTCGGGATTCTATCCGACTCCCATGTATATGTACGATGCGCCTCCTCAATAAATATATACACACAAACACACCACAGTGTAGCGATCCAGATAAACACCTGCGACACAGTCTCATTCGTATATGTCGTTTGCAGGATCGATTGAGACGTAAAACAAAATAAACGGTTGCAGCAAAACGAAATATAAAAAAAAATTAGTGTATATATCGAAGTTACAAGACACTGGAGGATGGTTGATATCCACGACTATATAACTTAAAATGGTTTCATACCGACTTGGTGAAACAACACTTAGGTTTGAGAATTTTATTGTCGTTGAAAAAGTGGTGATTTTTTATGTTCTGCATGCTATATCTATTTAACTTTATTGTCTGTGGTATTACACACAGCGCCTTATGTTGCATAAACCCTTTTTTCTTGTCAAAGATCTGGGTGAGATTTTTTCGTATCTTTATGAAATAGCATTTTCCATCGCCATGTTCTGTATAAAAGAAATCAGAACGAGGCAAGATTTAAAAACTAATTAAATTCTATTATGAATGGTCTTTCAATCGATTTCTTTTTTTATTAGAGATTTACTTTTGTTTCCAGCAAAATAGTAAATACTTAAAATAATTTCATATTTTAATACAAATAGACATTTGTAAAGCACGTACGAACCACCCTTTAACACGACTTTGTGAATTTTTTGTTTTGGTGTAGTCGACATTATTTACCAAATCAGCAATTTTTAGTGATGATATTAATTGGTCCGTGTTTATGAATTTCTTTGATTTCGACATTCCAATTACTGATTGACCTTATAATAAGTGTCTTTATTGAAATAATAAAATAAATAAACTGATTACTATTTTATTGTATTATAAATGTACACGTGTATTTACTATACATTCACAGGTTTCAAAACGGACGGACAATTATTGGGTATACAGAGCTGCGGTGTCGACAGAGAATAATTGGGCCACTCGACTGCAAAAATAGTAGCAAATAGCGCTTGCTGTATATCGATATTGATACGAGTATTTAGCGAATTCCACTAAGCTGTGTAGATACGCGAGAGAAATACGGAGCATTGAATGTAATTATAGTAACGGTTAGTAACAGAAGAAAACAAAACAGTAGATGTACCTTGACATAAGCCATAAAAAAAGCTAATAAAAAAAAACTACGTAGTTGTACAGAGGGTGTTCAAAATATTAGGAACACTGCAAAAATTTCATTAAAAATATGAAAACAATGCCAGAACGAATTCGGGCCTTAAAAAAAGTTAAGGGAGACGTGACAAAATATTAAAAGAAAAAAATTGTTTCCTCTATAAATAATGAATAAATATGATAAATCTTAAAACTATAAAGTTGAATTTTTTATTTCATGCTCCAAAATCAAAATCCACAGCAATAAACAAAAACTATGAAAAATTCTTAGCGAAAATGAAAAATTCTGCCGGACATATTATTTGTATATGCCGGACATATTATATCTTCACTGAGTAAGAAAACCCCGTTATTGTCTGTACCATTCCTTTTACACAAAAGTTCTTTGGAAAATTAGTAGACTCTTGCATCGGTCTTAAGTAAGACAAGAATTGTTTAAGTTCAGTATTGTAAAAGCTGGACTTCCGACCTGAACTCCACGCTTTAAAATATTTTTATCGTAATGAGACCCACTATCCATACAGTCGAAGGCATTATTCATTTTTAATGTAAACGCTTGTGTTGCTAGAGCGACTATTGAACTATTTTTTAGGCAATTAAGTTGATGGCAGTTTGTATCGATGCTGCCGTTGTCCTACTAAAGGTTTCTGTTGCCAAGCGAACAGTATTTTTTTCAAATGCATTTGAGGCTATGTGTGAACTTGTAAATTTCAAGCGTGTTTTAGCCACATTATCTCTTTCTAAATTGAATATTTCTCTGAAAACATCAGAGGAAACATTACCATCTGGATGTAGCACATCAGATTTGAGTAAAACATTACGCGTGGATTTTAATAAATGAGGAAAATCATAAAAACAAAATATTTGTTCATTATTGAAAATTGTAAAAGGCTTTTCTTCTGTAGCACCTAATAATTGGAAAGCTTTCCTGTTGTTAGGTCCTTGGTCGTTAACTATAGCGCACACTTTCAGACCAAGTTCTTGGCAAATTGTCAAATTATTTTCTAAAATAGACTTTAGGTTAACCCCTTTGACAGAGTTTGCTGAAACAAAATAATTTAAAATACTTTTCCAGCTATCAAAGAGGCCGTTTACCATGAAAAAAACAAATTTCGTTGCCGTACAATCTTTTTCGATCTACTCCTTGATCTTTAAATCCATCAATTAAGTCATTTTTCATATTGTACGTGAGATTTGGACGAATTCTAATTTCATCAAATATCAGTACCATATTCCGTTCCCGTTGGCTTAATGATGCAAACTTTGCTTTCAGTCTATCTCGAAGAAATTTATAAGCGTTTTGAGATCTGTAAAAAATGTTTTGGAAATTCTCTTTCGGCAACATTATATTTTTTGAACTTGGACAGCACCATCAATATACCACAAAAAATGTTTGAATGCTCTGAAATATCAAGTACTTGAATTTGTGATGATAAACTAGTTGATATTTTGCTAGTTCGTAGAGCGTTATGCGTTTTAGTTCTAGAGCAAAGTTTTCTTCTCAAGCTTTGAATTCATTTTCTCCTCTTGTGAACTACTAGATGTCCTTCTCTGTTTTGTTAGCAAAAATGAAAGATTTTCTAAACTTAAGTCTATATTTAAATTACAATTTAGATTTGAGGAGGGAACAGCGTCCTTTTTAAGCATTTTTATGCCAATAAATTCCGAAGAAAAATGATTTTGACAAACAATATATTATCCTTCGCTCTTAAAATCGCATGCCTGCCTCCGCAAATTACTCAAAATTTAATTTTTTTCATTTGAAGGAGATGTAAAAATTTTCAGATCGGGGACATTTTTTTCGATTTTTTATAAATCTAGTTCGACTTAACGCCAGACTTCGTTTTACGTGTATCACACATTGCTAAATATTTAAAAAGTATACTACTGAAAAAAATCGCTCAATCATACAGCAAAACAGCCAAACCCTTCGAAAGGTGACGTCGAATGAAATTGAAAAATAAAATCTAAAGCGACAATGGCGTCCTTCTCAAAATATATACATATGTATATGGGGTTGGGGTCACAATCTCAAAATCAAAAATCCAGAAAACCAAAAATCCAGAAAATACGAAAAATTATACGCGAGTCTTGCGTATTTCAAGTTTGGGATGGGAAACTCGCTTCGCTCGATAAAAGGATTTTAAACTTTTCTCCGCGGGGTTTAGCCGCTCACGAGACTTTGTCGCTCCGCTAAGGGTATGTCAACAACTGTCAGGCAGGCGCCTATAAGCCAGTCTGGGGGTTTTCGGGATTCTATCCGACTCCCATGTATATGTACGATGCGCCTCCTCAATAAATATATACACACAAACACACCACAGTGTAGCGATCCAGATAAACACCTGCGACACAGTCTCATTCGTATATGTCGTTTGCAGGATCGATTGAGACGTAAAACAAAATAAACGGTTGCAGCAAAACGAAATATAAAAAAAAATTAGTGTATATATCGAAGTTACAAGACACTGGAGGATGGTTGATATCCACGACTATATAACTTAAAATGGTTTCATACCGACTTGGTGAAACAACACTTAGGTTTGAGAATTTTATTGTCGTTGAAAAAGTGGTGATTTTTTATGTTCTGCATGCGATATCTATTTAACTTTATTGTCTGTGGTATTACACACAGCGCCTTATGTTGCATAAACCCTTTTTTCTTGTCAAAGATCTGGGTGAGATTTTTTCGTATCTTTATGAAATAGCATTTTCCATCGCCATGTTCTGTATAAAAGAAATCAGAACGAGGCAAGATTTAAAAACTAATTAAATTCTATTATGAATGGTCTTTCAATCGATTTCTTTTTTTATTAGAGATTTACTTTTGTTTCCAGCAAAATAGTAAATACTTATAATAATTTCATATTTTAATACAAATAATAATTTGTAAAGCACGTACGAACCACCCTTTAACACGACTTTGTGAATTTTTTGTTTTGGTGTAGTCGACATTATTTACCAAATCAGCAATTTTTAGTGATGATATTAATTGGTCCGTGTTTATGAATTTCTTTGATTTCGACATTCCAATTACTGATTGACCTTATAATAAGTGTCTTTATTGAAATAATAAAATAAATAAACTGATTACTATTTTATTGTATTATAAATGTACACGTGTATTTACTATACATTCACAGGTTTCAAAACGGACGGACAATTATTGGGTATACAGAGCTGTGGTGTCGACAGAGAATAATTGGGCCACTCGACTGCAAAAATAGTAGCAAATAGCGCTTGCTGTATATCGATATTGATACGAGTATTTAGCGAATTCCACTAAGCTGTGTAGATACGCGAGAGAAATACGGAGCATTGAATGTAATTATAATAACGGTTAGTAACAGAAGAAAACAAAACAGTAGATGTACCTTGACATAAGCCATAAAAAAAGCTAATAAAAAAAAACTACGTAGTTGTACAGAGGGTGTTCAAAATATTAGGAACACTGCAAAAATTTCATTAAAAATATGAAAACAATGCCAGAACGAATTCGGGCCTTAAAAAAAGTTAAGGGAGACGTGACAAAATATTAAAAGAAAAAAATTGTTTCCTCTATAAATAATGAATAAATATGATAAATCTTAAAACTATAAAGTTGAATTTTTTATTTCATGCTCCAAAATCAAAATCCACAGCAATAAACAAAAACTATGTGAAAAAATGCAGTGTTCCTAATATTTTGAACACCCTCTGAATATGACTTACTTATACTACCTTTGGGCGATGATCTCGGCCTCAACCCATACACCTCGCTAGTTAGTGTGGTTTTTGACCATCTGCCTTAAGATGGTTGAGTATACTCGTACATTCCATTTGTACGTGTCACCTAAGGTGAGGTCTTCCTCTACTGCTTTGTCTATCCGGGCAGAAAGCGGAGACCCGTTAGATCGATATGCTTATGTCCGTTCATTCTACATGGCCTACCCATATCAGACCTTTATTTGACGAGTTCGTAGAGTAGACTGATACATTTCCTTCTCCAAAGTTCTCTACGTAAATGAGACCAAACGAAGTGATTCAAAAAGCAGTCAAAACTATCAAGACTATCTTTATCTGGCGTGTGCGACTGCATCGAAAATTACGCGACTGGTGTTGGCTTGCGAATTTTTTACGATTTTCTTAGGTATTGTATGATGTTAAATGTATTATCACAGAAAATAAAGTTACATAGATATCGCATGCAGAGTAAAAAAAATATGTCACTTTTTCAGGCGAAGGGGATTTACTACTACGTCCCAGTTTGATCGAACTCGTTCGAATCGTGTATAAGACATGATGTTCTTTCAAATTTGGTTGGAACAACAAATTGCTTGTTGTTTTTGCTTTTTCCTCTTCGTGTTTTGTTTTTCATTATTTCGGTTTTTGTTTTCATGTACCTAGTGTGTTTGTTTTTGTATTTCAGATTCTGATTGTGATTAAATGGAGGGTGCTGGTTTATAGTGAGGTCCCAGTGCCTCTCACTCCTGGGATGTTGATTTATAGTGAGGTCCCGGTGCCTCTCACTCCTGGGGTGCTGGTTTATAGTGAAGTCCCCGTGCATCTCACTCTGGAGGAGGTCGTTCAATTTTGTGATTGTTTTGCATTTGTTTTCCTGACATAACTTGAATTTTTTGATTTTTACTGGTAATTCTTTTTTTGGATTTTCCAAGCACAATATTTTCGCAAGAGAATAAGAAGTGCAAAGTAAAGAATTTCTTTGCGATCCTCAAAGCATTGGTTTTGCTTATCAAACCAGTTCGAGTCTCTAAAGATTTGTTATTCTCATGCATTCCAAGGCCATTCTCTCCCTTATATTTCTAATATGCGGACAAGCTCTAAAAATTGTATGGTATACTTTGAAATGGAGCTTACAAATATTGAAAAATTCATCAGTTGGTGCTAAGAGACTTCCAAAATCACTATTTTATGAAAAATTCTTAGCGAAAATGAAAAATTCTGCCGGACATATTATTTGTATATGCCGGACATATTATATCTTCACTGAGTAATAAAACCCCGTTATTGTCTGTACCATTCCTTTTACACAAAAGTTCTTTGGAAAATTAGTAGACTCTTGCATCGGTCTTAAGTAAGACAAGAATTGTTTAAGTTCAGTATTGTAAAAGCTGGACTTCCGACCTGAACTCCACGCTTTAAAATATTTTTATCGTAATGAGACCCACTATCCATACAGTCGAAGGCATTATTCATTTTTAATGTAAACGCTTGTGTTGCTAGAGCGACTATTGAACTATTTTTTAGGCAATTAAGTTGATGGCAGTTTGTATCGATGCTGCCGTTGTCCTACTAAAGGTTTCTGTTGCCAAGCGAACAGTATTTTTTTCAAATGCATTTGAGGCTATGTGTGAACTTGTAAATTTCAAGCGTGTTTTAGCCACATTATCTCTTTCTAAATTGAATATTTCTCTGAAAACATCAAAGGAAACATTACCATCTGGATGTAGCATATCAGATTTGAGTAAAACATTACGCGTGGATTTTAATAAATGAGGAAAATCATAAAAACAAAATATTTGTTCATTATTGAAAATTGTAAAAGGCTTTTCTTCTGTAGCACCTAATAATTGGAAAGCTTTCCTGTTGTTAGGTCCTTGGTCGTTAACTATAGCGCACACTTTCAGACCAAGTTCTTGGCAAATTGTCAAATTATTTTCTAAAATAGGCTTTAGGTTAACCCCTTTGACAGAGTTTGCTGAAACAAAATAATTTAAAATACTTTTCCAGCTATCAAAGAGGCCGTTTACCATGAAAAAAACAAATTTCGTTGCCGTACAATCTTTTTCGATCTACTCCTTGATCTTTAAATCCATCAATTAAGTCATTTTTCATATTGTACGTGAGATTTGGACGAATTCTAATTTCATCAAATATCAGTACCATATTCCGTTCCCGTTGGCTTAATGATGCAAACTTTGCTTTCAGTCTATCTCGAAGAAATTTATAAGCGTTTTGAGATCTGTAAAAAATGTTTTGGAAATTCTCTTTCGGCAACATTATATTTTTTGAACTTGGACAGCACCATCAATATACCACAAAAAATGTTTGAATGCTCTGAAATATCAAGTACTTGAATTTGTGATGATAAACTAGTTGATATTTTGCTAGTTCGTAGAGCGTTATGCATTTTAGTTCTAGAGCAAAGTTTTCTTCTCAAGCTTTGAATTCATTTTCTCCTCTTGTGAACTACTAGATGTCCTTCTCTGTTTTGTTAGCAAAAATGAAAGATTTTCTAAACTTAAGTCTATATTTAAATTACAATTTAGATTTGAGGAGGGAACAGCGTCCTTTTTAAGCATTTTTATGCCAATAAATTCCGAAGAAAAATGATTTTGACAAACAATATATTATCCTTCGCTCTTAAAATCGCATGCCTGCCTCCGCAAATTACTCAAAATTTAATTTTTTTCATTTGAAGGAGATGTAAAAATTTTCAGATCGGGGACATTTTTTTCGATTTTTTATAAATCTAGTTCGACTTAACGCCAGACTTCGTTTTACGTGTATCACACATTGCTAAATATTTAAAAAGTATACTACTGAAAAAAATCGCTCAATCATACAGCAAAACAGCCAAACCCCTCGAAAGGTGACGTCGAATGAAATTGAAAAATAAAATCGAACTAAAGCGACAATGGCGTCCTTCTCAAAATATATACATATGTATATGGGGTTGGGGTCACAATCTCAAAATCAAAAATCCAGAAAACCAAAAATCCAGAAAATACGAAAAATTATACGCGAGTCTTGCGTATTTCAAGTTTGGGATGGGAAACTCGCTTCGCTCGATAAAAGGATTTTAAACTTTTCTCCGCGGGGTTTAGCCGCTCACGAGACTTTGTCGCTCCGCTAAGGGTATGTCAACAACTGTCAGGCAGGCGCCTATAAGCCAGTCTGGGGGTTTTCGGGATTCTATCCGACTCCCATGTATATGTACGATGCGCCTCCTCAATAAATATATACACACAAACACACCACAGTGTAGCGATCCAGATAAACACCAGCGACACAGTCTCATTCGTATATGTCGTTTGCAGGATCGATTGAGACGTAAAACAAAATAAACGGTTGCAGCAAAACGAAATATAAAAAAAAATTAGTGTATATATCGAAGTTACAAGACACTGGAGGATGGTTGATATCCACGACTATATAACTTAAAATGGTTTCATACCGACTTGGTGAAACAACACTTAGGTTTGAGAATTTTATTGTCGTTGAAAAAGTGGTGATTTTTTATGTTCTGCATGCGATATCTATTTAACTTTATTATCTGTGGTATTACACACAGCGCCTTATGTTGCATAAACCCTTTTTTCTTGTCAAAGATCTGGGTGAGATTTTTTCGTATCTTTACGAAATATCATTTTCCATCGCCATGTTCTGTATAAAAGAAATCAGAACGAGGCAAGATTTAAAAACTAATTAAATTCTATTACGAATGGTCTTTCAATCGATTTCTTTTTTTATTAGAGATTTACTTTTGTTTCCAGCAAAATAGTAAATACTTAAAATAATTTCATATTTTAATACAAATAATAATTTGTAAAGCACGTACGAACCACCCTTTAACACGACTTTGTGAATTTTTTGTTTTGGTGTAGTCGACATTATTTACCAAATCAGCAATTTTTAGTGATGATATTAATTGGTCCGTGTTTATGAATTTCTTTGATTTCGCCATTCCAATTACTGATTGACCTTATAATAAGTGTCTTTATTGAAATAATAAAATAAATAAACTGATTACTATTTTATTGTATTATAAATGTACACGTGTATTTACTATACATTCACAGGTTTCAAAACGGACGGACAATTATTGGGTATACAGAGCTGCGGTGTCGACAGAGAATAATTGGGCCACTCGACTGCAAAAATAGTAGCAAATAGCGCTTGCTGTATATCGATATTGATACGAGTATTTAGCGAATTCCACTAAGCTGTGTAGATACGCGAGAGAAATACGGAGCATTGAATGTAATTATAATAACGGTTAGTAACAGAAGAAAACAAAACAGTAGATGTACCTTGACATAAGCCATAAAAAAAGCTAATAAAAAAAAACTACGTAGTTGTACAGAGGGTGTTCAAAATATTAGGAACACTGCAAAAATTTCATTAAAAATATGAAAACAATGCCAGAACGAATTCGGGCCTTAAAAAAAGTTAAGGGAGACGTGACAAAATATTAAAAGAAAAAAATTGTTTCCTCTATAAATAATGAATAAATATGATAAATCTTAAAACTATAAAGTTGAATTTTTTATTTCATGCTCCAAAATCAAAATCCACAGCAATAAACAAAAACTATGTGAAAAAATGCAGTGTTCCTAATATTTTGAACACCCTCTGAATATGACTTACTTATACTACCTTTGGGCGATGATCTCGGCCTCAACCCATACACCTCGCTAGTTAGTGTGGTTTTTGACCATCTGCCTTAAGATGGTTGAGTATACTCGTACATTCCATTTGTACGTGTCACCTAAGGTGAGGTCTTCCTCTACTGCTTTGTCTATCCGGGCAGAAAGCGGAGACCCGTTAGATCGATATGCTTATGTCCGTTCATTCTACATGGCCTACCCATATCAGACCTTTATTTGACGAGTTCGTAGAGTAGACTGATACATTTCCTTCTCCAAAGTTCTCTACGTAAATGAGACCAAACGAAGTGATTCAAAAAGCAGTCAAAACTATCAAGACTATCTTTATCTGGCGTGTGCGACTGCATCGAAAATTATGCGACTGGTGTTGGCTTGCGAATTTTTTACGATTTTCTTAGGTATTGTATGATGTTAAATGTATTATCACAGAAAATAAAGTTACATAGATATCGCATGCAGAGTAAAAAAAATATGTCACTTTTTCAGGCGAAGGGGATTTACTACTACGTCCCAGTTTGATCGAACTCGTTCGAATCGTGTATAAGACATGATGTTCTTTCAAATTTGGTTGGAACAACAAATTGCTTGTTGTTTTTGCTTTTTCCTCTTCGTGTTTTGTTTTTCATTATTTCGGTTTTTGTTTTCATGTACCTAGTGTGTTTGTTTTTGTATTTCAGATTCTGATTGTGATTAAATGGAGGGTGCTGGTTTATAGTGAGGTCCCAGTGCCTCTCACTCTTGGGATGTTGATTTATAGTGAGGTCCCGGTGACTCTCACTCCTGGGGTGCTGGTTTATAGTGAAGTCCCCGTGCATCTCACTCTGGAGGAGGTCGTTCAATTTTGTGATTGTTTTGCATTTGTTTTCCTGACATAACTTGAATTTTTTGATTTTTACTGGTAATTCTTTTTTTGGATTTTCCAAGCACAATATTTTCGCAAGAGAATACGAAATGCAAAGTAAAGAATTTCTTTGCGATCCTCAAAGCATTGGTTTTGCTTATCAAACCAGTTCGAGTCTCTAAAGATTTGTTATTCTCATGCATTCCAAGGCCATTCTCTCCCTTATATTTCTAATATGCGGACAAGCTCTAAAAATTGTATGGTATACTTTGAAATGGAGCTTACAAATATTGAAAAATTCATCAGTTGGTGCTAAGAGACTTCCAAAATCACTATTTTATGAAAAATTCTTAGCGAAAATGAAAAATTCTGCCGGACATATTATTTGTATATGCCGGACATATTATATCTTCACTGAGTAATAAAACCCCGTTATTGTCTGTACCATTCCTTTTACACAAAAGTTCTTTGGAAAATTAGTAGACTCTTGCATTGGTCTTAAGTAAGACAAGAATTGTTTAAGTTCAGTATTGTAAAAGCTGGACTTCCGACCTGAACTCCACGCTTTAAAATATTTTTATCGTAATGAGACCCACTATCCATACAGTCGAAGGCATTATTCATTTTTAATGTAAACGCTTGTGTTGCTAGAGCGACTATTGAACTATTTTTTAGGCAATTAAGTTGATGGCAGTTTGTATCGATGCTGCCGTTGTCCTACTAAAGGTTTCTGTTGCCAAGCGAACAGTATTTTTTTCAAATGCATTTGAGGCTATGTGTGAACTTGTAAATTTCAAGCGTGTTTTAGCCACATTATCTCTTTCTAAATTGAATATTTCTCTGAAAACATCAAAGGAAACATTACCATCTGGATGTAGCATATCAGATTTGAGTAAAACATTACGCGTGGATTTTAATAAATGAGGAAAATCATAAAAACAAAATATTTGTTCATTATTGAAAATTGTAAAAGGCTTTTCTTCTGTAGCACCTAATAATTGGAAAGCTTTCCTGTTGTTAGGTCCTTGGTCGTTAACTATAGCGCACACTTTCAGACCAAGTTCTTGGCAAATTGTCAAATTATTTTCTAAAATAGACTTTAGGTTAACCCCTTTGACAGAGTTTGCTGAAACAAAATAATTTAAAATACTTTTCCAGCTATCAAAGAGGCCGTTTACCATGAAAAAACCAAATTTCGTTGCTGTACAATCTTTTTCGATCTACTCCTTGATCTTTAAATCCATCAATTAAGTCATTTTTCATATTGTACGTGAGATTTGGACGAATTCTAATTTCATCAAATATCAGTACCATATTCCGTTCCCGTTGGCTTAATGATGCAAACTTTGCTTTCAGTCTATCTCGAAGAAATTTATAAGCGTTTTGAGATCTGTAAAAAATGTTTTGGAAATTCTCTTTCGGCAACATTATATTTTTTGAACTTGGACAGCACCATCAATATACCACAAAAAATGTTTGAATGCTCTGAAATATCAAGTACTTGAATTTGTGATGATAAACTAGTTGATATTTTGCTAGTTCGTAGAGCGTTATGCGTTTTAGTTCTAGAGCAAAGTTTTCTTCTCAAGCTTTGAATTCATTTTCTCCTCTTGTGAACTACTAGATGTCCTTCTCTGTTTTGTTAGCAAAAATGAAAGATTTTCTAAACTTAAGTCTATATTTAAATTACAATTTAGATTTGAGGAGGGAACAGCGTCCTTTTTAAGCATTTTTATGCCAATAAATTCCGAAGAAAAATGATTTTGACAAACAATATATTATCCTTCGCTCTTAAAATCGCATGCCTGCCTCCGCAAATTACTCAAAATTTAATTTTTTTCATTTGAAGGAGATGTAAAAATTTTCAGATCGGGGACATTTTTTTCGATTTTTTATAAATCTAGTTCGACTTAACGCCAGACTTCGTTTTACGTGTATCACACATTGCTAAATATTTAAAAAGTATACTACTGAAAAAAATCGCTCAATCATACAGCAAAACAGCCAAACCCTTCGAAAGGTGACGTCGAATGAAATTGAAAAATAAAATCGAACTAAAGCGACAATGGCGTCCTTCTCAAAATATATACATATGTATATGGGGTTGGGGTCACAATCTCAAAATCAAAAATCCAGAAAACCAAAAATCCAGAAAATACGAAAAATTATACGCGAGTCTTGCGTATTTCAAGTTTGGGATGGGAAACTCGCTTCGCTCGATAAAAGGATTTTAAACTTTTCTCCGCGGGGTTTAGCCGCTCACGAGACTTTGTCGCTCCGCTAAGGGTATGTCAACAACTGTCAGGCAGGCGCCTATAAGCCAGTCTGGGGGTTTTCGGGATTCTATCCGACTCCCATGTATATGTACGATGCGCCTCCTCAATAAATATATACACACAAACACACCACAGTGTAGCGATCCAGATAAACACCAGCGACACAGTCTCATTCGTATATGTCGTTTGCAGGATCGATTGAGACGTAAAACAAAATAAACGGTTGCAGCAAAACGAAATATAAAAAAAATTAGTGTATATATCGAAGTTACAAGACACTGGAGGATGGTTGATATCCACGACTATATAACTTAAAATGGTTTCATTCCGACTTGGTGAAACAACACTTAGGTTTGAGAATTTTATTGTCGTTGAAAAAGTGGTGATTTTTTATGTTCTGCATGCGATATCTATTTAAATATATTATCTGTGGTATTACACACAGCGCCTTATGTTGCATAAACCCTTTTTTCTTGTCAAAGATCTTGGTGAGGTTTTTTCGTATCTTTATGAAATAGCATTTTCCATCGCCATGTTCTGTATAAAAGAAATCAGAACGAGGCAAGATTTAAAAACTAATTAAATTCTATTATGAATGGTCTTTCAATCGATTTCTTTTTTTATTAGAGATTTACTTTTGTTTCCAGCAAAATAGTAAATACTTAAAATAATTTCATATTTTAATACAAATAATAATTTGTAAAGCACGTACGAACCACCCTTTAACACGACTTTGTGAATTTTTTGTTTTGGTGTAGTCGACATTATTTACCAAATCAGCAATTTTTAGTGATGATATTAATTGGTCCGTGTTTATGAATTTCTTTGATTTCGACATTCCAATTACTGATTGACCTTATAATAAGTGTCTTTATTGAAATAATAAAATAAATAAACTGATTACTATTTTATTGTATTATAAATGTACACGTGTATTTACTATACATTCACAGGTTTCAAAACGGACGGACAATTATTGGGTATACAGAGCTGCGGTGTCGACAGAGAATAATTGGGCCACTCGACTGCAAAAATAGTAGCAAATAGTGCTTGCTGTATATCGATATTGATACGAGTATTTAGCGAATTCCACTAATCTGTGTAGATACGCGAGAGAAATACGGAGCATTGAATGTAATTATAATAACGGTTAGTAACAGAAGAAAACAAAACAGTAGATGTACCTTGACATAAGCCATAAAAAAAGCTAATAAAAAAAAACTACGTAGTTGTACAGAGGGTGTTCAAAATATTAGGAACACTGCAAAAATTTCATTAAAAATATGAAAACAATGCCAGAACGAATTCGGGCCTTAAAAAAAGTTAAGGGAGACGTGACAAAATATTAAAAGAAAAAAATTGTTTCCTCTATAAATAATGAATAAATATGATAAATCTTAAAACTATAAAGTTGAATTTTTTATTTCATGCTCCAAAATCAAAATCCACAGCAATAAACAAAAACTATGTGAAAAAATGCAGTGTTCCTAATATTTTGAACACCCTCTGAATATGACTTACTTATACTACCTTTGGGCGATGATCTCGGCCTCAACCCATACACCTCACTAGTTAGTGTGGTTTTTGACCATCTGCCTTAAGATGGTTGAGTATACTCGTACATTCCATTTGTACGTGTCACCTAAGGTGAGGTCTTCCTCTACTGCTTTGTCTATCCGGGCAGAAAGCGGAGACCCGTTAGATCGATATGCTTATGTCCGTTCATTCTACATGGCCTACCCATATCAGACCTTTATTTGACGAGTTCGTAGAGTAGACTGATACATTTCCTTCTCCAAAGTTCTCTACGTAAATGAGACCAAACGAAGTGATTCAAAAAGCAGTCAAAACTATCAAGACTATCTTTATCTGGCGTGTGCGACTGCATCGAAAATTACGCGACTGGTGTTGGCTTGCGAATTTTTTACGATTTTCTTAGGTATTGTATGATGTTAAATGTATTATCACAGAAAATAAAGTTACATAGATATCGCATGCAGAGTAAAAAAAATATGTCACTTTTTCAGGCGAAGGGGATTTACTACTACGTCCCAGTTTGATCGAACTCGTTCGAATCGTGTATAAGACACGATGTTCTTTCAAATTTGGTTGGAACCAAAGAACTGCATTTCGAACGCATGGTAGATGTATGCTCGTTCAAGCTGCGCACTCGAAACAAAAATTTTTGGGCAAACATGTATGAGACACGACATTATTTTTTCGATTTTGTGCGGTAGTGTACTATTACTGATTTTTAATCTCGTGTATGTCTCGTCACGAATGAATGTTACCGAACGGATGGATGTCTCCATATGCATGAATTCATCGTGAGTGTATGGTATATTCGAGTGTTTCGAATATCTCTATTGTCTCGAGTGTGTTCAACCACCAGAACAAACGCAAATGCGTTAACTTTCATTCTTTACTGATAAGGAAAAAAATTCATAATTACAACATACAACAAAAACAAAAAACACAACATATGAAATGTAATATTGTTTTGTGTATGGACATGGGTAAGGGTATATTCGAGTGTCTGCAGTATCTCGATTGTTTCGAGTGTGTTCAACCCCCGAACAAACGATCATTATTTGCTAATACTGCACAAAATACCCGAACACTAGAATGCATGTATCTGCATGACTCGAATGCTTCAACCAACATGTATTTTTTAAATTCATGAGTATTCCTTGCTGCTTAACGAAAGTGATTGCTTCAAACCAAATCTGAGTCATTGATCGGGTATACACAAATACAAAGTACCCGTTGCAGCTCCCTGGTTGGAACAACAAATTGCTTGTTGTTTTTGCTTTTTCCTCTTCGTGTTTTGTTTTTCATTATTTCGGTTTTTGTTTTCATGTACCTAGTGTGTTTGTTTTTGTATTTCAGATTCTGATTGTGATTAAATGGAGGGTGCTGGTTTATAGTGAGGTCCCAGTGCCTCTCACTCTTGGGATGTTGATTTATAGTGAGGTCCCGGTGCCTCTCACTCCTGGGGTGCTGGTTTATAGTGAAGTCCCCGCGCATCTCACTCTGGAGGAGGTCGTTCAATTTTGTGATTGTTTTGCATTTGTTTTCCTGACATAACTTGAATTTTTTGATTTTTACTGGTAATTCTTTTTTTGGATTTTCCAAGCACAATATTTTCGCAAGAGAATACGAAATGCAAAGTAAAGAATATCTTTGCGATCCTCAAAGCATTGGTTTTGCTTATCAAACCAGTTCGAGTCTCTAAAGATTTGTTATTCTCATGCATTCCAAGGCCATTCTCTCCCTTATATTTCTAATATGCGGACAAGCTCTAAAAATTGTATGGTATACTTTGAAATGGAGCTTACAAATATTGAAAAATTCATCAGTTGGTGCTAAGAGACTTGAAAAATCACTATTTTATGAAAAATTCTTAGCGAAAATGAAAAATTCTGCCGGACATATTATTTGTATATGCCGGACATATTATATCTTCACTGAGTAATAAAACCCCGTTATTGTCTGTACCATTCCTTTTACACAAAAGTTCTTTGGAAAATTAGTAGACTCTTGCATTGGTCTTAAGTAAGACAAGAATTGTTTAAGTTCAGTATTGTAAAAGCTGGACTTCCGACCTGAACTCCACGCTTTAAAATATTTTTATCGTAATGAGACCCACTATCCATACAGTCGAAGGCATTATTCATTTTTAATGTAAACGCTTGTGTTGCTAGAGCGACTATTGAACTATTTTTTAGGCAATTAAGTTGATGGCAGTTTGTATCGATGCTGCCGTTGTCCTACTAAAGGTTTCTGTTGCCAAGCGAACAGTATTTTTTTCAAATGCATTTGAGGCTATGTGTGAACTTGTAAATTTCAAGCGTGTTTTTGCCACATTATCTCTTTCTAAATTGAATATTTCTCTGAAAACATCAAAGGAAACATTACCATCTGGATGTAGCATATCAGACTTGAGTAAAACATTACGCGTGGATTTTAATAAATGAGGAAAATCATAAAAACAAAATATTTGTTCATTATTGAAAATTGTAAAAGGCTTTTCTTCTGTAGCACCTAATAATTGGTAAGCTTTCCTGTTGTTAGGTCCTTGGTCGCTAACTATAGCGCACATTTTCAGACCAAGTTCATGGCAAATTGTCAAATTATTTTCTAAAATAGTCTTCACGTTAACCCCTTTAACAGAGTTTGCTGAAACAAAATAATTTAAAATACTTTTCCAGCTATAAAAGAGGCCGTTTACCATGAAAAAACCAAATTTCGTTGCTGTACAATCTTTTTCGATCTACTCCTTGATCTTTAAATCCATCAATTAAGTCATTTTTCATATTGTACGTGAGATTTGGACGAATTCTAATTTGCATCAGGCTTAATGATGCAAACTTTGCTTTCAGTCTATCTCGAAGAAATTTATAAGCGTTTTGAGATCTGTAAAAAATGTTTTGGAAATTCTCTTTCGGCAACATTATATTTTTTGAACTTGGACAGCACCATCAATATACCACAAAAAATGTTTGAATGCTCTGAAATATCAAGTACTTGAATTTGTGATGATAAACTAGTTGATATTTTGCTAGTTCGTAGAGCGTTATGCGTTTTAGTTCTAGAGCAAAGTTTTCTTCTCAAGCTTTGAATTCATTTTCTCCTCTTGTGAACTACTAGATGTCCTTCTCTGTTTTGTTAGCAAAAATGAAAGATTTTCTAAACTTAAGTCTATATTTAAATTACAATTTAGATTTGAGGAGGGAACAGCGTCCTTTTTAAGCATTTTTATGCCAATAAATTCCGAAGAAAAATGATTTTGACAAACAATATATTATCCTTCGCTCTTAAAATCGCATGCCTGCCTCCGCAAATTACTCAAAATTTAATTTTTTTCATTTGAAGGAGATGTAAAAATTTTCAGATCGGGGACATTTTTTTCGATTTTTTATAAATCTAGTTCGACTTAACGCCAGACTTCGTTTTACGTGTATCACACATTGCTAAATATTTAAAAAGTATACTACTGAAAAAAATCGCTCAATCATACAGCAAAACAGCCAAACCCCTCGAAAGGTGACGTCGAATGAAATTGAAAAATAAAATCGAACTAAAGCGACAATGGCGTCCTTCTCAAAATATATACATATGTATATGGGGTTGGGGTCACAATCTCAAAATCAAAAATCCAGAAAACCAAAAATCCAGCAAATACGAAAAATTATACGCGAGTCTTGCGTATTTCAAGTTTGGGATGGGAAACTCGCTTCGCTCGATAAAAGGATTTTAAACTTTTCTCCGCGGGGTTTAGCCGCTCACGAGACTTTGTCGCTCCGCTAAGGGTATGTCAACAACTGTCAGGCAGGCGCCTATAAGCCAGTCTGGGGGTTTTCGGGATTCTATCCGACTCCCATGTATATGTACGATGCGCCTCCTCAATAAATATATACACACAAACACACCACAGTGTAGCGATCCAGATAAACACCAGCGACACAGTCTCATTCGTATATGTCGTTTGCAGGATCGATTGAGACGTAAAACAAAATAAACGGTTGCAGCAAAACGAAATATAAAAAAAAATTAGTGTATATATCGAAATTACAAGACACTGGAGGATGGTTGATATCCACGACTATATAACTTAAAATGGTTTCATACCGACTTGGTGAAACAACACTTAGGTTTGAGAATTTTATTGTCGTTGAAAAAGTGGTGATTTTTTATGTTCTGCATGCGATATCTATTTAACTTTATTATCTGTGGTATTACACACAGCGCCTTATGTTGCATAAACCCTTTTTTCTTGTCAAAGATCTGGGTGAGATTTTTTCGTATCTTTATGAAATAGCATTTTCCATCGCCATGTTCTGTATAAAAGAAATCAGAACGAGGCAAGATTTAAAAACTAATTAAATTCTATTACGAATGGTCTTTCAATCGATTTCTTTTTTTATTAGAGATTTACTTTTGTTTCCAGCAAAATAGTAAATACTTAAAATAATTTCATATTTTAATACAAATAATACTTTGTAAAGCACGTACGAACCACCCTTTAACACGACTTTGTGAATTTTTTGTTTTGGTGTAGTCGACATTATTTACCAAATCAGCAATTTTTAGTGATGATATTAATTGGTCCGTGTTTATGAATTTCTTTGATTTCGACATTCCAATTACTGATTGACCTTATAATAAGTGTCTTTATTGAAATAATAAAATAAATAAACTGATTACTATTTTATTGTATTATAAATGTACACGTGTATTTACTATACATTCACAGGTTTCAAAACGGACGGACAATTATTGGGTATACAGAGCTGCGGTGTCGACAGAGAATAATTGGGCCACTCGACTGCAAAAATAGTAGCAAATAGTGCTTGCTGTATATCGATATTGATACGAGTATTTAGCGAATTCCACTAAGCTGTGTAGATACGCGAGAGAAATACGGAGCATTGAATGTAATTATAATAACGGTTAGTAACAGAAGAAAACAAAACAGTAGATGTACCTTGACATAAGCCATAAAAAAAGCTAATAAAAAAAAACTACGTAGTTGTACAGAGGGTGTTCAAAATATTAGGAACACTGCAAAAATTTCATTAAAAATATGAAAACAATGTCAGAACGAATTCGGGCCTTAAAAAAAGTTAAGGGAGACGTGACAAAATATTAAAAGAAAAAAATTGTTTCCTCTATAAATAATGAATAAATATGATAAATCTTAAAACTATAAAGTTGAATTTTTTATTTCATGCTCCAAAATCAAAATCCACAGCAATAAACAAAAACTATGTGAAAAAATGCAGTGTTCCTAATATTTTGAACACCCTCTGAATATGACTTACTTATACTACCTTTGGGCGATGATCTCGGCCTCAACCCATACACCTCGCTAGTTAGTGTGGTTTTTGACCATCTGCCTTAAGATGGTTGAGTATACTCGTACATTCCATTTGTACGTGTCACCTAAGGTGAGGTCTTCCTCTACTGCTTTGTCTATCCGGGCAGAAAGCGGAGACCCGTTAGATCGATATGCTTATGTCCGTTCATTCTACATGGCCTACCCATATCAGACCTTTATTTGACGAGTTCGTAGAGTAGACTGATACATTTCCTTCTCCAAAGTTCTCTACGTAAATGAGACCAAACGAAGTGATTCAAAAAGCAGTCAAAACTATCAAGACTATCTTTATCTGGCGTGTGCGACTGCATCGAAAATTACGCGACTGGTGTTGGCTTGCGAATTTTTTACGATTTTCTTAGGTATTGTATGATGTTAAATGTATTATCACAGAAAATAAAGTTACATAGATATCGCATGCAGAGTAAAAAAAATATGTCACATTTTCAGGCGAAGGGGATTTACTACTACGTCCCAGTTTGATCGAACTCGTTCGAATCGTGTATAAGACATGATGTTCTTTCAAATTTGGTTGGAACAACAAATTGCTTGTTGTTTTTGCTTTTTCCTCTTCGTGTTTTGTTTTTCATTATTTCGGTTTTTGTTTTCATGTACCTAGTGTGTTTGTTTTTGTATTTCAGATTCTGATTGTGATTAAATGGAGGGTGCTGGTTTATAGTGAGGTCCCAGTGCCTCTCACTCTTGGGATGTTGATTTATAGTGAGGTCCCGGTGCCTCTCACTCCTGGGGTGCTGGTTTATAGTGAAGTCCCCGTGCATCTCACTCTGGAGGAGGTCGTTCAATTTTGTGATTGTTTTGCATTTGTTTTCCTGACATAACTTGAATTTTTTGATTTTTACTGGTAATTCTTTTTTTGGATTTTCCAAGCACAATATTTTCGCAAGAGAATAAGAAGTGCAAAGTAAAGAATTTCTTTGCGATCCTCAAAGCATTGGTTTTGCTTATCAAACCAGTTCGAGTCTCTAAAGATTTGTTATTCTCATGCATTCCAAGGCCATTCTCTCCCTTATATTTCTAATATGCGGACAAGCTCTAAAAATTGTATGGTATACTTTGAAATGGAGCTTACAAATATTGAAAAATTCATCAGTTGGTGCTAAGAGACTTGAAAAATCACTATTTTATGAAAAATTCTTAGCGAAAATGAAAAATTCTGCCGGACATATTATTTGTATATGCCGGACATATTATATCTTCACTGAGTAATAAAACCCCGTTATTGTCTGTACCATTCCTTTTACACAAAAGTTCTTTGGAAAATTAGTAGACTCTTGCATTGGTCTTAAGTAAGACAAGAATTGTTTAAGTTCAGTATTGTAAAAGCTGGACTTCCGACCTGAACTCCACGCTTTAAAATATTTTTATCGTAATGAGACCCACTATCCATACAGTCGAAGGCATTATTCATTTTTAATGTAAACGCTTGTGTTGCTAGAGCGACTATTGAACTATTTTTTAGGCAATTAAGTTGATGGCAGTTTGTATCGATGCTGCCGTTGTCCTACTAAAGGTTTCTGTTGCCAAGCGAACAGTATTTTTTTCAAATGCATTTGAAGCTATGTGTGAACTTGTAAATTTCAAGCGTGTTTTAGCCACATTATCTCTTTCTAAATTGAATATTTCTCTGAAAACATCAAAGGAAACATTACCATCTGGATGTAGCATATCAGATTTGAGTAAAACATTACGCGTGGATTTTAATAAATGAGGAAAATCATAAAAACAAAATATTTGTTCATTATTGAAAATTGTAAAAGGCTTTTCTTCTGTAGCACCTAATAATTGGAAAGCTTTCCTGTTGTTAGGTCCTTGGTCGTTAACTATAGCGCACACTTTCAGACCAAGTTCTTGGCAAATTGTCAAATTATTTTCTAAAATAGACTTTAGGTTAACCCCTTTGACAGAGTTTGCTGAAACAAAATAATTTAAAATACTTTTCCAGCTATCAAAGAGGCCGTTTACCATGAAAAAAACAAATTTCGTTGCCGTACAATCTTTTTCGATCTACTCCTTGATCTTTAAATCCATCAATTAAGTCATTTTTCATATTGTACGTGAGATTTGGACGAATTCTAATTTCATCAAATATCAGTGCCATATTCCGTTCCCGTTGGCTTAATGATGCAAACTTTGCTTTCAGTCTGTCTCGAAGAAATTTATAAGCGTTTTGAGATCTGTAAAAAATGTTTTGGAAATTCTCTTTCGGCAACATTATATTTTTTGAATTTGGACAGCACCATCAATATACCACAAAAAATGTTTGAATGCTCTGAAATATCAAGTACTTGAATTTGTGATGATAAACTAGTTGATATTTTGCTAGTTCGTAGAGCGTTATGCGTTTTAGTTCTAGAGCAAAGTTTTCTTCTTAAGCTTTGAATTCATTTTCTCCTCTTGTGAACTACTAGATGTCCTTCTCTGTTTTGTTAGCAAAAATGAAAGATTTTCTAAACTTAAGTCTATATTTAAATTACAATTTAGATTTGAGGAGGGAACAGCGTCCTTTTTAAGCATTTTTATGCCAATAAATTCCGAAGAAAAATGATTTTGACAAACAATATATTATCCTTCGCTCTTAAAATCGCATGCCTGCCTCCGCAAATTACTCAAAATTTAATTTTTTTCATTTGAAGGAGATGTAAAAATTTTCAGATCGGGGACATTTTTTTCGACTTAACGCCAGACTTCGTTTTACGTGTATCACACATTGCTAAATATTTAAAAAGTATACTACTGAAAAAAATCGCTCAATCATACAGCAAAACAGCCAAACCCCTCGAAAGGTGACGTCGAATGAAATTGAAAAATAAAATCGAACTAAAGCGACAATGGCGTCCTTCTCAAAATATATACATATGTATATGGGGTTGGGGTCACAATCTCAAAATCAAAAATCCAGAAAACCAAAAATCCAGAAAATACGAAAAATTATACGCGAGTCTTGCGTATTTCAAGTTTGGGATGGGAAACTCGCTTCGCTCGATAAAAGGATTTTAAACTTTTCTCCGCGGGGTTTAGCCGCTCACGAGACTTTGTCGCTCCGCTAAGGGTATGTCAACAACTGTCAGGCAGGCGCCTATAAGCCAGTCTGGGGGTTTTCGGGATTCTATCCGACTCCCATGTATATGTACGATGCGCCTCCTCAATAAATATATACACACAAACACACCACAGTGTAGCGATCCAGATAAACACCAGCGACACAGTCTCATTCGTATATGTCGTTTGCAGGATCGATTGAGACGTAAAACAAAATAAACGGTTGCAGCAAAACGAAATATAAAAAAAAATTAGTGTATATATCGAAATTACAAGACACTGGAGGATGGTTGATATCCACGACTATATAACTTAAAATGGTTTCATACCGACTTGGTGAAACAACACTTAGGTTTGAGAATTTTATTGTCGTTGAAAAAGTGGTGATTTTTTATGTTCTGCATGCGATATCTATTTAACTTTATTATCTGTGGTATTACACACAGCGCCTTATGTTGCATAAACCCTTTTTTCTTGTCAAAGATCTGGGTGAGATTTTTTCGTATCTTTATGAAATAGCATTTTCCATCGCCATGTTCTGTATAAAAGAAATCAGAACGAGGCAAGATTTAAAAACTAATTAAATTCTATTACGAATGGTCTTTCAATCGATTTCTTTTTTTATTAGAGATTTACTTTTGTTTCCAGCAAAATAGTAAATACTTAAAATAATTTCATATTTTAATACAAATAATACTTTGTAAAGCACGTACGAACCACCCTTTAACACGACTTTGTGAATTTTTTGTTTTGGTGTAGTCGACATTATTTACCAAATCAGCAATTTTTAGTGATGATATTAATTGGTCCGTGTTTATGAATTTCTTTGATTTCGACATTCCAATTACTGATTGACCTTATAATAAGTGTCTTTATTGAAATAATAAAATAAATAAACTGATTACTATTTTATTGTATTATAAATGTACACGTGTATTTACTATACATTCACAGGTTTCAAAACGGACGGACAATTATTGGGTATACAGAGCTGCGGTGTCGACAGAGAATAATTGGGCCACTCGACTGCAAAAATAGTAGCAAATAGTGCTTGCTGTATATCGATATTGATACGAGTATTTAGCGAATTCCACTAAGCTGTGTAGATACGCGAGAGAAATACGGAGCATTGAATGTAATTATAGTAACAGTTAGTAACAGAAGAAAACAAAACAGTAGATGTACCTTGACATAAGCCATAAAAAAAGCTAATAAAAAAAAAACTACGTAGTTGTACAGAGGGTGTTCAAAATATTAGGAACACTGCAAAAATTTCATTAAAAATATGAAAACAATGCCAGAACGAATTCGGGCCTTAAAAAAAGTTAAGGGAGACGTGACAAAATATTAAAAGAAAAAAATTGTTTCCTCTATAAATAATGAATAAATATGATAAATCTTAAAACTATAAAGTTGAATTTTTTATTTCATGCTCCAAAATCAAAATCCACAGCAATAAACAAAAACTATGTGAAAAAATGCAGTGTTCCTAATATTTTGAACACCCTCTGAATATGACTTACTTATACTACCTTTGGGCGATGATCTCGGCCTCAACCCATACACCTCGCTAGTTAGTGTGGTTTTTGACCATCTGCCTTAAGATGGTTGAGTATACTCGTACATTCCATTTGTACGTGTCACCTAAGGTGAGGTCTTCCTCTACTGCTTTGTCCATCCGGGCAGAAAGCGGAGACCCGTTAGATCGATATGCTTATGTCCGTTCATTCTACATGGCCTACCCATATCAGACCTTTATTTGACGAGTTCGTAGAGTAGACTGATACATTTCCTTCTCCAAAGTTCTCTACGTAAATGAGACCAAACGAAGTGATTCAAAAAGCAGTCAAAACTATCAAGACTATCTTTATCTGGCGTGTGCGACTGCATCGAAAATTACGCGACTGGTGTTGGCTTGCGAATTTTTTACGATTTTCTTAGGTATTGTATGATGTTAAATGTATTATCACAGAAAATAAAGTTACATAGATATCGCATGCAGAGTAAAAAAAATATGTCACATTTTCAGGCGAAGGGGATTTACTACTACGTCCCAGTTTGATCGAACTCGTTCGAATCGTGTATAAGACATGATGTTCTTTCAAATTTGGTTGGAACAACAAATTGCATTTCAGATTCTGATTGTGATTAAATGGAGGGTGCTGGTTTATAGTGAGGTCCCAGTGCCTCTCACTCTTGGGATGTTGATTTATAGTGAGGTCCCAGCGCCTCTCACTCCTGGGGTGCTGGTTTATAGTGAAGTCCCCGTGCATCTCACTCTGGAGGAGGTCGTTCAATTTTGTGATTGTTTTGCATTTGTTTTCCTGACATAACTTGAATTTTTTGATTTTTACTGGTAATTCTTTTTTTGGATTTTCCAAGCACAATATTTTCGCAAGAGAATAAGAAGTGCAAAGTAAAGAATTTCTTTGCGATCCTCAAAGCATTGGTTTTGCTTATCAAACCAGTTCGAGTCTCTAAAGATTTGTTATTCTCATGCATTCCAAGGCCATTCTCTCCCTTATATTTCTAATATGCGGACAAGCTCTAAAAATTGTATGGTATACTTTGAAATGGAGCTTACAAATATTGAAAAATTCATCAGTTGGTGCTAAGAGACTTCCAAAATCACTATTTTATGAAAAATTCTTAGCGAAAATGAAAAATTCTGCCGGACATATTATTTGTATATGCCGGACATATTATATTGTGATAACCACTCAAATGTGAGCAGCGACATCTAGCAGAAAATGTCGAAACTCGAAGATTAGAAGGTTTCGATACTGGATTAGCAACTGGAGAGTAGAATCGAATTTTCTAGCAATTTGGAAATTGTATGGGACGCTGGATGGCGAGGATTGTTCTCGAAGTATGTCATTCGAGTATAAATACCAGCATCCCAAAGGTATGCAAATCAGTTCCAAAGTTGAATTTGAAGTGTTAATTAGAAGAAGTGATTAAGTGGTTTAAGTAAAAGATAAGAAAAGTATAAGTGGTTGAGAAATTGAATTGTACTGAGAGAAAGAATTAAATAGTGAATTGTAACTGTACTGAATAAAGGGATTTGTATTGAAAAGAATAAGTTCTATCATTTGTACCCACGCAAACATTCTACAATATCTTCACTGAGTAATAAAACCCCGTTATTGTCTGTACCATTCCTTTTACACAAAAGTTCTTTGGAAAATTAGTAGACTCTTGCATTGGTCTTAAGTAAGACAAGAATTGTTTAAGTTCAGTATTGTAAAAGCTGGACTTCCGACCTGAACTCCACGCTTTAAAATATTTTTATCGTAATGAGACCCACTATCCATACAGTCGAAGGCATTATTCATTTTTAATGTAAACGCTTGTGTTGCTAGAGCGACTATTGAACTATTTTTTAGGCAATTAAGTTGATGGCAGTTTGTATCGATGCTGCCGTTGTCCTACTAAAGGTTTCTGTTGCCAAGCGAACAGTATTTTTTTCAAATGCATTTGAGGCTATGTGTGAACTTGTAAATTTCAAGCGTGTTTTAGCCACATTATCTCTTTCTAAATTGAATATTTCTCTGAAAACATCAAAGGAAACATTACCATCTGGATGTAGCATATCAGATTTGAGTAAAACATTACGCGTGGATTTTAATAAATGAGGAAAATCATAAAAACAAAATATTTGTTCATTATTGAAAATTGTAAAAGGCTTTTCTTCTGTAGCACCTAATAATTGGTAAGCTTTCCTGTTGTTAGGTCCTTGGTCGCTAACTATAGCGCACATTTTCAGACCAAGTTCATGGCAAATTGTCAAATTATTTTCTAAAATAGACTTCACGTTAACCCTTTTGACAGAGTTTTCTGAAACAAAATAATTTAAAATACTTTTCCAGCTATCAAAGAGGCCGTTTACCATGAAAAAAACAAATTTCGTTGCCGTACAATCTTTTTCGATCTACTCCTTGATCTTTAAATCCATCAATTAAGTCATTTTTCATATTGTACGTGAGATTTGGACGAATTCTAATTTCATCAAATATCAGTGCCATATTCCGTTCCCGTTGGCTTAATGATGCAAACTTTGCTTTCAGTCTATCTCGAAGAAATTTATAAGCGTTTTGAGATCTGTAAAAAATGTTTTGGAAATTCTCTTTCGGCAACATTATATTTTTTGAACTTGGACAGCACCATCAATATACCACAAAAAATGTTTGAATGCTCTGAAATATCAAGTACTTGAATTTGTGATGATAAACTAGTTGATATTTTGCTAGTTCGTAGAGCGTTATGCGTTTTAGTTCTAGAGCAAAGTTTTCTTCTTAAGCTTTGAATTCATTTTCTCCTCTTGTGAACTACTAGATGTCCTTCTCTGTTTTGTTAGCAAAAATGAAAGATTTTCTAAACTTAAGTCTATATTTAAATTACAATTTAGATTTGAGGAGGGAACAGCGTCCTTTTTAAGCATTTTTATGCCAATAAATTCCGAAGAAAAATGATTTTGACAAACAATATATTATCCTTCGCTCTTAAAATCGCATGCTTGCCTCCGCAAATTACTCAAAATTTAATTTTTTTCATTTGAAGGAGATGTAAAAATTTTCAGATCGGGGACATTTTTTTCGATTTTTTATAAATCTAGTTCGACGCCAGACTTCGTTTTACGTGTATCACACATTGCTAAATATTTAAAAAGTATACTACTGAAAAAAATCGCTCAATCATACAGCAAAACAGCCAAACCCCTCGAAAGGTGACGTCGAATGAAATTGAAAAATAAAATCGAACTAAAGCGACAATGGCGTCCTTCTCAAAATATATACATATGTATATGGGGTTGGGGTCACAATCTCAAAATCAAAAATCCAGAAAACCAAAAATCCAGAAAATACGAAAAATTATACGCGAGTCTTGCGTATTTCAAGTTTGGGATGGGAAACTCGCTTCGCTCGATAAAAGGATTTTAAACTTTTCTCCGCGGGGTTTAGCCGCTCACGAGACTTTGTCGCTCCGCTAAGGGTATGTCAACAACTGTCAGGCAGGCGCCTATAAGCCAGTCTGGGGGTTTTCGGGATTCTATCCGACTCCCATGTATATGTACGATGCGCCTCCTCAATAAATATATACACACAAACACACCACAGTGTAGCGATCCAGATAAACACCAGCGACACAGTCTCATTCGTATATGTCGTTTGCAGGATCGATTGAGACGTAAAACAAAATAAACGGTTGCAGCAAAACGAAATATAAAAAAAAATTAGTGTATATATCGAAGTTACAAGACACTGGAGGATGGTTGATATCCACGACTATATAACTTAAAATGGTTTCATACCGACTTGGTGAAACAACACTTAGGTTTGAGAATTTTATTGTCGTTGAAAAAGTGGTGATTTTTTATGTTCTGCATGCGATATCTATTTAACTTTATTATCTGTGGTATTACACACAGCGCCTTATGTTGCATAAACCCTTTTTTCTTGTCAAAGATCTGGGTGAGATTTGTTCGTATCTTTATGAAATAACATTTTCCATCGCCATGTTCTGTATAAAAGAAATCAGAACGAGGCAAGATTTAAAAACTAATTAAATTCTATTATGAATGGTCTTTCAATCGATTTCTTTTTTTATTAGAGATTTACTTTTGTTTCCAGCAAAATAGTAAATACTTAAAATAATTTCATATTTTAATACAAATAATACTTTGTAAAGCACGTACGAACCACCCTTTAACACGACTTTGTGAATTTTTTGTTTTGGTGTAGTCGACATTATTTACCAAATCAGCAATTTTTAGTGATGATATTAATTGGTCCGTGTTTATGAATTTCTTTGATTTCGACATTCCAATTACTGATTGACCTTATAATAAGTGTCTTTATTGAAATAATAAAATAAATAAACTGATTACTATTTTATTGTATTATAAATGTACACGTGTATTTACTATACATTCACAGGTTTCAAAACGGACGGACAATTATTGGGTATACAGAGCTGCGGTGTCGACAGAGAATAATTGGGCCACTCGACTGCAAAAATAGTAGCAAATAGTGCTTGCTGTATATCGATATTGATACGAGTATTTAGCGAATTCCACTAATCTGTGTAGATACGCGAGAGAAATACGGAGCATTGAATGTAATTATAATAACGGTTAGTAACAGAAGAAAACAAAACAGTAGATGTACCTTGACATAAGCCATAAAAAAAGCTAATAAAAAAAAACTACGTAGTTGTACAGAGGGTGTTCAAAATATTAGGAACACTGCAAAAATTTCATTAAAAATATGAAAACAATGCCAGAACGAATTCGGGCCTTAAAAAAAGTTAAGGGAGACGTGACAAAATATTAAAAGAAAAAAATTGTTTCCTCTATAAATAATGAATAAATATGATAAATCTTAAAACTATAAAGTTGAATTTTTTATTTCATGCTCCAAAATCAAAATCCACAGCAATAAACAAAAACTATGTGAAAAAATGCAGTGTTCCTAATATTTTGAACACCCTCTGAATATGACTTACTTATACTACCTTTGGGCGATGATCTCGGCCTCAACCCATACACCTCACTAGTTAGTGTGGTTTTTGACCATCTGCCTTAAGATGGTTGAGTATACTCGTACATTCCATTTGTACGTGTCACCTAAGGTGAGGTCTTCCTCTACTGCTTTGTCTATCCGGGCAGAAAGCGGAGACCCGTTAGATCGATATGCTTATGTCCGTTCATTCTACATGGCCTACCCATATCAGACCTTTATTTGACGAGTTCGTAGAGTAGACTGATACATTTCCTTCTCCAAAGTTCTCTACGTAAATGAGACCAAACGAAGTGATTCAAAAAGCAGTCAAAACTATCAAGACTATCTTTATCTGGCGTGTGCGACTGCATCGAAAATTACGCGACTGGTGTTGGCTTGCGAATTTTTTACGATTTTCTTAGGTATTGTATGATGTTAAATGTATTATCACAGAAAATAAAGTTACATAGATATCGCATGCAGAGTAAAAAAAATATGTCACTTTTTCAGGCGAAGGGGATTTACTACTACGTCCCAGTTTGATCGAACTCGTTCGAATCGTGTATAAGACACGATGTTCTTTCAAATTTGGTTGGAACCAAAGAACTGCATTTCGAACGCATGGTAGATGTATGCTCGTTCAAGCTGCGCACTCGAAACAAAAATTTTTGGGCAAACATGTATGAGACACGACATTATTTTTTCGATTTTGTGCGGTAGTGTACTATTACTGATTTTTAATCTCGTGTATGTCTCGTCACGAATGAATGTTACCGAACGGATGGATGTCTCCATATGCATGAATTCATCGTGAGTGTATGGTATATTCGAGTGTTTCGAATATCTCTATTGTCTCGAGTGTGTTCAACCACCAGAACAAACGCAAATGCGTTAACTTTCATTCTTTACTGATAAGGAAAAAAATTCATAATTACAACATACAACAAAAACAAAAAACACAACATATGAAATGTAATATTGTTTTGTGTATGGACATGGGTAAGGGTATATTCGAGTGTCTGCAGTATCTCGATTGTTTCGAGTGTGTTCAACCCCCGAACAAACGATCATTATTTGCTAATACTGCACAAAATACCCGAACACTAGAATGCATGTATCTGCATGACTCGAATGCTTCAACCAACATGTATTTTTTAAATTCATGAGTATTCCTTGCTGCTTAACGAAAGTGATTGCTTCAAACCAAATCTGAGTCATTGATCGGGTATACACAAATACAAAGTACCCGTTGCAGCTCCCTGGTTGGAACAACAAATTGCTTGTTGTTTTTGCTTTTTCCTCTTCGTGTTTTGTTTTTCATTATTTCGGTTTTTGTTTTCATGTACCTAGTGTGTTTGTTTTTGTATTTCAGATTCTGATTGTGATTAAATGGAGGGTGCTGGTTTATAGTGAGGTCCCAGTGCCTCTCACTCTTGGGATGTTGATTTATAGTGAGGTCCCGGTGCCTCTCACTCCTGGGGTGCTGGTTTATAGTGAAGTCCCCGCGCATCTCACTCTGGAGGAGGTCGTTCAATTTTGTGATTGTTTTGCATTTGTTTTCCTGACATAACTTGAATTTTTTGATTTTTACTGGTAATTCTTTTTTTGGATTTTCCAAGCACAATATTTTCGCAAGAGAATACGAAATGCAAAGTAAAGAATATCTTTGCGATCCTCAAAGCATTGGTTTTGCTTATCAAACCAGTTCGAGTCTCTAAAGATTTGTTATTCTCATGCATTCCAAGGCCATTCTCTCCCTTATATTTCTAATATGCGGACAAGCTCTAAAAATTGTATGGTATACTTTGAAATGGAGCTTACAAATATTGAAAAATTCATCAGTTGGTGCTAAGAGACTTGAAAAATCACTATTTTATGAAAAATTCTTAGCGAAAATGAAAAATTCTGCCGGACATATTATTTGTATATGCCGGACATATTATATCTTCACTGAGTAATAAAACCCCGTTATTGTCTGTACCATTCCTTTTACACAAAAGTTCTTTGGAAAATTAGTAGACTCTTGCATTGGTCTTAAGTAAGACAAGAATTGTTTAAGTTCAGTATTGTAAAAGCTGGACTTCCGACCTGAACTCCACGCTTTAAAATATTTTTATCGTAATGAGACCCACTATCCATACAGTCGAAGGCATTATTCATTTTTAATGTAAACGCTTATGTTGCTAGAGCGACTATTGAACTATTTTTTAGGCAATTAAGTTGATGGCAGTTTGTATCGATGCTGCCGTTGTCCTACTAAAGGTTTCTGTTGCCAAGCGAACAGTATTTTTTTCAAATGCATTTGAGGCTATGTGTGAACTTGTAAATTTCAAGCGTGTTTTTGCCACATTATCTCTTTCTAAATTGAATATTTCTCTGAAAACATCAAAGGAAACATTACCATCTGGATGTAGCATATCAGACTTGAGTAAAACATTACGCGTGGATTTTAATAAATGAGGAAAATCATAAAAACAAAATATTTGTTCATTATTGAAAATTGTAAAAGGCTTTTCTTCTGTAGCACCTAATAATTGGTAAGCTTTCCTGTTGTTAGGTCCTTGGTCGCTAACTATAGCGCACATTTTCAGACCAAGTTCATGGCAAATTGTCAAATTATTTTCTAAAATAGTCTTCACGTTAACCCCTTTAACAGAGTTTGCTGAAACAAAATAATTTAAAATACTTTTCCAGCTATAAAAGAGGCCGTTTACCATGAAAAAACCAAATTTCGTTGCTGTACAATCTTTTTCGATCTACTCCTTGATCTTTAAATCCATCAATTAAGTCATTTTTCATATTGTACGTGAGATTTGGACGAATTCTAATTTGCATCAGGCTTAATGATGCAAACTTTGCTTTCAGTCTATCTCGAAGAAATTTATAAGCGTTTTGAGATCTGTAAAAAATGTTTTGGAAATTCTCTTTCGGCAACATTATATTTTTTGAACTTGGACAGCACCATCAATATACCACAAAAAATGTTTGAATGCTCTGAAATATCAAGTACTTGAATTTGTGATGATAAACTAGTTGATATTTTGCTAGTTCGTAGAGCGTTATGCGTTTTAGTTCTAGAGCAAAGTTTTCTTCTCAAGCTTTGAATTCATTTTCTCCTCTTGTGAACTACTAGATGTCCTTCTCTGTTTTGTTAGCAAAAATGAAAGATTTTCTAAACTTAAGTCTATATTTAAATTACAATTTAGATTTGAGGAGGGAACAGCGTCCTTTTTAAGCATTTTTATGCCAATAAATTCCGAAGAAAAATGATTTTGACAAACAATATATTATCCTTCGCTCTTAAAATCGCATGCCTGCCTCCGCAAATTACTCAAAATTTAATTTTTTTCATTTGAAGGAGATGTAAAAATTTTCAGATCGGGGACATTTTTTTCGATTTTTTATAAATCTAGTTCGACTTAACGCCAGACTTCGTTTTACGTGTATCACACATTGCTAAATATTTAAAAAGTATACTACTGAAAAAAATCGCTCAATCATACAGCAAAACAGCCAAACCCCTCGAAAGGTGACGTCGAATGAAATTGAAAAATAAAATCGAACTAAAGCGACAATGGCGTCCTTCTCAAAATATATACATATGTATATGGGGTTGGGGTCACAATCTCAAAATCAAAAATCCAGAAAACCAAAAATCCAGCAAATACGAAAAATTATACGCGAGTCTTGCGTATTTCAAGTTTGGGATGGGAAACTCGCTTCGCTCGATAAAAGGATTTTAAACTTTTCTCCGCGGGGTTTAGCCGCTCACGAGACTTTGTCGCTCCGCTAAGGGTATGTCAACAACTGTCAGGCAGGCGCCTATAAGCCAGTCTGGGGGTTTTCGGGATTCTATCCGACTCCCATGTATATGTACGATGCGCCTCCTCAATAAATATATACACACAAACACACCACAGTGTAGCGATCCAGATAAACACCAGCGACACAGTCTCATTCGTATATGTCGTTTGCAGGATCGATTGAGACGTAAAACAAAATAAACGGTTGCAGCAAAACGAAATATAAAAAAAAATTAGTGTATATATCGAAATTACAAGACACTGGAGGATGGTTGATATCCACGACTATATAACTTAAAATGGTTTCATACCGACTTGGTGAAACAACACTTAGGTTTGAGAATTTTATTGTCGTTGAAAAAGTGGTGATTTTTTATGTTCTGCATGCGATATCTATTTAACTTTATTATCTGTGGTATTACACACAGCGCCTTATGTTGCATAAACCCTTTTTTCTTGTCAAAGATCTGGGTGAGATTTTTTCGTATCTTTATGAAATAGCATTTTCCATCGCCATGTTCTGTATAAAAGAAATCAGAACGAGGCAAGATTTAAAAACTAATTAAATTCTATTACGAATGGTCTTTCAATCGATTTCTTTTTTTATTAGAGATTTACTTTTGTTTCCAGCAAAATAGTAAATACTTAAAATAATTTCATATTTTAATACAAATAATACTTTGTAAAGCACGTACGAACCACCCTTTAACACGACTTTGTGAATTTTTTGTTTTGGTGTAGTCGACATTATTTACCAAATCAGCAATTTTTAGTGATGATATTAATTGGTCCGTGTTTATGAATTTCTTTGATTTCGACATTCCAATTACTGATTGACCTTATAATAAGTGTCTTTATTGAAATAATAAAATAAATAAACTGATTACTATTTTATTGTATTATAAATGTACACGTGTATTTACTATACATTCACAGGTTTCAAAACGGACGGACAATTATTGGGTATACAGAGCTGCGGTGTCGACAGAGAATAATTGGGCCACTCGACTGCAAAAATAGTAGCAAATAGTGCTTGCTGTATATCGATATTGATACGAGTATTTAGCGAATTCCACTAAGCTGTGTAGATACGCGAGAGAAATACGGAGCATTGAATGTAATTATAATAACGGTTAGTAACAGAAGAAAACAAAACAGTAGATGTACCTTGACATAAGCCATAAAAAAAGCTAATAAAAAAAAACTACGTAGTTGTACAGAGGGTGTTCAAAATATTAGGAACACTGCAAAAATTTCATTAAAAATATGAAAACAATGTCAGAACGAATTCGGGCCTTAAAAAAAGTTAAGGGAGACGTGACAAAATATTAAAAGAAAAAAATTGTTTCCTCTATAAATAATGAATAAATATGATAAATCTTAAAACTATAAAGTTGAATTTTTTATTTCATGCTCCAAAATCAAAATCCACAGCAATAAACAAAAACTATGTGAAAAAATGCAGTGTTCCTAATATTTTGAACACCCTCTGAATATGACTTACTTATACTACCTTTGGGCGATGATCTCGGCCTCAACCCATACACCTCGCTAGTTAGTGTGGTTTTTGACCATCTGCCTTAAGATGGTTGAGTATACTCGTACATTCCATTTGTACGTGTCACCTAAGGTGAGGTCTTCCTCTACTGCTTTGTCTATCCGGGCAGAAAGCGGAGACCCGTTAGATCGATATGCTTATGTCCGTTCATTCTACATGGCCTACCCATATCAGACCTTTATTTGACGAGTTCGTAGAGTAGACTGATACATTTCCTTCTCCAAAGTTCTCTACGTAAATGAGACCAAACGAAGTGATTCAAAAAGCAGTCAAAACTATCAAGACTATCTTTATCTGGCGTGTGCGACTGCATCGAAAATTACGCGACTGGTGTTGGCTTGCGAATTTTTTACGATTTTCTTAGGTATTGTATGATGTTAAATGTATTATCACAGAAAATAAAGTTACATAGATATCGCATGCAGAGTAAAAAAAATATGTCACATTTTCAGGCGAAGGGGATTTACTACTACGTCCCAGTTTGATCGAACTCGTTCGAATCGTGTATAAGACATGATGTTCTTTCAAATTTGGTTGGAACAACAAATTGCTTGTTGTTTTTGCTTTTTCCTCTTCGTGTTTTGTTTTTCATTATTTCGGTTTTTGTTTTCATGTACCTAGTGTGTTTGTTTTTGTATTTCAGATTCTGATTGTGATTAAATGGAGGGTGCTGGTTTATAGTGAGGTCCCAGTGCCTCTCACTCTTGGGATGTTGATTTATAGTGAGGTCCCGGTGCCTCTCACTCCTGGGGTGCTGGTTTATAGTGAAGTCCCCTTGCATCTCACTCTGGAGGAGGTCGTTCAATTTTGTGATTGTTTTGCATTTGTTTTCCTGACATAACTTGAATTTTTTGATTTTTACTGGTAATTCTTTTTTTGGATTTTCCAAGCACAATATTTTCGCAAGAGAATAAGAAGTGCAAAGTAAAGAATTTCTTTGCGATCCTCAAAGCATTGGTTTTGCTTATCAAACCAGTTCGAGTCTCTAAAGATTTGTTATTCTCATGCATTCCAAGGCCATTCTCTCCCTTATATTTCTAATATGCGGACAAGCTCTAAAAATTGTATGGTATACTTTGAAATGGAGCTTACAAATATTGAAAAATTCATCAGTTGGTGCTAAGAGACTTGAAAAATCACTATTTTATGAAAAATTCTTAGCGAAAATGAAAAATTCTGCCGGACATATTATTTGTATATGCCGGACATATTATATCTTCACTGAGTAATAAAACCCCGTTATTGTCTGTACCATTCCTTTTACACAAAAGTTCTTTGGAAAATTAGTAGACTCTTGCATTGGTCTTAAGTAAGACAAGAATTGTTTAAGTTCAGTATTGTAAAAGCTGGACTTCCGACCTGAACTCCACGCTTTAAAATATTTTTATCGTAATGAGACCCACTATCCATACAGTCGAAGGCATTATTCATTTTTAATGTAAACGCTTGTGTTGCTAGAGCGACTATTGAACTATTTTTTAGGCAATTAAGTTGATGGCAGTTTGTATCGATGCTGCCGTTGTCCTACTAAAGGTTTCTGTTGCCAAGCGAACAGTATTTTTTTCAAATGCATTTGAAGCTATGTGTGAACTTGTAAATTTCAAGCGTGTTTTAGCCACATTATCTCTTTCTAAATTGAATATTTCTCTGAAAACATCAAAGGAAACATTACCATCTGGATGTAGCATATCAGATTTGAGTAAAACATTACGCGTGGATTTTAATAAATGAGGAAAATCATAAAAACAAAATATTTGTTCATTATTGAAAATTGTAAAAGGCTTTTCTTCTGTAGCACCTAATAATTGGAAAGCTTTCCTGTTGTTAGGTCCTTGGTCGTTAACTATAGCGCACACTTTCAGACCAAGTTCTTGGCAAATTGTCAAATTATTTTCTAAAATAGACTTTAGGTTAACCCCTTTGACAGAGTTTGCTGAAACAAAATAATTTAAAATACTTTTCCAGCTATCAAAGAGGCCGTTTACCATGAAAAAAACAAATTTCGTTGCCGTACAATCTTTTTCGATCTACTCCTTGATCTTTAAATCCATCAATTAAGTCATTTTTCATATTGTACGTGAGATTTGGACGAATTCTAATTTCATCAAATATCAGTGCCATATTCCGTTCCCGTTGGCTTAATGATGCAAACTTTGCTTTCAGTCTGTCTCGAAGAAATTTATAAGCGTTTTGAGATCTGTAAAAAATGTTTTGGAAATTCTCTTTCGGCAACATTATATTTTTTGAATTTGGACAGCACCATCAATATACCACAAAAAATGTTTGAATGCTCTGAAATATCATGTACTTGAATTTGTGATGATAAACTAGTTGATATTTTGCTAGTTCGTAGAGCGTTATGCGTTTTAGTTCTAGAGCAAAGTTTTCTTCTTAAGCTTTGAATTCATTTTCTCCTCTTGTGAACTACTAGATGTCCTTCTCTGTTTTGTTAGCAAAAATGAAAGATTTTCTAAACTTAAGTCTATATTTAAATTACAATTTAGATTTGAGGAGGGAACAGCGTCCTTTTTAAGCATTTTTATGCCAATAAATTCCGAAGAAAAATGATTTTGACAAACAATATATTATCCTTCGCTCTTAAAATCGCATGCCTGCCTCCGCAAATTACTCAAAATTTAATTTTTTTCATTTGAAGGAGATGTAAAAATTTTCAGATCGGGGACATTTTTTTCGACTTAACGCCAGACTTCGTTTTACGTGTATCACACATTGCTAAATATTTAAAAAGTATACTACTGAAAAAAATCGCTCAATCATACAGCAAAACAGCCAAACCCCTCGAAAGGTGACGTCGAATGAAATTGAAAAATAAAATCGAACTAAAGCGACAATGGCGTCCTTCTCAAAATATATACATATGTATATGGGGTTGGGGTCACAATCTCAAAATCAAAAATCCAGAAAACCAAAAATCCAGAAAATACGAAAAATTATACGCGAGTCTTGCGTATTTCAAGTTTGGGATGGGAAACTCGCTTCGCTCGATAAAAGGATTTTAAACTTTTCTCCGCGGGGTTTAGCCGCTCACGAGACTTTGTCGCTCCGCTAAGGGTATGTCAACAACTGTCAGGCAGGCGCCTATAAGCCAGTCTGGGGGTTTTCGGGATTCTATCCGACTCCCATGTATATGTACGATGCGCCTCCTCAATAAATATATACACACAAACACACCACAGTGTAGCGATCCAGATAAACACCAGCGACACAGTCTCATTCGTATATGTCGTTTGCAGGATCGATTGAGACGTAAAACAAAATAAACGGTTGCAGCAAAACGAAATATAAAAAAAAATTAGTGTATATATCGAAATTACAAGACACTGGAGGATGGTTGATATCCACGACTATATAACTTAAAATGGTTTCATACCGACTTGGTGAAACAACACTTAGGTTTGAGAATTTTATTGTCGTTGAAAAAGTGGTGATTTTTTATGTTCTGCATGCGATATCTATTTAACTTTATTATCTGTGGTATTACACACAGCGCCTTATGTTGCATAAACCCTTTTTTCTTGTCAAAGATCTGGGTGAGATTTTTTCGTATCTTTATGAAATAGCATTTTCCATCGCCATGTTCTGTATAAAAGAAATCAGAACGAGGCAAGATTTAAAAACTAATTAAATTCTATTACGAATGGTCTTTCAATCGATTTCTTTTTTTATTAGAGATTTACTTTTGTTTCCAGCAAAATAGTAAATACTTAAAATAATTTCATATTTTAATACAAATAATACTTTGTAAAGCACGTACGAACCACCCTTTAACACGACTTTGTGAATTTTTTGTTTTGGTGTAGTCGACATTATTTACCAAATCAGCAATTTTTAGTGATGATATTAATTGGTCCGTGTTTATGAATTTCTTTGATTTCGACATTCCAATTACTGATTGACCTTATAATAAGTGTCTTTATTGAAATAATAAAATAAATAAACTGATTACTATTTTATTGTATTATAAATGTACACGTGTATTTACTATACATTCACAGGTTTCAAAACGGACGGACAATTATTGGGTATACAGAGCTGCGGTGTCGACAGAGAATAATTGGGCCACTCGACTGCAAAAATAGTAGCAAATAGTGCTTGCTGTATATCGATATTGATACGAGTATTTAGCGAATTCCACTAAGCTGTGTAGATACGCGAGAGAAATACGGAGCATTGAATGTAATTATAGTAACAGTTAGTAACAGAAGAAAACAAAACAGTAGATGTACCTTGACATAAGCCATAAAAAAAGCTAATAAAAAAAAAACTACGTAGTTGTACAGAGGGTGTTCAAAATATTAGGAACACTGCAAAAATTTCATTAAAAATATGAAAACAATGCCAGAACGAATTCGGGCCTTAAAAAAAGTTAAGGGAGACGTGACAAAATATTAAAAGAAAAAAATTGTTTCCTCTATAAATAATGAATAAATATGATAAATCTTAAAACTATAAAGTTGAATTTTTTATTTCATGCTCCAAAATCAAAATCCACAGCAATAAACAAAAACTATGTGAAAAAATGCAGTGTTCCTAATATTTTGAACACCCTCTGAATATGACTTACTTATACTACCTTTGGGCGATGATCTCGGCCTCAACCCATACACCTCGCTAGTTAGTGTGGTTTTTGACCATCTGCCTTAAGATGGTTGAGTATACTCGTACATTCCATTTGTACGTGTCACCTAAGGTGAGGTCTTCCTCTACTGCTTTGTCCATCCGGGCAGAAAGCGGAGACCCGTTAGATCGATATGCTTATGTCCGTTCATTCTACATGGCCTACCCATATCAGACCTTTATTTGACGAGTTCGTAGAGTAGACTGATACATTTCCTTCTCCAAAGTTCTCTACGTAAATGAGACCAAACGAAGTGATTCAAAAAGCAGTCAAAACTATCAAGACTATCTTTATCTGGCGTGTGCGACTGCATCGAAAATTACGCGACTGGTGTTGGCTTGCGAATTTTTTACGATTTTCTTAGGTATTGTATGATGTTAAATGTATTATCACAGAAAATAAAGTTACATAGATATCGCATGCAGAGTAAAAAAAATATGTCACATTTTCAGGCGAAGGGGATTTACTACTACGTCCCAGTTTGATCGAACTCGTTCGAATCGTGTATAAGACATGATGTTCTTTCAAATTTGGTTGGAACAACAAATTGCATTTCAGATTCTGATTGTGATTAAATGGAGGGTGCTGGTTTATAGTGAGGTCCCAGTGCCTCTCACTCTTGGGATGTTGATTTATAGTGAGGTCCCAGCGCCTCTCACTCCTGGGGTGCTGGTTTATAGTGAAGTCCCCGTGCATCTCACTCTGGAGGAGGTCGTTCAATTTTGTGATTGTTTTGCATTTGTTTTCCTGACATAACTTGAATTTTTTGATTTTTACTGGTAATTCTTTTTTTGGATTTTCCAAGCACAATATTTTCGCAAGAGAATAAGAAGTGCAAAGTAAAGAATTTCTTTGCGATCCTCAAAGCATTGGTTTTGCTTATCAAACCAGTTCGAGTCTCTAAAGATTTGTTATTCTCATGCATTCCAAGGCCATTCTCTCCCTTATATTTCTAATATGCGGACAAGCTCTAAAAATTGTATGGTATACTTTGAAATGGAGCTTACAAATATTGAAAAATTCATCAGTTGGTGCTAAGAGACTTCCAAAATCACTATTTTATGAAAAATTCTTAGCGAAAATGAAAAATTCTGCCGGACATATTATTTGTATATGCCGGACATATTATATTGTGATAACCACTCAAATGTGAGCAGCGACATCTAGCAGAAAATGTCGAAACTCGAAGATTAGAAGGTTTCGATACTGGATTAGCAACTGGAGAGTAGAATCGAATTTTCTAGCAATTTGGAAATTGTATGGGACGCTGGATGGCGAGGATTGTTCTCGAAGTATGTCATTCGAGTATAAATACCAGCATCCCAAAGGTATGCAAATCAGTTCCAAAGTTGAATTTGAAGTGTTAATTAGAAGAAGTGATTAAGTGGTTTAAGTAAAAGATAAGAAAAGTATAAGTGGTTGAGAAATTGAATTGTACTGAGAGAAAGAATTAAATAGTGAATTGTAACTGTACTGAATAAAGGGATTTGTATTGAAAAGAATAAGTTCTATCATTTGTACCCACGCAAACATTCTACAATATCTTCACTGAGTAATAAAACCCCGTTATTGTCTGTACCATTCCTTTTACACAAAAGTTCTTTGGAAAATTAGTAGACTCTTGCATTGGTCTTAAGTAAGACAAGAATTGTTTAAGTTCAGTATTGTAAAAGCTGGACTTCCGACCTGAACTCCACGCTTTAAAATATTTTTATCGTAATGAGACCCACTATCCATACAGTCGAAGGCATTATTCATTTTTAATGTAAACGCTTGTGTTGCTAGAGCGACTATTGAACTATTTTTTAGGCAATTAAGTTGATGGCAGTTTGTATCGATGCTGCCGTTGTCCTACTAAAGGTTTCTGTTGCCAAGCGAACAGTATTTTTTTCAAATGCATTTGAGGCTATGTGTGAACTTGTAAATTTCAAGCGTGTTTTAGCCACATTATCTCTTTCTAAATTGAATATTTCTCTGAAAACATCAAAGGAAACATTACCATCTGGATGTAGCATATCAGATTTGAGTAAAACATTACGCGTGGATTTTAATAAATGAGGAAAATCATAAAAACAAAATATTTGTTCATTATTGAAAATTGTAAAAGGCTTTTCTTCTGTAGCACCTAATAATTGGTAAGCTTTCCTGTTGTTAGGTCCTTGGTCGCTAACTATAGCGCACATTTTCAGACCAAGTTCATGGCAAATTGTCAAATTATTTTCTAAAATAGACTTCACGTTAACCCTTTTGACAGAGTTTTCTGAAACAAAATAATTTAAAATACTTTTCCAGCTATCAAAGAGGCCGTTTACCATGAAAAAAACAAATTTCGTTGCCGTACAATCTTTTTCGATCTACTCCTTGATCTTTAAATCCATCAATTAAGTCATTTTTCATATTGTACGTGAGATTTGGACGAATTCTAATTTCATCAAATATCAGTGCCATATTCCGTTCCCGTTGGCTTAATGATGCAAACTTTGCTTTCAGTCTATCTCGAAGAAATTTATAAGCGTTTTGAGATCTGTAAAAAATGTTTTGGAAATTCTCTTTCGGCAACATTATATTTTTTGAACTTGGACAGCACCATCAATATACCACAAAAAATGTTTGAATGCTCTGAAATATCAAGTACTTGAATTTGTGATGATAAACTAGTTGATATTTTGCTAGTTCGTAGAGCGTTATGCGTTTTAGTTCTAGAGCAAAGTTTTCTTCTTAAGCTTTGAATTCATTTTCTCCTCTTGTGAACTACTAGATGTCCTTCTCTGTTTTGTTAGCAAAAATGAAAGATTTTCTAAACTTAAGTCTATATTTAAATTACAATTTAGATTTGAGGAGGGAACAGCGTCCTTTTTAAGCATTTTTATGCCAATAAATTCCGAAGAAAAATGATTTTGACAAACAATATATTATCCTTCGCTCTTAAAATCGCATGCTTGCCTCCGCAAATTACTCAAAATTTAATTTTTTTCATTTGAAGGAGATGTAAAAATTTTCAGATCGGGGACATTTTTTTCGATTTTTTATAAATCTAGTTCGACGCCAGACTTCGTTTTACGTGTATCACACATTGCTAAATATTTAAAAAGTATACTACTGAAAAAAATCGCTCAATCATACAGCAAAACAGCCAAACCCCTCGAAAGGTGACGTCGAATGAAATTGAAAAATAAAATCGAACTAAAGCGACAATGGCGTCCTTCTCAAAATATATACATATGTATATGGGGTTGGGGTCACAATCTCAAAATCAAAAATCCAGAAAACCAAAAATCCAGAAAATACGAAAAATTATACGCGAGTCTTGCGTATTTCAAGTTTGGGATGGGAAACTCGCTTCGCTCGATAAAAGGATTTTAAACTTTTCTCCGCGGGGTTTAGCCGCTCACGAGACTTTGTCGCTCCGCTAAGGGTATGTCAACAACTGTCAGGCAGGCGCCTATAAGCCAGTCTGGGGGTTTTCGGGATTCTATCCGACTCCCATGTATATGTACGATGCGCCTCCTCAATAAATATATACACACAAACACACCACAGTGTAGCGATCCAGATAAACACCAGCGACACAGTCTCATTCGTATATGTCGTTTGCAGGATCGATTGAGACGTAAAACAAAATAAACGGTTGCAGCAAAACGAAATATAAAAAAAAATTAGTGTATATATCGAAGTTACAAGACACTGGAGGATGGTTGATATCCACGACTATATAACTTAAAATGGTTTCATACCGACTTGGTGAAACAACACTTAGGTTTGAGAATTTTATTGTCGTTGAAAAAGTGGTGATTTTTTATGTTCTGCATGCGATATCTATTTAACTTTATTATCTGTGGTATTACACACAGCGCCTTATGTTGCATAAACCCTTTTTTCTTGTCAAAGATCTGGGTGAGATTTGTTCGTATCTTTATGAAATAACATTTTCCATCGCCATGTTCTGTATAAAAGAAATCAGAACGAGGCAAGATTTAAAAACTAATTAAATTCTATTATGAATGGTCTTTCAATCGATTTCTTTTTTTATTAGAGATTTACTTTTGTTTCCAGCAAAATAGTAAATACTTAAAATAATTTCATATTTTAATACAAATAATAATTTGTAAAGCACGTACGAACCACCCTTTAACACGACTTTGTGAATTTTTTGTTTTGGTGTAGTCGACATTATTTACCAAATCAGCAATTTTTAGTGATGATATTAATTGGTCCGTGTTTATGAATTTCTTTGATTTCGACATTCCAATTACTGATTGACCTTATAATAAGTGTCTTTATTGAAATAATAAAATAAATAAACTGATTACTATTTTATTGTATTATAAATGTACACGTGTATTTACTATACATTCACAGGTTTCAAAACGGACGGACAATTATTGGGTATACAGAGCTGCGGTGTCGACAGAGAATAATTGGGCCACTCGACTGCAAAAATAGTAGCAAATAGCGCTTGCTGTATATCGATATTGATACGAGTATTTAGCGAATTCCACTAAGCTGTGTAGATACGCGAGAGAAATACGGAGCATTGAATGTAATTATAGTAACGGTTAGTAACAGAAGAAAACAAAACAGTAGATGTACCTTGACATAAGCCATAAAAAAAGCTAATAAAAAAAAACTACGTAGTTGTACAAAGGGTGTTCAAAATATTAGGAACACTGCAAAAATTTCATTAAAAATATGAAAACAATGCCAGAACGAATTCGGGCCTTAAAAAATGTTAAGGGAGACGTGACAAAATATTAAAAGAAAAAAATTGTTTCCTCTATAAATAATGAATAAATATGATAAATCTTAAAACTATAAAGTTGAATTTTTTATTTCATGCTCCAAAATCAAAATCCACAGCAATAAACAAAAACTATGTGAAAAAATGCAGTGTTCCTAATATTTTGAACACCCTCTGAATATGACTTACTTATACTACCTTTGGGCGATGATCTCGGCCTCAACCCATACACCTCGCTAGTTAGTGTGGTTTTTGACCATCTGCCTTAAGATGGTTGAGTATACTCGTACATTCCATTTGTACGTGTCACCTAAGGTGAGGTCTTCCTCTACTGCTTTGTCCATCCGGGCAGAAAGCGGAGACCCGTTAGATCGATATGCTTATGTCCGTTCATTCTACATGGCCTACCCATATCAGACCTTTATTTGACGAGTTCGTAGAGTAGACTGATACATTTCCTTCTCCAAAGTTCTCTACGTAAATGAGACCAAACGAAGTGATTCAAAAAGCAGTCAAAACTATCAAGACTATCTTTATCTGGCGTGTGCGACTGCATCGAAAATTACGCGACTGGTGTTGGCTTGCGAATTTTTTACGATTTTCTTAGGTATTGTATGATGTTAAATGTATTATCACAGAAAATAAAGTTACATAGATATCGCATGCAGAGTAAAAAAAATATGTCACATTTTCAGGCGAAGGGGATTTACTACTACGTCCCAGTGTGATCGAACTCGTTCGAATCGTGTATAAGACATGATGTTCTTTCAAATTTGGTTGGAACAACAAATTGCTTGTTGTTTTTGCTTTTTCCTCTTCGTGTTTTGTTTTTCATTATTTCGGTTTTTGTTTTCATGTACCTAGTGTGTTTGTTTTTGTATTTCAGATTCTGATTGTGATTAAATGGAGGGTGCTGGTTTATAGTGAGGTCCCAGTGCCTCTCACTCTTGGGATGTTGATTTATAGTGAGGTCCCGGTGCCTCTCACTCCTGGGGTGCTGGTTTATAGTGAAGTCCCCGTGCATCTCACTCTGGAGGAGGTCGTTCAATTTTGTGATTGTTTTGCATTTGTTTTCCTGACATAACTTGAATTTTTTGATTTTTACTGGTAATTCTTTTTTTGGATTTTCCAAGCACAATATTTTCGCAAGAGAATAAGAAGTGCAAAGTAAAGAATTTCTTTGCGATCCTCAAAGCATTGATTTTGCTTATCAAACCAGTTCGAGTCTCTAAAGATTTGTTATTCTCATGCATTCCAAGGCCATTCTCTCCCTTATATTTCTAATATGCGGACAAGCTCTAAAAATTGTATGGTATACTTTGAAATGGAGCTTACAAATATTGAAAAATTCATCAGTTGGTGCTAAGAGACTTCCAAAATCACTATTTTATGAAAAATTCTTAGCGAAAATGAAAAATTCTGCCGGACATATTATTTGTATATGCCGGACATATTATATCTTCACTGAGTAATAAAACCCCGTTATTGTCTGTACCATTCCTTTTACACAAAAGTTCTTTGGAAAATTAGTAGACTCTTGCATCGGTCTTAAGTAAGACAAGAATTGTTTAAGTTCAGTATTGTAAAAGCTGGACTTCCGACCTGAACTCCACGCTTTAAAATATTTTTATCGTAATGAGACCCACTATCCATACAGTCGAAGGCATTATTCATTTTTAATGTAAACGCTTGTGTTGCTAGAGCGACTATTGAACTATTTTTTAGGCAATTAAGTTGATGGCAGTTTGTATCGATGCTGCCGTTGTCCTACTAAAGGTTTCTGTTGCCAAGCGAACAGTATTTTTTTCAAATGCATTTGAGGCTATGTGTGAACTTGTAAATTTCAAGCGTGTTTTAGCCACATTATCTCTTTCTAAATTGAATATTTCTCTGAAAACATCAAAGGAAACATTACCATCTGGATGTAGCATATCAGATTTGAGTAAAACATTACGCGTGGATTTTAATAAATGAGGAAAATCATAAAAACAAAATATTTGTTCATTATTGAAAATTGTAAAAGGCTTTTCTTCTGTAGCACCTAATAATTGGTAAGCTTTCCTGTTGTTAGGTCCTTGGTCGCTAACTATAGCGCACATTTTCAGACCAAGTTCATGGCAAATTGTCAAATTATTTTCTAAAATAGACTTCACGTTAACCCTTTTGACAGAGTTTTCTGAAACAAAATAATTTAAAATACTTTTCCAGCTATCAAAGAGGCCGTTTACCATGAAAAAAACAAATTTCGTTGCCGTACAATCTTTTTCGATCTACTCCTTGATCTTTAAATCCATCAATTAAGTCATTTTTCATATTGTACGTGAGATTTGGACGAATTCTAATTTCATCAAATATCAGTGCCATATTCCGTTCCCGTTGGCTTAATGATGCAAACTTTGCTTTCAGTCTATCTCGAAGAAATTTATAAGCGTTTTGAGGTCTGTAAAAAATGTTTTGGAAATTCTCTTTCGGCAACATTATATTTTTTGAACTTGGACAGCACCATCAATATACCACAAAAAATGTTTGAATGCTCTGAAATATCAAGTACTTGAATTTGTGATGATAAACTAGTTGATATTTTGCTAGTTCGTAGAGCGTTATGCGTTTTAGTTCTAGAGCAAAGTTTTCTTCTTAAGCTTTGAATTCATTTTCTCCTCTTGTGAACTACTAGATGTCCTTCTCTGTTTTGTTAGCAAAAATGAAAGATTTTCTAAACTTAAGTCTATATTTAAATTACAATTTAGATTTGAGGAGGGAACAGCGTCCTTTTTAAGCATTTTTATGCCAATAAATTCCGAAGAAAAATGATTTTGACAAACAATATATTATCCTTCGCTCTTAAAATCGCATGCCTGCCTCCGCAAATTACACAAAATTTAATTTTTTTCATTTGAAGGAGATGTAAAAATTTTCAGATCGGGGACATTTTTTTCGATTTTTTATAAATCTAGTTCGATTTAACGCCAGACTTCGTTTTACGTGTATCACACATTGCTAAATATTTAAAAAGTATACTACTGAAAAAAATCGCTCAATCATACAGCAAAACAGCCAAACCCCTCGAAAGGTGACGTCGAATGAAATTGAAAAATAAAATCGAACTAAAGCGACAATGGCGTCCTTCTCAAAATATATACATATGTATATGGGGTTGGGGTCACAATCTCAAAATCAAAAATCCAGAAAATACGAAAAATTATACGCGAGTCTTGCGTATTTCAAGTTTGGGATGGGAAACTCGCTTCGCTCGATAAAAGGATTTTAAACTTTTCTCCGCGGGGTTTAGCCGCTCACGAGACTTTGTCGCTCCGCTAAGGGTATGTCAACAACTGTCAGGCAGGCGCCTATAAGCCAGTCTGGGGGTTTTCGGGATTCTATCCGACTCCCATGTATATGTACGATGCGCCTCCTCAATAAATATATACACACAAACACACCACAGTGTAGCGATCCAGATAAACACCAGCGACACAGTCTCATTCGTATATGTCGTTTGCAGGATCGATTGAGACGTAAAACAAAATAAACGGTTGCAGCAAAACGAAATATAAAAAAAAATTAGTGTATATATCGAAGTTACAAGACACTGGAGGATGGTTGATATCCACGACTATATAACTTAAAATGGTTTCATACCGACTTGGTGAAACAACACTTAGGTTTGAGAATTTTATTGTCGTTGAAAAAGTGGTGATTTTTTATGTTCTGCATGCGATATCTATTTAACTTTATTATCTGTGGTATTACACACAGCGCCTTATGTTGCATAAACCCTTTTTTCTTGTCAAAGATCTGGGTGAGATTTGTTCGTATCTTTATGAAATAACATTTTCCATCGCCATGTTCTGTATAAAAGAAATCAGAACGAGGCAAGATTTAAAAACTAATTAAATTCTATTATGAATCTATTCTATTTCAATCGATTTCTTTTTTTATTAGAGATTTACTTTTGTTTCCAGCAAAATAGTAAATACTTAAAATAATTTCATATTTTAATACAAATAATAATTTGTAAAGCACGTACGAACCACCCTTTAACACGACTTTGTGAATTTTTTGTTTTGGTGTAGTCGACATTATTTACCAAATCAGCAATTTTTAGTGATGATATTAATTGGTCCGTGTTTATGAATTTCTTTGATTTCGACATTCCAATTACTGATTGACCTTATAATAAGTGTCTTTATTGAAATAATAAAATAAATAAACTGATTACTATTTTATTGTATTATAAATGTACACGTGTATTTACTATACATTCACAGGTTTCAAAACGGACGGACAATTATTGGGTATACAGAGCTGCGGTGTCGACAGAGAATAATTGGGCCATTCGACTGCAAAAATAGTAGCAAATAGCGCTTGCTGTATATCGATATTGATACGAGTATTTAGCGAATTCCACTAAGCTGTGTAGATACGCGAGAGAAATACGGAGCATTGAATGTAATTATAGTAACGGTTAGTAACAGAAGAAAACAAAACAGTAGATGTACCTTGACATAAGCCATAAAAAAAGCTAATAAAAAAAAACTACGTAGTTGTACAGAGGGTGTTCAAAATATTAGGAACACTGCAAACATTTCATTAAAAATATGAAAACAATGCCAGAACGAATTCGGGCCTTAAAAAAAGTTAAGGCAGGCGTGACAAAATATTAAAAGAAAAAAATAGTTTCCTCTATAAATAATGAATAAATATGATACATCTTAAAACTATAAAGTTGAATTTTTTATTTCATGCTCCAAAATCAAAATCCACAGCAATAAACAAAAACTATGTGAAAAAAATGCAGTGTTCCTAATATTTTGAACACCCTCTGAATATGATTTACTGCCTTGTACAGAGGGTGTTCAAAATATTAGGAACACTGCAAAAATTTCATTAAAAATATGAAAACAATGCCAGAACGAATTCGGGCCTTAAAAAAAGTTAAGGGAGACATGACAAAATATTAAAAGAAAAAAATTGTTTCCTCTATAAATAATAAATAAATATGATAAATCTTAAAACTATAAAGTTGAATTTTTTATTTCATGCTCCAAAATCAAAATCCACAGCAATAAACAAAAACTATGTGAAAAAATGCAGTGTTCCTAATATTTTGAACACCCTCTGAATATGACTTACTTATACTACCTTTGGGCGATGATCTCGGCCTCAACCCATACACCTCGCTAGTTAGTGTGGTTTTTGACCATCTGCCTTAAGATGGTTGAGTATACTCGTACATTCCATTTGTACGTGTCACCTAAGGTGAGGTCTTCCTCTACTGCTTTGTCCATCCGGGCAGAAAGCGGAGACCCGTTAGATCGATATGCTTATGTCCGTTCATTCTACATGGCCTACCCATATCAGACCTTTATTTGACGAGTTCGTAGAGTAGACTGATACATTTCCTTCTCCAAAGTTCTCTACGTAAATGAGACCAAACGAAGTGATTCAAAAAGCAGTCAAAACTATCAAGACTATCTTTATCTGGCGTGTGCGACTGCATCGAAAATTACGCGACTGGTGTTGGCTTGCGAATTTTTTACGATTTTCTTAGGTATTGTATGATGTTAAATGTATTATCACAGAAAATAAAGTTACATAGATATCGCATGCAGAGTAAAAAAAATATGTCACATTTTCAGGCGAAGGGGATTTACTACTACGTCCCAGTTTGATCGAACTCGTTCGAATCGTGTATAAGACATGATGTTCTTTCAAATTTGGTTGGAACAACAAATTGCTTGTTGTTTTTGCTTTTTCCTCTTCGTGTTTTGTTTTTCATTATTTCGGTTTTTGTTTTCATGTACCTAGTGTGTTTGTTTTTGTATTTCAGATTCTGATTGTGATTAAATGGAGGGTGCTGGTTTATAGTGAGGTCCCAGTGCCTCTCACTCTTGGGATGTTGATTTATAGTGAGGTCCCGGTGCCTCTCACTCCTGTGGTGCTGGTTTATAGTGAAGTCCCCGTGCATCTCACTCTGGAGGAGGTCGTTCAATTTTGTGATTGTTTTGCATTTGTTTTCCTGACAGAACTTGAATTTTTTGATTTTTACTGTTAATTCTTTTTTTGGATTTTCCAGGCACAATATTTTCGCAAGAGAATAAGAAGTGCAAAGTAAAGAATTTCTTTGCGATGCTCAAAGCATTGGTTTTGCTTATCAAACCAGTTCGAGTCTCTAAAGGTTTGTTATTCTCATGCATTCCAAGGCCATTCTCTCCCTTATATTTCTAATATGCGGACAAGCTCTAAAAATTATATGGTATACTTTGAAATGGAGCTTACAAATATTGAAAAATTCATCAGTTGGTGCTAAGAGACTTCCAAAATCACTATTTTATGAAAAATTCTTAGCGAAAATGAAAAATTCTGCCGGACATATTATTTGTATATGCCGGACATATTATATCTTCACTGAGTAATAAAACCCCGTTATTGTCTGTACCATTCCTTTTACACAAAAGTTCTTTGGAAAATTAGTAGACTCTTGCATTGGTCTTAAGTAAGACAAGAATTGTTTAAGTTCAGTATTGTAAAAGCTGGACTTCCGACCTGAACTCCACGCTTTAAAATATTTTTATCGTAATGAGACCCACTATCCATACAGTCGAAGGCATTATTCATTTTTAATGTAAACGCTTGTGTTGCTAGAGCGACTATTGAACTATTTTTTAGGCAATTAAGTTGATGGCAGTTTGTATCGATGCTGCCGTTGTCCTACTAAAGGTTTCTGTTGCCAAGCGAACAGTATTTTTTTCAAATGCATTTGAGGCTATGTGTGAACTTGTAAATTTCAAGCGTGTTTTAGCCACATTATCTCTTTCTAAATTGAATATTTCTCTGAAAACATCAAAGGAAACATTACCATCTGGATGTAGCATATCAGATTTGAGTAAAACATTACGCGTGGATTTTAATAAATGAGGAAAATCATAAAAACAAAATATTTGTTCATTATTGAAAATTGTAAAAGGCTTTTCTTCTGTAGCACCTAATAATTGGAAAGCTTTCCTGTTGTTAGGTCCTTGGTCGTTAACTATAGCGCACACTTTCAGACCAAGTTCTTGGCAAATTGTCAAATTATTTTCTAAAATAGACTTTAGGTTAACCCCTTTGACAGAGTTTGCTGAAACAAAATAATTTAAAATACTTTTCCAGCTATCAAAGAAGCCGTTTACCATGAAAAAAACAAATTTCGTTGCCGTACAATCTTTTTCGATCTACTCCTTGATCTTTAAATCCATCAATTAAGTCATTTTTCATATTGTACGTGAGATTTGGACGAATTCTAATTTCATCAAATATCAGTGCCATATTCCATATGATACATCTTAAAACTATAAAGTTGAATTTTTTATTTCATGCTCCAAAATCAAAATCCACAGCAATAAACAAAAACTATGTGAAAAAAATGCAGTGTTCCTAATATTTTGAACACCCTCTGAATATGATTTACTGCCTTGTACAGAGGGTGTTCAAAATATTAGGAACACTGCAAAAATTTCATTAAAAATATGAAAACAATGCCAGAACGAATTCGGGCCTTAAAAAAAGTTAAGGGAGACATGACAAAATATTAAAAGAAAAAAATTGTTTCCTCTATAAATAATAAATAAATATGATAAATCTTAAAACTATAAAGTTGAATTTTTTATTTCATGCTCCAAAATCAAAATCCACAGCAATAAACAAAAACTATGTGAAAAAATGCAGTGTTCCTAATATTTTGAACACCCTCTGAATATGACTTACTTATACTACCTTTGGGCGATGATCTCGGCCTCAACCCATACACCTCGCTAGTTAGTGTGGTTTTTGACCATCTGCCTTAAGATGGTTGAGTATACTCGTACATTCCATTTGTACGTGTCACCTAAGGTGAGGTCTTCCTCTACTGCTTTGTCCATCCGGGCAGAAAGCGGAGACCCGTTAGATCGATATGCTTATGTCCGTTCATTCTACATGGCCTACCCATATCAGACCTTTATTTGACGAGTTCGTAGAGTAGACTGATACATTTCCTTCTCCAAAGTTCTCTACGTAAATGAGACCAAACGAAGTGATTCAAAAAGCAGTCAAAACTATCAAGACTATCTTTATCTGGCGTGTGCGACTGCATCGAAAATTACGCGACTGGTGTTGGCTTGCGAATTTTTTACGATTTTCTTAGGTATTGTATGATGTTAAATGTATTATCACAGAAAATAAAGTTACATAGATATCGCATGCAGAGTAAAAAAAATATGTCACATTTTCAGGCGAAGGGGATTTACTACTACGTCCCAGTTTGATCGAACTCGTTCGAATCGTGTATAAGACATGATGTTCTTTCAAATTTGGTTGGAACAACAAATTGCTTGTTGTTTTTGCTTTTTCCTCTTCGTGTTTTGTTTTTCATTATTTCGGTTTTTGTTTTCATGTACCTAGTGTGTTTGTTTTTGTATTTCAGATTCTGATTGTGATTAAATGGAGGGTGCTGGTTTATAGTGAGGTCCCAGTGCCTCTCACTCTTGGGATGTTGATTTATAGTGAGGTCCCGGTGCCTCTCACTCCTGTGGTGCTGGTTTATAGTGAAGTCCCCGTGCATCTCACTCTGGAGGAGGTCGTTCAATTTTGTGATTGTTTTGCATTTGTTTTCCTGACAGAACTTGAATTTTTTGATTTTTACTGTTAATTCTTTTTTTGGATTTTCCAGGCACAATATTTTCGCAAGAGAATAAGAAGTGCAAAGTAAAGAATTTCTTTGCGATGCTCAAAGCATTGGTTTTGCTTATCAAACCAGTTCGAGTCTCTAAAGGTTTGTTATTCTCATGCATTCCAAGGCCATTCTCTCCCTTATATTTCTAATATGCGGACAAGCTCTAAAAATTATATGGTATACTTTGAAATGGAGCTTACAAATATTGAAAAATTCATCAGTTGGTGCTAAGAGACTTCCAAAATCACTATTTTATGAAAAATTCTTAGCGAAAATGAAAAATTCTGCCGGACATATTATTTGTATATGCCGGACATATTATATCTTCACTGAGTAATAAAACCCCGTTATTGTCTGTACCATTCCTTTTACACAAAAGTTCTTTGGAAAATTAGTAGACTCTTGCATTGGTCTTAAGTAAGACAAGAATTGTTTAAGTTCAGTATTGTAAAAGCTGGACTTCCGACCTGAACTCCACGCTTTAAAATATTTTTATCGTAATGAGACCCACTATCCATACAGTCGAAGGCATTATTCATTTTTAATGTAAACGCTTGTGTTGCTAGAGCGACTATTGAACTATTTTTTAGGCAATTAAGTTGATGGCAGTTTGTATCGATGCTGCCGTTGTCCTACTAAAGGTTTCTGTTGCCAAGCGAACAGTATTTTTTTCAAATGCATTTGAGGCTATGTGTGAACTTGTAAATTTCAAGCGTGTTTTAGCCACATTATCTCTTTCTAAATTGAATATTTCTCTGAAAACATCAAAGGAAACATTACCATCTGGATGTAGCATATCAGATTTGAGTAAAACATTACGCGTGGATTTTAATAAATGAGGAAAATCATAAAAACAAAATATTTGTTCATTATTGAAAATTGTAAAAGGCTTTTCTTCTGTAGCACCTAATAATTGGAAAGCTTTCCTGTTGTTAGGTCCTTGGTCGTTAACTATAGCGCACACTTTCAGACCAAGTTCTTGGCAAATTGTCAAATTATTTTCTAAAATAGACTTTAGGTTAACCCCTTTGACAGAGTTTGCTGAAACAAAATAATTTAAAATACTTTTCCAGCTATCAAAGAAGCCGTTTACCATGAAAAAAACAAATTTCGTTGCCGTACAATCTTTTTCGATCTACTCCTTGATCTTTAAATCCATCAATTAAGTCATTTTTCATATTGTACGTGAGATTTGGACGAATTCTAATTTCATCAAATATCAGTGCCATATTCCATATGATACATCTTAAAACTATAAAGTTGAATTTTTTATTTCATGCTCCAAAATCAAAATCCACAGCAATAAACAAAAACTATGTGAAAAAAATGCAGTGTTCCTAATATTTTGAACACCCTCTGAATATGATTTACTGCCTTGTACAGAGGGTGTTCAAAATATTAGGAACACTGCAAAGATTTCATTAAAAATATGAAAACAATGCCAGAACGAATTCGGGCCTTAAAAAAAGTTAAGGGAGACATGACAAAATATTAAAAGAAAAAAATTGTTTCCTCTATAAATAATAAATAAATATGATAAATCTTAAAACTATAAAGTTGAATTTTTTATTTCATGCTCCAAAATCAAAATCCACAGCAATAAACAAAAACTATGTGAAAAAATGCAGTGTTCCTAATATTTTGAACACCCTCTGAATATGACTTACTTATACTACCTTTGGGCGATGATCTCGGCCTCAACCCATACACCTCGCTAGTTAGTGTGGTTTTTGACCATCTGCCTTAAGATGGTTGAGTATACTCGTACATTCCATTTGTACGTGTCACCTAAGGTGAGGTCTTCCTCTACTGCTTTGTCCATTCGGGCAGAAAGTGGAGACCCGTTAGATCGATATGCTTATGTCCGTTCATTCTACATGGCCTACCCATATCAGACCTTTATTTGACGAGTTCGTAGAGTAGACTGATACATTTCCTTCTCCAAAGTTCTCTACGTAAATGAGACCAAACGAAGTGATTCAAAAAGCAGTCAAAACTATCAAGACTATCTTTATCTGGCGTGTGCGACTGCATCGAAAATTACGCGACTGGTGTTGGCTTGCGAATTTTTTACGATTTTCTTAGGTATTGTATGATGTTAAATGTATTATCACAGAAAATAAAGTTACATAGATATCGCATGCAGAGTAAAAAAAATATGTCACATTTTCAGGCGAAGGGGATTTACTACTACGTCCCAGTTTGATCGAACTCGTTCGAATCGTGTATAAGACATGATGTTCTTTCAAATTTGGTTGGAACAACAAATTGCTTGTTGTTTTTGCTTTTTCCTCTTCGTGTTTTGTTTTTCATTATTTCGGTTTTTGTTTTCATGTACCTAGTGTGTTTGTTTTTGTATTTCAGATTCTGATTGTGATTAAATGGAGGGTGCTGGTTTATAGTGAGGTCCCAGTGCCTCTCACTCTTGGGATGTTGATTTATAGTGAGGTCCCGGTGCCTCTCACTCCTGGGGTGCTGGTTTATAGTGAAGTCCCCGTGCATCTCACTCTGGAGGAGGTCGTTCAATTTTGTGATTGTTTTGCATTTGTTTTCCTGACAGATCTTGAATTTTTTGATTTTTACTGTTAATTCTTTTTTTGGATTTTCCAGGCACAATATTTTCGCAAGAGAATAAGAAGTGCAAAGTAAAGAATTTCTTTGCGATGCTCAAAGCATTGGTTTTGCTTATCAAACCAGTTCGAGTCTCTAAAGGTTTGTTATTCTCATGCATTCCAAGGCCATTCTCTCCCTTATATTTCTAATATGCGGACAAGCTCTAAAAATTATATGGTATACTTTGAAATGGAGCTTACAAATATTGAAAAATTCATCAGTTGGTGCTAAGAGACTTCCAAAATCACTATTTTATGAAAAATTCTTAGCGAAAATGAAAAATTCTGCCGGACATATTATTTGTATATGCCGGACATATTATATCTTCACTGAGTAATAAAACCCCGTTATTGTCTGTACCATTCCTTTTACACAAAAGTTCTTTGGAAAATTAGTAGACTCTTGCATTGGTCTTAAGTAAGACAAGAATTGTTTAAGTTCAGTATTGTAAAAGCTGGACTTCCGACCTGAACTCCACGCTTTAAAATATTTTTATCGTAATGAGACCCACTATCCATACAGTCGAAGGCATTATTCATTTTTAATGTAAACGCTTGTGTTGCTAGAGCGACTATTGAACTATTTTTTAGGCAATTAAGTTGATGGCAGTTTGTATCGATGCTGCCGTTGTCCTACTAAAGGTTTCTGTTGCCAAGCGAACAGTATTTTTTTCAAATGCATTTGAGGCTATGTGTGAACTTGTAAATTTCAAGCGTGTTTTAGCCACATTATCTCTTTCTAAATTGAATATTTCTCTGAAAACATCAAAGGAAACATTACCATCTGGATGTAGCATATCAGATTTGAGTAAAACATTACGCGTGGATTTTAATAAATGAGGAAAATCATAAAAACAAAATATTTGTTCATTATTGAAAATTGTAAAAGGCTTTTCTTCTGTAGCACCTAATAATTGGAAAGCTTTCCTGTTGTTAGGTCCTTGGTCGTTAACTATAGCGCACACTTTCAGACCAAGTTCTTGGCAAATTGTCAAATTATTTTCTAAAATAGACTTTAGGTTAACCCCTTTGACAGAGTTTGCTGAAACAAAATAATTTAAAATACTTTTCCAGCTATCAAAGAGGCCGTTTACCATGAAAAAAACAAATTTCGTTGCCGTACAATCTTTTTCGATCTACTCCTTGATCTTTAAATCCATCAATTAAGTCATTTTTCATATTGTACGTGAGATTTGGACGAATTCTAATTTCATCAAATATCAGTGCCATATTCCGTTCCCGTTGGCTTAATGATGCAAACTTTGCTTTCAGTCTATCTCGAAGAAATTTATAAGCGTTTTGAGATCTGTAAAAAATGTTTTGGAAATTCTCTTTCGGCAACATTATATTTTTTGAACTTGGACACAGCACCATCAATATAACACAAAAAATGTTTGAATGCTCTGAAATATCAAGTACTTGAATTTGTGATGATAAACTAGTTGATATTTTGCTAGTTCGTAGAGCGTTATGCGTTTTAGTTCTAGAGCAAAGTTTTCTTCTTAAGCTTTGAATTCATTTTCTCCTCTTGTGAACTACTAGATGTCCTTCTCTGTTTTGTTAGCAAAAATGAAAGATTTTCTAAACTTAAGTCTATATTTAAATTACAATTTAGATTTGAGGAGGGAACAGCGTCCTTTTTAAGCATTTTTATGCCAATAAATTCCGAAGAAAAATGATTTTGACAAACAATATATTATCCTTCGCTCTTAAAATCGCATGCCTGCCTCCGCAAATTACTCAAAATTTAATTTTTTTCATTTGAAGGAGATGTAAAAATTTTCAGATCGGGGACATTTTTTTCGATTTTTTATAAATCTAGTTCGACTTAACGCCAGACTTCGTTTTACGTGTATCACACATTGCTAAATATTTAAAAAGTATACTACTGAAAAAAATCGCTCAATCATACAGCAAAACAGCCAAACCCCTCGAAAGGTGACGTCGAATGAAATTGAAAAATAAAATCGAACTAAAGCGACAATGGCGTCCTTCTCAAAATATATACATATGTATATGGGGTTGGGGTCACAATCTCAAAATCAAAAATCCAGAAAATACGAAAAATTATACGCGAGTCTTGCGTATTTCAAGTTTGGGATGGGAAACTCGCTTCGCTCGATAAAAGGATTTTAAACTTTTCTCCGCGGGGTTTAGCCGCTCACGAGACTTTGTCGCTCCGCTAAGGGTATGTCAACAACTGTCAGGCAGGCGCCTATAAGCCAGTCTGGGGGTTTTCGGGATTCTATCCGACTCCCATGTATATGTACGATGCGCCTCCTCAATAATTATATACACACAAACACACCACAGTGTAGCGATCCAGATAAACACCAGCGACACAGTCTCATTCGTATATGTCGTTTGCAGGATCGATTGAGACGTAAAACAAAATAAACGGTTGCAGCAAAACGAAATATAAAAAAAAATTAGTGTATATATCGAAGTTACAAGACACTGGAGGATGGTTGATATCCACGACTATATAACTTAAAATGGTTTCATACCGACTTGGTGAAACAACACTTAGGTTTGAGAATTTTATTGTCGTTGAAAAAGTGGTGATTTTTTATGTTCTGCATGCGATATCTATTTAACTTTATTATCTGTGGTATTACACACAGCGCCTTATGTTGCATAAACCCTTTTTTCTTGTCAAAGATCTGGGTGAGATTTGTTCGTATCTTTATGAAATAACATTTTCCATCGCCATGTTCTGTATAAAAGAAATCAGAACGAGGCAAGATTTAAAAACTAATTAAATTCTATTATGAATGGTCTTTCAATCGATTTCTTTTTTTATTAGAGATTTACTTTTGTTTCCAGCAAAATAGTAAATACTTAAAATAATTTCATATTTTAATACAAATAATAATTTGTAAAGCACGTACGAACCACCCTTTAACACGACTTTGTGAATTTTTTGTTTTGGTGTAGTCGACATTATTTACCAAATCAGCAATTTTTAGTGATGATATTAATTGGTCCGTGTTTATGAATTTCTTTGATTTCGACATTCCAATTACTGATTGACCTTATAATAAGTGTCTTTATTGAAATAATAAAATAAATAAACTGATTACTATTTTATTGTATTATAAATGTACACGTGTATTTACTATACATTCACAGGTTTCAAAACGGACGGACAATTATTGGGTATACAGAGCTGCGGTGTCGACAGAGAATAATTGGGCCATTCGACTGCAAAAATAGTAGCAAATAGCGCTTGCTGTATATCGATATTGATACGAGTATTTAGCGAATTCCACTAAGCTGTGTAGATACGCGAGAGAAATACGGAGCATTGAATGTAATTATAGTAACGGTTAGTAACAGAAGAAAACAAAACAGTAGATGTACCTTGACATAAGCCATAAAAAAAGCTAATAAAAAAAAAACTACGTAGTTGTACAGAGGGTGTTCAAAATATTAGGAACACTGCAAAAATTTCATTAAAAATATGAAAACAATGCCAGAACGAATTCGGGCCTTAAAAAAAGTTAAGGCAGGCGTGACAAAATATTAAAAGAAAAAAATAGTTTCCTCTATAAATAATGAATAAATATGATACATCTTAAAACTATAAAGTTGAATTTTTTATTTCATGCTCCAAAATCAAAATCCACAGCAATAAACAAAAACTATGTGAAAAAAATGCAGTGTTCCTAATATTTTGAACACCCTCTGAATATGATTTACTGCCTGAATATGATAATTATGATTTCGGCCTCGACCCATACACCTCGCTAGTTAGTGTGGTTTTTGACCATCTGCCTTAAGATGGTTGAGTATACTCGTACATTCCATTTGTACGTGTCACCTAAGGTGAGGTCTTCCTCTACTGCTTTGTCCATCCGGGCAGAAAGCGGAGACCCGTTAGATCGATATGCTTATGTCCGTTCATTCTACATGGCCTACCCATATCAGACCTTTATTTGACGAGTTCGTAGAGTAGACTGATACATTTCCTTCTCCAAAGTTCTCTACGTAAATGAGACCAAACGAAGTGATTCAAAAAGCAGTCAAAACTATCAAGACTATCTTTATCTGGCGTGTGCGACTGCATCGAAAATTACGCGACTGGTGTTGGCTTGCGAATTTTTTACGATTTTCTTAGGTATTGTATGATGTTAAATGTATTATCACAGAAAATAAAGTTACATAGATATCGCATGCAGAGTAAAAAAAAATATGTCACATTTTCAGGCGAAGGGGATTTACTACTACGTTCCAGTTTGATCGAACTCGTTCGAATCGTGTATAAGACATGATGTTCTTTCAAATTTGGTTGGAACAACAAATTGCTTGTTGTTTTTGCTTTTTCCTCTTCGTGTTTTGTTTTTCATTATTTCGGTTTTTGTTTTCATGTACCTAGTGTGTTTGTTTTTGTATTTCAGATTCTGATTGTGATTAAATGGAGGGTGCTGGTTTATAGTGAGGTCCCAGTGCCTCTCACTCTTGGGATGTTGATTTATAGTGAGGTCCCGGTGCCTCTCACTCCTGGGGTGCTGGTTTATAGTGAAGTCCCCGTGCATCTCACTCTGGAGGAGGTCGTTCAATTTTGTGATTGTTTTGCATTTGTTTTCCTGACATAACTTGAATTTTTTGATTTTTACTGGTAATTCTTTTTTTGGATTTTCCAAGCACAATATTTTCGCAAGAGAATAAGAAGTGCAAAGTAAAGAATTTCTTTGCGATCCTCAAAGCATTGATTTTGCTTATCAAACCAGTTCGAGTCTCTAAAGATTTGTTATTCTCATGCGTTCCAAGGCCATTCTCTCCCTTATATTTCTAATATGCGGACAAGCTCTAAAAATTGTATGGTATACTTTGAAATGGAGCTTACAAATATTGAAAAATTCATCAGTTGGTGCTAAGAGACTTGAAAAATCACTATTTTATGAAAAATTCTTAGCGAAAATGAAAAATTCTGCCGGACATATTATTTGTATATGCCGGACATATTATATCTTCACTGAGTAATAAAACCCCGTTATTGTCTGTACCATTCCTTTTACACAAAAGTTCTTTGGAAAATTAGTAGACTCTTGCATTGGTCTTAAGTAAGACAAGAATTGTTTAAGTTCAGTATTGTAAAAGCTGGACTTCCGACCTGAACTCCACGCTTTAAAATATTTTTATCGTAATGAGACCCACTATCCATACAGTCGAAGGCATTATTCATTTTTAATGTAAACGCTTGTGTTGCTAGAGCGACTATTGAACTATTTTTTAGGCAATTAAGTTGATGGCAGTTTGTATCGATGCTGCCGTTGTCCTACTAAAGGTTTCTGTTGCCAAGTGAACAGTATTTTTTTCAAATGCATTTGAGGCTATGTGTGAACTTGTAAATTTCAAGCGTGTTTTAGCCACATTATCTCTTTCTAAATTGAATATTTCTCTGAAAACATCAAAGGAAACATTACCATCTGGATGTAGCATATCAGATTTGAGTAAAACATTACGCGTGGATTTTAATAAATGAGGAAAATCATAAAAACAAAATATTTGTTCATTATTGAAAATTGTAAAAGGCTTCTGTAGCACCTAATAATTGGAAAGCTTTCCTGTTGTTAGGTCCTTGGTCGTTAACTATAGCGCACACTTTCAGACCAAGTTCTTGGCAAATTGTCAAATTATTTTTTAAAATAGACTTTAGGTTAACCCCTTTGACAGAGTTTGCTGAAACAAAATAATTTAAAATACTTTTCCAGCTATCAAAGAGGCCGTTTACCATGAAAAAAACAAATTTCGTTGCCGTACAATCTTTTTCGATCTACTCCTTGATCTTTAAATCCATCAATTAAGTCATTTTTCATATTGTACGTGAGATTTGGACGAATTCTAATTTCATCAAATATCAGTGCCATATTCCGTTCCCGTTGGCTTAATGATGCAAACTTTGCTTTCAGTCTATCTCGAAGAAATTTATGAGCGTTTTGAGATCTGTAAAAAATGTTTTGGAAATTCTCTTTCGGCAACATTATATTTTTTGAACTTGGACAGCACCATCAATATACCACAAAAAATGTTTGAATGCTCTGAAATATCAAGTACTTGAATTTGTGATGATAAACTAGTTGATATTTTGCTAGTTCGTAGAGCGTTATGCGTTTTAGTTCTAGAGCAAAGTTTTCTTCTTAAGCTTTGAATTCATTTTCTCCTCTTGTGAACTACTAGATGTCCTTCTCTGTTTTGTTAGCAAAAATGAAAGATTTTCTAAACTTAAGTCTATATTTAAATTACAATTTAGATTTGAGGAGGGAACAGCGTCCTTTTTAAGCATTTTTATGCCAATAAATTCCGAAGAAAAATGATTTTGACAAACAATATATTATCCTTCGCTCTTAAAATCGCATGCCTGCCTCCGCAAATTACACAAAATTTAATTTTTTTCATTTGAAGGAGATGTAAAAATTTTCAGATCGGGGACATTTTTTTCGATTTTTTATAAATCTAGTTCGATTTAACGCCAGACTTCGTTTTACGTGTATCACACATTGCTAAATATTTAAAAAGTATACTACTGAAAAAAATCGCTCAATCATACAGCAAAACAGCCAAACCCCTCGAAAGGTGACGTCGAATGAAATTGAAAAATAAAATCGAACTAAAGCGACAATGGCGTCCTTCTCAAAATATATACATATGTATATTGGGTTGGGGTCACAATCTCAAAATCAAAAATCCAGAAAACCAAAAATCCAGAAAATACGAAAAATTATACGCGAGTCTTGCGTATTTCAAGTTTGGGATGGGAAACTCGCTTCGTTCGATAAAAGCATTTTAAACTTTTCTCCGCGGGGTTTAGCCGCTCACGAGACTTTGTCGCTCCGCTAAGGGTATGTCAACAACTGTCAGGCAGGCGCCTATAAGCCAGTCTGGGGGTTTTCGGGATTCTATCCGACTCCCATGTATATGTACGATGCGCCTCCTCAATAAATATTTACACACAAACACACCACAGTGTAGCGATCCAGATAAACACCAGCGACACAGTCTCATTCGTATATGTCGTTTGCAGGATCGATTGAGACGTAAAACAAAATAAACGGTTTGCAGCAAAACGAAATATAAAAAAAAAATTAGTGTATATATCGAAGTTACAAGACACTGGAGGATGGTTGATATCCACGACTATATAACTTAAAATGGTTTCATACCGACTTGATGAAACAACACTTAGGTTTGAGAATTTTATTGTCGTTGAAAAAGTGGTGATTTTTTATGTTCTGCATGCGATATCTATTTAACTTTATTATCTGTGGTATTACACACAGCGCCTTATGTTGCATAAACCCTTTTTTCTTGTCAAAGATCTGGGTGAGATTTTTTCGTATCTTTATGAAATAGCATTTTCCATCGCCATGTTCTGTATAAAAGAAATCAGAACGAGGCAAGATTTAAAAACTAATTAAATTCTATTACGAATGGTCTTTCAATCGATTTCTTTTTTTATTAGAGATTTACTTTTGTTTCCAGCAAAATAGTAAATACTTAAAATAATTTCATATTTTAATACAAATAATACTTTGTAAAGCACGTACGAACCACCCTTTAACACGACTTTGTGAATTTTTTGTTTTGGTGTAGTCGACATTATTTACCAAATCAGCAATTTTTAGTGATGATATTAATTGGTCCGTGTTTATGAATTTCTTTGATTTCGACATTCCAATTACTGATTGACCTTATAATAAGTGTCTTTATTGAAATAATAAAATAAATAAACTGATTACTATTTTATTGTATTATAAATGTACACGTGTATTTACTATACATTCACAGGTTTCAAAACGGACGGACAATTATTGGGTATACAGAGCTGCGGTGTCGACAGAGAATAATTGGGCCACTCGACTGCAAAAATAGTAGCAAATAGTGCTTGCTGTATATCGATATTGATACGAGTATTTAGCGAATTCCACTAAGCTGTGTAGATACGCGAGAGAAATACGGAGCATTGAATGTAATTATAGTAACAGTTAGTAACAGAAGAAAACAAAACAGTAGATGTACCTTGACATAAGCCATAAAAAAAGCTAATAAAAAAAAACTACGTAGTTGTACAGAGGGTGTTCAAAATATTAGGAACACTGCAAAAATTTCATTAAAAATATGAAAACAATGCCAGAACGAATTCGGGCCTTAAAAAAAGTTAAGGGAGACGTGACAAAATATTAAAAGAAAAAAATTGTTTCCTCTATAAATAATAAATAAATATGATAATCTTAAAACTATAAAGTTGAATTTTTTATTTCATGCTCCAAAATCAAAATCCACAGCAATAAACAAAAACTATGTGAAAAAATGCAGTGTTCCTAATATTTTGAACACCCTCTGAATATGACTTACTTATACTACCTTTGGCCGATGATCTCGGCCTCAACCCATACACCTCGCTAGTTAGTGTGGTTTTTGACCATCTGCCTTAAGATGGTTGAGTATACTCGTACATTCCATTTGTACGTGTCACCTAAGGTGAGGTCTTCCTCTACTGCTTTGTCCATCCGGGCAGAAAGCGGAGACCCGTTAGATCGATATGCTTATGTCCGTTCATTCTACATGGCCTACCCATATCAGACCTTTATTTGACGAGTTCGTAGAGTAGACTGATACATTTCCTTCTCCAAAGTTCTCTACGTAAATGAGACCAAACGAAGTGATTCAAAAAGCAGTCAAAACTATCAAGACTATCTTTATCTGGCGTGTGCGACTGCATCGAAAATTACGCGACTGGTGTTGGCTTGCGAATTTTTTACGATTTTCTTAGGTATTGTATGATGTTAAATGTATTATCACAGAAAATAAAGTTACATAGATATCGCATGCAGAGTAAAAAAAATATGTCACATTTTCAGGCGAAGGGGATTTACTACTACGTCCCAGTTTGATCGAACTCGTTCGAATCGTGTATAAGACATGATGTTCTTTCAAATTTGGTTGGAACAACAAATTGCTTGTTGTTTTTGCTTTTTCCTCTTCGTGTTTTGTTTTTCATTATTTCGGTTTTTGTTTTCATGTACCTAGTGTGTTTGTTTTTGTATTTCAGATTCTGATTGTGATTAAATGGAGGGTGCTGGTTTATAGTGAGGTCCCAGTGCCTCTCACTCTTGGGATGTTGATTTATAGTGAGGTCCCGGTGCCTCTCACTCCTGGGGTGCTGGTTTATAGTGAAGTCCCCGTGCATCTCACTCTGGAGGAGGTCGTTCAATTTTGTGATTGTTTTGCATTTGTTTTCCTGACAGAACTTGAATTTTTTGATTTTTACTGTTAATTCTTTTTTTGGATTTTCCAAGCACAATATTTTCGCAAGAGAATAAGAAGTGCAAAGTAAAGAATTTCTTTGCGATGCTCAAAGCATTGGTTTTGCTTATCAAACCAGTTCGAGTCTCTAAAGGTTTGTTATTCTCATGCATTCCAAGGCCATTCTCTCCCTTATATTTCTAATATGCGGACAAGCTTTAAAAATTATATGGTATACTTTGAAATGGAGCTTACAAATATTGAAAAATTCATCAGTTGGTGCTAAATCACTATTTTATGAAAAATTCTTAGCGAAAATGAAAAATTCTGCCGGACATATTATTTGTATATGCCGGACATATTATATCTTCACTGAGTAATAAAACCCCGTTATTGTCTGTACCATTCCTTTTACACAAAAGTTCTTTGGAAAATTAGTAGACTCTTGCATTGGTCTTAAGTAAGACAAGAATTGTTTAAGTTCAGTATTGTAAAAGCTGGACTTCCGACCTGAACTCCACGCTTTAAAATATTTTTATCGTAATGAGACCCACTATCCATACAGTCGAAGGCATTATTCATTTTTAATGTAAACGCTTGTGTTGCTAGAGCGACTATTGAACTATTTTTTAGGCAATTAAGTTGATGGCAGTTTGTATCGATGCTGCCGTTGTCCTACTAAAGGTTTCTGTTGCCAAGCGAACAGTATTTTTTTCAAATGCATTTGAGGCTATGTGTGAACTTGTAAATTTCAAGCGTGTTTTAGCCACATTATCTCTTTCTAAATTGAATATTTCTCTGAAAACATCAAAGGAAACATTACCATCTGGATGTAGCATATCAGATTTGAGTAAAACATTACGCGTGGATTTTAATAAATGAGGAAAATCATAAAAACAAAATATTTGTTCATTATTGAAAATTGTAAAAGGCTTTTCTTCTGTAGCACCTAATAATTGGAAAGCTTTCCTGTTGTTAGGTCCTTGGTCGTTAACTATAGCGCACACTTTCAGACCAAGTTCTTGGCAAATTGTCAAATTATTTTCTAAAATAGACTTTAGGTTAACCCCTTTGACAGAGTTTGCTGAAACAAAATAATTTAAAATACTTTTCCAGCTATCAAAGAGGCCGTTTACCATGAAAAAAACAAATTTCGTTGCCGTACAATCTTTTTCGATCTACTCCTTGATCTTTAAATCCATCAATTAAGTCATTTTTCATATTGTACGTGAGATTTGGACGAATTCTAATTTCATCAAATATCAGTGCCATATTCCGTTCCCGTTGGCTTAATGATGCAAACTTTGCTTTCAGTCTATCTCGAAGAAATTTATAAGCGTTTTGAGATCTGTAAAAAATGTTTTGGAAATTCTCTTTCGGCAACATTATATTTTTTGAACTTGGACACAGCACCATCAATATACCACAAAAAATGTTTGAATGCTCTGAAATATCAAGTACTTGAATTTGTGATGATAAACTAGTTGATATTTTGCTAGTTCGTAGAGCGTTATGCGTTTTAGTTCTAGAGCAAAGTTTTCTTCTTAAGCTTTGAATTCATTTTCTCCTCTTGTGAACTACTAGATGTCCTTCTCTGTTTTGTTAGCAAAAATGAAAGATTTTCTAAACTTAAGTCTATATTTAAATTACAATTTAGATTTGAGGAGGGAACAGCGTCCTTTTTAAGCATTTTTATGCCAATAAATTCCGAAGAAAAATGATTTTGACAAACAATATATTATCCTTCGCTCTTAAAATCGCATGCCTGCCTCCGCAAATTACACAAAATTTAATTTTTTTCATTTGAAGGAGATGTAAAAATTTTCAGATCGGGGACATTTTTTTCGATTTTTTATAAATCTAGTTCGATTTAACGCCAGACTTCGTTTTACGTGTATCACACATTGCTAAATATTTAAAAAGTATACTACTGAAAAAAATCGCTCAATCATACAGCAAAACAGCCAAACCCCTCGAAAGGTGACGTCGAATGAAATTGAAAAATAAAATCGAACTAAAGCGACAATGGCGTCCTTCTCAAAATATATACATATGTATATGGGGTTGGGGTCACAATCTCAAAATCAAAAATCCAGAAAACCAAAAATCCAGAAAATACGAAAAATTATACGCGAGTCTTGCGTATTTCAAGTTTGGGATGGGAAACTCGCTTCGCTCGATAAAAGGATTTTAAACTTTTCTCCGCGGGGTTTAGCCGCTCACGAGACTTTGTCGCTCCGCTAAGGGTATGTCAACAACTGTCAGGCAGGCGCCTATAAGCCAGTCTGGGGGTTTTCGGGATTCTATCCGACTCCCATGTATATGTACGATGCGCCTCCTCAATAAATATATACACACAAACACACCACAGTGTAGCGATCCAGATAAACACCAGCGACACAGTCTCATTCGTATATGTCGTTTGCAGGATCGATTGAGACGTAAAACAAAATAAACGGTTGCAGCAAAACGAAATATAAAAAAAAAATTAGTGTATATATCGAAGTTACAAGACACTGGAGGATGGTTGATATCCACGACTATATAACTTAAAATGGTTTCATACCGACTTGATGAAACAACACTTAGGTTTGAGAATTTTATTGTCGTTGAAAAAGTGGTGATTTTTTATGTTCTGCATGCGATATCTATTTAACTTTATTATCTGTGGTATTACACACAGCGCCTTATGTTGCATAAACCCTTTTTTCTTGTCAAAGATCTGGGTGAGATTTTTTCGTATCTTTATGAAATAGCATTTTCCATCGCCATGTTCTGTATAAAAGAAATCAGAACGAGGCAAGATTTAAAAACTAATTAAATTCTATTATGAATGGTCTTTCAATCGATTTCTTTTTTTATTAGAGATTTACTTTTGTTTCCAGCAAAATAGTAAATACTTAAAATAATTTCATATTTTAATACAAATGATGATTTGTAAAGCACGTACGAACCACCCTTTAACACGACTTTGTGAATTTTTTGTTTTGGTGTAGTCGACATTATTTACCAAATCAGCAATTTTTAGTGATGATATTAATTGGTCCGTGTTTATGAATTTCTTTGATTTCGACATTCCAATTACTGATTGACCTTATAATAAGTGTCTTTATTGAAATAATAAAATAAATAAACTGATTACTATTTTATTGTATTATAAATGTACACGTGTATTTACTATACATTCACAGGTTTCAAAACGGACGGACAATTATTGGGTATACAGAGCTGCGGTGTCGACAGAGAATAATTGGGCCACTCGACTGCAAAAATAGTAGCAAATAGTGCTTGCTGTATATCGATATTGATACGAGTATTTAGCGAATTCCACTAAGCTGTGTAGATACGCGAGAGAAATACGGAGCATTGAATGTAATTATAGTAACAGTTAGTAACAGAAGAAAACAAAACAGTAGATGTACCTTGACATAAGCCATAAAAAAAGCTAATAAAAAAAAACTACGTAGTTGTACAGAGGGTGTTCAAAATATTAGGAACACTGCAAAAATTTCATTAAAAATATGAAAACAATGCCAGAACGAATTCGGGCCTTAAAAAAAGTTAAGGGAGACGTGACAAAATATTAAAAGAAAAAAAATTGTTTCCTCTATAAATAATGAATAAATATGATAAATCTTAAAACTATAAAGTTGAATTTTTTATTTCATGCTCCAAAATCAAAATCCACAGCAATAAACAAAAACTATGTGAAAAAATGCAGTGTTCCTAATATTTTGAACACCCTCTGAATATGACTTACTTATACTACCTTTGGGCGATGATCTCGGCCTCAACCCATACACCTCGCTAGTTAGTGTGGTTTTTGACCATCTGCCTTAAGATGGTTGAGTATACTCGTACATTCCATTTGTACGTGTCACCTAAGGTGAGGTCTTCCTCTACTGCTTTGTCCATCCGGGCAGAAAGCGGAGACCCGTTAGATCGATATGCTTATGTCCGTTCATTCTACATGGCCTACCCATATCAGACCTTTATTTGACGAGTTCGTAGAGTAGACTGATACATTTCCTTCTCCAAAGTTCTCTACGTAAATGAGACCAAACGAAGTGATTCAAAAAGCAGTCAAAACTATCAAGACTATCTTTATCTGGCGTGTGCGACTGCATCGAAAATTACGCGACTGGTGTTGGCTTGCGAATTTTTTACGATTTTCTTAGGTATTGTATGATGTTAAATGTATTATCACAGAAAATAAAGTTACATAGATATCGCATGCAGAGTAAAAAAAATATGTCACTTTTTCAGGCGAAGGGGATTTACTACTACGTCCCAGTTTGATCGAACTCGTTCGAATCGTGTATAAGACATGATGTTCTTTCAAATTTGGTTGGAACAACAAATTGCTTGTTGTTTTTGCTTTTTCCTCTTCGTGTTTTGTTTTTCATTATTTCGGTTTTTGTTTTCATGTACCTAGTGTGTTTGTTTTTGTATTTCAGATTCTGATTGTGATTAAATGGAGGGTGCTGGTTTATAGTGAGGTCCCAGTGCCTCTCACTCTTGGGATGTTGATTTATAGTGAGGTCCCGGTGCCTCTCACTCCTGGGGTGCTGGTTTATAGTGAAGTCCCCGTGCATCTCACTCTGGAGGAGGTCGTTCAATTTTGTGATTGTTTTGCATTTGTTTTCCTGACAGAACTTGAATTTTTTGATTTTTACTGTTAATTCTTTTTTTGGATTTTCCAGGCACAATATTTTCGCAAGAGAATAAGAAGTGCAAAGTAAAGAATTTCTTTGCGATGCTCAAAGCATTGGTTTTGCTTATCAAACCAGTTCGAGTCTCTAAAGGTTTGTTATTCTCATGCATTCCAAGCCCATTCTCTCCCTTATATTTCTAATATGCGGACAAGCTCTAAAAATTATATGGTATACTTTGAAATGGAGCTTACAAATATTGAAAAATTCATCAGTTGGTGCTAAGAGACTTCCAAAATCACTATTTTATGAAAAATTCTTAGCGAAAATGAAAAATTCTGCCGGACATATTATTTGTATATGCCGGACATATTATATCTTCACTGAGTAATAAAACCCCGTTATTGTCTGTACCATTCCTTTTACACAAAAGTTCTTTGGAAAATTAGTAGACTCTTGCATTGGTCTTAAGTAAGACAAGAATTGTTTAAGTTCAGTATTGTAAAAGCTGGACTTCCGACCTGAACTCCACGCTTTAAAATATTTTTATCGTAATGAGACCCACTATCCATACAGTCGAAGGCATTATTCATTTTTAATGTAAACGCTTGTGTTGCTAGAGCGACTATTGAACTATTTTTTAGGCAATTAAGTTGATGGCAGTTTGTATCGATGCTGCCGTTGTCCTACTAAAGGTTTCTGTTGCCAAGCGAACAGTATTTTTTTCAAATGCATTTGAGGCTATGTGTGAACTTGTAAATTTCAAGCGTGTTTTAGCCACATTATCTCTTTCTAAATTGAATATTTCTCTGAAAACATCAAAGGAAACATTACCATCTGGATGTAGCATATCAGATTTGAGTAAAACATTACGCGTGGATTTTAATAAATGAGGAAAATCATAAAAACAAAATATTTGTTCATTATTGAAAATTGTAAAAGGCTTTTCTTCTGTAGCACCTAATAATTGGAAAGCTTTCCTGTTGTTAGGTCCTTGGTCGTTAACTATAGCGCACACTTTCAGACCAAGTTCTTGGCAAATTGTCAAATTATTTTCTAAAATAGACTTTAGGTTAACCCCTTTGACAGAGTTTGCTGAAACAAAATAATTTAAAATACTTTTCCAGCTATCAAAGAGGCCGTTTACCATGAAAAAAACAAATTTCGTTGCCGTACAATCTTTTTCGATCTACTCCTTGATCTTTAAATCCATCAATTAAGTCATTTTTCATATTGTACGTGAGATTTGGACGAATTCTAATTTCATCAAATATCAGTGCCATATTCCGTTCCCGTTGGCTTAATGATGCAAACTTTGCTTTCAGTCTATCTCGAAGAAATTTATAAGCGTTTTGAGATCTGTAAAAAATGTTTTGGAAATTTTCTTTCGGCAACATTATATTTTTTGAACTTGGACACAGCACCATCAATATACCACAAAAAATGTTTGAATGCTCTGAAATATCAAGTACTTGAATTTGTGATGATAAACTAGTTGATATTTTGCTAGTTCGTAGAGCGTTATGCGTTTTAGTTCTAGAGCAAAGTTTTCTTCTTAAGCTTTGAATTCATTTTCTCCTCTTGTGAACTACTAGATGTCCTTCTCTGTTTTGTTAGCAAAAATGAAAGATTTTCTAAACTTAAGTCTATATTTAAATTACAATTTAGATTTGAGGAGGGAACAGCGTCCTTTTTAAGCATTTTTATGCCAATAAATTCCGAAGAAAAATGATTTTGACAAACAATATATTATCCTTCGCTCTTAAAATCGCATGCCTGCCTCCGCAAATTACACAAAATTTAATTTTTTTCATTTGAAGGAGATGTAAAAATTTTCAGATCGGGGACATTTTTTTCGATTTTTTATAAATCTAGTTCGATTTAACGCCAGACTTCGTTTTACGTGTATCACACATTGCTAAATATTTAAAAAGTATACTACTGAAAAAAATCGCTCAATCATAGAGCAAAACAGCCAAACCCCTCGAAAGGTGACGTCGAATGAAATTGAAAAATAAAATCGAACTAAAGCGACAATGGCGTCCTTCTCAAAATATATACATATGTATATGGGGTTGGGGTCACAATCTCAAAATCAAAAATCCAGAAAACCAAAAATCCAGAAAATACGAAAAATTATACGCGAGTCTGGCGTATTTCAAGTTTGGGATGGGAAACTCGCTTCGCTCGATAAAAGGATTTTAAACTTTTCTCCGCGGGGTTTAGCCGCTCACGAGACTTTGTCGCTCCGCTAAGGGTATGTCAACAACTGTCAGGCAGGCGCCTATAAGCCAGTCTGGGGGTTTTCGGGATTCTATCCGACTCCCATGTATATGTACGATGCGCCTCCTCAATAAATATATACACACAAACACACCACAGTGTAGCGATCCAGATAAACACCAGCGACACAGTCTCATTCGTATATGTCGTTTGCAGGATCGATTGAGACGTAAAACAAAATAAACGGTTGCAGCAAAACGAAATATAAAAAAAAATTAGTGTATATATCGAAGTTACAAGACACTGGAGGATGGTTGATATCCACGACTATATAACTTAAAATGGTTTCATACCAACTTGATGAAACAACACTTAGGTTTGAGAATTGTATTGTCGTTGAAAAAGTGGTGATTTTTTATGTTCTGCATGCGATATCTATTTAACTTTATTATCTGTGGTATTACACACAGCGCCTTATGTTGCATAAACCCTTTTTTCTTGTCAAAGATCTGGGTGAGATTTTTTCGTATCTTTATGAAATAGCATTTTCCATCGCCATGTTCTGTATAAAAGAAATCAGAACGAGGCAAGATTTAAAAACTAATTAAATTCTATTATGAATGGTCTTTCAATCGATTTCTTTTTTTATTAGAGATTTACTTTTGTTTCCAGCAAAATAGTAAATACTTAAAATAATTTCATATTTTAATACAAATGATGATTTGTAGAGCACGTACGAACCACCCTTTAACACGACTTTGTGAATTTTTTGTTTTGGTGTAGTCGACATTATTTACCAAATCAGCAATTTTTAGTGATGATATTAATTGGTCCGTGTTTATGAATTTCTTTGATTTCGACATTCCAATTACTGATTGACCTTATAATAAGTGTCTTTATTGAAATAATAAAATAAATAAACTGATTACTATTTTATTGTATTATAAATGTACACGTGTATTTACTATACATTCACAGGTTTCAAAACGGACGGACAATTATTGGGTATACAGAGCTGCGGTGTCGACAGAGAATAATTGGGCCACTCGACTGCAAAAATAGTAGCAAATAGTGCTTGCTGTATATCGATATTGATACGAGTATTTAGCGAATTCCACTAAGCTGTGTAGATACGCGAGAGAAATACGGAGCATTGAATGTAATTATAGTAACAGTTAGTAACAGAAGAAAACAAAACAGTAGATGTACCTTGACATAAGCCATAAAAAAAGCTAATAAAAAAAAAACTACGTAGTTGTACAGAGGGTGTTCAAAATATTAGGAACACTGCAAAAATTTCATTAAAAATATGAAAACAATGCCAGAACGAATTCGGGCCTTAAAAAAAGTTAAGGGAGACGTGACAAAATATTAAAAGAAAAAAATTGTTTCCTCTATAAATAATGAATAAATATGATAAATCTTAAAACTATAAAGTTGAATTTTTTATTTCATGCTCCAAAATCAAAATCCACAGCAATAAACAAAAACTATGTGAAAAAATGCAGTGTTCCTAATATTTTGAACACCCTCTGAATATGACTTACTTATACTACCTTTGGGCGATGATCTCGGCCTCAACCCATACACCTCGCTAGTTAGTGTGGTTTTTGACCATCTGCCTTAAGATGGTTGAGTATACTCGTACATTCCATTTGTACGTGTCACCTAAGGTGAGGTCTTCCTCTACTGCTTTGTCCATCCGGGCAGAAAGCGGAGACCCGTTAGATCGATATGCTTATGTCCGTTCATTCTACATGGCCTACCCATATCAGACCTTTATTTGACGAGTTCGTAGAGTAGACTGATACATTTCCTTCTCCAAAGTTCTCTACGTAAATGAGACCAAACGAAGTGATTCAAAAAGCAGTCAAAACTATCAAGACTATCTTTATCTGGCGTGTGCGACTGCATCGAAAATTACGCGACTGGTGTTGGCTTGCGAATTTTTTACGATTTTCTTAGGTATTGTATGATGTTAAATGTATTATCACAGAAAATAAAGTTACATAGATATCGCATGCAGAGTAAAAAAAATATGTCACTTTTTCAGGCGAAGGGGATTTACTACTACGTCCCAGTTTGATCGAACTCGTTCGAATCGTGTATAAGACATGATGTTCTTTCAAATTTGGTTGGAACAACAAATTGCTTGTTGTTTTTGCTTTTTCCTCTTCGTGTTTTGTTTTTCATTATTTCGGTTTTTGTTTTCATGTACCTAGTGTGTTTGTTTTTGTATTTCAAATTCTGATTGTGATTAAATGGAGGGTGCTGGTTTATAGTGAGGTCCCAGTGCCTCTCACTCTTGGGATGTTGATTTATAGTGAGGTCCCGGTGCCTCTCACTCCTGGGGTGCTGGTTTATAGTGAAGTCCCCGTGCATCTCACTCTGGAGGAGGTCGTTCAATTTTGTGATTGTTTTGCATTTGTTTTCCTGACATAACTTGAATTTTTTGATTTTTACTGGTATTTCTTTTTTTGGATTTTCCAAGCACAATATTTTCGCAAGAGAATAAGAAATGCAAAGTAAAGAATTTCTTTGCGATCCTCAAAGCATTGGTTTTGCTTATCAAACCAGTTCGAGTCTCTAAAGATTTGTTATTCTCATGCATTCCAAGGCCATTCTCTCCCTTATATTTCTAATATGCGGACAAGCTCTAAAAATTGTATGGTATACTTTGAAATGGAGCTTACAAATATTGAAAAATTCATCAGTTGGTGCTAAGAGACTTCCAAAATCACTATTTTATGAAAAATTCTTAGCGAAAATGAAAAATTCTGCCGGACATATTATTTGTATATGCCGGACATATTATATCTTCACTGAGTAATAAAACCCCGTTATTGTCTGTACCATTCCTTTTACACAAAAGTTCTTTGGAAAATTAGTAGACTCTTGCATTGGTCTTAAGTAAGACAAGAATTGTTTAAGTTCAGTATTGTAAAAGCTGGACTTCCGACCTGAACTCCACGCTTTAAAATATTTTTATCGTAATGAGACCCACTATCCATACAGTCGAAGGCATTATTCATTTTTAATGTAAACGCTTGTGTTGCTAGAGCGACTATTGAACTATTTTTTAGGCAATTAAGTTGATGGCAGTTTGTATCGATGCTGCCGTTGTCCTACTAAAGGTTTCTGTTGCCAAGCGAACAGTATTTTTTTCAAATGCATTTGAGGCTATGTGTGAACTTGTAAATTTCAAGCGTGTTTTAGCCACATTATCTCTTTCTAAATTGAATATTTCTCTGAAAACATCAAAGGAAACATTACCATCTGGATGTAGCATATCAGATTTGAGTAAAACATTACGCGTGGATTTTAATAAATGAGGAAAATCATAAAAACAAAATATTTGTTCATTATTGAAAATTGTAAAAGGCTTTTCTTCTGTAGCACCTAATAATTGGAAAGCTTTCCTGTTATTAGGTCCTTGGTCGTTAACTATAGCGCACTTCAGACCAAGTTCTTGGCAAATTGTCAAATTATTTTCTAAAATAGACTTTAGGTTAACCCCTTTGACAGAGTGTGCTGAAACAAAATAATTTGAAATACTTTTCCAGCTATCAAAGAGGCCGTTTACCATGAAAAAAACAAATTTCGTTGCCGTACAATCTTTTTCGATCTACTCCTTGATCTTTAAATCCATCAATTAAGTCATTTTTCATATTGTACGTGAGATTTGGACGAATTCTAATTTCATCAAATATCAGTACCATATTCCGTTCCCGTTGGCTTAATGATGCAAACTTTGCTTTCAGTCTATCTCGAAGAAATTTATAAGCGTTTTGAGATCTGTAAAAAATGTTTTGGAAATTCAACATTATATTTTTTGAACTTGGACACAGCACCATCAATATACCACAAAAAATGTTTGAATGCTCTGAAATATCAAGTACTTGAATTTGTGATGATAAACTAGTTGATATTTTGCTAGTTCGTAGAGCGTTATGCGTTTTAGTTCTAGAGCAAAGTTTTCTTCTTAAGCTTTGAATTCATTTTCTCCTCTTGTGAACTACTAGATGTCCTTCTCTGTTTTGTTAGCAAAAATGAAAGATTTTCTAAACTTAAGTCTATATTTAAATTACAATTTAGATTTGAGGAGGGAACAGCGTCCTTTTTAAGCATTTTTATGCCAATAAATTCCGAAGAAAAATGATTTTGACAAACAATATATTATCCTTCGCTCTTAAAATCGCATGCCTGCCTCCGCAAATTACACAAAATTTAATTTTTTTCATTTGAAGGAGATGTAAAAATTTTCAGATCGGGGACATTTTTTTCGATTTTTTATAAATCTAGTTCGATTTAACGCCAGACTTCGTTTTACGTGTATCACACATTGCTAAATATTTAAAAAGTATACTACTGAAAAAAATCGCTCAATCATACAGCAAAACAGCCAAACCCCTCGAAAGGTGACGTCGAATGAAATTGAAAAATAAAATCGAACTAAAGCGACAATGGCGTCCTTCTCAAAATATATACATATGTATATGGGGTTGGGGTCACAATCTCAAAATCAAAAATCCAGAAAACCAAAAATCCAGAAAATACGAAAAATTATACGCGAGTCTTGCGTATTTCAAGTTTGGGATGGGAAACTCGCTTCGCTCGATAAAAGGATTTTAAACTTTTCTCCGCGGGGTTTAGCCGCTCACGAGACTTTGTCGCTCCGCTAAGGGTATGTCAACAACTGTCAGGCAGGCGCCTATAAGCCAGTCTGGGGGTTTTCGGGATTCTATCCGACTCCCATGTATATGTACGATGCGCCTCCTCAATAAATATATACACACAAACACACCACAGTGTAGCGATCCAGATAAACACCAGCGACACAGTCTCATTCGTATATGTCGTTTGCAGGATCGATTGAGACGTAAAACAAAATAAACGGTTGCAGCAAAACGAAATATAAAAAAAAATTAGTGTATATATCGAAGTTACAAGACACTGGAGGATGGTTGATATCCACGACTATATAACTTAAAATGGTTTCATACCGACTTGGTGAAACAACACTTAGGTTTGAGAATTTTATTGTCGTTGAAAAAGTGGTGATTTTTTATGTTCTGCATGCGATATCTATTTAACTTTATTATCTGTGGTATTACACACAGCGCCTTATGTTGCATAAACCCTTTTTTCTTGTCAAAGATCTGGGTGAGATTTGTTCGTATCTTTATGAAATAGCATTTTCCATCGCCATGTTCTGTATAAAAGAAATCAGAACGAGGCAAGATTTAAAAACTAATTAAATTCTATTATGAATGGTCTTTCAATCGATTTCTTTTTTTATTAGAGATTTACTTTTGTTTCCAGCAAAATAGTAAATACTTAAAATAATTTCATATTTTAATACAAATAATAATTTGTAAAGCACGTACGAACCACCCTTTAACACGACTTTGTGAATTTTTTGTTTTGGTGTAGTCGACATTATTTACCAAATCAGCAATTTTTAGTGATGATATTAATTGGTCCGTGTTTATGAATTTCTTTGATTTCGACATTCCAATTACTGATTGACCTTATAATAAGTGTCTTTATTGAAATAATAAAATAAATAAACTGATTACTATTTTATTGTATTATAAATGTACACGTGTATTTACTATACATTCACAGGTTTCAAAACGGACGGACAATTATTGGGTATACAGAGCTGCGGTGTCGACAGAGAATAATTGGGCCACTCGACTGCAAAAATAGTAGCAAATAGCGCTTGCTGTATATCGATATTGATACGAGTATTTAGCGAATTCCACTAAGCTGTGTAGATACGCGAGAGAAATACGGAGCATTGAATGTAATTATAGTAACGGTTAGTAACAGAAGAAAACAAAACAGTAGATGTACCTTGACATAAGCCATAAAAAAAAGCTAATAAAAAAAAACTACGTAGTTGTACAGAGGGTGTTCAAAATATTAGGAACACTGCAAAAATTTCATTAAAAATATGAAAACAATGCCAGAACGAATTCGGGCCTTAAAAAAAGTTAAGGCAGGCGTGACAAAATATTAAAAGAAAAAAATAGTTTCCCCTATAAATAATGAATAAATATGATACATCTTAAAACTATAAAGTTGAATTTTTTATTTCATGCTCCAAAATCAAAATCCACAGCAATAAACAAAAACTATGTGAAAAAAATGCAGTGTTCCTAATATTTTGAACACCCTCTGAATATGATTTACTGCCTGAATATGATAATTATGATTTCGGCCTCGACCCATACACCTCGCTAGTTAGTGTGGTTTTTGACCATCTGCCTTAAGATGGTTGAGTATACTCGTACATTCCATTTGTACGTGTCAGCTAAGGTGAGGTCTTCCTCTACTGCTTTGTCCATCCGGGCAGAAAGCGGAGACCCGTTAGATCGATATGCTTATGTCCGTTCATTCTACATGGCCTACCCATATCAGACCTTTATTTGACGAGTTCGTAGAGTAGACTGATACATTTCCTTCTCCAAAGTTCTCTACGTAAATGAGACCAAACGAAGTGATTCAAAAAGCAGTCAAAACTATCAAGACTATCTTTATCTGGCGTGTGCGACTGCATCGAAAATTACGCGACTGGTGTTGGCTTGCGAATTTTTTACGATTTTCTTAGGTATTGTATGATGTTAAATGTATTATCACAGAAAATAAAGTTACATAGATATCGCATGCAGAGTAAAAAAAATATGTCACATTTTCAGGCGAAGGGGATTTACTACTACGTCCCAGTTTGATCGAACTCGTTCGAATCGTGTATAAGACATGATGTTCTTTCAAATTTGTTTGGAACAACAAATTGCTTGTTGTTTTTGCTTTTTCCTCTTCGTGTTTTGTTTTTCATTATTTCGGTTTTTGTTTTCATGTACCTAGTGTGTTTGTTTTTGTATTTCAGATTCTGATTGTGATTAAATGGAGGGTGCTGGTTTATAGTGAGGTCCCAGTGCCTCTCACTCTTGGGATGTTGATTTATAGTGAGGTCCCGGTGCCTCTCACTCCTGGGGTGCTGGTTTATAGTGAAGTCCCCGTGCATCTCACTCTGGAGGAGGTCGTTCAATTTTGTGATTGTTTTGCATTTGTTTTCCTGACATAACTTGAATTTTTTGATTTTTACTGGTAATTCTTTTTTTGGATTTTCCAAGCACAATATTTTCGCAAGAGAATAAGAAGTGCAAAGTAAAGAATTTCTTTGCGATCCTCAAAGCATTGATTTTGCTTATCAAACCAGTTCGAGTCTCTAAAGATTTGTTATTCTCATGCGTTCCAAGGCCATTCTCTCCCTTATATTTCTAATATGCGGACAAGCTCTAAAAATTGTATGGTATACTTTGAAATGGAGCTTACAAATATTGAAAAATTCATCAGTTGGTGCTAAGAGACTTGAAAAATCACTATTTTATGAAAAATTCTTAGCGAAAATGAAAAATTCTGCCGGACATATTATTTGTATATGCCGGACATATTATATCTTCACTGAGTAATAAAACCCCGTTATTGTCTGTACCATTCCTTTTACACAAAAGTTCTTTGGAAAATTAGTAGACTCTTGCATTGGTCTTAAGTAAGACAAGAATTGTTTAAGTTCAGTATTGTAAAAGCTGGACTTCCGACCTGAACTCCACGCTTTAAAATATTTTTATCGTAATGAGACCCACTGTCCATACAGTCGAAGGCATTATTCATTTTTAATATAAACGCTTGTGTTGCTAGAGCGACTATTGAACTATTTTTTAGGCAATTAAGTTGATGGCAGTTTGTATCGATGCTGCCGTTGTCCTACTAAAGGTTTCTGTTGCCAAGCGAACAGTATTTTTTTCAAATGCATTTGAGGCTATGTGTGAACTTGTAAATTTCAAGCGTGTTTTAGCCACATTATCTCTTTCTAAATTGAATATTTCTCTGAAAACATCAAAGGAAACATTACCATCTGGAGGTAGCATATCAGATTTGAGTAAAACATTACGCGTGGATTTTAATAAATGAGGAAAATCATAAAAACAAAATATTTGTTCATTATTGAAAATTGTAAAAGGCTTTTCTTCTGTAGCACCTAATAATTGGAAAGCTTTCCTGTTGTTAGGTCCTTGGTCGTTAACTATAGCGCACACTTTCAGACCAAGTTCTTGGCAAATTGTCAAATTATTTTCTAAAATAGACTTTAGGTTAACCCCTTTGAGTTTGCTGAAACAAAATAATTTAAAATACTTTTCCAGCTATCAAAGAGGCCGTTTACCATGAAAAAAACAAATTTCGTTGCCGTACAATCTTTTTCGATCTACTCCTTGATCTTTAAATCCATCAATTAAGTCATTTTTCATATTATACGTGAGATTTGGACGAATTCTAATTTCATCAAATATCAGTGTCATATTCCGTTCCCGTTGGCTTAATGATGCAAACTTTGCTTTCAGTCTATCTCGAAGAAATTTATAAGCGTTTTGAGATCTGTAAAAAATGTTTTGGAAATTCTCTTTCGGCAACATTATATTTTTTGAACTTGAACAGCACCATCAATATACCACAAAAAATGTTTGAATGCTCTGAAATATCAAGTACTTGAATTTGTGATGATAAACTAGTTGATATTTTGCTAGTTCGTAGAGCGTTATGCGTTTTAGTTCTAGAGCAAAGTTTTCTTCTTAAGCTTTGAATTCATTTTCTCCTCTTGTGAACTACTAGATGTCCTTCTCTGTTTTGTTAGCAAAAATGAAAGATTTTCTAAACTTAAGTCTATATTTAAATTACAATTTAGATTTGAGGAGGGAACAGCGTCCTTTTTAAGCATTTTTATGCCAATAAATTCCGAAGAAAAATGATTTTGACAAACAATATATTATCCTTCGCTCTTAAAATCGCATGCCTGCCTCCGCAAATTACACAAAATTTAATTTTTTTCATTTGAAGGAGATGTAAAAATTTTCAGATCGGGGACATTTTTTTCGATTTTTTATAAATCTAGTTCGATTTAACGCCAGACTTCGTTTTACGTGTATCACACATTGCTAAATATTTAAAAAGTATACTACTGAAAAAAATCGCTCAATCATACAGCAAAACAGCCAAACCCCTCGAAAGGTGACGTCGAATGAAATTGAAAAATAAAATCGAACTAAAGCGACAATGGCGTCCTTCTCAAAATATATACATATGTATATGGGGTTGGGGTCACAATCTCAAAATCAAAAATCCAGAAAACCATAAATCCAGAAAATACGAAAAATTATACGCGAGTCTTGCGTATTTCAAGTTTGGGATGGGAAACTCGCTTCGCTCGATAAAAGGATTTTAAACTTTTCTCCGCGGGGTTTAGCCGCTCACGAGACTTTGTCGCTCCGCTAAGGGTATGTCAACAACTGTCAGGCAGGCGCCTATAAGCCAGTCTGGGGGTTTTCGGGATTCTATCCGACTCCCATGTATATGTACGATGCGCCTCCTCAATAAATATATACACACAAACACACCACAGTGTAGCGATCCAGATAAACACCAGCGACACAGTCTCATTCGTATATGTCGTTTGCAGATCGATTGAGACGTAAAACAAAATAAACGGTTGCAGCAAAACGAAATATAAAAAAAAAATTAGTGTATATATCGAAGTTACAAGAGACTGGAGGATGGTTGATATCCACGACTATATAACTTAAAATGGTTTCATACCGACTTGATGAAACAACACTTAGGTTTGAGAATTTTATTGTCGTTGAAAAAGTGGTGATTTTTTATGTTCTGCATGCGATATCTATTTAACTTTATTATCTGTGGTATTACACACAGCGCCTTATGTTGCATAAACCCTTTTTTCTTGTCAAAGATCTGGGTGAGATTTTTTCGTATCTTTATGAAATAGCATTTTCCATCGCCATGTTCTGTATAAAAGAAATCAGAACGAGGCAAGATTTAAAAACTAATTAAATTCTATTATGAATGGTCTTTCAATCGATTTCTTTTTTTATTAGAGATTTACTTTTGTTTCCAGCAAAATAGTAAATACTTAAAATAATTTATATTTTAATACAAATAGACATTTGTAAAGCACGTACGAACCACCCTTTAACACGACTTTGTGAATTTTTTGTTTTGGTGTAGTCGACATTATTTACCAAATCAGCAATTTTTAGTGATGATATTAATTGGTCCGTGTTTATGAATTTCTTTGATTTCGACATTCCAATTACTGATTGACCTTATAATAAATGTCTTTATTGAAATAATAAAATAAATAAATTGATTACTATTTTATTGTATTATAAATGTACACGTGTATTTACTATACATTCACAGGTTTCAAAACGGACGGACAATTATTGGGTATACAGAGCTGCGGTGTCGACAGAGAATAATTGGGCCACTCGACTGCAAAAATAGTAGCAAATAGCGCTTGCTGTATATCGATATTGATACGAGTATTTAGCGAATTCCACTAAGCTGTGTAGATACGCGAGAGAAATACGGAGCATTGAATGTAATTATAATAACGGTTAGTAACAGAAGAAAACAAAACAGTAGATGTACCTTGACATAAGCCACATATTTGATGCAAAATATATAATAAGAGTTTGTAATTGAGCATTTCGAAGTTGTCCAACTTTTTGTAATTATAAAGCACAGGTGTTCATGTTGCTTACTATAGGTTTAGGAAAGAAACAATTTCGGTTTTTCAAGTAGATTATGTGTAGATTATGTTGTTTTGCGAGGTATTAAATTGTACCTAGGGTACGAGGTATTAAACTTCGGGGTGGGAATTTGTTTAAAAAGAACTTTATGACCGCTAATAAAAAAAACTACGTAGTTGTACAGAGGGTGTTCAAAATATTAGGAACACTGCAAACATTTCATTAAAAATATGAAAACAATGCCAGAACGAATTCGGGCCTTAAAAAAAGTTAAGGGAGGCGTGACAAAATATTAAAAGAAAAAAATTGTTTCCTCTATAAATAATGAATAAATATGATAAATCTTAAAACTAAAAAGTTGAATTTTTTATTTCATGCTCCAAAATCAAAATCCACAGTAATAAACAAAAACTATGTGAAAAAAATGCAGTGTTCCAATATTTTGAACACCCTCTGAATATGACTTACTTATACTACCTTTGGGCGATGATCTCGGCCTCAACCCATACACCTCGCTAGTTAGTGTGGTTTTTGACCATCTGCCTTAAGATGGTTGACTATACTCGTACATTCCATTTGTACGTGTCACCTAAGGTGAGGTCTTCCTCTACTGCTTTGTCCATCCGGGCAGAAAGCGGAGATCCGTTAGATCGATATGCTTATGTCCGTTCATTCTACATGGCCTACCCATATCAGACCTTTATTTGACGAGTTCGTAGAGTAGACTGATACATTTCCTTCTCCAAAGTTCTCTACGTAAATGAGACCAAACGAAGTGATTCAAAAAGCAGTCAAAACTATCAAGACTATCTTTATCTGGCGTGTGCGACTGCATCGAAAATTACGCGACTGGTGTTGGCTTGCGAATTTTTTACGATTTTCTTAGGTATTGTATGATGTTAAATGTATTATCACAGAAAATAAAGTTACATAGATATCGCATGCAGAGTAAAAAAAATATGTCACTTTTTCAGGCGAAGGGGATTTACTACTACGTCCCAGTTTGATCGAACTCGTTCGAATCGTGTATAAGACATGATGTTCTTTCAAATTTGGTTGGAACAACAAATTGCTTGATATTTTTGCTTTTTTCTCTTCGTATTTTGTTTTTCATTATTTCGGTTTTTGTTTTCATGTACCTAGTGTGTTTGTTTTTGTATTTCAGGTTCTGATTGTGATTAAATGGAGGGTGCTGGTTTATAGTGAGGTCCCAGTGCCTCTCACTCTTGGGGTGTTGATTTATAGTGAGGTCCCGGTGCCTCTCACTCCTGGGGTGCTGGTTTATAGTGAAGTCCCCGTGCATCTCACTCTGGAGGAGATCGTTCAATTTTGTGATTGTTTTGCATTTGTTTTCCTGACAGAACTTGAATTTTTTGATTTTTACTGGTAATTCTTTTTTTGGATTTTCCAAGCACAATATTTTCGCAAGAGAATAAGAAGTGCAAAGTAAAGAATTTCTTTGCGATGCTCAAAGCATTGGTTTTGCTTATCAAACCAGTTCGAGTCTCTAAAGGTTTGTTATTCTCATGCATTCCAAGGCCATTCTCTCCCTTATATTTCTAATATGCGGACAAGCTCTAAAAATTGTATAGTATACTTTGAAATGGAGCTTACAAATATTGAAAAATTCATCAGTTGGTGCTAAATCACTATTTTATGAAAAATTCTTAGCGAAAATGAAAAATTCTGCCGGACATATTATTTGTATATGCCGGACATATTATATCTTCACTAAGTAATAAAACCCCGTTATTGTCTGTACCATTCCTTTTACACAAAAGTTCTTTGGAAGATTAGTAGACTCTTCCATTGCTCTTAAGTAAGACAAGAATTGTTTAAGTTCAGTATTGTAAAAGCTGGACTTCCAACCTGAACTCCACGCTTTAAAATATTTTTATCGTAATGAGACCCACTATCCATACAGTCGAAGGCATTATTCATTTTTAATGTAAACGCTTGTGTTGCTAGAGCGACTATTGAACTATTTTTTAGGCAATTAAGTTGATGGCAGTTTGTATCGATGCTGCCGTTGTCCTACTAAAGGTTTCTGTTGCCAAGCGAACAGTATTTTTTTCAAATGCATTTGAGGCTATGTGTGAACTTGTAAATTTCAAGCGTGTTTTTGCCACATTATCTCTTTCTAAATTGAATATTTCTCTGAAAACATCAACGGAAACATTACCATCTGGAGGTAGCATATCAGATTTGAGTAAAACATTACGCGTGGATTTTAATAAATGAGGAAAATCATAAAAACAAAATATTTGTTCATTATTGAAAATTGTAAAAGGCTTTTCTTCTGTATCACCTAATAATTGGTAAGCTTTCCTGTTGTTAGGTCCTTGGTCGCTAACTATAGCGCACATTTTCAGACCAAGTTCATGGCAAATTGTCAAATTATTTTCTAAAATAGGTTAACCCCTTTGACAGAGTTTGCTGAAACAAAATAATTTAAAATACTTTTCCAGCTATCAAAGAGGCCGTTTACCATGAAAAAACCAAATTTCGTTGCTGTACAATCTTTTTCGATGTACTCCTTGATCTTCAAATCCATCAATTAAGTCATTTTTCATATTGTACGTGAGATTTGGACGAATTCTAATTTCAACAAATATCAGTAACATATTCCGTTCCCGTTGGCTTAATGATGCAAACTTTGCTTTCAGTCTATCTCGAAGAAATTTATAAGCGTTTTGAGATCTGTAAAAAATGTTTTGGAAATTCTTAGCAAAAATGAAAGATTTTCTAAACTTAAGTCTATATTTAAATTACAATTTAGATTTGAGGAGGGAACAGCGTCCTTTTTAAGCATTTTTATGCCAATAAATTCCGAAGAAAAATGATTTTGACAAACAATATATTATCCTTCGCTCTTAAAATCGCATGCCTGCCTCCGCAAATTACTCAAAATTTAATTTTTTTCATTTGAAGGAGATGAAAAAATTTTCAGATCGGGGACATTTTTTTCGATTTTTTATAAATCTAGTTCGATTTAACGCCAGACTTCGTTTTACGTGTATCACACATTGCTAAATATTTAAAAAGTATACTACTGAAAAAAATTGCTCAATCATACAGCAAAACAGCCAAATCCCTCAAAAGGTGACGTCGAATGAAATTGAAAAATAAAATCGAACTAAAGCGACAATGGCGTCCTTCTCAAAATATATACATATGTATATGGGGTTGGGGTCACAATCTCAAAATCAAAAATCCAGAAAACCAAAAATCCAGAAAATACGAAAAATTATACGCGAGTCTTGCGTATTTCAAGTTTGGGATGGGAAACTCGCTTCGCTCGATAAAAGGATTTTAAACTTTTCTCCGTGGGGTTTAGCCGCTCACGAGACTTTGTCGCTCCGCTAAGGGTATGTCAACAACTGTCAGGCAGGCGCCTATAAGCCAGTCTGGGGGAATCCCGACGGGATTCTATCCGACTCCCATGTATATGTACGATGCGCCTCCTCAATAAATATATACACACAAACACACCACAGTGTAGCAATCCAGATAAACACCAGCGACACAGTCTCATTCGTATATGTCGTTTGCAGGATCGATTGAGACGTAAAACAAAATAAACGGTTGCAGCAAAACGAAATATAAAAAAAGAATTAGTGTATATATCGAAGTTACAAGACACTGGAGGATGGTTGATATCCACGACTATATAACTTAAAATGGTTTCATACCGATTTGGTGCAACAACACTTAGGTTTGAGAATTTTATTGTCGTTGAAAAAGTGGTGATTTTTTATGTTCTGCATGCGATATCTATTTAACTTTATTATCTGTGGTATTACACACAGCGCCTTATGTTGCATAAACCCTTTTTTCTTGTCAAAGATCTGGGTGAGATTTTTTCGTATCTTTATGAAATAGCATTTTCCATCGCCATGTTCTGTATAAAAGAAATCAGAACGAGGCAAGATTTAAAAACTAATTAAATTCTATTATGAATGATCTTTCAATCGATTTCTTTTTTTATTAGAGATTTACTTTTGTTTCCAGCAAAATAGTAAATACTTAATATAATTTCATATTTTAATACAAATGAACATTTGTAAAGCACGTACGAACCACCCTTTAACACGACTTTGTGAATTTTTTGTTTTGGTGTAGTCGACATTATTTACCAAATCAACAATTTTTAGTGATGATATTAATTGGTCCGTGTTTATGAATTTCTTTGATTTCGACATTCCAATTACTGATTGACCTTATAATAAGTGTCTTTAGAAATAATAAAATAAATAAACTGATTACTATTTTATTGTATTATAAATGTACACGTGTATTTACTATACATTCACAGGTTTCAAAACGGACGGACAATTATTGGGTATACAGAGCTGCGGTGTCGACAGAGAATAATTGGGCCACTCGACTGCAAAAATAGTAGCAAATAGCGCTTGCTGTATATCGATATTGATACGAGTATTTAGCGAATTCCACTAAGCTGTGTAGATACGCGAGAGAAATACGGAGCATTGAATGTAATTATAGTAACGGTTAGTAACAGAAGAAAACAAAACAGTAGATGTACCTTGACATAAGCCACATATTTGATGCAAAATATATAATAAGAGTTTGTAATTGAGCATTTCGAAGTTGTCCAACTTTTTGTAATTATAAAGCACAGGTGTTCATGTTGCTTACTATAGGTTTAGGAAAGAAACAATTTCGGTTTTTCAAGTAGATTATGTGTAGATTATGTTGTTTTGCGAGGTATTAAATTGTACCTAGGGTACGAGGTATTCAACTTCGGGGTGGGAATTTGTTTAAAAATAACTTTATGACCGCTAATAAAAAAAACTACGTAGTTGTACAGAGGGTGTTCAAAATATTAGGAACACTGCAAACATTTCATTAAAAATATGAAAACAATGCCAGAACGAATTCGGGCCTTAAAAAAAGTTAAGGGAGGCGTGACAAAATATTAAAAGAAAAAAATTGTTTCCTCTATAAATAATGAATAAATATGATAAATCTTAAAACTAAAAAGTTGAATTTTTTATTTCATGCTCCAAAATCAAAATCCACAGTAATAAACAAAAACTATGTGAAAAAAATGCAGTGTTCCAATATTTTGAACACCCTCTGAATATAACTTACTTATACTACCTTTGGGCGATGATCTCGGCCTCAACCCATACACCTCGCTAGTTAGTGTGGTTTTTGACCATCTGCCTTCAGATGGTTGAGTATACTCGTACATTCCATTTGTACGTGTCACCTAAGGTGAGGTCTTCCTCTACTGCTTTGTCCATCCGGGCAGAAAGCGGAGATCCGTTAGATCGATATGCTTATGTCCGTTCATTCTACATGGCCTACCCATATCAGACCTTTATTTGACGAGTTCGTAGAGTAGACTGATACATTTCCTTCTCCAAAGTTCTCTACGTAAATGAGACCAAACGAAGTGATTCAAAAAGCAGTCAAAACCATCAAGACTATCTTTATCTGGCGTGTGCGACTGCATCGAAAATTACGCGACTGGTGTTGGCTTGCGAATTTTTTACGATTTTCTTAGGTATTGTATGATGTTAAATGTATTATCACAGAAAATAAAGTTACATAGATATCGCATGCAGAGTAAAAAAAATATGTCACTTTTTCAGGCGAAGGGGATTTACTACTACGTCCCAGTTTGATCGAACTCGTTCGAATCGTGTATAAGACATGATGTTCTTTCAAATTTGGTTGGAACAACAAATTGCTTGTTATTTTTGCTTTTTTCTCTTCGTATTTTGTTTTTCATTATTTCGGTTTTTGTTTTCATGTACCTAGTGTGTTTGTTTTTGTATTTCAGGTTCTGATTGTGATTAAATGGAGGGTGCTGGTTTATAGTGAGGTCCCAGTGCCTCTCACTCTTGGGGTGTTGATTTATAGTGAGGTCCCGGTGCCTCTCACTCCTGGGGTGCTGGTTTATAGTGAAGTCCCCGTGCATCTCACTCTGGAGGAGATCGTTCAATTTTGTGATTGTTTTGCATTTGTTTTCCTGACAGAACTTGAATTTTTTGATTTTTACTGGTAATTCTTTTTTTGGATTTTCCAGGCACAATATTTTCGCAAGAGAATAAGAAGTGCAAAGTAAAGAATTTCTTTGCGATGCTCAAAGCATTGGTTTTGCTTATCAAACCAGTTCGAGTCTCTAAAGGTTTGTTATTCTCATGCATTCCAAGGCCATTCTCTCCCTTATATTTCTAATATGCGGACAAGCTCTAAAAATTGTATAGTATACTTTGAAATGGAGCTTACAAATATTGAAAAATTCATCAGTTGGTGCTAAATCACTATTTTATGAAAAATTCTTAGCGAAAATGAAAAATTCTGCCGGACATATTATTTGTATATGCCGGACATATTATATCGTCACTAAGTAATAAAACCCCGTTATTGTCTGTACCATTCCTTTTACACAAAAGTTCTTTGGAAGATTAGTAGACTCTTGCATTGCTCTTAAGTAAGACAAGAATTGTTTAAGTTCAGTATTGTAAAAGCTGGACTTCCAACCTGAACTCCACGCTTTAAAATATTTTTATCGTAATGAGACCCACTATCCATACAGTCGAAGGCATTATTCATTTTTAATGTAAACGCTTGTGTTGCTAGAGCGACTATTGAACTATTTTTTAGGCAATTAAGTTGATGGCAGTTTGTATCGATGCTGCCGTTGTCCTACTAAAGGTTTCTGTTGCCAAGCGAACAGTATTTTTTTCAAATGCATTTGAGGCTATGTGTGAACTTGTAAATTTCAAGCGTGTTTTTGCCACATTATCTCTTTCTAAATTGAATATTTCTCTGAAAACATCAACGGAAACATTACCATCTGAAGGTAGCATATCAGATTTGAGTAAAACATTACGCGTGGATTTTAATAAATGAGGAAAATCATAAAAACAAAATATTTGTTCATTATTGAAAATTGTAAAAGGCTTTTCTTCTGTAGCACCTAATAATTGGTAAGCTTTCCTGTTGTTAGGTCCTTGGTCGCTAACTATAGCGCACATTTTCAGACCAAGTTCATGGCAAATTGTCAAATTATTTTCTAAAATAGACTTCAGGTTAACCCCTTTGACAGAGTTTGCTGAAACAAAATAATTTAAAATACTTTTCCAGCTATCAAAGAGGCCGTTTACCATGAAAAAACCAAATTTCGTTGCTGTACAATCTTTTTCGATGTACTCCTTGATCTTCAAATCCATCAATTAAGTCATTTTTCATATTGTACGTGAGATTTGGACGAATTCTAATTTCAACAAATATCAGTAACATATTCCGTTCCCGTTGGCTTAATGATGCAAACTTTGCTTTCAGTCTATCTCGAAGAAATTTATAAGCGTTTTGAGATCTGTAAAAAATGTTTTGGAAATTCTCTTTCGGCAACATTATATTTTTTGAACTTGGACAGCACCATCAATATACCACAAAAAATGTTTGAATGCTCTGAAATATCAAGTACTTGAATTTGTGATGATAAACTAGTTGATATTTTGCTAGTTCGTAGAGCGTTATGCGTTTTAGTTCTAGAGCAAAGTTTTCTTCTTAAGCTTTGAATTCATTTTCTCCTCTTGTGAACTACTAGATGTCCTTCTCTGTTTTGTTAGCAAAACTGAAAGATTTTCTAAACTTAAGTCTATATTTAAATTACAATTTAGATTTGAGGAGGGAACAGCGTCCTTTTTAAGCATTTTTATGCCAATAAATTCCGAAGAAAAATGATTTTGACAAACAATATATTGTAAAATGTTTGTGCGGGTACAAATAATAGAACTTATTCTTTTCAATACAAATCCCTTTATTCAGTACAGTTACAATTCACTATTTAATTCTTTCTCTCAGTACAATCCAATTTCTCAACCACTTATACTTTTCTTATCTTTTACATATATTTTCTCCTAATTAACACTTCAAATTACACTTTAGAACTAATTTGCATACCTTGGGGATGCTGGTATTTATACTCGAATGACATACTTCGAGAACAATCCTCGCCATCCAGCGTCCCATACAATTTCCAATTTGCTAGAAAATTCGATTGGAGAGTGGCTCCAGTCGAGACTTTGTTATTCCAGTTTCGAAATCTTCTGGTCTTTGAATCTAGATGTCGCTGCTCACATTTAAGTGGTTATCACATTGCTCCCTCCCTTCACTTGTTCGTCCCGGACAACTTCGACATTCAGCATCCCGTTGAAATGACACATTCTATCCAAATGGACCACTTTCAATTTTCCTCGATCCCCACGCTGGATCCGGTAGACAACGTCATTAATGCGGGTTATCACCTTGTATGGACCTTCCCAGTCCTGTTGCAATTTTGGTGATTTGCCTTTATTACGCTGAGGATTATACAGCCAAACCAGATCTCCTTCGTTGAAACCGGAAGATTTCGCCTTGATATCGTACCTAGTTTTCATGCGGCTGCTTGCTAGCTTCATCTTTTCTCTGGTGTCTTCATGCAATTTACGAATCCTGCTGCGTAAGTCATTCACGTACTCGTTCACCTCTTTGGGCTCCGTCGGTGGGGATCCGAATTTTGCTTCAGTTGGCAACCGAATTGTTTGACCAAATAAGATCTCGGATGGTGTGTGCCCTGTTGAGCTATGGACCACGTTTCGGTAGGCCATTAAGAAGGGGGGTATGTGTCGATCCCAATCCCGCTGGCAGTTGCTGACAACCTTAGATAGATGCTCATTCAAGGTCCGATTGAATCGCTCGACCATTTCATCAGATTGAGGGTGTAGTGGCGTTGTCCTTGTCTTTCTTATTCCCAAATATTGGCATATTTCCTGGAAGACTTTTGATTCAAAGTTTCGCCCTTGATCAGAGTACAGCTCCATTGGGACCCCAAATCTGCTTACCCAGTTGTTGACTATCTGTTCGGCTACGGTCTTAGCCTCTTGATTTGGGATGGCAAACACTTCCGGCCACTTACTGAAGTAATCCATGACTACGAGAGTATATCGGTTTCCATTAAAGGTTTCGGGAAACGGCCCAGCGATGTCGATGGCTATTCGTTCGAAAGGTGCTCCGACATTGTATTGTTGTATTTGTCCATGTGGCTTTACTTTTGGACCCTTGGTAGCCGCACACCTTATGCACTTTTTGCACCAATTCTCGACATCTTGTTTAGCGCTTAGCCAATAGAAACGTTCCCTTACCTTTTCCAACGTCTTGTTTATTCCCAAATGGCCTCCTGAGATTCCGTCATGTATTTCATGGAGCACTTGGTTGACTCTGGACCGTGGCACAATTAGCTGCATACGAGATGTTGTCCCATCTGCACTTTCCCATTTTCTTTTCAGCAATCCATCTTGCACAAAAAGCGAGTCCCACTGTGCCCAGTATGCCTTCAGAGTTTGGTTCCGATCTGATATCTGCTGCCAGCTTGGTCTTTCCTCGTGTTCCTTCCAGGCCAATATTGGTTCGATGTCATTGTCTGCCTGTTGGAAGGAACGGATTTCGTCTATACTCCAACCCTCTATTGGCTCAGTCCTGATCATTTGGATAGTTGCCTGTTCTTTTGCTTCTTTACGATTGCAGTGTTCGCATTTTACTCCGCACGGTCGACGAGAGAGAGCATCAGCATTTGAGTGGAGTGTTCCCTTGCGGTGTTGCACTTCAAAGTCGTAGCCCTGCAACTGCTCGATCCATCTTGCAACTAGGCCTTCAGGGTTCTTAAATTGGAGTAGCCATTTCAGAGCTGCGTGGTCTGTCCGGAGAATGAACTTTTGTCCATAGAGGTACTTATGGAAATGCTTCGTAGCCAGAATTAAAGCCAGAAGCTCGCGCCGGGTTACACAGTAGTTCCGTTCAGGTCTGGAGAGTACTTTGCTGTAATATGCGACCAGTTTCTCTTGACCGTCATGAACTTGGGAGATCACAGCTCCGAACCCAACATTGCTAGCGTCTGCGTCCACGATGAACATTTTTCCGGGCGTGGGGTAACCCAAGATGGGGGCTTTGCACAGCTGTCGCTTCAGTTCTTGAAATGCTTTTTCGCATTCTCCAGACCACCTGAACTGTCGGCCTTTTTCTGTAAGTTGATGCAGGCTCTTCGCAATGCCAGCAAAATCCTTTACAAACCTTCTGTAATACGTGGCGAGTCCCAAGAAGCTTCTCAGTTGGTGTTTATCTTTTGGAGAAGGCCAACTTTTCACGGCTTCGATTTTGTCAGGATCCGTTCTTACTCCTTCCGCTGATATAATGTGACCCAGATATTTTACTTCCGGACGAAACACGGCGCACTTTTCCGGGTTGAGCTTTAAATGAGCACTTCGTAGCCTCTCAAACACTTCTTTTAGATTTTCGCGGTGCTCCTCGAACGTCTTACCTATGACGATAACGTCGTCCAAATATACTAGGCAGGTTTTCCAGGTGAGTCCTTGCAATGTTCGTTCCATTAGTCGCTCGAAGGTGTCCGGAGCGTTGCACAGTCCAAACGGCATCACTGCAAACTGCCAAAGACCGCTTCCTATAGTGAAGGCAGTTTTCTCACGATCCGCACGATTTATATCTACCTGCCAGTAAGCGTTTTGAGATCTGTAAAAAATGTTTTGGAAATTCTCTTTCGGCAACATTATATTTTTTGAACTTGGACAGCACCATCAATATACCACAAAAAATGTTTGATTGCTCTGAAATATCAAGTACTTGAATTTGTGATGATAAACTAGTTGATATTTTGCTAGTTCGTAGAGCGTTATACGTTTCAGTTCTGGAGCAAAGTTTTCTTCTCAAGCTTTGAATTCATTTTCTCCTCTTGTGAACTACTAGATGTCCTTCTCTGTTTTGTTAGCAAAAATGAAAGATTTTCTAAACTTAAGTCTATATTTAAATTACAATTTAGATTTGAGGAGGGAACAGCGTCCTTTTTAAGCATTTTTATGCCAATAAATTCCGAAGAAAAATGATTTTGACAAACAATATATTATCCTTCGCTCTTAAAATCGCATGCCTGCCTCCGCAAATTACTAAAAATTTAATTTTTTTCATTTGAAGGAGATGAAAAAATTTTCAGATCGGGGACATTTTTTTCGATTTTTTATAAATCTAGTTCGATTTAACGCAAGACTTCGTTTTACGTGTATCACACATTGCTAAATATTTAAAAAGTATACTACTGAAAAAAATCGCTCAATCATACAGCAAAACAGCCAAATCCCTCAAAAGGTGACGTCGAATGAAATTGAAAAATAAAATCGAACTAAAGCGACAATGGCGTCCTTCTCAAAATATATACATATGTATATGGGGTTGGGGTCACAATCTCAAAATCAAAAATCCAGAAAACCAAAAATCCAGAAAATACGAAAAATTATACGCGAGTCTTGCGTATTTCAAGTTTGGGATGGGAAACTCGCTTCGCTCGATAAAAGGATTTTAAACTTTTCTCCGTGGGGTTTAGCCGCTCACGAGACTTTGTCGCTCAGCTAAGGGTATGTCAACAACTGTCAGGCAGGCGCCTATAAGCCAGTCTGGGGGAATCCCGACGGGATTCTATCCGACTCCCATGTATATGTACGATGCGCCTCCTCAATAAATATATACACACAAACACACCACAGTGTAGCAATCCAGATAAACACCAGCGACACAGTCTCATTCGTATATGTCGTTTGCAGGATCGATTGAGACGTAAAACAAAATAAACGGTTGCAGCAAAACGAAATATAAAAAAAAAATTAGTGTATATATCGAAGTTACAAGACACTGGAGGATGGTTGATATCCACGACTATATAACTTAAAATGGTTTCATACCGACTTGGTGCAACAACACTTAGGTTTGAGAATTTTATTGTCGTTGAAAAAGTGGTGATTTTTTATGTTCTGCATGCGATATCTATTTAACTTTATTATCTGTGGTATTACACACAGCGCCTTATGTTGCATAAACCCTTTTTTCTTGTCAAAGATCAGGGTGAGATTTTTTCGTATCTTTATGAAATAGCATTTTCCATCGCCATGTTCTGTATAAAAGAAATCAGAACGAGGCAAGATTTAAAAACTAATTAAATTCTATTATGAATGGTCTTTCAATCGATTTCTTTTTTTATTAGAGATTTACTTTTGTTTCCAGCAAAATAGTAAATACTTAAAATAATTTCATATTTTAATACAAATGAACATTTGTAAAGCACGTACGAACCACCCTTTAACACGACTTTGTGAATTTTTTGTTTTGGTGTAGTCGACATTATTTACCAAATCAGCAATTTTTAGTGATGATATTAATTGGTCCGTGTTTATGAATTTCTTTGATTTCGACATTCCAATTACTGATTGACCTTATAATAAGTGTCTTTATTGAAATAATAAAATAAATAAACTGATTACTATTTTATTGTATTATAAATGTACACGTGTATTTACTATACATTCACAGGTTTCAAAACGGACGGACAATTATTGGGTATACAGAGCTGCGGTGTCGACAGAGAATAATTGGGCCACTCGACTGCAAAAATAGTAGCAAATAGCGCTTGCTGTATATCGATATTGATACGAGTATTTAGCGAATTCCACTAAGCTGTGTAGATGCGCGAGAGAAATACGGAGCATTGAATGTAATTATAGTAACGGTTAGTAACAGAAGAAAACAAAACAGTAGATGTACCTTGACATAAGCCACATATTTGATGCAAAATATATAATAAGAGTTTGTAATTGAGCATTTCGAAGTTGTCCAACTTTTTGTAATTATAAAGCACAGGTGTTCATGTTGCTTACTATAGGTTTAGGAAAGAAACAATTTCGGTTTTTCAAGTAGATTATGTGTAGATTATGTTGTTTTGCGAGGTATTAAATTGTACCTAGGGTACGAGGTATTCAACTTCGGGGTGGGAATTTGTTTAAAAAGAACTTTATGACCGCTAATAAAAAAAACTACGTAGTTGTACAGAGGGTGTTCAAAATATTAGGAACACTGCAAACATTTCATTAAAAATATGAAAACAATGCCAGAACGAATTCGGGCCTTAAAAAAAGTTAAGGGAGGCGTGACAAAATATTAAAAGAAAAAAATTGTTTCCTCTATAAATAATGAATAAATATGATAAATCTTAAAACTAAAAAGTTGAATTTTTTATTTCATGCTCCAAAATCAAAATCCACAGTAATAAACAAAAACTATGTGAAAAAAATGCAGTGTTCCAATATTTTGAACACCCTCTGAATATGACTTACTTATACTACCTTTGGGCGATGATCTCGGCCTCAACCCATACACCTCGCTAGTTAGTGTGGTTTTTGACCATCTGCCTTCAGATGGTTGAGTATACTCGTACATTCCATTTGTACGTGTCACCTAAGGTGAGGTCTTCCTCTACTGCTTTGTCCATCCGGGCAGAAAGCGGAGATCCGTTAGATCGATATGCTTATGTCCGTTCATTCTACATGGCCTACCCATATCAGACCTTTATTTGACGAGTTCGTAGAGTAGACTGATACATTTCCTTCTCCAAAGTTCTCTACGTAAATGAGACCAAACGAAGTGATTCAAAAAGCAGTCAAAACCATCAAGACTATCTTTATCTGGCGTGTGCGACTGCATCGAAAATTACGCGACTGGTGTTGGCTTGCGAATTTTTTACGATTTTCTTAGGTATTGTATGATGTTAAATGTATTATCACAGAAAATAAAGTTACATAGATATCGCATGCAGAGTAAAAAAAATATGTCACTTTTTCAGGCGAAGGGGATTTACTACTACGTCCCAGTTTGATCGAACTCGTTCGAATCGTGTATAAGACATGATGTTCTTTCAAATTTGGTTGGAACAACAAATTGCTTGTTATTTTTGCTTTTTTCTCTTCGTATTTTGTTTTTCATTATTTCGGTTTTTGTTTTCATGTACCTAGTGTGTTTGTTTTTGTATTTCAGGTTCTGATTGTGATTAAATGGAGGGTGCTGGTTTATAGTGAGGTCCCAGTGCCTCTCACTCTTGGGGTGTTGATTTATAGTGAGGTCCCGGTGCCTCTCACTCCTGGGGTGCTGGTTTATAGTGAAGTCCCCGTGCATCTCACTCTGGAGGAGGTCGTTCAATTTTGTGATTGTTTTGCATTTGTTTTCCTGACAGAACTTGAATTTTTTGATTTTTACTGGTAATTCTTTTTTTGGATTTTCCAGGCACAATATTTTCGCAAGAGAATAAGAAGTGCAAAGTAAAGAATTTCTTTGCGATGCTCAAAGCATTGGTTTTGCTTATCAAACCAGTTCGAGTCTTTAAAGGTTTATTATTCTCATGCATTCCAAGGCCATTCTCTCCCTTATATTTCTAATATGCGGACAAGCTCTAAAAATTGTATGGTATACTTTGAAATGGAGCTTACAAATATTGAAAAATTTATCAGTTGGTGCTAAGAGACCTGAAAAATCACTATTTTATGAAAAATTCTTAGCGAAAATGAAAAATTCTGCCGGACATATTATTTGTATATGCCGGACATATTATATCTTTATATCGTTATTGTCTGTACCATTCCTTTTACACAAAAGTTCTTTGGAAAATTAGTAGACTCTTGCATTGGTCTTAAGTAAGACAAGAATTGTTTAAGTTCAGTATTGTAAAAGCTGGACTTCCGACCTGAACTCCACGCTTTAAAATATTTTTATCGTAATGAGACCCACTATCCATACAGTCGAAGGCATTATTCATTTTTAATGTAAACGCTTGTGTTGCTAGAGCGACTATTGAACTATTTTTTAGGCAATTAAGTTGATGGCAGTTTGTATCGATGCTGCCGTTGTCCTACTAAAGGTTTCTGTTGCCAAGCGAACAGTATTTTTTTCAAATGCATTTGAGGCTATGTGTGAACTTGTAAATTTCAAGCGTGTTTTAGCCACATTATCTCTTTCTAAATTGAATATTTCTCTGAAAACATCAAAGGAAACATTACCATCTGGAGGTAGCATATCAGATTTGAGTAAAACATTACGCGTGGATTTTAATAAATGAGGAAAATCATAAAAACAAAATATTTGTTCATTATTGAAAATTGTAAAAGGCTTTTCTTCTGTAGCACCTAATAATTGGTAAGCTTTCCTGTTGTTAGGTCCTTGGTCGCTAACTATAGCGCACATTTTCAGACCAAGTTCATGGCAAATTGTCAAATTATTTTCTAAAATAGACTTCAGGTTAACCCATTTGACAGAGTTTGCTGAAACAAAATAATTTAAAATACTTTTCCAGCTATCAAAGAGGCCGTTTACCATGAAAAAACCAAATTTCGTTGCTGTACAATCTTTTTCGATGTACTCCTTGATCTTCAAATCCATCAATTAAGTCATTTTTCATATTGTACGTGAGATTTGGACGAATTCTAATTTCAACAAATATCAGTACCATATTCGGTTCCGGTTGGCTTAATGATGCAAACTTTGCTTTCAGTCTATCTCGAAGAAATTTATAAGCGTTTTGAGATCTGTAAAAAATGTTTTGGAAATTCTCTTTCGGCAACATTATATTTTTTGAACTTGGACAGCACCATCAATATACCACAAAAAATGTTTGAATGCTCTGAAATATCAAGTACTTGAATTTGTGATGATAAACTAGTTGATATTTTGCTAGTTCGTAGAGCGTTATGCGTTTTAGTTCTAGAGCAAAGTTTTCTTCTCAAGCTTTGCATTCATTTTCTCCTCTTGTGAACTACTAGATGTCCTGCTCTGTTTTGTTAGCAAAACTGAAAGATTTTCTAAACTTAAGTCTATATTTAAATTACAATTTAGATTTGAGGAGGGAACAGCGTCCTTTTTAAGCATTTTTATGCCAATAAATTCCGAAGAAAAATGATTTTGACAAACAATATATTGTAAAATGTTTGTGTGGGTACAAATAATAGAACTTATTCTTTTCAATACAAATCCCTTTATTCAGTACAGTTACAATTCACTATTTAATTCTTTCTCTCAGTACAATCCAATTTCTCAACCACTTATACTTTTCTTATCTTTTACTTATATTTTCTCCTAATTAACACTTCAAATTACACTTTAGAACTAATTTGCATACCTTGGGGATGCTGGTATTTATACTCGAATGACATACTTCGAGAACAATCCTCGCCATCCAGCGTCCCATACAATTTCCAATTTGCTAGAAAATTCGATTGGAGAGTGGCTCCAGTCGAGACTTTGTTATTCCAGTTTCGAAATCTTCTGGTCTTTGAATCTAGATGTCGCTGCTCACATTTAAGTGGTTATCACATTGCTCCCTCCCTTCACTTGTTCGTCCCGGACAACTTCGACATTCAGCATCCCGTTGAAATGACACATTCTATCCAAATGGACCATTTTCAATTTTCCTCGATCCCCACGCTGGATCCGGTAGACAACGTCATTAATGCGGGTTATCACCTTGTATGGACCTTCCCAGTCCTGTTGCAATTTTGGTGATTTGCCTTTATTACGCTGAGGATTATACAGCCAAACCAGATCTCCTTCGTTGAAACCGGAAGATTTCGCCTTGATATCGTACCTAGTTTTCATGCGGCTGCTTGCTAGCTTCATCTTTTCTCTGGTGTCTTCATGCAATTTACGAATCCTGCTGCGTAAGTCATTCACGTACTCGTTCACCTCTTTGGGCTCCGTCGGTGGGGATCCGAATTTTGCTTCAGTTGGCAACCGAATTGTTTGACCAAATAAGATCTCGGATGGTGTGTGCCCTGTTGAGCTATGGACCACGTTTCGGTAGGCCATTAAGAAGGGGGGTATGTGTCGATCCCAATCCCGCTGGCAGTTGCTGACAACCTTAGATAGATGCTCATTCAAGGTCCGATTGAATCGCTCGACCATTCCATCAGATTGAGGGTGTAGTGGCGTTGTCCTTGTCTTTCTTATTCCCAAATATTGGCATATTTCCTGGAAGACTTTTGATTCAAAGTTTCGCCCTTGATCAGAGTACAGCTCCATTGGGACCCCAAATCTGCTTACCCAGTTGTTGACTATCTGTTCGGCTACGGTCTTAGCCTCTTGATTTGGGATGGCAAACACTTCCGGCCACTTACTGAAGTAATCCATGACTACGAGAGTATATCGGTTTCCATTAAAGGTTTCGGGAAACGGCCCAGCGATGTCGATGGCTATTCGTTCGAAAGGTGCTCCGACATTGTATTGTTGTATTTGTCCATGTGGCTTTACTTTTGGACCCTTGGTAGCCGCACACCTTATGCACTTTTTGCACCAATTCTCGACATCTTGTTTAGCGCTTAGCCAATAGAAACGTTCCCTTACCTTTTCCAACGTCTTGTTTATTCCCAAATGGCCTCCTGAGATTCCGTCATGTATTTCATGGAGCACTTGGTTGACTCTGGACCGTGGCACAATTAGCTGCATACGAGATGTTGTCCCATCTGCACTTTCCCATTTTCTTTTCAGCAATCCATCTTGCACAAAAAGCGAGTCCCACTGTGCCCAGTATGCCTTCAGAGTTTGGTTCCGATCTGATATCTGCTGCCAGCTTGGTCTTTCCTCGTGTTCCTTCCAGGCCAATATTGGTTCGATGTCATTGTCTGCCTGTTGGGAGGAACGGATTTCGTCTATACTCCAACCCTCTATTGGCTCAGTCCTGATCATTTGGATAGTTGCCTGTTCTTTTGCTTCTTTACGATTGCAGTGTTCGCATTTTACTCCGCACGGTCGACGAGAGAGAGCATCAGCATTTGAGTGGAGTGTTCCCTTGCGGTGTTGCACTTCAAAGTCGTAGCCCTGCAACTGCTCGATCCATCTTGCAACTTGGCCTTCAGGGTTCTTAAATTGGAGTAGCCATTTCAGAGCTGCGTGGTCTGTCCGTAGAATGAACTTTTGTCCGTAGAGGTACTTATGGAAATGCTTCGTAGCCAGAATTAAAGCCAGAAGCTCGCGCCGGGTTACACAGTAGTTCCGTTCAGGTCTGGAGAGTACTTTGCTGTAATATGCGACCAGTTTCTCTTGACCGTCATGAACTTGGGAGATCACAGCTCCGAACCCAACATTGCTAGCGTTGTGGTCGATATAGCCTCAACAGGTACGCATTTTCCCACTATCTCCCCCTTTTTCACCTTTACACTGAATGTCTTTGGATTTAGAATCCTTACAGGGACCATGTTGTTCTTTGGCTCCACTAAGGTCTTTCCCACCATGAAGTCTCTTTTCTTTTCTGGCTCCATCAAATAGAATCGGTGGCTACCAGGACCACCTTCCACTTTTGCCCACAAAATTGCTTCTGACGAAGGCTCTAGACTCTTATTGCTGCAGATGACGACATTTGAGACTGAGGTATTGGCGTTTCCGTATATCATTGGTATCTCCATGTTTCCGTATTTCAGGGTTTGTGCCCCCAAGTCGACTACAAGTCCATGTTCTCTCATGAAGTCTGTACCAATAATGCACTCGTCACATATGTCAGCTACCAGAAACGCGTGAGTGAATGTTATTCCGGCCAATTGGATTTTTATGCGAACTTCACCATATACCTTAATCGTTGCTCCTGTAGCTGTTCGCAAGCTGCAACTGCTAGTGTTATGCAGCCAAGACATCTGCACAAGATTCCTCCTGATGATTGAGGCCGTGGCACCGGTGTCTACTGTTGCCATCCATTTTTCTTTTCCACTGACTACTTCTACTAGAAGGCTTTCGTTGCATCGTTTTGCCAGCGAGACTTGGATGATGGTCCTGGGGCCGTCGACTCCTGCTACCAACTTCTGCCCCGCGAAGTTGGTGCTTAAGCATTTCCCGACTGATGGCTTCGAGAAGGGTGACCGGCTTCTTGATAGCTGTTTCTGCTGGTTTCTTCCTCTATTGGCTTGCCACCACAGTGAGGGCAGTCCTTTCGTCGCACCGGTTCTTTACACTGCCTTTGAAGGTGTCCTATTTTATTGCAAATCCAGCAGCGCATTATCCGTCTATCCCGTCGAGTATCTCGTTCCTCGGCACTAATTCTTGTGCAGGAGCATTCGATAGATGTTACTTCCCTGACGAAATGTGTTCCCCTGGAAGCCTGATTGGCTGCTTCCATCGCCAGAGCGAAGGCAAGTGCTTCAGCAAGGGTTCTTTTCCCGGCCATCCTTACTGCTGACTGTAGCTTCGAATCTGCAATTCCCCTGATAAATGCATCTTTTGCCATTTCATCGATAATTTCCTGGCCTGCGGTGGGGTATGACAGATGTGCAAGTCTACTCACGTCTGCTTGGAGCTGCTGCAGTGTTTCTCCTCTTTGCTGCGTTCGGCTTTGCAATTGGACCTTGTAGACCTCCTGCATGTGGCTATCCCCAAACCGTTTCTCTATAGCCTGTACTAGAGTCACATAATCTTTATGATTTTCGATGTCTACTGTTTGCAACAATTCTGCTGCAGGACCGTGCAAGGCCATTGTTAGGGCCAAGCACTTTTCCTCATTGTCCCAGTCGTTTGCACAGGCAGCCATTTCAAACTGCTTCTTACAAGTAGACCATGAGGTCTGGCCATCGAATGAGGGAGGCTTCAAGCCTTTTCTCCTTGGACCGCTTAAAGAACATTCTCGCAGTTTCTGTTTTCGCACTGTGTCGAGCTCTTTTGCCAGTTGTTGAACTTTGCTGTTCATTTCTTCGAATTTTTCGCCAACATTCTTCTCTATTGTATCAAATTTGTCATCAACGTTCTTCTCTATTCTATCAAATTTGTCATCAACGTTCTTCTCTATTCTTTCAAATTTGTCATCAATTTCTTCGAATTTTTGCTGGAGAGTGTTATTTTGTTCTTCCAGTTTTTGTTCTAGACTATTCTTTTGTTCGTTGAATTTTTGTTCAATGCTGCTCTTCTGCTCGTCTAGATTTTTCTTTTGTTCATCCAACTTTTGTTCGAGACTATTCTTTTGTTCTTCCAGATTATTCTTTTGTTCATCCAGCTTTGCTCGAGACTATTCTTTTGTTCTTCCAGATTATTCTTTTGTTCATCCATTTTCTGTTGAAGACCGTCCAAATTTTTCTTCTGTTCGTCCATTTTTAACAAGAGGAGTTGCATCATCGCAGACATGTCACTGCCGGTACTTGTCTGTTCATCCTCGTCAGCATCAAAGGAATATGCATCAGGATCATGACCCTCGTTGTTCAAAGCCTCCTGAAGTCTGAGCACCAGGTCACTTTTTCCTCCACTGGCGCTGAGGCTTCTCTTGTTCAACTCGGATTTGAGTTGGACGAGGGTCAACTGCAATAGTTTTCGACCCATTCTAGCTTTTTCAAATAGTCATTAAACACTTTTTTTTTTTTTTTTACACACAATAAGTCCTATCCCACTTCTGACACCAATGTAAAATGTTTGTGTGGGTACAAATAATAGAACTTATTCTTTTCAATACAAATCCCTTTATTCAGTACAGTTACAATTCACTATTTAATTCTTTCTCTCAGTACAATCCAATTTCTCAACCACTTATACTTTTCTTATCTTTTACTTAAACCACTTAATCACTTCTCCTAATTAACACTTCAAATTACACTTTAGAACTAATTTGCATACCTTGGGGATGCTGGTATTTATACTCGAATGACATACTTCGAGAACAATCCTCGCCATCCAGCGTCCTATACAATTTCCAATTTGCTAGAAAATTCGATTGGAGAGTGGCTCCAGACGAGACTTTGTTATTCCAGTTTCGAAATCTTCTGGTCTTTGAATCTAGATGTCGCTGCTCACATTTAAGTGGTTATCACAATATTATCCTTCGCTCTTAAAATCGCATGCCTGCCTCCGCAAATTACTCAAAATTTAATTTTTTTCATTTGAAGGAGATGAAAAAAGTTTCAGATCGGGGACATTTTTTTCGTTTTTTATAAATCTAGTTCGATTTAACGCCAGACTTCGTTTTACGTGTATCACACATTGCTATATATTTAAAAAGTATACTACTGAAATAAATCGCTCAATCATACAGCAAAACAGCCAAATCCCTCGAAAGGTGACGTCGAATGAAATTGAAAAATAAAATCGAACTAAAGCGACAATGGCGTCCTTCTCAAAATATATACATATGTATATGGGGTTGGGGTCACAATCTCAAAATCAAAAATCCAGAAAACCAAAAATCCGGAAAATACGAAAAATTATACGCAAGTCTTGCGTATTTCAAGTTTGGGATGGGAAACTCGCTTCGCTCGATAAAAGGATTTTAAATTTTTCTCCGCGGGGTTTAGCCGCTCACGAGACTTTGTCGCTCCGCTAAGGGTATGTCAACAACTGTCAGGCAGGCGCCTATAAGCCAGTCTGGGGGAATCCCGACGGGATTCTATCCGACTCCCATGTATATGTACGATGCGCCTCCTCAATAAATATATACACACAAACACACCACAGTGTAGCGATCCAGATAAACACCAGCGACACAGTCTCATTCGTATATGTCGTTTGCAGGATCGATTGAAACGTAAAACAAAATAAACGGTTGCAGCAAAACGAAATATAAAAAAAAAATTAGTGTATATATCGAAGTTACAAGACACTGGAGGATGGTTGATATCCACGGCTATATAACTTAAAATGGTTTCATACCGACTTGGTGCAACAAAACTTAGGTTTGAGAATTTTATTGTCGTTGAAAAAGTGGTGATTTTTTATGTTCTGCATGCGATATCTATTTAACTTTATTATCTGCGGTATCACACACAGCGCCTTATGTTGCATAAACCCTTTTTTCTTGTCAAAGATCAGGGTGAGATTTTTTCGTATCTTTATGAAATAGCATTTTCCATCGCCATGTTCTGTATAAAAGAAATCAGAACGAGGCAAGATTTAAAAACTAATTAAATTCTATTATGAATGGTCTTTCAATCGATTTCTTTTTTTATTAGAGATTTACTTTTGTTTCCAGCAAAATAGTAAATACTTAAAATAATTTCATATTTTAATACAAATAAACATTTGTAAAGCACGTACCCTTTAACACGACTTTGTGAATTTTTTGTTTTGCTGTAGTCGACATTATTTACCAAATCAGCAATTTTTAATGATGATATTAATTGGTCCGTGTTTATGAATTTCTTTGATTTCGACATTCCAATTACTGATTGACCGTATAATAAGTGTCTTTATTGAAATAATAAAATAAATAAACTGATTACTATTTTATTGTATTATAAATGTACACGTGTATTTACTATACATTCACAGGTTTCAAAACGGACGGACAATTATTGGGTATACAGAGCTGCGGTGTCGACAGAGAATAATTGGGCCACTCGACTGCAAAAATAGTAGCAAATAGTGCTTGCTGTATATCGATATTGATACGAGTATTTAGCGAATTCCACTAAGCTGTGTAGATACGCGAGAGAAATTCGGAGCATTGAATGTAATTATAGTAACGGTTAGTAACAGAAGAAAACAAAACAGTAGATGTACCTTGACATAAGCCACATATTTGATGCAAAATATATAATAAGAGTTTGTAATTGAGCATTTCGAAGTTGTCCAACTTTTTGTAATTATAAAGCACAGGTGTTCATGTTGCTTACTATAGGTTTAGGAAAGAAACAATTTCGGTTTTTCAAGTAGATTATGTGTAGATTATGTCGTTTTGCGAGGTATTAAATTGTACCTAGGGTACGAGGTATTAAACTTCGGGGTGGGAATTTGTTTAAAAAGAACTTTATGACCGCTAATAAAAAAAAACTACGTAGTTGTACAGAGGGTGTTCAAAATATTAGGAACACTGCAAAAATTTCATTAAAAATATTGTAAAATGTTTGTGTGGGTACAAATGATAGAACTTATTCTTTTCAATACAAATCCCTTTATTCAGTACAGTTACAATTCACTATTTAATTCTTTTTCACAGTACAATTCAATTTCTGAACCACTTATACTTTTCTTATCTTTTACTTAAACCACTTAATCACTTCTCCTAATTAACACTTCAAATTTCACTTTAGAACTGATCTGCATACCTTTGGGATGCTGGTATTTATACTCGAATGACATACTTCGAGAACAATCCTCGCCACCCAGCGTCCCATACAATTTCCAATTTGCTAGAAAATTCGATTCTACTAGTCTTCGAGTTTCGACATTTTCTGCTAGATGTCGCTGCTCACATTTAAGTGGTTATCACATTGCTCCCTCCCTACAGTTGTTCGTCCCGAACAACTTCGTCATTCAGCATCCCGTTGAAATGACACATTCTATCCAAATGGACCACTTTCAATTTTCCTCGATCCCCACGCTGGATCCGGTAGACAACGTCATTAATGCGGGTTATCACCTTGTATGGACCTTCCCAGTCCTGTTGAAATTTTGGTGATTTGCCTTTCTTACGCTGAGGATTATACAGCCAAACCAGATCTCCTTCGTTGAAACCGGAAGATTTCGCCTTGATATCGTACCTAGTTTTCATGCGGCTGCTTGCTAGCTTCATCTTTTCTCTGGTGTCTTCATGCAATTTACGAATCCTGCTGCGTAAGTCATTCACGTACTCGTTCACCTCTTTGGGCTCCGTCGGTGGGGATCCGAATTTTGCTTCAGTTGGCAACCGAATTGTTTGACCAAATAAGATCTCGGATGGTGTGTGCCCTGTTGAGCTATGGACCACGTTTCGGTAGGCCATTAAGAAGAGGGGTATGTGTCGATCCCAATCCCGCTGGCAGTTGCTGACAATCTTAGATAGATGCTCATTCAAGGTCCGATTGAATCGCTCGACCATTCCATCAGATTGAGGGTGTAGTGGCGTTGTCCTTGTCTTTCTTATTCCCAAATATTGGCATATTTCCTGGAAGACTTTTGATTCAAAGTTTCGCCCTTGATCAGAGTGCAGTTCCATTGGGACCCCAAATCTGCTCACCCAGACTACGGTCTTAGCCTCTTGATTTGGGATGGCAAACACTTCCGGCCACTTACTGAAGTAATCCATGACTACGAGAGTATATCGGTTTCCATTAAAGGTTTCGTTCCCTTACCTTTTCCAACGTCTTATTTATTCCCAAATGGCCTCCTGAGATTCCGTCATGTATTTCATAGAGCACTTGGTTGACTCTGGACCGTGGCACAATTAGCTGCATACGAGATGTTGTCCCATCTGCACTTTCCCATTTTCTCTTCAGCAATCCATCTTCCACAAAAAGCGAGTCCCACTGTGCCCAGTATGCCTTTAGAGTTTGGCTCCGATCTGATATCTGCTGCCAGCTTGGTCTTTCCTCGTGTTCCTTCCAGGCCAATATTGGTTCGATGTCATTGTCTGCCTGTTGGGAGGAACGGATTTCGTCTATACTCCAACCCTCTATTGGCTCAGTCCTGATCGTTTGGATAGTTGCCTGTTCTTTCGCTTCTTTACCACTGACTACTTCTGCTGGGAGGCTTTCGTTGCATTGTTTTACCTGTGAGACTGGGATAATTACCCTGGAGTCAACTTCTGCTACAGACTTCTACCCCGCGAAGTAAACATTTCCTAACTGATGGCTTCTGGAAATTTGACCGGTTTCTTGGTAGCCGTTTCTGCCGGTTTTTTCTTTCTATTTGCCTGTAACCCCAGTGCAGACAGCCTTCTCGTCGTACCGGTTCTTTACAATGCCCTTGCAAATGTCCTACTTTATCGCAGTTCCAGCAGCGCATTCTTCGGCTCTCCCGCGGGATATTTCGTTGCATAGTAGTTGGTCTTGAGCAGGAGCATTCACCAGATACTATTTCCCTTACGAAATGCATTCCTTTGGAAGCCTGATTGGATGCTTCCATCGCCAGAGCGAAGGCAAGTGCTTCAGCAAGGGTTCTTTTCCCGGCCATCCTTACTGCTGATTGTAGCTTCAAATCTGCAATTCCCCTGATGAATGCGTCCTTTGCCATTTCGTCGATTATTTCTTGGCCTGCGGTGGGATATGACAAATGTGCCAGTCTACTCACGTCTGCTTGGAGCTGTTGCAGTGTTTCTCCTCGTTGCTGCATACGGCCTTGCAATTGAACCTTGTAAACTTCCCGCATGTGGCTATCCCCAAACCGTTTCTCGATAGCCTGCACTAAAACCATATAGTCTCTATTCTTTTCGATATCGATTGTTTGTAACAATTCTGCCGCAGGACCACGTAAGGCCATCGCTAGGGCAAAGCACTTCTCCTTATTGTCCCAGTCGTTTGCACAGGCAGCCATTTCAAACTGCTTCTTATAAGTAGACCATGAGGTCTGGCCATCGAATGAGGGAGGCTTCAAATCTTTTCTCCTTGGACCGCTTAAAGAACATTCTCGCAGTTTCTGTTTTCGCACTGTGTCGAGCTCTTTTGCCAGTTGCTGAACTTTGCTGTCCATTTCCTCGAATTTTCGCCAACATTCTTCTCTATTCTATCAAATTTGTCATCAACGTTTTTCTCTATTCTTTCAAATTTGTCATCGATTTCTTCGAATTTTTGCTGGAGAATGTTCTTTTGTTCTTCCAGATTATTCTTTTGTTCATCCATTTTCTGTTCAAGACCGTGCAGATTGTTGGTTTGTTCGTTGAATTTTTGTTCAATGCTGCTCTTCTGCTCGTCCATTTTTTGTTCCAGACTGTTCTTCCATATTTTTCTTTTGTTCGTCCATTTTTAATAAGAGGAGTTGCATCATCGCAGCCATGTCATTGCCGGTACTTGTCTGTTCATCCTCGTCAACATCAAAGGAATATGCATCAGGATCATGTCCCTCGTTGTTCAAAGCCTCCTGAAGACGGAGCACCAGGTCACTTTTTCCTCCACTGGCGCTGAGGCTTCTCTTGTTCAACTCGGATTTGAGTTGGACGAGGGTCAACTGCAATAGTTTTCGACCCATTCTAGCTTTTTCAAATAGTCAAAAAAAAAACACTTTTTTTTTTTTTTTGTACACAAAATAAGTCCTATCCCACTTCTGACACCAATGTAGAATGTTTGCGTGGGTACAAATAATAGAACTTATTATTTTCAATACAAATCCCTTTATTCAGTACAGTTACAATTCACTATTTAATTCTTTCTCTCAGTACAATTCAATTTCTCAACCACTTATACTTTTCTTATCTTTTACTTATCTTTTTCTCCTAATTAACACTTCAAATTACACTTTAGAACTGATTTGCATACCTTTGGGATGCTGGTATTTATACTCGAATGACATACTTCGAGAACAATCCTCGTCATCCAGCGTCCCATACAATTTCCAATTTGCTAGAAAATTCGATTCCACTCTCCAGTCCAGACTTTGTTATTCCAAATCTTCTGGTCTTCGACATTTTCTGCTAGATGTCGCTGCTCACATTTAAGTGGTTATCACAATATGTAGAAAATGTATGGCGCCATCTACCTTGTAATAGCACCGATGATGCCAGATTCCTCAACACTGGGATTTAGATACCCACGTATCCACATTCTATCGTTGGGCTCCTGTTAAAGGCTTACAATCTGGATTCCAAAACAATGCCCACTGTTTTCTGAAAGTAAATTTTGCATCATTAAACCAACGGGAACGGAATATGGTACTGATATTTGATGAAATTAGAATTCGACCAAACTCAAGTACAATATCAAAAATGACTTTATTTATGGATTTGAAGATCAAGGAGTGGGTCGAAAAAGATTGTACGGCAACGAAATTTGTGTCTTCATGGTAAACGGCCTCTTTGATAGCTGGAAAAGTATTTTAAATTATTTTTTTTCAACAAACTCTGTCAAAAGGTTTATTTATTTTAAAAAATAATTTGACAATTTGCAAAGAACTTGGTCTGAAAGTGTGCGCTATAGTTAGCGACCAAGGACCTAACAACAGGAAAGCTTATTATTATTCGGCGCTGGTTATTTTCTTTAACAGTGTTGTACTTAGTTGAAAATGAGTCGTACAGTAAAAACTGTTTTGTTAATTAAATGTTACTGTCTTAAACTCTGTGTAACAAAACTGTGTAGAGAAAAATAACTTTAAAAATAAAACCAACTGTTTTCTTCAACGTTATAAAAATGATGATTTATTTTGTGTAAAAATGTCTTCCTTTTATGTTAATTTTTGACATATGCAATTTTATATAATGAGAGATTTATCATAAGGGTGTTTGTTTACATATTTAAGTGTACAATATTCTATGTTTTTATTTTACATTTTATTGAACAATTTTTTTTTTCTCCTCGCCGTGAACAAAGCTCGCAATTATTTTCCGGTTTGTACTTTAACAGCCTTTGGCTCGATCATCTGCTACAACTTCATTGAAGATATACATGAAAGGAAACAAAATTAATAAATTGTGCAAAAATGACAGACAACACCTCACCTTAGGTGACACGTACAAATGGAATGTACGAGTATACTCAACCATCTTAAGGCAGATGGTCAAAAACCACACTAACTAGCGAGGTGTATGGGTTGAGGCCGATATCATAGCCCGAAGGTAGTGTAAGTAAGTCATATACAAGAGAAAACAAATTCTGAATTCAAAATAAATATATTAAGCTGTAGATTTAAAGTTCAAAGCTTGAGAAGAAAACAAGAAAACTTCGCTCTAGAACTAAAACGCATAACGGTATACGAAGTAGCAAAATATCAACTAGTTTAACATCACAAATTCAAGTACTTGATATTTCAGAGCATTCAAACATTTTTTGTGGTATTTTGATTGGGCTGTCCAAGTCCAAAAATTATAATGTTGCGAAAGAGAATTTCCAAAACATTGTTTACAGATCGCAGAACGCTTATAAATTTCTTCGAGATAGACTGGATGTTGAAAACGTATTAAAATCCTTTTTTTTTTGCAGATTTTGAGCAATCTTTATTCAGACTTTCAGAGTCGATCTAGGACTTGCTAAAATTTCCTAAATAAGTAATTCGATAAGTTTATTACAATAATAGGTATACAATATATGAAATCTCACATTTGTTTTCAGGATTTTTGTATTTTTTTTTTTACAATATTTTAAGAAATTTATTCAGTTTCAGTTTTTTTTCAGTTTTAAAGCATTTTATTTCCTTAATCATTAACTCTTAACAAAAAATGCTTAAATGCTAGCTTAAAATTACTTAACAATCTTATACTAACTTACTGGCCCCACACAGGCACTCTAAGCTACTCTAAATTCTTATAACTATGTCTTTCGACTTTATGTACATTTTCTTTACTAATATGTATTTACTATACTTAAAGCTAAGAAAAAAATTGCTAACAAAAACTTAGCATATGGATATAATTTTTTATTTTTTATAAAATCTTAATATCTAACTTAAAATAAACCTTAGCCTACCTAACCTAAAAAGAAATTTATTTTATTTATTCAAGTTCACAGCTCGACTTCGAACTTCTCGATTCAAAAGCAAATGGCCGATTTCCAACAAAGGCAAATTTAAAACGTGCCATTTGCAGTGTGACCAATTGACTAACAATAAAAAAAAATATTTAGAAAGTGTATGGCGCCATCTACCTTGTAGTAGCACCGATGATGTCAGATTCCTCAACACTCCCCCCTGGTAAGTTGAGGCTTTGGTAACGCTGGTCCTGCTTACCATTATCTTTGGAACTGGCTACATCCAAAATGGCTAACTTAGAAACTGGACAGGTTTAAACTCCGTTTTTTGTCTGAATAGTAACACTCCTAATTTATACGAGTATACATTGAACAATATTGAACAATTTTTAATTTAAACTTTTATCAGCAACATTCTCCCCGCCGTGAAAAAAGTTCGCAATTATTTTCTGGTTTGTACGTGAACAGCCTTTGGCTCGATCATCTGCTACAACTTCAGTGAAGTCTCACATGAAAGGAAATAAATTTTGCAAAAGGGACAGACATATGTATAGTGTTGTCCTCTTTGCACTACTTTCTTTAATTGCGTAGTTGAAGAAAAGTGCATGATTAAATTGTGATGACTGTCCATTGATCAGTTGTGCGTAAACAATAATGGCAGCCGTGCTGGATTTTGTTTGTTTAAATTTAGTTTTTAATGCGGGAATTTCTTTAACTTAAAATGTAATTCGTTTATGTTCGCGTAGGTTTAAAATTCAGGTGAGTGATGTTTTAATATTATGTATTTATTTATATATTTACCCTTTTTGTTTATTATTATATTGATTATGTGTGAAGTGTTGTGCATCGCGCTTCGTACGCATTTTACCGGTGCCATTTGGTTTTTTGTGTTGATTGATGTTTGTTTTTTTTTGTGATTCCTGTTTTCTTTGTTTTTATTTTATTTAGTTTATATTTAATTATTGTGTGTGAAATGTGTATTTTTATTGGTTGTGCGAGGTTAAATATATTTTTCTGTATTACGAGTATACTCGTATATAAATTTTTATTTTATTATTTTGGGAATTGTGTTTGACTGATTGCTATGTGTTGTGTGATGTAGTATGTATGTATAGTGTAAGAATAATTATGGCGGGGGATATATGTTTATATGTGAATACGTTGATGCAAGACGAGTTATAATGTAATTTTATTTAGAATTTATGGATTTAAAAAGATTTATTTAGTTTAATTGTTGAAAATGAAGCCAGGATATTGAATGATTAATGGACTGTATGTGTGTGGTATATTTTCCTTACTTATTATTGATGAAAATTTGAAGATGAGTGATCGGAGTCTGTGTGATGATGGATTGAAACTATTGTTTAAGTTTTGAGTTGATAGTGATGGCATGAGATTTTGTTTTGTTCTGTAATTATTTGGTAAGTGTTTAAATTATTTCCTGTTCTTGTGTGGCCTTATTTAAATAATTTGCTGTTCTTGTGTGGTTTTGTTCGTTGGCAGATAGCATAGTTTTGTGATAGGCCTTTCTTGTTCTTGTTCTCAGAGTGACGACTCGAACGTGTCCATTGTTTCCTCAATGCAACTCGGTTATTAGCGCGAGCATCCACTGTGTCGCTGGCAACCGTTCGTCTTTAAGGAGAACCAGATCGCCCAACTTGGGTTCTTCTTCTGAATTCGTCCATTTCGGGCGCTGTTGTAGACGCGCTAAATATTCACTGCTCCATTTCTGCCAGAAGCTTTCTGTTAGAGCTTGAACCCTTTTCCATCTCTCGATGGGGTTGATGTTTTTTGTCGAAGTGTTCTCACTAGGAATCGCGTTTAGTGTTTCGCCGATTAGAGAGTACGCGGGAGTGATCACCTCTAAATCTTATGGGTTGTCGGAGAGAGGACACAGAGGCCTTGAATTCAGACATGTTTCTTTTTGCGTAAGAAGCGTGGTGAATTCTTCGAATTTTAACTTCCGGTCTCCTCCAACTCTTTTTAAGTGGTGCTTAACAGATTTCGCTCCTGCTTCCCACCCTAACCCACTCCGAAGTGTGGGGAAGATGGGGGAATGAAGTTTCACTTCGTACCTTGGTTGGTTAGGGTGTCTACGATTTCTTTCTACTCGTTCTTCGCGTCTTTAATCCATTTTTTCAGCTCCGTATTAGTCCCGACGAAGTTTGTGCCACAATCACTAAATATTTCACTTCAGGTACCCCTTCGTGCCGTGAAACGTCTAAAGGCTGCTAAAAGGGCTTGTGTAGTGAGATCACTCACTGCCTCCAAATGAATTGCCTTTGTTTCGAGACATATAAAAATTGCAAAGTAGCCTTTTTATGTTTTTGCACCTTTTCCCTTCCACGTTTTTATGTCGACCACTGTGTTCGTAAATGGTCTTGCTATCCGAACCCGTGCTGCTGGTAAACTCGCCATAAGTTGCGTCATTGCTTTGGCTTTGTGTTTGAAACACTTGACGCGTTGGTGAATGGTGTGCTTTACACACTGCTTTATTTGGATGATCCAATACCTTGCCCGAATATATGCTGTCATTTGCTGGATACCACCGTGTTGCGTTTTTTCGTGTGCGTCTTTCAATAGAGTTTCGGTGTAATGGTGGTTCGACTTTAGGATAATTGGGTGTTTTGGTTATATGTCAAGTTCGAGTTTTGAAGCCTTCCCCCACGCGAAGAATTCCATCTGTATCTATGAAGGGATTCAATGACTTAAGTGCTGATGTTGCTTTTGAACTGTCGTGCAGTTTTGTTAAGTCCTCAGGAAACATGCCCTTTTGCACTGATCTTATTGCCATCTGTGATCCGGTGTTCAACTCTTCTGGTTGCAAAGGGCCAGATTTTTTGCAAGCTGATCTGCAGTTGGGGATAAATCGTTGGCAATATGCCAACACGCGTAATATCGTGTGCAGTCTGTTGAACTTGTTGATAATTTGTCGTACTATGATTTGTTGTGTCTGTGTTTGTGTTGTGGCGACATGAATTTTTATTGTTCGCCTTTCCTCTTTCCTGATGTTTATTGGGTGCTCTGGGACTGGGAAGTTCCATTGGTCTCTCACGAAGGATGGGCCATTCCAATTCACTGCCCCTTAGCTCAGATGGCAAAGTTAACGCGATGCCAGATCAGCTGCGTTATGTTTTGTTGGTATGTGCCTTCACATCTGCGAATCTGTCGGTCGTTGGATCTCGGAAACTCTGTTGCTGACGAACGTAGTACAGATGGAAAGTGGAGCCCGAATCCAGGCAAGACTTATGGTGGAATCTGACCAGGCATACCAATGCTGACGTGGTACGTTGAAGACCTTTGCTGTGTGACCCATCAATGTCACCAGCAGAACTGCTCCACAGAGTTCGAGACGGGGAAGGCTTTAGTGGAGCTACTTTGGTCTTTGGCATCAGAAGATGCATATGTGTTTAATCTCGTTCATCCCATACGCGAATATACACTGCTACTCCATACGCTTTGATTGATGCGTCGCTGAATCCGTACAGCTCGATGATTCTACAGCTTTTGTGACTGTGGATCCACCTAGGAATCTGTAATTGCTCCAGTACTAGGAGACCGTTACGTAGAGTCTTCCATTGGATTTGTATGTCCTCAGGCACTGGTTGGTCCCATTCTATTCCTCTTCCCTACAGTTGTTGCATAATTAATTTGGCTTTGATCACGCATGGCGAAAACCAGCCAAGCGGATCAAACAACTTGGCTATAGCTGAGAGGATGGTTCTTTTGGTCATTTCTTCTATCCTTAGCTGGAAACCAATTTATGCCCAAGGTTTTGACATGCACTGATGATTCAAATTAAAGTTGGTAATCCATTTTGCCGTCTTGTGGTGGTATGTCTTCAAGTAAGGCTCTTGTGTTGCTTGTCCACTTTCTGAACTTGAACCCGGCGGAAGAAAGTAGTTTACGGACTTCTTCTCGTTTGGTTCGAGCACCCTCAACAGTGTCATCTCCACTAATTAGGTCGTCGACATATATTTCTTCAAGAACCGTCCGATCGGATAGTTGGCTGCCATTTGCAGAACCCTTTGGCTAGGTATGGAGCGCTTGTGGTGCCAAAGGTTACCGTCTTCAGCCTAAAGGTGTTTAATTGGTCACTGGAATCCCTCCAAAAGATCACTTGGTAATAACTGTCCGCTTTTTTAACAAAGATCTGACAGTACATTTTTTGACATCCGCCGTGAAGGTGTGTTGATATCTACTCCATCCTAAAATGATATCGACTATATTTCTTTGTAATATGGCACATACCAGTAAATGCTCATTCAGCGATGTTCCATCAGACGTTTTAAATACCGCGTCGGGCTGGCTGCCTTAAAAACAGCATAATGTGGTAAAAGATAGTGGTGTCGTGTGGTGAAGGCAAGCTCCCTCTCAACATTTACCTCTTGCATACGGTTGAGTGTTAAGTACACTCGGTGCAGCTTCCTTTCAGTTCTGCATCTCTCTGGAAACGTTTTTCAAGATATGAAAATCGTTGTAAAGTTCCTTTCTTACTTGACCCCAAAGCTGGATGTCTCCTTATATTGAAAGGTAATGCAACTTCAAAGCGGCCGTCAGCTCATCTGGTGGTGTTTGCTAGAAAGTGCCTTTCGCACGCGATGTCTTCCTTTGAGGCTTGAGCGGGAAACGGTAGCTCTTCGATTTCCCAGAACTTTCTTAAAGTCTTATCGAGACTTACATTTTGAGTGAAAGTCCGGAGTTTTAAAGGCGTCCCCGAGACCTTTTCCAAAATTACCCAACCTAGCTGAGTCTTTTGGGCTATTGGCATACCGGGTACGGTACAGATTGTTTAAGTGGCTACATTCGTGCAGTGTTGTTCGTTGGGCCGGAAGAAGCCCAGTCAACGACTTGAAGACGAAAGCCTTTGTGAAACCTTCAAACATCGAATGTCGAGATGCGAATTTGATTTCGACGTATTTGTTGGTAGTGCCGCTATTGACCTTCCCCAATCCTGATATCTGCACGAAAGTGTTTTGTCTTGCCAGCTTTAGCATTTGTGTAGCATACTCTGAAATAAATGTAGCCTCCAATCCTGGGTCGATTAGTGCGCGAAGTTCAACGTACCTACCATTGGCTGATGATACCTTCACTACCGCAGTTGCCAACAAAACCCTTGTATTAAATGTGTATGAGTGTGAAGTATGGAAAATGTTTCGAACCTGTCCGGATCCAGAGGGATGGTTATCTTGCATGGGATTAAAGGAGTTTGCGTTTGGGTTCATTGGCACCTCTTTGTGTTGTTTATTTATGTTGTGTTCTTGAAATTGTGGTATTGTTTCTGTGTTGTTTGAAAAATTGATGTGTAGTAAAGACTGGTGCCGTTGATGGCACAATTTGTATTACTTGGACAAGTTTGTGTAGTATGGCTGTAAGCTAGACAGTTGTGGGAGACCATAGTTTGCCGAACAGTCTGTTGCCTCCTCGTCACGTCCATGCCCAGAAATCGCTTACATTTTCTTAGGGAGTGTTGGCCGTTGTTGCATACCTTGAACTGGAATTGATTAAGATATGTTACAGTTGCGATTTCTGACATGGCTTGGCGATAGGCCCAGATGCCCCTTTTTGTGCTACAGCTTCTAGTGTCCGGAAGCGTGTTTCTAAAAACCAGGTGAAGTCCTTCAAAGTAGGAAGATCCTTGCTGTTGCGCAGTTTTTCTTCCCATAGTTGTTGCGTTGAGGTCGGCAGCTTTTGTACCATCACATAAATGATGATGACGTCCCACGAATCCATTGGTATCTCAAGATTTTTGAGTGCATAGATACTCTCCAAAGAAGCGTCCATGAGTGATTTAAGACCTTTCGCTGGTTCCTTCATTTGTGTCACTTGATTGAAGAAGAGTTACAGCTGTGAGCTCACTAGAACACGTTTATGGTCGTACCTTATTCTCATAATTCCCTGCGTCCAGCTCCAAATGTTGCAGAAGTCTCGCCGCTTCACCTGACAGAACTGACTTTAGATAATGGAGCTACTGGATGCCTCCGAGAAACGTGCTGCAATGAATGAGCGATACAAAAATATCATGAAACGAGCACCACTTAGTGTACCACCCACAGAACTCAGGAATATATTAATATGAATATTAATTTTAGGGAGACGTATATCTTTCCTATGAGGAATATTTATAACCAACGTTGAATTTGAAAGAGAAGTTTGCGCTCCAGAATACCTATCCAACCCATCAAGCAACTCACACCTGAACTCAAGGTAAGTTTCCCGAGTTTGTTCCATAATTGAAATTAATTCCAGCTTTTTCTTTTATTCCAGTTTTTCAACGCTCCTGCCTGCTTCGTAGTGCCGGTGTGCTGCTGCTAGATTCTCTTCCAACAACCAACGAAAGTCTTGTAGAGAGATAATTTTTAGTACGGGATTTACCCGTTTTCTTAAAGTTGGCGAAGTCTTTCTTGACTTGCACCAAAACATCAGTAAGGAGTTCAGCAGACATTTCAAATATTTTACATATATTTTTTTTTATGTGAGTTATGAACAATTACAATATTTAAAAAAAGGGTTGGTACTGACTTTGTTTTCTTCTTTTCAGTGTTTTATATGGATGTATGCTGCTTATGGTTCTGCTGTTGCTGCTGATACCGCTGCTGTGGATGCTGATATCGCTGCTATTGCTGCTGTTGATGCTGATACCGCTGCTGTTTATGCTGGAACTCCTGTTTGCTGATGATGCTGGTATTGCGGCTGTTGTTGTTGCAGATACTTATGATGCGGATGCTGCCAGTGCCGATGGTGTTGTTGCACTTAATCCTGTTTGAGGTGCTTCCTCCGCCTTGCACTGGAGTTGCTCTAGCAACACAAGCGTTTACATTAGAAATGAATAATGCTTTCGACTGTATGCATATTGGGTCTCATTACGATAAAAATATTTTAAAGCGTGGAGTTCAGGTCGAACATCCAGCTTATACTGAACTTAAACAATTATTGTCTTACTTAAGATCAATGCAAGAGTTTATTAATCTTACAAGGAACTTTTGTGCAAAAGGATTAGTACAGACAATAAACGGGGTTTTATTACTTAGTGAAGATATAAGTGATGGTTTATTCGAGAGAGTTGAGTATTTAGAAACAAAGAGAATCATCACGATATTTTGGAATTTTTATTTTCTATTATTCGTAGTAAAGGCGGCAATAACAAAAGTCCCTCTGTGTAGGAATTTAACGTTTTAATGTAGAAAAATCGGTCCTCAAATCTAATTGTTTTCTCTTCTGATAATAATTGTGATAATAGATACCTCCAAAACTCAACCGCACACATCAAGAACGTTTTTATTACCTGAAACACGCGAGGAAACTGTATTTCATAATACTCGTACTTTGTTCGAAAAAGTGATAAATGAAATCAAAATTACAAATAGAATTTCACTGTAAACTATTGCAATGCGTTATTTTACAGGATATCCGGCGTTTAAAATGCTTTTAAAAAATAAGTGTGCAAATTGTTCGAAATTATTTTTAAAAAGTGATGAACAAATAATATTTCCATCCGATTTTTTTCATTTTCGCTACGAATTTTTCCCAAAATAGTGATTTTGAAAGTCTCTTAGCACCAACTGATGAATTTTCCAAAGAGATATAAGCAAAAGCAACAAGCAATTTGTTGTTCCAACCAAATTTCAAAGAACATCATGTCTTATGCACTATTCGAACGAGTTCGATCTTATTTAAGATCAATGCAAGAGTCTACTAATCTTCCAAAGAACTTTTGTGTAGAAGGAATGGTAGAGACAATAAACGGGGTTTTATTACTTAGTGAAGATATAAGTGATATGAATGCTTTTAAAAAACAAGTGTGCAAATATGTCCGCCAGAATTTTTCATTTTTGCTAAGAATTTTTCATAAAATAGTGATTTTGGAAGTCTCTTAGCACCAACTGATGAATTTTTCAATATTTGTAAGCTCCATTTCAAAGTATACCATACAATTTTTAGAGCTTGTCCGCATATTAGAAATATAAGGGAGAGAATGGCCTTGGAATGCATGAGAATAACAAACCTTTAGAGACTCGAACTGGTTTGATAAGCAAAACCAATGCTTTGAGCATCGCAAAAAAATTCTTTACTTTGCACTTCTTATTCTCTTGCGAAAATATTATGTCTGGAAAATCCAAAAAAAAGAATTACCAGTAAAAATCAAAAAATTCAAGTTCTGTCAGGAAAACAAATGCAAAACAATCACAAAATTGAACCCCCTCCTCCAGAGTGAGATGCACGGGGTCTTTACTATAAACCAGCACCCCAGGAGTGAGAAGCACCGGGACCTCACTATAAATCAACACCCCAAGAGTGAGAGGCACTGGGACCTCACTATAAACCAGCACCCTCCATTTAATCACAATCAGAATCTGAAATACAAAAACAAACACACTAGGTACATGAAAACAAAAACCGAAATAATGAAAAACAAAACACGAAGAGAAAAAAGCAAAAACAACAAGCAATTTGTTGTTCCAACCAAATTTGAAAGAACATCATGTCTTATACACGATTCGAACGAGTTCGATCAAACTGGGACGTAGTAGTAAATCCCCTTCGCCTGAAAAAAGTGACATATTTTTTTTACTCTGCATGCGATATCTATGTAACTTTATTTTCTGTGATAATACATTTAACATCATACAATACCTAAGAAAATCGTAAAAAATTCGCAAGCCAACACCAGTCGCGTAATTTTCGATGCAGTCGCACACTCCAGATAAAGATAGTTTTGATAGTTTTGACTGCTTTTTGAATCACTTCGTTTGGTCTCATTTACGTAGAGAACTTTGGAGAAGGAAATGTATCAGTCTACTCTACGAACTCGTCAAATAAAGGTCTGATATGGGTAGGCCATGTAGAATGAACGGACATAAGCATATCGATCTAACGGGTCTCCGCTTTCTGCCCGGATGGACAAAGCAGTAGAGAAAGACCTCACCTTAGGTGACACGTACAAATGGAATTTACGAGTATACTCAACCATCTGAAGGCAGATGGTCAAAAACCACACTACCTAGCGAGGTGTATGGGTTGAGGCCGAGATCATCGCCCAAAGGTAGTATAAGTAAGTCATATTCAGAGGGTGTTCAAAATATTAGGAACACTGCATTTTTTTCACATAGTTTTTGTTTATTGCTGTGGATTTTGATTTTGGAGCATGAAATAAAAAATTCAACTTTATAGTTTTAAGATTTATCATATTTATTCATTATTTATAGAGGAAACAATTTTTTTCTTTTAATATTTTGTCCCGCCTCCCTTAACTTTTTTTAAGGCCCGAATTCGTTCTGGCATTGTTTTCATATTGTGATAACAACTCAAATGCGAGCAGCGACATCTAGCAGAAAATGTCGAAACTCGAAGACTAGAAGGTTTCGATACTGGATTAGCAAAGTCTCGACTGGAGAGTAGAATCGAATTTTCTAGCAAATTGGAAATTGTATGGGACGCTGGGTGGCGAGGATTGTTCTCGAAGTATGTCATTCGAGTATAAATACCAGCATCCCAAAGGTATGCAGATCAGTTCTAAAGTGAAATTTGAAGTGTTAATTAGGAGAAGTAATTAAGTGGTTTAAGTAAAAGATAAGAAAAGTATAAGTGGTTGAGAAATTGAATTGTACTGAGAAAAAGAATTAAATAGTGAATTGTAACTGTACTGAATAAAGGGATTTGTATTGAAAAGAATAAGTTCTATCATTTGTACCCACACAAACATTTTACATTGGTGTCAGAAGTGGGATAGGACTTATTGTGTGTGTAGAAAAAAAAAAAAAAAAAAAAGTGTTTTCTGACTATTTGAAAAGGCTAGAATGGGTCGAAAACTATTGCAGTTGACCCTCGTCCAACTCAAATCCGAGTTCAACAAGAGAAGCCTCAGCGCCAGTGGAGGAAAAAGTGACCTGGTGCTCCGACTTCAGGAGGCTTTGAACAACGAGGGACATGATCCTGATGCATATTCCTTTGATGTTGACGAGGATGAACAGACAAGTACCGGCAATGACATGGCTGCAATGATGCAACTCCTCTTATTAAAAATGGACGAACAAAACAAAAAAATGGACGAACAGAAGAACAGCCTCGAACAAAAGCTGGACGAACAAAAGAAAAATATGGAAGAACAGAAGAACATTCTCCAGAACAGTCTGGAACAAAAATTGGACGAGCAGAAGAGCAGCATTGAACAAAAATTCAACGAACAAACCAACAATCTGCACGGTCTTGAACAGAAAATGGATGAACAAAAGAATAATCTGGAAGAACAAAAGAACATTCTCCAGCAAAAATTCGAAGAAATCGATGACAAATTTGAAAGAATAGAGAAAAACGTTGATGACAAATTTGATAGAATAGAGAAGAATGTTGGCGAAAATTCGAGGAAATGGACAGCAAAGTTCAGCAACTGGCAAAAGAGCTCGACACAGTGCGAAAACAGAAACTGCGAGAATGTTCTTTAAGCGGTCCAAGGAGAAAAGATTTGAAGCCTCCCTCATTCGATGGCCAGACCTCATGGTCTACTTATAAGAAGCAGTTTGAAATGGCTGCCTGTGCAAACGACTGGGACAATAAGGAGAAGTGCTTTGCCCTAGCGATGGCCTTACGTGGTCCTGCGGCAGAATTGTTACAAACAATCGATATCGAAAAGAATAGAGACTATATGGTTTTAGTGCAGGCTATCGAGAAACGGTTTGGGGATAGCCACATGCGGGAAGTTTACAAGGTTCAATTGCAAGGCCGTATGCAGCAACGAGGAGAAACACTGCAACCGCTCCAAGCAGACGTGAGTAGACTGGCACATTTGTCATATCCCACCGCAGGCCAAGAAATAATCGACGAAATGGCAAAGGACGCATTCATCAGGGGAATTGCAGATTTGAAGCTACAATCAGCAGTAAGGATGGCCGGGAAAAGAACCCTTGCTGAAGCACTTGCCTTCGCTCTGGCGATGGAAGCATCCAATCAGGCTTCCAAAGGAATGCATTTCGTAAGGGAAATAGTATCTGGTGAATGCTCCTGCTCAAGACCAACTACTATGCAACGAAATATCCCGCGGGAGAGCCGAAGAATGCGCTGCTGGAACTGCGATAAAGTAGGACATTTGCAAGGGCATTGTAAAGAACCGGTACGACGAGAAGGCTGTCTGCACTGGGGTTACAGGCAAATAGAAAGAAAAAACCGGCAGAAACGGCTACCAAGAAACCGGTCAAATTTCCAGAAGCCATCAGTTAGGAAATGTTTACTTCGCGGGGTAGAAGTCTGTAGTAGAAGTTGACTCCAGGGTAATTATCCCAGTCTCACAGGTAAAACAATGCAACGAAAGCCTCCCAGCAGAAGTAGTCAGTGGTAAAGAAGCGAAAGAACAGGCAACTATCCAAACGATCAGGACTGAGCCAATAGAGGGTTGGAGTATAGACGAAATCCGTTCCTCCCAACAGGCAGACAATGACATCGAACCAATATTGGCCTGGAAGGAACACGAGGAAAGACCAAGCTGGCAGCAGATATCAGATCGGAGCCAAACTCTGAAGGCATACTGGGCACAGTGGGACTCGCTTTTTGTGGAAGATGGATTGCTGAAGAGAAAATGGGAAAGTGCAGATGGGACAACATCTCGTATGCAGCTAATTGTGCCACGGTCCAGAGTCAACCAAGTGCTCTATGAAATACATGACGGAATCTCAGGAGGCCATTTGGGAATAAATAAGACGTTGGAAAAGGTAAGGGAACGAAACCTTTAATGGAAACCGATATACTCTCGTAGTCATGGATTACTTCAGTAAGTGGCCGGAAGTGTTTGCCATCCCAAATCAAGAGGCTAAGACCGTAGTCTGGGTGAGCAGATTTGGGGTCCCAATGGAACTGCACTCTGATCAAGGGCGAAACTTTGAATCAAAAGTCTTCCAGGAAATATGCCAATATTTGGGAATAAGAAAGACAAGGACAACGCCACTACACCCTCAATCTGATGGAATGGTCGAGCGATTCAATCGGACCTTGAATGAGCATCTATCTAAGATTGTCAGCAACTGCCAGCGGGATTGGGATCGACACATACCCCTCTTCTTAATGGCCTACCGAAACGTGGTCCGTAGCTCAACAGGGCACACACCATCCGAGATCTTATTTGGTCAAACAATTCGGTTGCCAACTGAAGCAAAATTCGGATCCCCACCGACGGAGCCCAAAGAGGTGAACGAGTACGTGAATGACTTACGCAGCAGGATTCGTAAATTGCATGAAGACACCAGAGAAAAGATGAAGCTAGCAAGCAGCCGCATGAAAACTAGGTACGATATCAAGGCGAAATCTTCCGGTTTCAACGAAGGAGATCTGGTTTGGCTGTATAATCCTCAGCGTAAGAAAGGCAAATCACCAAAATTTCAACAGGACTGGGAAGGTCCATACAAGGTGATAACCCGCATTAATGACGTTGTCTACCGGATCCAGCGTGGGGATCGAGGAAAATTGAAAGTGGTCCATTTGGATAGAATGTGTCATTTCAACGGGATGCTGAATGACGAAGTTGTTCGGGACGAACAACTGTAGGGAGGGAGCAATGTGATAACCACTTAAATGTGAGCAGCGACATCTAGCAGAAAATGTCGAAACTCGAAGACTAGTAGAATCGAATTTTCTAGCAAATTGGAAATTGTATGGGACGCTGGGTGGCGAGGATTGTTCTCGAAGTATGTCATTCGAGTATAAATACCAGCATCCCAAAGGTATGCAGATCAGTTCTAAAGTGAAATTTGAAGTGTTAATTAGGAGAAGTGATTAAGTGGTTTAAGTAAAAGATAAGAAAAGTATAAGTGGTTCAGAAATTGAATTGTACTGAGAAAAAGAATTAAATAGTGAATTGTAACTGTACTGAATAAAGGGATTTGTATTGAAAAGAATAAGTTCTATTATTTGTACCCACACAAACATTTTACAATATAAGTGGTTGAGAAATTGGATTGTACTGAGGGAAAGAATTAAATAATGAATTGTAAAGGGAATTGTATTGAAAAGAATAAGTTCTATTATTTGTACCCACACAAACATTTTACAATATATTGTTTGTCAAAATCATTTTTCTTCGGAATTTATTGGCATAAAAATGCTTAAAAAGGACGCTGTTCCCTCCTCAAATCTAAATTGTAATTTAAATATAGACTTAAGTTTAGAAAATCTTTCAGTTTTGCTAACAAAACAGAGAAGGACATCTAGTAGTTCACAAGAGGAGAAAATGAATGCAAAGCTTGAGAAGAAAACTTTGCTCTAGAACTAAAACGCATAACGCTCTACGAACTAGCAAAATATCAACTAGTTTATCATCACAAATTCAAGTACTTGATATTTCAGAGCATTCAAACATTTTTTGTGGTATATTGATGGTGCTGTCCAAGTTCAAAAAATATAATGTTGCCGAAAGAGAATTTCCAAAACATTTTTTACAGATCTCAAAACGCTTATAAATTTCTTCGAGATAGACTGAAAGCAAAGTTTGCATCATTAAGCCAACCGGAACCGAATATGGTACTGATATTTGTTGAAATTAGAATTCGTTTTTTTTTTTTATTTTGTTTTTATGATTTTCCTCATTTATTAAAATCCACGCGTAATGTTTTACTCAAATCTGATATGCTACCTCCAGATGGTAATGTTTCCTTTGATGTTTTCAGAGAAATATTCAATTTAGAAAGAGATAATGTGGCAAAAACACGCTTGAAATTTACAAGTTCACACATAGCCTCAAATGCATTTGAAAAAAATACTGTTCGCTTGGCAACAGAAACCTTTAGTAGGACAACGGCAGCATCGATACAAACTGCCATCAACTTAATTGCCTAAAAAATAGTTCAATAGTCGCTCTAGCAACACAAGCGTTTACATTAAAAATGAATAATGCCTTCGACTGTATGGATAGTGGGTCTCATTACGATAAAAATATTTTAAAGCGTGGAGTTCAGGTCGGAAGTCCAGCTTTTACAATACTGAACTTAAACAATTCTTGTCTTACTTAAGACCAATGCAAGAGTCTACTAATTTTCCAAAGAACTTTTGTGTAAAAGGAATGGTACAGACAATAACGGGGTTTTATTACTCAGTGAAGATATAATATGTCCGGCATATACAAATAATATGTCCGGCAGAATTTTTCATTTTCGCTAAGAATTTTTCATAAAATAGTGATTTTTCAGGTCTCTTAGCACCAACTGATAAATTTTTCAATATTTGTAAGCTCCATTTCAAAGTATACCATACAATTTTTAGAGCTTGTCCGCATATTAGAAATATAAGGGAGAGAATGGCCTTGGAATGCATGAGAATAACAAACCTTTAAAGACTCGAACTGGTTTGATAAGCAAAACCAATGCTTTGAGCATCGCAAAGAAATTCTTTACTTTGCACTTCTTATTCTCTTGCGAAAATATTGTGCCTGGAAAATCCAAAAAAAGAATTACCAGTAAAAATCAAAAAATTCAAGTTCTGTCAGGAAAACAAATGCAAAACAATCACAAAATTGAACGACCTCCTCCAGAGTGAGATGCACGGGGACTTCACTATAAACCAGCACCCCAGGAGTGAGAGGCACCGGGACCTCACTATAAATCAACACCCCAAGAGTGAGAGGCACTGGGACCTCACTATAAACCAGCACCCTCCATTTAATCACAATCAGAACCTGAAATACAAAAACAAACACACTAGGTACATGAAAACAAAAACCGAAATAATGAAAAACAAAATACGAAGAGAAAAAAGCAAAAATAACAAGCAATTTGTTGTTCCAACCAAATTTGAAAGAACATCATGTCTTATACACGATTCGAACGAGTTCGATCAAACTGGGACGTAGTAGTAAATCCCCTTCGCCTGAAAAAGTGACATATTTTTTTTACTCTGCATGCGATATCTATGTAACTTTATTTTCTGTGATAATACATTTAACATCATACAATACCTAAGAAAATCGTAAAAAATTCGCAAGCCAACACCAGTCGCGTAATTTTCGATGCAGTCGCACACGCCAGATAAAGATAGTCTTGATGGTTTTGACTGCTTTTTGAATCACTTCGTTTGGTCTCATTTACGTAGAGAACTTTGGAGAAGGAAATGTATCAGTCTACTCTACGAACTCGTCAAATAAAAGTCTGATATGGGTAGGCCATGTAGAATGAACGGACATAAGCATATCGATCTAACGGATCTCCGCTTTCTGCCCGGATGGACAAAGCAGTAGAGGAAGACCTCACCTTAGGTGACACGTACAAATGGAATGTACGAGTATACTCAACCATCTGAAGGCAGATGGTCAAAAACCACACTAACTAGCGAGGTGTATGGGTTGAGGCCGAGATCATCGCCCAAAGGTAGTATAAGTAAGTCATATTCAGAGGGTGTTCAAAATATTGGAACACTGCATTTTTTTCACATAGTTTTTGTTTATTACTGTGGATTTTGATTTTGGAGCATGAAATAAAAAATTCAACTTTTTAGTTTTAAGATTTATCATATTTATTCATTATTTATAGAGGAAACAATTTTTTTCTTTTAATATTTTGTCACGTCTCCCTTAACTTTTTTTAAGGCCCGAATTCGTTCTGGCATTGTTTTCATATTTTTAATGAAATGTTTGCAGTGTTCCTAATATTTTGAACACCCTCTGTACAACTACGTAGTTTTTTTTATTAGCGGTCATAAAGTTCTTTTTAAACAAATTCCCACCCCGAAGTTTAATACCTCGTACCCTAGGTACAATTTAATACCTCGCAAAACAACATAATCTACACATAATCTACTTGAAAAACCGAAATTGTTTCTTTCCTAAACCTATAGTAAGCAACATGAACACCTGTGCTTTATAATTACAAAAAGTTGGACAACTTCGAAATGCTCAATTACAAACTCTTATTATATATTTTGCATCAAATATGTGGCTTATGTCAAGGTACATCTACTGTTTTGTTTTCTTCTGTTACTAACCGTTATTATAATTACATTCAATGCTCCGTATTTCTCTCGCGTATCTACACAGCTTAGTGGAATTCGCTAAATACTCGTATCAATATCGATATACAGCAAGCGCTATTTGCTACTATTTTTGCAGTCGAGTGGCCCAATTATTCTCTGTCGACACCGCAGCTCTGTATACCCAATAATTGTCCGTCCGTTTTGAAACCTGTGAATGTATAGTAAATACACGTGTACATTTATAATACAATAAAATAGTAATCAGTTTATTTATTTTATTATTTCAATAAAGACACTTATTATAAGGTCAATCAGTAATTGGAATGTCGAAATCAAACAAATTCATAAACACGGACCAATTAATATCATCATTAAAAATTGCTGATTTGGTAAATAATGTCGACTACACCAAAACAAAAAATTCACAAAGTCGTGTTAAAGGGTGGTTCGTACGTGCTTTACAAATGTTCATTTGTATTAAAATATGAAATTATTTTAAGTATTTACTATTTTGCTGGAAACAAAAGTAAATCTCTAATAAAAAAAGAAATCGATTGAAAGACCATTCATAATAGAATTTAATTAGTTTTTAAATCTTGCCTCGTTCTGATTTCTTTTATACAGAACATGGCGATGGAAAATGCTATTTCATAAAGATACGAAAAAATCTCACCCAGATCTTTGACAAGAAAAAAGGGTTTATGCAACATAAGGCGCTGTGTGTAATACCACAGATAATAAAGTTAAATAGATATCGCATGCAGAACATAAAAAATCACCACTTTTTCAACGACAATAAAATTCTCAAACCTAAGTGTTGTTTCATCAAGTCGGTATGAAACCATTTTAAGTTATATAGTCGTGGATATCAACCATCCTCCAGTCTCTTGTAACTTCGATATATACACTAATTTTTTTTTTATATTTCGTTTTGCTGCAACCGTTTATTTTGTTTTACGTCTCAATCGATCTGCAAACGACATATACGAATGAGACTGTGTCGCTGGTGTTTATCTGGATCGCTACACTGTGGTGTGTTTGTGTGTATATATTTATTGAGGAGGCGCATCGTACATATACATGGGAGTCGGATAGAATCCCGAAAACCCCCAGACTGGCTTATAGGCGCCTGCCTGACAGTTGTTGACATACCCTTAGCGGAGCGACAAAGTCTCGTGAGCGGCTAAACCCCGCGGAGAAAAGTTTAAAATCCTTTTATCGAGCGAAGCGAGTTTCCCATCCCAAACTTGAAATACGCAAGACTCGCGTATAATTTTTCGTATTTTCCGGATTTTTGGTTTTCTGGATTTTTGATTTTGAGATTGTGACCCCAACCCCATATACATATGTATATATTTTGAGAAGGACGCCATTGTCGCTTTAGTTCGATTTTATTTTTCAATTTCATTCGACGTCACCTTTCGAGGGATTTGGCTGTTTTGCTGTATGATTGAGCGATTTATTTGAGTAGTATAATTTTTAAAAATTTAGCAATGTGTGATACACGTAAAACGAAGTCTGGCGTTAAATCGAACTAGATTTATAAAAAACGAAAAAAATGTCCCCGATCTGAAAATTTTTTCATCTCCTTCAAATGAAAAAAATTAAATTTTGAGTAATTTGCGGAGGCAGGCATGCGATTTTAAGAGCGAAGGATAATATTGTGATAACCACTTAAATGTGAGCAGCGACATCTAGATTCAAAGACCAGAAGATTTCGAAACTGGAATAACAAAGTCTCGACTGGAGCCACTCTCCAATCGAATTTTCTAGCAAATTGGAAATTGTATAGGACGCTGGATGGCGAGGATTGTTCTCGAAGTATATCATTCGAGTATAAATACCAGCATCCCCAAGGTATGCAAATTAGTTCTAAAGTGTAATTTGAAGTGTTAATTAGGAGAAGTGATTAAGTGGTTTAAGTAAAAGATAAGAAAAGTATAAGTGGTTGAGAAATTGGATTGTACTGAGAGAAAGAATTAAATAGTGAATTGTAACTGTACTGAATAAAGGGATTTGTATTGAAAAGAATAAGTTCTATTATTTGTACCCACACAAACATTTTACATTGGTGTCAGAAGTGGGATAGGACTTATTGTGTGTAAAAAAAAAAAAAAAAGTGTTTAATGACTATTTGAAAAAGCTAGAATGGGTCGAAAACTATTGCAGTTGACCCTCGTCCAACTCAAATCCGAGTTGAACAAGAGAAGCCTCAGCGCCAGTGGAGGAAAAAGTGACCTGGTGCTCAGACTTCAGGAGGCTTTGAACAACGAGGGTCATGATCCTGATGCATATTCCTTTGATGCTGACGAGGATGAACAGACAAGTACCGGCAGTGACATGTCTGCGATGATGCAACTCCTCTTGTTAAAAATGGACGAACAGAAGAAAAATTTGGACGGTCTTCAACAGAAAATGGATGAACAAAAGAATAATCTGGAAGAACAAAAGAATAGTCTCGAGCAAAGCTGGATGAACAAAAGAATAATCTGGAAGAACAAAAGAATAGTCTCGAGCAAAAGCTGGATGAACAAAAGAATAGTCTCGAACAAAAGTTGGATGAACAAAAGAAAAATCTAGACGAGCAGAAGAGCAGCATTGAACAAAAATTCAACGAACAAAAGAATAGTCTAGAACAAAAACTGGAAGAACAAAATAACACTCTCCAGCAAAAATTCGAAGAAATTGATGACAAATTTGAAAGAATAGAGAAGAACGTTGATGACAAATTTGATAGAATAGAGAAGAACGTTGATGACAAATTTGATACAATAGAGAAGAATGTTGGCGAAAAATTCGAAGAAATGGACAGCAAAGTTCAGCAACTGGCAAAAGAGCTCGACACAGTGCGAAAACAGAAACTGCGAGAATGTTCTTTAAGCGGTCCAAGGAGAAAAGGCTTGAAGCCTCCCTCATTCGATGGCCAGACCTCATGGTCTACTTATAAGAAGCAGTTTGAAATGGCTGCCTGTGCAAACGACTGGGACAATGAGGAAAAGTGCTTGGCCCTAACAATGGCCTTGCACGGTCCTGCAGCAGAATTGTTGCAAACAGTAGACATCGAAAATCATAAAGATTATGTGACTCTAGTACAGGCTATAGAGAAACGGTTTGGGGATAGCCACATGCAGGAGGTCTACAAGGTCCAATTGCAAAGCCGAACGCAGCAAAGAGGAGAAACACTGCAGCAGCTCCAAGCAGACGTGAGTAGACTGGCACATCTGTCATACCCCACCGCAGGCCAGGAAATTATCGATGAAATGGCAAAAGATGCATTTATCAGGGGAATTGCAGATTCGAAGCTACAGTCAGCAGTAAGGATGGCCGGGAAAAGAACCCTTGCTGAAGCACTTGCCTTCGCTCTGGCGATGGAAGCAGCCAATCAGGCTTCCAGGGGAACACATTTCGTCAGGGAAGTAACATCTATCGAATGCTCCTGCACAAGAATTAGTGCCGAGGAACGAGATACTCGACGGGATAGACGGATAATGCGCTGCTGGATTTGCAATAAAATAGGACACCTTCAAAGGCAGTGTAAAGAACCGGTGCGACGAAAAGACTGCCCTCACTGTGGTGGCAAGCCAATAGAGGAAGAAACCAGCAGAAACAGCTATCAAGAAGCCGGTCACCCTTCCCGAAGCCATCAGTCGGGAAATGCTTAAGCACCAACTTCGCGGGGCAGAAGTTGGTAGCAGGAGTCGACGGCCCCAGGACCATCATCCAAGTCTCGCTGGCAAAACGATGCAACGAAAGCCTTCTAGTAGAAGTAGTCAGTGGAAAAGAAAAATGGATGGCAACAGTAGACACCGGTGCCACGGCCTCAATCATCAGGAGGAATCTTGTGCAGATGTCTTGGCTGCATAACACTAGCAGTTGCAGCTTGCGAACAGCTACAGGAGCAACGATTAAGGTATATGGTGAAGTTCGCATAAAAATCCAATTGGCCGGAATAACATTCACTCACGCGTTTCTGGTAGCTGACATATGTGACGAGTGCATTATTGGTACAGACTTCATGAGAGAACATGGACTTGTAGTCGACTTGGGGGCACAAACCCTGAAATACGGAAACATGGAGATACCAATGATATACGGAAACGCCAATACCTCAGTCTCAAATGTCGTCATCTGCAGCAATAAGAGTCTAGAGCCTTCGTCAGAAGCAATTTTGTGGGCAAAAGTGGAAGGTGGTCCTGGTAGCCACCGATTCTATTTGATGGAGCCAGAAAAGAAAAGAGACTTCATGGTGGGAAAGACCTTAGTGGAGCCAAAGAACAACATGGTCCTTGTAAGGATTCTAAATCCAAAGACATTCAGTGTAAAGGTGAAAAAGGGGGAGATAGTGGGAAAATGCGTACCTGTTGAGGCTATATCGACCACAACGGAAAAAAAGTGTGCAAAACCGGTCACAACAGTTCAGAGCATAAAAATCAAGAACAAAATTCTCAGCCTCTGTAATCTGGACGAAGATCAGCGAATCCTGGCAGAAAAACTAATCGGTGAGTACGCTGATATATTTGCTACACAAGACGGAGAATATTGACGTACGCATATTGTTCAACACCACATTGACACCGGAGACGCTCGACCAATCCGTCAACCTGCAAGGCGTCTTCCATTGGCAAAGCAAACAGAAGTTGCCGAAATGATGTCGAAGATGAAAGCTGAGGGAGTGATTGAAGAATCGCAAAGTCCCTGGGCATCTCCAGTGGTACTCGTGAAGAAGAAAGATGGCAGCACGAGATTTTGTGTAGACTACCGACGTCTCAATGATGTCACTAAAAAGGACAGCTACCCACTTCCGAGAATCGATAACACTTTGGATATGCTTTCTGGAGCGAAATGGTTTTCAACACTTGACTTGAAGAGCGGTTACTGGCAGGTAGAGATAGATCGTACGGATGCCTTCACTACAGGAAGCGGTCTTTGGCAGTTTGCAGTGATGCCGTTTGGACTGTGCAACACTCCGGCCACCTTCGAGCGACTAATGGAATGAACATTGCAAGGACTCACCTGGAAAACCTGCCTAGTATATTTGGACGACGTTATCGTCATAGCTAAGACGTACGAGGAGCACCGCGAAAATCTAAAAGAAGTGTTTGAGAGTCTACGAAGTGCTCATTTAAAGCTCAACCCGGAAAAGTGCGCCTTGTTTCGTCCGGAAGTAAAATATCTGGGTCACATTATATCAGCGGAAGGAGTAAGGACGGATCAGGACGGATCGAAACCGTGAAAAGTTGGCCTTCTCCAAAAGATAAACACCAACTGAGAAGCTTCTTGGGCCTCGCCACGTATTACAGAAGGTTCGTAAACGATCTTGCTGGCATTGCGAAGAGCCTGCATCAACTTACAGAAAAAGGCCGACAGTTCAGGTGGTCTGGAGAATGCGAAAAAGCATTTCAAGAACTGAAGCGACAGCTGTGCAATGCCCCCATCTTGGGTTACCCCACGCCCGGAAAAATGTTCATCGTGGACGCAGACGCTAGCAATGTTGGGGTCGGAGCTGTGATCTCCCAAGTTCACGACGGTCAAGAGAAAGTGGTCGCATATTACAGCAAAGTACTCTCCAGACCTGAACGGAACTACTGTGTAACCCGGCGCGAGCTTCTGGCTTTAATTCTGGCTACGAAGCATTTCCATAAGTACCTCTACGGACAAAAGTTCATTCTACGGACAGACCACGCAGCTCTGAAATGGCTACTCCAATTTAAGAACCCTGAAGGCCAAGTTGCAAGATGGATCGAGCAGTTGCAGGGCTACGACTTTGAAGTGCAACACCGCAAGGGAACACTCCACTCAAATGCTGCTGCTCTCTCTCGTCGACCGTGCGGGGTAAAATGCGAACACTGCAACCGTAAAGAAGCGAAAGAACAGGCAACTATCCAAATGATCAGGACTGAGCCAATAGAGGGTTGGAGTATAGACGAAATCCGTTCCTCCCAACAGGCAGACAATGACATCGAACCAATATTGGCCTGGAAAGAACACGAGGAAAGACCAAGCTGGCAGCAGATATCAGATCGGAGCCAAACTCTGAAGGCATACTGGGCACAGTGGGACTCGCTTTTTGTGCAAGATGGATTGCTGAAGAGAAAATGGGAAATTGCAGATGGGACAACATCTCGTATGCAGCTAATTGTGCCACGGTCCAGAGTCAACCAAGTGCTCCATGAAATACATGACGGAATCTCAGGAGGCCATTTGGGAATAAACAAGACGTTGGAAAAGGTAAGGGAACGTTTCTATTGGCTAAGCGCTAAACAAGATGTCGAGAATTGGTGCAAAAAGTGCATAAGATGTGCAGCTACCAAGGGTCCAAAAGTAAAGCCACATGGACAAATGCAACAATACAATGTCGGAGCACCTTTCGAACGAATAGCCATCGACATCGCTGGGCCGTTTTCCGAAACCTTTAATGGAAACCGATATACTCTCGTAGTCATGGATTACTTCAGTAAGTGGCCGGAAGTGTTTGCCATCCCAAATCAAGAGGCTAAGACCGTAGCCGAACAGATAGTCAACAACTGGGTGAGCAGATTTGGGGTCCCAATGGAGCTGCACTCTGATCAAGGGCGAAACTTTGAATCAAAAGTCTTCCAGGAAATATGCCAATATTTGGGAATAAGAAAGACAAGGACAACGCCACTACACCCTCAATCTGATGGAATGGTCGAGCGATTCAATCGGACCTTGAATGAGCATCTATCTAAGGTTGTCAGCAACTGCCAGCGGGATTGGGATCGACACATACCCCTCTTCTTAATGGCCTACCGAAACGCGGTCCATAGCTCAACAGGGCACACACCATCTGAGATCTTATTTGGTCAAATGATAGGGTTGCCAAGTGAAGCAAAATTCGGATCCCCACCGACGGAGTCCAGAGAGGTGAACGAGTACGTGAATGACTTACGCAGCAGGATTCGTAAATTGCATGAAGACACCAGAGAAAAGATGAAGCTAGCAAGCAGCCGCATGAAAACTAGGTACGATATCAAGGCGAAATCTTCCGGTTTCAACGAAGGAGATCTGGTTTGGCTGTATAATCCTCAGCGTAAGAAAGACAAATCACCAAAATTGCAACAGGACTGGGAAGGTCCATACAAGGTGATAACCCGTATTAATGACGTTGTCTACCGGATCCAGCGTGGGAATCGAGGAAAATTGAAAGTGGTCCATTTGGATAGAATGTGTCATTTCAACGGGATGCTGAATGACGAAGTTGTTCGGGACGAACAACTGTAGGGAGGGAGCAATGTGATAACCACTTAAATGTGAGCAGCGACTTCTAGCAGAAAATGTCGAAGACCAGAAGTTTTCGATATTGGAATAACAAAGTCTGGACTGGAGAGTGGAATCGAATTTTCTAGCAAATTGGAAATTGTATGGGACGCTGGATGACGAGGATTGTTCTCGAAGTATGTCATTCGAGTATAAATACCAGCATCCCAAAGGTATGCAAATCAGTTCTAAAGTGTAATTTGAAGTGTTAATTAGGAGAAGTGATTAAGTGGTTTAAGTAAAAGATAAGAAAAGTATAAGTGGTTGAGAAATTGAATTGTACTGAGAGAAAGAATTAAATAGTGAATTGTAACTGTACTGAATAAAGGGATTTGTATTGAAAATAATAAGTTCTATTATTTGTACCCACGCAAACATTCTACAATATTTTTTTTTATTGTTAGTCAATTGGTCACACTGCAAATGGCACGTTTTAAATTTGCCTTTGTTGGAAATCGGCCATTTGCTTTTGATACGAGAAGTTCAACAGTCGAGCTGTGAACTTGTATAAATAAAATAAATTTCTTAATTTTGTGTAAAAAAAATACGAAAATCCTGAAAACAAATGTAAGATTTCATATATTGTATACCTATTATGGTAATTAACTTATCGAATTACTTATTTAGGAAATTTTAGCAAGTCCTAGACCGAAGCTGAACGTCTGAATAAAGATTGCTCAAAATATGCAAAAAGGAAAAAGGATTTTAATTCGTTTTCAACATTCTAAAATTTCATTTGGTTTAACCGAATCATCCAAAACTAACGTCGGAAACATAAAAAGCGTACAAGCGATCCCAAGTCAAATAAAAAAAACCCACTTGCACCAACCATTTTACACGGAAAACGATGAGTACCATTCAAGCTTTACCTTCCACTTTACCTCCTTCAAACCAGAAAATGCTACGCACCCCGCCGCCTTTACCATTAGAAGGTGTTCTCTTGACACAAACTGTTGAACAAGATGATCTCCCAGCAGTCTCGGGACGCACGGCACGATACAAGAAATTCCCTTTTAAAAAGTCCACCTGATCAGTCTAAATTAATCAACCCGCATGATCAAGAACTCCCTTTACAACGTGCTTTTCCACCCGTACCTACGCACCCACCATACGCCGCGTCGAAGTTTTTTGTCGTCTCATCCACAAAATCGAAGACTCTTCACGAAAGAAAATTTCTCTTCTATTAAAACGCCTTGAAGAACAAAAGGCATTGGAAGAAAAGTTTCTTGCGAAAAAATATGAAATCCTTCAGGGAATTAATTCGGACGAAGAGGAGGATGAAGATGATAACCCAGACGACTACGCCAACAACGTTATTCCACCTGCAGCTGCAAGAGGTAAAGTAGAGCACTGGTTGAACTGGCAGAATGAAACATAAAACTCAGCACGCCTAGCGGAAATACCGCATAGCAGCATGCTCAACAAAACCTGGTTTGCCCCAAAACCACCTCCACATGATCCCGAAAATATTTTCCAATCAACAATGACCATCACAATAAATAACCAATTCTTCCCTCCGTGGCTACTCAACGTGGTTTTCGATCAACACGACCAGGAGATTCCCAGGAAGGACATAGATTAACAATAAGAAATGTAAAATCTGCAATAGAAATTGTCCAGCGGTAGAAAACTGTGAAACGTTTTTAAGTTACAACTTTCAGCAACGATGGGCCGTGTTAAAAGAGAAAGAACTTTGTCGCACTTGTCTTCAACGTCACACCAACAGCTGCAAGTCCAATCAACTGTGTGGAGAAAACGGATGTACTTATCGTCACAATAGACTACTGCATAAATACAACCCGAACATCAGTAGAGGGAAAGAGTCGTCATTACCACGTACAATAACTCGCCACCAGTCCACTCGTCCCGACGCATCGAACTATACACTAGTATATTGCTCTACGGAGGGCAATTCTGCCCCTGTCATCACCGTACCATCAACTGCTACCCAGCCGACAATCCTATGCCACACTCAATCGAAGGAAAATACAATCCTTTTCAGAATTTTACCTGTTACTTTGTACGGGAAATTTACAAAGGTAAAGACATTTGCGTTTTTAGATGACGGGTTTTCTACATCACTTATCGAAGAAGAGCTTGCAAACAGACTAGAAGTAGAGGGTGAACACATACCCTTGCAACTAAAATGGACTGCAAATACAGTTCGACTAGAGGCAGACTCAAGAAAAATTGGTATTGCCATTTCAGGGGATGAAAAGGAAAACAAATAAGCAAACGGTCGATGGCTAAACGGTATAAACATCTAAAGGGTATACCAATTAACTAATTTTCAAACGCAAATCCACGCATTCTAATAGGGTTGAAGAATTGGAATAGGGATACTATTGAAAACAAAAGAAGGAAAAGCTGATGGCCAGTCGCCACTAAAACACGATTGGGTTGGGTTGTATTTGGTCCATGCGACACCAGGTCCCACAAAAATTTATAAATTGATATCTGAGGTTATACAAGATTATGTTGAAAAAGGGTACGCTGGGAAAATCGCCTTCACAACGATAAAAAACGTTAAAACGTGGTACTTGCCGATTTTTCCCGTTTTTAACATCATCAGAGGTGAACGGAGTCTCATTAAACACGTTCCTCTTAACCGGTCCAGGTATCGTATCGCCACTTCTTGGGATTCTTTTCCGTTTTAGAGATAGAGAAGTGGGCCTGTGTGCTGATATTAAAGAAATTTTTCACCAGGTCCGCATCCGAGAAGAAGACCAAGAATCACTCTTCCTTTGGCAAAATGGGGAAACAGGTGAAATCGAAACTTACGTGCTTCTAGTTTTATTGTTTGGCGCTACTTCATCAAATTTCTGTGCTCAGTATGTAAAAAACAGAAGCGCAGAAGACTTTAGAGAACAATTTCCAGATGCAGTACACGCTATAGTGAAAGATCACTATGTCGACGATTTCATAGCTAGTTATGATAGCGAAGAAGAAGCAGCAAAGATTGCTAAGGTGGTAGTGTGTGTCCATAATCAAGGTGGTTTCGAGATCAGAAATTTCCGATCTAATGCTCAAACCATTATGAACGGATTGGAACACCGTGTTGAAGACAAGAATTTGAGCATACCCACGACAAGCGCTGAAAAAGTTCTAGGGATGTGGTGGTCGCCAGCGATGAACGAATTTTTTTTTAAATTGAACTTTGATCGAATGAGCCCGGAGGTGATGAGTGTCAAAAAAACGGAAGTCCTTCATCTTCTTATGAGGATTTACGATCCTATTGGAATAATTGCCAATTTGTTGGTGAATATAAAAATCTTACTTCAGTCAATTTGGAGATTTGGCATGGATCTGGAGCATAAAACATGAACAACTTATTGTCTGGAACAAGTGGCTAAGACTATTGCCTTTGATAAACAACATTAGAGTTCCCCGGACATATTTAACAACGTTAAGCTTTGCAAATGCAGACAGAATAGAGCTTCATATATTCTGTGATGCCAGCGAAGAAGCATTGTCGGCCGACGCTTACATTCGAGTTAGATTCAGAGAACAGTTCGAAAGCAGGTTGATAGCAGCAAAAACCAAAGTTGCTCCATTGCGTCGAATATCAATCCCAAGGATGGAGCTTGAGGCTGCAGTTCTCAGAAGCAGACTTGCATCTACGAGGGGCGTTCAACATATTCTCGGTATCGGCGTGAAGCTGTGGTTGTATGTATAAATTGACTTATTTATCAAGTAATACTACTCGTATTATTTTAGTGCATTCATGTAAAATTTCATATAAAGGTGATTATTAATTCGCGTTTTATCTCTAGTTAAACAGAATCATAATGGCAACTGAGACGATGATGGTGAAAATTGAGCATCGTACAGCGCGAAAAATTTCTCACTAAGCAAGGAAAAAGTCAAAAAACTATTCATGAAGAGATGGTGGCTGTTTACCAGGGTTCCGCACCTTCATTATCAAGTGCAAAAGTGGTCAAGTGAGTTCAAGAGAGGCAGAGAGAGCATTGAAGACGACCCCCGCTCCGGCGGCCCGGCTACTGCTTGTACGGGAGAAAGCATCAAAGAAGTCGAAAAACTTGTTCTTGAGGATGCCCGAATAAAGGTGAAAATGATGGCAAAGATCACCAAACTTTCAATTGGTACCATTCACACCATTCTTCATGACCATCTTAACCTTTGAAAGGTCAGTACAAGGTGGGAATGCTCACAGCGCCTCAGAAAAAAGTGAGAATCGCATGCTGTAGAGAGCTTTTGGAGATGTGTAGTGAGAACGCGGACGGTGTTATGGATCGAATTGTTACTGGGGACGAAACATGGGTCCACCACTATGACCCTGAAAGCAAACAAGAGTCCATGCAGTGGCACAAAAAAGGAACAGACCCCCCGAAGAAGTTCAAAGTCACTCCGTCTGCCGGGAAGCTCATGGCCACAGTTTTTTGGGACTCAAAGGGAATCTTGCTCATTGAGTACGAAAAAAAAGGTGAAACCATCAACGCCACATCCTACGCTTCCACTTTGCATAATTTTCGGGAGGAAATTAAAAAGAAAAGACGGGGTAAACTCGCAGCGGGTGAGTTGCTTCTTCATGACAACGCTCCTGTTCACACGGCGCGAGTTTCCAAGGCTGCTGCGCGAGATTGTGGTTTCGAAGAAATCCAATACCCTCCCTATAGTCCAGACCTTGCCCCTAGTGATTATTTCCTGTTACCGGATTTGAAAAAATGTCTTCGTGGAAAAAGATTTTCGAATGATGAAGAACTCAAGTCGGCAATAAATGGGTATTTTGCAGAGAAAGAGGAAATTTATTTTTTTGAGGGTTTAAAAAAGCTTATCTCAAGATGTAACAAATGCATTGATGTTAGGGGAGATTATATTGAAAAATAAAAACAATTTAAATTGAATTCGCATTTTCCTTCATATCGATACCGAGAATATATTGAACGCCCCTCGTACGATCATCGACTCTCACTCAATCAAATTTACGCAGCAAGCCTATTGGACCGTTTCCAAAAGGGTTATATATTGGATTCGATCACCAACTTCTAAGTTTCAACAATTTGTCTCCTTAAGAATCGGAGAAATTCTTGAGAGGACTAATGCTGCAATTTGGAAATGGGTACCCTCTAAATTAAACGTGGCAGACGAGGCTACAAAAAATAAGAACGACATTCGACTTTTCTTCCCACAGCATTTGGTATTGTGGACCTCACTATCTTAAGGAAGATGAGAAATATTGGCCTGTTTGAACATGAATCCAATCGTGATGTCGAACAACTTTATCACGCAGATACAAATGAAATCTGTGTTATTGACATAAACAGATTTTCCAAATAGAGAAAACTACTCAACACAATGACGAAAGTCTTTTGGTTTGTTGATTTGTTGTCAAAGAAATCAGTACCAAAACTCCAATTTCAAGTTCTTCTGCAAAAGGTAGAACGTTATTTGTGGAAACAAGCTCAGAGAAAGGCATACAACGAAGAGATACGTGTGCTCGATATTGCCACAACACAAGAAGAAGGCGTCATAGCCAAAACAATCAAATTATATAAGTTATCCCCATACCTTGACGAAAATGGACTGCTGAGGATTGCAGGAAGAATCGACGCGATGGAAGGGTTGAACTATGATGTCAAGAGGCCAATCGTACTTCCAAGAGACCACCATACAACACGTTTAATTCTGGACCATTATCACCGGAAATTTCACCACCATTACAACGAGACCGTTGTAAATGAGGTCCGCCAAACGTTCTATATTCCTGGGTTACGTACGACGGTAAAGAAGGTACAAAATCAATGCCAGCAATGTCGAAATAGGAGAGCTGAACCATCGGTTCCTATAATGGGGCCCCTCCCCCCCGCAAGACTTAGGACGTTCACGAGACCTTTCTCATTTATTGGTATGGAATACTTTGGACCATTGATAGTGGCAGTTGGATGGCGAAGGGAAAAGCGTTGGGGGGTGCTGATTACGTGTTTGACTATAAGATCAATTCATGTTGAAATTACATATTCACTCATCACTGATTCTTGTGTTCAAGCACTGCAGAGATTCATCACGAGAAGAGGAATGCCAACGCATATATATACAGACAATGGGACGAATTTTCGTGGTGCCAGTAGAGAGTTGCGGGTGGCAATTGATCAAATCGACGGCAAAAAACTGGTGAAAGGCATAGGTGAGGGAAAGCTTGAATGGTCATTTATTCCGCTAGGTGCTCCACATATGGGTGGTTCTTGGGAGAGGCTAGTTCGCTCTGTAAAGCAAACCCTTGCGCAAATCAATTTTAATAGAATTGCATGTGATGAACTGCTGCAGACGATGTTGTTGGCCAGACGATGATTCCCGCCCTCTGAGGTATGTGCCCATTAGTGCAGAAAATGAAGAAGCTCTAACACCCAATCATTTCTTGTTGGGGTCCTCAAACGGGTCAAAGCCTATTGGGAGTTTCCAAGGGGTGTTATTCTGAAGCAGAATTGGCTAGCCGCTGAACAATTCAGCAACTTATTTTGGAGACGATGGATTCGCGAATATTTTCCCAATCTGACAAGAAGGACTAAGTGGTTCCAGCCCACCAATTCGATTTCCGTCAACAAATTGTCATCGTGGTTGACTAAAGCAACCCCATGAATTCGTGGCCTAAGGGTCGTGTGTTAGAAGTTAACCCTGGTCGGGACGGTAAAATTAGGAGTGTCACTATTCAGACAAAAAACGGAGTTTACACCTGTCCAGTTTCTAAGTTAGCCATTTTGGGTGTAGCCAGTGCCAAAGATAATGGTAAACAGGACCAGCGTGACCAATGAGGAATCTGACATCATCGGTGCTACTACAAGGTAGGTGGCGCCATACACTTTCTGCATATTTTTTTTTTATTGTTAGTCAATTGGTCACACTGCAAATGGCACGTTTTAAATTTGCCTTTGTTGGAAATCGGCCATTTGCTTTTGATACGAGAAGTTCAAAGTCGAGCTGTGAACTTGAATAAATAAAATAAATTTATTTTTAGGTTAGGTAGGCTAAGGTTTATTTTAAGTTGGATATTAAGATTTTATAATAAAAAATTATATCCATATGCTAAGTTTTTGTTAGCAATTTTTTTCTTAGCTTTAAGTATAGTAAATACATATTAGTAAAGAAAATGTACATAAAGTCGAAAGACATAGTTATAAGAATTTAGAGTAGCTTAGAGTGCCTGTGTGGGGCCAGTAAGTTAGTATAAGATTTTTAAGTAATTTTAAGCTAGCATTTAAGCATTTTTGTTAGTATGTAAGAGTTAATGATTAAGGAAATAAAATGCTTTAAAACTGAAAAAAAAACTGAAACTGAATAAATTTCTTAAAATATTTAAAAAAAAAAATACGAAAATCCTGAAAACAAATGTGAGATTTCATATATTGTATACCTATTATTGTAATAAATTTATCGAATTACTTATTTAGGAAATTTTAGCAAGTCCTAGATCGACGCTGAAAGTCTGAATAAAGATTGCTCAAAATCTGCAAAAAAAAAAGGATTTTAATACGTTTTCAACATCCAGTCTATCTCGAAGAAATTTATAAGCGTTCTGCGATCTGTAAACAATGTTTTGGAAATTCTCTTTCGGCAACATTATAATTTTTGGACTTGGACAGCCCAATCAAAATACCACAAAAAATGTTTGAATGCTCTGAAATATCAAGTACTTGAATTTGTGATGTTAAACTAGTTGATATTTTGCTACTTCGTATACCGTTATGCGTTTTAGTTCTAGAGCGAAGTTTTCTTGTTTTCTTCTCAAGCTTTGAACTTTAAATCTACAGCTTAATATATTTATTTTGAATTCAGAATTTGTTTTCTCTTGTATATGACTTACTTACACTACCTTCGGGCTATGATATCGGCCTCAACCCATACACCTCGCTAGTGTGGTTTTTGACCATCTGCCTTAAGATGGTTGAGTATACTCGTACATTCCATTTGTACGTGTCACCTAAGGTGAGGTGTTGTCTGTCATTTTTGCACAATTTATTAATTTTGTTTCCTTTCATGTGTATCTTCAATGAAGTTGTAGCAGATGATCGAGCCAAAGGCTGTTAAAGTACAAACCGGAAAATAATTGCGAGCTTTGTTCACGGCGTCATTTTTGATATTGTACGTTAGTTTGGACGAATTCTTATTTCATTAAATATCAGTACCATATTCCGTTCCCGTTGGCTTAATGATGCAAACTTTGCTTTCAGAAAACAGTGGGCATTGTTTTGGAATCCAGATTCTAAGTCTTTAACAGAAGCCCAACGATAAAATGTGGATACGTTGGTAAGTCTAAATACCAGTCTATGTCGAAGAAATTTGTAAGCGTTCTGAGATCTGTAAAAAATGTTTTGGAAATTCTCTTTCGGCAACATTATATTTTTTGGACTTGGACAGCCCAATCAATATACCACAAAAAATGTTTGAATGCTCTGAAATATCAAGTACTTGAATTTGTGATGTTAAACTACTTGATATTTTGCTAGTTCGTATAGCGTTTTAGTTCTAGAGCGAAGTTTTCTTCTTTTCTGAATTTTAAGTCTGCAGCTTAATATATTTTTTTTCAATTCAGAATTTGTTTTCTCCTCTTGTATATGATATACTTACACTACCTTCGAGCGATGATCTTGACCTCAACCAATACACCTCGCTAGTTAGTGTGGTTTTTTACCATCTGCCTTAAGATTGTTGAGTATACTCGTACATTCCATTTGTACGTGTCACCTAAGATGAGGTCTTCCTCTACTGCTTTGTCTATCCGGGCAGAAAGCGAAGACGCATTAGATCGGTATGCTTATGTTCGTTCATTCTACATGGCCTACCCATATCAGACTGATGCGCTTTTAGTTGACCAATTCGTAAAGTTGACTGTTACATTTCCTTCTCCAAAGTTCTGTACGTAGAGAGACCAAACGAAGTGATTCAAAAAGCAGTCAAAACTACCAACACAATATTTATCTGGCGTGTGCGAGTGCATCGAAAATTACGCCACTGGTGTTGGCTTGCGAATTTTTTACGATTTTCTTAGGTATTGTATGATGTTAAATGTATTACCACAGAAAATAAAGTTAAATAGGTATCGCATGCCGAGTAAACAAATATGTCACTTTTTCAGGCGAAGGAGATTTACTACTACGTCCCAGTTTGATAGAACTCGTTCGAATCGTGCGTAAGACATGATGTTCTTTGAAATTTGGTTGGAACAACAAATTTCTTGTTGCTTTCGCTTGTTTTTCTTTGTGTTTTGTTTTTCATTATTTCGGTTTTTGTTTTCATGTACCTAGTATGTTTGTTTTTGTATTTCAGATTCTGATTGCGATTAAATGGAAGGAAATTCTTCTTCAATGTTATTTCCTTTTATTTTTAAGAACCATGAGAGGGGATCAGCAGGAAAGTATATCTTGCAATAGCAACTTGGGATACTTCTTTTAAGTCTTGGGGTGTTAGTTTATAGTGAGGTCACGGTGGTCACTCTTGGGGTGCCTGGTTTATAGTGAGGTCCCAATGCCTCTCACTCTTGGGGTGTTGATTTATAGTGAGGTCCCGGTGCCTCTCACTCCTGGGGTGTTGGTTTATAGTGAGGTCCCCGTGCTCACTCTTGGGGGGCTGGTTTATAGTGAGGTCCCAATGCCTCTCACTCTTGGGGTGTTGATTTATGGTGAGGTCCCAATGCCTCTCACTCCTGGGGTGCTGGTTTATTGTGAGGTCCCCATGCATTTAACTCCTGCGGAGGTGATTCAATTTCGTGATTGTTTTGTATTTGTTTTCCTGACAAAACTTGAATTTTTTGATTTTTACGGGTAATTCTTTTTTGGATTTTCCAGGCACAGTATTTTCGCAAGAGAATAAGAAGTGCAAAGTAAAGAATTTCTTTGTGATGCTCAAAGCATTGATTTTGCTCATCAAACCAGTTCGAGTCTCTAAGGTTTGTTATTCTCATGCATTCCAAGGCCATTCTCTTCCTTATATTTATAATATGCGGAACAATTTGCACACTTATTTTTTAAATGCATTTGAAACGCCAGATATCCTGTAAAATAACGCATTGCAGTCGTTTCCAATGAAATTCCATTTGTAATTTGGATTTCATTTACCACTCTTTCGAACAAAGTATTATCAAATACAGTTTCCTCGCGGGCTTTAGGTAATAAAAACGTTCTTGATGTGTGCGCCTGAGTCTGGGAGGTATCTAAATTTAAAAATTGTACATCGTCATCATGACAATTATTATGAGAAAAGAAAGCAATTATATTTGAGGACCGAATTTTCGACATTAAAGCGTTAAATTCGTACACAGAGGGGCTTTTGTTATTACCGCCTTTACTACGAATAATAGAAAATAAATATTCAAAAATATCTTGATGAGTTCTCTTTGTAAGTAAATACTCAACTCTCTCGAATAAACCATCACTTATATCTTAACTAAGTAATAAAAATCCGTTTATTGTCTGTAGCATTCATTTTGCACAAAAGTTCCTTGGAAGATTAGTAGTGTTAATTCTGAATTATAGTTTTTGATGAACAAATTAAATCACACACACTTTCTTCAAAAGTTAACAATAGAGCGTTCGTTTTATTTTTCTTGAACTTAACATATTACTTTACATTTGACAGTTGTAGACTTTATAACAGTTGGGGAAATTACGTGGAGAGTTGGAGACTTTTCCGAGTATGTAGATGGGCTCCAACATTCTCCCACTGGCATAAAAATGATCAATTTATTGAATTTTATGTTAATAACAATACTAATTTAGCAAAATATAAAAATGATTTTAAAGGTTTGAGTGCCAGTGATAAAAAAAAGTTTGATCTCCACTTATGTACCCTTGATCGCAAAGATGGTACTTTTGCTTCGTGTGCGGCCATTTGCATTAATTATGTTGACTGTTTGTTGTCATTGTGCCTGTTTACATTGGCGACGGGATGAAAGTCCTCACCATGAACGTCGTGTTCACATTGTCATGGGGTTGAAAGACTTTTTGACTTGAATCGGAGCATTTTTAAATTTGCGCAGCTGGCCTGAAACATACCTTTTTTCCTATTCTTCACACTTCTTTTCTCATCAACGATCAAAACTAAAATGAAAATATATGTCAGAAATGGAACGATATGGAAAAAAACGATGTGTTGCACCCGAGAATCCACTTTAGAAATGGATTCTCGGTGGAAGTAACCCTTCTTCTTCCCACTTCAATAAAAAGCGTTCCCTCTCTTTCGGACAATCTTCCTGCCCGCACCAATGTGAACACGCACATTGAGTGATGAGTGGTTTGTTTCATTTTCCTTGTTGTGTGTTGTTTTGTGAAAAAAAAGAAATAAAAAGTGTATAAAGATGCCCAGCGGTGAACCAAATGAGTACTTGGTGAGTAGACTTAAATTCTATTAATATTATTTCATTATATATTGAATTTATTTTTTTTTATTGATGTGAGAAAAACAAAGTGCATGTAGTTACGAAACGTATGTGGCTGAGTGAGTGCGTAAATTACCGATTCGCGGCGGCATGAATGAGTTGTGTGACGTCACTATACAACATGTGTGCGAGGTCAACATACACTGGAAGTACGAGTGTGTTGCTTGAGCATGTTGATAAGCAGTATGTTGATTAAATGTAGATATGTTGCTTCGCATTATGTTGACATGCAATATGTAGGTCAGCAGCTATTGTCAGCTGTAACTTTGTTGATAAATTAATTTTGCTTTGCCGTCGGCAAATTGAAATCGTACCCATGTATTTATAACGATCAGTAAAAATAATAAAAATTATGTGTGTTCTATCTTTTTTTTTTCTATAATTTACGCGTGCCTAAGGGGTTAGATACCCTTTTACTGTTGCCAGGGCGCGGGCGGAAAGTTAGACGGATGAGAAAGAAAAAATTGTTTTTGTAGTGGTCTGAAACTCAGGTGTGTTTGGTTTCTATATTCGCTCTCCAGGGGTGGGAGTCCGTAGAGGACGGAGAATTTTTTCTTCACTCAGAGTGATTCGAAGTTTATAATTCGCACTATTTTTTTGTGCTTGAAACTCTACAACAGCCAAATCTACGTGTCAGTGTTATGCCTTCATACGCAGAATTTTTCTGTCTGAGTTCCAATTATACAAATGAAAAACTTGATAGACTTGTCATGGGCAGGATTCGAACTTAACCCTCCGAGTGAGAAGCGATTGCTGTACCACTACACCACGGCCACCCCGTGTTATGGATGATAGGGTGAATGTTATAAATTTCTATGATATGAATTTGAATTATTTAATTTTCATTTAAATTATTGTGTCTTCTGAATGTGTTTTGTTAGAGGGCAGGGGGCATAATTTGGGTATTGGTCGTTTGAATTCTGAATGCTGTGTCTTCAATGTAACTACGCGAGTGAGTTCGTCTGGTCCTGGATGTTTGTCGACAACGCGCGCTAATATTTACTTAAGTGGTGGAAGGCGTTCATTCTTGACCAGTACTAAGTCTCCTATTTGAGGCTGTGGCTCGATTTTATGCCATTTTGGTCGGTGTTGTAAGCGCGATAGGTATTCGGAACTCCACTGCTTCCAGAATACTTGCTATAGTCGTTGGATCCGTTGCCATCTGTCCAAGTGATTAGTTGTTATGTCGCTGATATTCGGCTGTGGTATACTTGTTAGTGGTTGTCGAACAAGAAAGTGCGCGGGTGTCAGTGCGATGAAGTCGTCAGGATCTATTGTCATGGGGCAGATCTCTGACAGAGAAGCGTGGCGAGGTCTGTAAATGTGAAGACCTCTTGTCCAATGATGCGTTTGAGGTGGTAGTTGATGGACTTAACGCCTGCTTCCCATAATCCACTGAAGTGAGGGGATGCAGGTGGAATAAATTTCCATTCTGTGCCATCATTCGCTAATTTTTCTGCGATCTCCTTCCAATCTATCGCTGCTTCTCGTAAGAGTTTCTGTAGCTCTTTGTTGGCTCCCATAAATTTGGTACCACAGTCGCTAAACATTTGTGAGCACAGTCCTCTTCGTGCTGTAAATCTCCTTAATGCTGCAATGAAGGCTTGGGTAGTCATATCGCTTACCAACTCGATATGTATCGCCTTCGTATCCAAACATATGAAGACAGCAAAATACGCCTTGACTATTTTGGAACATCGGCTCTTCCACGCCTTTACATCGATGGGGCCAGCATAATCGACTCCCGTGTTTGTAAATGCTGGCGCAATGCGGACTCTTGCTGCTGGCAGATTACCCATTTTCTGTTGGAATAGTTTGGCTCTCAATCGATAACATATCGTGCAGGAATGAATGAGCTTCTTAACGCTACTTTTGAATTTTAAAATCCAGTATTTGTTACGCAGGTGAGTTATGGTTTGCTGGATTCCTCCATGTAGCGTCTTCACATGCGCCTCATATATCAGGAGTTTGGTTAGATGATGGTTACTGTGGAGGACAATTGGGTGCTGCTGTTCAAATGTGAGCGTGGAATTTTGCAACCTGCCTCCAACCCTTAGGAGGCCTTCGGAATCTATAAATGGGTTTAAGGATTTCAATGTTTTTGGCGTTGCTCTGGTCTTAATTGCTGCGACTTTTTCAGAGAACGTCTCGTGTTGGGATATGCTTATCGCTAAGGACATGGCTGTATCCAATTCTTCTGGAGAAAGTGTTGAAAAGTTTCTAAAAACAGGTAATATTTTCGAATTTGATATATATCTTAAATAAAATGCTATTATTTTTAATATTTTCCCTAATTTAGAGAGGAATCAATAAGAGTACTTAAGCGATTCTCCTGTGCTTGGGAACAATGTGTTTTAATGGATTTTTCTTCCTCATCCGTCGTGAGCTGTGATGGTTGAAGTGGGCAGGTATAGTCCCGTTCACTTCAGAGAAACTCTGGTCCATTCCACCAAAGCTTATTTGCTTCCAGTGCTGATGGCATCAAGCCCCAAGCAGTGAGATCAGCTGGACTGAATTGGGTTGGAATGTGTTTCCAAATGCTACGGTGAGTCAACCTCTGAATCTCGGCAACACGGTTGCTAATAAAAGTTGTCCATTTTGATGGGGGTGCAGAAATCCAGGCTAATATTATCACCGAGTCCATCCATGCTACTCGTTTGACGTTATTGAAGCTGAGTGCCTTACATGTATAGTCGATCAGTTTAGCTAACAGGACTGCTCCACATAATTCGAGTCGCGGCAGAGATATTGTTTTCAAAGGGGCTACTTTGGTTTTAGAAATCAATAGGTGCATATGAGTGTTGCCTTGGCCATCTAACACCCGTAAGTATACAACCGCTCCGTATGCTCTTTGAGACGCGTCGTTAAAGCCATGTGTTTCCACATCCTTTTGCGTGTTGTATGTGCAGCTCCACCGTGGAATTTTGATGCGCTCGATGAGGGGAACCTCATGGCGAAAGATGTCCCAGGCCTTCTTGTCTCCGGTGGTATTTGACTATCCCAGTTGATGCCAAGCTTCCATAACTGCTGCATCATAATCTTCGCTTTGACGATGCAGTGGGCCAACTTAGGGGATCGAACAGGTTAGCAGTTGTCGATAAAACCGTTCTTTTTGGGATTGTCGAATCGTCGAACTGAATATTTTGAAATGAAAAAGTATCCTTTAAGGGGTACCATTTCATACCTAAGGCCTTGATATTGTAAAATGTTTGTGTGGGTACAAATAATAGAACTTATTCATTTCAATACAAATCCCTTTATTCAGTACAGTTACAATTCACTATTTAATTCTTTCTCTCAGTACAATCCAATTTCTCAACCACTTATACTTTTCTTATCTTTTACTTAAACCACTTAATCACTTCTCCTAATTAACACTTCAAATTATACTTTAGAACTGATTTGCATACCTTTGGGATGCTGGTATTTATACTCGAATGACATACTTCGAGAACAATCCTCGTCATCCAGCGTCCCATACAATTTCCAATTTGCTAGAAAATTCGATTCCACTCTCCAGTCGAGACTTTGTTTATTCCAGTATCGACATTTTCTGCTCTGTGAATCTAGATGTCGCTGCTCACATTTAAGTGGTTATCACAATATGTTCGGATGACTCTAAGGCAAATCGAAATCAACTTCCGGTTGGTTTTGTGGTATTCGATCTAGAAACTGCTCCGACTTGCTTATCCATTTTCGTAAGTGAAAACCTGCTGACAATAAAAGATTTCTTACCTCATGTCTATTCAGTAAAGCTGCCTCAACCGAATCTGGTCCCGATATTAGGTCATCGACGTACATGTCGTCTCGAATCATCTTGGAACCTAGGGGATACTTGTGATGTTCATCTTCAGCTAACTTGTTTAAAGTCCTTATGGCAAGGGACGGTGCGGAACTTGTGCCAAATGTGACTGTTTTGAGCCGAAATACCTTAAGTTAGTCCTCCTTCCAGTCGCGGTAATATATAAGCTTGTAGTGAGAGTCTCTGTGATTCATGCAGATCTGTTTGTACATCTTTTCTATATCCGCGACAAAGGTAAATTTGTGTGTTCTTCATCTCAGAATAATGTCTACTATGTTGTTTTGTATTTTAGGTCCTCTTGGAAGATGTTCATTCAAGGATGTTCCGAAGTTTTTGCCGTTGCATCAAAGACTACTCTAATGATGGGGAACAAAGTAGTGAAATGGTGTCTTCAAGACTTCGTCCGAGAAAACATCGACTTCCTCCATGTATTCGAGCAGTGAGTACTCTTTGACGCATTTAGCATATTCGGCTTGTAGTTTAGGGTTGTGTTGAAATCGTCTCTCCAGTTGCAAAAACCTACGCAAGGCGCCTCCTTTCGAGGATCCAAGCCCAGGGCAACTACCTTCCTTAAACGGGAGTGCTACTTCGTAGCGTCCGTTTCGCATGCGTTTGGTTTTTCTGCTGAACTGTTGTTCGCAAGCTTCATCTTCATCTACTTGGGGTGTACGAAATGGAGTTTCTTCGATTCCCCAGAATCTTCTCAGCTGATTGTCGAGATCGAGTTTCGAAACAAAGCTCCTCACACTTCCTGTTGCATTTGAAGCGACTCTACCTAGTAAGATCCAGCCGAGCTGGGTCTTTTGAGGAATTGGTAATGTCGCACTGTCCCTTCGATGTATCTCCGGCATTACGAGATCAGCGAATACATCGCTGCCTAAAAGCAAATCGACTCTTGATGGTTTGTGGAAATCAGGATCTGCCAAGAGTAAGTCCTTAATGTGGTTACACTTGTTGAGTGGTAAGTCGTTGGCCGGAATAATACCTGTTAGTGATTTAAGAACGAATGCACGAGTATCTGTTTCAAATGGTGAGTATAGTGAACCGATTGTAATGTTTACATAATTGTGACAAGTTCCATTTTTAATTTTACCTAGCCCAGATACTTCAACAAACGTGCGGTGGTTTTTCGAATTGAGCGGACTTGCGGCTGATTCGGTGATGAATGATGAATCGGAGCCAGGATCTATTAATGTTCGAAATTCCCAGGATCGTCCCGATACTGTCCTAATCTTAACCGATTGCTGTGGCTAAAAGAACCTGTGTATTATGGTGAGTTGCATGGAAATTGTTAACTAATGCATTTGGTTTACTTTGGTTTTCCCCCCGAGTGAGCTGGGATGAAAAACTGGAGCATCAGTAGATATTTGAAAAGAATTTGTTACGTTACTTGTAGATGGAGATGATTGTATGTGTCTGATATTATTATTATGGAGTGTGGGGTGGTTGATTTATATGGAGGGTGAGTGGACTGTATGCTATTGTGTGTGATTGTGATTGTTGATTAGAATAGTGTGGAGTTGAAGTGTGTGTTGGTGAGATAGGGGTTCTGATTTGTGTGTGGCAGCTTAGTTATTTGATTCGAATGCAGGAGCGAGTGATGTAGTAACTGACAGAAGTGACATCGCACTCTGCTAGGGCACTGATGCGTAGGGTGGCTGTAAGCTAAACAGTTAAGGCATACTCCTACCTTGCCTACTGTCATTAAGTTTAAACTTATACGAAATGTAACCGAGGCACAGGTTTCAATTTCAACGACTGCAGCCAGGCGTCATTTTGATATTTCCAAAACTCATCGAAACAAGCTATTTGATAGCTCTTTTAAAATACGCGCGAGAACAGGTTTTTTGCTTTATTTTCTTCTTCAAACACGCCAGGAAGCAGTTGCTAAAAAGATTAGGTAACTTAACCCTACAATTTCATAGTGTTAACAAATTAAAATAATTACAGAGAATAAACTCTATATCGCATTTTATCAAAAGGAGTTTTATTCCGAACGTGATTTAATCCATTCCAACAATCCCTTTAAAAAGAAATATTTTCGCCACCTATATAAGCCTGTTGAGGCCGCCATTTGCGTAATCCCATTGCCGCCTGCGACAAAGCTCCAGCCAGGAGAATATTACCTCGCCTGCGAAACACTGTTGCCGCCTGCAACAAAACTCCTGCCAGGAGAGAATAGTCCGCCGTCCAGCCACACATACATATTATAAATACGTATGTCGAGCAGTAAGCAGCCACGAAGAAGCCCGCTCACAGCAACAGAAACGGTACAGCCATATTTATTAGAAGTACAGCTCGACACCGTTACAGAACATTCTGAATCGGATAGTGATTATGCAGAAAGCCTGGAGAAAACGTTCATCGATACACCCGGTCGAATGGAAGATTCAACGACAGCAAAGACAATGGAGGAACTATTGAAACAGGTAAATGAATTGCGTTCATAACTTAGATCAGTAAATTCTAGTGCCGCAGCCGAAAAAGCCGAACGCATGCGTATGCAGACAATTGTAGCACAAGTGCAGAACATGTCAACTGCAATAGAAGCCGCCAAAACTGCTTCCATTGTCCCAGCTGCTATTCATATACCAGCAACGCCATCGACAGCTCCGTTAGTAACCGCCGCAACAACAACAAGTTCCAGTCTGAACGAGACAACAACAGTGAGTGCATCCGCTATATATAACACCATGGGATGGCCAAACCACAGTATGTACACGACTCCGGTATCAATGTGCCATCCGCCGCCCCCACCCCGAACTGCATTGAAAACAACAACATCCACTTCATATTCGTATGCAGTGCCTACATTTTTGCCGCCTTCGCAGCCAGCAGTTTGTACCGCCGCAGTCAGTCACTTCACTTCCGATTCTTACACCAAGTCATTCTTCCCAACAGTGTGAAGTGGCTCGTCAGCCATGGAAACGGTCGAAAGCTACAGGATTTACCTCCGTTTACTGGTAGACTTGAGGAATGGCCAATGTTCTCAACCGCATATAAAGAATCGACGGCAATGTTTCATTATTCGAAAGTGGAGAATCTGTTTGCCTACAAAAGGCAATCAAAGAAGATGCCAAGGAAGTTGTGGAGTCTCTACTAGTCCATTCTGAAAATGTGGAACAAGTGATGGCCGCCCTGGAGTTTAGGTTTGGGCGTCCTGAATGCATGCTGCGAAGCTAATTGGGAAAAGTGAGATCAATTTTACAAATAACGGAACATAAAATGGAAATGCTGGTGCCCTTTGCCACAGTGGTGCAAAATTTATCGACATTTTTAAGGGCGAGTGGTTTACACCAGCACCTAGAAAACCCCTTGCTAATTGAGGAGTTAGTGAGCAAGTTACCTATTAATAAGCGATTAAAATGGGCTCAGCTGAGCATTAGTATTGTGCCATATCCCACAGTTCGGCATTTTGCTGAGTGGGTTACTGATGTTGCTAGACTGATATGATTGGTGATATCGACTTCTTCATTGCCGCCAGTCCAATTGGAACAAAAGTCTGGTCCCAAGAAAGTCCTCCATATGTCTGGACAAGATGCTTCCGCCAGAGGCAAATGCCGCCATTGTGAAAGTAAGCAGCATCCAGTCGCGAAGTGCGATGCTTTCGTAAAACTCGATGTCTAAGCGAAGTGGGATTTTGCCAAAAGAAATAGACTCTGCTTTCATTGCCGGAAGTATGGTCATAATCTTCGCGCATGCAGAATTCGAAAGAAGTGCGGACTCGATGGTTGTTCCAAGATGCACCATCCACTACTGCACGAGCCGTTGATATCAACAGTGGCCACAGAAGCCGATCTCGGATTTTCGAGACCCTTGCTTAGATGTCACGCTAATTTCAACGCCAAAATTCTGTTTCGCGTGTTGCCTGTTAGGATTTATGGTAAGAACATTGTTTTATCAACATATGCACTTTTAGATGAATGTTCCGCGGTCACTATTATGAGTGCAAATTTGGCCAGACAATTGTGTTTGGATGGATACTCAAAGTCATTGAGTCTACAATGGTTTGGCAAGGAGACCATAGAGAGGGAATCGTTTGTTCTGGATGCCGACATAAGTGCAGATAAAGAAGGTGCTAAGAGATACAGGATGCAACCATTCCATTCATACAGTATAAGAACGCCAAGCCACAAATACTGATTGGACTCGACAACAATTCGCACTCATAAGTCAGTAGGAGTGGGACCCATCGTAGCCGAAACCAAATTAGGGTGGATTGAGTACGGGAGCAGACCAAGTGGAGCCGCTGTAGAAATAAAAGATGATGTTATTCTCCACAGCAGCCAACACAGTTATGAACAGGACACTCTAGTGGAAGTCAAGAAGCCGACGGAACATCTGGTTTCTTCTTCTGACAAAAGAGCAAAGGAGATATTGTTAGCTACAACAAAACAATCCAAAGGACGATACCAAACTGGGCTTCTTTGGAAGGATGACATTCGCGATATTCCAGCTAGCTACGAGATGGTGAAACGAAGATTATGGAATCTGGAAAGTAGGTTGCAAAAGCATCCTGAATATGCCGAGATGTACAAGAACATAATTATGAGCTATGTTAAAAAAGGGTATGTCAGAAAATTAACAACAGCTGAAGCAAAAAACAACACAAAGAAGACTTGGTATCTCCCTCATTTTGGTGTGAGAAATCCCAACAAACCAAAGAAAGTGAGATTGGTGTTTGATGCGGCAGCCAAAGTGACTGATGTCTCTCTGAACTCCCTTTTGTTTAAGGGTCCTGATGAGCTGAAACCCATGATGACGATCCTATTTAATGTCCGTCTGAAAGCAGTAGCTGTGTCCGGGGATATTCGAGAAATGTTCCACCAGATTGTTATCCAACCGGAGGACCAACACTCTCAACGTTTTCTTTGGAGGGAACAGAAAGGAAAGCCAATCGACGTATATGTGATGAAGTCGATGATATTTGGTGCAAGTTGCTCGCCCTATTCAGGGAATTACGTCAAGATTTTGAATGCTTCGAAATATTTGAATATCTATCCCAGAGCTGTAAGGGCAATCATCGAACACCACTACGTTGACAATTACATCGATAGCTTTGATAGTGAAGAAGAAGCAATCGAGGTGACTAATAGAGTGATTTTAATACACAAAGAAGGTGGTTTCGAGTTACGAAACTTATCGTCGAGTTCAAAAAAAGCATTGCAAAGAATATCGAGCCAAGAAATCGAGAGCAGGCAAAGCAGTATGATTGATTTCAACATTGAAGCAGTGACGGAGAAAATCCTTGGGATTTGTTGGGACCCAGTAGAAGTGATCTTTAAGTTTCAATGCAAATTTCCTCGAGCAAACTGGGACGTCATGGACAAGGATAGATGACCTACCAAAAGAGAATTTTTAATCATTGCCATGTCGGTGTTCGATCCTTTCGGTATGGTTTCCAATTTTGTCATCTATACAAAGCTGATGCTACGCTCAGTGTGGGCACATGCTGTTGGATGGGACGAACCTATTCCCCAAGAAATTTTCGAGAGGTGGAAGCAGTGGAAAGCCGAGCTCCCGTCATTAACTCAGTTTCGCATACCGAGATGTTACGATCCACAGCTAACGTCAGCAAGAGACGTCGTTCTTCACACTTTCGTCGATGCCAGTGAAGAAGCCTTTTTAGCAGTGTCATTTCTTCGAATTGAGTGCCATGGAAGTGTTCGAGTTTCATTCGTCTGCGGTAAAACTAAATGTGCTCCCAAGAAACCCATGTCGATTCCCCGCCTGGAGTTGTCAGCAGCGATCCTGGGCATTAGGCTAAGCAATGCAATTGTAGAGAGCCATAATCTAACATTCAAGAAACGTCACTTGTTTTATAAGATCGGGGCCCCGACAGTATAAACAGTTTGTGGCATTTCGAATATCCGAAATTTTGGAAAGAAGTCAGTTCAGTCAGTGGCGCTGGGTACCCCCGAAGCTAAACCCAGCTGATGAGGCAACACGAGCGCGATATCCTCCAAAGCTTAATTTTGGCAGCAAGTGGATAAAGGGCCCGGAGTTCCTCCAGCTATGTGAAAAGGATTGGCCACTCAAATCAGACGTCAACCGTACCCAGGAGTGTGAGAACGAGGTCCGGCCCAAGTTCCTGCTGCATATAAGCGCATTAAGTAACATAGTTATTGATATGTCAAGATCCTCTAAGTTTAAAAAGTAGTTGCAGAGATGCATGGAATGGGTATTGCGCTTTAGGGATACCTGCTTGCGTAAACAAACAGAAGCTGGAGAGCTATCCGTACAAGAGGTTGGGGACGCTGAACGAGTTTTGTGCCTGCAGGTACAAAGTGAAGTGTTTTCGCATGAGATTGACTATTTAACCCGCAATTTACCAATCGATAAAAGTAGTTGTTTGTTTAAGCTGACGCCGTACTTAGATGATACTGGTTTGTTATGGGTATATGGGAGAATCGATGCTGCCACAACTCTACCGTTCGCTGCTAGACGTCCTATTATCCTTCCAAAGGATAATCGTCTTACAAAGTTGATTGTGGACCATTTTCATTGCCGCTGGCGCCACCAAAATGATGATACAATTGCCAACCAGATTCGACTCCGGTTTTGGGTACCAAGTCTACGATCGTGTATTAGAAGGGCAAAGAACGACTGCTTGTATTGTCGTATTCGTTCAGCCAAACCACATCCGTCATTAATGGCACAGCTTCCGGAAGATCGCCTCACTCCATGCGTACGAGCTTTTACATTCACGGGACTCGACTATTTCGGTCCTGTGCACATCACCGTGGGACGAAGAAGGGAAAAGAGGTAGATTGCCCTCTTTACGTGCATGACGGTGAGAGCGAAATTGCTGCGAATCTTTCGTCTGACGCCTGTATATTATGTATTCGTAATTTCGTCAACCGCCGTGGAATACCGAAACGCATTCGAAGTGACAACGGGACTAATTTCATTGGGGCAAAGAAGGAGCTGTTGAGTGCGGACATTTTTGACAACGAAGCCTTCGAAGCCGAACTCTCGTCAAAAGGCATCGAGTGGGTGTTCAACTGTCCATCGAACCCACACGCAGGCGGTTGCTGGGAGAGATTAGTATAATTAGTGAAGAGAGTGCTTTCACATTTACTCAGCGAGATGGCACCCAGATTTGAAACATTGCAGAGTGCCTTGATAGGTGCAGAGAATATTGTCAACGGACGTCCACTTACACATCTGCCCGTTTCAGCCCACGATGATGATAATTTGACGCCTAATCATTTTTTGTTAGGAGTCCCTAACTCAACGCAAACTCCAGGCCGGATTAACCAAAGGGCCATTTGTCTTCGAAAGCAGTGGCGCATAAGTCAGCAACTTAAGGATCGAATCTGGAAAAGGTGGATCCGGGAATATTTGCCGATCTTGACCAGAAGGTGTAAGTAGTTTCAGCGTGTTGAAGCACTCAAAGTCGGGGACTTGTGTCTTGTCTGCGACGTTGAGGTACCCAGGAGCCAGTGGATACGCGGACGTATCACAAGAGTTTTTCCTGGAAAGGACGGACAGATTCGTATAGCGGAAGTGAGAACAAGTACTGGAATTAGTCGCAAGCCAGCAGTAAAGATTGCTGTTTTAACTGTTGGTGGGGCTTTGGAACCGGAGCGCCTCACGGCGGGTGGTATGTCATAAAGTATAAACTTATAGGTTTCAATTTCAACGACTGCAGTCAGCCGTCATTTTGACATTTCCAAAACTCATCGAAACAACCTATTTGACAGCTCTTTAAAAATACGAGCGAGAACACGTTTTTTGGTTTTTTTTTTCTTCAAACACGCCAGGAAGCAGTCGAGTCGTTGGAACTGAAACCCGTGCCAAGGAATTGCTAAAAAGAGTAGGTAATTTAACCCTACAATTTCATAATGTTAACAAATTAAAATAATTACAGAGAATAAATAAAATATCAAAAGGAGTTTTATTCCGAACGTGGTTTAATCCATTCCAACACCTACAATAACTATTCGTGTACCTACGTCCATTTTTAGAAACTTACTGCACTTGCGTAGACTATGAGGATCCTTACTGTCTTACTATCTTGCACGCGAATGGTTCATTTTTAAGATGAAACGAATTTGTTTTATTTATTCCTGAAGAACGTTTTATTATTTTATTCTTTTATTATTTTGTTATAGGAAACGCTTCCCTGAGGTTCTTGTTGATCAACTACTTCTAGTGTTCTAAATCTAGATTCTAGGAACTAAGAGAACTCTTTGAACGAAGGTAAAGCTTCCGATTGCCTAATTTTTAATCCCAGAGTTGCTGTGTGGATGCTGGAGCCTTCTGCAACATACAGTAAATTAGGATTGAATCCCAATACTGAACTGGCAGGTCCAAATTATGTAAGGAATGACGGCATTCAGTGGACACATCAAGGAGTTTCTTAAGTCCCGTTGAGTCTTCGTGTTGAAAAGCTGACTGATCGAAAAAGAGCTTAAATTAGATGTTAACTAGTATTCGCTTATCGTCGTACCGGGATGTGAGGATTTGCCATGCCTTTTCGTAATTTCCCTTATCAATGTTGAGATGTTGAAATGGCCGTTCTGCTTCGTCTGTCAAACTCCACTTCAGATAATGAAGCTTCTTAATTTCTGATAAGGATTTGTTGTTGTGAATCAAAGAGGCAAAACGGTCATAGAATGTCCTCCAGTTCCCGAAAAAAACTGGGATATTAATTTTCGGCAACCTGAGTTCTTGTTTTCCTGCTTGAGATATACAGAACTTACCGGTACTACCGTTGTTGTGGTTAGTTTGTCCATTGCATCTAAAAGTTCAGCTCTGTATTCCAGATAAATCTCATTTATTTTTTTATAGATGGCTTCCAATTCTTCTACCTTGACGGTCTCTGTTGAAATAATTCCTTCAACGTTGTATCCGGAACTTGCCTTGTAATTGCTTTCAAGAATTGTGATACGTCCTGATAAATAATTTTTTATCCTCTGATGCTCCGACCGCTTACAAAAGTTGCTGTGATCTCTTGTGATCTGTACAAGAATGTTCTTCTGCAGCTTCTCAAACGAACCCATGATGTGTAATAACTCGCAGATGTAAGAACAAAAAAAAATATTTTTTTTCAAAATTTAAAAAAAATGTAGTAAATATGACTGTACTTACAGATACTCCCAGCGAGGCAAAGAAGACTTAGGAGTCATATAAAAAAAAGAAAAAATCAGAAAATTCCGGTGCAGCGGTATGCTGGTGATGGACCGTTGGCAAAGTGGAACAGGAGCGCTTCGCAGCGGGAAGGAAACAAAAAATAAAAAAATGGGAAAAAAATGAAAAATTTCGATGCGGGTAATGCGGTACGTTAGCAGATAAAAGCGGTATCGTTCAGGTGCACCGTTGATGAAACAGCAGTAGTTTTTACAGAGGCGCAATCCAAACGGCACCGTTGATACCGGTGCTGCGGTAATGCTGTTGTAATGATATTCAACGGTGGATGATTGCTTTATTCTTTTTTTTTTCGAACGATGTTTTAATCCAATAGTTTTAAAAATTAAATAATTTTTAGAATATTGTCACTCAATTTCTTATTCGTGAAATATTTAAATTTATATTAACCGTCGCGGGAAATCGTTTGGCACTTAATATGAAAAAACTCACTGTCTCTTATTTAATTTTAAAAGTCTAAAAGGCTCGATGGACCAATGTTAATTCTGAATTATAATTTTGATGAACAAATTAAATCACACACACTTTCTTCAAAAGTTAACAATAAAGTGTTCGTTTTATTTTTCTTGAACTTAACATATTACTTTACATTTGATATTTGTAGACTTTATAACAGTTGGGGAAATTACGTGGAGAGTTGGATACTTTTCCGAATATGTAGATGGGCTCCAATAAGTAGTCTCTTGCATTGATCTTAAGTAAGACAAGAATTGTTTAAGTTCAGTATAAGCTGGATTCCCGACCTGAACTCCGCGCTTTACAATATTTTTATCGTAATGAGACCCACCTACAGTCGAGAGCATTATTCATTTTTAATGGAAACGCTTGTGTTGCCAGAGCAACTATTGAACTATTGAGCTATTTTTTAGGCAATTAAATTGATACTAAAGGTTTCCGTTGCCAAGCGAACACTAATTTTTTCAAATGCATTTGAGGCTATGTGTGAACTTGTAAATTTCAAGATGTTTTAGCCACATTATCTCTTTCTAAATTGAATATTTCTCTGCAAATATCAAAGGAAACATTACCATCTGGAGTTAGCATATCAGATTTGAGTAAAAGATTAGGCATGGATTTTAATAAATGAGGAAAATCATAAAAACAAAATACTTTTTCATTATTGAAAATTGTAAAAGGCTTTTCTTCTGTAGCATATAATAATTGGTAAGCTTTCCTGTTGTTAGGTCCTTGGTCTCTAACTATAGCGCACACTTTCCGACCAAGTTCTTGGCAAATTGTCAAATTATTTTCTAAAATAGACTTCAGGTTAACTCCTTTGACAGAGTTTGCTGAAAAGAAAATAATTTAATATACTTCTCCAGCTATAAAAGAGGCTGTTTACCATGAAAACACAGATTTCGTTACCGTACAACCTTTTTCAATTCACTCCTTGATCTTCATATTCATCAATTAAGTCATTTTTTATATTGTACGAGAGATTTGGACGAATTCTAATTTCATCAGATATGCGATGATGCAAACTTTGCTTTCAGAAAACAGTGGGCATTGTTTTGGAATCCAGACTGTAAGCTTTTAACAGGAGCTCAATGATGAAATGTAGATACGTGGGGAAGTCTAAATCCCAGTCTATTTCGAAGAAATTTATAAGCGTGTTGAGATCTGTAAAAAATGTTTTGGAAATTCTCTTTCGGCAACATTATTTTTTTTGAAGTTGGACAGCTCCATCAATATACCACAAAAAATGTTTGAATGCTCTGAAATATCAAGTACTTGAATTTGTGATGATAAACTAGTTGATATTATGCTAGTTCGTATAGCGTTATGCGTTTTAGTTGTAGAGCGAAGTTTTCTTGTTTTCCTCTCAAGTTTTGAGTTTTAAGTCTGCAGCTTACTATATTTTTTTTCAATTTAGAATTTGTTTTCTCCTCTTGTATATGACTTTCTTATACTACCTTCGGGCGATGATATCGGCCTCAACCAATACGTGGGGAAGGCTAAATCCCAGTCTATCTCGAAGAAATTTTTAAGCGTTCTGCGATCTGTAAAAAATGTTTTGGAAATTCTCTTTCGGAAATATTATATTTTTTGGACTTGGACAGCGCATAAATATACCACAAAAAATGTTTGAATGCTCTGAAATATGAAGTACTTGAATTTGTGATGATAAACTAGTTGATATTTTGGTAGTTCGTATAACGTTATGCGTTTTAGTTCTATTGAAGTTTTCTTGTTTTCTTCTCAAGCTTTGAATTTTAAGTCTGCAGCTTAATATATTTTTTTTCAATTCAGAATTTGCTTTCTCCTTTACTTTAAAAAGTATACTGTATATGGGGTTGGGGTCACAATCCCGAAATCCAAAATCCAGAAAACCAAAAATCCGGAAAATCCAAAGTCCGGAACACGAAAAATTATACGTGAGCCTTGCGTATTTCAAGTTTGGGGTTGGTGACTCGCTTCGGTCGATAAACGATTTTAAACTTTTCTGCGCGGGGTTTAGTCGCTCCGATAAGGGTATGTCAACAACTGTCTGGCAGTTGCCCATAAGCGAGTCTGTGTTTTTTCGGGATTTTGGGTATTCGGGATTTCAGATTTTCGGGATTTCAGGTTTTCGGCATTTGTCGGGATTCTGTACGACTCCCATGTAAAGGGTTTTCCAATAGGGACTTGACAACTTTGAATTTAATTTGTGAATGCACTCTTTTTCACTAATCAACCAACTGTCATTGTCAATTTATTCAGTAAACTCAACATTTTGATCATGGTAAAGTACACGAACGAGCAACGTCTGCAAATTATAAAAATTTTCTACCGAAATTCCGAGTCGGTGACTGCAACTTTAAGAGCGTTAAGTCCAATTTTCGGTCGTAATTCTAGCCCTAGTTGGCAGGCAATAACAAGTTTAGTGCAAAAATTTGAGTCTACATATTCGTTGTGTGATGTTGCCGTGTCATTAAGACAACGGGTTGGGCGAAGTGTCGAAAATATCGCTGCCGTTCAGGCGTCCGTAGCAAACGATCCAAATCAGTCAATTCCACGGCGTTCTCAAGAATTGGGCATCGCTCAGACCACATTATGGCGTATTTTGGGTAAGGATCTTGGTTTACACCCATACAAGATCAAGCTGACTCAAGAATTGAAGCCGATGGACCATTTGAAGCGACGTACGTTCTCCGATTGGGTTCTGAAGAAGATGTGTCAAGATGATGAATTTCATCACAAAATCATCTTCAGTGATGAAGTTCATTTTTGGCTCAATGGGTTCGTCAATAAGCAAAATATGCGTTATTGGTCTAGTGAAAATCCACATGTGCTTCATGAATCACCACTTCATCCATAAAAAATAACTGTTTGGTGCGGTATGCATGCCGGCGGCGTTATTGGGCCATATTTTTTCGTCGACGATAGCGATCGTCACGTTTCTGTGAATGGTCAGCGTTATCGCGCCATGATCACAGATTATTTTTGGCCCGAATTGGAAGATATGGACTTTTACGACATGTGGTTTCAACAGGATGATGCCACAAGCCACATAGCACGCGCTACAATCGATTTATTGAAGAGTAAGTATGGTGAGCGTGTTATCTCAAGAAATGGGCCAATCGATTGGACGCCTCGTTCGTGCCGCTTGACTATTTTCTGTGGGGCTACGTTAAGTCATTGGTTTATGCCAACACGCCGACGACATTGGAAGAGTTCAGAGTCAACATTGAACGCGAAATCGCGGCCGTTTCGGCCGAAATCTGTGGCCGAGTCGTTGAAAATTGGGTCCAACGAATCGACCGCTGCAAATGTGCTCGCGGTGGCCATATGAACGAAGTCGAGTTCCATTCATAAATGTTTTGATTGTACTTCAAGCCGATAATAAAGTTTTTGAAATATCTCAAATGGTTTTATTTAAAAAAAAAAGTTGTCAAGTCCTTATTGGAAAACCCGATATATGTGCGATGCGCCTCCTCAGCAAATATATACACATAAACACGCCACAGTGTAGCGATCCAGATAAACACCAGCGACACAGTCAGTCATTCGTATATTTTCGTTTGCAAGATCGATTGAGACGTAAAACAAAATAAACGGTTGCAGCAAAACGAAATATAAAAAAAGAATTAGTGTATATATCGAAGTTACAAGACACTGGAGGATGGTTGATATCCACGACTATATAACTTAAAATGGTTAATATGATAAATCTTAAAACTATAAAGTTGAATTTTTTATTTCATGCTCCAAAATCAAAATCCACAGCAATAAACAAAAACTATGTGAAAAAATGCAGTGTTCCTAATATTTTGAACACCCTCTGAATATGACTTACTTATACTACCTTTGGGCGATGATCTCGGCATCAACCCATACACCTCGCTAGTTAGTGTGGTTTTTGACCATCTGCCTTAAGATGGTTGAGTATACTCGTACATTCCATTTGTACGTGTCACCTAAGGTGAGGTCTTCCTCTACTGCTTTGTCTATCCGGGCAGAAAGCGGAGACCCGTTAGATCGATATGCTTATGTCCGTTCATTCTACATGGCCTACCCATATCAGACCTTTATTTGACGAGTTCGTAGAGTAGACTGATACATTTCCTTCTCCAAAGTTCTCTACGTAAATGAGACCAAACGAAGTGATTCAAAAAGCAGTCAAAACTATCAAGACTATCTTTATCTGGCGTGTGCGACTGCATCGAAAATTACGCGACTGGTGTTGGCTTGCGAATTTTTTACGATTTTCTTAGGTATTGTATGATGTTAAATGTATTATCACAGAAAATAAAGTTACATAGATATCGCATGCAGAGTAAAAAAAATATGTCACTTTTTCAGGCGAAGGGGATTTACTACTACGTCCCAGTTTGATCGAACTCGTTCGAATCGTGTATAAAGACATGATGTTCTTTCAAATTTGGTTGGAACAACAAATTGCTTGTTGTTTTTGCTTTTTCCTCTTCGTGTTTTGTTTTTCATTATTTCGGTTTTTGTTTTCATGTACCTAGTGTGTTTGTTTTTGTATTTCAGATTCTGATTGTGATTAAATGGAGGGTGCTGGTTTATAGTGAGGTCCCAGTGCCTCTCACTCTTGGGATGTTGATTTATAGTGAGGTCCCGGTGCCTCTCACTCCTGGGGTGCTGGTTTATAGTGAAGTCCCCGTGCATCTCACTCTGGAGGAGGTCGTTCAATTTTGTGATTGTTTTGCATTTGTTTTCCTGACATAACTTGAATTTTTTGATTTTTACTGGTAATTCTTTTTTTGGATTTTCCAAGCACAATATTTTCGCAAGAGAATAAGAAATGCAAAGTAAAGAATTTCTTTGCGATCCTCAAAGCATTGGTTTTGCTTATCAAACCAGTTCGAGTCTCTAAAGATTTGTTATTCTCATGCATTCCAAGGCCATTCTCTCCCTTATATTTCTAATATGCGGACAAGCTCTAAAAATTGTATGGTATACTTTGAAATGGAGCTTACAAATATTGAAAAATTCATCAGTTGGTGCTAAGAGACTTCCAAAATCACTATTTTATGAAAAATTCTTAGCGAAAATGAAAAATTCTGCCGGACATATTATTTGTATATACCGGACATATTATATCTTCACTGAGTAATAAAACCCCGTTATTGTCTGTACCATTCCTTTTACACAAAAGTTCTTTGGAAAATTAGTAGACTCTTGCATCGGTCTTAAGTAAGACAAGAATTGTTTAAGTTCAGTATTGTAAAAGCTGGACTTCCGACCTGAACTCCACGCTTTAAAATATTTTTATCGTAATGAGACCCACTGTCCATACAGTCGAAGGCATTATTCATTTTTAATGTAAACGCTTGTGTTGCTAGAGCGACTATTGAACTATTTTTTAGGTAATTAAGTTGATGGCAGTTTGTATCGATGCTGCCGTTGTCCTACTAAAGGTTTCTGTTGCCAAGCGAACAGTATTTTTTTCAAATGCATTTGAGGCTATGTGTGAACTTGTAAATTTCAAGCGTGTTTTAGCCACATTATCTCTTTCTAAATTGAATATTTCTCTGAACACATCAAAGGAAACATTACCATCTGGATGTAGCATATCAGATTTGAGTAAAACATTACGCGTGGATTTTAATAAATGAGGAAAATCATAAAAACAAAATATTTGTTCATTATTGAAAATTGTAAAAGGCTTTTCTTCTGTAGCACCTAATAATTGGAAAGCTTTCCTGTTGTTAGGTCCTTGGTCGTTAACTATAGCGCACACTTTCAGACCAAGTTCTTGGCAAATTGTCAAATTATTTTCTAAAATAGACTTTAGGTTAACCCCTTTGACAGAGTTTGCTGAAACAAAATAATTTAAAATACTTTTCCAGCTATCAAAGAGGCCGTTTACCATGAAAAAACCAAATTTCGTTGCTGTACAATCTTTTTCGATCTACTCCTTGATCTTTAAATCCATCAATTAAGTCATTTTTCATATTGTACGTGAGATTTGGACGAATTCTAATTTCATCAAATATCAGTACCATATTCCGTTCCCGTTGGCTTAATGATGCAAACTTTGCTTTCAGTCTATCTCGAAGAAATTTATAAGCGTTTTGAGATCTGTAAAAAATGTTTTGGAAATTCTCTTTCGGCAACATTATATTTTTTGAACTTGGACAGCACCATCAATATATCACAAAAAATGTTTGAATGCTCTGAAATATCAAGTACTTGAATTTGTGATGATAAACTAGTTGATATTTTGCTAGTTCGTAGAGCGTTATGCGTTTTAGTTCTAGAGCAAAGTTTTCTTCTCAAGCTTTGAATTCATTTTCTCCTCTTGTGAACTACTAGATGTCCTTCTCTGTTTTGTTAGCAAAAATGAAAGATTTTCTAAACTTAAGTCTATATTTAAATTACAATTTAGATTTGAGGAGGGAACAGCGTCCTTTTTAAGCATTTTTATGCCAATAAATTCCGAAGAAAAATGATTTTGACAAACAATATATTATCCTTCGCTCTTAAAATCGCATGCCTGCCTCCGCAAATTACTCAAAATTTAATTTTTTTCATTTGAAGGAGATGTAAAAATTTTCAGATCGGGGACATTTTTTTCGATTTTTTATAAATCTAGTTCGACTTAACGCCAGACTTCGTTTTACGTGTATCACACATTGCTAAATATTTAAAAAGTATACTACTGAAAAAAATCGCTCAATCATACAGCAAAACAGCCAAACCCCTCGAAAGGTGACGTCGAATGAAATTGAAAAATAAAATCGAACTAAAGCGACAATGGCGTCCTTCTCAAAATATATACATATGTATATGGGGTTGGGGTCACAATCTCAAAATCAAAAATCCAGAAAACCAAAAATCCAGAAAATACGAAAAATTATACGCGAGTCTTGCGTATTTCAAGTTTGGGATGGGAAACTCGCTTCGCTCGATAAAAGGATTTTAAACTTTTCTCCGCGGGGTTTAGCCGCTCACGAGACTTTGTCGCTCCGCTAAGGGTATGTCAACAACTGTCAAGCAGGCGCCTATAAGCCAGTCTGGGGGTTTTCGGGATTCTATCCGACTCCCATGTATATGTACGATGCGCCTCCTCAATAAATATATACACACAAACACACCACAGTGTAGCGATCCAGATAAACACCAGCGACACAGTCTCATTCGTATATGTCGTTTGCAGGATCGATTGAGACGTAAAACAAAATAAACGGTTGCAGCAAAACGAAATATAAAAAAAAAATTAGTGTATATATCGAAGTTACAACGCACTGGAGGATGTTTGATATCCACGACTATATAACTTAAAATGGTTTCACAATGGTATTACACACAGCGCCTTATGTTGCATACACCCTCTGTTCTCATCAAAGATCTGGGTGAGATTTTTTTCTATCTTTATGAAATAGCATTTTCATCGCCATGTTCTGTATGAAAGAAATCAGAACGAGGCAAGATTTCAAAACTAATTAAATTCTATTATGAATGGTCTTTCAATCCATTTCTTTTTTTATACTTTTGTTTCCAGTAAAATAGTCGTAATCAAAATATTTTGATATGTTAGTGCAAATACAAATTTGTAAAGCACGTATGAACCACCCTCTAACGAGACTTTGTGAATTTTTTGTTTTGGTGTAGTAGACATTATTTACCAAATCAGTAATTTTTAGTGATGATATTAATTGGTCCGTGTTTATGAATTTCTTTGATTTCGACATTCCAATTACTGATTGACCTCATAATAAGTGTCTTTATTGAAATAATAAAATAAATAAACTGATTACTATTTTATTGTATAATAAATGTACACGTGTATTTACTATACATTCACAGGTTTAAAAACGGACGGACAATTATGTGGTATACAGAGCTGCGGTGTCCACAGAAAATAATTGGACCACTCGACGGCAAAAACAGTAGCAAATAGCGCTTGCTGTATATCGATACTGATACGAGTATTTAGCGAATTCCCTAAGCTGTGTAGATAATCGAGAGAAATACGGAGCATTGAATGTAACTATAGTAACGGTTAGTAACAGGTGAAAACAAAAGCAGTAGATGTACCTTGATATAAGCCACACATTTGGTGCAAAATATATAATAAGAGTTTGTAATTGAGCATTTCGAAGTTGTTCAGCTTTGTGTAATTATAAAGCACAGGTCTTCATGTTGCCTACTACGAGTATTGGTTTAGGAAAGAAGTAATTTCGGTTTTTGCAAGTAGATTGCGATATGTCGTTTGATTGTCGCTTTGCGAGGTATTAAATTATACGTAGAGAACTACGGTGGGGATTTGTTTAAAAAGAACTTTATGACTGCTAATAGAAAAAAACTACGTAGTTGTATGTGACTTACTTACACAACTTTCGGGCGATGATCTCGGCCTCAAGCCATACACCTCGCTAGTTAGTGTGGTTTTTGACCATCTGCCTTAAGATGGTTGAGTATACTCGTACATTCCATTTGTACGTGTCACCTAAGGTGAGGTCTTCCTCTACTGGTTTGTCCATCCGGGCAGAAAGCGAAAACCCGTTAGATCGATATGCTTATGTCCGTTCATGACCTACCCATATCAGACTAATGCACCTTTATTTGACCAGTTCGTAGAGTTGATTGTTACATTTCCTTCTCCAAAGTTCTCTACGTAAATGAGACCAAACGATGTGATTCAAAAAGCAGTCAAAATTACCAAGACAATCTTTATCTGGCGTGTGCGACTGCATCGAAAATTACGCCACTGGTGTTGGCTTGCGAATTTTTTACGATTTACTTAGGTATTGTATGATGTTAAATGTATTACCATAGAAAATAAAGTTATATAGATATCGCATGCAGAGTAAAAAATATGTCACTTTTTCAGGCGAAGGGGATTTACTACTACGTCCAGTTTGATCGAACTCGTTCGAATCGTGTATAAATTTGGTTGGAACAACAAATTGCTTGTTGCTTTTGCTTATTTCTCTTTGTGGTTTGTTTTTCATTATTTCGGTTTTTGTTTTCATGTATTGTATTGAATATTTTGGAGACATCATTGAGACGAATTTTGCATAAGGACCTTGGTATGACGCCATACAAAGTCCAATTTGTTCAGGAGTTGAAGCCAACTGACCATCCAATGCGTTTTCGCTTCGCTAAGTGGGCCTGCGATCGACTTAGAGAAGATGCCGATTTTGCCAAAAAAATCATCTTTTCAGATGAAGCTCATTTTGATCTTGGCGGGTATGTAAACAACCAAAATTGTCGGACAGAAAACCCGCACGCATACATTGAAAAGCCGATACACCCTGTTTGGTGCGGATTTTGGTCCAGAGGCATAATTGGGCCATTTTTCTTCGAAAATGAGAAAGGAGTGGCCGTTACAGTCAATGGCGATCGTTATAGGGCCATGTTGGACGAATTTTTGTTCACAAAAATTGAAGAGGAGGATATTGGCAACATTTGGTTTCAACACGACGGCGCTACGTGCCACACAGCCGAAGCTACACTCGATGTTTTGCGCCCTGTTTTTGAAGATCGCATTATCAGCCGCAGAGCTGATGTCGTTTGGCCACCTCGGAGCTGCGATTTGACACCGTTTGACTATTATTTGTGGGGTGCCGTAAAAGATAAGTGTTACGCGGACAAGCCAGAGACAATTGACGCTTTAAAGGACAATATTCGTGAAGCCATTGGTGAAATACAGTTGCACACAATCGATAATGTGCTTAAAAATTGGACCGATCGTGTAGGCTACTGCATGGCCAGCCGAGGCAGCCATTTGAATGAAATTATTTTCCATTATTAACCGGAAGGATAAAACTAATTATCTGTCAGATCAGACATGAGCTAAGTATTATCATTCACGAAATAAGCACTAGTTGAAGAAAAAACGTTAGATGGCGGACCCTTTATATACCTGTATAATAATTGATCACTACTCTTGGCCTATATATAACCACAACTTCTTTGTCTTTTGGTGATAATTTCGAGGTTATTTCCTTAATTTCCTGCATAACATTTCTATTTAAGCCAGGGGACAGACTTTTAATTTTAATCCACCTGTGCAATAAAGATGGATGCGGCAAGTGTATCTCAAGTTGATCCCGCAAAAAGTTGTATCCGGCAGCTGAATGAAAAAAGATGCACTGCGAAATACATTTCTCCTCTTCGGTGTATTCATTTTTACGCTGTGATAAGACGAGCTTCGAAAACGTCATAGCATTTTGATGAATACCAAGCAATGAATAGATTTTCCCTTTAATGTTTTGCTTTTCACGCGCTTTAGCCTTTTCTTGTCCTGTTTTAAACGACGAATTTTCTTTAGTAAATTTGGTTTCGATTTTCTTTAATAGTTATTCTCAAGACATTGTTCAATTTCTTGAGCTTTTCAATTCTCCTAATGTAAAAAGATTGCCTTTTCACATAAGCCTCACAATTGGCGCAAGCAAATTCAATGTGATCATAGAATTTTGTCCTTAATAAATTTTTAGAAGCCAAATTTAGTTCCCCTATTGTAGGTTCACTCGAACTCAGTTTTAAATCTTTATAATTTTCAGAAGTAATCTTAGCTTTGACTGGATCAAAGCAAACAGAACCGTCTTCAGAGTTCGGAACACTCTCGCTTCGTTTTAAAAAGAGAGAGGGATCAGCGTTTGTTTTTAAATATTTTTTTTCCAAAAAGGAATTTTCAAATGTAAGGTTTTTTAAGGCATTTAATATGTTGACGAGACCCCTCCGTCAAAGCTAACCATTCATCATATTTAACAGTGCCTTTTTTAGGGAAACGAAACAATTTCATATCCGAAAACTTCATTTCATCACTTCAATTCAATTCAATTACTCATTATTTACATGCACTGCATATTAATAACACGAATAATATTTTGCTCGTCAAACTTCAATTACAAAATGTAAAGAAATATTCGACTTTTCCCGCCTTTGAATTGTTCTTTCTTACATACACACCCATTCGCTCAAACAAAATACCAATTCATGAAAAATTACGAGTACATAATTTCCTATTGCAGTCGAATGAAAACCAACAGCCAAGTCTTCATACCCCTTCCCGCAAACCCCATGCAATTGTTTTTCATATTCCTTTTGCCACTGCCCACAACTTGTGGTGAGAGAAAAAAAAAATCTCTCAGTAAACAAAGCAAGAAAGAGCGAAAATAAAAAAGCTTTACATTATTCCGAAAGCTCGTGTCGGCTAGCCGACAAAAATTGAACCATTTTTTTCTATGGCGATGAGACATCTGTATAGATTTATTATCTGTGATAATAGGTTACAATGATATGAATTACGAAAACGATGTAAATAAAATTGATACGCAAATCCTAGAATCAGAAAATAAAAAAGTATATAACATAGACATAATAAAAAATACGCAAATAAAAGAGACAATCGCGAGTTTAATTGATTCGTATAAGCCAAAAAACCGGAGAAATCGTGCTTGGAAATGAAAATTATACTGGAAGACGAAAGGCCAGTATTTCATCGTCCTAGAAGGTTAGCGCCTAAGGAAAACGACGCAGTGGCTTTTCAAATATCGGAGTGGCTCGCGGAAGGAATTGTAGTACCAAGTAACTCCAATTTTTCTAGTCCGGTTGTCCTCGCAAAGAAAAAGGACGGTAGCTATAGACTGTGTGTCGACTATCGAAAATTGAACTCTAAGATTGTTAAAGATAGATATACCCATTACCGATAATTGAAGACATTCTGGAGAATCTTTATAACGCGCGTGTTTCTACCAGCTTAGACCTTAAAAACGGGTTTTTCCATGTCGATATTCATCCTGAAAGCCGAAAGTTTACATCGTTCGTTACGCCAGAGGCTCAATATAAATTCTGCAAAGTTCCGTTTGGCCTCTGTAATTCGCAGTCAGTCTTTCAAAGGTTTATAAATACAGTTTTCAAAGATCAAGTCTGTAAGAAACTTTTGCTCATTTATATGAATGATTTAATAATCCCATCGGAAAATGAAGAAGACAATTTAAAAACTTTGAAACTAGTGCTAAACGTTGCGGAAATGAACGGACTCATAATCAAGTGGGAAAAATGTAATTTTGTCACGCGAACAGTTGAATTCCTGGGCCACATCTTGGAAAATGGATCGATTCGGCCGTCAATCCAAAAAAAAACTAAAGCTGTTCGAAATTTTCCAGAACCAACAAATTTAAAAAATCTCCAGAGTTTTCTTGGTTTAACAGGCTTTTTTAGAAAGTTAATACCGAACTATTCACGCATTGCTAAGCCCTTGTCCGACATGACAATTAAAGGTTCGGATGTTGCTTTGGTCGCGAGCAAAGGAACGCATATCTGGAGTTAAAAGAACGTGTATGTCAGGAACCAGTTCTCAAGCTCTTTAATCCGGAGCTAGACACGGAACTACATACTGACGCAAGCAAGGTCGGTCTCTCTGCAGTCTTACTTCAGCGACACGACAAAGCTTCTACCTGAGCTTTAAAACTACACCTGTCGAAGAAAATTACAGTAGCTTCGAGTTGGAGGTATTAGCGATAATACGTTCAGTTAAAAAATTGGGTCTTGCATTCAAAATCTTTACTGATTGCAAAGTATGTATGATGTATTAAATCGAGTTTTGACTGCTGCGACAGTGGGTACGGGCATTCTGCATAGAATCAAAAAGGCCCAATGCAGAGATGAATCTTGTCAACTTATTCTCAGCATTCTTCAACGCGAGTAGTATGAGGACTACATAAACCGGAACGGAGTGCTGTATCGATTTATCGAAGGAGCTTACCTTCTTGTGGTCGTAAAGACTATGCAAAGGGAACTAATTAGAAGCGTTCATGACGCAGGGCATTTCAACGCAGACAAAGTGCAAACTAGTATAAAGCAAAATTATTACTTCCTGAACATGTGTAAGAAAGTCAATTGTGTGTCCTGTATTCTATCAGCAAAGAAAAGCGGTAAGCAGGAAGGATACCTAAATCCAATTACAAAGGTTGATGTACCGTTACATACGGTTCACATGGATCATCTTAGACCCATGCCGTCTACGGCTAAGAACTACAAACACCTTTTTGTAATTATGGATGCTTTTACCAAATTCGTTTGGATTTTTCCAGTGAAATCAATGACAACGGAAGAGGTTTTAACAAAGTTAATCTTCTTGGAGAACATTTTCGGTAACCCGGCGAGAATGGTAACGGACAGAGGAAAGGCATTCAGTTCAAACAATTCCAAGGAATATTGCGAACATCGAAACATTTCTCACATCCAAATTATAACTGGTGTCCCGCGAGGTAACGGCCAAATCGAAAGAATAAATCGCATTATAGTCGCAACTCTAACAAAGATGTCAGGGGACAACCCCCTGAAATGGTACCAACATGTCACACAATTGCAAAAACAATAAATTCAACAGTCTCAAGAGCCACGAACACCACACCTTTCGAGCTACTGTTCGGTGTTCCAATGCGAAGTGATGAAGACGTTAAGCTAGCCGAAATGCTGGAGGGGGAGATACGAGAAGAATTTCAGAGCGAAAGAAATGAGCTACGAAAACAAGCGAAGATACAGATCGAGCGAATTCAAGAAGAAAATAAACTACAATATAACAAACGCCGCAAGCCAGCGAGAAAGTATGCTGTCCACGACTTAGTCGCAATTCAACGAACTCAATTTTTAGCAGGGCTCAAAGTGCAGCCAAAATTCTTGGGTCCATACGAGGTTACAAAAATTCGACGTAAGGACCGCTACGAAGTATCCAAGGCCGGTAACCACGAAGGCCCGAATAAAAGGTCGTCTGCAGCTGATCTAATGAAGCCATGGATACAAGAAGACGAGGAAGATTCTGACATCTACGAGTCTGATTAAAGCAGGATGGCCGGATGTAGGCAGAATGTTCCTATCAACTCAAACCTAAGTCCTTCACAGCGAACCACAAACGTTAAACTAATAATCTACCGCAATTTACTGTTCTTTAAAATGCATCTTCTCTATTACCATATTTGGTCATTGTCATCTTCAATCGCTTTAAAGAATCCAAATATGAAGAGAGACTAACTACACAGTTGACCAGCAGCCATGAAGAACAACGAAAGTTTTCTTTTAAAAACGAACGCGAAGATACACAACGATACTTATAAACTATTCCTCGATATACCTTTCTTTTTTCTTAATCTTTACCTTAAATTATTTGTTCATTAATTAGTTACTTACTATTACCCATGATGAATTAAAACTACATTTGTAATATACTTTTAAAGAAACGTGTTATTATTTAAAACTCCCTGGACCCCGCTCCCACGTATACACATATGTATATGGGATTGGGGTCACAATCCCGAAATCCAAAGTATACAAAACCAAAAATCCGGAAAATCCAAAATCCCGAAAACCAAAAATCCCGAAAAAGAAAATTTATACTTGAGTCTTGCGTATTTCAAGTTTAGGGTGGGAGACTCGAGACTTTTTTCCGCAGGGTTTAATCGCTCACGCGACTTGGTCCCTCCGCTAGGGGTATGTCAATAATTGTCAGGCAGGCGCCTATAAGATAGTCTGATTTGCTAGATTTTGGGTTTTCGGGATTTCAGATTTTCGGGATTTCAAGATTTTGGGATTCTGTCCGACTCCCATGTACTCGTATATGGATCGTACATATATAAATAGTCACAGCGACACATTCAGTCATTCGTATATGTTCGTTTGCAAGATCGATTGACACGTAAAACAAACTAAACGGTTACAGAAAAACGAAATATCAAAAAAAATTAGTGTATATATCGAAGTTACAACACACTGGAGGATGGTTTCCGTTGGCAAGCGAACACTCATTTTTTCAAATGCATTTGAAGCTATGTGTGAACTTGTAAATTTTAAGCATGTTTTAGCCACATTATCTCTTTCTAAATTGAATATTTCTCTGCAAATATCAAAGGAAACATTACCATCTGGAGTTAGCATATCAGATTTGAGTAAAAGATTAGGCATGGATTTTAATAAATGAGGAAAATCATAAAAACAAAATACTTTTTCATTATTGAAAATTGTAAAAGGCTTTTCTTCTGTAGTACATTAATAATTGGTAAACTTTCCTGTTGTTAGGTCCTTGGTCTCTAACTATAGCGCACACTTTCCGACCAAGTTCTTGGCAAATTGTCAAATTATTTTCTAAAATAGACTTCAGGTTAATCCCTTTGACAGAGTTTGCTAAAAAAAATATATCTTCTCAAAATATATACATATTATGTATATGGGGTTGGGGTCACAATCCCGAAATCCAGAAAACCAAAAATCCGGAAAATACGAAAAATTATACGCGAACCTTGCGTATTTCAAGTTTGGGGTGGATGAGTCGCTTCGGTCCATAAAACGATTTTAAACTTTACTCCGCGGAGATTAGTCGCTCCGCTAAGGGTCTGTCAACAACTGTCAGGCAAGCGCCTATAAGCGAGTCTGTGTTTTTTCGGGATTTTGGATTTTCGGGATTTCAGGTTTTTGGCATTTTGTTTGTCGGGATTCTGTCCGACTCCCATGTATATATACGATGCGCCTCCTCAATAAATATATACAAACAAACACACCACAGTATAGTGATCCAGATAAACACCAGCGACACAGTCAGTCATTCGTATATGTTCGTTTGCAAGATGGATTAAGCCGTAAATCAAACTAAACGGTTGCAGGAAAACGAAATATCAACAAAAAATAAGATGGTTGACATCCACGGCTATGCAACTTAAAATAGGTTTATACCGAAAATGTTCGAACTTTGGATTGTCTATTAGGTCAAGGTCAATGACAAAATCTTTGACCTTTCCAAGTCCTTTAAAAATTTCACTATACAAATTTATGTCCTGCACGCAGAGCACTGGGGACCTTTCGCAGTCGTCTTTACAACAACACCGAACGCTATAATTCGCTGTTTTGTTGGTTTAATTTTTACTAAATTTGTTTTGCTAACATAGCGAACTGGAAGCAAGTTGCAATGCGCGGCTGAGTGGAGTTTGACTCTGATTGGTTTTTCCTTGATTTGTATTTCTTCATACCAATTCTTAATTTCGTCTTTGATTTTGGGAGGGAAATAATCGTTAGATTCGTCTCTGGCGTCACCACTCTCGTCGGCCGGTTGTGTGTCTTCTTGTAGTGTGTATACTTTTTGTTGTATTGTTTTTTATTGGTTGAAAGCATAAATCGGTAAAATGACCTGTTCGTTTTGGGCTTTTTTGCGATAGTTTGCTGAGCAGTTTCGGGCTTGTGTAGTTCACGCACACCTTTGAGCAATTCACCAGCTCCATTAATCCCAATACCTCTATTAGCAGCATTTGGGGAAAAATAAGACGTCTTAGTCGTCTTCCTTCCTCACCACGAACCATTCGGTGCATCAAATCTAATTCAACTTCTTTAATTACACCTCAAGAAATTAGCAATCATTTCGCCCATACATGGAAAATCAATTCAGAAGACAACAGTTTCCATCAAAATTTCGTTAATGAAAAATTAAATGTTCTCTCACAACCCTACTCATAACAAGGCTGCGTTTATAATTGAAAAGTGTATTTCTTTAACAGAACTTGAGGCGTGTCTTGTGAATCTGAAAGAGAAAAGTCCAGGCAGAGATAAGCTGTCATATCCCATGTTTAAAAACTCCCTAATGAAATAAAGCTCAGTTCACTTCAAATTTACAACCATATTTTCTCGAGCGGCACCATACCTCAAATTTGGAAAACTACCACTGTTATCCCTATTCTTAAACCAAACCAAAACGTTCATATTGTTAACGGGTACCGTCCTATCTCTCTTTTGCCTTGTATATCGAAAATCTTGGAGAAAATCATTAGCAAACGACTTCTTTGGTATATACTCGTAGTTATAAAGAACTTAGTCAGTCATAATCAATTGCTTGCAAGCCCAATCAAGGACGCATAGATGCCTTATTATATATTGACCATCTCATATCGACTGCATTATCTGCCAAAAACCATGTTACTATCTTATCACTAGACTTCCTTAAAGCCTTCGACAGAATCGGTATCCATATGGTTCTTAATAAGTTAAAAGTAGGGGGTATAGGCCCAAAAATATTCAACTTTGTCAAAGCTTTCCTTTCTGACAGAAAGTTCTGTGCTAAGATAATAATATCTATTCTCGAACGGTTCCTCTGCAAAATGGCATCCCCCAGGGCTCACCTTTATCAGTGGTATTATTCATAATTGCTTTTGATGACGTCAGTCGAATAATCATAGCATCCAAGAACATCTACCACTGCATCTACGCTGACGACGTTTTTATTTTAAGTAAAAACAACAGCAACACTGACACTGTAACTAATTTTTCACACATTCTGCAGGAAATTGATGATTGGGAAACTCGTTCGGGGACCAGCCTCCCGTTACAAAAAAGCAAGATTCTACATATATGCAGGAAAAAAATATGCTCGGGTTTGTTTGTGCAAATCAACGGAATCCAACTACAAAACGTCCCCAATCTTACTCTATTAGGATTAATATTCAACAATAGATACAATTGGAAAAATCATTGCGTAGAATTGAGAAAGAACCTTGTTCCCCGAATTAACTTTATAAAATTTTTTATCCTCGAGCAAGAGTAAAATCCACATTAAAACCTTATGCTATCTAACCAAAATACCCATATTAAACAAATTAGATTACGGTTTGTGCATCTACGGCAATTGTCCTAAATCTGTTTTGGGAATTTTGAAGCTATCCTATCACCAAGCAATTCGTAGATCTGTCTTTGCTTTACCTACTACCACCATTAAGAACATTTTGGCTGAATCCGGCTTACCATCTCTAGAAGAAAAACACTTACAGGCAAATTTAAAACTATACTCGAAATTCCTTTTCCCTCCTAAGTCTTTTGCTGGCAATACCATTATCATTTCTCTTTGCTCCCGCCGGAACAAAAGGCTTCCTTCTGCAATAGATCGTATTTGGCACCTCTTAAAAGAATCCAATTTAGCACAAACAGTTTTTCGCATTTTAACCCCTTGCTTTCCTCCATGGTACATCGATCCCAGCAATTTTATTTTATCTCTAGCAATCTACCCTAAAAAGATTATTTCGTGCAACTTTTGAATCTATTAAAACATATCTTATGGCAAAAGGCTGGCAATTTATTTTTTCCGATGGCTCTAAAAATCAATATCAAACTAGTTTTGCAGTAACCACTTCTAATAGAAATATAATTAAACATAATTTCTTCCAGAATTTGCCTCAATTTTCACAGCCGAACCTACGGAAGCATGCAATTACGCTGTAAATTCTAAAGGACAGTGGGTGCTTTGTACTGACAGCCTTTCCGTTATTAAATAATTAAAAACAATACCTCGCCAATAATCTCCAAACTAAAAGATGCAATTATTAGACATCATAATTCGTTGAAAGTCATGTGGGTTCCCAGCCACGTTGGTATCTTGGGCAATCAAATTGCAGATTGTGCCGCTAGTAGGGTGATTCTCTATCCGACTTTAACCTTTGACTGCATAAACAAGGCAGATTACTCTAAGCTTATTAAAAGCATAATTATTGACAAAGAGCAAACTACGTTTCAGGCATATTCCCACTACTATAAATCCATTAATCCCAATAAAAATCCTCCGACCTATCCTTTGTTACCAAAAAAAGCTAGTTAATTTTTAGTTAATTTTAATTTAATTTAATAGTTAATTTTGTCCGATTGCGTCTGGGTCACACTGATGAATATCTACTTAATAATTAAAGCCCGCAAAACTGTCCAAGGTGCAACCAAACTTTTAACCTTCAACATCTTATACAACATCTCGAGGAATTGCATACCCACAACATTGAAGACTTGCTAAAAAACATCACTGCCGCAAATATAAAAACTATCGACGATCTCGTTAATACCCTTAACTTCATCATATAAATCTTTTAGCCTGGAGAGCGGATGGCCTTTGCTACAGCTCCTAAATATTAAACCTAATTAGTTATTTTAAATAAATAATCTAGATAATCATAATAATAATAATAATAATAATTATTATTATTTTATAGTATACGTGTATTTACTTTACATTTACAGGTTTCAAATCGGGCGGACAATTTGTGTGTCTACAGAGACAGAAAATGATTGGGCCATTCAACTGCAAAAACAATAGCAAATAGCGCGGGCTATATGTTGATACTAATATTTAGCGAATTCCACCAAACTGTGTAGATATGCGAGAGAAATATGGAGTATTCTATATAATTATTCGAAGTTTACTAAAAGAAGAAAACAAAACTGTAGACACAAATTAACATAAGTCACATTTTTGTTGCAAAAGTTAAGAGAAGAATTTATAATTGAGCATTTCGAAGTTATTCAGCGGTTTGTAGTTATAATCCACAGGTGTTCATGTTGACTAAATCTTTTTTCTCATCAAAGATGATATACTCGTATGTAGTGAGTTTATTTCCCACCTTTACGAAATAGCATTATTGTGCTATATTCTAGAAAAATTTTGACAACGGTTTTTCGGCTTTTCCAAGTAGATTGCGTTATGTCGGTGGATTATCGTTTTGCAATAGTAAATTTTACACAGGAAACATCGGGGTGGAGGTTTGGTTAAAAAAAACTTCATTACCGTTAATAAAAAAATCTACATTCGGGGGTGAATCAACCAACAAACCTCGCTAGTTAGTGCGGTTTTTGACCAGTATCAGTCCCAGACTGATGAGTGACATATACAAATACATTTTTATACTTATGGATAAAAGGCAGGGATAGCCAAGTACATGGCATCTCCTTCTTTTTAGATTTAAGAACACTTCATATAATTGTATTAAATGATATGAAAGGATTTGAGTTCAAAGGAAAATGTTTAAATTTAATATAATAGTAAAATAGAAGCTAATTAATATCAGTTACGTTATTGCTAAGATAATTCAAGAAAAATGTATAGATAAATGATTGTGAAAAATGAGATACATAAAAAATACTGTGAGATGGTTTCGTTAGCCAAGCTATGAAGCGATCAGCTTGTTGTATCTTGTTGTGTTAGCAGTGAAGTTTTTTGAATGAGTTGGATTGTCGACTTCTCGTGTTGATTTCATTGGATCTGGACTGTTTGTTGTTTTACTGTTGTCGACATTTGCTGGTGGTATATTTGGTGTTGCTGATTTTGCGGCCGTCATGATCGCTTTGGACCCCGCTCCCACGTATACACATATGTATATGGGATTGGGGTCACAATCCCGAAATCCAAAGTATACAAAACCAAAAATCCGGAAAATCCAAAATCCCGAAAACCAAAAATCCCGAAAAAGAAAATTTATACTTGAGTCTTGCGTATTTCAAGTTTAGGGTGGGAGACTCGAGACTTTTTTCCGCAGGGTTTAATCGCTCACGCGACTTGGTCCCTCCGCTAGGGGTATGTCAATAATTGTCAGGCAGGCGCCTATAAGATAGTCTGATTTGCTAGATTTTGGGTTTTCGGGATTTCAGATTTTCGGGATTTCAAGATTTTGGGATTCTGTCCGACTCCCATGTACTCGTATATGGATCGTACATATATAAATAGTCACAGCGACACATTCAGTCATTCGTATATGTTCGTTTGCAAGATCGATTGACACGTAAAACAAACTAAACGGTTACAGAAAAACGAAATATCAAAAAAAATTAGTGTATATATCGAAGTTACAACACACTGGAGGATGGTTTCCGTTGGCAAGCGAACACTCATTTTTTCAAATGCATTTGAAGCTATGTGTGAACTTGTAAATTTTAAGCATGTTTTAGCCACATTATCTCTTTCTAAATTGAATATTTCTCTGCAAATATCAAAGGAAACATTACCATCTGGAGTTAGCATATCAGATTTGAGTAAAAGATTAGGCATGGATTTTAATAAATGAGGAAAATCATAAAAACAAAATACTTTTTCATTATTGAAAATTGTAAAAGGCTTTTCTTCTGTAGTACATTAATAATTGGTAAACTTTCCTGTTGTTAGGTCCTTGGTCTCTAACTATAGCGCACACTTTCCGACCAAGTTCTTGGCAAATTGTCAAATTATTTTCTAAAATAGACTTCAGGTTAATCCCTTTGACAGAGTTTGCTAAAAAAAATATATCTTCTCAAAATATATACATATTATGTATATGGGGTTGGGGTCACAATCCCGAAATCCAGAAAACCAAAAATCCGGAAAATACGAAAAATTATACGCGAACCTTGCGTATTTCAAGTTTGGGGTGGATGAGTCGCTTCGGTCCATAAAACGATTTTAAACTTTACTCCGCGGAGATTAGTCGCTCCGCTAAGGGTCTGTCAACAACTGTCAGGCAAGCGCCTATAAGCGAGTCTGTGTTTTTTCGGGATTTTGGATTTTCGGGATTTCAGGTTTTTGGCATTTTGTTTGTCGGGATTCTGTCCGACTCCCATGTATATATACGATGCGCCTCCTCAATAAATATATACAAACAAACACACCACAGTATAGTGATCCAGATAAACACCAGCGACACAGTCAGTCATTCGTATATGTTCGTTTGCAAGATGGATTAAGCCGTAAATCAAACTAAACGGTTGCAGGAAAACGAAATATCAACAAAAAATAAGATGGTTGACATCCACGGCTATGCAACTTAAAATAGGTTTATACCGAAAATGTTCGAACTTTGGATTGTCTATTAGGTCAAGGTCAATGACAAAATCTTTGACCTTTCCAAGTCCTTTAAAAATTTCACTATACAAATTTATGTCCTGCACGCAGAGCACTGGGGACCTTTCGCAGTCGTCTTTACAACAACACCGAACGCTATAATTCGCTGTTTTGTTGGTTTAATTTTTACTAAATTTGTTTTGCTAACATAGCGAACTGGAAGCAAGTTGCAATGCGCGGCTGAGTGGAGTTTGACTCTGATTGGTTTTTCCTTGATTTGTATTTCTTCATACCAATTCTTAATTTCGTCTTTGATTTTGGGAGGGAAATAATCGTTAGATTCGTCTCTGGCGTCACCACTCTCGTCGGCCGGTTGTGTGTCTTCTTGTAGTGTGTATACTTTTTGTTGTATTGTTTTTTATTGGTTGAAAGCATAAATCGGTAAAATGACCTGTTCGTTTTGGGCTTTTTTGCGATAGTTTGCTGAGCAGTTTCGGGCTTGTGTAGTTCACGCACACCTTTGAGCAATTCACCAGCTCCATTAATCCCAATACCTCTATTAGCAGCATTTGGGGAAAAATAAGACGTCTTAGTCGTCTTCCTTCCTCACCACGAACCATTCGGTGCATCAAATCTAATTCAACTTCTTTAATTACACCTCAAGAAATTAGCAATCATTTCGCCCATACATGGAAAATCAGTTCAGAAGACAACAGTTTCCATCAAAATTTCGTTAATGAAAAATTAAATGTTCTCTCACAACCCTACTCATAACAAGGCTGCGTTTATAATTGAAAAGTGTATTTCTTTAACAGAACTTGAGGCGTGTCTTGTGAATCTGAAAGAGAAAAGTCCAGGCAGAGATAAGCTGTCATATCCCATGTTTAAAAACTCCCTAATGAAATAAAGCTCAGTTCACTTCAAATTTACAACCATATTTTCTCGAGCGGCACCATACCTCAAATTTGGAAAACTACCACTGTTATCCCTATTCTTAAACCAAACCAAAACGTTCATATTGTTAACGGGTACCGTCCTATCTCTCTTTTGCCTTGTATATCGAAAATCTTGGAGAAAATCATTAGCAAACGACTTCTTTGGTATATACTCGTAGTTATAAAGAACTTAGTCAGTCATAATCAATTGCTTGCAAGCCCAATCAAGGACGCATAGATGCCTTATTATATATTGACCATCTCATATCGACTGCATTATCTGCCAAAAACCATGTTACTATCTTATCACTAGACTTCCTTAAAGCCTTCGACAGAATCGGTATCCATATGGTTCTTAATAAGTTAAAAGTAGGGGGTATAGGCCCAAAAATATTCAACTTTATCAAAGCTTTCCTTTCTGACAGAAAGTTCTGTGCTAAGATAATAATATCTATTCTCGAACGGTTCCTCTGCAAAATGGCATCCCCCAGGGCTCACCTTTATCAGTGGTATTATTCATAATTGCTTTTGATGACGTCAGTCGAATAATCATAGCATCCAAGAACATCTACCACTGCATCTACGCTGACGACGTTTTTATTTTAAGTAAAAACAACAGCAACACTGACACTGTAACTAATTTTTCACACATTCTGCAGGAAATTGATGATTGGGAAACTCGTTCGGGGACCAGCCTCCCGTTACAAAAAAGCAAGATTCTACATATATGCAGGAAAAAAATATGCTCGGGTTTGTTTGTGCAAATCAACGGAATCCAACTACAAAACGTCCCCAATCTTACTCTATTAGGATTAATATTCAACAATAGATACAATTGGAAAAATCATTGCGTAGAATTGAGAAAGAACCTTGTTCCCCGAATTAACTTTATAAAATTTTTTATCCTCGAGCAAGAGTAAAATCCACATTAAAACCTTATGCTATCTAACCAAAATACCCATATTAAACAAATTAGATTACGGTTTGTGCATCTACGGCAATTGTCCTAAATCTGTTTTGGGAATTTTGAAGCTATCCTATCACCAAGCAATTCGTAGATCTGTCTTTGCTTTACCTACTACCACCATTAAGAACATTTTGGCTGAATCCGGCTTACCATCTCTAGAAGAAAAACACTTACAGGCAAATTTAAAACTATACTCGAAATTCCTTTTCCCTCCTAAGTCTTTTGCTGGCAATACCATTATCATTTCTCTTTGCTCCCGCCGGAACAAAAGGCTTCCTTCTGCAATAGATCGTATTTGGCACCTCTTAAAAGAATCCAATTTAGCACAAACAGTTTTTCGCATTTTAACCCCTTGCTTTCCTCCATGGTACATCGATCCCAGCAATTTTATTTTATCTCTAGCAATCTACCCTAAAAAGATTATTTCGTGCAACTTTTGAATCTATTAAAACATATCTTATGGCAAAAGGCTGGCAATTTATTTTTTCCGATGGCTCTAAAAATCAATATCAAACTAGTTTTGCAGTAACCACTTCTAATAGAAATATAATTAAACATAATTTCTTCCAGAATTTGCCTCAATTTTCACAGCCGAACCTACGGAAGCATGCAATTACGCTGTAAATTCTAAAGGACAGTGGGTGCTTTGTACTGACAGCCTTTCCGTTATTAAATAATTAAAAACAATACCTCGCCAATAATCTCCAAACTAAAAGATGCAATTATTAGACATCATAATTCGTTGAAAGTCATGTGGGTTCCCAGCCACGTTGGTATCTTGGGCAATCAAATTGCAGATTGTGCCGCTAGTAGGGTGATTCTCTATCCGACTTTAACCTTTGACTGCATAAACAAGGCAGATTACTCTAAGCTTATTAAAAGCATAATTATTGACAAAGAGCAAACTACGTTTCAGGCATATTCCCACTACTATAAATCCATTAATCCCAATAAAAATCCTCCGACCTATCCTTTGTTACCAAAAAAAGCTAGTTAATTTTTAGTTAATTTTAATTTAATTTAATAGTTAATTTTGTCCGATTGCGTCTGGGTCACACTGATGAATATCTACTTAATAATTAAAGCCCGCAAAACTGTCCAAGGTGCAACCAAACTTTTAACCTTCAACATCTTATACAACATCTCGAGGAATTGCATACCCACAACATTGAAGACTTGCTAAAAAACATCACTGCCGCAAATATAAAAACTATCGACGATCTCGTTAATACCCTTAACTTCATCATATAAATCTTTTAGCCTGGAGAGCGGATGGCCTTTGCTACAGCTCCTAAATATTAAACCTAATTAGTTATTTTAAATAAATAATCTAGATAATCATAATAATAATAATAATAATAATTATTATTATTTTATAGTATACGTGTATTTACTTTACATTTACAGGTTTCAAATCGGGCGGACAATTTGTGTGTCTACAGAGACAGAAAATGATTGGGCCATTCAACTGCAAAAACAATAGCAAATAGCGCGGGCTATATGTTGATACTAATATTTAGCGAATTCCACCAAACTGTGTAGATATGCGAGAGAAATATGGAGTATTCTATATAATTATTCGAAGTTTACTAAAAGAAGAAAACAAAACTGTAGACACAAATTAACATAAGTCACATTTTTGTTGCAAAAGTTAAGAGAAGAATTTATAATTGAGCATTTCGAAGTTATTCAGCGGTTTGTAGTTATAATCCACAGGTGTTCATGTTGACTAAATCTTTTTTCTCATCAAAGATGATATACTCGTATGTAGTGAGTTTATTTCCCACCTTTACGAAATAGCATTATTGTGCTATATTCTAGAAAAATTTTGACAACGGTTTTTCGGCTTTTCCAAGTAGATTGCGTTATGTCGGTGGATTATCGTTTTGCAATAGTAAATTTTACACAGGAAACATCGGGGTGGAGGTTTGGTTAAAAAAAACTTCATTACCGTTAATAAAAAAATCTACATTCGGGGGTGAATCAACCAACAAACCTCGCTAGTTAGTGCGGTTTTTGACCAGTATCAGTCCCAGACTGATGAGTGACATATACAAATACATTTTTATACTTATGGATAAAAGGCAGGGATAGCCAAGTACATGGCATCTCCTTCTTTTTAGATTTAAGAACACTTCATATAATTGTATTAAATGATATGAAAGGATTTGAGTTCAAAGGAAAATGTTTAAATTTAATATAATAGTAAAATAGAAGCTAATTAATATCAGTTACGTTATTGCTAAGATAATTCAAGAAAAATGTATAGATAAATGATTGTGAAAAATGAGATACATAAAAAATACTGTGAGATGGTTTCGTTAGCCAAGCTATGAAGCGATCAGCTTGTTGTATCTTGTTGTGTTAGCAGTGAAGTTTTTTGAATGAGTTGGATTGTCGACTTCTCGTGTTGATTTCGTTGGATCTGGACTGTTTGTTGTTTTACTGTTGTCGACATTTGCTGGTGGTATATTTGGTGTTGCTGATTTTGCGGCCGTCATGATCGCTTTGGAGGGCTGGATATGAATGGTGTTGGCTAAGTAGTTTTCCGTCGTCAGTGCGTATTCCCAGTGATCTTGGAGCATATTTGTGTAGCTCTCCAACCAGTCCTGTAATCCAGTCTCGATGGTTGCGTTGGATGCGTACCCTATCTCCGACGTTGAAGGGTTTCGAAAAGGTAGAGGTGCTGTCGTAGTTTTGTCGTATTTCGGTTAAATTCTCATGTACGCCCGGTATAATCTTTGGCTTAAGTAGCTCTATGGAAACTGGTAGTGTTAATATTGTCAATCTACTCATAAGGCGTTGGTTTAGAGGCTTCGTTTCGAGGTGAGCTTCGGTAGTTGAAGAGCGCTAAATAAAGATCTGAATGGTCCTTAAAACACTTTTTATATAGTTATAGTATAGTATATGGTATAGTTCGGCCAGTCCATTTGATCGCGGGTAGTGGGGATGTAATGTTTGGTGATATATGTCCCAAAGTTGTTTGTTAGAGTTCCTTGTAGTCGAAAAATCCGAAGTAGCTGTCTGTAATTACGGATTTTTTACGACTTTCTTAGGTATGATATTAAGTATGTTACACACAGCGCCTTATATTGCATAAACCCTCTTTTCTCATCAAAGATCTCGGTGAGATAGTTTCCTATTTTTATGAAATAGCATTTTCCACCGCCCTGTTCCGCAAAAAATAAATCAGAACGAGCCAAGATTTCGAAACTAATTAGATTCTATTATGAACGGTCTTTCAATCCGTTTCTTTTTTTATTAGAGGTCTGTATTTGTTTCCAGTAAAATAGTCGTATTCGAAATAATTTCATATTTTAATACAAATAAAGGTTTTTAAAGCAATTATGAACCTCCCGTTAACGCGACTTTGTGAATTTTTTGTTTTGGTGTAATCGACATTATTTACCAAATCAGTAATTTTTAGTGATGATATTAATTGGTCCATGTTTATGAATAAATAAACAGATTATTATTTTATTGTATTATAAATGTACTCGTGTATTTATTTCATTTCACAGGTTTCAAAACGGACGACCAATTATTGGGTATTCGGAGCTGCGGCGTCGACAGAAAAGCATTGGGACACTCAGTCGTACACTCAGTGTACATTGTTTTTAAATGTTTGCAAGTTATAACGACCAGGAAATACAGAGATCGGCAGGGCATTCCATAAGCGAGTTGTACGCCTTAGGAACGAATCACGATATTTTAGAGTACGTCCGAAAATGGGCTTGAGGGTATACTGATGAGCATTCATAGGGAGACGGTTGTTACGGTTGAAAGTTTGAATGGGCGCAATGCTACTGGCGATTTCAGAGGAGCACTGGTGGTGGAAATAGCGATAAAACAAAGTGAGACACGAGACATTTCGTCGGTGTTCGAGGGTGTCCATTGATTGACTGATATTAGTATCATCAATAAGTTTTATCGGACGGTTTTGAATCCTATCTAGCAGATGCAGAGATGTTTTAGGAGCACCTGACCAGATGTGGGAGTTGTAATCCAATTTTGGGCGGATGAATGCCTTATATATTGAGGCCAGATCAGAGGGGGTAAAATATTTCTTACATCGCTTGAGGAAACCTAGACATTTCGCAGCATTTTTGGCGACATCAAATATGTGGTCATTCCAACGTAAGTGGTCATTGACACACATACCGAGAATGGAAAGTTTTTCGGTTTCGACGATGCAAGTGCCATTCATGGATAATGGTTGGGTGTTTAAATTTCGCTTTAAAGACAGCAGACAGCATTGTGTTTTGGAAGCATTAAATTCCACTCTATTGATAGTTCCCCAATTGGTTATGCTGTTGATATCGGAATTTAATGAGCTTAGCATTCGCTGCCGTTCTCGTTCTACAGCCGAAGAGCAGGGCCGTGAGTCCGGGAACGAATATGAAAAGCAGAGAGTACTGTCATCAGCAAAGGAATATATTGGATTAGAAGTAGCGGTCAAGAGATCATTAATGAAAATTAAAAAGAGTGTCGGAGACAGAACAGAGCCCTGGGGCACACCAGCATTTATTTTGTGAATATCAGACTTGAAACCGTCCAAGACAACTTGAATTGAACGTTCCGAAAGGTAATTTCTAATCCATTCAAGAAGAGAGTCGTCGATCCCAAATGCATGAATTTTCGACAAAAGAGCCTGATGCCAACCTCTGCCAAATGCCTTAGAAATATCAAGTGCAACTATCTCGCTTTCGCCAAATTGGTGTAGACTTTGGTTCCACTTTTCGGTGAGACATGCCATCAAATCACCAGTGGACCTGTTGCTACGAAAACCGTACTGCCGGTCATTGTGAAGTTTTCCTGTCTCGAGATATTTCATGAGCTGACGGATTATCAGTGTTTCCATGACCTTGAAAAGAAGGGACGTAAGTGCAATGGGTCTGTAGGAGGAGAGAGAAGATGATTCGCCTTTTTTAGGGACGGGCTGGACAAATGCTGTTTTCCATCTGCTCGGGAAGAGTATTAAAGAGTAGGATTGATGAAAAAGCTTACGCAGTGGTTTTGCCAGCATGGAAGAACACCTCTTCAGAAGAAGGGGAGATATACCATCTGGACCAGCGGATTTATGTATGTTGAGATCTTTAAGTACTCTTGCTACTACACGAGTGCGAAAGTAGATTCGTCCCATTGAAGATTTTTTATTTTTTATTTTTTATTTTTTATTCTTTATTCTTTATTCTTTTTTCCTTATAGAATATTAGGTCACAATTACGAAATAACATTATTGATCATAAGAATAAGTAGTGACATTCATATTGATTTTAAATTTAATAGTAGCAATGCCACTTCATATCAAAAATTTAGAAAGTTACAAAAAGTTATAAAATAGTTACAAAAGAGTGGGGTATAAAGTATTAAAAATTTAGTTTTAAGTATTCAAAATTTAATTCGGAATTAACTTACATACGGCAGCAAATTTTTGATTTCTTCGTGATCGAAAGTTAGAAGCCAGTTTTTGATTTTTTTAAAAATTTGGTTGGGCGAATTATGAAAACGAATATCTTCTGGAAGCCTGTTAAACAATTTGCAGGACACAACAGTGAAGAATTTTTTGTATAAAGTTGATCGAAATAACGGCACTTGAATAAAGTTGTTAAATCCGCTTCGTAAATTATGTGAATTTGAGATTGGACTTTGCAAATAACCACTAAAAAAAATTTTGGACACTTTATAGTAATATAAGTGCTTTAAAGGTAAAATTTTCAACGTTCTAAACAAGATCATAGACCGTACCAAACTCTTTCTAATAAAATATTTTTGTAAAACAATTAAAGGGAATAACCTTGTGTGGTAGGCACCTCCCCAGCAACTTAAACCATACTGTAGTTTAGAATCAACCAATCCAAAGTACACTGACTTCAAAGTTTCATTACTACAGTATTTTCTTAGGCGAAATAGGACATGGATTGCAGAGCGTAAATATTTTTTCAAAGATGTAATATGGTCAGACCAGTTCATTTTACAGTCGAAATTTAAACCCAGGTATTTATACTGATTCAATGGTTCAATCTTGAAACAACTCGTATCGCATGTCGTTTTTAAAGAATTATTCAAATTACAGTTGCAGACCAATTCATTAGATATGGGACATTTGTTTGAGTGGAACCAGATTTCTAAATTTAAAGAATCACGAGTATCAGTACTAAAGTTCCTGACTTTTGTTTTATTGCTTGCGACTAACTTATGCACCCCAAACCAAGTCCTTAAGATGTCGACATCATGATTAATATCAGAAGTTAAATCGAGAGGACTTTTTGAACTATAGGCAATACCAAGATCATCCGCAAAACCAGTGATCTTGCCCAAAAACGGTTGGCTAAAAAGCGAATTGATATAAATGAGAAATAAAATTGGACCAAGGACTGAGCCTTGGGGGACACCTCGACTGATAAATTTTGGATTACTTGCAAAGTTGTCTACTAAGACTTTGAGTTCTATTACTCAAGTAGGAGGTAAACCATTTGAGCATAAAACCGCGGAATCCTGCACAAAATAATTTGTTCAATAAAATATTATGATTCATCATATCAAAGGCCTTGGTGATATCCACAAAAAGCCCGGCGCAGCACATTTTAATATCTAAAGATTTGTAGATAAATGAACAGAACTCTAGAAGAGCATCTTCTGTACAAAGACCTTCTCTAAATCCGAATTGAGCAGGGCTAAAGAATTTGTGTTTTTTGAGAAATTTTAATATACGCCTCTTTACGACTTTTTCAAACACTTTTGATATTGATGGTAACAAGGAAATGGGTCCGTAATTGTTTTTGTCTTTTTTATTGCCTCTTTTAAAAAGAGGTATTACATTGGCATATTTTAATTTTTTGGGAAAAGTACCCGAATGCACACTTAAATTAAAAATAAAGGCTAAAATATCATATATATATATATATATATTGCAACTTTTTTAAGTGAAATATTTGAGATACCATCATCGCCACATGACCTTGAATTGCTGAGTGAGCAATACCTCTGAACCTGTAATTTCTTCAAAAAATAAGCTGTTATTACAAATATTCTCTTCCACTAAGCTGTGTCCAAAGCAACTTCTACAGTTATCCGTGGATCAGCTAAAAGGCCTACCGATGAAAAAAAAGAATTAAAAATGTTAGAAATTTCTACTGGATCATCGACAATCGTTCCATTGTTATCAAGTGTTATTGAATTAGAGGAATTGGGTGGATTACGACCAATTATTTTATTAATAAAATTCCATTCTTTTTTAGGGTTGCCTAGGGCACCCTGTATCTTTGAATGATAGTATCTATCTCGAGCCACTATTATTTCTTTATTAACGATTTTGTAGATATTCTTGGCTCTTAGCACAGATAATAAATCTATACAGATGTCTCATTCATAGGGGAAGTTTTGTCCTATGAAAATGAAATCGAACTAAAAAAAAAGCTTTTTTAAAAAGCTGCAAAGAGCAGAAAAATCATTTTATTTCTTTTCGCTTTTTGCTCTTGCCACTTGTCACTCACACATGCAAAGTTGTTTATCGTGTAAAAACAATACGTGAACGAAAGAAATAATCCGGTCCAGCATAACCGGATTACTTGGGTTTATGTACGTGTGCTTGTTATTTTGTTTGTAACTTGTTATGCAATGTAAATTAAATAGGGGTAGGAATATAATTTTGAAGATCATGAGATCGATGGTCCAAGATGTGGACGTGCTGGATGGGGTGGGTATGACGTTGCACCACACTATAAAACTGGTTGATATTTGAAGCACGAGGTGTTAAGGGCTAATACATGTTATGGGGTTGAAGATATACGTATGTACATGAGCGCTAGACCAATTTCCCGATTTTAATTTTGTGCTCAGGACATTAAGTACCTACAAAATTTCATAAATTTCCAAGCATTGAGCAACATCGAACTTATTCGGAAAATGTATGTATGTATATGTTATTTACGAGTACATATTTGCTCCCTTTTCTTTCAAGTTATGTAAAAGGGAGTTTTTAAAACTGTACGCAAAGTATTTGTATGTAAAGATCGAAAATCTTCAATTCCGAGACTCGGGGATAACGCAGTAATGCACGGCCGAATATATGGGAGTTCGAACAAGTGGAATGGGATCTCAACCAACTTGGAGTGCAGCACCGCTGGAAACAGCTGGTGAAAGATCGCGCCAGGTGGAAAGGCATGTTGGCTGAGGTCCTGGTCCACCCCGGACTGTAATGCCACCTAAGTAAGTAAGGAAAATATTGGAAATATTTTTCCGGCAGCCATGAATGAGCCATATTTTAACTAGAGTAGAGACTTTTGATCCAATTTGTTAAACCAGACTGAAGTAGCACCGGTTGCCTAGGCTTATTCTGGTGGTAATCTTCGACAAGGTGTCATTTGTTCAGTTTGCATTAACCCAGAGGAAGAGGAACTCCTCTAAAGCAATGAGTGTTTACAGTGACAAATTGTACGATTTGGTAGACGACGGGGTTATCTTTGCTCGACAAAATGTATTTTACAATGGCGGTAGATTTTGGCCATCCTGAAGTGTCTATATTAATGACGTGTCCCAAAAGTCCTGACCTGGCCCCGTGCTACTATTTTTTATTCCTCAAACACAAAACGTACTCAAAACGTTAAAAGTAAGGAACGCATGGTAGAAAATGTAGGTAGAAAAATGTAAAAAGCTACGACCAAGGCTTTGAAGGCGATGTTAGAAATTGCCTTCCAGCATTGCTATGAAGAGTGGCAGCACCGTTGGGATCGCTGTGTACGCTCTCAAGGGACCTACTTTGAAGGTGACAATTCATTTTTTGTTTGACACATGTGTTTTAAAAAAATTATTCTCATTACCTTTGGGACACACCACGTATATACTCCAATATATGTACATAGTATTATCTATATATATACCTGTATAATAATTGATCACTGCTCTTGGTCTATATTGTGATAACCACTTAAATGTGAGCAGCGACATCTAGCAGAAAATGTCGAAGACCAGAAGATTTCGATACTGGAATAACAAAGTCTCGACTGGAGAGTGGAATCGAATTTTCTAGCAAATTGGAAATTGTATGGGACGCTGGATGGCGAGGATTGTTCTCGAAGTATGTCATTCGTGTATAAATACCAGCATCCCAAAGGTATGCAAATCAGTTCTAAAGTGAAATTTGAAGTGTTAATTAGGAGAAGTAATTAAGTGGTTTAAGTAAAAGATAAGAAAAGTATAAGTGGTTGAGAAATTGGATTGTACTGAGAGAAAGAATTAAATAGTGAATTGTAACTGTACTGAATAAAGGGATTTGTATTGAAAATAATAAGTTCTATTATTTGTACCCACACAAACATTTTACATTGGTGTCAGAAGTGGGATAGGACTTATTGTGTGTAAAAAAAAAAAAAAAAGTGTTTTCTGACTATTTGAAAAAGCTAGAATGGGTCGAAAACTATTGCAGTTGACCCTCGTCCAACTCAAATCTGAGTTGAACAAGAGAAGCCTCAGCGCCAGTGGAGGAAAAAGTGACCTGGTGCTCAGACTTCAGGAGGCTTTGAACAACGAGGGTCATGATCCTGATGCATATTCCTTTGATGTTGACGAGGATGAACAGGCAAGTACCGGCAATGACATGGCTGCGATGATACAACTCCTCTTGTTAAAAATGGACGAACAGAAGAGCAGTCTCGACGAACAAAAGAAAAATCGGGATGAACAAAAGAATAATCTGGAAGAACAAAAGAACATTCTCCAGCAAAAATTCGAAGAAATCGATGACAAATTTGAAAGAATAGAGAAGAACGTTGATTGATGACAAATTTGATAGAATAGAGAAGAATGTTGGCGAAAAATTCGAGGAAATGGACAGCAAAGTTCAGCAACTGGCAAAAGAGCTCGACACAGTGCGAAAACAGAAACTGCGAGAATGTTCTTTAAGCGGTCCAAGGAGAAAAGATTTGAAGCCTCCCTCATTCGATGGCCAGACCTCATGGTCTACTTATAAGAAGCAGTTTGAAATGGCTGCCTGTGCAAACGACTGGGACAATGAGGAAAAGTGCTTTGCCCTAACAATGGCCTTGCACGGTCCTGCAGCAGAATTGTTGCAAACAGTAGACATCGAAAAGCATAAAGATTATGTGACTTTATTGCAGGCTATCGAGAAACGGTTTGGGGAGAGACACATGCAGGAGGTCTACAAGGTCCAATTGCAAAGCCGAACGCAGCAAAGAGGAGAAACACTGCAGCAGCTCCAAGCAGACGTGAGTAGACTTGCACATCTGTCATACCCCACCGCAGGCCAGGAAATTATCGACGAAATGGCAAAAGATGCATTTATCAGGGGAATTGCAGATTCGAAGCTACAGTCAGCAGTAAGGATGGCCGGGAAAAGAACCCTTGCTGAAGCACTTGCCTTTGCTCTGGCGATGGAACCAGCCAATCAGGCTTCCAGGGGAACACATTTCGTCAGGGAAGCAACATCTATCGAATGCTCCTGTACAAGAATTAGTGCCGAGGAACGAGATACTCGACGGGATAGACGGTTAATGCGCTGCTGGAAATGCAATAAAATAGGACACCTTCAAAGGCAGTGTAAAGAACCGGTGCGACGAAAAGACTGCCCTCACTGTGGTGACAAGCAAATAGAGGAAGAAACCCGCAGAAACAGCTATCAAGAAGCCGGTCAACCTTCCCGAAGCCATCAGTCGGGAAATGCTTAAGCACCAACTTTGCGGGGCAGAAGTTGGTAGCAGGAGTCGACGGCCCCAGGACCATCATCCAAGTCTCGCTGGCAAAACGACGCAACGAAAGCCTTCTAGTAGAAGTAGTCAGTGGAAGAGAAAAATGGATGGCAACAATAGACACCGGTGCCACGGCCTCAATCATCAGGAGGAATCTTGTGCAGAAGTCTTGGCTGCATAACACTAGCAGTTGCAGCTTGCGAACAGCTACAGGAGCAACGATTAAGGTATATGGTGAAGTCCGCATAAAAATCAAACCGGCCGGAATAACATTCACTCACGCGTTTCTGGTAGCTGACATATGTGACGAGTGCATCATTGGTACAGACTTCATGAGAGAACATGGACTTGTAGTCGACTTGGGGGCACAAACCCTGAAATACGGAAACATGGAGATACCAATGATATACGGAAACGCCAATACCTCAGTCTCAAATGTCGTCATCTGCAGCAATCAGAGTCTAGAGCCTTCGTCAGAAGCAATTTTGTGGGCAAAAGTGGAAGGTGGTCCTGGTAGCCACCGATTCTATTTGATGGAGCCAGAAAAGAAAAGAGACTTCATGGTGGGAAAGACCTTAGTGGAGCCAAAGAACAACATGGTCCCTGTAAGGATTCTAAATCCAAAGACATTCAGTGTAAAGGTGAAAAAGGGGGAGATAGTGGGACAATGCGTACCTGTTGAGGCTATATCAACCACAACGGAAAAAAAGGGTGCAACACCGGTCACAACAATTCAGAGTACAAAAATCAAGAACAAAATTCTCAGCCTCTGTAATCTGGACGAAGATCAGCGAATCCTGGCAGAAAAACTAATCGGTGAGTACGCTGATATATTTGCTGCACAAGACGGAGAATATGGACGAACGCATATTGTTCAACACCACATTGACACCGGAGACGCTCGACCAATCCGTCAACCTGCAAGGCGTCTTCCATTGGCAAAGCAAACAGAAGTTGCCGAAATGATGTCGAAGATGAAAGCTGAGGGAGTGATTGAAGAATCGCAAAGTCCCTGGGCATCTCCAGTGGTCCTCGTGAAGAAGAAAGATGGCAGCACGAGATTTTGTGTAGACTACCGACGTCTCAATGATGTCACTAAAAAGGACAGCTACCCACTTCCGAGAATCGATGACACTTTGGATATGCTTTCTGGAGCTAAATGGTTTTCAACACTTGACTTGAAGAGCGGTTACTGGCAGGTAGAGATAAATCGTGCGGATCGTGAGAAAACTGCCTTCACCACAGGAAGCGGTCTTTGGTGATGCCGTTTGGACTGTGCAACGCTCCGGCCACCTTCGAGCGACTAATGGAACGAACATTGCAAGGACTCACTTGGAAAACCTGCCTAGTATATTTGGACGATGTTATCGTCATAGGTAAGACGTACGAGGAGCACCGCGAAAATCTAAAAGAAGTGTTTGAGAGGCTACGAAGTGCTCATTTAAAGCTCAACCCGGAAAAGTGCGCCTTGTTTCGTCCGGAAGTAAAATATCTGGGTCACATTATATCAGCGGAAGGAGTAAGAACGGATCCTGACAAAATCGAAGCCGTGAAAAGTTGGCCTTCTCCAAAAGATAAACACCAACTGAGAAGCTTCTTGGGACTCGCCACGTATTACAGAAGGTTCGTAAAGGATTTTGCTGGCATTGCAAAGAGCCTGCATCAACTTACAGAGAAAGACCGACAGTTCAGGTGGTCTGGAGAATGCGAAAAAGCATTTCAAGAACTGAAGCGACAGCTGTGCAATGCCCCCATCTTGGGTTACCCCACGCCCGGAAAAATTTTCATCGTGGACGCAGACGCTAGCAATGTTGGGATCGGAGCTGTGATCTCCCAAGTTCATGACGGTCAAGAGAAAGTGGTCGCATATTACAGCAAAGTACTCTCCAGACCTGAACGGAACTACTGTGTAACCCGGCGCGAGCTTCTGGCTTTAATTCTGGCTACGAAGCATTTCCATAAGTACCACGGACAAAAGTTCATTCTACGGACAGACCACGCAGCTCTGAAATGGCTACTCCAATTTAAGAACCCTGAAGGCCAAGTTGCAAGATGGATCGAGCAGTTGCAGGGCTACGACTTTGAAGTGCAACACCGCAAGGGAACACTCCACTCAAATGCTGATGCTCTCTCTCGTCGACCGTGCGGAGTAAAATGCGAACACTGTAATCGTAAAGAAGCAAAAGAACAGGCAACTATCCAAATGATCAGGACTGAGCCAATAGAGGGTTGGAGTATAGACGAAATCCGTTCCTCCCAACAGGCAGACAATGACATCGAACCAATATTGGCCTGGAAAGAACACGAGGAAAGACCAAGCTGGCAGCAGATATCAGATCGGAGCCAAACTCTGAAGGCATACTGGGCACAGTGGGACTCGCTTTTTGTGCAAGATGGATTGCTGAAGAGAAAATGGGAAAGTGCAGATGGGACAACATCTCGTATGCAGCTAATTGTGCCACGGTCCAGAGTCAACCAAGTACTCCATGAAATACATGACGGAATCTCAGGAGGCCATTTGGGAATAAACAAGACGTTGGAAAAGGTAAGGGAACGTTTCTATTGGCTAAGCGCTAAACAAGATGTCGAGAATTGGTGCAAAAAGTGCATAAGATGTGCAGCTACCAAGGGTCCAAAAGTAAAGCCACATGGACAAATGCAACAATACAATGTCGGAGCACCTTTCGAACGAATAGCCATCGACATCGCTGGGCCGTTTTCCGAAACCTTTAATGGAAACCGATATACTCTCGTAGTCATGGATTACTTCAGTAAGTGGCCGGAAGTGTTTGCCATCCCAAATCAAGAGGCTAAGACCGTAGCCGAACAGATAGTCAACAACTGGGTGAGCAGATTTGGGGTCCCAATGGAGCTGCACTCTGATCAAGGGCGAAACTTTGAATCAAAAGTCTTCCAGGAAATATGCCAATATTTGGGAATAAGAAAGACAAGGACAACGCCACTACACCCTCAATCTGATGGAATGGTCGAGCGATTCAATCGGACCTTGAATGAGCATCTATCTAAGGTTGTCAGCAACTGCCAGCGGGATTGGGATCGACACATACCCCTCTTCTTAATGGCCTACCGAAACGCGGTCCATAGCTCAACAGGGCATACACCATCCAAGATCTTATTTGGTCAAACGATTCGGTTGCCAAGTGAAGCAAAATTCGGATCCCCACCGACGGAGTCCAGAGAGGTGAAGGCAAGTCACCAAAATTGCAACAGGACTGGGAAGGTCCATACAAGGTGATAACCCGCATTAATGACGTTGTCTACCGGATCCAGCGTGGGGATCGAGGAAATTGAAAGTGGTCCATTTGGATAGAATGTGTCATTTCAACGGGATGCTGAATGACGAAGTTGTTTGGGACGAACAACTGTAGGGAGGGAGCAGTGTGATAACCACTTAAATGTGAGCAGCGACATCTAGCAGAAAATGTCGAAGACCAGAAGATTTCGATACTGGAATAACAAAGTCTCGGACTGGAGAGTGGAATCGAATTTTCTAGCAAATTGGAAATTGTATGGGACGCTGGATGGCGAGGATTGTTCTCGAAGTATGTCATTCGAGTATAAATACCAGCATC